>CP141133.1:69850996-72250996 GCA_035236585.1 Warburgia ugandensis
GTATAATATTATGCAGATAGCGCCCATTATGTTCAAAACTTATTATTATATACTTATAGGTCCTTCAGAATGATATTTACAGGTATTAAAAGCTGTTACATAGTGTGTAACTTGAAGAGTGTAGTTTGATAATCAAATACGGGAGCGTTGCACTGGTTTAAATGGTCTTCAAATGCTTCTTCTAACACTGCTTTTTGGAAAATGGTAGAATCATATATATGGTGCTTGGGCATCTGACTTGAATGCCAGTAAAGAGGCCTTACGCAAAAGCTCTCCTCCATAGAATGTTTTTAACCCTCACAGCGATTCTAGTACCATGTTTCTAACCTTTTGAGCTGTCCAATTCTCCTTGAGAAACAGAGATTGAGGGTCATTCCATGGTGAATAATCATTGTGTTAAGAAGATGAGTGAGTTGAATTATAAAAAATATCGTCACCACGTGTAACTTTAGCTGCTCATATGAATGTTTCGCACATGACGAGACCTTACATTTAAGATGCCAAGGTTAGTGAACCAGAATGAATCACATGGTGAAAATCAAATGGCAAGAGTTTATATTCCAGTCCACAATGTAAATCTTGCGTCTGATTAGCAAATCAATCTAAACCCACGTACACCTAGGGATGATTATCATGTTTTGCCACAAACTTAGAGCAGAAGCTTCAACCCATTGGAGATGTTATAGATACCTCTGAACAAGAAAAGGATAAAGGGTGGGTTAAGCAACGCCCTTCTAGCCCGTGGTGCAAGAAGGGACTCTTGTATGCAAGGGGTCACTGCTCGAGTTGCACTTATGGGTTTATGTGTTTGATTTGGGTTTCTCCATGAAAAACCTCGCTTGCCTACCACCAAAAGGAAAAGCAAGAATTCTTCGTTGTATAATGTGGGTTCTGAATGCCCACTGCTTCGAGTTCTTATCATGATATATAGACAGTTACAAATACATTGCTCAATAGTTAGTAACAAAACAAAGGCATTAATGCAGGGACTTAACGAGCTCTTCAACTAATATTTTTGTTTTTCCAAGTTAGATACAAACTTCCCCTCTTGGGAGACCTTGAACCTTAACCTACGGAGGGAGAGGTTCTCTACTCTGCCAACATAATCCTTCAAGTGCATTCTTACTTGATTTCGTGGAAGAATATTTCTTTGCTGCAGCTTCGACCAATTTCGTTTTGAATAAATTGGCAGAGAAGATTTATCGTCCCAAACAATTGGAACACAAGTTTAAAGCATTTTATTGCTTATAGGATAAGAGAAGCATATAGAAAATGCGACACATGCTAGCTAGTTTAAGCACAGGAGGCCAGGAACAGATGGAACATATCATAGATGAACAGTTGCAACAAAACTCACTGGTTGAACTCTTTTTGTTTGGAAAATTTGCTTAAAACACCCCGAAATTTTAGGGTTTTAACATCTCTGCCCTGGGTTTGAAAAACATGTTCTCGAAGTTATATGTCTTCACAATTGCACCATTTGAGCAGATGGAGTTGATCACCGTGTTGATCATCGTTATGTCCTTACGTGGAAAAGTGAAGCCAAACCTGTTGCGAGTAAAGAAGCAAGAAAGTTAATTTCCTGATTCATTCAAGACTTTGAACTTAGTGTTTGAACTGAACGAATCTAAAACCCTAATGCTAAACTCCAGCAGCAAATACCAAAATAAGCAAATTCCGGAGAAACCCATCAATTGTTATCAGAAGTCAGCGATGTTTCATTTGATTGCATATGATCCAAGATTCTATCTTATAGCGGAAAACCGTGTCGAGTGACTGAAAAGTCAGAGATAGAGATGAAACAAAAGTTCTGGGAAAGAGAAATAGGAACGGAACTAAAGAAAAAAATATATATTACCTTTGGTTACATGTTGCCACGGTCTTCGGACTGTGGAGAGTGATTTGATCGGTCACTGTGGCAGGCTTATGGGTCTGCTAACCGGATTTCCGCTAATAAGATCTTAGAAGTGATCTACCAGAAGATGACTTTGTTTGGATTCCAGACTATCATTTGATGATCTTGCCTACTTTCTTAAGGAAGCGGTTCAACAGAATGAAGCTTGTGTTGTTCCTCCCATCATCCGAAACATGTAAGATACTAACTCTTCACAACCGACAGAGGTGACGGTGCTGGTGGCAGGGATTCCGGTGGTGGTGGTGATCGGGAGCGGTGATTTTCAGGTTAGGGACGATGACCTGATTTTTCCCCATGCTTTCTAACAGTCAAAATTTTATCTCATTTCCCACGTCATCTTTTAGTATGCCACCTACCACGATCAAATGACACGCAGGCAACTAACTCAGGAAAAAGAAAATGAAGGCATGTCCCGTTTGCGATTAGGGGTAATGGTAAGACAAATCCAACCAAGGACATATATGAATTTTTAGAATCAAATTGACAAGTGCAGGGTTTTTAAGCAAATTTTCTTCTTCTTTTTTTCACATTTGAGGTATTTGTAGAAGGCTGTCCACTACAATTTGACTAATAAGAATCCTCAACCTGGCACATGGTCATATTAATTTGAATCTTACAAAATCAATTCTGATTGGAATACAACAACATGAAGATGAGAACTTGCGAATCAAGTAGGGTGTAAGTTGGAGTCACTTTCATCCGTTCACCTTAGATTACCATTAAGGAATGGATCCAAGTCTTGATTAGTTTTGTATAACTGATTGTTAGTAAGCTAGCATGAAAGAAAGGAAGCATGCAAGAAAAGAAAGTATCTCTCGATGGCGAGAGAGTTAATCTATCGAAAACATCACTTGGTAATCTTCCCACATACTTCCTCTCTCCCTCTTCAAATGTCTAATTTCAATTGCAGAAAGAATTGAATTTTTGGAAAGAAATTTTGAGAGGAATAATGATCAAAATGTAAAGAAATTTCCTTGTGTTGGTTGGTAGAATGTTTGTTATCCTAAAGCAGTAGGGGGTTTTAGCATTTGGCCTATTATGGAATTCAACACAATGTTGCTAATGAAATGGTTATGGAGATATGGAGAACAACCTAATCAAATTTTGAGTTAGAAAATATTTAACTGCAAAAACTAAATTTTGAATCTAGCTTATAGAGGCATGCTGCAAATGTCTCTTCTTGAAGATAGTTGATGCCTCCCAAATGTGCAAGGGTTCTCATTAGCTCTAATCTTCGGCATTCGATCAAGCTAGGTTCAATCTTTTGGGTTTTCTAATTTGTGCTATTAGAATAAACAAGTTCTCTAGTCTCTAATTTATGGATGCATTTAAAACTGAAAAAGTTAAATTTTTTGAAAATTATCTCTCTTTTTTTTCTTATAACAAATCTCTAAAAGATAAGTATCTTCACATCTCAAAAGTATGATCATTTGAAAAATGTCACCCGTGGCATTTATCCTTGATGGAAGGATAACTGCAATTAACCATCATCTTTAAGGGTTGTTGATTCAAGTAGACATGAACACTAATTGTGATCATCGTACACTACATAGAATCAAAAGATTCCTTAAAAGAACTGTCTTGAATTCACTGCTATAGCTGGAGGTAAGTGCTTATTCATTTTACTTCTGCTAATTATTATTTGATTTATTGTAAACATGTGGTAGATCAGTTTACATATTCATCCATGATAAATATGAACGAATACTTCTAAATTCAAATTTTGTCAAAGGAGAAAGACAAGACCACTGGTGTTGGACTAAGGACTCCTCAAGTACCCTTTTTTGTATCATCTTGTTTCTCCTCATTGATGGAAAGGGGAGACATTAAAAAAGAAGCTGCTACTATTTGGACGTGGCTATTGCCACCAAAAATTAAATGTTTTGGATGGAAAATGCAGCCTAAACAAACTACCTATAGTTGATACATTTGATTGCTAAAAGTATCACCAAATTAGCCTTTGTGTACTTTGTTACAATGACTTGAAGCAGCCCATCATATGTTTATCCATTGCTAGTTCTCTTTCAAAATTTGGATTCAAATTTAAGCATTGTTTGAAAATGCATTAGGTTATGTTCCAAAATATGAAGCAATTGATGCTTCAACGGAGAAGATCTTCTAAATCTATTAAGGGAAACTAACTATGGTTATGGGTTTTCCTAGCCCCTACAAGCATATTTAGAAAGAAAGAAAATGTAAGAACTTTTGAAGGAAGAACTCTATCGGTTAACATGGTGATTATGTGATGACCCGGGTTTTTATAATGCAATTTAAAATCACAAGCTTTCACTTGCTAGATTGATCTCTATTTAAAAGTAATTTTTTTAAAAATAAATGTAACAGAAAAAAATTTCTTTGAAATTCATTCATGAAAACCTCGAGTGTCATTATTTACTCCCAATGACAATATAACATCATTAATAAATGGAACATGCCATGGAAATTTAAAAATAGATAATTATTGTTCCCAAAATTGTTAATCATAACCCAAGTTAAGAATAACCACTTAAAGTCAATTTACATCAAACACTAAAATGATCACTACCAATTTTGGGACAACTACATTCACACTTGTCTTTACCTTTACTGATTTGATCATAGTACTAAAACTTTTTGATGATTTTTCTAATCCTGCTTGAGCTTATCTAAAAAATAATATTATTGATTAAGTATTTATCGTACTCAATAGGTGATATGATACTACTAATTTGAAAATACGGCATATAACATGCATAATTTTGAGAACGGTTTTTCATATAATAAAATCATGCAATCATCTTATGTAAACATGGGTATTCATATATAAATTATTTGCACATTTATATATTCAAGTAATAAAATTTTCAATAAAATTAATCAATAATATAATCATTATTAAATTCTTAAAGTAGTAATCGATCAAACCAGATGCTAGAAGCTCAATCCTACTATGCTCACGATCAACTCTTTGAAATTGTATGTCTCTGGTATCTAAAGACTAGCTACCAAAGCCTCCACGACTATTGTGGATATGTCTTGAAAAGGGTGTTGTGAACACTTTCATTGGTTATTTCCTACCACAACAGTAGAGAAAAAAAAATGCCACTTTGGGCACAGTGTAATATCCTCAAATTTTAAATAATAAATTAGTAATAAATTAAAATAAAAATTTTATGTATAGAAATTGGTCCTAAAAACTCAAAAACAAAAAAGTACACGTCGATAGGAATTGAACGATATAAAGAATGTCGAAAACAGAGTTCGGATGAGTGAGTTATGACCATTTTAAGTGTAAGGATAAATTGGTAAATTGCCAAGGGCGTTAATTAAATGGAGTCATTTTGATAATGACACCCCTTTTCCACTTCCATTAGAGTTCTAATGGAGAAAGGCACTGATCTACCTTCCATTCAGAAAAAATCAGGACTTAACCTATTAAATACAAGTTTCCCCTTCCATTCCCACGCCAAACAACCAGAGGAGAACCCTTATTTTCTCCTGTGCACGCCATAAAAACGAGTTGAAGTTTGCACATACTAGAGGGCTCTAATCTCCCATCTCCGACTCTAATCAGGTAAGTTATACATTTTAACTTGTTATTTACCTTGTTTTTCAACTTTTTCCTCACATATCCAGGCTAGATCTGATCAGAATAGCCATTGGATTCAAAACCATGGAGCATGGTTAGACTCATGTGAAGGACACTTCAAATGAGAAATATAAGCCGTTCATTGTGATCTTTGGACCAAAAAACCCTTGGAACTGTGAAAACAGATAAAAAAAATTAGAGCTTTTGGGGCTCTGATCAAGCTAAAGCAAGGTGGACGGCTTAGGTTCATCATCCCCAATGGATAGTGAGCCCAAGACGCCCACTGGGACGCACAAACGGAGATGCCCCCATGTGGGTGCTCCGTCGCACATGTGCGCATCGCACGCATGCGCAGGACGCTCTTGTGCGTTGTCCCAGACATTCAGAACATACTGGGTGTCCTGGGCGCACAGTGCGCTGGTGTAAGCCGATGCAAACCACACCGCCAGTGTAAGTCGGTGAATGCGTACCTACCCCTATAAATTAATATATTAATTTATAAAGTCTTTTTACAAAAAACTTGATTTTGGGAGCTACAGAGGTCCAAATCACGAGCGAAAAAATCCGTTGCTACCTTATTGACGACGCAGACCTAGATTTAGCTTGAAAACCTATATTTGACTACTTTTAGATTAGTTAAATTATAAAATATTAATTAGTAACTTGGAACCGATTGATCAAAGGGTGATCAGGCCTCAAGACTTGAACAATGAGATAAAGTATGATAATAAATATGGGTTGTAAGGGGCATATTAGCGTGACTACTCTAGAAATTGATCTAGATTATTGATATGAACCAGATCTTGAGAAATTATTGATATGAGGATGATCTGACCGTCAGATTAAGGTATAAACGTTAGATACACACAAAAACAAACAGATGGACATGAGATGAGACTAAATTAAGAACCAAATCCTAATTAGAGATCTTAGAGGATGATCCAATAGTTAGATCATCATAGATTCTATTATAATATAATAAATAACACGAAATAGTATTGTGATACTGACAGGTACATCTGAATGTACAAGCTAACAAGATTATATGCTTGAGTTGGGTGATCTCACATTGAGGTAGGTGACAACATTTAATGTTTTGTTTTGATTTTAAAACCTTGCATTATCATAGCATCATGAGTGATTGTGATTTAAATTGCACTTATTATTAGTCGATGATGTTGTGAGATTTAGAGTTTTATGCTATGATCGCTCTTTGATTTCAATCATGTATTGAATGTATTTAAGACCGATGGTTTCATGAGATTGATATTACCTAATTATGCATAAATATAAATGACCTTCATTATTGCATCACTGAAACTGATGGGTTTTCATAAGAAAGGAAAGTGGAGGCTTGGTGGCTAGTCCTTTTAGAGGCTAACCCCGGGGTGAGGGGCGTGCCTTAGGGATTGCGAGCCACGAGTGCTTTTGGTTTTTTGACATACATGATTTTCGTGTTTTATGTTTTATGACGGGTGCTCTCACTTAGTGGATATCATGCTAGGAGGAAGAGGGTCGGCCACCCACCCTCCAAAATTTGTGATGTGATATGATAGACACTTGCCCTGTAGATGGCTTTCGATAGGGGTTGGTAACATGGATAGTCCACACTACCAGTTTGGGCCTTTCCATGGGGATGGATGTTAAGTCTCCCCTTATGGCGTCGACAGGGAGCGGCGGTGGTTGAGACCCTGGAGGGTTGCCACTGCGGTATGACGATCCATACTCTTATTCCGTGTGCTTGCATGATGAGCATAGAGATGTGATGGTATGCCTGGGTGTGACGACACTTAGAGGTTTGATATCAGTACTCATGATCTGTGATGCGAGTGTATGCAACACTCGTGGGACCCGCGTACCTTGGGGGTACCCTGTTATGATTGTATGCTCATTTACATGAGATCATATCATATTTTAAATCCATGAGATGCATGTTTTATCGTATATGATGTTTTGAGATTTTATTAGCATTGCTTAAAATAATTATATTCTTTTAGAAAATTGATTTACTCAATGTAACAATATGATTATTTGATTTTGTTCTAGTGATATACATTAAATGTCTATGTACCTACCAAGCATTGTATGTTGAGGCATTGCGTTATTGTTGCAATGCCTCAGATATTAAAGAAAGACAGGACATATGAGGAGTTAGAAGAATAGTGATCGAGAAGTCTCATTGAGAGGTATGTTCTGGTTTCACATGGACTGCGTATGTATCTATAGGTTATTGGACTTGATTATACTGTTATGAGAATGGGGCTGATGACTGGATGAGTCCTGGAATAGTAAATCTATTTTAAACATGTTTACTTGAAGAAAAAAAAATCTTGTTTTTGTCAATGGTTGACCTCGGGATTTTTCAAAAAATGAAATTCGATTGAAATTATTTTTTCCTGTTTTGGTTTTTATAAAATTGGGCCCCACCTTTTGAAAAGTTTTATATATATAAAAAAAAGTATTGAAAAACCCAGGTCGTCACACACAGTTACCTACCACCTTTGGTAGTTAAAGGCCGAGAGGCCAACTTTGTACAAACAATCTCTTAACATAGTGGTCACCAGGCTCAGTAGCCTGAAAAAGAGATATATGTGTATACATATATTCCAAAACTCAATCATTATAGATCATGAAATTTATACAACTTATTTCAAAACATGCAATTAATGCATATATAAAACTGTTATATCATTCAAGAGTAAAAATGGTTTATGAAAGATATAAGCAGTAGAATTTTAATCAAGATCATGGATCATGATAATAATTTGCATATTCATTATAAGAATACCATATCTTATTATCATTTCAAAACATACTAAAGGCAGAAATAATTTCAACTAAATCCTTTAAGTTTTGAAATTCAGTTGAAAACTTAGTAGCATCAGACTACCTACCTCAAGGATGTTACTTAAGTGTTATTCACTTTTTTTCTTCAGTTTGAATCCTGGATCTCCTTCAAGATCTTCGCGGGGTCTTGAGTATAATTTAAGGGCAAGAATCCAAGTAATATTTCTCATTCTCTATTGATCATCAGTTAGATTCATAGATCAACGGCATAGATCATTAATATAGACTCCGATCTTATCTATCAATGGTTAGATCTACAATCCAAAATTGATGTCCTTAATTCAGGATTGATCTAGATATATTAGTCTACTAAATTATCCAATTGATTACTTCTTGGGGTTTGATCATCTTTGATTTTATAGATTTATGAGATTTTTATAGTTCCTAAGTCATGACTAATTAAAATAGTCCTTTGATCCTAAATTTTATTACATAATTAAGTCTCATCATTAAGACATATCCAACGGACATTTTCGATCATAAATTAGACTTGTATAGCCTTCTGAATTAGAGATTTTGTATTTTAGATCTATTTAATGGTCAAGATTAAAATTCTGGATCAAAATGTATTAAAACGATGTTACCGGGATGCATTGGGATGTAACGCATCTTTTAGAACTCACTGGTGCATCTTGGTGACGATGATGCATTGGGCTGTGTCTCAGTTCGTAGGATACAACTGCTTCTTGGTCGAATTGTGATTGCGCCCACATGCACGAAGATGAGGCGAGCGGATGTGTCTTTGTCACAATTTACCAGGGAGTGTCCTGGTCACTTGATCCAATTGACTGGGATGAAATGGTCCAATCTAGTTCGTCAAATCTTTCTAGTCATCGATTGACACCCATGATGCTCCAAAAATCCATTATTTTTTGGGTTTCTGGGGTTTTGAGGTCCCACGAATTCATTGGACCACTCAAATCTCCCATCTGAGTTGCCATTGAGTGGGTTCCTTCCTAAATCCACTGGTTCTAGTTTCACTGGTGATTTGCCGGCTAGTGAGACCAGATTTAGCTTAGATGAATGGAGAGTAAGGGGAGAAATTCTACTTGGGCAGCTAAAGGAGATCTGGGGGGGTTTTTCCTGGTGGTACAGATCCGTGTATGCTTGCCAAAACCCAAGGTTGCCAGTGGATGGTGGAGAAAACGATGGAGAAGAAGAGGGAGAGAAGTTTGGGGAAGAAGGGAGTGTGACAGGGGAGAAGGGAGAGGTATTTAATGTTGGTGAGGGCGGCACTGTCCCTGACCTTTTTCCTAGCACAACAGAAGGAGGTTGAGGGTGGGGAGGGGAATTCGGTGCGAACACCTGCCATTTCCCCTGCAAACGATGGAGATAGAGGGGGTGTCGTTATCAAAACGACCCCCTCTAATTTGGATCTTTCTTCTTCTTTTTTTTTATCTTTTAATTACCAAAATTCTCTTACACTTAAAGGTTTCATAACTTTCTCATCCGAACTACATTTTCAGTGTTCTTTGTATCATTGGATTTCATTTTTCAAGTAAAATCTATTTATGAGGGTATTTCCAATAAATTTGATTTCTATAAATTCTCACTTTAAAAATTCAAAATTTATAAAACATTCATCCATTTGTTCAATCCAATCTTCCAAATTAAAATAGGACTTAAAATTTTGGGTAGTTATAGGTTGAGAAGATCATGATCTTGGGGTCGTATTAGGTGAGCAGTTGATAAAGATTTCAAGGACTACTCACCACTGGAAACCAAGAGGACTTGGAAGACAATTATTAGATATTACATCAAAAGAAAAATAAGGCGATAAGAGCTAGGGAGAAGTCATAGGTTGGATAGTTGAAACCCAATTATGAGGAGTCTTTTCTGAACAAAATTCTAGAGTTGGTATTAAGGTTTGACTTGAGATTCTTGTGGCAGTTTATTGCTTGAATTTGTTGGACCAATTGGCAATAAATAAGCAAACAAAGTTGAGTTACTTGCTGCCAAGACACTTATTCTTATTTCAAAAAGATTTAAGGGATCTCAAATTATCATTAGAGGTGACACTTTCTCTATGATCAACTGGCTTTCCGATCCAAGTATGATATTGGGTGGAAACATCACAATGTAATGAATGAGATCTAAGGCAGCTTGCGGAATAGGAATTATTTCAATTTCTTACATTTAAAGATTAGCTAATGAATCTACGGATGTGTTAACTAAGGAAGGAGCAGAGTTTAACAATTTAAGATTGACAATCACATACTTGAGACATTAGTGGATTTAGAATTGCAATGTGCAAAAGCAACTTGTAGACACGGTCGTTCAGAAATCTTTGTACTTCTACAATCTTTTGTTTCTTCATCACTAAATTGGCTAGTGTTTATTGATGTTCCCCACCTTGCTAATGAAAATGCAGACAAACTGGTGAAAGAATGTGTACTATTAGAATCCTTGAGAGTCACAAGATCTTTCTAATTAATGGTTTTGAGCAGAAAGCTTTTTTTTTTTTTTTTTTTTTTTTTTTTTTTTTTTTCCAATTTTTGTTTTTTTGCCAAAAGGCCAAAAGCTTTCTTTGTACCTTCTTTTGTTATATTAGTTTGCACTTTCATTATTTGAATCTTTATGTATGACCATGAGAGAGTTAGTTTCTCTTCCCCTGTCAATAAAACTAACTTTTTATCAAAACAAATTTATTGGTGTTTATAAGTTTTAGGGAGATTTTTAACAATTACTTACATCTAATAGAACTTATATGATTATGAAATCTTTCTTGTTACCTGATGGTTTATGTGATGTTTTTGTACATTTGCAATAGTCTTGTTTGGCAAAATACTTAGTTTGGAAGAAAGGGCTTTTATCAGGAGTCGTACACGCAATTGCAAGCATGCATTATGGTGCACATGCATGACCTAAAGGTTAAATGGTTGGATAGGCATTTGGAACCTAGCAAACGATATTAGGATATGGGGTAGGCCTAAAAAAGCTTGTCTCTATCAATCTGGTGTGGAGCATTTGGCCTCTAGCAACATGAAATAATTTAAGAATACCAAATTTCTCAAATTGGGGTAGTATCAAACTAGGACAACCTCATCTACCATAAATGCACTGTGCTCTTTGATCCGTTTTCTTTCTTTTATGACATAGGAACCACTTTCCTTTACTGCCTCCTGTCTCACTTGGTTAGAGGATTCTAGCAGTGTATGGTCACCCATTAAATGTTGGCTGTTTAGATACTTTATTTTTTTTAACTTTATATCTTTGTTTTTTTTTTTCTCCCTTTTTTTGAGGCGAAGAATTACAAAGCAAATCATTTACACACTCTTCTAAACCGAATTTCAAAGCTTATTTATGATGAAAGGAAAAAAGTGACAACCCAAACCTACAAGCAGGTGTTGGCAAAAGACTCAACCTTACATGGTTAGGATAATTAATTAATGTAGGATTGGGACCATGTATGTGTGGGATTTGTAAAAATAGAGTGAGAGTAGGTGAAACTGAAAGAAAAAAATATGTTTTTTTAAGCACAAGAAGTACAAGTGTAAGAGATTTATGTCATTTTGTTGCATATAAGAATTCAAGGGCTATATATAAGAACCTTATATCTTCTGCACTGGAATGGCCTTAACCACTAGAAATGGTTAATTTAGAAACTTAAAAACCAACATTTAGATGATCTAAAGCACCACGATCATATATTACAAAATGGATTAATTATGAGGAATGGGAGCCTTGGCGTTGTCATCATGTGACCTTGAGGTCACAGGTTCAAGATGTTGAATCAGCTTCTTGCAAAATGTAAGGTAAGGCTACCTACTATAGGTCCTTGTGGTGTTCTCCTTTCCCAGACCCCGCATGGGCGGGAGCTTTGTGCACCAGGGCTGACCTTTATTAATTATGTATGAGATTTGGGAAGTGCATTTTGGGTGTTTCTATCTTTAGATAAACACCTTAAATGCATTTGGTAAAGTTTTATTTTCCTTTACATAAACATTTTCTATATGTAAGAAAAATTAGAGTGAAACACAAATTGAAGTGTGCCCAACAATCACAAATTTCTAAAGCCACCTTAAGATGATCCCACTTGTTCATCTCTTGCTTTACTTTTGGATGTCTGAATGAGTCAAAGAGCACATGGATTGGAATCTTCTAAGGTCTAACAAGTTGTGCTTGGAAATGAACAGGTTACAAAGTTCATTAAACAACAATCTAGATTTTAAACTTAGAATCAACCAATCCATGTAATTAACCCTCTAAAGGGTAACAACTAGCTGAAAAAGTTGGATCGTGCTATTCTCTAGAAAATATGGCTGCTGGACACACCTTTTGCGGCCAATTTAGCATTTCTCCCTGTACATCTCCCCAAAAATAAAAAAAATGAAAAGTGGCTAATTGAGCATTCTTCTCCATACATCCAAACTTGTGACAAAGTATATCCCAGGATGGTGTCTGTGCGATGAACTGCATTGACATTTGTTGGACTAAATACAACCGCTTTTTTTTATAAAAAAAGTTGTAGCCACCTTAGAAGCTGAAACAACACTTTTATAAGCTAAGAGTTATTCCACTAAACAAGAGAGTTAACATCATCCAATGGAAAATCTTTAGGTATAAATTCTAGACATGTTACAAAAGATTTTTTTACACAACCAAATGATTTCAAAGCAAATCGCTCCCTAACTCTAATCCTAGCAACAACATAACAGAGGCTGTCAATCAATATAGATTGATCCACAATCTGATTCAAATGCAATATATCGAATCCATTATTTTCGTTAATACATAGATCCAATCGCAACTTTGAATAAGGAATTCAAAGGAACGGAATAAGAAATAATACTTTGAATATACGATCTAAAGGGCAGCCCTGATGCACAAAACTCCCTTCTATGCGGAGTCTGAGGAAGGGGTGGACCACAAGGGAGTATAGTATGCAGCCTTACCTTGTATTTTACAAGAGGTTGATTCTACGCCTTGAACCCGTAACCTCAAATTCACATGACAATAACTTTTTCCATCGCACCAAGGGTCCACTTCGTATTAACATTTATTAAATTTGAAAAAGAGTCGAAGAAATGATTCGATCCTCTCATTTCTCGAACCTAGAGATCCTTGAACCAGGGAGGTGCGAGTTATATGCGACCACGGCAGTGAACATTTGTCCACAGACGTGCTCCCGAAGACGAACCCGACGAATAGTTAAGAGTCCATCTGGACCACGTCTGTGCTTGTCCAATTAGATGGGCGCGAACGTGGAGTAAGATTCTCTCTTGTTGAAGGGTGGCCGATGACTCTTTCTCGTTGAAAGGAAGCAGCCGCGCGTAGGCCGAGGCTTATACGTGGGAACGTGGACCATGACCATTTCTATAATCTTTCCTTCTCTCTCGCTCTTCCCGGGCTCCAATCCTTTCTTTGTATCTAGTTCCAACATCAGAAGCAGATCCTTTCGACCCGCCCCGGCTGCTGTCATTTGCAGCTCTGCTACAAGTAAGTGAAAACGATTTATAATTCCTCCATCTGTCTGGGTTTTGTTCATGGGCTTGTTTCTCAACATGGGTCCTTTTCCATTCCTGTTTACAGTTCTATTTTGTGGGGTTTTTGAATGTTGTACGTATTTTTCTATTAAATTGCAAAACCCATATTTAGATTCTTGGTTGCACGGATACTCCTGTTCTGGGTTTTGGCATTTCTTGTTATTCATCGCCTTTTCTGGTTATGGTGTGTTTATATTGGGTGTTTGGGTTGATGCTGGAATGGATTGATTCCGTGACAGTGGTGATTGGTTTCTTTTGACTGTTCTTCTGGAATATCTAAGTAGGAGAATTGGGTGCCTTTTTGTTTACCGACTGTGTTAACCAACAAGTTACTATAGTGGAGATGGTCCCCTGATAACTCCAATGTGTTTCAGCGTGAAATGCAAGCAAACGTTGTTTAGTAGTTAACTGAGGATACGCCGGAATGCACAAGGAGATCATTCTTGTAAGCTGGATTTGGTATTTGCCTTGTTATTTCTGTAATTTTGTAATGTAAATGCCGCTGATAAACCGACTACTTACAAGGTTGTTCTAGTTGTAATGAAAACTTATGCAAATTCAGATATCGAACAGATAGAGAAGGTCAAACACTTCTATGAGCATTCAATTCAAGCATCTGACATCTCGGAAACCCACATTAAATCCTTCTACAATTACAGTGCTCTCCTTGATCGCTAGGCTATTTTCCAAATTAGTGGGATCATAGCCCCCTCCTTAACAAAGCCACATGATCCTGATTACCAAATCAGGAAGAAAGTAAAGTATAATATATTCCACCGACTGGCATTCAGAAAGAAAAAAAAATGTACCCCCTCCCTCCCCCCGAACAAAGCCACATGGTTCTTATTCCCAGTTGACTGTAGGAATATTTCTCTTCACGCTTGCATAATGGTTCCCATTTCATCACCTAAGATTACAATATTTCGAAGTGAATCTTTAAATGATTTAATTTGAATTTGTGGAGCTGGTTATAGATATTCTAGAGGAGTCAAACATGTCCTTAATGTTAAAGAGAATATATACTAGAGAAGATTGAGTAGGTAACATAAGTTTGAGGCAGTGTGAGCTACTAACCGTGCTTCAACTGTGTGAGCCTATTTCACCATTGCATAGAAACAATCTTGTGCTACTTGGTTTTCTCGATCTCAACCTCAGGAATCCATCATCTTGCTCAGACGCCATGCAACTGTTGTAACATTTTGGATTTTTATCTCAACACAGGTAGGCCCTGTACAAGTTCTGGTCTTGTTTTGCTGTGTAATTGCTAATCATTTCCAGAAAATCATAAAGTAGATGTAAAGGCTTTCTCGAGGCCACATAGTACTCAGACAGCATGGTGGTTTCACTCAATGCTCCCTTACAAAATAACAGGTCAATCTCTCCAGATTTCTAGACTCTGTAAGATGCAGTAAACTTACCTGAGAAGAAGTCTTGCATGAAGTAATTGTTATGGTCCATTCTATTTCAATAGAAAAATAAAAAATTTTCCATTCTGGTTGCTCACTCTAGGCATTTTTTCCACAAAACTGAGGAAGTGAAAGATTAGTCTAGGTTATTGTCAGCATTTTAAATATGTCTTTATATATTCTAACTTGGCCAGACCCTCGTTGATCACACTGGGTCTTCCTAATATATATTTTCAAATGACAGGATGCTCTATTGTGTGTGTGTATGTTTTAAAAAAAAAATAAAAAATTATATGTCAATCAAAGTTGTCCTTGTATACTATTACCTGTGGCCTGTGGGTATGACATTTATTGTTTCTTTTGGGGTGGAGTGGGGGGCAACATTTCAGATCTTCTCATGTGGGTGACTACGGTTCAAGGCTGTGCATGTGTGTGTGTGTGTGTGTGTGTGTGTGTGTTTATCTAACTTTCAAAAAGAAAATTCACATCTTCTCAAATTTTTTGTTGGTATATTTCTTGTATTTGTTATTCTATGTTAGATTTCTTCCTGTCAGGTAATCTTTGTTTGTTTTCTGTTGTTTGACATGGCTGATTGTTTCCTTGTTTGATGTTATTTTCTTCATGGTCATGGTGCTTGATCTGAGTTGCCTAACTCTTATTTTGTGTTTTGATATAATTGTTGACCCTTGTGGTCTGCCCCTTCCCCAGAACCCACATACGTGGGAGCTTCGTGCACCAGGGCCGCCCTTTTATAATTGTTGATTTAATATCCTTTTCAATTTAACAGTTACTTCTAAGGTCTTAATTTAATTAATTAGTTAAAAATTAAAACATAAATGGAAAGTTGGGAGGTTTCTATGCTTTTCATTGCATAAAGAAGCTAATAGATTATAACAAAATTATCAAATAATAGGTTTACTTTTAAAGAATTCTGCTAGGACGTATTCTTTTATAAAAGTTTGGGTGGTGAGTGGACCTATAACCTTTGTCTGGGAAGAAGCGTGGCTAGGTGTTCATGCTCAATTGTTTCAGAAATTAGTAAAACGGAATTAAACAGAAAGATGTTTATTGCACATTTACTAGGCGTTTCTTCATACAACCATTTTATATGAATTTAACTTCAACAGGGTATGCAATCTTTTGTGTCTTTTGCACTCCAGTATTAGGAGATTGGAACACCATTTCCTTCCTGCGGTATGTTTCCTGACATGTATAACACTGTTTCTTTCTTTTTAAGAGAATCTCTACACTTACCCAAAAGAAAAAGTCCATTGCATTCTCAAGGAAGATAATCAATCTCAAGAAAGTCCAGTGAATTTAGCTGCAACATTTGGGTGAACTATTATTTGATAACTATTTGACATCATATGCACCTCGCTGACTGCTCCCTCTGCACTTGGTTTTAGTTTGATGTTAGTCTCATTTTATTTGAAACGAAAAGCAATTGGTTGACATTGCAATGATTGCATTTCAAATTAAGGTTACTAAAACTTGTTTCTTTGTGTTATGTTACAAAAAGCCTCCAATAATTGGAGGGTAGTATGGTTAGATATTTCATTGGAGACTTATTTTGAGAGTTTTTTCCTTTCTTTTTGATGAATGATACTTCTTTTTAGAGTTATGGGTTCTTCACAAAGACGTTAGTTGTTATGTTGCTTACAATTTCTTATAGGATTAATCTTTCCTGCTGGTCTAATCACAGATATGGATCGTCCTACAGCTACAAGTTTGTTTCCTCTGCACCATTGTAAAACACTGCACCTGGTTTGTTTTTTGTCTCTTTCCTTGACATCTGGTCAATTGCATGTGTCTATGAAGGACTCTCTTCAAATATTTAAGCATTTTGATTTGCAATGAAAATCTTCCAGGTAAGGCACGCACAAGGCATTCACAATGTAGAAGGAGAAAAGGACCAGAAAGCATACTTATCCCCAGAACTTTTTGATGCACACCTTACACCTCTAGGCTGGGAGCAGGTAACTTATGGTTGCTTTTGTAGTGAATGCTTCTTAAGATATTATAGAAGGGGAGCCTTGGTGCAATGATAGAGTTGTTATTTTGTGACTTTGAGGACAAGGGTTGGAGGCATGGAAACATCTTCTTGCAAAATGCAAGGTGAGGCTGCCTACTATAGACCCTTGTGATTGGCCCCTTCCTTGGACGTCGCATACACGGGAGCTTCATGCACCAGGCTGCTCCTCCTTAAGATATTTTCCCTTTCATATGATTTACCTTTTAGCCAGACTTCCTTCTCCGATTACATTGCAATGAGCTATTCATGCATAAGAAGAATGCTTCATGAATATTTTTTTTTTATTGAAACAGGTTGATAATTTGAGGAAACATGTTCATGCATGTGGACTTGCCAAGAAAATTGATTTAGTCATTGCATCTCCTTTGCTGAGGTATTACCACAACAGTTCCAGTTCTTTGGTTAGCTTCTGATATTGCAAAATGATGCATCTTTTATAGTTTGCAATGATAATCAAGTTGTCTGCATATGTATGATCAAGTATGTCTTCTCTTTCTACATTTATAATATGCTTCTAGAAATGCAACTGTCCTTTGAATGGTGATAAAGCAAAAACTTTTTCCATAAGAGCACACACACACACAAGCAGCTGAAGAACAAAATAAAGGGATGGTTTAAAGCAAGAGATAAAAAGAACACCCACTCGCAAATATCTCAAACAGTAGGATAGAATCAGAAAGCAAGATGAAATCTCCCTGTACTCCATCTCAGGCCAATTGATATGCCATCTTGTTTTCTGGTCTTGAGGTGTAGACAAAAGGAAATCTGTGGTCCTCTAATACAATCTTCAACCTTGATTCTATCAGCAAATTGCCAAGGATAAGAGTCAGTCTTTTGCAGTCACTGAATAACATTCCAAAATGTTCTTTAGTAATCAACCATTCTGATCTTGAGGGTTTTTCATAGTTTCTCTCCTCCCCCCCAACCTTCAACAGTTGCTTAACTTCATCTTCATGTGAGTCTGTCTACCTGTCTCACCCAAGAAGCCAATTTAACATCCCACAAGGGTTGTTAATGATCCCCAGCCATCCCCAAGCTAGAGTCATCAAAATTGAGCTTGTAGGTTCCAAGAGGATTGTACTCACAAGGAGGAGAGGGTTTACCTTATTCATCACATGGTAAATGTCCCAAGACTCCTAAGCTCAAAGAAGAGAATCCATCAAATGTTATCGAAGCACAAGGCCATCCAATATCGAAACTGAAAATCCATCTACAATAACACCTTTCTTGGCATGGATTTTAATGGAATATTGAGCTATTCTTCCATAGAAGGGGAGCCTTGGCGCAAAGGTGGAGTTGTCGTCGTGTGACCTTGAGGTCACGAGTTCGAGGCATGGAAGCAGCCTCTTGCCAAAAATGCAAGGTAAGGCTGCATACTATAGACCCTTTGTGGTCTGCCCCTTCCCTAGACCCCACATATGCAGGAGCTTTGTGTACTCCGCTGCTCTTTCTTTTAATTGAGCTACTCTTCCATAACAATCACATTGGCCCATGCAACAATTGGCGTGGTGCTTTAACCATACTCAAGAAGCACCAAATTGGCTGCATTAAGATTGTTGGGTCACACTTAAGGGAAGAGCCTCAGGAGGTGGGATTGGGCAAAATGGCAGCAAGGAAATGGAGCTGTTAAAGAATAAACTGGGCAATCTTATTAATTAGCTTCCAGGATAGATTAAATGAGGATGAGCAGCCGAAAACAGCTTGTTAAGATGAAGGGTTGCAGCATACAATCTACAGAGTCTTGAATCAATAGGATTTGTGGAGTGTTAACTAGAAGGGGAACCTTGGCACAATGGTAGAGTTATCGTCATGTGACCTTGAGGTCATGGGTCTGAGGCATGGAAACAGCTTCTTGCAAAAGAATTCAAGGTAAGGCTGCGTATTATAGATCCTTTGTGGTATGCCCCTTCCCCCGACCATGTATAAGCAGGAGCTTCGTGCACCAGGCTGCTCTTTGCCTAGGCATTGTAGCTGCAAAAGAAACAGACATACAACAACTCACGGCATTTGAGATTGCAAACTTTGATTTCTCAGGGCAAAACAGAAACAAAGTGCAATAATATAATCATTGCAGTTGAACAGTAGAGAACACAGATAGAAAACGATCGTGCAAGTGTCACTATCTGCTTGGCTGAGGATTCATAATTCCTGCATGGTCGTTTCCAATAGTTGTTGAGTGTTATTCTTAGCCATATCTTGACCCCATGCCATGTTTGAACAATGAGGTGTTCAAGAAACTCCTCCCTCAAACTGGGAAAAATGTCTGGAGACCCTATGTTTAGTTCCTGTGCGGGATCAGATGATGGTCATCTGCCTCCAACTATTCTTTTATAATTTAGGTGGCATCTTGCTTGTGCCAGGGAAGGGGAGCTTTGGCACAACGGTAGAGTTGTCGTCATGTGACCTTGAGGTCAAGGCGTGGAAACAGCCTCTTGCAAAATGCAAGGTAAGGCTGCGTACTATTGACCCTTGTGGTCCGCCCCCTCCCCAGACCCTGCATATGCGGGAGCTTATCTTGCTTGTGCCAGGAAAAAGAAATCTCTCTAAATTGAGCTAAATAAAAACTCCTAGGTCCTAGGTGTCTCTAATACCAAATGATGCAATAGTGCAGTAAAGAAAATACAATAATAAAGGGAATTAAAAAAGTAATGTCTTTTTATATTAGCCATAAAATCAGGAGAAAGCAAGCAAGAATCCAAAAGGGTCCTCATCCAAGTTGGGAGGAAAAAGAGCACGATAGAGCTCCCTAAGTATTCAAAAATCATTAAGAAGCTGGCTCTTTAGAGGACTGTTCGCCCCATGGATTAAGCAAAACCCAAGCTCAGCGTGTTGTTTCCAATCTAATGTAGGGCTAATGTTTGTAAGCATAACAAGCTATTAAAGGTACTGAAGTACCCTTAAGTGAACTAAACTAGATCAAGAGTCAAATGCAATAATGCATTGTATGTGATTTCATTCACCAACCATGTAGGCCACCTAGGTTAGGTAAAGGAGAGAACATGCACAAGTTGAGAGAAAATTTGCAGAAGCTACTATAAGCCATCCTTAGCCTTGCATGAGTCCTTGAACTTCTTTGGGTGTTCTTGTAATTGCTAGAACCCTTATTGTATATGCTCTGCATGAATGCTGCTTTATCTACACTCAAACACTACCTATTAAAACATTCTAGCAGTTACCATTTCTTTCTTAATTAAGTAAAACAACCAGATCCACCATTTCTCACTTCCACCAGACAATAGAGCTAGTTTTCATGCCCTTATGGTCTTACCTCCCTAGCATTTTCACAGAACTCCTTGAGGGAATGCTTGCCTCCTGTGAGCTGACTGTTGCATAAGGTAGCAAAATGCTGACAATAAATGGCCATGAGCAAAGGAGTTGAGCTGGCCTAAAACTGGTAGTTCGATAAACGGGCAGTGTAAACTTTTCTTCCAACTTGACATCAAGTGGTACCAAGCTGTAATGGTTAAAAACATGCTGTGTAGGCATGACTCAGCATAAGCAAAAGGTGGTAAATTAAGAACCACTTTGACTCAGCCGTTTTGGCCAGTTATTCTATCATGCTTCTGCCGATTTCCACTTTGGTCTGAGTACGGGTTTAGTGCCACCGAATCCACCAATTATATATAACCTCGACTTCTTCAACCACTCGACCATGTTGAACCGAGTACCAAACCCACTTTTTTGCACAACTAGGGCTATTTGCTACCGTATTATTGCTATTTAAGTGTCTCTGTTGCCACCACCCTTGCTTCTGTCAATAAGCTAACCTGCTTACTATAATCACATAGACTGCCTATTGACAGCCACAACAGTATCATCATCCAGCCACCACGTACAGTTCTTCACTTCAATGTTCATTTCAATCAACTGAAATTTAACTCACAACCAAGTGTGACAGAAACACATCTGCTCATTAATTACATTGGTTTTAAGATCCACTATTAGCTGCAGGTTTATCACATCTTCCACAGGGACCAGTTCAAGTTCTTGCTTGGATTTGCCATATCTTGGCCGATATGCTGGTTGGCCTATTTATGGTAATAAATCTTTTCAAGGACAATAGTTACGACCTTCAACCACAACAGGCAGATAAATCTACCAGAAGGACCACCCTACACCAATTGATTGTCGGCGTGTCCATAGGATACACAAGGAAATGCTTCTTGCTTGCAAAGTTCAAAGGAAGATGTTAGATATTGTTCTAATATTGTGTTTGCATTTGGTGCAGTAATTAGACTTTGCCTTTCTATTGCCATTTGACTAATGCCAATGGTAAAGCAGCCAATAGGATTTAACTTACATTTCTCTAATACCTATCCTAGGTTTTGATACCAAGCTCCATATATTGGCTTAGTGGAAGCAATTATTTCAGTTCCATCACTCACAACAAGCCTGACTAGGACTTATGACAACTCAACAACTATTGCAAAAAAGGTTCAGTACTTGTACAACATTCAAATGCTTATGGCCTGATATCATCATACATCCTTCCAATGTTAAAGTTCTTTGCTAGAGACATTAAGGTTTTTCCTTTCACCACATAAAGAAATTGCCTGTTGCATGTGTTTGTTTGTCGCATCCTTTTGACACAATGTCATGTCAAGGCTGTAAATTCAATATTATTGTCAAGGCTGTGAAGAAAATAGCTATTCATCCACATGATGCACACAAAATACTTTGAAAACATTATTCAGTCTCCCCTTCTATATAGACCATCAGGAACTATGGTTTTGGGCTGCCCCATCATCTTCATGGACTTTAGCCCCTGTGCTGGGATCTAGTTTCACCAAAAGATCATGTGAATGGCACGTGTGACCAGTCCTGACATCAAATGCATCAATCTGTGGAATTGCTCCATGATGACTTTTATTGATATGAAGGAGAATAGATCTAAAAAGCTGGTACGTTCACGGGTTATGGATCGGTTCACCGGGCAATTCACAGGGAAATCTTCTTTGGTTGCTGAAGCCCTTTTCTTGTTGTGGTTCATGCCTTGTGAAGAACCTATGGTTGATAATATATAGAACTCGTCGAAGGGAGCTCCTAACCTTAGACTCGTTAGGAAGAGAGAGTCTTAAAGCTCTATAAGATTATTGTTTTTCTTCTTTTCCATTTTTGGCACTTCTAACTTCCTTTTCTTTCCCATGTCTCCCATATGTCTTTCCTACAAAGGCATCCATAACATTACCCCCTCCTGGAGAAAGAGCTTATCTGCAAGCTTGAAAGCTGGATAGGTAGCATGAAAATGAGCAACATCTTCCCAAGTAGCATCTGCTGAAGTGAAGCCAGACCATTGGACTAGGATTTCCCAATTGCCATGATTGAGACGTGAGCGAATAACGGAACAAGGAATAGGAATGATTTGGCCATCCTCCATAGGCTGTAGAGTAGATGGCATAGCTGGAGCCTCCCTTGGAAGGCCTTGAGAAGGGAAACATGAAAGACATTATGGGTTTTACTGTTAGAGGGTTACTCCAATTGATATGCTACTGGCCCTATCTTGCGCAACACTGTGAAAGGCCCATAAAACTTGGGACTTGGGAGCAAGCTTATGATGAAGCTTTCTCGCTAGTGATTTTTTTCGATGAGGATGTAAACGTAACCAAACGAGTGAGCTAGGAGTATATTCCACATTGCCATGACCTTTATCATAATACTCCATGCGGTGCTGAGCCTGTTGTAGCCTCCATCGAATGTCCTGCAAAGTCGAATCCCGGTAAAGCAAGGCCTGATCTATCACGTCCACTCTAGAAGAGCCAGCGACATAGGACAACAAGTGGGTTGGATCCCGACTATAGACAACTTTGAAAGGAGAGGTGTGAAGAGCAGTATGGAAGGAGGTGTTATAACAGTATTCAGCCCAAGGAAGCTAATCCACCCACCTCTTAGGCCGATCACCCACAAAACAACGTAAGTACATTTCAATTGTTCTATTTACCACCTCTATATGGCCATCAGTTTTAGGATGATAGGTAGAAGAAAAAGCCAATTTTGTCCCACACAATCAAAAAAGCTCCTTCCAAAAATTAGTAGTGAAGACAACATCTTGATCAGAAACTATAGATTCAGGTAAACCGTGCAAACGTACCACCTGCTCGAAGAATATGTTGGCCACAATAGTAGCCGTATATAGATGTGCCATGGGTAGAAAGTGGGCATATTTCGAGAATCTGTCAACAACCACAAATAAGATTGTTTTGCCCCATGATTTTGGCAATCCATCGATGAAATCCATCGAAATGTCAGCCCAAACTTGTGTAGGGAGTTGGAGGGGCTGAAGTAAACCTGTGAGGCTCAAATGTTCAGCTTTGTTGCGCTGGCACATGGGACAAGCTGCCACATAATCACCAATTGCCGATTTCATGCCCTTCCAGTAAAAATCATTGCTCTCTCTTTGTAAAGTTTTCTGGACTCCTTCATGGGTACTATCATGGAAACTCGACAATTCAAAAGAAATTAAGGGAGAGGTTGGCGATAAATAAATTTGACCTTTATAGAGAATGAGCCCATTATGCAGCGACCAAGAATCACTCAATTCCCCACGCTCCACTTGAGCTTGCAGCTGTTGGAGAGATACAGTCTCCTGAATTTCTGCCCTTATAGCATCAAACAATAACACGAGGTTGGGTAATCACACACAGCAGGCCCTCATCATCCGCTTGACGTGATACGCGACAGCAGCTCGGTTTAAATACCCAGCCTTGTATTCCACACGAAAATCAAACCCCATGAGTTTGCTTATCCAATGTTGCTGCGGAGAAGTTGTGAGTTGCTATTCCAGCAAATACTTCAAGCTATAGTGGTTTGTGCGAATAAGGAAAGGTCTGCCCCACAAGTAAGGGCACCAATGCTGCACCCCCTTCACCAACCCAATCAATTCCCTCTCATAAACCAGAAGTTTGAAGCATTTAGCGGGTATTTTACTGCTGAAAAAAGCAATGGGATGCCCTTGTTGTTGTAGGACAGCACCAATACCGCTTCCGAAGGCATTGCACTCCGTGACAAACTCGCCTTCAAAATTGGGTAGTTGCAAAACTGGGGCAATAGCAAGGGCTTGTTTAAGTGCATTAAGAGAAGCCAATGTGTCATCAGTCCACTGAAAGGAATTTTGTTTGAGCATATTAGTCAAAGGAGTTGCAATTTGACCATACTCTTGAATGAACTTGCGATAGTAACCTGCTAACTCCAAGAATCCTCGTAGAGCAGTTATGGATTGCGATTGAGGCCAATTGGTAATTGCCTGAAACTTGCTCGTATCAACTGAGACCCCGGTAGCAGACACAACGTGACTTAGATATGCTACTTGGGGTTCCCCAAAGGAGCATTTAGATTTCTTCAAACAAAGATGGTGAGCACGCAACAATTCAAATACCACTCTAACGTGGAGCAAATGATCGTCCCATATCTTACTATAAATCAAAATATCATCGAAGAAAACAAGGATAAACTAGCGCAAGTGTTTACTAAATACCTCATTCATAAGGGCTTGAAAGGTTGACAGTGCATTGGTCATCCCAAACGGCATCACTAGGAACTCAAAGTGGCCATGATGGGTTCCAAAGGCTACTTTCTCAATGTTGGCTGGATCCATGCGGACTTGATGGTATTCTGATCAAAGATCTAGTTTGCTGAAATATTTGGCCCCATGTAGCTCATCTAACAGCTCCTCCACCACTAGTATTGGGAATTTATCCTTGACCGTTTTATCATTAAGCTCTCTGTAATCAACACAAAAGCGCTATGTACTGTGTTGCTTACGAACCAGCAACATAGGTGAAGAAAAGGGTGACCTGCTAGGCCAAATAATTCCTTGTTGGAGCATTTGTTCACACTGCTTCTCTATTTCATCTTTTTGTAGGTGTGGATATCTATAGGGTCTAACGACCATGGGACCCGAACGTGGCTGTAAACAAATGTGGTGATCACAATTTCAAAGGGAGGCAGCTCGGATGGCTCTTGAAATAAATCACTAAACTCATCCAATAATTGGTCTAACTTGTGGCGTGGCTCCAATGTTTCCTGTAATAAGTGAACTCAAACCTTATTAGAATTCTAATGCCCTTGAAGAGTGATAGTTGTCCCACCTGACACAAAGCTCATAGTGAGAGATATAAAATCCCATAGGATTGGCCCCAAAATTTGGAGCTATTTAATTCTTAAAACAATGTCAAAGCCATCTAAAGGAATAACCAAGAAGTCAGCAATAAAAGAATTATTATCAACTTTAAATGGTACCGCCTAGCAAATTCCCTCGCTAAAAACCTTTTCTCTGTTGGCAACCGACACACTCTAACCAGATTGAGGTTGGACCGTCAATCCAAGGTGTTGGGCTGCTGTAACACTAATGAAATTATGAGTGTTCCCTGAATCCACTAACCCCAATACAAGATGTCCCTCCATAATGACTCGCAATTGCATAGTCCATGCATTTTGTTGGCTTGTTATCGCATGCAAGGATATTTCAGGTTCCCTACTCTTGTCTTGGTCTTGCACAATGTTTTTGTGATCTTCTACCTCCAGCCAAAATAATTTTTTACATTGGTGCCCGAATGACTATGGTTCGTCACAATTGTAGCAGAGACCCTTAGCTCTTCGTTCTGCCATCTCTGCACGAGTCAACTTTTTAATAAAAGGAGGGGTTGCGCTACTTAGACTTGAACCTGCCACCGTCACCCCATCTTGCCCGGAGCTGCTTTTAGTAGCGGAAGAGGGAATTGTTGCTGCCATGTTGGTGCCTTTAGTGTTCGAGCCCATGTTTTGCCAAGGTCCTCTTCGCATGCTTGCCGCTCTTGCTAGCTGCTATTCTTCTCAAAAGCCTATGCCATTGCCTGAACAAGGCTTGGGGGATTTTGCATCTCTACATCAAGCCTAATTAATCCGTTAATCCTGCAGTAAACAAGTCAACCTGCTGGTCCACTGGCACTGTATTAGTGCTTGCCAACAGCCCTTGAAATTGGTGTTGATAATCCTCAACTGTTCCAGTTGTTTCAAATTAACCAATTCACCTAAAGGGTTACCTTGTAGTGGTGGGCCAAATCTCAAAGTGTAATATCCCTTGAATGCCTCCCACATGAGATTCAGTTCCTCCTGCTCCATCTGATAGTAACATAATTGCGCCTCACCCAACATGTGAAAAGCTGCCAAACCAACTTTGTCTATTTCCACTGTCTGCTGATTGGAAAAGAATTTCTCGCATCGGTGTAACCAAATTAACAGGTCCTCGGACCCATTAAAGGTCGAAAAATCAAGCTTTGTGTACCGCAGCACCACTCCTGACCCTGCCGGCGGTTCTAATCCATTGTCTGTTCTATAATGGGGATTCCCATAATGGTTACTGCTGCCCGTACCCCCATTGGACTCCTTGTCGCGGTTTTGGTTGAAACTCATAAGAAGTTCTTGCAATTGTAGCCACAGTTGTTGCAACTGATTTCCTAATTTAGACTCGGTTTGTGCGACTCTTGCTTCCATCTGTGACTCGGCTTCTACCACTCTTGTTTTGTTAATTATCCGCGCTTCTTGTAACAGAGCCCTCAACTTGTCTTTTGTGTTGGAATCGCCCATAGTGTTTGGCTCTGATACCAAGTTGGTACGTTCACGGGTTACGGATCGGGTCATCGGGTGATTCACATGGAAATCCTCTTCGGTTGCCAAAGCCCTTTTCTTGTTGCAGTTCCTACCTTGTGAAGAACCTATGGTTGATAATATATAGAAATCGTCAAAGGGAGCTTCTAACCTTAGACTTGTTAGGAAGAGGTCTTAAACCTCTATACTTTAGAACAAAAATCTCATTAGCCCTTTATTCCTCCCAATCGTCCTCTTAAATAGAGGTTACATAGGAAATTATTCTTGTCGAAAATAGGAAACTAAAATTAAGGACTTTGAATTGTAATGAAGATACTTGCTAAAAAATAGACTTTCCTAATTAGGAATACTACTAAAAATAAGATTATTGTTTTTCTTCTTTTCCATTTTTGGCCCTTCTGACTTCCTTTTCTTTCCCACGTCTCCCATATGTCTTTCCCACAAAGGCATTCGTAACAAAAACTTACCAGCCCTGTTAAGGATACACGCAGGATCAAAGTCCATAAGTTCACAAAAGCACAAATGATCATTGAAAATAGATAAATTGCATCCATGGAGACGAATCTGTGGATGGTCAACAAGAAACTAAAGAATCCTTGTTGAAGTCACAAATATCAAACAACTTTTTCTCAAAGAAATTGCTTGAGTGAAACTTCTTTTCACTCGGAGCAAGCTCAACAAGTGCAGATGCAAGCAAATACTATAGCCGCATCCACAGCCCGTTCTACTTGTGGGTTGGCTTCTACTCCTTAGCAATATACTCTTGAGAACCTTTCAGTGGGGTTGTTTAATTGATACACAAACCATGCATGATTACAAGCCAAAGGATAGAATGGTAGAAACATTAGCCATTGTCAAGTGGAAAAACCAAAGGCAAAGCAGAAACTCCACCATCACAGGCATTCTATCCCTCAATATTAATTTCGCATGGTTTGGCCCCAGGATCTATTGCAAGAAAGAGATGATTTGATAGAGAATTTCCCATTTGGGCTCAAAAGTTCCATTCAGCCTGTCAGATTTCCATGTAAGGGGGACATACTGATTCTCAGTGCACATCCTTTGCTGATCAGGAGACAAACGGGATTTGCCAGTGAAACCGATTGAGTTAGGACAAATTATGAGCTTTCTTGGATCTAAAAGTGGTTAGAACATCTCTACCAACACCCTACCTTGGAGCTATAGTTCTGAAAATTGAATCTTCCCACAAAACCAATCTCCCTTTTTGATGTTCTTTGAAACTCCTCTCTCTTACCATTTCTGTAGACAAACCTCCCAATCTAAGTACTCAATTTCCTTTTGGTGAGAATTCCATTCTCTACTGGATTGGAACTTTCTGGTGTTCCAGTCATTCTGGATTTCTGTTCTAGAAAAGGTGATAAAAGACTCATTTGGAATCTATGCAACTTTCATTTTCTTAGACCTCTTGAATGGAATTTTAATCAATTTAAATCCTCCCTATCTACCCAGAGTAGTAAAATGACTGTAGCATCCAACTAAAACACCAGAGGGGCTAAAATTGGTGGCGTGGGGGGGTGCAGAGGTTTCTCCATAAAAAGTATCATCTTTCAATTTCTCAATCCATTCCATCTAGAATTGTATTCTGGAATTTTCTAGAATTCTGTTTGAAAGGGACAAAATTCCCATTTAAGCGTCCAACAATCTACATCTTTATCAATGTCCTTTGTAATGGTGAGAACTTCATGCTTTTCCCCTTAAAACATGCCTACTACAAGAACTTTTGACTAGAGGAACAGGAAAAGGTACTATTTGCAAGAGCTTCTATTCTAATGGTTGCGATGCCTTGAGTTACCCTATCATCCTATCCAATTTTCACATTTGAGTTTCTGTGGCCTTACCCCTCGATTGTAGAACAAGTATAAAAGTAGATTTATTTGTGCAGGAATGACCTTCAATATGTTGTTGAGAATGAACTACATTTTCTTCATGTATTAACTATGGAGAGCATTTTCTTGGCAATATACTGAATCAGATTAAGAACCCTGGCTTGATCAGAAAACTCATGTCAGGCATGTCCCCTCAGATTTTGACTAAAATGTAGCATGGCATTATCAGAAGCATGTTAAGTTGGCTTGCTCACAGCCAATACTGTGGACAGAAAAATAGAGTGGATTTAAAGTCAGTGTGGCCCACTCTAACGATGGCGAACAATTTGGAGGCTGAGAAAAAAATTGTGTTGACCACAATATTTATAGAGAGCTCGATAGGCACAGCTGTATTATAGAACCAAAGTGGTGCCAATTATCACATATGATCGATTAATTGGCCCACAAGCATGGCACAAGTCATGCCTGCATTTCGCTACGATTTGTGCTTGTTTATTATAAATGAAAGAACAATCTCAATTGTAGTCGTTGTAGATCCTATCATACATTCCTAGTGATTCTTGTGATATCTTCTACTTGTAATCCTCGTTCTTCCTTCAAGCTTATCACCTACTCCAATTGTTCAAGGATTGTAACCACCAAAATCTTTGATGTATATCATTGACCACCATTGTCAACACTTTGATTGTGAGCCAGTTCCCATCTCTGTATGGTCTTTCTGAATGATGCTTAATGGGCTTCATTATGCGCCCTAGGTCCATCTTTATCTTCACACAAAGAAAATCACATGCAAAGTGTTTGCCTCTCCTATTATTGGGATCGACATTACTTTTTATCTTTGTCATTTATTTTGAGCCACAGTGTTTTCCTTCCCTAAATTTAGTGTGGAATCCAAATTAGTCTGGTCCCCACTAATATATGTGTCGTATCCAAAAATCAGGAGTTTGTAAGTGTTTTGTGGTCCACACAATACACAGTGGACAGTGTGGTCATCTATATGTTATTCCCATGTCAGAAAGTTTTCAGCTACTTGGCCAAATGTGTAAGCATTTCAGCAGACCAACTTTACTTGTATGATATTGATATGAGTAAAAGTTTCCAAGTATCTCAGCAGATCTCTAGAATCTAGATTGTATGTGTTCAACTATATGATTGACGTGAAGAATTCAGAAATTATACTGATGCTCCATTCACTTTTGCAGATGCTGTTGTGTTCGCATGGTTTCGGTTTGTTTTACAGTGTTGACGCTAAACAAATCTTTGTGACCATTGCCTAAATATTTGTCATAATCAGAAAAGCTTAATTGATGAATTTTCTTAAACAGCTAGAACTCTGTTTTTATATATTTCTGAGAAATTTTTGTTTGATGTGTGCTAGTTTTAATTTAGTTGTTTATGTTCATTGTGTTGCAGGACGATGCAGACAGCTGTGGGAGTCTTTGGTGGTGAGAGCTACAACGATGGGGTGACTGCTCCTCCATTAATGGTGGCAAATGCTGGGAATAGTAACCATGCTGCAATTTCAAGTTTAAATTGTCCACCCTTTATAGCAGTGGAAACTTGTAGAGAACATTTGGTATGTTTTATGAAGCAATATTTTATTTTGTTTTGTGATATCCATCTTATAAAATTGCAGCTTCAGTCTATTATTTCTTACCTTCCAGATGGTCTAATATTCAGACTGAAGCTCTTGCAGTAACCATGTATGCGTGCGCCAATTTAGAATAAATGAGGGAAAATGGCACCCAATGCCTTAGTCATGGTCTAATATTCAGATCACAGCTCATGCAGTATCCATGTATGTGTGCGCCAATTTAGGATAGATCATGGAAAATGACGCCTACTGGACCCACAGCTAGGGAGGGTGACAGGGGACATCCCCATCACACTGGTTTAATGAACTATACTCATTATGCATCAGACTAGGATGAGCTAAATAAAGGGAAACAATGCATGGGGAGAAAAGCTTCTTCTTAAAAAAATCTCATTGGTAAAATACAGCTTACATTCTTCTAGGTGTTATCTTCTTAGGAGCCATCTCTTTAAATTCCTGTTAGTTTTTCTGGTTTCTGGCTTCCTAATTCCATACATGGTCCTTAATTTCCTCTCCTTCATTGCGTTCTATTATGTCAATTGATCAATTGACTTAATTCTCCACGCATCAGTACGTAGCATTTTACATTCATGCAGTTTTTTTAGACAAATTCTTTAAATACATTAAGGTCCTCCCTAAAAGGCTTTTTGGGCATTCAGTGTAAGATACAAAAGTACCCATGAAGCTCACAACCAGTGAACACCCAAAATCCCCAGGTAGGAGCAGGAGTATGGCCATTTAGGGAGAAGGAATATCATTTCCTATACATTAATCAATGAATCTTTAGTTGTTTGTTGGTGTGCAACAAAGATCAATTATTTAGGTTTTCTCGTCTGCCATTTGTTTTTTCCTGTTTTCTCAGTTGTTTACCTATCATCTCATGCATTAGTTTAATATGTTATTAGAGGATCTTTAACTAACCCACCCTGTTGCCGTATAGCCATGATAGTATGCATTATCAAGTTTGTGCTCTGCTGGATGTATGCCAATCAAATTGGCTCCACCATCTGTGTTCTATTATTTTGCATGCAATAAGGTTCAGAAAAAGAAATATCTCCTGGATAATTAATTCTATGAATTGGAGTTTATGAGTTGGAAATTATTCTACCTCACTCTCCTGCTTTAAAATTTCTTCTCTTCAGTTCTCTAGGCGCACCCACACATATATTGTTGTTGTTGTTTGACCCATTTTTTCCTTTTGAACCTGCTCCAAACTATTGTGCTTTCTGCCCTTTATCCATTCATATGTGGCCACATATGGTGTCTTCCTCGGTTTAATTACATGGTAGTATTTCTCAATAAGTCAGCCCATTTGTTTTCTGCTGGTGATTTTTCTATTCCTTAGTCTGAAATGTGGTTTTCTCTTGCAAAATGTTGAGAAGTGACATATAATCTCCTTGGTTGAGAACTAAATGTGTCTCACAGCTCTTACCAGTAAGGATTTCAATTAAATTATGGATTTTTTGTCTAAGAACTGAGGTCAAATCAACTCCCTATTGTTCTTACATGTGAGTATTTATGTCATATTGTGGAAGATGTCATGTTTCTTCTGGTGGCAGTAGTATATGTTGCTCTCTGGAACAGGCTGCTTGACAAGTTTAAAACTTAAATTTGGATTCGTTTTTGTTTTGCTATTCATAGTCGTTGAAACAATTTTAAGGTCCTTGTAGGTAAGTGAAGTGCAGAGTTTGGCAGAGAGAAAATATAATATAGCGCCTAGTGTTTTATGGGCAGAAGTAATTGCATGAAAGGAATGAAAGAATGAAAATTACATAAAGTTTGGATCCTAGAAGTATCAAACATTCAAATTCTGCCATTTACCTCTATCTAAGTTGTAGTTTCGGATGGTCAATCTTGATTATGAAGTTACTAGAAAAGGGTGATCTACAGTTTCTCTGAGTTCTTTAGACATAACATTCTTTGAGAGAAACAGTTTCATCTTCTGCTTTTTTCCTTTCCTATGAGACTTGCTTTGGAGGTGGTCCATGGTGCTGCCACTTGATATTCCAAGAAAATGTTTTACCATTTCGAATTGCTGGAAAGGATCAGTTGCCCCAAAGAAAGCAAATTTATTTCATATTTCTCCTAAATCATGTAGATGTTGGGAAGTTATGTTATCTTCTCTTATTTACATTCTTGTGATTTCTTTAATGATGAAAATGTAAGAGATTGCCAAGCTTCGCTTGAGAGATAATAGGAGTGCTATAAGACAACTAGTGATTTTATGCTTTTCCTTTGTGGAAATCTACTCGTGGAGCTCCTCAGCTATACTGTGAGTAGCTTTTTGTGTTCCCATATGCTGCAAAATTTAATGCTACTTGTAGCTGGTGTTCAATCTCACAAACTCTCCTCCTACTAGGTTCATTGTCAATTGGTAACCTGCTTTTACAAGGATCCTGCCTGGATGGCATGAATCACATGCATTGAGCTACCTAGCTTGAAATCTCTGAAACTAAATTTGGTTGCACGAAGTTTTTTGATTAGGGTACTTTAGCTGACTTAAATTTTATACTTTTCTTGCCCTTCTGCTCCTTATACTTGATAAAACCTAGACCAATTTGCATAATGTTAATGAATGCTTCTATAGTGTTGCCTCTTCTATCAGTGAACGAACTGGGAAACACTGAAGTGTTGATGATGATGCTGCTTCCTGTGAGATGCTAAAATGTTGACCCTGTTAACTAAGAAATTAAGCTGACAAGGATTAGATATATTGAGAATATTTGAAATTGAAATAAATGCTAAACTATGTTGAGATTGACATAAAGACATCTGAAATGTTTATTATGATGTTATGGGTGGCAAGGAATTTTCTTAGTATTGCCCATCCAAAATTTCTATGCATTAAACAATGTGTATAGTAGCAGATGAAGGTTTTATCTATGTTGATTTCTGGATTCTGCTCTTAGTACCGGCAGTGAAGGGTTGTCTATTAGTAGGTTGAGATGTTTCAATGTTATTGTTCGATTCCATTCTTACAAACAACTTACTGAACCACCTGAAGCATTGGAAACACAGGCCTCTATCTTTGCCTAGAGACAAACTGCAAAGTAAACCACTTCAAACTTTGTTAGGCTTCATATGTGCTGTATGTTATTCTATTTGCTTTCTCATTAAGTAAAAGTAAGTGATGGTAAATAATGAGGTCCTCTTCTGGTCTATGTTTTTTCTGTTGTTGATCTCAGGGCTCTTTCTTGTTATTACCTTTTGACCACAGGGAGTTCACCCATGTGATAAGAGGAGAAGCATAAGCGAGTATCGGCATATTTTTCCTGCAATTGATTTTTCATTGGTAAGGATCCTATGGCATTCATCCATATAAACTGAGTAAAGGTGCCAGTGGGATTTCCTTATACCACTGATGTATTTTAATTGATGAAGCTTTAGGTTCTTTTGGAGAAATCCTTACTTCAATTGATCTTCAAAAATTGTTCAGATAGAAAATGATGAGGATATTTTGTGGCAAGCTGATATCAGAGAAGCAAATGAGGAAGTTGCAGCTAGAGGATCAAAGTTTATTAACTGGTAACACCTTTTATATTATGACAAGCGCATATGTTGAACGGTCAAAGTTAATAACTGTATTTGAAATTTTGAAATCAAAGAAAAGGAAAAAGATGGAAAAAAAATGCTGATTAAACTACTAGCAGGGGAGTCAACCTTCCAGTCCAAGTTGTTCAAATATGCTGATATTCATGCATTTCGTATTTTACTTCCTTCCAGTTTATCTTGATAAACAACTTTCCCAGCATTGCTTGGGAAAGGGAAGGTATAAAGGACAACAAATAGTGCCAGGACGTGTAAAACAACTGTTTTACAAGTTCAGTTCAAAGTACACAGACATTGGTGAATAAAGTCATTGTCCTACTGAAACCATCTTGACAGGCCATGCGTTCAGAATTTCCAACATCAGACAAACGTCACAAACATAACCCTATAAATCTCTAGAATTTATTACTTTTATTCTAATTTTCTGAGCCACTCTAATTTCCCCCAGAAGACATGGCCAGGATCATTGGCTTGAAAAAATTTGGGACATGATTTATCTAAGAAATTCTGTATGATGAATGGTTTTGGTCACTAAACAGAAGTCTACATGCCCTTTTAGTTTTGCATATAAATCCTTGGACTTTAGATGTTGGCACATCATATAAAACCTCCTAGAAGGAATCCTAATTAAAACATATAAGCTGACGTAAAGGGTATAAATGCATTTTTTTAGTTCAGTGCTTTTGACCTGGCAACACCCCTAAAAATGTCAATTTAACACATCTTTAAAGTTTAAGCATCTACCTTATATTTTTTCTATCTGTGAAATGCTTCAGTTTTGACTGCAAGTGTTGATTCTGCTGATTGGTTTTTTATTGCTGGCTTGTTTTTGTGCAACTGTGTGAAAACTATTCTGACAGTATCATCCAGATTACTGAGATAGACTTCGCTCTGACATAATAATGGTGCAGGATAAGTGGTTGGCAAGTCTAAGTTAGAAAAGAGAAAAGCAGTTTCTTCCCCTAAATAGGCACTTAATGCTATCACGTTACAGCTACAATATCATGCATTTGATTCTTTTATGATTCTTCTGGCAGAATTCTTTTCGTATGGGAACTGAAGTGGCAGGTATACCCTGGATGTTATATTTTCTGTTGGAAAATGTGAGTGGGCAAAAGTAAAAGTTGGGGCCAGCTCCTTCAATAAACAATCTATCTGTTAGGGTGTGCTTTTGTTGAGTGACATACAGAAGTACCCCACTGCTATGCATTTCTAAGCTTTGACATGTGAATAGTTTGATGTTTAAAGCAGACCTTTCTAAATGCCCTTTTAAAACCTTCAAATCAGTGCCTTAGAACTAAGAAATGGGTTTGAATTTTGGTGCATGCCTCATCCATAGGATGACCTTCCATTTAGATTGTTTTGATCACTGAATATACTTGGCTCACTTTACTTTTGCCCCCACATATTTTCCAAGTGAATAAAAATACACATCTGTCATATAATGCCCTGTACAGAACAGTCCGGAAGAAACTAGTCTTCCAATTTTCTGTTTTGTAGCTGTACTCAGTAGGTGCAACAAATAGCAATATTTCCTTTCAGTACTCAGTAGCATCATCAACTCTTGCTACTGGTTCTGGATTGAGGCAACAACTACAGCTGTTCTGCCTTCCTTTCATGCCGCATACTTAGGTTTCCATTTATTTAGTACTTGACAGTTCTAAAGAGAATGAGGTCTGGAACAGGAGTTGGGTCCCCAGAGAATCTTTTGTTGGGTGAGGTTCCATTATACCATCTTTTCCTGACTTTTTCCATGCTAATTTGTCCAAAACAATTAAGAAAGTTAACGAGTGTTTTAAGAAACCTAGTCTGGGATATCATCTTTGGAAAAATTTGAAAGATGCTTTGGCTCTTTCTGTGTAGAGAATTAGAGAATATGTATGTTTTCACTTTCAAGAGTGAGAAAAGCATTTGATTCTGGGATTCAAGTGGCATCTTTTCTGGTTCTCATGAATGATTGATGTAGGATACCTCATCTATCTGGTTTATAAGATCACCACTCCCCCACAAGTCAAAGGTTTTTGTTGGATCCAACACTTCTGCAAAGCAAATGCACGTCATTTACTGAAAGAAGGGACTTATATTGCAAACACTTGGTCCTTTATAAGGAGTTCTCTTGTTGCCAAATTTTATTGCAGTGATAAGCAAGTTGTACACTTTTCCTCTTTAAGGTTTTAGTGGCATTTCATTTGGAGTTTTTTGTGGGTTGCATGGTGGTGCTTTTGGGACAACAAGTATTGGGACAACGAGTATTCTGTGGAAGTCACTTCTCTGCACCTGTGGACCCATGGTAGGGTCTATGGAGTGAAAAGGTGTCTTAAGAGAACTTCTCCATGAGTGTTTGAGAAATGAGTTCCAGGGAGTGTTGATGGAGATCTGTCACTGCAAGGGGAGAATATTGGTCAAAGTTGCTTCTAGATGAACCAAACTTGTGGCCTAAGGATTCTTTATCTCCTGCATATTATCTTAGCCTAAACTGAGCCTTTGCCAGAGGTCACTATTTCAACTGGAAGTGTTCTGTAGGTGCAAACAAAAGATGACAAATTCTTTAACTGGAGGAGATCAAGTGGGAGCCTCTTTATATTAAGTATAAGCTTTCTCTTAGCTAGTGAATGTACATCTCATTTCATGTTTTCTACTGGTGGGTTTATTTTAGGCCACTCTTTTCCTTCCTGACTTTTGACAGTTGGTTTTTTCTAATAAAACCTGTCTTTACTTGCTTATGGGGATTCTGGAACTTATTTAAATATTTTCAGCAAAAAATATGAAAAGGCTCACAACATTGCCATGTAAACAGAGAGTTAAAACAACTAATTGGATTATAATATTATAATAATTGATGAATTTGCATTATTTTCTCTCTGATATTCCTGTATCCACTTTGCTTGCCACTAGATTAACACAACTGATTTTAACTCTTTCACATACTTTCATATTACTTCTACTGTGGATGTTGTTTTATTGATCTATTCAATTATTGGATATGTTTGGAATTGGTATGCAGTTTATATAGTTCATTGCTTATTCATATACACTAGTATTTTCCTATTTATTGTGTAGGCATGAGTGGATGCTAAAACTTCTATTCTTTTATTATCAGAAAGTAATCTGTAAAATTAACATGTTTTTTAAGTTTCAAAAAATGACATTGTTTGGAGAAAGTGCTTCAGTGCCTCAATGGTTTTCTATTATAACCTAATATATTAATATGATTTTAGTTTCTGCACATATGGTGGAAACTTTTATGATGATATACTTTATGTAGGCGCTTCTGGCAGTGGGCCTGAGGTCCAATGGAAAGGCAGGTGAACCTAAATATGTTCTCCAGTCAAGTAAATGAAAGTTCATATTCAAGAAGAAGAGCTTGTCTTGAGAGCACTTTCGTTGGATCAAACAAGTGTATATTATAGAATCAGAAGCAAATCAAAGTCTTGGAGGTAGTATTGAAGAAGCATCTTACAGAAATTGGTTGAGAGATCTTCCATGATTCTCTAAGGAGGAATTTACAAGGCTTAGTCTGACAAATTTATTGCTGATTTATGGCTTAGTCTCTTACTAGCTAAGCATCTCCAATAATGGCATGACTCTCTAAGATAGTCTCCTCCTTTCTCCATCAGCAATAGGCTGCTGATTTTACCATCCATTGCCAATCTTAATTTCCTAATTTTGTAGTCCCACAAATTATAACAACTTTATTTTCTGGACAGTTGCCAATTAATATTCAAACTTAAGCTGCTCAAATCATGATATATTTTTACTTTCTTTAATCATTTTCTCCAACTTAAACAATCAACTCTTGATACCCGACTTATAAAATTGCAAGCTTGCCAGCCTTAATTTTATGGTCAACATAATCTTCTTATGAGGAGGTTTGCTCTTAAGGTGTTCCCCACCAGCTGCCCATCACCATGAACCTTTGTTCTACCACAATTGGACCTGCACCTTGTTTTATGTGTCTCATCATCATCAAGACCTTATCCCAATTAGTGGTCAGCCACACGAATCTTATTCCTCCATTCCACTCTATTAAATACCATGGCTTCATTTAGTCCCAACGTTTTAAAATCTTTCCTCACCACTTCTATCCACAGTCTTTTGGGCCTTCCCCTTGTCCTTTTAGAACTTTCTACTTGTATTGCCTCACTTCTTCTAACCGGTGCCGTTGTTGATCTCCTTTGAACATGTCCAAACCATCTAAGTCTAAGTCTCTCTCATCTTGTTACCATGGTGCTATCCCTAAATTTCCTCGAATATTTTCATTTCTAATTCTATCCATTATTGTCTTACCACTCATCCATCTCAACATCCTTATTTCTGCGACGCTCAACCTATGAGTATGATGTTCCTTAACTGCCCAATACTCTGATCCATAGAGCATGGTCTGCCTTATGGCCATTCTATAGAATTTTCCTTTTAGTTTGAGTGGCACTCGTTGATCACACAAAACTCCAGATGCACATCTCCATTTGTTCCAACCCGCTTGGATTCTCTGGGTAACCTCCCTCTCAATCTCTCCACTCTCATGAATCATTGATCCTAAGTACCGAAAGTGGTCTTTAACGGGGACTTCTTGGTTATTAATCTTGACTGGTGTTCTACACCTACTCTCCTTGCTAAAATTACATTCCACATATTCTGTCTTAGTTCGGCTAATTTTAAATCCTTTAGATTCTAATGCTTCTCTCTATAACAATAGTTTTATGTTTACACCCTCCCTTGTCTCATCAAGTAAGACTATATCATTTGCAAATAGCATGCATCAAGGAATTTCCTCGTGCAGATGTTTTGTTAACTCATCCATAACCAATGTGAAAAGGTTTGGACTCAATGCCGATCCTTGGTGCAATCCTATAGTGATAGGAAAATCACCTCACGCCACTAGTGGTCTTAACATTTGTTACCGCTCCCTCATACATATCTTTAATTATGTCTATATATCCCTGAGAAACCCCTTTACCACCCAACACCCTTCATATTAACTCTCTAGGGACTTTATCATAAGCTTTCTCTAAGTCTATAAAGACCATGTGGAGGTCTTTCCTCCTTTGCCTATGTTTCTCTACTAATTGTTTTAGTAAGAAAATAGCTTCCATGGTAGACCTCCCAGGCATGAAACCAAACTGATTCTCCGATACACTTGTTTTATGTCTTAGCCTCTTCTTAATCACTCTTTCAAAAAGTTTCATGGTGTGGCTCATAAGTTAGATCCTTCGATAATTAGTGCATCTCTGTATGTCTCCTTTATTCTTATAGATTGGTACAATAGAGCTTTTCCTCCACTCATCGGGCATTTTCTTTGATTTTATAATCTTGTTAAACAACCTGGTCAACCAAACTACCCCAATATCTCCCATATGCTTCCAAACCTCTATTGGCATACCATTAGGCCCCATGGCCTTTCCTGATTTCATCTTTTTCAAGGCCTCTTTTACTTCAGGTATTCTAATCCTACATTCATATGTATAATATCCCATGTTATTTAGATTTATAGTATTTCAATCCCTATATTCTCTGAGCCATTGTCATTTAACAATTTTTGAAAGTATGTTTCCCACCTTTGTTTGATCTCATCATCTTTGACTAATATCCTTTGATCATCGCTTCTAATACACCTAACATGATCTAAGTCCTTACCCTTTTGTTCTCTTACTTTTGCAAGTTTAAACACATCTTTCTCACCTTCTCTTGTTCTTAGTCTATTGTAGAGCTTATCATATGCTTTAAGTTTAGCCTCACATACTATTTTCTTAGCAACTTTTTTAGCATTCTTATATTGTTCATAGTTTTCATTATTTCTAATCTTCTGCCATGCTTTAAAATGCATCCGTTTTTCTTTAATAACTTTTTGCATTGTTTCACTCCACCACCATGTTTCCTTTGCTAATAGCCTTTTACTTTTAGATACTCCTAAGACATCTTTTGCTACTTTCTTAATGGACTTAGCCATATTAGTCCACATGGTATTTACTTTTGTTTCATAGTTCCAATTTCCTTCCACCATCAACTTATTTTTGAATGAGGTTATTTTCTCTCTTTTTAAGTTCCACCACTTAGTTTTTGGATGTGTATTAAGTTCAGTTCTTTTTCTCTATCTTTTGATATGGATATCCATAACCATTAACCTACGTTGTGAGGTTAAACTCTCACCGGGTATCACCTTACAATCCTTACGTATAGATTGTTCATTATTCTTAAGTAGAAAAAAGTCTATTTGGCTTTTATGAAGTCCACTTTTAAAGGTGATTAAGTGTTCATCCCTCTTCTTAAAAAGTGTATTTGCAATGGACAAGTTATATGACAAAGCAAAATTGAGGATATTCTCCCCCATCTCATTTTGTTCACCTATACCATACCCTCTATGTATTCTATCATATCCTTCCTTATCTTTTCCTACGTGGCCATTTAAGTCTGCTCCTATAAATATTCCCTCAATGTTGGGAATTTCTTGCATGACTCCTTCCATATCTTCCCAAAACTGTCGCTTGATTATATCTTGTAACCCTACTTGTGGTGCATATGCACTTATAACATTAATAATCTGCTCTCCTAGAACAAGTTTTATTAATTATAATTCTATCACTAATTCTTTTAATGTCCACAACTTTATCCTTTAATTCCTTATCCACTATTATTCTTACGGCATTTCTGTTATTTTCCTTTCCTACATACCATAATTTATACCCATCTATTTTTCTAGCTTTAGCTCCTTTCCACTGGGCTTCTTGGATACAAGTGATGTTGACTCTCCTACGTTTCATCGTGTCTACTAACTCCAAACTCTTACCTGTCAGTGCTCCTATATTCCATGTGGCGATACGAATCTTATGTTCTAGAGATACCCTATTTACTATTGCCTTTCTCGACCTCCATGGTATGAACCCATGTCCACTTTTCACTGCACCTGGGTTCCGATGCAGCGCGTCACTTCCGAGGGGACTTAGTCTCTATAAATTCTGGGTCTCACATTAATTGGACCTGGTTATGGATTTCCATTTATTTGGAGGTCCGGTTTCCATCATAATATTGCTATCTTAAACTGTAATTTAATATTCTCATTATTTTTTAATTGACTCAAACAGCTAGCTCACCTATATCAGTACCTGACACTTAATATATTCTCTATGTTCTTTATTTCCTCAAGATTAAGACTAAGAGAAATCATATCATCCACTGAAATCAACATCAAGCCTGTTCTATTGCTCTCATCTCATGAGCATTGTAATTCCACTTACATATTCTGTTGCCTTTTTTATCCATACAAAGGTTTAAGGTCTCTTCAAAATCTTCTTGTCATCAGTGGAAAGGGAATTTTTCATAAATTCCTCGGATGTGACCTGGATTTAAAGATCCAAAAAGCTTGATGAACATATCACAGATCAACAAAGGTGTAGCTACATCTTTGCAACTTTTATGAACCCAACATCTTTGCTCATAACTTTATATATGCTTTCCTATTGAATGCCATAGAAATCTATGTAGATGAGCATCTTGTATCATTCTGGTATCTATTTATATGTATCCAGGTTGTGGACACGCCAAGAGAAGGAGATTGTAGTTGTTACGCACAGTGGATTTTTGTATCATACCCTGAAAGCTTTGGCAGATGATTGTCATCCCTTGATGAAGGAGGAGATCAGCAAACAGTAAGTTTTCAGTCTGAGTTATGGATTATTTTCTAGAGAAACAATATTGAAAACAAAGCTAATCATACATCTTCAGCACAAAGTCTTGACTCAGTCACTGTGATAAACTCCCTGCAGAATTATTCCATTCAATTCATTGATCTGTGATAGCTTATATAACGTTGATCATCTACAAATACAAAAGAAATTTCATTTGTTGGATCTGGAAGGTAAAAGGGCAGCCCCGGTGCACGAAGCTCCCGCCTATGCGGGGTCCGGGGAAGGGGCGGGCCACAATGGCCTAAAGTAGGCAGCCTTACCTTGCATTTTTGCTAGAGGCTGATTGGTGCCGGAAATGTGACTGTCGGTCTGGATTTCTTCAAAATTTTCAGCTCTTTTTCTTTGACTTGAATTTACACCTTACCGGTGCAAGAACAATAACTTTCTGCTTGTATTTCTTTTTCCTTAACTATGCACAAGATAAGCTACATTTGCATTAATGATCCAATGGAGTGCCCTGGTATTGTGAGACGGAGCTTCATGTCTAGCGTACTCTGAACCATCATTTTCTAAAGGGCAGCCCCAGTGCAAGAAGCTCCCGCCTATGCGGGGTCCGGGGAAGGGGCAGACCACAAGGGCCTAAAGTACACAGCCTTACCTTGCATTTTGCAAGAGGCTGTTTCCACGCCTTGAACCCGTGACCTCAAGGTCACATTATGACAACTTTTACCTTTGCGCCAAGGCTCCCCTTCTAAACCATCATTTTCTAGTGTGCTAAAATTCTATTCTGTCGCAAAAGACCAGAACAAACTAAATTTCAGCTATAACTTAATAGAATCAGCATGTATGTGGTTATGTTCTAGCTAATCTGTATTGCTCTTTTTGCCATTTTCCTTCCACAGCTTTGCCAATTGTGAGCTTCGTTCAATGGTGATAGTTGACAATAAGTGAGTACCTCATGCAAATCCTCATCAAGAACATTCTTCTCAAATCTTTTTACTTGGCACTGGCATCTATTCTGGAGCAATGACATTTTTCCTGTATGCAGCATGATTGGTTCAGGTTCATCTTCGACCAATTACCCAGGAAAGGTTCCCCGCAGGCCTGATCTCCCAAGCGAGGTTGCAGAGCAGCAGCCAAAGAAATGAAGAACCAGTTCAGTGCAAGAGCCTTTTGGAAATTGAAGCTTAGCATTCTGATGCTGGGGAAGGCCATCTCGTCCCTGGTTTGATTTTTGGGGAGTGTCTTCTTTAGCGGCCCACTCCCTTATTATGCTGTGTTTTTGTGAAGCAAATCAAATTCTCATAGGATCTATGTTGCAGTCAGAAATTGAAATTGATATAGGCATTTTGATTCTTTCAGGACTAGTTAATGAAATGCTTTACTCGACCCATTGAAGTCATGTAACTGGGTTTGAGGAACATGATATAGCTGGAACCTGGAGTCATCATATATGAAATACAAGTTGATATATTATTACTCAGCTTGTTTAGGAACATGCCTCTCGGCACTAATCCCACTTTATTTATTTCCTTTGCTTTGTTTATTTTTAAGCAACTCAATATGAAATCACAGATCACAAAGAAATTACGGTGGTGGGTTGATCCCGTCAAGGAAGATGCCAATGGTTGCTAAATGTGCCTACCCTATATGTGAATTATATTACATCTCTGGTGAAGTAAATGTACAGATAAAAGTACAATAGGTGCTCATATCCCTGTTTATCTGAACTGTTCATCTTCGACGTGACGATTGAGATGGACGATACTCCACTGATCTTCTCCCTTTCATCATCTTGACTTTCTGATTGGTTGAGAATTTATTTCATTTGTCAAACTTTCTGAGCTATTCATTCAGGATGGAGTAGCAGCGGTTTGGATTGTTGAGGAAGATGAGGCATTTCTATTACCAACCAAGCGTTTTGGCCAATTATGCTTTAGCTCTGTATAAAATTTTGAACACTGCTGATTTCCCCTCTGCAGACAGCCTGTACAAGCTCATAATAGTTATAGAGCCAAATGATAACCAGAATCTCATTATTGTATTGGAGTATTATAACATCATGTGAGAATATAGGTAATTGCTACATAACGAGTAGTTCCAAAGCAAGACTCTAATCAAGGGCCTTTCTGTTTTAGTTTTCCATTTTTTTGAAAGCTAGCCAAGACAATGAGAGCCATTATATGTGGGCCTAACTTCTTTATTTCTCACAAACTGACTGCAGCTACCAACCTCTTGGTCAGTTTTCTTCTTTGGTTAATGATGCACTAGAGGGCAAGGCACAATTGGGGATTTCCTGTCAATTTGAGCATAAAATATTGGAGTGTGGACAATCAATAGGTTTCTTGGAAAAGGTTCTGTTGGTCTGTTTATGCTTTTACAGGATATAGCCAAACAGATTCATGCATGTCTGGCTGTCTTTTGTCCTTGGAAGTTGGAAACCCCTCAAGTTTCCAAGTCAGGGGAATTCAATTCTACAACTAAAAAGAGACGAAGAGATGGTTATGGAAGGAGAGAGGAAGAAATGATTGTTAGTTTCAGTCAATTTTTTGTTGGGTTGACAGTTTTGGTACTTAAAGATTAGCTGGGCCATTCTAGTATGTTTTGCTTCAAGCAGGTGTTTGGGAGGTTGAAGTCATCCTTCCATTTCCAATATGAAACACAACGACTATGATGTTGTGCCTAATGATATACCTGTGGAATTTGGAGATTGGTTGAAAGAATTCAGGATACAGCAGTGGGACATCTTAGCACCTTTACGTGTGAATTTGTCTACTGATTTGCACACAAATTAGTTTACACTTCACATGCAAATTAGCAACTCTGTCATCCCTATACTTTGCAAATAACACTCAGAAAAATATATGATAGTTTGATGGATTATGCCTCATCTTCATAAGTTCCAAGAAATTTTCAAAACAGCAACTGCGTTTATAATTGTCACAGGGTGGATGAATTGGACGTGTCTGAAAAGACTCCCTGTAAGGGCACATTAGAACTTTTTTGGTAGATCTAAGTCCTTCATCACGTCCAAAATGCTAAGAATAGGTAGTCCAAGAGACATCAATGAGTTTGAAAGATTCTAACCACTTGTTTTGGGTCTTTAAAAAATTTAACAGAAATGGTTGGTTGTAGTTTTTCTTAAAAGTAGGCTGCAATCATTCAATGGGCATGAAAATTGAGTTCTATCCTATCTATGCCATTCTGAACATGAACAGCTTAGAACTGCAATAAAAGTTTTTTCTTTGCGTGAATATCTTCCTCTCTCATGCTCATACTTTTAGAAAATACAAGACGCAAAAAACTGAGACCCTCAATTTTCAACGATCTAGACCAATTAACTGGCGGATCTATGGATGAGTCTGCACAAACATCCTCGCTTGAGCCTTTATTCGCATTGTTGCACTTTTATTTTCAAACTGTCCATGTGAAGACCCAAAATCAGACAGGTTCACAAAACTGAGATGGGTTCGAATTTGGTGCACAAAGTTCCCATAGCATGAAATACGATATCGACGGTTTGGATCACCGGAAAAATGGAGGCCTACATAAAGGAGATAAAGCTGCACCAGTTTTCCTCGTTGATGGGGTGCCAAACTTAGTTTTTTAGAGCGTTAAGGCAGGTCTCCAACCGTAGTCACAAATTCTTCCAATAATCAAATAAGTTTGGAAAATGTCTCAATTTTTTTTTTTATGTCCTGACCTTTTCTCCAAGAAATCATAAGTTTCAATATTTTTAAAATTTAAAATGAATATAAAATAAATTAAAATAAATTTAACTAATAAAACTCAATTTTACAAATTATTTGCCAAAGTTGTCAGATAGTCTTTGCAAATTAAATTAAAATTAAGATGAAAAACTTGAACTCCTATATTAAAAATGATTTTGTTCTAATTTTTTTTGAGGATTCTTCATAAATACTTGTCAAATTTTAGGAATATTTAGACTGCCGATTTATTTTGAAACTTTGTGCCAATGCCTCCAATGATGCATTTGGGTGCCCGAGATTCCTCTTCAAACATTATAATCAAAGAGTCCCAGGTCCCACCCAAGTCGATTATCTTTGACTAATCCTCCTTCAATCCAAACATCACCCCATGAGAATCACCATGGATCAAAATCTGAACTATAAAAATCGCTTCAATCCATCATGACACCAGCCAAGTTTATCCTTCCAGATGTCTCAATGGAATTCATATCTCCTCCTCAAAATCCTCACAATCTTCCTCTCAACTTTCCAACCAATCAAAGCACACCCACATCCCAAATTCCCCTGTAAAGCCCCAAACCACAACTTCTACCCTTTCTGCAACAAATCTCTCCCAATAACTACCAGAGCCCAATCTCTTATTTCCCTCCTCACAGTCCATGAAAAGATTCACCAGCTCTCTAATGGAGCTGGACCCATACCACGACTTGGCATACCTGCCTATCAGTGGTGGTCTGAATCTCTCCATGGCATTGCCACAAATGGCCCTGGTGTGCTCTTCAATGGATCTATCAAGTCTGCAACTAGTTTTCCCCAAATTATTCTTACTGCTGCTGCTTTCAATAAAAGTCTTTGGTTTTCTATTGCAAAGGCAATTGGAGTGGAAGCAAGAGCTATGTACAATGCGGGTCAGGCTGGATTGACCTTTTGGGCTCCCAATATCAATATTTTCAGGGACCCCAGATGGGGAAGGGGCCAAGAAACACCCGGTGAAGATCCGGCGGTAACTGCTGCCTATTCTTTGGAGTATGTGAGGGGTTTTCAGGGAGAGTCTGGGAGTGAAGATGATGGCTTGATGCTTTCTGCTTGTTGCAAGCATTTTACTGCTTATGATTTGGACAAATGGGGGAACTTCACTAGATATACTTTCAATGCTGAGGTAAAACTCTTCGTTTCTTGACACCTTTTATGTATTTTGGGATGTTTAAAAGCTCAATTTGATTTCTGCTATGTTTCTATTTTCAGTTTATAACTGTAAATTGGTGGATAATACTGCTAGTTTTGTCTAAGTATAGTGTGAGGGTGGAACAGAACCATCCTGCAAAGCGATCCTCTTTTAGTGTGGATGAATTGGTTAATTTTATGATATTACTCCTTTGAGGTTGGGCCAGTTGATCAGACTATCGCTTTGTGACTTGAAACAGTTTCAGAAAAATGTTCTTTGGCGTTATTTCATGTTCATCACCTTCCACAATCAACTGATTTGTTGTGACTTTTAGTTTACGAATTTGTATGGTTTGATGCTGATCATAAGTGTCAAATGATGAATGATTCAACCCAACTGAAACCAAATTCACTAATATAACAGAAATTCTTAGCCTTTGATTTGTCAAGGGTTTATTGTCAAATTCATAGCGTCGCATTTTGATCTTGTGATTGCCCATTTAAAGGCCAATAGGCAAAGGCATACACTTTTAGATGGGTTCAAATTTTGGTACATGGCTTCTCCATATCATGATTTACAAAATAGACGGTTTGACCATTGAGAAGAGTGAGCCCCTCTTCTGCTCTTGCCTGCTACTATTTTTCAAGTGAAAATATGTACGTCCACTATGTAGGAACTCCCAGCCTCTTAGTTCGAGTTGACCATAAAATTTCTGGAATTTCACGTGGGCAAGAGCGTTCATCATATTCACCAAACCACAAAGTCATGCAGCTGTGGAGTGTTGTTTTCAGCTTGGACTGTGTAATACAAAAGCAATCACAACCACCTGACTCTGAAACTTGTAATGCTAAGATTTTGCAACATTATCTTGTAGATGAGAAATGGATAAGAAGCACCGACAATTTCTGGAGATTTCTTCTTGCAATGCTTTTGTATGGTCCAAATAGTTTCTGTAGATTTGTTATCTTCATGTTACCTTACATAATTACCAGTTGTATATTCCCATAGATTTGTTATCTATGGGAATCTTATACAACTTCCTAATCTTCTTCTTTTTTCTTTTTCTGAAAGCTAAAACAGTAGTTTTGTAAACTCTGCTTCTCCTGTTTTTGAATGGTTCTCTGATTCACTGGACTACCTTGGTCTAGTGCTTAATTAATAAAATTTACTCAACCATTTTACAAACAAAGATATTACTGAAACAACAGAACATTAACTGGGCCTCTCTTGTGATAAATCTCATGTTAATGACAGGTAACAAAGCAAGATATGGAGGACACATACCAGCCTCCATTTCGGGCTTGTATTGAGGAAGGTCATGCTAGCTGTTTGATGTGCTCCTACAATCAGGTAAATGGGGTACCTGCATGTGCACGGCATGATCTCTTACAAAAAGTTCACACAGAGTGGGGATTTAAAGGGTAAGTGTTTGATGGTTTTTGCACTTATCTAGAGTTTTCCATTGAACAGGAAACCAAATGCTCATATGCTGTATTACGTTGACATCAAGATCAAACTATGGACTACTTTGTGTAATTTCTCGAAGGATAGTGCAGATACATCACCTCTGATTGTGACGCGGTTGCTATAATTCATGAAGATCAGAAGTATGCACCAAGTTCTGAAGATGCAGTTGCAGAAGTACTGAAAGCAGGTTGCCATATTACCTGGACTTTTATTTGTTATTTTCGTTTCTTAAAATATCATCCTGTATTTTGACAGCCTATATTTTTTTCCAGGTCCCTAGTGCTGCCATGAACTCCTATTGAAATCTAATAGCCATACGTTATCTTTTATGACAGGAATGGATATCAACTGCGGGACATATTTGCTTCGACATACTGAGTCAGCTTTTAATCAGGGAAAGGTCCAAGAGGAGGACTTAGACCGAGCTCTTCTTAATCTATTTACAGTTCAGTTACGTCTTGGGCTTTTTGATGGAGATCCAGAAAAACAGCAGTTCGGAAAATTAGGGCCACAGGATGTCTGTACCAAAGAGCACAGGAATCTAGCACTGGAAGCTGCAAGGCAGGGAATCGTACTTCTGAAGAACGATGAGAAGTTCTTGCCTCTGAATAAATATAGAGTTTCTTCATTAGCCATCATTGGTCCAGCAGCAAATGATACAAGCAAATTGGGTGGTGGCTACTCAGGTTTGGAGTGCAAATGCAGTGCTATTCTAGTCAAATATCAACACTTGTTTTCATTTTTATGTGATTGATTTTCAAACTATATAGGTATTCCTTGCAATCCAAAGAGTCTGTTCGAGGGACATCAAGCTTACACACGAAACATGCTGTTTGCTACTGGTTGCCTTAATGTATCATGTGACACTAAAGATGAACTTAAGAAGGCTGTTCATATTGCCAAAAAGGCCGATTTTGTTATTGTGGTTGCAGGACTGGATCTATCACAAGAAGCTGAAGACCACGACCGGGTGAGCCTACTTCTGCCTGGTAAACAGATGGATCTGGTTACTGCTGTTGCCCATGCAAGCAAACGACCCATCATCCTGATACTCATGGGTGGTGGGCCTATTGATATTTCTTTTGCCAAAGAAGACCCACAAATTGCAAGCATTCTCTGGGTTGGGTACCCAGGTGAAGCTGGTGCACAAGCAGTTGCAGAAGTTGTATTTGGAGAAGTAAATCCAGGTTAGTAATTCAGATCAAAGAGTGCTTTACATTTAATAAAAGACTAATGACATAAGTGTGGAATGAAACAGGTGGTAGGCTTCCTGTGACTTGGTATCCAGAGTCCTTCACCAGTGTGCCTATGAATGATATGAACATGCGTGCTGACCCTTCCCGTGGTTACCCTGGACGAACATATCGATTCTATACAGGCAAAATTATTTATGGATTTGGACATGGTTTGAGCTACTCCAACTACTCCTACAAATTTGTATCAGTGCCTGAGAGGCTTAGTTTGTCAGGGTCTTCCATTAAGGTTAATGCTCATAAGAAATTACTATATGAAAGAAGAGATGGCACCAATTACATTCATTTCAATGAGGTGGAGTCCTGTGATGCATTGAAGTTTAATGTACAAATCTCTCTTATCAACAATGGTGACATGGATGGGAGCCATATCATTATGTTGTTCTCGAGATCGGAAACAAAGTTTGAGGGTGCACCACTGAAACAGTTGGTCGGATTCACACGTGTTCTTACGAAATCATTCAAAACTACTGAAGCTAGCATTCTTGTAGATCCATGCAAGCATTTTACGACAGTAAATACAGATGGCATAAGAATACTGCCCCTGGGAGCTCATGTACTAATGTTGGAAGGTCTAGAGCACCAAATTGTCATTGAAACTGGAAGGTAATCTATAATGTTGAATCGGTGTTTCCATTTGTTGTACCATACATTGTTGTGGGAAGGAAATGTATTCTGCTGTTATTGTAATGTTTCAAAGTTTGAAGTTGCATGAATCATAAGCCATCAACCACCTTCAACAGAATTAGAATTCTGTTGGTCACAGTTTCTTCAAATTTTCATGAGCTGAATCATGTAACTTGCTGTGCAATCCAGTGGCCACATACTAAGCATGAATTTGGACTTAGTCTACTCCAATTGGTAGCTCATGTTGGTTTTGCCTTTGTGCTTCCTTTTAGGTTAAAGAAGGAAAAAAAGGAAACAAAATTTGGTGAAATTGGACTCCAAATTCCCATCAGATATGACGAAGGAAGGCAACTTCATTAGTTGTGAGACCCGCTTTTGGTATGATTATAGAGCTCCCTAAAGGTAAAGTATGACCAAGATACTCCTTGTCTTGAAAATGACACTGTTCTCTCTCTCTCTCTCTCTCTCTCTCTCTCTCTCTCTCTCTCTCTCTCTCTCTCTCTCTCTCTCTCTCTCTCTCTCTCTCTCTCTCTCGTGTTGCATATTTTCTTAATTATTAAATAGAGCAAAATGCCCTTTATCTCTTTAACTTGAAATATGAAGATTAGAGCTTCTGCTTCTTTGTAAGAACTGACAAGAAAAAATTTCTTCTCCCTTTTAAGTTGAAATACAAAGTGTCCTAGTTTGCAGCCATAGGGAGAGAGCCTACTCTGGCTGGAAGACGTGCTTGTAACTCCGCCTACTTTGGTCCAGAAATGACAATATGATTGGCGATTTGAATTTTAAAACTTTTTCTTGTCTTTAGTGTATTTCTTGTGTTAAAGTTGGAAAACTAAGAAAAGCAAGCAACCTACAACCAACACCCTTGAAGATTGATGGTAGTGTTAGATAGGCTACCTTTGTTGGGGTACCGCTTGTTCTCCATCTGATCTATGATGATTAAGAAATGCGTGGTGCTTATAATTATAAACATTTAAAGAGTACACTCTTGTACTGGAATGCCTTTTTGGGTTATATGAGTACTTGCATCATAAAGCTCACCAAGAAATCAGTCCTCATATAGTACAACGGACATCTAAATATGAAGTTACATGCTCTGAAACTTAGTCTGTGGTTCAATGTCACTGGATAGATACATTATGGCATCATTAATGCATCAATCAATGGTCATGCCTAAGCCTGATTGATTGTCAAAATTATTGTACCCATATATTAGGGGTATGGCACCTGGTTGATTCATTATCAATGTGATTAACAGGTCCAATGTTGTAAGGAGCATCTGTGACTTAGTGCTTGTAGTCATCAACTGCTAGAGGTTGTAGCTATGTGCCTGGATGTCCTTAGAGGTAATGCAGGTTCAATGTGATATGAACAGAAACTGAATTGATAAGGAACTAGCAAATGTGATGTTGAACATAGCATCTGCAAGAGAAACTTAGTTGCATTATTTATTCGTCATCACAAGATATTGTCCATTATGACAATGGCCAGTTTGTCATTGCATCTACCCTGTTCATTATCACACAACTTAGTTTTATTCACCAATCAACTTTTAGCAGGCGCAAATCTGTAGTTAGATGAACAATTGGCTATATGGGTACTCAAATTGAAGATATCAATGTGATATACAAAATGAATACTAAGATAAACGCAATGGATAGTTGATGACTACAGGCATGAAGCCTATATCTGTTCAATCTTGCATTATTATGTTCATTATACATGCCATAGATGCGATTATATCAATTGTCACACCAGCAGGAGTGTATGTGATACCCCATAATTGTCATAATAGATAACAGCTCTTAGAGCAGAAATCTGTAGTTAGATGAACAATTGGCTATATGGGTACTCAAATTGAAGATATCAATGTGATATACAAAATGAATACTAGGATAAACGCAATGGATAGTTGATGACTACAGGCATGAAGCCTATATCTGTTCAATCTTGCATTATTATGTTCATTATACATGCCATAGATGCGATTATATCAATTGTCACACCAGCAGGAGTGTATGTGATACCCCATAATTGCCATAATAGATAACAGCTCTTAGAGCAGAAATTTTGCACTCGAATGTCTGTTTGGGCTCTTCAAGTACTAATTTCAAAGAAGATCTCAATAAGATGAAGTCATTATTATAATCCGAGGAGACATCCAAATGCAAAGTTAAATCATCTAAATGTTGATGATTGCAAGAACAATGTTGTTTTCCAATTACCATATTATAGAGGGAGGACAATGTTAGAATATTCATAAGTTAGAATATTTTAAATTATTTGAATTAAAATTCCTTTATATGATGTATCTTAATGAGTACCTTTCTTTTGTCCTTATGTATGTTATAAATTTGAGTCATAGTATCAAAATGTGCTGTGTCGACTTGGAACTAGGCCGAGTTGATGCAATTTTAGACTTTCTGTGTTTTTCCACATGTTTGAATCAAGTTAAGAGCTTACAGGCGGACAATTTCCGTCAGTAATATGAAAATTACTTGGCTTTTCTACCCAAAAACACAGATTTTTCATTATTTTTTTTTTCATTTGTACCCCACATTTCTACATTGATTAAGGTGTCATTTTTGGACTGTTGTACATGGAAATGTTGAGCAAGGGTTGTTTTTCGTCTAGCACCAGCTTCAACCATATTAGTGGTTTGGTCAATGGTTGCAACACAACTTAGATCTCAATTTACAAGGAAGAAAATGTATTCTTATTATTTGGTAAAGATGAGAAGCACATTATGCAACTTTATATATCAACTTGAAGGAGATAAAAGGGTATTTTAGTGCATTTGATATTTAAAAGAATAATGTCATATAAAAGGGGAAATGCCATAGATAAAAGATGACAGCCTTTCGAAGGGCAAGAGACAAATGATGGCAATGCTTTCAAGGAAAGAACTTTGGTCAACTTTATCTTTAGGAGTCATCTAGTTAGACAAGAAGTCTGGTTTTACAAATGGAGTTTTCTTCCATTAACACAGTTGATGGAATGCATTTCATGAATTTTCCTAAGGAATAACATCTCAAAATCTAGGTTTCATTAACAAAGATTATGCACCCACTATTTTTATATGTCTAGCATAGTTGGTCGCAAACAACTTGGCATCCCTCCTGAATTATCCTGGGTCGTAGGTTGGAAATCTTTGATAGTCACCGTAAGCAGTCCCTAAAGTATCCTTGTTGTGGGTTACAAATTGGCAAATTTGCGATTCAAAAAAGGAAATTAATAGTTTGGAAGGGCAGGGCTCCACCTTGGCTATGACAGGAACTCTGGAAAGACTATTGGGGATACTGCTGAGAGAAGATGTAAAGAATCTTCTCTATACTTTGCAGAGGGGGATAAAAAGAAAAGAAAAGAAAATCCTCTCTTTACTTCGGCAGTACAATGGATGTCAAACAAACTTCAAATTAACAAAACCAAAGTTTTGACATTTTGGGTAGGTTACGGCTGTGACATAATTGAATACTTTGGCGTTGGCCTACCTAAGATGGGCTCTAGCAGATGTATGGTTTAGTTCGCCAAAAATTTAACCCAAAGTATGGATCAAATTTAACAAAGATTCTTAGATAAGCAACTAGTAACAAAGAGAGAAAAGAATGCAAGAAAAAATCTTTGATGGAAATTTATCCAACAGGGAAGTATTTGGGGCCTAAATCAAAGATCAAAAGCTTTTATGTAGAGCTAGGGTGGAAAGTTTTCATTCCAAGCCCATGTGTTTCGCAGAGGAAGAATGCTAAATGGACGTGCCACAGGAGAGCGTTAGGAAACCACTTTTTTGTAGCTCACGTTTGCATGATCCAACTTATTTGTGCTATTTTACCATTATTTTATGTTTAATAGCTAAAAAGTATGTTGATTGGATGATTCTAAATTGTGTAATCCTTCCATTCTCATATGCTAGTATCATTCAATCCACATTATATATTAACTATTAGACATCCAAAGCTCGAGCAATAATATCAACGAGTGGCCTTAACCACAATCCTAGACCCTCTAAAGTGACCTAGCGATTTGTCTAATGAATCTTGTTTTAGATAAACCGGGCCTCCAGTTGATCTCCATTCCATTTACTCTCGGCTCCAGTAACTGTTCGAGTTTGACCCAAGAATTTGAAGTATCCTACTTCACTTGATTCATGATGTATTAGTTGTGGCCGTCATATTATCCATAGGGAGGAATGGAGAGAGAATGCATCCTAAAGTTTCATACGGAGGCACTCTTTGTAAAAAATGGATTCAAGCACTCACTCACATACCCTTTTTGAGGAGCCTTAAACTCATGACTTTCATGATGCTCACTCTAGCACCACGATGCCACACTCACACCCTCACATGGAGGCATATCTACATTAAAAACTCCAAAAAGCTCAGAATAAGATGCGATAAACAGGCACTTTAGTTTACGACACTATTAGAATTTGACATAAGAAATAAGAAAGCACAGTAATCATGAGAACTAATCCCGTTAGTTTTACTGGACAAAGCCATATAGATTCCAATACCATGAAATTAACCAGAACCATTTCATAGAGTTTCTCTCTTTGAGAAGAGAATGCATATACATGTAGAACCGTTCTGATCATAATTAGCAAATCAATGACACAATAACATCCCCATAGCAATTCAGGTTAGCTCAGCTCATTAGATATCACCATTGATTGCACACTTCGATGTTCCAAAAGTTAGCAATTTCTTCGGAGCACATTTACACACTCAAACCGATATTAGCCCTTCACTTCAATTGTGTCTTCTAGATAAAATAATAAACATGAGGGAACAAGTTCCACAGAACAGCTGCAAGCACAACCACTTTTGCAGACCCCGAAAATAATACAAGAAACCTGTCTACCAAGGTAGTGAACTTTGTGGCCTTCCATCATTTGTTTACATACGTTCTCACAATGTCACGCAGTGCGTAGCAGGCTCAATCAATCACATCCCATCCACAGAAGACACCAGCTGAAGTGGAGAAAATGATGATAAAAATTAGGAGAAGAGTTGTATTTTTTGAAATATTTACGTTGTGAATTACTTGAGGTACTTACCTTTCTCTTTTCAATAGTTGAGCTGAATGGTAAAGGATAGATATACTGGACATGACCAGTAAAGGGTCCAATCAGGTAAGCCTCACCCTGTCCAGTTTAGGCTTTAAGCTTTTGACATTCTGCTATTTAAAGCAGCAAGCTATGTGAAATTGGTTCCTTCCAGTCCGAGAAGACTGGCCATGCTGTTGGGTTCATCAACATACATGATTTTACACTTCTACTAGCTGTCAAAGGCCATTGAGAATTCCCAGAAGGCTATCGACAACCAATGAGAGGAGTTTTAAAAGTTGGAAGTAGTGCCAGTTTGTAAACAAAGAGTTATTGTTCTTTTTCAAAAGAGCAACCTTAAATCAATTGATATTTTCAAATAGAGATAGTTGCATACCTGCTCATAGTGTAGATAATCATTGTCACACATCGAAAAGCATAGCTCTTCATGTCATGGATTCACTCTGCAAAGGGAGTTAGCTTACAATCAGTCAAATCTATAAACGAAGTGGAACAGTTTTCTGTCACAATCCCTCAAATACTTATCCAATTTGCTTAAAATGTTAGAGGTTGTACTAGATGCAAACAAGAGATGGAGATGTTCAAAATTCTAACCAAACAAAGTTAAGGTGATGAACCTATGCTTGCAAGATCTTCTGGCTTTCATTGAAGTGCTTGTTTGGATGGTTGATCCTGGTGTATCATGAGTTTGTGAATAGCTTCAAAAGTCAAGGTGCATGCCAGCTGAAAATTGCAAATTAGATTCACAAAATAAAATAGAAGATGGTTAAAACTTTTAGGAGGAACAATATTGGAAGGTTAATGAAAAAGGAACAAAAATAACTGATAATGCTGATCTTTTACTTTGTCCATTGTTTCACCTCCAAGTCCCATTCTCATGAGGGAAGCTTGGTGTAGCTTTAATATTACATGCAAGTGCATGAATCAAAGTAGTAAACGTTATACCAGAGTGAGGTCAATCCTACGATGAATCTCATAGATCGTATTAAACTGGATCTTTATTTAAATTTATTACGCTAGCGAAAAGAGATAGATTGTGACATAATCTAGGAATTAAAACAACTTGAAAATTTAAACATGCATGAAATTAAACTTAACTAACTGAAAACCTTCTAAAACTAACATGCATTCAAGATTAAAACTAAAAACATGAAATCAAAACTAATACTTAGAAACTTCTTAAAACTAAGATCTAACATAAGGATGCAACTAAACTTAAGCATGACTAATAATATCTAACACGAATTATACATAACCAGAGAATAACTAAACTGAACATTCAACCAAACCAAATCAAAACAAGCATTAAAGGGAGAATGTGTTGGGAACATGGAAAGAAGAGTGAGCATGTAATCAAATCTCATTCATTGAATGTAAAGAGTTACAAGCATGGTGCACACCATTCATAAACACATAAACAAGATATCTTGACTTCAATTTCAATTTGAATACAATCCAACAAGGGCCATGTGTGTGAACTAAGAGAGAGGATTGCATTAGAGAATCAAAGCAAGATGGGAATGAAAACAAAGGGGAAATAATGATAAGCAATCAACAAAGTAAAAGCAAACAAGTAAAGAATTCAAAGGACAACTATCTTGATCTTAAGGTTACCATTACTTGGTTGTCACTACAAGAGATTGATGCCCTTAGGATGCAAGGATCTAGAGCTCAAAACTGGAAGCAAAATAATAAGGAAAAGCCAAAGGAAAAGTGAGCATAAAACCTAGGAACAAAACATGCAAAAAAAGATGCAAAATATCATGCAACTCTAAAGGAATACTTGCCTTGAGGATGTGTTGAAAACCCAAGATGAAGGTGTAAAGAACTACTTTGAATGGAGGAGGAGCCATGCATGGTGAAGAAAGGAAGTATGCATGGAGGACCAGCCTCCAAGGAGGGAGGCATGAAACTCCTTATGCCTTATGTGTGGAAGCCCTTGGGTGATTTATAGAAGGTTGTACTTTCTAATTTGCTAGAATTCTATCCTAAGGAAGATGAAAAGAAAAGATAAAGATGGGAGGGGAGGGGAGGGGAAATAAGATAGGATAAGAATGAAATGGAAGGTGGGAATGTAGGACTTTAGGAAAGGGAATTAGAATTGGGACGTGGGATTAGAAAGTAGAGAGGGGGAGATCGCATGACGTTATGCATGATCTCCCTCTAAGTGAAACATGTTGGAGAGAGAGGGATGGATTGGAGAGATACAGTGGAAAGATAGAGATGGGTTTCTCCCTAGATTGGTCCATCTACACATCCTTGTATTTCTTGCTATTTTTCCTCTATGGATCATGTTTTCTTCAAAGTGGAAATACATTTTTAGCTTGAAAATGTGTGGTCTCATTGTGCTTGGCTTAGATGGCTCATATGGCTCCTCTTTGATGGCTTTTAACTTGGTGGCTTCAATGGCTTTTAACTTGGTGGCTTCAATGGCTTAGTCCCTTGGCTTCATGGCTTGCATGGCTTATCTTCCTCTACCATAGCTCATGTGGCTCAGGTAGCTTGCATGGCTTTAAATCTCATCCAAAGATGGTGGAATTGAATGGATTTTTGCCTGAGCTCATTTCTAGTTACCTTGAACTCTTCCAAATGTTTCCTTAGTCTAATCTGCTTGTTTTGGAATAATCCTATCCTTTACTTGAACTTTAGAATGACGGGGAATAGGTCATTACTCTCTAAGTTGATCTAGATCCTTGATTTTTATTTAAAGTGATCTCGGTTGTTGGATCATCCTTTCAGTACCTAAAAATAATTAAAAAAAATCCTAATTAATACCTAAAAAATTATGATAAATCATATACGTACTCTGGATTAACTTCTAAACCTATCAAACTTTTGAATTATCAGTTTAGAAATGCTTGTCTATGTGTGTGTTTGCATGTTGCATGGTTCTTACCATGGAAATATGAGGTTGCTAACTTCTCAAAAAGACTACTCAATAAATCCAATTCTACTAAGCAACTTCATCCAATTCATCCAATATGGGTGAATTTAGTCGAAAAGCTTGCAACTTGAGAAATATATTTTTCAGTTAATAGCATTTGATATGCAACTTTACGCCTATTTTTTTAATCTTTTTGTCCTCTAAATGATAGTTTTCATGTAAAATGGCCCTCCCAACCAAATTAGAGTTTCTGTTAAATCAAAATCCTCCATTTTTAGGGTTTAGAAATAAAGGAACTGCAAAATCCTACTTCTTAAGGAAGAAGATGACCCTGTGGACTTCCAAAACATGATTTTAGTGGCAGGGAGAAGTAGAGGGGTCTCCTATCTTGATAAAAACAATCCTACGAGGACAGCTTCGAAAACTTTGGCAAGATTTGTACTCTAGTTTTTTTTTTTTTTGGGTGTTTTTTTCTCTTTTATGCAATTTTTTCCCTTCATTGTTGTCTAATGTGGCTTTGCTTATTTATATTGAAATGAGGGTGGTTTGAATTTTCTAAAACTTTTTGCAAGTTTTGTTTTTTTTTTTGTTGTTGGAAATTTTGGTAATTAAAACCCAATTTCAGTTGATTTTGGTTGAAATCGGAACTGATATCGAAATGAGTTGGTTTGGACCCAAATTTCAGCATCCAAGCTTAGCAAGATTTTGTATAGATGGTATGGAGGCCACAAGTGTATGCTTGAACTCCCTACAACTTATTGTCGACCCCTAATTGGGATAAGGTCATAATGATGATGATGACCCACCTACAACTTATTAGTTGCTGCTTTAAGTCAATATCAGACCAAAATTGTAGAAAGAAAAATGCTTCAAGTCATAGAAAGAAGCCAAATAGTATGCAATATTCATTTGGAAAGGAAAGAAATGCATTGCACAAGGCTTGTAATGATTAGAAATGGAAGTGCCCAGAAATCCATTAAACTGACTTGTCTACTTAGAGCAAAGTATATACATATATGTAGCAGTACATTTGCCTAGTCATTTTGATATATCTGATAATATACTATAAGTTGTCATAAACTCTTGATCCACGACCAGATCCAATCTTGGATGATTAGATCTAGAGTTCACGCACTTTTGATGGTCATACATGTTCAAATTTTGGGTTTCTAGTCGATCCAACCATTGGATTGTGTTTCGTAATATGAGAATAGTAATTACTAGGTTCAATTTCTATGCATTTGATAGAAATTTGATGGTTTATTGCCGTTGAGATATCTATGTGGTAAATTAACTATTAGATCTATAGTTACAATTCAAATTTGTTGACCAAACAATTTAAGTCACTAGATTTAACCTACAATATCTTAATTTTATTCAATATCCATAAATTTTTAAAGAATTTTAAGATTTACAATGTGTGTGTTATATTCAAATTGAAAGTTAAAATAAATTGAAGAAGATCAATAGTGATCTTACTTGCAATTACATTGATCCTCAACTAGCAAATCACTAGAGCATTGGATCATTATCAGATGGTCAAGGATCAGCGAGATTGTGGCTGTACTTTCATATTCAAAATGTCAAAACTTTTTTATATGAACTTTGATTTTAGCATTTTTAGTATCGTTAAAGTCATTTTTTCAAGTGCAATTCAATTATTGAGGTTCTAGGGATCAATTAGGCATCCTTAAAAAGCCAATTACAGGAAACTTAAAATACAAAAATCCAAATCAAATTTTCTTAAAAAATAACTCTAAAATTGTGACGACCTGGATTTTCTCATGCATTTTTAAATGCAATATCTAATTCCTAAGGCGGGATGCATCCCTATTTAAAAACCATTTTATAAAGAACATGTAATGAAGTGGAAAATCTTTTATTTTAAACACATTTTGAAAACCCCAAGTGTCATTTGCTTTCACAACAATCAATGTAGTTTTTTGAAAAACTTTAGAAATCATGAATGTTTTTCCCCAGGTCTATCCAGTCACAGCACACAGCCCAACTGTAAATAAATACAAATACATGTCCAAAGGGTAGAGTGTTTACTTGCTCGTAGCACTAATATCTCCTGAGGCGTCTTCTATTTGTGAGTGGAACTATCCTGAAAAATGTTAAGGATAGGGTGAATATATACTATACTCAGTAGGAGTCTATCACTACTAATTTTACAATGCATGCTATGTTTAAAATCATATGCTCTTTAAAACATGTGCATTTTCGAACAATTATGGTCAATATCAATATTAAAAACCACTATAGAATTGGAATACTGACGACTTAAAGAAATAACATAATCCAAGTCGAAAATATCATATATCATAAACATAATGATATGCATAAGATGCTCAACTGAATCTAACTCATGGATATATGGTATGATTGACCAACCTCATGTCATGCTATATGCAATGCAAGTAAATCCTCAAACCATAGAGTCCAACTATGCCCACGACCTCGCCGCCGTGCGGTTCCTGGGTACCTAGGGACACAGGGTCATATGCCTCCACGGGACATATGATACTTCGACCCAGTGCCGTGACACCAGTGGTAGCCCTCTGTATCACATGTAGTCGAAGCAAGGACATGCCCTTTTTGGGCGTGGTACCCATCCACCTAATAGTGGTAGAGGTTAGAGGCCAACCCAAACCTCTCGGCATAGTGCCCACGAGCTTACCAGCCCAAATCATATACGATCAAACAAGCAAAAACCTCTTTTTCAAAACATGTCCTCTTTGGGTTCCTCACAACTGCCTGGCTCTCATAACTGCCTACCCAGCGTCTTTTGGGCACTCCAGCGTCTTTTGGTAACCCTCAAGGACATGCAATTTTTCAAGAACTCAATGCTCACAAATCATGCAATATATGCAATTGTTTGCAAAATATGTCTATGCATAATGTATTTATCATATGCATGCTGAATTCATTTATATGCTAAACAAGTCATATAACTTATACTTAAAACATGCATTTTTAAAACAATCATGGCTCTTTTAAAAAGTCTAGTAGCGATAGAGCACCTACCTCAAAGTCTCCTAAAGTTGCGTCCTTTATTGCTTCAACCCGTCCCTGAGTCTCATTTATAAACTTCTGGGTATGAATGAATACAAGGAGTCCTTACTAATTTCATTCTATTTAGACATTAGATCGTTAGATTTGCCTTTTAGGGTCCATGGGTCCTTGCCTAATTCATTGTCATGCAAGATCTTATAATGTGGATATACTATTCCATGGCTAACTCTGTAAATTGTCCTCTAATCCTATCTTTAAAGTCCCATTGGGTCTGCATGTCCCAGTTCCCAAGACACCCGTGCATCCTGGTTGAACCCCGACCGCCTCACGTGCGTGCGCGCCCAAAGGCCATGCCAGGGACCGCATTTTGCACACGCATATTCATGCTCAAGCAATGCGCTATGATGCGCATCCCGGATGGCATCGCACGGATGCACCTTTGGTGTAGCATGGTGCGTCTCAGCTCCCAGGGCACTCAGTGCATCTTGGTTGAGCCAGGACCCGTGCCCTATGTTGCACGCGCACCCGAAGGCCGCACCTGGGACAATGTATGCACTGTCGTACATGCATGCCCAAGTAGCGTGCTACATCACACGTCCCAGTCAATGTCCTGCAAATGCATCTTCAACGTAGGAGGGCAGCGTCTCGGTGCCCAGGACACCCGCGCATCCTGGACGAGTCAAAATCCCACCGCACGCTTACGTGCGCGCGATGCTGGCCCCAGGGGACGCGTCGCTCGTGTGCGTCATGGGGTGCGTCCCGTGACAACTGGTTTTGGATGGGTTTCGGAGGAAACCCGTCTTCTCTAGTTTCCACAGCATCTCCCCAGCCGGAAAACACCCAGATCCGGCGTGGATCTGGGCAGGGAAGAAGCAAAACTAAATAGGAAGGGGTGGGGGGCTTACCTGGGTGGTCTGGGAGAGTACCCATCGCCGATGGGTGCGCCTATTCTTCACCCTGAAGCTCCTGCTCGCTGGAAATCGTGAAGAGGAAAAGCCCACTGTTCTGGTGCGACCAAAGGAAGAAAAGGAGGGAAAGAAGAGAGGGGCATGGGGAAATGGCAATGGCCGGCCTGACTTGGGCCTGGCCGTTGCCAAAAAACGTAGGGAAGTGGGTTGAGACGGGTTTCCGATTTTGCCTGAAAACCCAGTCTCAAAATGGCCGGAAAACTTGTGTTTTGGAGAGGGGGAGATAAGGCTTTTTATAGCCTTGCTATGGTGGTGCTGCCATTGGCGGTGGTAGATTTCTCTGGAAAGAGAAACCTAGAGGAAGAAGACGATGGGGTGTCGTTATCAAAACGGCCCCCTGTATTTTCTGCCTTTTTCGTTTTTTAATTCAAATTACATAACTACCCCTGATCTTTAAACGGCCGTAACTTCTTCATACGAACTCTGTTTTCGGCGTTCTTTGAGACGTTAAATTTCATTTTTCGAATAGAATCTAATGGTACCAAGTTTCCTTACAAATTCCTTCGTTTACTATTTTAAATAAAGTGAAACATTTAACTCAGTTCATTTCCTATAGAATGTCCAATTTTTTGTTATAAATTGCGTAAATTGCTCGGGCATTACAAAAATTATATGAAACATAATTTAAAATTTTGGCTCATCGATTAACTAAGAAGCCGAAATGCAAATGAAATAGAAATATCAACAGGAAAAATAAATATCATTATGTCAAGAGAATAGAAGACCTTGGATATGATCGATGGCAAAAAGCTGAAAATTCTTGAGCCTTACTTCGAGAGATGGTGCACAGCGATAGAAAGAGAGGGATGAAATAGAATCAACGGTGGGAATCTTCCTGTGTGATCAAACAATTTCCATTTTCGCAGATTTGATTTGGATATGATTTGGGAAATGAGAAGAGTTACATAATGAGAGGTACGTTGTCTTTGGCTATGAATTTTGATTCGGTCTATACGCTTCAAAAAACTGAAATTTCAGTGAAATTGACTAATTATTTATTTAGAAATAAAAATGTAAGAAAATTGGAAAACACAAAGTACACAAGCAGAGCAAGAATTTTCCAGATTTTCAAAACTAGGGAAAAAGCAAGAGATCTAAAATGTCATAAACCATCCAAAAATGAAGCTTTGAACTCCGTTATTCTGTTTTTCTTTCCAAAACTTAGAAAACTGTTGAGAAATGTGTAGAGCTATGATACTACTATTGAGAAATGTGCAGTTCTGATATCATTGTTGCATAAGCTACTGTTGCGATTTAGATTTGACAATTTGTACAGATCTACCCATTAGATCTAGAATATGAGATTGAGAGGAACAATCACATACACACAGAGATTTACGTGGCTCGGCTTGATCTGGCCTACGTCCTCGGGGAAAAGAGAAAAACACTCACTAGGTTGAATAAGAATACAATGGAGGAGGAGGAGGATTACAACCAAATTCTCACTCAACTCTACTCTCTCTCACACTTTTTTCTCTCTTCAGATCAATTGATATGTTTCTTATACCCATACAAGTGGAGATCAGATCTCCCCTATTAATAGGGTGTAGATGATCTAATTGTCAAGATCTGCAGCACAGTAGATCTTGACGAATCATAGTTTCTGCTTGCCAATTTTGACTGTTTAGTCGGTGCCGATTTTTTACTGTTCTTTTGGTGCTAAATTCCAATTTGTCTGCACTGATTATTGACTTCTGTTGCTGTATTTTAAACTTTGCAGATGTCTTCATATGGGTATGGACCAATCAATTCTCTCCCTCCATACCCATGGGAGGAGAACATTCTTCAACTCTTCAATTTGAGTCTATCCCTGCTATGTCTCTATATAGCATTAGCTTCTCTAATGACATCACTTTTGTCTGCATGTCCGCTGGATTCTCATCTGTGTGAATCTTCTCTATTTTTAGTAGTTTTTGTTTTATTACCTTGTGTATCCAATGATAGCGAATATCGATGTGCTTTGTCCGTGAGTGGTACATTGAATTCTTGCTCAAGTCCAGAGGACTCTGATCATCGCAATGTACCTTATATTCCTCCTGCATAATACCAAGTTCCTGGAGAAACTACTTTGTCCACAACATCTCATTGCCAGCTTCAATTGTGACAATATACTCTGCTTCTGTTGTTGATAAAGTAGCATACTTCTGCAACTTGGATTGCCAATATACAACTCCCCCTGCAAAAGTGAATAGACATCCTGATGTTGATTTCTACCATCAAGATCCCCTGCCATATCAACATCTGTGTATTCTTCCAAGATAGGTTCCGATTCTCTGCGACACAAGCAAAACTTGGATGTATCCTTGAGATACCTCAAGATCCACTTCATTGCTTCCTAGTGATCTCTTCTTGGGTTGGATATGAACCTACTCACTATACCTACTGCATGAGCAATGTTTGGTCTTGTACACACCATTGCATACATCAAACTTTCGACTGCTGAAGAATATGATATTGTTAACCTCTTTTCTTTTCCCTATTCTGAAGAAGGACAAGTTTGCTTGCTCAGCTTGAAATGGTTATCAAGTTGAGTGTTGACTGGCTTGTCATTCTCCATGTTGAACCTCTTGATCACTCGTTCAACATACTTCTGTTGTGAGAGCTATAACTTTCTTCCCTTTCTGTCATGAGCAATATGCATGACCAAAATTTGCTGATCTAGGCCTAAGTCCTTCATGTTAAAAGACTTAGATAATTCCTTCTTCAGCTTGCTAATCATAGTCGCATCTTATCCTGCAATTAGCATATCATCTACCTAGAGAAGAAGTACAATAAACTTCCCATTAGGGAATCTCTGCACATACGCAGTGGTCTGTTACTGTTCTCTTGTACCCATGACTCGTCATGAACGAGTCAAACTTCTTGTACTATTGCCTTAGCACTTGTTTAAGACTATAGAGGCTCTTCTTTAATTTGCAGACTAGGTGCTTCTTCCCTGGTACTTCAAAACCTTTAGGTTGCTCCATGTAAATATTTTCTTTTAAATCTCCATGAAGAAATGCAGTTTTCATATCCTTTTGTTCAAGCTCTAAATTTAAGCTAGCTACCAATCTGAGTACAGTTCGGATTAAAGTCATCTTCACCACCGGTGAAAATATCTCGTTAAAGTCGACTCCTTTCATTTGTTCAAAGCCTTTAACAACCAATTGAGCCTTGTGCTTTACTAGTTTTCCATTGTCATCCTTCTTGAGCTTGAACACCCATTTATTCTTCAGTGCTCTCTTACTCTTAGGAAGCTTTACTAACTCGTAAGTTTTGTTCTTTTACAATGAGTTAATTTTCTCCTGCATAACTTGCAACCACTTACTCTTGTCTGCATGATTCCATGCTTCTTGGAAACTTTTTAGCTCCCCCTCTTTAGTCACTGTGATATACTCTGATTATGGATATCTTTTTGAGGGAATTAGCAGATGGCCTCTCGAAGATGTCTTTTGATGAGGCTCATGATATTCTAGTTGAGGGATTTCTCCATCTTTTGACTGTTGTGATGATCTTGTAGCTTCTAGTGGAGGAGGTTGTTGCTCCCCTGCTCAACGCCCTCTGCATCCTCGTCTTCTTCTGCTTCTAAAAGGTCATTCTGCATATTGTCAATAGTGGACTATATTGGTGTAGGATTTGGAACAATATCTGGAGCACTGGTACTTTCTTCGTTAGACTTTGTTAGTTTCTTAAAGTCCTCGTAGAATTGGTTCTCGTGGAACACGACATCTCTACTTCTGATAACTTTCTTAGCCTCTAGATCTCATAGCCTGCATCCAAATTCGTCATCTCCATAGCCAATGAAGATACATTGTGTTGACTTGAGGTTGATCTTTTGTCTTAACTCCTTGGATATATGCACAAAAGTTTTCCATTCGAACACCCTCAAGTGTTTGTAGGAAACTTTCTTACTATACCACACCTCCAAAACTTCAAAATTCAATGGTGCTAATGGTGATTTATTGATGAGGTAGCAGGCGGTACGTACAGCTTCTCCCCAGAATGGCTTATGCAGCTTAGCCATATTGAGCATGCTTCTGACTTATTCCACAATGGTCTGATTCATTCTTTAGTAACAGCATTGTGTTGTGGGGTATGTGGGACCGTCTTCTCATGTCAAATACTACGATCAACGCAGCATGCCTTGAACTCTCTCGAAGTATATTCTCCTTCATTATCTGTCTGACACTTTAATTTCTTTCCTGTTTACCTTTTCACCATCACGTGAAATTTCTTGAAGTGCTCGAATACCTGGTCCTGAATTCCTATGAAATATACTCACACCTTTTTAGAAGCATCATCTATAAATGTTACAAAATATCTGTTTCTTCTTAAGGACTCCTCTTCTATGGGACCACATACATCAGAGCACACCAAACTCAAGACTTCTTTCCTTTTATTACTAAGAGAAGAGAATACAAATCTATGTTGCTTGCCAAACAAACAATAATTGCAATGGTTGAGAGTTATACCTTTGGCTATTTTGATGAACTGCTTCTTGGCGAATGTGAATAGCCCTTTCTCTCTTATGTGTCTAAGTCTTTTGTGCTAAAGATTTGGCAATGCTTCATCCTCCACTGCATTGAGATTATCTCTGCATATCTTCGTGTGAGTCTTGTATAAGGTGCTGCATATATGCCCTCTTGCCACGATCATCGCACCTTTTGTTAGTTTTCAGGTGCTATTGCCAAAATAGTTTGTGTAGCCTTATCTGTTAAGTACTGGATCTGAGATCAGGTTTAGCCTAAGTTCTTATATGTGTCGCACTTCCTTTAGCATTACTGTGCAGCCAAGATTTGTTTTGATCTACACATCTCCAATCCCAATTATTTGAGACAAGCTATTATTTTCTATTTTCATGATGCCAAAGTCTCCTTCCTTGTAAGTGATGAAGAACTCTTTATATGGTGGAGCTTGGTAGGAGGCAGCTGTGTCTACCACCCACTCAGCTTCACTGTTGGCCACGTGTAGGCATGCTTCTTCTTTAGTCGTTAGTGCTAATATGTCCTATGCAATGGTGACATTTGTTTCACCATTACCTTCCTTTGTCTTGTTTTGTCCCATTTCTTTCTTTAGTTTTCAGCAATCCTTCTTTCTTATGTCCTGGAATGCCGCAGTGGAAGCACTTGTATTTTCCCCTATGTTGGCACTTGGATTTGCCACGATCTTGAGATCCCCCCTGCTTCTGCTTCTTCCTCGACCTCGACCTCTATTGCTACTGCTTTCTTTGTTTTTTATAACTACGACATGTGCTTTGTCTGTTCTGAATTCTTTTCTCCTAGCCTCCTCATTGAATAAAGTGTCCTTGACCATCGCCATAGTCAATTTGCCTTCTAGAGCTGAGTTGCTAAGGGAGATTACCAAGGTCTCCCAACTTTCAGGTATGGAACTCAGCAGTAACAAGGCCTGCACTTCATCTGCCAGTAGAAACTCTGCTGATACAAGCTGGTTTACTAGGTTATGAAAGTCATTAGTGTGCTCGGCTATTGACGTTCCACTTTTCAACTTTAAATTCACTAGCCTTTTCATCAACAAGGCTTTGTTGCGTACAGTCTTTGCTTGATACATGTTCTCTGGATTTTTTCAAAAATCATAAGCATTTTATTCTTGGGCTATATAATGGAAGACACTATGGTTGATCCATTGTCTGATCTGACCTATAGTTTTCAAGTTCATTTTTATCCATTCCTTTTTTGAAATACTCTCAGGTCTTTTTCCCTCATCACTTAGAGGGTCATGAATATCTTTACAGTGTAAAAGATCGTTCTAGGTCTCGATAAGGTATAATTGGTGGAATTGAGTTTTATGATAGCCCTAGTCACAACATTTGCTGAACCAAATTCCTTCATGGATTTTTAAAATTTATTTCTAACTTTTCTGAGTTTAACCGTGAGAAAAGGAATGTACTGTTGAGTCTGGAATGGTTAAAAAACCTTGGGAGTGGTTAAGGGATGCCCAATTTTTATTTTTATTTTAATGTATATTCAGGTACTATTTGGGGACTATTATTTACTGGGGCTGTTTAGGGTACTATTCAACCTAGGTATTATTCACGAGCCAACTCAGTCTCTGTTGACTTGGTACTGTTCATGAGTCAAAACAGTTCCTCACTATAGAGACTCGATACTATTCATAGGGGTGGTAGTATCAATTTTACAGGCTACTATTTTTAGATTTTATATAAAAGGGATACAAAGAAAACCCCAACTTGTTCTTCCCTTGTAGCTCCTGCTGCTGCGTTTTACTTCTGCGTGTGTGCGTGCTGCTCCCTAATTCGGTGCGGCTTTACCAAATCAACTCCGGTAACAACTTCCAGTGGTGGCTTCACCAACCTCGTTCCGACAACAACTTTCAATGGCGACTTGACCAATTCCGTTTCGACAACAACTTTCAGTGGCGGCTTCACCAACTCTGTTCCGACAACAACTTTTGGTGGCGGCTTCAACAAATTAGGCCTCGCGTCACCAGATCTCTCTGGTTTTCTCCTACAAATGCAACTTGTCACCAGATGTGTTGATTTTTAATTTTCTTTTTTTGTTTTCCAGGGAGGGCTGGCGACTTTCACTACTGCTAGTACAGATCTCCTTCTTCACTCCTCCACTTCTCTTCCCCCTTGTTTCTCAGATTTGAGGGTTCTCGAATTTGTGATCTCAGATATTAGATCTAGACTTTTCGATCAAGCTCTACGATCTGGGATGTTCTTGGATCTGAAGCGTGCTCTGATGCTCTGATCTGGAATTGAGCTTTCCAGACTCAGATCTGGTTTTTCCAATATGGACTAGGCCGCTCCTCAGCCTAGTCTATATCTAGACTAGGCTGGACTGGGCTGGTCTCCTTGGCCTAGGCTAGATTTGGATTGGGCTGGGTCAGTCTCCTCGGCTTGGACTATAATTGGATTGGGCTAGGCCAGTCTCCTTCGCCTAGGCTAGAACTGCACTAGGCCGGGCTGTTCTTCTTGGCCTTGGCTAGATCTGGATTAGGTTGGGCTAGTCTGGATTTGGCCTGGCTCTAGATCTGGAGTGTGCTCTAATGCTATGATCTGGAATTGGGCTTTCCAGACTCAAATATGGTTTTTCCAATCTGGACTAGGCTGCTCCTTGGCCTAGTCTGTATTTGGACTAGGCTGGACTGGGCCGGTCTTCTCGGCCTGGGCTAAATTTGGATTGGGCCAAACCGGTCTCCTCTGCATAGGTTGGAGTTGCACTGGGCTGGGCTGTTCTTCTTGGCTTAGGCTAGATCTGGATTTGGCTCGGCTTTGGTACCACTATTGAGAAATGTGCAAAGCTCTGATACCACTGTTGAGAAATGTGCAATTTTGATATCACTGTTGTAGAAGATACTGTTGCGATCCAGATCTGACAATCTGTATAGATCTAGCCACCAAATCTGGAATCTGAGATTGAGAGGAACAATCACATACACACATATATACACAGAGATTTATGTGGTTTGGCTTGATCTGGCTTATGTCCACAGGGAAAAGAAAAAAACACTCACTAGATTGAAAATGAATACAATGGAGGAGGATGAGGATCACAACCAGATCCTCACTTAACTGTACTTTCTCTCACACTCTTTTCTCTCTTCAGATAAACTGATTTGTTTCTTACACCCATACAAGCAGAGATCGGATCTCCCCTATTAATAGGGTGCAGATGATTTGATTGTCAAGATCTGCAGCGTAACAGATCTTGACAAATCACAGTTTCTGCTTGCCAATTTTGATTGTTCAGTCGGTGTTGATTTTTTACTATTCTTTCGGTGCTGAATTCCAATTTGTCTGCACATGCCTTCACATGGGTATGTACCCATAAAAAAACACACAATGAGAAAGTGAAGAAAAATCATCTATAACCACACATTAGGACCGTGCAAAGAAGGTCGATAGATAACTAAAAGACGCTTTCAAAAGCTGCAATATTTCCCTTCAAAACCCATCTTTTCCTACAAACCCCAATGGAGAAAAGGAAAAACAGAGACAGGAAAAGAAAAGCAATCTGCACCATATGTAGTGAATAGAGGAAGAAGGAAATGAAGAGCCAAGCTTACCTCTTTCTTTTTATGCTTTTCTTTTACTAAAACAAAGAGAAATGAAGGGATAAGAGAGATAGGAACAGTCTCTTCTTCTCTAGAGTCAAAACTCAAAATCAAACCAGGAGAGTTCGAATGGCAACCACTACTCTTTGCTCGGCTATCCTCTTTGTTCAAGTTCGAAAAGCACCCAACGCAAATCCTGTTCTTCAACTCCCAGGAAGCGAGAAACCCTCGAAGAATTCTCTCTTCTTCTTCTTCAAATCACTTGGGGAAAACCAGGTTTCAATCAAAAGTTAGTCCAAACTCCAAACCTTGGGGAAACTTCGACGTGAAACAACGACCCCGTACTGTTAGGGCCACAAGAAATTTGGCTGGAAAATGCCTTGCTTGCTCTCGAGCGCGCGCGTAAGTATTCTGGGTAGGTCTTTTTATGCATCCTCTGGGCATAAGAATAATTTAGGGATGCGTGATTTGGAAGTCACGGATTAAGACACGAAAACAGCCTCTACCTAAAGGGCAGCCCAGTGCGCTCCACCCTAGATAGGGTTCAGGGAAGGGCTAGACTATAAAGGCATATAGTATGCAGCATTATTTTATATTTTTTTAAGAGGCTGTTTTCATGACTTGAACTCATGACCTTGAAGTCACATGACGATAACTTTTACCATTACACCATGGCTCTCCTTCGAAAACAGCTTATACCTATTTATAATAAATCCTTTGTGGTCCGCCTCTTCCTTGAACCCTTCATTTGGCTCAAAAGAAAGTGAATAAAAGTGGTGAGAAAATATTTAAAAACTTTGAGATTAAATGAAACCATGGATACTTAATAGAGAGGTATGAAGGAATAAGATTCAGGTGGTTAATCCCTAATTAGGATAAGGTTTTGATGATGATGGTAATGATGATGAGATGAGTTTGAATGAAAGTAGGTCTGTAAATATTAGGTTGGATTGATGCAGGTGAATAAAGATATTTCATTAGTTGACCTATATTATTTACACATTCTTATAGGATAAGTGTCTAAGGTTTATTGTTATGTTATAGTAGCATCATTATAAAATCATATATAGACTCTAGCAACAAGTAGAAGTTTCTTTCTTTCTTTTTTCATCTTTCAAAAAACTAAGAGAAAAAAAGGAGAAAAACAAAATAAACACTTTAATGTTGATGTACAAGTAGTGACATTGACCCACACCACCCATGATAATTGATAAGATAAGGGAGGACAAGGTGGATTTTTCACAATCTACTCCTGCCTAATCATGGGTCGCAAATCTTAATAACCGTGGTGGGGCGAGGTAGGTCAAGTGAAAACATGACCCACCCCATGCCTGTCCATTGCCATCCTTAGTGAGGTTGTGGCATTAACATTGATCTACTTTTGCGTGTTTGATAATCCTAACGATTAATTTTTCTATGAAGACTTGCAAAAAGACCCTTGAATGATAAATTAATACCTAAGAAAGTCATTGAGCTGTTATTCTTGGTTGGAGAATTGAAGTGATACTTTTCTTTCTTGGGAACATTTCAAGTATATTTAGGAATGAGGATAATAGGCTGCAGGTAGTTTTGTTTGTCACCCTTCAATGTAAAATATACATATATATATATATATAAATATATATATATATATTTATATATATATATATAGACACACGCGCGCATAATATTTACTAAAGAAAATGATAGGATGGTGGGCCCTCTAAAAATGCTTGCTTAGTGCACCCCACTTTTGCAGAATGGGACCTACAAATGGTTGATCAAATCACCTCCATCTTGTTTATTTGACTTTGGATTGCCAATGCTTCGCAAACAATGAGCCTAAAATCATAAAAGAGTGTTATTTTGATCATTAAATGTTATATTCATCCAGTGTGTGTGTATATACACAGCAATTCTAGAAGTTACACATTCAAGTAGGCAAACAACATATTTCTTATATCCTCCAAGACACTCTTGGTGTAAGACCAAAGAACAGGTATCACCAATTTTAGTGCTGCTTTTTCAATAACCCATAGGAAGCCCTCTCTGTGCAAGGGCAGCTCGGAGCAAGAAGCTCTGGCATATGCCGGGTCTCGGGAAGAGGCGGACCACAAGGGTAAATAGTATGCAGTCTTACCTTGCATTTTCAAATGACTATTTCCATGCTTTAAACCTCTGACCTCAAAGTAACATGACAACAAATCTACCATTGCGCCAAGCCTCCCCTTTAAACCATCTCTCAGCGTGTTTGCATGAAAAAAAGCTCATTGGGGTTTGGCGGAGCATCTGTCATGAAGTATGACTCAACGATGACTCGTAAATGAATTGAAACTCTAGCGCCAATCTGGTCATTGTAAGCTTACGACTGGAGCAAAGAGAAAGGCAAAAACATTTATTTTCTTACTTTCTTATAAAACTCGAGAAACCTAGATATAAACCTATGAATGTTTTTTTCTTTTTTAAAGCTATGAAGCAAACACCCCAACAAGGTGTCACCTCGAACCTCCAGATAAGCGCCACATTGTTTATGATCAACTGCGGGCTTTCGACAAACCTAACTAATACACCTAAAATACCATACACTTGATCTTCTTGTGTAAAGAGAAAAAGAAACACCTGCAAAATGGATCTATTATGGATTCGGACCTAAACAGATCGACTACATTATATTCATTTGTTTAATGGATCAAAAACTCCAATCCGTGGGTAAAACCCAGATAAATTTGTTTGAGGTTGAAAATAAAATGCTATTAACCATTTGACATTGGACTATGGTTTCTTATTCTTATGGGAGACATCTGTTTTGTTGAAGGGAATTCATTGATCACTTGGTTTGTACATGCATATGGCTAAGTTTAGGGTGTGGTCATCCAATGAGGGTCCAGGTCACTATTTCTACCACCAAATCTTTTATGTAGGTGCTGCTTTTAATGCCCCAAATGGTTGGAGATTCAATGCATACATCTCCTAGGCCACAAAGTTGGATTGGAAATTGTCTATTTGCCTTTCTGAACGATTATCAACAGATACTCGCAAATAAATCTGTGGATCCCGATTTTAACGAGACAGAATGGGTTTCATCCATTTCAAACGGATCCAAATTTTCCAATCCAAATCCGCTAATCCATTTTGCCAGCAGCAGTAATGACGGAAAAGGAAAGGGCGGATATACCACAACACTATATTTATCTTCCCATAAAAGATTTTGAAATTATACCATGAAGAGAATGATGATGTTTAATCTTCATGTGGATTCCACTTCTCCAATGATCCAAGGTTTCTGTTTGCAATTGTCACGTTAAGTTTTTTCTAGAATACATTGGCCCACAGAGACGTGTTTACTTTCTTTTGAAAATGAGAAATCAATAAACTTTGAAGTTCATTTATTTGTCCAATGTTTTCAGGTTTCCCTCAACAAGAAAACATTGACATCTTGATATAAGGAGGTTTTACTTGCATTCAGAAGAAGTCTATATGCACTGGTACACGTAATGCTCATAGAAGTAGACATTTATGCTTCAAATTTGTAAGATATTAAAACATTTTATTTGCTTTCAGAATGCTGACAAGCTCTCACTAAGTTATTCCCATTATCAGCTTCTCAAACTCCCTTGAGAATATCATAAAACTGCGGTGGCCTTTTCCTTGAACCCATGCAAAGTTCCTGAAAGCATAAAATAGACCACGTTGACGTAAGCATTAATTCACCAGAATTGAAATAATAGTATTCTTCAGTTGAAGCAAGATAGTGTGAAGAGTTGTTATAAGCAAATGATAACTCACTCTCTTTTTCTGATAATGGAATTTCTTTTTCTTTTAGTTTATTTGACTGGATGTAGATTTTTCGGATTTATTTTTACAAGTAGCAAAAGGCTTGTGAGAAGGGGTATTTCAGATTACCCAGGTATTTGTATGAGAGCGATCATATTGCTGGTTTATGTGGATGATATTATTATTATTACATGAAATGGTAATAATGGTATTGTTGGCTTGAAGGAACACCTAAGATATGCTTCCACACTTAGGACTTATGTTGTGGATGGTTGCAGTATTCTCTGGGCACTGAAGTTGCTCATCTGAAGCATGGTGGTTTGCTTGAAGAAACTATAGGAAAAACCAGATGAAATACTAATACATCCTAATGCAAAGTTTGATCCTGATCGAGAACAATAGTTTTGTGATCCAGGAAGGTATAGAAGACTTGTTGGGAACTGCTCTATCTCACAGTAGCTCATTCTGAGTTTCGAAAGGGGCAGTCTGTCAGTTGGTGCAGTCTCCTAGATAACAACTAGCTGTTTGCAGGATACTGATATACTTGAAGAATGCTCCAGGAAAGGTAGAGGATTGTTTAATGCTGACTGGGTGGTTAACCAATCTGACACGACCAGATTTCCCTTTCTGTTTATTGTACAATTTTTGTGATAAACAGGTACAATGGAGAATCAAGAAACAGATTGTGAGGTCCAGGTCAAGCTGAGAGGCTGAAAGAGCTCAGTTACAGAGTGATATATGATGTGGGATGAAATGTAGGTAAAAGCACTGTTACAAGAGATGGGGGCTATGATGGCCAGTCTTTTGGAGATGCATTATGACAACCAGTTTATTATAAGATAATGAAACACGTGAAAGTTGATTGCCATTTTATTCTTGAAATGGTGTAAGATAAGAAGATTATCATTTATGTGAAAATGGAAGGTCTGATAGTGAGCATCTTTAGAAAAGTACAGAGTAAGAGTTATATTCATATATTTATAATAAGTTGGTAATTTTTGACACGTATGCTTCAGGTGGGGGTGGGGGTAGGGGGAGTCTTAAAATAGTACTGAAATCATATACTTTAGTACTGAAAGGATATTATTTTATTTCCTCCTTTGTATCATTCAAGTATAAGTACAATAGAAGAGGACACAAACAAGCATGTAAAACCCTCAAATTTTCTCTCTCTGTTCTCTCTTGTTTATTTCGTTTCTTTTCCCTCTTTTGTAGCTCAACATATAATACATATATAAAACGAATATTTCCTACAACATAAGATAACAAAAGAAAAATCCATTCTTGTAAGCATGTGGACCAAAACTGTTCTTAGTCAGGGCAAAAACAATCAATATTAAGTTCATCATGCAGAATCAACAGAAGGTAATAATTAAATCCTGACCACAGTGAAATAGCAGGAGAACTGATCCTAAGCGAATTCCTAATTTTAAGGCACAAACAATTGCATGCAACTTTTTTTAGATAGAAAAGTCAACATAATCACCCTTTATCAGAACCATATGGTGTAAACCTAGCTTTTCTACAACAGAACAGAGAATTTGAAGTACATTAAGTAACCAAAAATTTCATAAAAATGATCTAGTAACAAATTTTCTTTGCTTTGATCATAATAAATAAGCCAGACTGTGATTCAAAGTGCACCCAATGTTTTGCATATGAAAATGAATGTACAGACTATCTAGTGTCTCTGGTAATAAGAATACTGACCTCGACCACAGAAGCCAATCTCAAGACGTTAGCCTCACCCCATGGCCGGCCAATTAATTGCAATCCAATAGGAAGTCCTTCTTTATCATGGCCAACCTGAATGTGGAATTGTTAAAGAAAGAAAAAAATAACAGCTCAAAAGAGACGATACTCAGTGAACAGACAAGGAATAGTGAGGCTAAATAGACAAGTCTTCTGAATCATATGACCTTTAACACACAGCACAGAGGTGTAGACAAGTCTTCTGAACCATTAGATGCTTGTCTTCATCAATAAGCTAGCAAATTCATACATACAACTAGTATTTTCTGCATCCTTTTTGTACATCTATTTATTTGAGGCCTAGAGAACTGCAAGCTGAAAAACTGTCTCATTCACAGGCATTTTTAAGGACTTTTGTAAATACTTTCTAAATCAAGATAGATTTCTGTCACAGAAAACATAGCAATAAAATGTTTCATATTCATCAGATTTTAAATTTTATGGAGTCATTTCTGAGAAAATATGAAAGAAGAAAATACCCCTAACACAAAGGGTATAATTTGAGTATCTTCTATATTTGGAAGTGCTACTGTAGACACAAAGATCACTTGAAAGAGAAACATTGATGTTACAATCTTGTGGTTTCTCTTTAGCTAAATAACTTTCTGCATCTTCCTTGACAATTTTGGGTAAAAACCAGAAGGAGAAAAAGCTACACAGGAACCTTCAGTGATCATTTCTCTTTTATATTTGAACTGTTATTTAATAGAGAGGTACTGCCTTGAGGATGGCAATTTGAGATGTTTTTATTTGAATGACATCATATTAGCAAAGAAGACGGAAGATGTTAGCAATTTCTTTAATGATATTCCCCAATGGAGAAGATGGGGAAGAAGTACAGTGTTGATGCTGTTGCTGCCTTAGTTCTTTGTGACTGCATTGGATGAAGAACCAGTAATTAAGAAAAACAAGCACTTATTTCTTCAAATCAGCAAATTCTATATGCATGGTTGTGTCTGTCTTGCATTTTTTTCACCTTACATTTTGACACAGTCAAAAAATAATTACAAGTGGTCCCCATAAGGCTTAGCCTTTTCCACTGATGGAATAACAAGTTAACAGTTAGTGTTTGCATTTGATACTAAATGAAGCTGGTTTTGTTATTGAGGTAGGTGAGTGAAAAAGATGCATCAATGGCACAAAAAGGGGCAGCCCCGGTGCACAAAGCTCCCACCTATGCGGGGTCGTGGGAAGGGGTGGACCACAAGGGCCTAAAGTACACAGCCTTACCTTCCATTTTGCAAGAGGCTGTTTCCACGCCTTGAACCCATGACCTCAAGGTCACACGACGACAACTTTTTACCGTTGTGCCAAGGCTCCCCTTCAATGGCACACTGTACTATAATTATTCAGCAAACAGATGTAACATTCTATTTTCCTTATGAATAACCAGAATCATTACATCCCTTAAAAGTCTTTATAGTCATCATCCAGAATCAGTTCACAAATTAAGCAGCTGAGAATACAAGAACAATCTTTTTACTAGTTGATGAAGTTTATTACTTTATATCTTAAATTGTCTATGTTGGCTCCAAATGTACACATACAAGAGCAACAGGATACCTCTCAGCAATCCATTCAATCCTTAAAACTAAGATGCTTGTATATGGGTTAACAAAGTTAAGAAGTATTTAGGTAAAAGAGCCCTATTGGATAAATGCAAGTATAAAGATATATCTACTTACAGGGACAGAAATAGCTGGCAGCCCCAGAAGATTTCCTGCTATTATGAATCGCATTAGATAACCTGGAAACAGGATCCAATATATGCATTAGAGGGATCTCGGGCCTAGTTCTAACAAATTTTAGAATTGAAAATTTTGGGATGAATAAACTCTTGATAGTAGAAAAAAAGAGTTCCATGACTAATATATGTTTATGATCAAAGAACATAACATTTCTTTTCCAATGTCAGAGGTAGCATGCAATTTGGAATCCCAACAGAACAGCAGTTCAGAAGGACAAATGGCCACCTTTCACCACTATTTTAACTCTTCTTCAAATTAAAAACTCTAGACACAAGGACTACAAGCATGCATCAAGCAATATGAATACTTTGACTCACCAAAAGAAATAAGAGATTCATATTTGGACTAGCATTAACACTATCAATTTTTGAAAGTAGAAAATTTGAACATGCAGCTATTACCAAACAAGGTATAAGCCTTGTTTCACAAAATAAATACTTTTAAGACAATGAGTGTCCCCTTTAACAATAACAGATTGGTTTCCATCATTTTATTTCGATACTATTTGCATAGCACCTGTAATCGTCATTTGCTGATATTTCTTAAATCACAAGAAAAGAACATCATCATCACCATCAAGACCTTATCCCAATTAGGGGTCGGCCACATGAATCTTATTCCTCCATTCTTCTCTATTAAGTACCATAGCTTTATTTAGTCCCAAAGTTTTTAAATCTTTTCTCCCCACGTCTATCCATGTTCTTTTGGGCCTTCCCCTTGCCCTTTTAGAACCTTCTACTTCCATTACCTCACTCCTTCTAACCGGTGCCATTTTTGGTCTCTGTTACATCGTCAATATATCAAACCTATTCTAGAAGAAGAAGGCAGTTGCTGCAGAAGGAGGGTTGTTACACAAGTCTGTTGGGAGATGATTGAGGGGAATCAAGTTGTTACAAGCAGGTGGTTACACGGTTAAGGAAGTGGGGGTGTAAAAGGAAATGGGGGGAAAGTAGAGGAGGGGAGGACGAGGGAAAGCAGGGGCTCCAGGAATTAGAGAATGGGAAGTACTAGGAAGGACTTATGTTCTTGGCCTTCCTGTTCTTTTCTTTACATTCTTCTCTAAGTTTCCTTTGTGATTGGGTTGATAATTGATACATTGTACTTCGAATCCTTCATACAATAAACTTTAGCTATAGTTTTTCTTCTTTACTGGTTTTTATCAGAAGTTCAGACCAGTAGCTCCATCAATGGTATCAGAGCCTGGTCCGGTCATGGGGGTATGGTAAGGACTCGAGTTGACAAGGCGGAGACGATGGAGAAGGAAGTAGAGAACATACGAGCAGAGTTTGGGAGCATGAAAGATGAGGTTGGATGGCTACAAACCGGTGTGACGGCCATTGGAGAGTACTTGTTGAAGATAAGGAGTTGGATGAGGCAATGGGAAGAGGGAAGCGAAACTTTACTTGAGAAGGGAAGGGAAGACCCAGGATGACTGAGATCGGTGAATCGTTGGGTGGGGGAAATAATCGGCTGCCGGTGACGCCAGACAACCAGAGGACCAACCTTCAACCCAGGATGTTAGATCTTTTGATCTTCGATGGAAAAGACCCATACAGTTGGCTGTGTAGAGCGGAGCGCTATTTTCAGCTCAACCAACTCACCGATGGAGAGAAAGTGACGGCCGCGTCGGTCTGTCTGGAGGGAGAAGCCCTCCACTGGTTCCTCGGATCAGATGCCTGTATGCCGATCCAATCATGGCTCTTGTTTCGGACCGCCCTCCTCTAGAGATTCCGGCCATCGCAGTCCGACGACAACTACGAGGCGTTGTTGGCACTGCGGCAGGGTTCCTCCGTCGCCGACTATCGCTGGGAGTTCGAGCTGATGTCGGGCCCCCTGGTGGACCTGCCTGATGATCTGCTAAAAGGGGCTTTTCTCAATGGGCTGCGGGAGGATCTGAAGGCTGAGGTGAAGATGTTCCGGCTTGCCTCCTTAATTGGGCTTATGGATTTGGCCCAGAAGGTAGAGGAGAAAAATGCGGCCCTCGATCAAGTGAGAGCCCATGGGAATAGAGGCGGACCTGGGCCTAAGCTGCCTGGGCCCATGGCTCTTCACTAAAGAGCCCCATATATCAGTTCGGCCCATAGGGACAAATACGGAATTTCCTTCCCCAAACCCTAACTAGGCCACCGGAGACAATGAAGGAAGTAGGGTTCCGGGGAGAACGATCCCCCCAATTCGTCGAGTCTTCTCCGGTCCAGCACAATTCTTTTCGGCGTCTATCCGAGCGAGAGCTCCAACAAAAATAGGCCCTTGGATTGTGTTTCCGGTGCGACGAGAAATATTCACTAGGGCACCGATGCAAAAACTGTTAGCTATAGGTGCTATTACTGGGGGAGGAGGAAGAGGACTTTGAGTGCTCTGAAACTCCAACTCTTGCTGAAGCTGCTCCGCATGAAGAGGAGGCGACCTTGTTGGAGCTCTCAATGCAAGCAATCATCGGGATGTCGGTCACCGACGTCATGAAGCTGCAGGGGTATCTGGGTCATTGTGAGATGGTGGTTCTGGTAGACACTGGGGCATCACACAACTTTAATGCTTGGAAGTTGGTCGCCGAGCTGCAGATTCTGGTGACCGACACCAAACCCTTTGGCGTTCAGGTGGGGGATGGATACTATGTTAAGGGAGATGGAGTTTGCTAGGATTTGGTTCTGCTTCTTCCAGGGTTAGTGATCTAGCACCATTTCCACCCTTTTGACCTGAGTGGAACAGATATTGTCCTCGAAATGGCATGGCTACAAGCCCTTGGAGAGGTTTCAGCCAATTACCATGAGCTTACATGTAGTTTTCGGTGCAGGGCAGGTGCATAACCATCAGGGGTGATCCCTCCTTATCGAGATTGTCCCTATCCCTCAAAGCCCTGTAGCGACTCATGCCCAACATTGGCGCGAGTTATGTGATTGAATACCAGGGATTGCAGATCGATACAGAGCCGCAAGCACACATGAGTCATCCACGGTTGTCGATCCTCCTGGCACAGTACACTCATATCTTCGACCAGCCACTGCAGTTACTGGTCAATCACCTGCATGATTAGGCCATTCGGGTCCATGACAATGCCCCACCCCCTAATATTCAGCCTTATCGGTACTCACACTGTCAGAAAAATGAAATCGAACGAATCATGAAGGAATTATGGGAGGCTGGCATTATTCAATCTAACACAAGCCCCTACTCAAGCCCGATACTGCTGGTTAAGAAGAAGGACGGAGGTTGGCTTTTTTGCGTCGACTATCGAGCCTTAAACAAGATCACCATTCCCGATAAATTCCCCATACCGATGATCGATGAATTGCTGGATGAGTTGGGAGGAGCCACTATCTTTTCCAAGCTAGATATCCAATTTGGTTACTACCAAATCCGTATCAAGGAAGAAGATGTTGCTAAAACCGCATTTAGGACACATGAAGGTTATTACGAATTTCTGGTCATGCCCTTCGACTTGACGAATGCTCCATCCACCTTCCAATCTCTTATGAATGACATCTTCCATCAGCATCTCTGTAAGTTCGTTTTGGTTTTTTTTTATGACACACTCATTTATAGTGCTGATATAGATTTACATTTGGAGCATTTAGCAACCGTATTACAACTTTTGGGATCTCATAAACTAGTTGTTAACAAAAAGAAGTGTTGTTTTGCCCAACCTCAATTGGAGTACCTAGGCCATGTGATATCGGCAGGAGGGGTGGCAGCTGAAAACTCTAAGATGGAATGCATGCTCAGCTGGCCTACTCGACATGTTGTTAGAGCATTAAGGGGATTTTTGGGTCTCACGGGTTATTACTGCAAATTCGTCAGAAACTATGGAATAATTGCAACACCCCTGACCAATCTACTTAAGAAGGACAGCTTCAAATGGACCCCTGAGGCACAAGTAGTGTTCAATGTGTTAAAAAAAGCTATGACTTCTGTTTCAGTGCTGGCTATTCCTAACTTCAATAAGCCGTTTGTTCTGGAAATGGACGCTTTGGGGAAGGGAATTGGGGCTGTCCTCATGCAGGAAGGGAGACCCATTGCCTTCTTCAATCAGGCTCTTGGCCCCTGTGCCCAATCCAAGTCAGTATACGAGAGGGAGCTTATGGCTGTAGTGCTGGCTATATAGATGTGGCGTCACTACCTCTAGTGCAGGCGATTCACTATCTGCACAGATCAAAGAAGCCTTCAGTTCCTACTGGATCAACGGGTACTTAACAATGAACAACAGAAATGGCTAATCAAACTAATTGGGTTTGATTTTGATATCCAGTACAAGCCAGGAAAGTAGAATAGAGTTGCAGATGCTCTTTCTCAGAAGGCTGACATTGGCATCCCTGGAGGTTCTTCCAAACCCCAAGAGGTTTCCCTAGCAAGTTTGGAATGCAACCTAATGGCCCTCTCTATTGCCCAGTGCTAGGAATTTTCAGGACTGGAAGAGGAAATCCAACAAGATGAGAGCCTCCGATCTATACTGCAGAACCTTCTAGTCGATCCAAGCAGTCATAAAGGATTTTCTCTAAGAAATGGCTGCTTATTGTTCCACGGCAGGTTGGTCATTCCGAAGACTTCTCCTAGAATTCCCACCTTAATGAATTTCACTCAACCCCAGCTAGTGGATATTCAGGATTCTTCCGTACATTCAAGAGGCTATCCAATATTGCATTTTGGAGGGGAATGAGAAGGGACGTCCAGAAATTTGTGGCCACTTGCGACACATGTCAAAGAAACAAATACCAAGTGCTGAAACTAGGGGGACTTCTTCAGCCTTTACCTATTCCGGAACAAGTTTGGGATGACCTGTCCATGGACTTTATTGGAGGCTTGCCCAAATCACAAGGAGTGGATACAATCCTTGTGGTGGTAGACCGTCTCTCTAAGTACAGGCATTTCCTGCCCTTAGGGCATCCATTTTCTGCTGAAGACATTGCTACTTTCTTTGCTAAAGAGATAGTCCGGTTACATAGGTATCCTCGTTCAATAATATCTAATAGGGATTGCCTCTTTATTAGTCAGTTTTGGACAGAGCTATTCAAGTTAGCGGGAACGGAGCTAAAGATGAGTACTGCCTATCATCCATAGACTGATGGGCAAACTGAAGTGGTCAACAGATGCCTAGAGACATATTTACGTTGCTTCACTTCAAATCATCCTAAGCAGTGGCCTTAGTAGATACATTGGGCTGAATTATGGTATAATACTACCTTTCAAAGTGCTGCTAGAATGTCCCCATTCAAGGCCCTCTACGGAAGAGAACCACCCACCTTATTACGGCTCTCTAATGAAGGGTCTGTGGAGGCAGTAAACCAACAACTCTGGGATAGAAATGTTCTCTTACAAGAATTAAAAGATAACTTACTGGTTGCCCAAGCTAGAATGAAGTCTCAAGCAGATAAAAAACGTCGGGATGTTCAATTCAATATTGGGGAACTGGTCTTTCTCAAGTTACAACTTTTAAGTTCAAGAAGTTGGCCAAGAGATCCAACGAGAAGCTCAGCCCCAGGTTTTATGGCCCTTATCCAGTGCTAGAACATGTGGGAGAAGTGGCATATCATTTGGATTTACCACCCACTACCCAAATCCATCCTGTTTTCCACGTTTCCCAACTCAAACAGTCCTTGTCAAACTCCGCCCAAGCTTAGCCCCCACCTTCTGGTCTGACCGACGAGTTGGAACTCGTTGTTCAACCGGAATCTATCAAAGAAATCAGAACCTTGGCAAATGGTCAGAAGGAAGTCTTGGTGAAGTGGAAGCATCTACCTAAATGTGACAATACTTGGGAACTCTATGCTGTTTTAGATACCCAATTTCCCTCCTTTCACCTTGAGGACAAGGTGAAACTACTAGGGGAGGGTGATGTTACATCACCAATATATCAGACCTATTCTAGAAGATGAAGGCAGTTACTGCAAAAGGAGGGTTGTTACACAAGTCTGTTGGGAGATGATTGAGGGGAATCAAGTTGTTACAAGCAGGTGGTTACACGGTTAAGGAAGTGGGGGTGTAAAAGGGAATGGGGGCAAAGCAGAGGAGGGGACGACGAGGGAAAGCGGGAGCTCCAGGAATTAGAGAGTGGGAAGTACTGGGAAGGACTTATGTTCTTGGCCTTCCTGTTCTTTTCTTTTCATTCTTCTCTAAGTTTCCTTTGTGATTGGGTTGATAATTGATACATTGTACTTTGAATCCTTCATACAATAAACTTTAGTTGTAGTTTTTCTTCTTTACTAGTTTTTATCAGAAGTTCAGACCAGTAGCTCCATTATTCTCCTTTGGACATGCCCAAACCATCTAAGTCTAATATATCTCAATCTTGTTACCTATTGGTGCTACCCCTAAGTTTTCTCTAATATTTTCATTCCTAATTCTGGACTTTCTTGTCTTGCCACTCATCCATCTTAACATCCTCATTTCTTCGACACTCATCCTATGAACATGATGTTCCTTAACTGCCCAACACTCTATTCCATAGAGCATAGCTGGCCTTATGGCCATCCTATAGAATTTTCCTTTTAGTTTGAGTGGCACCCGCAAATCATACAAAACTCTAGATGCACATCTCCAGATTAGTTTCTATCATTTCATTTAGATACTGTTTGCATAGCACCTGTAATCATCATTTGCTAATATTTCTTAAATCACAATAAAAGAACATCATATTTTGAAATTTGATGTGTTTGGACAGTCTTACTGTGATTTTCCCAAATAGTGAAAAATCATGGTAAAAGGACAGCCCAATGGACGAAGCTCTCACGTACATAGGGTCCAGGGAAGGGGCGGACCACAAAGGGCCTATAGTAAGCAGCCTTACCTTTCATTTCCCTTAAATCACTATTGTCTACAATACAGATAAGAGCTGTTTAGAAAATCATAATTCGGAAATCATGTCTCTTCTCTCTCTCTCTCTCTCTCTCTCTCTCTCTCTCTCTCTCTCTCTCTCTCTCTCTCTCTCTCTCTCTCTCTCTCTCTTGGGCCTGCCCTCAAGGGGATGAAAAGAAGAAATAAGTATATGCATGGAAAAACCCTCTTTATTCTTAAAAGATAAGAACTTTATATGGGCTTTTCAGTCAATAAGAGACAAACTTTTGAGAAAACCTGTCTTCTTGATGTTCTCCTTGAGATTAAAAGAAAGACATTAAAAGACAAAAGAATTAACTGTTCAACTAGAGACAAAAAAATTTATAAGGGCATTTTTTGTCAATAGGACATATCTGATGTAACAAGTAAGCACACATTGACTGTCTCAACTTTCTATAAAGTTCTCATGCCGATGTCTTTCCAGTAGGTAGTCAAAGAAAGCAGTAGATTTATTTCTTTTTCCATCATTCTTTCCTAGGTTATATGTTCATCTTTCAGTTTATAGCATTTGGTGAGCTAGCTCTACAAAAGCACTCCTGGTTTCAGTTATGTGTTCTTTGTTGTGGAGCTTTGTGGTTAACAATCATATTATAAAAGAATGATGAAGAGAAGGAATCACTTCTATGTAGATTCAGCTGAATTTTGATGTCTCTGGTTTGGTAATTGGGTCTAGCAAGTGATGGAAGAATGGCTAGAGATCATCATGATTAGTTAGCTTGGTTCTTTAGCCTTTTAGGTAAAGATCAAATTCATGCTTACTTCCAGTTCTAGAATTTGATTCTTTTGATGGGTATTGAGTAAAGTTTTGCCATAGTGTCAATGGAGTCCATTGAGGAAATCATTGATGTGTCTGACATGTCCATATATCTTCCTCTCATATTTGTACAGAAGTTATCATGTAGGAGAATATTGGTGGAGGGCTTTGGGCAAGATGAATTGATAGTAGGCATACATTTCTCCTTCCTTTCTCCTTTATACTTCTTGTTTCCTCTGTCCATCTTAGTTAGCATGTTTATTGCTTTTCTTTTGTCTTAGATACTACCATTCACAATACATCAAGAAATAAATGGTGGCAAATGCATCATTTCATGAAGAGATGCAGAAACAAGATTAGTCATCTTCAGAGAACAGATAAAATGACTGACCTGATACCTGTAAATTTGATTCTCCTAACTTGAGAGAACTTGGAGGTATTAGAGGGGCTGTCATACTGTAATACAAATAAAGCATGTTATCCAAGTTCAGAGCAATTCCATGATACTCTACACAATTTATGAAAGTGAAATCTCCTTCTACACTAAATAGAGTGTGGCACTCTGCCTCTTGCTTGTTCAACAGTCTGGCAAGTAAAGTTTCAAAGCTTAGGAGTGACAGGTAAGAGCATAGAAGAAACTGCATTTTGGAAGTAGCAACCATGTACTGGGAAGAGAAGGCAATAAAATTCAATAGGAGCTTCAAAATACCAACTTAATACCTAACTATAGGATCAAATATTAGGGCAGAAGTATAACTTACCCAGTTGTCGGAGTTACTATAATATCAACCTGTTTAAAAGCTTCCATATGATAGTACATAATTCTTCTCCTGCATCATGTGAAACCAAGATGACAAGGGTTCAGATGTAAACAATATAAGATCTCCCTTCTATCATTGCTGTTTGCAGTCAAGGTTTGGCTGAGAACTTGTTAAAGCTGTATTGCTGTAAGGAACAAGCCAAGCACAGAGGCTTGGAAACAAAAGGTTTGGGTAATTCTTAAAACTGGCAATGTCATAAAAAAGTTGAAATGGAGACCAGTGTGAACCAAGAACTAATCTCTATAGACAGATTTAAGAGAAACTGCTTCAACTATTTGGAAGAAAACAGTTATATGAGCAGTAAAAGAAACTTAAAGGGCTTCAATATTCCAATCTCCACAATGAAATCAGCATAACAGTTGAATGTGTATCTACTTTAAAATTATATCCTGACAAGATCTAAGAAGTTCAGACAGTTTATGAAAGATAAACAAGAAAAGGAATGAACATTGGAAGTGCAATGACGAGAGTATAAGAAATTGGGGCATGTGTGCACCGCAATTTCTTTGTTCATATGAAGAGAACTAGCTAGGTTGCAGTTATCTTAAGGCAGAAAGTTTAGCTGTAAACTAACTAAATGTATATAAAAGTGGAATTACTTTCATGAAGCTACTTTAGACATTTTTCAAATTGATTTGTCACATTAGTATAGTGTGAACAAATTATGATGGTGGTATACTTGTTTCTCCTTCAATTTTTTCGTTTCTATACGTGTGCAGATTTCTAAATTAATGATAGATTTTTCACAAGTAGAATATGATCTTCCACTAAGCATTGCAAAAAATTTTACAGGAAATATTTGTTTCATCATAAACTCAATTTAACATCCTATGTGAACCTAAACCATGATGGTATTTGAAAAGTAGGAAACAAGACCTATGCAAAAGATCAAACTTCAAATTTCTGATCCATTAGAAAGAAAGTGGAAGCAACACCACTGCAACTCAGTGGGGTCCAATCAAGAAAGTGATAGGCTCTAAGAAAAAAATATGTACCCAAAAGTGAGTATCTGTAACAATTTTGCATTCTTTACTTTTTAACATTGATATATAAAAAATTGAAGAAATGAAAGAAAGAAGAGGATATCATACACAAGTCAAAGAATGGTGACCAAATGAAAATCAATAACAAGCATAAACGATGTCTTTGTGGAAGTATTCCATGATTTCAAGTAAAAAACATTACTAAACCTTATGGATCAAGCACATATAGAGAATCATTGGTTTGTTTAGTGCTAACATATACTAAGTGGGTGAATTTATTAAATCCAAAGAAGAAAATCCTTGTCCAAATTCATAAATCTATGCTCACCTAAGACAATTGGCTGCAACATACTCTGCCGCAGAGAATGATCGAAAAAGAGCCAAGTTAGTGCGTGTATCAAGCGTTAGTTCAGAACATTTCCTGCAAAAGAAATTAAAGGAAGAAAAATGATGTTAGCACAAACAGCCACATATAGCACAAGAAAGTGGGTTAAGCTTCAGAAGATAAAGGCCCTGACTCGTTAGCAAGAAGTCTTCCACATAATATCTGGTGTAAGTTAAAAAGTTACCCATCCTTGATCTCGGGATTTAAGGAACATAATGATTCAGAACCAATGGAAACAGTATGAGAAGCACGCATCTCTTGCAGTTCTGGTAAAACAATCTCTGTAATCTTGAACAAAGACAAAAATACAAAGTAGAATTTCAGTACAGATTGCATGTTTTATCTATAAATTCAAAAAGATTGGCTCAATTGTAGGAAAAAGAGACTTCTTGGTGTCAAGCTTTGGTTAGAGATGTTTCCATGATCTACTTACATTGCATCCGTAAGTTTTTGAAAGCAGATTAAGAACGTCGTCACATGTGCTAGAAATTTCAGAAGAGTATACGTCATTGAACCACTACAGAAAGAAAATCATGTGATTAGAAATTGCAATGTATTTTTACTAAGTAATGTTCCTCTGTGTTGGAAATGAAACTCTGAATGATACCTCTGTGTATTTTCCCAGTCTCAGTGATCTCAAAGCATCCATACTGTCGGATGATGATAAGTATGGCAAACAAGGATGTGACTGCAAAAGGAGTAAATGCAATTTAAGAGACTCTAGGATGTAGTTCTGAGATACGGATAGTACAATCAACAACAATTCTTCATCTCTATAAGACTTATCATGAGAATAGTTTTACTCAACGGGTACGGTACAAGTGTTCTACTATCAACTTTAAAAAAGAAAAAAAGCAGCCCAGTGCATGAAGGTCCTATATATGTGGGGTCCAGGGAAGGGGCGGACCATAAAGGTTCTGTAATATGCAGCCTTACCTGGCATTTTTGCAAGAGGCTGTTTCCACACCTCGAACTCATGACCTCTAAGTCATGTGGCGCCAAGGCTCCCATTTAACATTAAGGGTGATAAACCTATATGGAATACTAGGATATTCCATCTGTGGAGTTTTAACCTTAACAAGGTATCAAATACTAGTTATAGTCTTGGTAATAAGAACCCAAATCTTTATGTGAATGTTATAATTTTTCAGTTTTTTATTTCTGAAGTTCCAATGGGATACATACTCGTCTGTATCAGTTTATGTGCCACAATCATATCCAGCATGATTTCATGAAAACTTATCAATCTGAAAGAGTTATGACAACTTTTTTTTTTATAGCTGCCCCTCTTCATTTTAGCCATTCTCTAGCTAGCTATAGAAGTGCAATTATTCTTTGGACTTTGTGAAGTGTGTCTAAAGAAGTGGTGACAACTTATATGTGATTAGACGACCGTCATTCCTGCAAAGGTGTCTTACAAGTCTTGATGAATGGAAGAAGTTCCTGCTAAGACTTTTCCTACAGCTAATTCAGCACATAATTTTACAGTGACTTTATAGTTGCAATTTTGCATGTAGCAAACTTCAAATAAAAATAGATCATATCATTGTACATTATAGTGTTTCGTTCCGATGACCAACTATATACTTTTTTCTTCTGCTTCTGACATACATACCACAGGAGAAGTGACAAATGTAAGATGCATGGCACATATTTTCAGTTCCATGTACAGAAATATGGTAAGTGAATCCAGCCTTCATAAGAATAACTGCTAATACACAAGTAATATTAACCACAAAGAGCAACAAATATCTAAGCATAGGTCTTGACTCCTGGAAAATGATAAGGTCTAAGAGTTACTGGCTTCAAACTGATTCTATCAGCTGGAGAGGTGCCCAATATTGCTGCATACCTGAAAATGCAACCATAAATATCAGAATGGAAACTCAGTGACTAGAAATGGCCTAATATATGGGATTGGAATCTGCAGGCAGTATAATCAATATTGGCAGATCATACGGTTATTGTTTTGCAAAAATACCATGGCCTTGGTTGTAGTAACTGTCCTATGGTATTCTTGAGAAGAATCTCAAGTAGCTCTCTCGCTCTGCTCTGATTGATTCCTAGCAACTCCAATTCCTTAATCAGCTATAATAAAAGTCTTTAGATTTCCTTAATCCGCCTCATTACAGCCCCAGAAATTTAGAGACATCATACATGCATTAATGAATCCAAAATAGAGTGGATAGCATACACAAATGAGAAAAACTGTGTTCAAGAAACCTAGATTCCAATACTCAATTTCAAGTACTAGCCGTCAGTTTAAAAATAGAAGTAATGGATGGCTGAAAATAAAATAGAAATAAACAAGAAGCCATTTGAGGCTGTACATGCATTCCCCTTTATGACTCGGGGGGGATATGTCCATCTTCAAGTACCACTGGAAGGACTTTTAGACTCTGAAAACTTAAGCAAAAGTGTCATGCTTATGGTATCAAAACCATGACCTTTAAACAAAAAACTCCCTAGTCCTAATTAAAGTGTAACCCTCACAAACATGCTATTGTTGTAATTCAACAATATCTCCTTCAATATTAATCAGAATTATCTGAAAATTCACCCACATAATCATCTAACAATCCCCAGCTAACGATAAATGGAGAGACCAAACAGGTTCAGCAGTAGGTGCTGGACATGTATGAAAATAGACATACTATCATTCTTGACCTTGCCCTGGCATGTATAGATCTTAAAATGGTTTATGATTCAGTTGACGATCCCTGTCAAAAGGCAGCAAAGAGGCATGGTGTTGATAACTTTTTGCAAGAATACAAGCTGGCTCCAACCCAGACAGTGGAATGTTGCATAATTACAATAATGGGTGTGCCAATATGGATTGCAGTCTGCAGATATCAGTCCCCATTCAAGTGTTTCACAGAGTAAATGCTACACAAAGCCCTATTATCATTGCATCTTTCACAGATTGCCGGTGTCAACTAAACAAGCTGTAGAGCAACTCTGGGAGGCAAGTTTTGCTAGCCTAATTTCTAAGTTTCTGCATCATCTTTTTTCTATTGATGTTGAATCTTTCAAAAGCAAACTGATACAGCAGACAGCTCATCATGTTAAGCAACAGAGGTCATTGATCATTTATAACCAAATAATAGAAAGGTTTAAATCCTGGTTGAGTCTACTGTTCAATTTGATCCGACTGTCAAGCTGCTGGAGGGTTTGAGACAAGAGATGGCTCATTACTATTTCCTATTAACATGCGTAATCAGTATAAAGGATAACAGACCCATTGGTGGAGCAGCAAGTAAGAGTGATGATGGCAACTGTGTGACTGAGAGCTGAATGTCACATCAGTTGATTACATCAAGAGAACGTATTCAGCTTGTAGCCATTTAGGATTGCTATCAGTACGATAGCTTGGCAACAAAAAAGTATATATCTTCATGATGTTGAAGCTAAGGCAAAATGAAGAATAAAAGAAACAAGTTCTTAATAGGCTGAGGATGGCCTGAAATCCAGCAGGATATAAGATTCACCACACGGGTTTAATTTTATCTAAAGCTATAAATATATGGAAGCATTTAGAAAATTCTATCTTGGAAGGAAGTGCCTCAAGATTCATATTCAAGCAAATCCTTGCTTTAATTAGTCTTTCTCTTGTTGCATGTGAATGGACCTCTAAAAGAATAAGCAACTTCTTTAAGGTCAAAAAGGGGCTAAACACCTCAATGCTAGAGTTAGGAACTTATGACAAAAATCACAAAGAACACTTTCTCTTAAGCGTATATTATGAAAGCATGCTAGATGACTGCAGCATCATTTATTTCTAGTAGGTACGCTGTGATGTCAGAACCTCTTGGTTGTGAGACAAGCCGCTTAGGATGATGGGAACATCATGTCTCAACTAACACACTAAACTAAAATTTGTATGATGAATATATGGTAGAAATAATTCTTAATCAGAAAATGCTTACACTAGAATGATATCCTCAACTGTGGCTGCAATTGGTCCGGCAATTTCAACAGTTCCACAATCACACAAGGACCTGCAGAGGAAGAGTATCGATTGTCACAAGCGTAAATGGGAAATACTATAAATCAATGGCATGAATCCTGCAGTCATTTGTTTATAGATCACTTTGAAGTAAAAGAAATGCATATAACAGTAATATAACTTGAGAAAAGTGTAGTGAATGAAGCAAATTCCATCAAAGCAAGAGCACATACGTTAGTGGAAGGCTCCAAAACTAGAGGAAAGACTGGGATAGTAACTACATGAATATAACTTCCATATTCAAAGTCAATATAACATGGTCGAAAGTAGTTGCCAATAGGAGAAGTATTATAGGAAGTGAAAGAAGAAGTGAGGTTTTAAAAATGGTAAAAATGCAAGAATCGAGGGCTTTGAACATAGGAAAAAGAAAGTAGTAGGAGGCAAAAGGATAAAACAAAGAGGAGGAATATAAAAGGCTTCAAGGAAATGGACATGAAGCATGCTGTAAGTTGTGAAGAAGAAGCAGATAAACAAGTCCATGGTCAGTCAATATATTTAAAGACTACATGTTAAAGAGGAGCTCATGGTTGATTAGGTTACAAGTTCGGGAATTTGTGGTTTTATGAGTTTAGACTTCAGTTACATAGATTGGTAAGAAATGGAACAGATATAAGCAGGAAGTAGATGTCCCATCTAAACTAATAGTGAAGTTTTAAGTGTGTGCTCTTTAGCATGTAATTTAGACTATAGAAGTTAGACATACATCCCCATGCACAGTCTTGAACACTGGTCATCTAGGTGAGAGACTCCCTGCGCCACTGCGCTAGAAGGCTTTGGTGCAAAGAACTTCAGATTTTAAATATACTCCTTTGATACTATATGGAAGAAGAGGATAAAAGGGGAAAATAATCGCTTAAAACAGGACAAAGTATGATTCTTAAATGTTGGACACAAGAAAAGATAATCTTTTAAAGCCAGCTCAGCAGCCTACTAGGAAGATTCCTACAACTGCATGATCAGCCCCTTGCAGCAAAGCTGAAAAGGGTTTTAACAGAATCAAATCATCAATAGAATCAAACTGAAGTGCTTAAGTCACTGAAACAATTACATGCCAAGGATATCCAGTCACATCCTTGGCATGTACTATCCACTGATTTCTGGTGAACTACACAGACTAAAAGCAAGTAAGCAGCATTGCATCCAGGAATACTTCTAACCAGATCATTGTTGGACTATTAAACCCTCTAAGAGAAGGTATCAAGGAGATACCAGATGGAAATAAATCCATATAATGGGAGCTTATGTAGAAACTGAAAGGATGTTACCAGATATGCATAGAATATGGCAGCAGCAACATGGGAAAATACCTCCACAAAGCTGAGTAATATACAGAAAATTACCCCTCCATGTTTGTCCGCCCATATGTTGTTTTTAGGCCAACAACACCACAGAGTGAAGATGGAATTCGAATAGAACCTGTCTTTTACATAAAACATGGATCACCATTTAGGAAAATGTCCTGGAAAAGGCTGGTAAGAAGTCTTTAATATACCACAATTTACAACCTCCACCATCCGTTCCAAGAGCAGCTGGACATAATCCAGAAGCTACAATTGCTGCAGGGCCTGAGGATGATCCTCCTGTGTACCTTTCTATGGAGTGTGGGTTTCTTGTTGTTCTGACAAAAAGGCAATTAAATAAATTTTAGTTGCTTCAACAAATTAGCAAACAATATTTCAGTTAAATAACACAGTAAAAGAAAGGAAAGATAAGTTCAAATGTGTTATAACTCTATAACTATTCAAGTCCAGATTATTTACTGCAGCCAAAATTAAATAAAAGTCACCATTCAGACTAGCTTGAGGACTCAATACAACTCAGGTTGAAGCTACTGAAGCACAAAAAACACCAAAACAACAGGAGTACCGCAGTGGTAGCAATACAAAGATATTACAGCTGACTTCAAGGATGTTGCAATTCTTTTATTTTCTTTTTCTTCTTATTTTTTCAAAATAGAATCTAGAAAGCAAAAGTTAAGGTCCCAATCATAAGGCAAAATATAATGGATAACCTATAAAGGACATCTTCCTGTTTCCTCATTTTTCCTGTATGTTCATAGTTCACATTTGTTTCTTGCGCTTCATCCAGCAAACCAATAATATGATATTCTAATAAGTGAAGAATCAGCACGCCAGTACAAGAAGCTGCTGGATATTGCACAAAACAAAAGCAGTTAGACTTTAAAATACATGACCATATGTGCAAGTAAGAAGGATTACAGAGCATATGCTTTTATTTAAGATGACACATAACCTTCCTCCAAAATCCCGGATCACTAAGTTTGGATCTGGAATTCAATATCATCCAGAACCACTTCCTGGGAAGAGATGGATAAAACTTCCAGATAGTATATATACAAACTTGCAGTTACTGGTTCGCTGACCCATCCTCCTATTTACAAGGTAAACTTCAGCATTGGACCATAGTCATTCCACAAAGAAGTCATGGGGAATTCTAGCTGATGGTCTAGTGTGAATGCTAAGCTCTTAGATATCTACATATGACACATAGGAATTGGAGGCTGCAACCTTTATCAGCATGATGCTTTCGCGAGAGATGTCAGCCCATATAAGACCCAATTTATAGCAGCAGAGGAATGTCTTCCATCAATTAGAAATACGGAATCGACCTTATTTATCAATCTACAAAGCAAAAAACTTTCAAAACAATTCCCATCCAGAACTTTCAACAAAAGTTAAATAGGAGAGATGGTTTTAATAGAAAAGAAAGGAAAGAAGCAACAGTTCGAACCAATATCAGAAACATTTCTGCTGATCAGGAACTTGACCTATTCAATTTGGTTTTACTAACAGGTTATGAGTCTCTTATTATACTCAGCCAGATACAGGGAAAAATCTTATATTTCGACTTAATTTTCCAACAGTTTTAATGAACTTTTACTAAGCCTCTTAGCATATTCCATGTCAAACCTCAGAATTTAAGCATTGGTTCAAACTGTGAAAAGTGGCCTTTGCAAAAGCAACCAGTACATTCATATGATAATTAGTTGGAGCACAGTTTGGAGGGTTGTGCTCCCTTAAACTGGTGCCTTCAATGTCAAAAATAAAAAAAAGAGAAGAGGACATTGCTGTTGAATAGAATTGAGAACTGTACAGCATAAGAGAAATGAAGTTTGCTTCTGCACTTGTTCCTTCATCCTTTATGTTTGAGAATCCTATTCCAAGGGATCGTTCAACATGTCCTAAGCACCTCATTGAAATCTCAGCTGGAAATTAACTCTGCAGCTACTCTTAGTCTAAGATAAAGGTTGTCACTTCAAGATAATCCAAGACAGCAGTTCAAATCCATTTTTTTGCTCATCTTGAGATTATCCAACACCTTATTCATCCACCTAAAGATCATCTCTTCAAGGGCCATAAGCTTTGCAAATATATTCATCCAAACACTCATTCCACAATCCCAACAAAGGACATCATAAGTACATTATAACTTACCAGCAATATGATTTGAATCTGATAGAAAAGCTTCTCTACATTAAGTTATTTAAGTAAGAAATGTGAAAAAAGAAATACCACAGTTCCATATAAACTGAATGAGCATATCAAAACAATAATAGCAAGTTTCTTAACAGCTATAAAATTATTAACAGATGAAGTGATTAACCAACATCGTGATGGAACTTTAGCAAGTAGTTACAAAATGTTGTATCTCATACCCATAATTTGGATTGTTTCCAGTAGTTCCAAGGCCCAATTCATGCATGTTTGCCTTCCCTATGAAAATCACACCACATTTCCGCAATTTGGAAACACAAACTGCATCTTCATGGACTGGCCGGACCTTGTGCATCCATGTTGTTGCACCTGCCGCAGAGAATTCTAAGGTGCAAAATCCTAATATGCTGAGAACATTAAGAATCTGCAACATGTCGTGGAAACCTTACCCTTGCTTGGATGAGGATAGCAGTCAATATCATCCTTGATGGCCATAAAAATTCCATCTAGGATAGACAAAGGACATCCTACATGAACCATAAGATAAGTATGTAAGTATTAATGATAGTAAAATTCAGGCCATAAACAACACCATTTTGTATGTAGAAACACCACCATGGAATCATAGACATATATGTACAGCTGGTGTTTTCTAAGCAAACCATATGGTAATACCTTCCTCAAACCTTCTTGTGGAAGCTGCAGCTTGCTTCTTTATATCCTCAGCACTAAAAGAGATTAAAAATGGGGTGGGAGGCTTCTTATTGTTTGAGTCCTCCACCACTGCAATGATGTGGTCAGCTACCTAGATAACAGAAAACTGTTTACTCTTATCTACTTTAATTAATGAACCCAACAATTGAGCAATTTGATATTTGCAAGTGACTTACGATCAATGGGGTTACATGCCTGGATCGGTAAGCATGTGCATAATCACGGATTTTCCAGTATAAAAATGGAGAAGAGGAGTCACTGGTCCAGTGGCAAGGATCATAAGTTGGAAGGCACTCAATGGCTGATGCAACACGGTCTGTTGGTGCCCCATCTTCATCCAGGACAATAACTGCAGGTTCTGGCTCTAAAAGATTGCACCATGATTGGGTTATAACCAAGAAAACTGTTATCAGGAGATGTACTTTGAACCCAGCTACTAGTTTTGGATCAAGTATTTGATGCCTTATTTTCATATGTATTTCCTAACTTTTTCCAGTTCCATACTCTACTAATAACTAATTCCAAGTTAAAAGTTAACATTAAATAAGCAAAGTGAGAAAAACTGATGCCATGTTAGTCCATCAGAAGATGCAGTAGATCTCCAAAGACCCACTAAAAATTTAACCAAAAAAGGAGCAATTATTAAAATGCATTACAAAACTAAAAGATGGGAATTTCGGGGAAGTCCGGTGCATTGTAGAATCAAATGAAAAATAACTTTTGGATGGAAGTCTAAGCAAGCATCTTGCAAAATATTATTGCCAAGGTTCCTTTCCTTCTTCAGGTTTTGATTTAGTGTAATAATTTTACTTTCAAAACAATATAAAAATATTAAAACTGAATTATATATTTAAAAAGTCCATAAACAAGCCAGCAGTTACTTAGAATGGAGCTCCCATGCATATGGTCATCACTTACAAAACATAAATAACCAAACATGGAAAGAAGTACAGAGTTGAAAACAGAAACCTTGAGGTGGGAACTCTGGACGGAACATAGGATTTTCTGGGATCACTGTATTTTGCAATATCTGCAGGGCAGAAGCGTATTTTCATATTCAGTCTCGTACTGCCACATTACAACAACTAAAAACCAATCATGAATACAAGATCAGGGGAAAAGGAACAACCAACAAACGAACCTCAGTAATGTTATTTTGTTGTTTTAAGAAGTACATGATCAATGGCCCCAACATTGGGGTTTCAAGCATCCAAACGAAAAGCTTCAACATAAATCCCGACAAAGCAGGAGCTGCAAACCACCCAAAAAGTCAAATACTCTTTTCCCTACCTCTTCTGAATTGATAAGTAATTACCAAATAGAACTCAAATATTTAGTAAAATATAAGAAGTGTAGAGAAACAGGTAGGCAACAAGGCAGACAAAGTGTAAAACGCTGATCAGAACACGATGTGGTAATTGAATGGAGAATTGATTGACCATTTATTGCTTCAGATTGATATTTCACAGCCGATATATCCACCTCCTCTACCGGCAACATGACACGCTTCTTTCCCATCTTCTAACACGAAGTTCTGCAGAAGTATCAGAGTGTTTCTTCTTATCATTTTCCAATCTGCTGACTTCAAAAGCTCCAAAATACTAGCTTAAAAAGAGAGAAAAAAACAAGCCCATGAAAGAATACTATAACAGATAGAGAGGAGAGAATCCATTTGGAAAAACACTGCAAAATCACAAATGCACGACAATCTACACAAGAAAACAGAACCAAAAACAAGAAACACAAACAAGTAATCAAACAAACAGGAACCCAAATGTCCAAGATTCACGTCGGAAACCTTTGAATTGTTGAATCTACATAAGAAAATCAAATGGAAGAAGCAGCTATAGAGAGGGACAGAGAAGCTTACACAGAAAAATTGAAAAAGCCGGTGGAGTATCTGGATTGGCAAAAGGTAGAAAAGAAGCTTCTTTGATCTCTTCCTCTCTCTCTCTGAAAGCGATGATAGACGCCAAAATGCCTCTCAAAAATGTCGAACAAATTAGTCGTCTAGCCTATTGACTTTTACGAGTTGCCACCGTCCTAGACTCCTTGTTTCCTTGTACTGACTCACTGAGTTCTCCTTCAACACCAACCCAACACAAATATTTCAAGAATCTGCTCCCCCATGCATGCTAGGAATTAGGTGGAACAGCCTCAACTGCCTTGCCAGTCCAATCTTTGTTGCACATTTTATGAGAATTCATGGGGTCCCATGTGTTCTTAAATGATGCCGTACTCCAAGACGATGGCAAGCCCCGTACCAGTGGGACCAACTTAATTTTGTTTTTTAACTGGTAACTCGTACACCTTGTTACGAGTCTTTACATATACACCCTTTTTCCAAAGGTACCGTCAGGAAGGATACTCTTTCAACATGCAAACTTTCTTATATTTAGATGCGATGTACTACTTGGAATCTGAATTTTTAACCTACTCATTGGAGAGGCGCCTCAACCTAACTATCAGGCATGAATTCAACCATATCTAAATATTCAAAAAGACTAATATTAGCCAGGACAAGACCAACCTCAACTCCGTGAAGGATTCCAACTTTCTGGTAGATTTAATGCAATTATGAATTCACCTGTGAATTTTAACTTTTTCATCGATCGAATAAAAGGGAAGCCTGGTGCACAAAGCCCTATGCATACTAGGTTCAGGGAATGGGGGAACCACAAGAGTTTATACTATGCAGCCTTGCTTTGCATTTTTGCAAGAACTGTTTTCATGCTCGAACCTGACAACATTCCCGTAGATCCAGTGCAATTCTAAATTCACCTTAAGGTGAAAGTCTAACCATATCAACAAAGATCTGTGATCAATAAATCCAATTAGCAAGAGCAAATACAAAGGTCTAGATTCACCAGAGAAGTCTCATCAGATTAAGGATCATCATCAACCTTCAAGTGCACTGCCCATCCATGATTAATCATCAAATTTGATCATTGAATAAGTGGATTCTTGTAGCCGTTGGTTTGTCCTCCAATGACTCCAACCACACACATTAGGATTGATTTTGATATTGCAAACCTACTACTTTCTTGGTCATCACCAGCCAAATCAATGGACTCGATCAATTCACGTGGGACCAATGATGTAAGGAAAGATCATAAATGTGACTGTCTTTATTGGATTCAGGTTCTCCATTAAGTCAAATTTCTTGATCTTCAGCAATGTCAAGCAGGATCCATCGAGTACTGTGGTTGACCCACGCAAACCTACTGCCCCATGTGTCACCATGAAGAGGCAATCGAGTAACGAGATTAGCCTGTACTTCTTTCAATATTTCTCTTCGCCAATGAGGCTTGAAGTATTGCTGTCCTTGCATGCTAGCTTGGCTTTAATGAGCCTCACTAAAAGGGACTGAAATAGAAGTGTGGTTAGACATAAGTTAAGTTGGACAACTACGAGATGAATATAAAAGGTTTATCTAAACACAACTTCAACACACCTCCAACTGCCATACTCATATATGCATCCAAGTGATATTGTGATAGTGGATTAACATTTTAAGAGGAGTTATTAAACTTTTATGTTGATCAACCTACCCCTTATTGACATGTTAATTATGTCTCTATAACAGGTACGTTAGGTATTAAGCATCATCAATATTGTAGTCCTCGTTCCTTCGCTAAAGGAATCTTGGAACAGTTGAAGATGACATATAAAAGTAAGCGTTAGAGAGAGAGAGAGAGAGAGAGAGAGAGAGAGAGAGAGAGAGACTGAAGCCGGTAATAAAATTTTTACTCCCTAGAAAGGCAAAGTATCCATGAAGGCAACAAACGAGCCACTATTAATCCTCTAGTTGTCTCACTTTTGTGATGTTTATTAACCACTCTTAATGATCGGTCAAAACTGCATCTTGATTGAGACTGAAGCCGGTCATAAAACTTTTACTCCCTAGAAAGGGCAAAGTATCCATGAAGGCAACAAACGAGCCACTATTAATCCTCTAGTTGTCTCACTTTTGTGATGTTTATTAACCGCTCTTAATGATCGGCCAAAACTGCACCTTGTTAGACAATCCTGCTTGGTTGCAATCAAGCATTATTGAGTTTGATGATTGAGACACTTGAAGCCCCAAAGATCAAAATAAATACTTGTTCATTAAGAGAGTAAGAACTATGCCGATGTTGGTCCCAAGTTTGGATGAAAAAGGAGGAGGGTCTTGTGTTAGGTGCCAGTTTGCAAGGAAGAAGTTGAAGACGATTTTATTATTTCTTTGCTACTCACAAATGAATATGCATTTGTATATTAGTTCGTAAGTAAGAAATGAAAATAATCTCTAGTTCTTAAAAGTATTTTCACCCTAACATGACATGAATTGAAAACTATCATTCTCTCAAGTTGCTCCCAGTAAGCAAAGCCCTACATCGGATTCTCGGTGCAATAAAAAATAGGCAAGGATTGCTAGGGCATTCCCTCAAAAGCGATGCTCTATATTGGATTTCCAGTGTAGTGGAAAATGAGCAAGGGCTGCTAGAGTGTTCCATCGAAAGCAACGCACTAGATCAAAACCCAAGTGTAGTGAAAAGTAGGCATAGGTTCATGCCATGGAGGTTGAGAAGTGCATGGGTAAATAGGATATCTTAAGAGCAGAAGGTTCGTATTACCACATGGAATATATGAATATTGACAAGTAAGAGTTTGGAGTTAGTAGATACAATGACATGTAGGAGAGTCAACATCGCTTGTATCCAACAAACCAAGTGAAAAGGGGGGAAAACTAGAGAAATCGATGGGTTTAAACTCCAATATGTAGGAAAGGATAATAACAGAAATGATGTAAGAATAATAGTGGATAAAGAATTAAAGATAAAGCTGTGGACATTAAAAGAATCAGTGATAGAATTATAATAATTAAACTTGTTATGAGAGAGTAGATTATAAATGTTATAAGTGCATACACACCACAAGTTGGGTTAGAAGATATAATCAAGAGACAGTTTTGAGAAGATATGGAAGGAGTCATACAAGAAAATCTCAACACTGAGGGGACATTTATATGAGCAGAGTTAAATGACCATGTAGGAAAAGAAAAGGAAGAATATGATAGGATACATGGAGGGTGTGACGACCTAGGTTTTTGTAACACGTTTTATAATATATTTTTAAAGGCAGGGCCCTTAATAGTAAAAAAATTTCGCAAAACAAAGTAGCAAAAATTCTTTTCTTTAGAACTTGTTTTGTAAAACCCAAGTCATCACTTCATACATAACATAGGTAGAAATTTGTACAAGATAAAATTTCATTGAAGGAATATACTTTTATTAAATTCCAGAATCCATCCAATGGTTCACAGTACAACCAAATCTATTATAATACTTGTCCAAATTATATAATCCAAAACTCAAAGCTCACCATACAATGAAACTCTCATTGCAATACAATACTCTCAAACAAAGCAAAATACATGTCTTCAAGGGGTATACCTTGAAGATTATTCTCTTCAAGTCTTCTATCATCTTGAGCTGCTAACTCTCCTTCCCTGTATTTGAGATATTGTAAACACTGCAACATTTACAATATCTTAGCAAGCAATGCTTGGTAGGGGATTCAAGAAGCATAATAATTGATAATATAATTATAATACTTCATAATCCCATTATCCCTAAACATATTCATGTCTCTACTCTTTACTTTGTAATATATGTACATCCATATACATATATGCTATACATGAGTAAATCAGTTAAATTTATGAAAGTAGTCAAATATCATTCCCAACTAAGCTGACCAATTCTCTTCATTATGAGAATTCAATATTTCAGCTAATCCTACACTGGGAATTTTCCTTCTTGGAAAATATTGGTAATATGCAATTACCTAGCATTTCATTATGCTAAAACATAAGGCATTTTACTATGCCTACTCTCATATACATCATAGTGCAAAATAATCAAAGGACTACCATGCTGCAGTCTGATCCGTATTAGTGCACTCGGATAACTGCCATGTTCACCACTGATACCACGGTGGAAAATATTATGTAATTGCCCATATGGGGGGACAGGACTTTCACAGTGGTGGCCTTCCCATAATTGCCCCACTCGACTTTTAGCCTCTCATAGGGCAAGGTATCATCAATCTTCAAATTTCAAGAAGCGGGTGGTCAAACCCTCATAACTCCTCTAGCATAGCATCCCCCAGGCTTATGCCTATTAAAACAAAATCACAAGCCTCCAAGTTTGCATGTAAAATAGATTTCATACATATCAGACAATCTGTCTGTTTACTTAGAGCTGAAATATCTTCTAGTTTCCTATTCACTCAGAGTCTAGTCCTTAACCATTTTATATGTATTTGGGTGGATCATAAGGGTTTCAGGGGATTTAATACAAGCATTAACATTACTCTTATCAACATAAGGTCATGGGTTCAATCATGTACATCCCATATAAATGCATTCATCAAATCCTCCTACCTTCAACTAGTGATCCCTTTTCCCAGATCTTCCATGATCCTGACTGATGTATGTAATCTATACATCCATACATACTGTCAATATATATAAATTATGAATAATCCTATTGATCACTAGATCTAATGTTTAGAATAATCTTTAAATTATTTGTATCTAAGTATTTTCTATCTTTAAGTCTTTGTGTGTCCATCTCCTTGATCTTGATCTTTCATAGATCCTTTTGATTGATAATCTATACTTGTTAATACAGATCAAGGTCTTAGATCTTTTATCATCTAGTTCTTCTTTAATCTAAGTTCAGTTATTGGATCATCCATAAGGAGGATGATCTTGGTTTTCTTCCTTGAATCATCTTTGATCAAGGGTTTGGATTATCTAATCTAATGAACTAGATTTGATCTATAACATGCATACTAATACACATGCATACTATATACAATACAATATTCTTATTCTTATTGTTCTTGATCATTCAAGATCTAATGGATCTCGTTTGATCATCCTTATCTTACTTATAGTTTTTATTAGGGTTAGATAATTTACTAACCTTTTATGCTCTTACTATTATCATTCAACCAGTTAATGTTTTGCTGGTTGAAGGTAACTTATTGCAGCCTAAGCCTAGATGCTCCTCTTATTTCCAATTGGCTAAGGCTTACTAGCTGAATGGGTGAATACAAAGTGGTTACTTCAATCCTCATGTAAGGAGGCGTTTAGACTTCACAAACGTCAACGGAAGGTAGGGGAAGAGCGGGGCTCTATTAGACAACCCCCTTAATGTCTATGTTCAACCTTTACTAGAGTGACCTTAGCTCAACCTTTCATAAGGTTCCTATAAGCATGTTGACCCTAAGTACTCTTTCTAATTGATTTTAATTAAGTCCATGAACATTTACAATGTAATTCACGGGATTTATTATTCTCCTAGTTTGGGCCAAGGATTTGATAATCCTTATATTGTCCTGCTAATGATAGTCCTTACTAATTAAGTCCAAAATAATCCACTCTTATTTGTGTCATGAAACTCTACTTTCTCATTAGATTCTATTTTTGGTGTTTTATGCTCTTTATCTCATAACAAGTATATCTACTAATGAAATTTAACCATAAATGAATTATAAATTCAAAGCATAAAATTACATAATTGAACAACTTAATGACAATGATACAAGGTACTTAAAATTACACTAGCATGATTTTCAACTAATATAGCTTAATAACTCAGTTTAAATTAACATGAACCTAAGTTACAATCTCATACTATAGTATAATCTCACATGAAATCCTAGCATGGTCCTAAGTTACAATGGCATGAAATCATACTAACTTGATCCTCAAGTTACACTTGCATAAAATCACACTATCATGCCCCTAAGATAATTAAATCTAGCAACCTATTATAACAATCTAATCACATATCATGCTAAAGTCTAAAAGTTGTACTAACATGCTTTATAACATAAATCACATTTAAAATGCTATTATCAATTAATAGAAAATGAAACTGATTACATTAATATTTTTAGAAACCTTTACTTATCATCCAACCATTAGATATTAGATCTTTTCCTTTTAATCAAGGGTTTTAATTACATTTAGGGGTTTTAATTCATTAAGGTCCAAAGATCATATTGCTTTGTTTTTGTCATATTCAATCCATAATCTCCCTAGATTTCATCATATTAGCATTCATTCAATCCATCCCAAGGATTTGATCATACTTGATCTCATTGATCAAGTGGGTCCCTTTGTATTTTTAGAGTTTTTCTTCCATAACGGGTAGATCTCTTAATATATCTCATATATGTCCAAATAAACCATAGATATCACTTTGTTTCAATAGTATATGATTATTAAAATAGATTACCAAGATCTGATCACCTCAGATCTTGAAGATCTTGGAAATTTATTTCCTAAATACAAAAAGTGTCATAATATATTTTCTCTATTTTATCATTTCATAAGAAACTAGAGGTTGTAAGCTTTCCATAGCTTCTTTCCGATCTCAATTTGGAGTTCATATGACTTTTGAATTGAGTTTTGAAGTTCACAGTCCTTCCTAGGGTCCATATTTGATCTGGGCCCATCGAAATGGATGGCCTGGATTCATCCAAGAGGAATGGACCAGAAAAAATTGGTCGGGCATGCCTTTGTCACCAGGATGAACGCGTGATGTGCTTGCCCGATGACCAGTGCTCGAGCGCGGTCATCCATTTGGGACAACGTCGCACGCACAGCGCGAGCGGAAACGCTGCCGCGTGCCATGTTTTTGTGTGGCGTTTCACACACCGTCCCATGGGAACTCGATCTGATCGGGAGATCGGACAGTCCATTCTAGATCGTCCAATCAATCCCTCTCAATTGAGGATCCAAAACTTAAAAAAATTTCTTGAAACTTTTACCCTAGGGGTTTTGGACCCTTCTGGATCGATTGGAAGGGTCAGGTTTTTCATTTGAGTCCTCAATCATCATGAATTGAAGGTTCTGATCTTTACTTTATTTTTATAAATTTTCACTAAAATCAAATTATAGTAAAATAAAATTTTTATTAAACAGCAATAAATATGTCTAGGAAGTAGTTCCACCTACCTGATTGGAGAAAAACATTGGTTATATAGTTCAATTTAAGAGAATGCTGGTTTTGATGATAAGATAGCCCAAGATCCACTTGTCTTGTGATTTCCATTATTTGAACCATTGGATCTTGAAATTTCTTTGGGCGTTTTGTAGCTAAGGTATGGTAGAAAATTTTATACAGTAAGATCTGTGATATATGATCTGGAACAGAGTGCTTAATTGAATTTAGGTCTCTTATTCCAATATAGAGAGAGGAGAGAGAAACTCAAAGAGAGAGAGAGAGAGAGAGAGAGAGAGAGAGAGAGAGAGAGAGAGAGAGAGAGAGAGAGAGAGAGATCTTTTGGGAGTTTTGGGAATGGATCTATGTTTGGTTTTGTAGGGAAAATCAAGGTAATTTTGTGTGAATTTTATGGACATTTTTAAAGGATTTTTGGGGGTGAATTTATAGGCATTTTGGGTCTTTTTTCATGATTATGTGTAATGAATGATTATGGTTTACTTTTTTATTATTTAATTAGCATTGGATTCTCCACCTTCACCTTTTTCTCCACTACTAGCTGGTAGGGGTTTGACCCATGATTTCACATGGGCTGGTCATTGGATTCCTTTTTAGGTCCCTTGTGGGCCCCACACAGTGTTAAAAGACCATTTTTGCCCTTTATGTATAAAAATTAGGATTTATTCCCATGATCTTGGAATTGAGTGTACTTAGTGGCATTGGATTTGTATTTCTCAGCACATTCTAAATTTTGATGTCTGAGATCTCAATTATGGGCAAAATTACTATTTTATCCTTTTGTCCATAAAATAAGGAAAATTGAGGATTTTTCATCCGAATTCAGAATTTGTTGTGCTTACAGTCATTCTGAAGGGTTCGTTGAGTTCAATTTTGATTATACATGTCTTATCCTTGATTATACTTCTATAAGAAGTACATTCTAAATAACCCTAATATTCCAACCCGAAATTTCTGAAACTCAAACTGTATTGATTTTCTTAATCAATTACAAAAAATTGGGGTTATTACAGAGGGTATGGTATAGGAAAGCAAAATGAGATGGGAAAACTATCCTTGATTTTGCTTTGTAACCTGGCCATTGCAAATACATTCTTTAAGAAGAGATATGAACACTTAATAACCTTTAAAAGTAGACTTCATAAAAGCAAAATAGACTTTTTCCTACTTAGGAATACTGAAAGATCAATGTGTAAGGATTGTATGGTGATACTCAGTGAAAATTTAACCTCACAACATAGGTTAATGGTTATGGATATCTATATTAAAAGATGGAAAAAAGGAAATGAACTTAATAGGTATGCAAAAATTAAGTGGTGAAACTTAAAAGTAGAGAAAATAACCTTATTCACAAATAAGTTGATAGTAGAAGGAAACTGGAACTACGAAATAGAAGTAAACACCATGTGAACTAATATGATTGAGTTGATTAAGAAAGTGGTAAAAGATGCCTTAGGAGTATCTAAAGGTAAAGGGCAATTAGTAAAGGAAACATGGTGGTGGAGTGAAATAGTGCAAAAAGTTATTAAAGAAAAATGGGTGTATTTTAAAGCATGACAGAAGACTAAAAATACCGAAAACTATGAACAGTATAAGAATGCTAAAAAGGTTACTAAGAGAATAGTAAGTGAGGCTAAACTCTAATAGACTAGGAACAAGAGAAGGTGAGAAAGATGTGTTTAAACTTGCAAAAATAAGAGAACAAAAGGGTAAGGACTTAGATTATGCTAGGTGCATTAGAAGTGATGATCAAAGAGTACTAGTCACAGATGACGAGATCAAACAAAGGTGGGAAGCTTACTTTCAAAAATTGTTAAATGACAATGACTCTGAGAATATAGGGATTGAAAATATTGTAAACCTAAATAACATTGGATATTATAGATATGAACGTAGGATTAGAATACCTAAAGTGGAAGAGGCCTTGAAAAAGATGAAATCAGGAAAGGTCATTGGGCCTGATGGTATACAAATAGAGGTTTGGAAGCATATGGGAGATACTAGAGTAGTTTAGTTGACCAAGTTATTGAACAAGATTATAAAATCAAAGAAAATGCTAGATGAACGGAGAAAAAGTTCTATTGTACCAATTTATAAGAATAAAGAAGGCATACAGAGCTACACTAATTATCGGTAGATCAAACTTATGAGCCACACTATGAAACTTTTTGAAAGAGTGATTGAGAAGAAGCTACGGCATAAGACAAGTGTATTAGAGAACTAGTTTGCTTTCATGCTTAGGAGGTCTATCATGAAAGCTATTTTTTTACTAAGACAGTTGGTAGAGAAATATAGGGAGATGAGGAAAGACCTCCACATAGTCTTTATCAACTTAGAGAAAGTTTAAGATAGAGACCTTAGAGAGTTAATATGGAGGGTGTTGGGCGAGAAAGGTGTTTTGCAGGGGTATATAGACATAATTAAATATATTTATGAGAGAAGGTAACAAACGTTAAAACCACTAGTGGCGAGACCAGTGATTTTTCTATCACTATATGATTGCATTAAGGACCAGTATTGAGCTAGTACCATTTCGCTTTAGTTATGGATGTGTTAACAAAATATTTGTATGAGAAGATTCCATGGTGCATGCTATTTACAGATAATAGAGTCTTACTTGATTAGATAAGGGAGGACATAAACGTAAGGCTAGAGTTATGGAGAGAAGCATTAGAATTTAAAGGATTTAAAATAATCTAAACTAAGATAGAATATATGGAATGCAATTTTAGTAAGGAGAGAAGTAGGAGTGGAACACCGATTAAGATTGATAATAAAGAAGTTCCCTTAAAAGGCCACTTTTGGCACTTAGGATCAATAATTCATGAGAGTGGAGAGATTGAGAGAGAGGTTACCCAAAGAATCCAAGCGGGTTGGAACAACGGAGATGTGCATTTGGAGTTTTGTGTGATCGACAAGTGCTACTCAAACTAAAAGAAAAATTCTATGGGATGGCCATAAGGCCTGCCATGCTCTATGGATCAAAGTGTTGGCCAGTTAAGGAACATTGCAAAAATGAGAATGTTGAGATGGATAAGTGGCAAGACAAGAAAGGCTAGAATTAAGAATGAAAACATTAGAGGAAACTTAGGGATAGCACCAATAGGTAACAAGATGAGAGAGATTATACTTAGATGGTTTGAGCATGTCCAAAGGAGATCGAAAACAGCATCGTTAGAAGCAGTGTGGCAATGCATGTAAATGTTCTGAAAGGGCAAGGGGGAGGCTAAAAGAATGTAGATAGAACTGGTGAGAAAATATTTAAAAACTTTGAGAGTAAATGAAGCCATGGTACTTAATAGAGCGGAATGGAGGAATAAGATTCATGTGGCAGATCCCTAATTGGAATAAGGTCTTAATGATGATGATGATTAAGAGAGTAAGAGGTATGGCTAGGTTTTGCCCCCCATGTTCTTCCATTTGAGAAAGTACATCATATAAGAGCTCCTAAACCACACTACTAACAGGATGCTTCTAAAAGACTGGTAAAAATGAACCAAATGGAAGATTTTTATGTGGCTTTCTCTAATTAATCATCTTTAGCATGGAGATACACAACAATTGAGATTGAGGTTTAGTTATGATCCTAAGTAGGGCCAACATGTGTTATGGGACATTGGTTTACTAAATTGACTTAATATGTTCTATTGGTCTTAGGGCATTTGGTGTTTTTGTTATGTTCTTAACATTTGGTGTAAGAGCAACCACCAAGTCAGAGGTTTAAATCATGGAAGGGCAACTTGTGGAAAGCACACTTGGTGTCACAGTGAAAACTACTACAAGAACTAGAGAGGGTTACCTAGTCTAAAATGTGAGCCATCGTGGACGTCGGCACAAGAAGCATGCTGGTATTATGAAACTAAGTGGGGCCAACTTTGTGGTATGGAATACAAGGGGGGGGCACCAATAGCATGAGACATTGCTTTAAGGAATTGACTATATTCATTCCATTATTGTGGTTTTGGCATATTGGTTAAAGTTCTTAGTAGGTTCTTGACATAAGTACAACATAGATGAAACAATATTTACCTTTTCATAATGGATGCTTCACCTACTCAAGGAACCTTTTTGTATCTTGGCACAAGGATAAAGGATTGTGATGTATCTATGTGCCAATGCCACTTTGGTGATATAAATCATAAACCTTTTAAGCAATGACCATATGATTCTTGCTCTAGGCAATTTGAACCCTCTTGATTTCTCTAGATTCTTGTGCTATTATTGGTTTTTCAGTTGTCATACTTGTTGATTGTTTTTTGCAAGTGCACGGCTATTGTAGTATAGCTTACGCAAGTATGAGTCGATCCCGCAGGGACTCAAAAATTTGAACTTTAAATAAAATTTAATTAAAAATTTTAAGATTGCCACTAACATTTTCTGATGTGTCACAATTAGATCATGTTCATGGATTTTATTTAAAAATTTTCAAATTAAAATACTAGAGCAGAGCCTCTTACTGCATCTGCAAGTGAGAGTGTTACTAAAAAAGTAGAAGGTAATTGAGATAGTTATGCATAGCCGTATGTGTGACACTAGCTAAGCAATTATCTTATCCTTGTTCACAATCCAGGATTAATCCAATCTCTATTTACTATCCAGGAATAATCAGATTCCACAGAGATTTCACTAACTTTGGCCATTGATTTCTTTACTTTTAGATAGAATTTTTCAATGAGACTTAGTACCTATAACAATTTGATATCAATAAATTCAATTGTATGATTAGACTTCAAATCAAGATATCAAAAATTGAGATGTTCGATCACAAACATAGGTTGTCCACTAACCTGCACAATAGTATCTTTCAAGATTATTTCATAAAATTAAACAATTCTGACCATTAAAATTTTAAAAAAATTATATGAAACTCTTTCTAACTCAAATAAAAGTATAAGCAAAGGATTAGATCATTCAAAAACTCTTCAAATAAACTAAACTAAAGGTGGAAAACTTTAAGTAACTATTACTATTCATGCAAATAGTAACAGGTAGTTAACTTTAATCAATTTGAATTACAATATTTGGATGAAAATTGAAAATCGAACACCTGGGTCTTCTTCTCCTTGATGTCTTCTATCAAATGAACTAAATTGTAGAGATTTTTGTTAAGTACCGAAATAGGAATTGATGTGCAAAGAATATTCATCAGCCATTGTGTGACTATTCATCTTCTTCAACATCCATTTTTCTTTGAATTTTCAAGCTTTTTTTCACTCCATCTTTGATCTAGTATTTATAGATGATAGGAAGACGGTTTGAATCAAATTTTTAGTAATTTCCTCTTCCATTCTCTTTCCTTTTCTCCGAAGAATTCTAAACCATATGAATTTTCTAATTTTAACTTAGTTTTCCATTAGAAAACTAGTTCCTCTCTCTTCATCCTTTTCACTTTCTATCATTAAACATAAAATCCCTTAACATTCTCAATTCTCTTGTGCTCATAGTTTAGATTCAATGCTTGAGGATTGAACTAAAGTCCTTGATTTTGATCTAATCCATCCATTTTAATCTAAGCTTTATCGGAGATATAAGATGTTGTCTAATTACATGGATTTTAATCTACCACCTACAAAACAAAGAAAATAACCTAATTAGTATTATACAACATTCGATTCTACATGTACTTACCTTAGATCATCATCTAACCTTGAAAATATACCAAGTTAAGGTTAGATTATAAAAGTTTCAAATGATATATTTTTCATATAAATTTTTAAATAATATCTTGAAATTATATCAAAATCATGCTCAATGAGGATAATTTATTCAATAATGGACTCTTAACACACACCCCAACCTGCATTTTACTATGCTCGAGTAAAACATGCAAAAAATCAAATTACAAAATTGATGTAAATTGCCACTTTCAAAAATAGAGAAAAACCACAAAAAAACTAGAATTCACCAAAATTATATACCCCCAACCTAAGTGAAACATTGTCCTCATTGTTTAAAAAGTAAGCTGATGATAATGTATTGAGAAATGATGAAATGAGAGATGTAGAAAAGAAAAGTTCTAAAAAAAATAAATTATGATATATAATTATTGCCGATGGAAAATTTTCAGAGGAAATTTTTTTTACAGAGTTTGAAACTTCCTTGGCTCCAATATGAAATGAACTAGACAAGCCTCTGAAAAGAAAGGTGAGTGAATTTACCATCTAATTTAAATTTTTTTATTTTATCACAGGGCAAGGTATCAAATATGTCTCTGGGTTGCTTCTCATAATTAAACACAATTGTGGGAGCTTGATGCAGTCTTTGTGGAAATGGAGCAAGGATGTCATATGGCTTAGTGGGTGGGATGTTTTCCTTACCAAGAAAATTATTTCTTTTTCTGACAGGTTTCAATACTACCTCAACCTCTTCAAGACCAAATTTCTCAATTATTTTACCACTATGAAGAATGGTAACTGTCATTATTTGTTGAATTTTAAGAAATAATGTCACCTACCACATGAAGAAATAATGTCACCTACCACATGCACATCCTTAAGGTTTACATCATTGGGGTAGGAAAATGCACTTTTTCAAGGTTTTGCAGCATTTGAGACATCATGTCCTTCAATTTAGTCATGGATTGTGTGTTCTCTTTTAATTGGGCTTCTAATTGAGCAATTTTTATATCTTAGTATTGCATGAATAGATGAAAATTATCCTCCACTAGTCTCTTGCGTGGGGGTATATAGGGTCCAAGAGTAAGTGGCCCTTATGGTGATTGTTGAGGGAGGTATTGCGCCTTATGTGAGACATTGAAATTATATCTATTCTCCAATTGAAAGTCGGATGGTTACTTCAATTGGAATTATATGTTTCTGAAGATGGGGAAAAAGGTTGCTCATAAGAATGTGCTTGTTCATGAAGTGCATCCTGAAATGTAGGAATGGTGGGAGATTCATGAGTGTGATGTGTATTACTTTTACAAATATCACACACTTGTTCAACCTTCTGAAAGGTAGTAATCCATATTTCCATGGCCTCTATTTTTCTAGCTAGATGTGGTGGTTGACTTGGGGCTTGTTTGGGTAACTTATTTTTTTCGAATTAGCTTAAGTTTGCGCACTCTCTACCAGCCATTCCAAATACTCTTGTGCCTCATCTAGTTGTTTATTTAAGAAATTGTCATTGCTCATCATTTCAACAAATTGGTGCATTTAGAATAAATTCCTTCATAAAAAAAAGCTAATGATATGCAAAAGTTCATATCCATGATGTGAACAAGTTAGTAATAATTCCTTGAATCTTTCTTAACATTGATAGAATGTTTCTTTATCTGTGCGAATAAAATTCATTATATTTCAGCATAGAGTATTTGTCTTATGTATAGGAAAGAACTTTTTCAAGAACTTCCTAGTCATTTCTTGTCATGTTCTTATAGAACCTGCTGACAGTGAATGAAACCACATCTTTGCTTTTTCCTTTAAAGAAAAAGGAAAAATTTTGAGTCTTAACATATCTAATCCAATGTTTTGTGTATGTTGGGTCATGCACACTTCATCAAATTCTTTTAAATGTAGGTAAGGACTCTAACTATCCAGCCTATAAAATTTGGGAAGTAATTGAATTACTCTCATCTTTAATTTAATCATACCAACATTTTGAGGTAAAATTATACATGAAGCTGTCCTAGTATAACTAGACTATAAATAATCTCTTAATATTCTCCCATGAGGATTTTGAGTATGCCAATAATTCTCATGTGCTCTGTTTTAATCTCATTCCTTATTATAATTCCTTCTCTTATTTTCAAGTAGTGGAGAATGATTCCTCCATGAATGTATGTTATCATTAAATAAAGGTGGAGGATCATCAAAATCAAAGAGTGGATTATTCGTTCATGAGGAAACATCATCATTATCCATGAGAATGGTAGTTTGTCATAATTAAGGAGGGAATTGTTCTTTCATGGGGAAATATACATTAGCCCTTTGATCAGTGTTTAGATTATTCATTAAATGCAAGTGATCATGTTTTTTATTTTATTTTTATCTATATTTTTTTTGAAGAAAACTAAACTAAATGATGCACAAACAAAGGACATTGTCAAATGATCCTTAAGGCTAATGAGTTGAAATGTTTTGATTTTCTTAAATTTGTGTCTAGGAGAAGCTTTTAGGTTAACCTAATCTAATGCTCCTCTCTTTTGAACTTTCCCCACCGCTTAGTAGTTAGATCCTAACCTAACCAACCACTTCACACCCTCCTCAACTAGCCATAGGTATTCTGAGTTATAGAATGTGTGGGCAGAGCTAGTAGTTTAAATACCAACATAGTTAGTTAGATAGGGGCCACTGGAGTGGCAATGGGTTGTCCCCTTCTAAGAGGGTCCTACGAACATGTGATGATCTCTATATGTCTCTTCTAATTGATTTTAGATTCATTTGAAAGATTGGGTTACGCACTTGTGGTGATTATCCTAGGTGAGCTAAAAGGTGGTGATTAAATTCACCCTTCAGTTCGATCAACATAAAAAATCACCTTAAAGTAATAAATGTGCCCTAAAATGCTTTAAAAATAATAAACTAATGCAAAGCCTAAAATGCAACAGATATAAAGTATGGTATCTATATTTAGTTATACTACCAAATAATGCAAAATTGTTCTAAATATGTAAACCCTAATCTAGGAATTTTAAGGAGTTAGGTTTGCTCATAGGAGGTTCTTAGATAAAGTCTTCTTGTACAAGGATGGGACTATTTACATTCCACCTCCACTTTTAGGTTATTATTACAATTCTTTTTAAATGAATTATGATTGATAAAAATACAATGTATCATCACTATAAATCACTCAAAATACAAAATTTTGGCTATCTTAAGTGAGATTCTCCTTAAATTTCACTTTTTCTAATTTCTTGCAAAATAAAAATAGTAATAAGTACCAAATTTAGAAAATAAAGTGATTATGCACTAAGAAAAATTAAAAATGCACTAAAAATTCTTAAAATGCTAAAACAATGTAATTCCTAAAAATATTATTTTTTATTTTTTGAGTTTTTTAATTTATGAAAACTATGGTAATAGTCAAAAACTTGTTGATTATTTTTTGCAAGTGCACGAGCTATTGTTGTATAGCTTACGCAAGTACAGGTCCATCCCACAATGACTTGACTTAAAAATTTGAAGTTTAAATAAAATTAATTGACCAAAAATTAAGATCACCCATAATATTCTTTGATGTGTCACACATTAGATCCTGTTTATAGATTTTCTTAATTTTTTTCAAACTAAAATACTAGTGCAACACATCTTATTGTGTATGCAAGTAAAAGAATGTTACTAGAAAAGTAGAAGGTAACTGAGACAGTTATGCACAACCATGCATGGGACTAATTAAGCAATTATCTTATCCCTACTTACAATCCAAGGTTAATCCAATCTTTGTTTACAATCCAGGAATAATTAGAATCTACAAAGATTTCACTAACTTTGGCCATTGATTTCTTATACTTTTTGATAGAATTTTTCAATAAAACTTGGTACCTAGAACAATTTGATATCAATAAATTCAATTGTATGATTAGATTTCAAATTAAGATATAAAAAATTGAGATGTTCGATCACAAACATAGGTTGTTCACCAACCTGCACAATAGTATCTTTCAAGATTATTTCATAAAATTAAACAATTCTTACTATTAAATTTCAGAAAAAATTACATGAAACTCCTTCTAACTCAAATAAAAGTATACACAAATGATTAGATCATTCAAAAACTCATCAAATAAAGAAAACTAAAGGAACAAAACTTTAAGTAAGTCACTATTGCCATTCATGAGAACAATAACAAGTAACTAATTTTAATCAATTCAAGTTACAATATTTAGAATGAAAATTGAAAATCAAGTACCGAAGTAGGAATCATACCCCTATTCACTAGTCTCTATGTGCACTATTCATCCTTTTCAACCTTCATTTTTCTCCTAATTTTCAAGATTTTCCCCCCTCCATCTTCAATCTGGTATTTATAGATGATGGAAAGTTGATTTGAATATAGTTTTTAGTAATTTTCTCCTCCATTCTATTTTCTTTTCTCCAAAAATTCTAAATCATCTAAATTTCCTAATTTTAACTTAGTTTTCTATTAGGAAATTATTTTCTCTCTTCATCCTTTTCACTTTTCATCATTACACATAAAATCCCTTAACATTCTCAATTATATGGTGCTCATAGTTTGGATTTGATGTGTAAGGATTGAACTAGAGTCCTTGATTTTGATTTAAATAATCTAGATTGATCTAAGCTATCCATTTTAATCTAAGCTTGATTGTAGATTTAGGATATTGATTGGCTTGATCTAACTGCATGGATCTTAATCTACCACTTAAATATAGAAAATAACCTAATGAGCATCATACAACATTCAATTTTACACATACTTACCTAGGATCATCATCTAGCCTTGAAAAAATTTACAAAATTAAGGTTAGATTATAAAATTTTCAAATGATATATTTTTCATATAAATTTCTAAATAATATCTTAAAAGTACGTCAAATGTCATGCTAAATAAGAGTAATTTATGCAATAATGGACTCTTAACAATACTTCATTCTACAACTTATAGCTAAGGAGTTCTCATACATGACATAGTGTAACTACAAGTAGGAGTTCGTTAGAAGAGAAGCCAAGCTTGTTTTTTTCTACATGTCTCCCAACTATGATAAATGAAATGCATACTGAATTTCAAACCTTTTTGAATATTTCACGCCCCTAACTTGCATAAAAAATTAGAGAATCAGAAGGTTTAGAATCATTTAACTATGAATAATTTTTATGCCCACCTCATTCTTAATGAACTTTATTGGATTGCTAGATGAAATGGTGTATATATTTGTGTTTATATTTTACTATCGAGGGTGTTATAGTCATAGCATATTTAATTAAATTAAAAACAAACAACCAAATCTCCTCAAGCAAAGCTTTTTAAGGTAAATATCATTTAATACTTCTTCATTTTTCTAAGAGGTATAAATATACAAGCTAAAATAAAAGAAAATAGAAACAAATCTTTTTAAATAGTCTTTTGTGATCCAATCCAATCAAGAAGATCAAAATCACATCATACATTGTTCAAGGCTCACATAGAATAGACCAATAAAATAAAATAAAATAAAAATCAACCACAATAATTGCTAAAACAAGGAAGGCCCCTGTTAATATCTTGTTTCCCTAATCTGTAAAAGTTGTGTACTTGCTCAAGTTAATTCGTCTACATTTGGATTTAGCATCATGTAAAACATGAAATAAATCTATTTGCATTTGATAAACCACTTGATAAATTTTAGAAACAAGTTTATATTTGAAAATAATTGTATTGGTTAATCTAAGAACTCTCTCTAAAAAGCAAAGATAAAGATAAATCTCTATGCTTTCAAGGAGTGAGAGTAATGATACGAAGTGTAGAAGAACTTTAGAGGAGAAAAGCAAAAGAAAAGAAGAAGAAGTTGAGATTTGTAGTGAGTTCTTCTAGATTAGAATGCAAGATCCTCTTCAACATTTATCCATACTATACAGGAGAATAAAGGGAAGATGTGAGATATATTGAGCAAGATTTTCCTTGGTTAAATCAAAATTTACCAAGAGGTTATCATGTTGCAAGATTAACAAATTCCAAAATTTCAAGATTAGAATGCAATGTAAAAACAATAATAGACTTTGAAGTAAACATGATCCTTCCACAAATCTTTCCACGGAAGGAAACTAAAAACCCGATTCAAGCAATAAAGGGGGAGAAATGTTTTGAACAAGTCATGGGTTTTAGAGTTATAAGAGATAAGCATGAAGAGCAAAGTTGTCTCACAAGCCTGATTCAAGAACATATAAGGAGGTGGTTATGTTGGGATGAAAACTAACCAAATGAAGTCAGCAACTTGTCCTGTTATTAGGGTTCTAGATCATATCACCAACCAAAAAAAGGGAGACATTGAATAAATCTCTAGTGGAAATTGTTAAGGACTAACTGATTTCCATTGAAAACGTTAAAACTTGGTTTAAACATTTTAGGGTATTGAGGACTAGATATAAGTTAGATAAAATGGGAATAAAGAGCTTCCAATTGTGCTTCCCTCTATGAAAATGGCAGATAAACTGATTGCAAATGGATGTGCTACTCAGGTAGGTCCTTCATGAGATTAGAGATGTGGAACCCTTCTACCTCCAAAGGTATTGGTCTTTATTGTATTTCAGTTAATGGGATCTTGTTGGATGGGTAGGACTTAGGGTTTTCAGGAAAATTGCTAAAACATTTGATTAATTCCTAGGAATTGTGGATTCTTTTGTAGATAATGATAATATAGAAGCTGTGTAGATGATCATTAGAGTAAAAGGAAAACTGCCAATAAACTAAAAACACATATTCTAATCAAAGATGAAGTGGTGGAGGCAATGGTAGAGGGTAGATCGGTAGGCAGAGAATGAGATTAACCTCTTTGGAATCACTATAGATGAATCTCAATTTATAGGTGCAAGTTCTAAGGAAGAAGATTAGGTTCAAGAAAACTTATCTTTTAGCCCAAAACAAAGGGAAAAAATGGATATGGTTCAATTCATCCAGAATGCCCACAAGTGCCCCATCAAAGATATTTAATTCAAATTCAAATGTAAAAAATATTGAGAAATAACATAAATGTTCCTCACAAAAGAAAAAAAGGCCATTGAAGAATAGGAGGACAGAATGGCAACTGAGTTAGATGACAAGAAGTCAAACACATCCTACTTAGCAAAAGAGGCTGTTATTCCCCAATGCTCGTCTTCTTCAAAAGAAAGAAACCAAAAATAAAACTCTGATTTCTCACAACCATTAATGCCTTAAGCTACACTTGGTATAGGAAATGTGATTAATGACTCACCCACCTTTCAACATGACTAGACCAGCTATCAAAAATCTCAAACAAAATAGACAAACAATAGTAGGGAAAGGATAAGGAAAGTCACAGGAGAAGCAATAGAAATACGAGGGTGGAGCTATGGAAGATTGAAAGGCTCTGTTCCCAACTTGGGGCTCTCCTATGAAGGCAAAGAAAAAAGAAGCAACATGATTCTTTCAAATTTTTCAGGGCATGAGTTCCTTCATTCTCACCACAACAAACACCAAACTACTTGAGCGAGGAAAGTTCTGACAACAAAGAGGTTGAATTATGAAGACACTCTCATGGAATCTTAGGAGGGCTAACACCTTGGATCAAAGGGCCTCCATCAAAGCATCCATCTAAAGCATGAATGCAGAATTTGCCATGTTCTAGGAAACAAAATTAGCGAGTACCAATTAGAATACCATTGCTTCATTGTGTTCTAGCAAAGCATTCAACTAAGTGCAATTAGAGGCACGAGGGGGAATCAGGGGAAAATATAGGTTATTTGGAATAAGAAAATTATTCAAGTCACTCAATAGTTGATAGATGAAGATTCCATTGCTATAGATATGAGATTTTTGGAAGACACTTTTCATTCTTGGGTCATTTCAGTGTGTATATTACAGGATAAAACCAAAAGAAAATAGACGTTTCAAACAATCCTTAAGAAAAGGGATGGATGGAGATAAACTTTTTGAATTGTGGGAGAATGTAACACAGAAAGATTTTCTTTTGAAAAATAACTGGTATTAGAATTACACTAAACTGGAAGCTTTTTTTCAACTTATTTTGGATGGAGAACTAGTTGATCTGTGTTTAAGTGGTAGGATGTTCACATGGTCTCACCAAACCCCACCAACACTAAGCAAATTGAATGGAATTTTAGTTACATCGAAATGGTTAGATAAATTCCCACTCATGGTCTAATTGGTTACATAGAATGACATGACATATCATAGACTAGTCTATCTTGATTTGAAAAGGAAAAGTGGAGGGCCTAGGCCATTAAAGTTTAATGATGCATGAATTAAGAAGATGAACTTTCATGAAAATGATCAAGAATTTGTGGGAAATAGAAGTTACAACAAACAAAGAAAGTAAATTCTTCCCAACAAATGATCTTTCATCAAAGACAAACTCAAATATTGGAGAAGGAAAATGAAAAACTAGAGAAATGGCAAACAAGAACAATTTCAAAAGAGTATTGCTAATTAAAATATTATTGAAGAATAGATACCATTGACTTTGGATGAAGAAGAGAATATAGTTCATCATCATTAAAGCTTCATCCAATTAAGGGTTGAGTATTTCAATCTTTTTCCTATATTCATCTTTCTCAACTGTAATTGTTTCATTAGGTCCAAAAGTTTTTAGATCTTTTCTCACTACTTCTAACTACGTTCTTTTGCGCCTTCCACTTGCCCTTTTAGATCCTTCCACTTGGATCCACTCTCTCCTTCTAACTGGTGTCATTCTTGGTCTCCTTTGGACATGTCCAAACCATCTAAGTCAACTCTCTCTCTTCTTATTACCTATTCGTACTACTCCTAAGTTTTCTCTAGTGTTTTCATTTCTAATTTTATCCTTTCTTGTCTTGCTACTCATCTATCTTAACATCCTCATTTCAGTTATGCTCATCCTATGCATACGTTGTTCCTTAATAGTCCAATACTCTAATCCATAGAGCATGGCTAGTGTTATAGCCATCCTAAAGAATTTTCCTTTTGATTTGAGTACCACTAATTGATCATAAAAAATTCTAGAGGCACATCTCCTTTTGTTCTTACCTACCTAAATTCTCTCGCAAACTCTTCACTCTCATGAATTATCGATCCTAAATATTAAAAGCGATTTTTTTACAGTACTTCTTAGTTATCAATTTTTATTGGTTCTTTCCTCCCACTCCTCTCCTTACTAAAATTGTAACACATATGCTCTGCCTTAGTTTAGCTATTTTTAAATCCTTTAGACTCTATAACAACTCTCTACAAATCTAGCTTTCTGTTGACATCCTTCCTTGTCTTATCAATCAAAACTATATCATATGCAAACAACATGCACCATGAAATCTCCTCATGTAGATGCTTTGTTAACTTATCCATACCTAATGTGAAGAGGTACGTGTTCAATGACGATCCTTAGTGCAATCCTATGGTGATGGAAAAAATCATCGGTCTATTCACTAGTGGTCCTAACATTTGTTACTACTCCCTCATACGTATCTTTAATTATATCAAAGTATACCCGTGAAACCCCTTTCTCACCCAACACCCACCATATTAACTCTCTAGGTGCCTATCATAAGCTTTTTCTAAGTTGACAAAGATTGTATGGAGATCCTTCCTCCTCTCCCTAAATTTCTCCATCAAATATCTAAGGAGAAAAATAGCTTCCATGGTAGACCTCCCAGGAATGAAGCCAAACTGTTTTTTCAATACATTCATCTCATAGGTAGCCTCTTCTTATTTACTCTTTCACAAAGTTTTAGGGTATGGCACATAAGTTTGATACTACAATTATTAATGCAACTTTATTTATAATCTCTTTTATTCTTATAAAATGGTATGATAGAGATTTTTCTCCATTCATCTAGATTTTTCTTTCATTTTAAAATCTTGTTGGATAACTTTGTCAATCAAACTACTCCAGTATCTCTCATACATTTTAAAACCTATATTTGTATACCATCACACCCAAGGCCTTTTCTAATTTCTTTTTTTCTTTTCTTTTTCAAGGCCTCTTTTACTTCAAGTATCCTAATCTTATTATTGTATCTATATAGTCCAACATTATCTGGGTTTATGGTTCTTTCAATATGTATATACTCAAGGCCATTGTCATTTAGTAATATTTAAAACTATTCTAGCTTTGGTTGATCTCGTCCTCTTTGGCTAGTACCCTTTGGTTATCTCTTTTAATGCATTTAACATGATTTAAGTCATTGCTCTTTTGTTATCTTATTTTTGTAAGTTTCAATCCTTACTCTTCTTTTGACCTTAATCTATTGTAGAGATCATCATATGCCTTGAGTTAAAGCTCACTTACTACTCTCTCAAGACCTTTTTAGCATTCTTATTTTGCCCTAAGTTTTTATTATTTCTACTCCTCTACTATGCTTTAAAGCACACTTGTTTCTGTTTAATAAATTTTTACACCTTTTTACTCTACCACCAAGTTTCCTTTTACATTTGGATACTCCTAAAACATCTTTTGCCACTTTCTTAATGGGCTCGGCCATGTTAGTCCACCATGTGTTCTTCTATTTCATCGTTCCACTTTCCTTCTACTATTAAATTGTTTATGAATGATGTCATATTCTCTTTTATTTTCTTTTTTAAGTTCCACCACTTAGTTTTTGGATGTCTACTAATTTCATTTCCTTTCTTCTATCTTTTAGTGTACATGTCGATAACCATTAACCTATATTGTGTGGTTAGACTCTCAATGGGTGTTACCTTAAAATCCTTTGATATTGATCTTTCAATATTCCTAATTAGAAAAAAAAAAAAAAAAATCTATCTGGCTTTTATATAGTCCACTTTTAAAGTTTATTAAGTATACATCCCTCTTCTTAAAGCTTGTGTTTACTAAAGCTAGGTTATATCCCAAAGCAATATCTAGGATAGCCTCACCCATCTTGTTTCTTTCTCTAATCCCATATCCTCCATGTACTTAATCATATCTTTCCTTTCCTTTTCCTACATAACCCCTCTATGTTGAAAATTTCTTGCATTACTGCCTCCATATCTTCCCAGAACTCTCTTAATTCTATATTCTAACCCTACCTTTGGGTTATATGCACTTATAATATTTATTATCTTCTCTCTTAGAACAAACTTTGTTAGTAGAATTCTATCAGTAGGTCTTCTTACATTAACACCTTTATTTTTTAATTCTTTATCCACTACTATTCGTTCGTCATTTCTATTATCATCCTTTTCTATGTACCAGATCTTATCCCCATCATTTTCTAATTTTAGCCCCCTTTGGCCCTTAGTTTTTTGGATAGAAGCTATGTTGACTCTCTTAAGTCTCATTGCATAGACTAACTCCATACTCTTATTAATGTGCCTATATTCCATTTAGTGATATGAATTTTACTTCTCCTGAGCTAGTATCTTCACCTATGCACATCTAGAATGGCGTGGGAACACCTACCTACTTTCCATTGCATGTTAGTTCTAATGCAGCCCTTGCTCATTTCTCACTACATCTGGGATTTGATGTAGCATCCCTTATGAAAATTTAAAATAAGATTCATGTCATGGGGTTTGCTAAAGGATTTTTCGTCAATTGACACCTAATGCAACCCTCCTTATTTATCCAAGCTTGGGATCAACATTGAAATCATAAAATCACACAAGTAGAGTTAATAAGATAATAGAGTTGAAGTAATTAATTCCCTCAGACATGAATAACTACTCAAGGAAATTGAATAGAATCAGAAGGTTAGAATCACTTGGCTGAAAGGAGACAACAAAGGTTCTTTCACATGATGGAAAATTATAGAATTAAGAAAAATAGATTATTGTGTTTGATAGTAAATTAATGAGCAAAATACTTAAGATCCTCACATAATTTTAGAACCTCTGGTAAAATATTATACATATTGCTTTAAGAGCCACATAGAGTATAGGCCAATCCCTTCAGGTATTCAATTTAACTTCATCTTTGAAATTTATTGTCAAATGCTTGATTCTCCTTTCTCTCTTGAAGAAATTGAAAAGGCTCTATACCAGTGTAATGGTGATAAAACATTAGGTTTAGATGGTTTTAATTTCAACTTCTACCATGCTTGTTGGAATATAATTAAAGAAGATTTTTTAAACCATGCTCTTGATTTTCAACAAAACTAAGAGTAGATAGAAAAGTCAGGTCTACATATATCACACTAATGATAAAGAAAGTGGAGTCTTGTAGTGTGACAGACTTTAGACCTATTGGCATGATATTTGGCATGACAAAAGCAATCTCCAAAGTTCTTGCAAACAAACTATCTAAGGTGATGAATCAAATCATTTCAAACAACCAATCAACATTCACAATGGTTAGACAAATTTTGTATAGGGTAAAGAAGATGTTTAAAAATGGTTAGATTTTTCTCAAATTTGATCTCCAAAAGGCTTATGACTGCATGGATTGGTTAATTCATTTCTATCTCATCAAGAGAATGGGAGTGAGTCCTAAATTCATCAATTATGCTAAAGTTATGCTACAAAATTCATGGTGCTCTCATATGATAAATGGCTAAAATAAGGAGACACTCTGACCACTACTCTTTACTTCCACGAGTGAGCTATTCACAAAATGGTGATCAAAGCAGTACATGGGGACATGTTCAAAGGAGTTCAAATGGGAAAGGATAAGCTCTAAAGTTTTTCATCTAATATAAGGTGAATGACACCATAATGCTTTGTCAACCATGTTATGACCAAATCTCAAACATTTGGACGATGAATCAAGCATACTAGTGGCCTTCAGGACAAAAAAGAGCAACCTCGGTGCACGAAGCTCCCGCCTATGGTTTTTTCCAATTTACCTTCAGGACAAAAGGTAAATTGGAAAAACTAGCTATTACTGGAATCAATGCTAACCAACATGAACTACATTTTAAGCTTTAATTATGGGCTCTATGGTTTAGGAAATGCCTTTCACTTATCTAGCACTTCCTATTATCGCTGGAGCAATAAGGAAAAGGTAAGGGGATAGGGAGATTTAAAAGATGCAAAAGAAAATTAGCAACTTGGAAGAACAATCTTTTGTCATTGGGGGAGAATTACACTCATAAATCATGCCTTGCAAACCTCCTAGTTTATTTTGTATCTTTGTTCAAGGCACCAAATGAGGTTAGAAAGAAGATTGAGAGAATTCAAAGCCAATTTCTCTAGAATGATAAGATGAAGGAGAAGAAAGTACACATGTTTAGCGAGGAGAAGGTTTGTAAAAATAAAAAAACATTATGGGTGAGGGGGGCAGGGCAGGGAATTAAAAAGATTGATAATTTCAAAAGGGTACTCATGGGTAAATGGTGTTGAAGATTTGGAGAACAACCTCATAGCATCTGAGGAAGAGTTATAGAAGCAAAATACAGGTATGAAAAGAATGAATGGTTCCCTTCATATCCAAAGATAAAACCTTCTCTGTTGTTTGTAAAAACAACACCAATATCATTGACCAAGTTATTGGAAATTCAAGATTGTTGGTTAGAAGTGGACAAAGGATTAAGTTGTGGAAGGATATTTGAGAGTGATACAGAGGTGTCGCTGTCCTATTTTTAGTCTATTTTTAGAGCTATCAAGGACCAAAATGCCTTGTGTTAGATTATTTAGTGATAAATCATGGACTCAGACGATGGAACATCCAATTTAGAAGGAACCTCTTTGCTTAGGAACAAAATCAATTTGATGAACCTATGGACTATCTCTCTTCAATTATACTATTCCCACACAAAAAAGATAAAAGAATATAAATTCCTACGCCTTCAAGTGAGATATCAGTCAAACTTTCCATGAGCTTCTATCATCTTCCAATGAGTCCTTGCTTCCTGTTAGAAATGTTTGGATTCTATTTGCTTCCCTTATAGTTGATGCTTTTGTTTGGATAGTGGCTCATCCCAACTCTCAGCTAAAAACTTACAATGTAGAGGATGATATATTCCCAGTAAATTTTAACTTTATTCTTCACACTTAGAGGAATCCTTCCACCTACTGTTCTATTGTCCTTTTTCTTATCAAATGAGACTTACTTTCTAAACTTTTTCAATGTGAGCTAGGTTTTTTTGAAAAATTTCAATAAATTATTCCTCATTTGGTCTTCTATTAAAGGTCCAAAGATCATCACATTTCTTTAGAGATCCACTATTCCTCTTATCCTATTGGACTTATGGATGGAGAGAAGTAAATTTTGCTTTTTAGACTTCAAATTGTAGTCTCTATCAAATGTCATATTATCTAATGGGAAAAGGCTCATGGTTTTGATATTCAATTAATCTCTCTCACAATTCACAAATTCTTAGAAAATGATCATTAGTGAAAAGTCCAAAAAAAATATAGTTCTGTTCATTGGTCCCCACCTATAGTTCATAAATTCAAGCTTAATTTTGATGTATCAACTTAGTAAATTGAGTCCCTTCTAGCTTTAGTGCAGGCCTTAAAAATCATTTTGGGTATATACTCTTTGAGGTGGCTACTCCTTTGGGAATCACTAGTTTTAAAGAAGCAAAGGTTAAATCTACTTTCTAAGGAACAGAGTTTGAAATTTGCCCCATTATTCAATGCTTACTATTGAAAGAGACTCATCCAACAACATTAAGTGGATTTACACTGAGGTAGAACCCCCTTAAACATGTTCTTACAATGGGTAATCACATTGCAAATTTTGTTGCCACAAAAGGCATCGTATTACAAGAGACTAGAGTCACTCTTCTTCAAGATTAGAATTAAGAGTAAAAACCTATGGATGCATTCAATCGCCTTAGTTTTCAATTACTTTTAACTTATGTATTTCCATATGCCATGTAAATGTTCAGATTTTCGAGCTATATATTTTGTCGGTTATGGGATAAAGCATGGCTCTCATATATATAATGGTACATGGCCACTTGATCCTTTATTAACCTAATATTTTTACCCTTTTTGAATTGAAACTACAACATTTCGAAAGAAAAAGAAAAAAGAAAAGAAAAGACCTCTCTCGAAATTGTCTAATACTTATGAGTCACGAAGTAGAAATATGACCTATTAGGAAACAAAAACTCCAATAATTCTTTCTTAATGTAAATGACTTATTAACCAAGAAAAGGAATTCTCAATCTAGGAAACTACTAAGCACGTATCTAATATTTTTTTTGGCCAAATACAAGGGTTCCCTTTGAATATTGGACATATCATAAATACACTAAGTTAATTATCATAAATTATTATTTGCTATGCCTTGATATGGATTGGCCATACTCCTAAACTATAAATATTTTTTTGTTTTTTAACAAGCAAAGAATTATAAAGCAAATCACATCCACACGCACTTTAAAGTTTAATCCCTGGCCAAAAGGATAAGGCAACAACTATCACTAACAACCAAGTGTACTTCAAGAGAGATTATGTTGATGAAAATAGGACTTTTTTATACATAAATACACACACACACACACGCACACACATGCACACACACATATCTATTTGTGTGTGTATGCAAGCATCTCAATCATGGTTGTCATGAGAGTTCTCTATTACTTAAGGTCCACTACTACGCACGAGGCTTTTAAAGTCAACATAAAGAAGTTACTTATTTGACTGTCGACTTCGTAAATATTTTACAAGTCAGATAGAAATAAATGACTTTAAAAATAAAAACTTAAGAAGTCATTTAACTGTAAACAACTTTAACAAACTGGCACAAAGAGGAAAATTTTACTAAGAAGGACTTTTAAAGTCATTTATTATTAAATGACTACAAGAGTTGATAACTTTTGAAGTCGTTTAGACCTAAGCGACTTTAAAAGTAAAAAACTTTTGAAGTCATTTATTGTAAGCAACTTCAAAAGTATGCCAATAAATTTGGCGGGAAGATTATATTACGCGGAAATAGACTTTTAAAGTCGTTTGACTCTAAACAACTTCAAATGTCAATAACTTTTGAAGTTGTTTAGTCATAAATGACTTTAAAAGTCCATTACTTTTGAAGTCGCTTGAGTCAAATGACTTTAAAAGTCCAATCTCTCTTATACTTTTGAAGTCGTTTAGTAGTGGTCCAATCCTATGGCTTCTCTCTCATTTGCCTGTCATATTCTCAAGCCTCCACACAGTCTATCTCACACATTTGTCACTCTCTCAACAAAAAACGAATCCAGCTATATTGTCTGGGAGGCATAATTCCTTCCTATTCTCCAATCCAAAAGACTACTTGTGGCTATGTTGATGGATCCATCATCGCTCCTTCTCCCACCATCAGTATTGATAACGCTAAAACTGATCTAATATTGGAAAATGAAGGTCAAACTTTACCAAGTTTTGTACCTTTGCACCCATGTTAAAGCCATCACTTCTTACCCTATTGAAGTCCTATTTCTAAGCAGTTGTGGAATATATTTCACGATGCTATTGCAGCGCTTAATCTTGCGAGCCAATTATAGCTAAGAATGTAAATGCATAATCTTAAGAAAGAAGATTAATCAATCTCCTCCTATGTCCAACGGGTGAAACTCATTGCACATAAGTTTCAAGCAACTGGCTGTCATGTTTCTCGCCAAGAATTTAACACACCTATCTAGCACATCTTGGCTATGATTATGACAATTTGGTCTCTGCCCTTTCGTTTAACAAGGACATCTAGTGTTCTAGGATCTTTATAGCGTGCTTCTCAACGTGAAATTAGATTAGCAGAGATTCTGAGAAATCTTGCTGTTTGTTTCCTCCACTGAACAGCTGCCAACTACACCTAACAATCCAGTTGATCTTGTGGCCTTGGTCGTGGTTCCAATTGTAGCCTCAACAGTTGTGGAGGCTTCTAACTCGTATGAAGAACAGAAATTATCATTATACTGTGGATCAATGCCATAGCCGTACTAATTTCAAGAGGGAGAATTGTCAACCAAATGCAAATCCTGCTTCTACGTGCATCTCATGAAGATGACTACGGTTAGCAGTTACCTAACACAGGAGCCACTCATCATGTGACGTCTGATCTATCAAAATTGGGTGGCCAACGAATTCCAAGGCAATAGTTGTTTGAGATTGGAGATGACATGATTTTCCATTAAACAGGTACGATCATCTGCTGTTACATCTTCTCATTGGAAATTTCAGTTGTCTAATGTGTTGCAGGCGTCTTTGATTCATAAACAACTACTTGTTCAAGAGTTTGCAGAAGATCATCAATGCTTCTTGGAGGAGAGGCTGGAGATGGACTTTACAGGCTTGAGGGGTCACAGGTAATAAATATTCCAGCAGACCCAGGGCACATTTGGGTCACCTTCGTCATCATCAAAATCTTATCCCAATTACGGGTCGGCCACATGAATCTTGTTCCTCCATTTCTCTCTATTAAGTACCATGGCTTCATTTAGTCCCAAAGTTTCTAAATCTTTTCTCACCACTTCTATCTACATTCTTTTGAGCCTTCCCCTTGCTCTTTTAGAACATTCTGCTTGCATTGCCTCACTCCTTCTATCCAGTGATGTTTTGGGTCTCCTTTGGATATGTACAAACCATTTAAGTCTAATCTTCTCCATCTTGTTACCTATTTGTGTTACCCCTAAGTTTCCTTTAATGTTTTCATTCATAATTCTATTATTTCTTGTCTTGTCACTCATTCATCTCAACATATTCATTTTTGCTACTCTCATCTTATGAATATGATGTTCTTTAACTGTCCAATATTCTAATTTATAAGGCATGGCTGCCCTTATGACCATCCTATAGAATTTTTCTTTTAGTTGGAGTGACATCTAGGCATATTTTGATAAACGAGGATATTTGGAATGTGGCATGTACGTCTTGTGAACTGATTGTTGATCGCTAATTAGAGTTTTACGTTCGAAATATCTACCTTACTATTCTAGTCTTCCGAGTTGTGTGGTGTCTTCTTTGTGCAAGCCATGCCAATGTGGAAAATCTACAATGAAGTCTATGTTGTTGGTCAGTTATCAACCTTTGGATATTGTATTTATGATCTGTGGGGTAGTATAAAAGGACATAAATATGTGGTGCTATTTGTTGATGACTTTTTGCAATTTGTTGGGACTTTTCCTCTTACTCCTGAAATTGATCTTTATCTCACATTTCTCCACCTTCAAACATTTGTAAAGGTCAGATTTGCTTGAAAGATGAAATCTCTACAACTAAATGTGGCATGCATCATCACATTGCATATCCTTGTACACATGAAACAGTATAAGGTTATGGTGAAGTTAAGATGAGACATTTGGTTGACAACGACATGTCACTCATGCCCACGTTAATGTTTTCCAACAAATACCGGCAATAAGGGGCAGCTGCGGTGTACGAAGCTCTCACATATGAGTGGTCTAGGAAAGGGGTGGACCACAAGGGTCAATAGTATGCAGCCTTACTTTGTATTTTGCAAAAGGCTGTTTCCATGCCTTTAACCAGTGACCTCAAGATCACACGATGACAACTCTACCGTTGCACCGAAGCTCAAATACCGACAATTTCCTTTTGAAAATACCATTTATTTAGTAAAGTGAATGCCCGATCCTATTCTTAACTGGAGAAGCCCCTTTGAAGTTTCATTTGATGGAAGTCCTAGCTAGTCATTTCTCAAAGAATTTGGATGCGAAACTTTCCCTTTTCTAAGACAGCATATCATCATATGTTTGGCTCATGCCATGGAGCACATCTTTATACGTAAACATGTCTGGTTTTCTGGATTGACTTTTCCTTGTACCCAACTGTTAATTTCTGGGGTCTTCCAGGGACTTGCTATCCTCTCCACTTTTCCCACCATCGACGCACCCAAACTAGGTAACATTCTTTCTCTTTTTTATCTTTCCAATTCAAGTTCACAACAATCTCTTAATATTTCTTCTCTAATCTCTTTCTAATGGCCTACCTGCTAACTTGATCTTATCTTCTCAGCCTCATCATTTCCATCAATCAGGATTTCCTTCCAATATTAATCAGCCTTCCGCCAACACAACAAGCCTAATCTCACCTCCTAACCATTTCTCTCAGCCTTCCATATCATCGACATCTCTCTCCTTGCCTGTTCCATCTTCTTATTCGTTTACACTTTTGAATGGTGGCACTACCACACCCGTAAATTCATCTCCTATCCGATCGATTGATCCTTCTTTGGACGACATCATAAATACTCAATCTACAGATCCTAAACATGCTACCGTCCAACCAATGATATTGCTGCTCAAGCTAAAACCGTGTGGACCGCCAATATTGCGACCATGTATCCACTTTCTTCTCTTGATGTTTCAGATTATGAAGTGAAGCACACAGTTTTACAGAGGCAATGACATGCACCTAAGTTATTGATATATACTCTTTAATTAGGAATAGAACTTGGAATCCCATGAAAAGGCAAATTTGATTTTGGGTTGCAAGTGGATTTTCAAATTTGAAAGGATAACTCACGGGATCGTTGAGAGATACAAGGCTAGAATAAATAGCTAAGTCTTTCATCAAATCCCAGGCATTGATTACATAGAGATTCTTAGATATGTTGTTAAATCAACATGCCACTCTTAGATATGTTGATTACATAGAGATTATTAGACATTTTGAGTTGCAACTTGTTACTATTAAATTGGTGTTTTTTAAGACGGCAAAAAGAAAACAGTTTTCATACAATAGTCTTAGTCAAAAAACATATCTCTATTGCTTCAGAAGATACAAGTTCCTTTGATGAGAATAGAGGCCTGGATGCTACTACATGCATTGCCAATTCTGAACCAACTCGCTGAGTCACATCCACTGGATGCATGAAATAATATCCAAACCTGCACCAAGATTAAATATCTGTTAGAGTTAGCCTATACTAGTCTTTGAACTCCATTTGTTAATAGATGCATGAAATTTTTATCCAAGTACAGCAAGGTTCATAAATTCTTCCTAAATGATCCTTAATTGATACAAAATAAAGATGAAATATAGAATTTGCAGATTGAGGTGTTCACAATAGAAAATGTTTAAGTTAAAAAATTGTTTCCACAAAAAAATTTTGGTTTTCAAAAACAAGCCTAGAACCAACAGTAACGTCAAAATGAACTGCAAAAATAGTTCCTCCATTCCATTCCATCATGAACCAAAATACCTTGCAAAGAAATAGCCCACATATGGCATGAGATCACCGAACTAGGTAATTAATTTCAAAGAATCCATTTGACTAGAGGAAGATGATGATGGCACCTATAAGGCCATGACCACTTCAAATAAGTGTTACACTGAAAGACTTGAACATGGGTGTGAGACCATGTTCTTCAGATAAAAACATATATTAGGAGTTTGGGTGACTTAACTATATAAAAATGGAATTGGCATATGAAAGAACATTGCGGGTTCAAGGTGTAGAAACAACCTGTTGTAAAAATGCAAGGTTGTGTACTTTAGACCTCTGTGGTCCACTCCTTCACCAGACCTCTCATAGGTAATGAAAGCTTGGAATCTACATTATGCATCTTCCCTTGTCAGACAGTGACATGACTCAGAAAGGTTGGCATTAAGCAGTAGGGGCACTAGAAAAGAGTTCTAGTTTGCACATTCTGACATTTTATTCCGCTGCCTTGATGATATCCTACCTGATTAGCACCATAACAAAACAATAGGAGGTGGGAGTCAGAAACAAAACCTGTAACAAGAAACATAATTATAGTTTCAGCCTCAACAAATTTGTTATTAGAAGCAAACGCATGAATTCATTAAGAAGAGGTATTAGAACAAAGTCCAGATTGTAGATCTGGTTGGGGACTTGTGTGAAGGTAGGATGAGACAACACCATGTGAAGACGCGTACAGTGTAAGACCTCTCCTGAACTTTACATTCTTCCAAATCATTGCAGCCACTTCTGTAATAGCACTTTGCACAGTTGCTTCCCCACTCAACTTGGGGTGATCTAAACTAATCTTCATGTCCTACGGAGTGGATGAAACAATTCCATCAAAATGTGTCTACTTAGGGAATAAAATATCTTGAATTTACAAGTTATTTTAAGAAAAAAAATGTCCCTGGATAGTCACGACACAGCATGTTCTATTACTCGCACATAATAATTAATTCTATAGAAGTCATGGCAATCTCAAACTAAACAAACACAGTTATATCATGTCGTATAAGTTCTCCACAAAGTGGGACCATGTAACTCACGTCAAAGTTTACGTTCCTGGCTTCAAACAAGTAAATTAAGTTCCCTGATCTCCTCAACCAGTCAGGGTTGTTCACCAACTCGCGGCTGACCTCTTCAAAACTTTACCCATTCTGGGTTTGAGGTTTTCCAATGAAATATCCTCAATGTAGATATTAGCAATAATATGAACATCCACGCATAACAAATGCAAATAAAATAAAAATGCTGTAAAGCCATTAACATTCAATTCACTACTATAAATACATCAAAAGGCAAGTTAGGAGCTGATCGAATTAAAATTGGAACTCATAAAATGAGCAACTTATTCCTTTTCATATTCTGTCTGCTATATTCATTAGAAACATATGACATGTCTAAGCTCCTACAATTTTATTTGACCATATTCCAGAATATATTTATGATTAGGTTGCCTACTATTGATCACAAACAAACTGCTCTCCTATCTAACTATCACCTCCAAGCTCTCGAATGAAATAAGAATGGCCATAGAGGTGTGTTCACTAGAACTATCAATTTGACAAAGCCATCCTTGCCAAAAAGATGAGGCCTATAAAATTTGTCATAGATTATACATGAGTAGAACTGAAGGAAGAAAAAAGAAAGAAAAATAGGCAAAGGTAAGCACGATTAAAAATATAAAACAAGCTTTACCAATTTATTTACACATTCAATTCACTAATCAATCAGCTAAACAACTAAGAAATTGTCTTGGAAATAATTATTAAAACTTTCTACTAATTAGGTATTGAAATATTTCATTTCTTGCAACACAGTTGTCAAGGTTGAGTTCCAATATTTGTCAGTAGTCGTCTTCAACTATTGTGGCCGCCGACTTTGGCAACTGATTCAACTATTGCAGCACCGTTTAAGACTAACATGCTGATCTTGTTGAAATTAAGCTCCCAAAAATCCTTATAAATAGGGATGATTGTGAGGAGCTAGAGCAATCCCACCAATTCCCCTAACAATTGGTACCAAAGCAGAGAAGGAACAGTGGGCTGCTGCAGTCACTTGTCGGCAATCGAATAAAACAAGCAGAGTTGGTGCTGGTAGATCAACAAAGCGAGAGAGAAAGAGGAGAACTATTGAAGCTACAATGACTACTATAGTGAAAGCAACATCATTATGTCTGCTACAGTATGAAGCAAAATCATTATGTAGGCTACAGTACTGTTATAGTGACTGACTTGTAACGATGCGAGTTACAATAGCGGTGAGTTACAACAGTTTGAGTCACAAATAGTACAGAGTTGCAACAGTGCAAAGTTGCAATAGTAGTGTGTTCAATAGTGGTAGAGTTGCAACAGTAGATAAGACTTAACTAAGCCTATTTTGATCGATTTTTTATGGGGCTGAATTGTGACGACCCGGATTTTCATATGCATTTTTAAATGCAATAACTAATTTTTAGGACGGGATCGATCCCTATTTGAAAACATTTTTAGAAAACAATGCAATGCAAGAGAAAATATTTTATTTTAAATTCATTTTGAAAACCCTGAGTGTCATTTGCTTCCAAGATGAGTAAAGTAGTTTTAAAAATTTCAGAAATCATAAATGTCTTTCCAGGTCTATTCAATCACAGCTCACAGCCCAACTATAAATAAGTATAGATACATGTCTAAAAAGGTAGAGTGTTTACTTACGTTCATGCTTGTCTTCTTTTCATTCACTTGATCATAGCACTAACATGTTCTAATGTTTCTTCTAATCCTGTGTGGAGCTAATCTGTAAAAATAATATATTAGGGTGAGTATTTCTCATACTTAGTAGGTGATCTGATACTACTATTTTGAAAACACGGCAGGCAACATGCACAATTCAAAGTGCTTTTTCATGTAAAACATCAGTGATTCCATCTTATGCACACATGCATATTTATGCATAAAACGTAAGCTCATTAATGCAATTTCAATCATGGAATCCTTTACCAAAATCTAGTATTCAACGATATAGACATGACTAACATCATAAAGTAGAAATTAATAGTATCCATGTAAGAAGATCTTGGCAACGCATCAAACCAACGAGTAAAATATAATAATCATGAAACTCTTAAAATAGTCTTCATTCAAGTAGATGTTGTCATTACTATAAGTATCATGCACATGGTATTTTGGTTTTGTTCCCATCACAGGCTGCCTCATTCGGCAATTTGCCCACTTGGAAACGACTGGTCACGAGTACTCGTTTACAACCATCTCAAATACAACTGAAATCATAGGGCTAACTATGCTCACAACCAGAACACCTTTGTATCACGTGTCTCCAGTATTAGGAGACTTGTCCACCATAGCCTCCATAGTGATTATGGACATGTCCCCGAATGGGTGCCGTGACACCTCTAATGGTCATCCCTATTTACCACAGCAGTCAGAGAAGGGATAATACCATTTTTGGCAGCGATACCATCCACCTTTTTGGTGGTAGAGGCCGGGAGGCCAACTCCGTACATCACAACCTCTCAGCATAGTGCCCATTGGGCTCAATAGCTCAAAAAAGCATATACAGATAAATCCAAATCTCAATCATCGAAATCATGCAATGTATGCATTTGTTCTCAAAACATGAGAGCAATGCATAAAATCTGCTCATGCTAGTCTCGTATTCAATGCCATAAATCCGCAAGATTGTATAAAACATCGTATCCCAAAAGCATACTCAATATAGTGACAGATGCAAGTGCATCAAGGACATAAATCATGAAGACAAGTCTGCATACACGTATAAGAACAACATATCTCAAAACACATACTATATACGGCAATAGAAGCAGGTAAATCACTTAGAGTTTGGGATGCATTTGAAAATTTGAGTAGTATCAGACTACATACCTCGATGTTCCTTGAATCGCATCCTTAATTACTCGACCCTGAGTTACCTTTGTGAAACCCTGAATATCAATTAATAACAAGGATTCAAGTATTATTTTTCAACTTTTATGGATCATTATTTAGACTTATAGATTAACGGCATAGATCTCCCTTTTAGGATCTATAGGTGTAATGATCCAAATATTTTATGCTCTTTTTACTAAATTTGAAAAATTAATATATGGAATTAACTATACTAAATGTCCTATTTTATTTAAAATAAGAAATAAAGGAATTTGTGAGAAATCTTTATGTCATCAGATTCTATGCTCAAAATGGAATCCAACGCCTCAAAGAACTCCAAAAAGGGAGCTCATCTGACCAAGTTAGGACCTTTTCAAGATGAGGGGCATTTTTGTAAAATGCATTTAAAACAAAGAAGGCTGAAAGAAGCAAGGGGTCATTTTGATAACGACAGCCCCACTACGTGTCATCGTCTTTTTCCTCTAGCCAGGCAGTGCACAACACTGCCATTGCCAATGGAGGCACCGCCATGGGCAGCATTGCCTTCGCAGGGCTATAAAAAGCCCTCTTACCTCCTCTCCGATCATCTCCTCTTCTCCATCTCCAGCTACTTCGAGCTAGGGTCTCCAGCAAAACCGAAAAACCCTTCTCTAGACTTCCTCTGCAACTTCTGGTGTCGACCATTCCCCTCTCTTCTCTTCCCCATTTTTCCCCTGGAATCATCGAAAAATGGGTTTTCCCCTTCCACATGTTTCCCAACGACCTGGGATTCAGGCAGATGAAAAAGGGAGCTGCACCAATCGAAAGAGGGCGCCATCTTCGGCGATGGGCATCGCTCCAGACTACCCAGGTAGGCCCCTCATACCTCCTCAACTTTTCCCCTTCTTCCCTGCCCCTTCCCTACCCAGATCCACGTCAAATTAAGCTGGTTCCAGGATGCCACGCGTGACGCCAGCCTGGAATGCACTCCCTGGGGGCAGTTCTAGCTAGCGTGTCATGTGCCGCGGCATCCCGGCTCAATCGAGACACACGAGGTGTCCTAGGAGCCAGGACGCACCCCACCCGCATCGAAGACACATCTGTGTGACACCGTCTGGGATGCGCTGTAATGCTACTTGGGCATGTGCCAATGTGCGACCGTGATCGCGGCTCGACCGGGACGCGCACACATCCTGGGAATTGTGATGAGCGGGGCCCGTGTGGACGAATATAGTTCGCTTGTGACGTTGCGACACTAAAAATGCAATTACAGGGGCTGTAGGACTCTGATTGATGATCCGAAAGAACCGTTGAGTCCGTATTAATGACATGGACCTAATGAGGCTATAAAAGTTAGGGGTAGAGGCCTATTTAGTATGACTATAGCCTAAACACTATAGAGATAGCATAGATTTATAGGATCAAAGATGATCAAACTTTATAGATTGATTGGTTGGGTCTATGCCTAGATCCACTGTAAGTTACATACATCCATCTTGAACTTATAGATCTGACTATCCAAATTAAGGCAGACCTATTCTAGGCATCAAGACAGGTGACCTGGGAGATCTGACTAGGAGATATGACCATTCAATTACACTATCTTCATGACATGAAAGAGATTAAAGTCAATCTAATCATTAGATGTGAGTACTATACATAAGATCTAGCTTGGAGATGCCCTAAGCACTGACCTAAAAGGCAGATCTAGCCATTAAGCTATAATTCTAATTAGTGGACAGAAAATGATATTTGAATCCTTGTTATCCATTAATATCTAGGGTTTCACAAAAGTGATCCAAGGTTGAGTAGTGAGGGACGCGACTCCAGAGACATCGAGGTAGGTAGTCTGATACTACTAAGTTTTTAAATACATTCTAAACCCTAATGATTTACTTGACTTATTTATTGTATTTAGTTTGGTTTTTGAGATATGATGTTCTTAGCGGAATTGTCTTTATGAATTATGAACTTGAATGCGGTTATTAGCATGAACGGATTTATTTGCATTATTGCATGTTCTAAAAATCCTTGCACAAATTGCATAATTTACGATATGTTAGAGATTGCTCGTATGTTTTGAAAATGATTACATAAACTGCTTGATTTATAATGAGTGAGATTGAGGATTGTCATGTCATATAAATCATCTCATAATACTATCACATGATGCATAACCTTGAGGGTTACCAAAAGACGTCGGAGTGCCTCAAAGACGCTGGTTAGGTAGTTGTGAGGGCCAGGCAGTGTCAGGGACCCAAAGAGGACATTATTATTTTTATTTTTCGGGCTGATGAGCCTAGTGGGCACTATGCTGAGAGGTTGTTTATGTATAGGGTTGGTCTCTCGGCCTCTACCACCAAAGGGCGGATAGTATCGTTGCCAAAAAGGCATTATCCCTTCCCTAACTACTGTGGTAAATAGGGATGACCACTGGAGGTGTTCACGGCACCCTTTCGGGGACATCCATAGTCACTTTGGAGGCTATGGTGGATTGGTCCCTAGATACCGAAGCCACACGATTCTAGTTGTGTGCTGATCGTGAGCATAATGACCCTATGATTTCAGTGTTATTGATATGCATATAGCATTGAGATGGTCGTATATGAGTACTCATGACCAGTTGGCATGATGTATTCACCGACAGATCCCTGTGCATGATATTTATAGTGATGCCAGCATCTGTTTTGAATGATAACTATTTTAAGAGTTTCATGATTATTATATTTTACTCATTGGTTTGATGTGGTTGCTGAGATCTTATTCCTTAGATCTATTGATTTCTACCTTATGATTTTAGTCATATTTATAGTTGAATACTAGATTTCGGTAAAGGATTCCATGGTTGAAATTGCATCAATGAGCTTACGTTCCATGCATAAATATGCATGTTTATACAAAATGGAATTACTGATGTTTTACATAAAAAAGCTCTTTGGATTGTGCATGTTGCCTACCGTGTTTTCAAAATAGTAGTATCAAATCACTTACTAGGTACGAGGAATACTCACCCAAATATATTATTTTTATAAATTAGCTCCAAAAGAATTAGAAGAAGTGTCAGAAAATGTTAGTGCTACGATCAAGTGAATGAAGAGAAGACACGTATAAATGTAAGTATATGACTTACTCTTTGGACATGTATATGTACTTATTACAGTTGGACTATGAGTTGTGATTGGATGGACCTGGGAAGACATTTATGATTTCTGAAAATTTTAAAACTACTTTACTTATCTCGAAAGCAAATGACACTCAGGGTTTTTAAAATGAATTTAAAACTAAAGATTTTTCATTGCATTATATTGTTTTCCAAAAATATTTTCAAATAGGGATCGATCTCGCCCTAGTAATTAGTTATTGCATTTAAAAGTGCATGTGAAAACCCAGGTCGTCACAATAGGTCCTTGCTTTTAGGCTAGATCTTACATATAGATCTAATATTTAATAGTCAGATTGCTTGTCCTAATGCTTAGAACGGGTCTGAAGGGTCAGATCTATATTTCAAGGATGGATATACGTAATTTAGGGTTGATCCTGAGCTCTTAATCTCCTAACATCTTTAATGAATCAATTCATAAGATCTGATCATTTTTAACATGGTTGATCTATGACATTTCTATAGTTTTTGGGCTATATACATATAAAATAGTCCACTGATCCTAAAATTTATAGTCTCATTAGGTCCGCATCACCAATGCGAACACAATGGTTCTTTCGGATCGTCGATCGGAGTTATATAGCTTCCTTAATCTCAATTTTAGTGTCGTTAATCCACGGACTAACCAGATTTGTTCATGTAGGGCCTGCGCGGCATGGTTCCCAGGATGTGTGCACGTCCCAATTGAATCAAGATAGGTTCGCATGCATGAGCACATCCAAATGGCATGCGGGGGTGCGTGTCTTGGACGACATTGCGCGTACACGTCTTCAGCGTGGGTGTGTGCGTCATGGCTCCCGGGTGCTCATGTGTCCTGGTTGAACCAAGATTGTGCCCGCACAGTCGCATGCCTGAAGCCCGGGTGCGAGTTACGCGGTGCGTCCCTGGGACACCTGGTTCGTATGGAGCTAGATGGAAGCCGGCTTTCCCCGGCACGTTCTCTAGCCAGGAAACGCCAGATCCAGCATGGATTTGGCCTAGGGAAGGGAAAAACTAGAGAGAGGGGGAGAAAACCTTACTTGGGCAGCTGAAGATGGTGCCCTCTTTCTGGTGGTGCAGCCTTCTCCACTCTAAAACCCCAAGCTTCCAGAAAACACGAAGAAGAGGAAAAACCCAATTTTTTCAGTGAAACCAAAGGAAGAATGGGGAAAACGTGAAAGGGGAATGGCTGGCCCAAAGGAAAGGCCTAGTTGTTGCCAGAATTTACAGGGAAAACTAGAGGAGGGTTTTTCAATTTTGTTGGAAACCCTAGGTCCAAGTAGTTAGAGATGGAGGAGAAAGGGGATGTGCTCGAGGGAAAAGGGGGAGAGGGCTTTTATAACCTTGCAAAAGCAGTGCTACCCAATGGCGGTGCCGCCATTTTTTTGGTGCCACTTCACAGAGGTGGTGTTGTAGGTTGGTGGCTGGAGGCAGGGGACGACCAAGGGGGTGTCGTTATCAAAATGACCCCCTGCAGTGTCAGTCTGTTTTGTTTTTAAGTTCAAATTATCAAACTGCCCTCCGTCTTTCAACACCTATAACTTCTTCATACGAACTCCATTTTCAGTGTTCTTTGAGGTGCTAGATTTCATTTCGAGTGTAGAATCTAATGATACTGATTTTTCTCACAAATTCCTTGGTTTTATATTTTAATTAAAATAAAACATCCAACCACCTATTAAGGTGATTTAAGCGTATATTAATTTCCAAAACAAACAAACCAAACATTATGATCGATTGTGGTTGTAAAAGAAATATAATAATATTAAAAATTTTGAGTCATGACATGAGTAGACCAATTCCTACCTAAATCGAGCATTTCAAATGTAATGGTGCTCTCAGGTTTGTAAGATTCTCTCTCAAAATTATTGTAAGTGCTATATCTTTAGCTATGAGGCAAATATGAGAAAAATAATTTGCCTAAATGGCACAAACTATTACAAGTGGAAGGAAAAGATAAAAGATTTTCTTTTTGTGAAGAAATTGCATCTACCTATCTTTGCTACTCAAAAACCAAAAGACAAGTTTGACGATGAGTAGGCTTTCGAACATGAACAGGTATTTAGTTTCATTCAACAATGGGTTAAAGATAATGTTTTGAATCATATTTAAAATGGGACACATGCTAGAACTCTATAGATCAAGTTGGAAACCTTGTACATGTCGAGAACTGGGAATAATAAATTATTCTTGCTTAATCAAGTGATGCACTTGAAATACAAAGAAGAGTGTTCTATTTTTGACCACTTGAATGAATTAACCAATTGCTTTCAATAGCTATCCAATAATAACATCACATTTGACGATGATATCATGGGCTTGTGACTTTTAAATACTTTGTCTAATTCATGGGAAAATTTTCATGTTTCTTTAGCCAATTCTAGTCCCAGTGGTGCTGTGACTTGGGAATCTGTAAGAAACACAATTTTAAATGAAGAAATGAGATGATGAGCTCAATTTGCCACCACATCATAGTCTGAGATTTTAGTTTCAAAAAACAGCAGAAGAAGTAAGATCAAAGGGTTGGACAAAAATAACAAGGGCAGGAGTAAATCCAAATCCGAATACAAGAATTGGAGTGTCATTATTGTGGTAAGAAGGGTCACATCAAAAAGCACTATTACAAGTGAAAAGTTGAGAACAAGATAGAAAATGCTAAAAAGAAGAGAATAAATGATGATGAAAATGATCGTGTAGCTACCAACACTTCAAACCTTGTTATGGTCTACAATGAGAATGAGATCAACCTAGCTTCTAATGAGATTGGATGGGCTGTTAATAATGGTGCTTCTTTCCATGTTACATTTAGGAGGGAGTTTTTGTGACGTCTTGAGTTTTTATAAATAAATTTTATAAATATTTTTGACTCATTTGAAAAATAATTTGTCAAGAACCATCCCTAAATATATATTTTTTCAACTCTACATATAATAATATATTCGAACTACTTCTTTTAACCCAAGTACGTCAAATAAATCTCCACAATATATTCAAAATAACAGTTCATCTTTTTCATCCAGTCAAGACCTACTAGTCACAGCCCAAACGCTACTAAGTTAAATCAAAATATAAAGTTCAAATATTTAATTTATTACAAATTGACTAAAGTCTTCGAATAAATTAAAACTATTTCTAGTTCCTCATACTTTGAAACTCCGAGTTTACTCAATCTCCTTCACGTCAATTTCAAGCTTTTCCTTTTTGCTCTTCACTTGTAGGGTGGTTTGGTGAGTAATATGAATTACTTAGTAGAAAATCTAAACCTAGCCAAAAACTTTGAAAATCTTGCTATGCAAGTTTTTTTTTCTTTCAAATGCATACATGTACTATCAAGCATGTCATTGTCACATCGTAAACTCTCAATTCATATCAACCAGTTATGTAATAATCAAAATGACATCATATTAGATAATACAAGTAATATCTATGCATATAAAGATCTGAGTTAGATTCAATCCATATTCATTGAATGATTAATTCATAACTAAATCCAGTTAATAATAAATATATATCTGGATGGCACTTAGTATCATGTCACAAGCATTGGCATATCCAAACAAAATATAAGGTTGACTATACAAGCAGCAAAACCAAAGTTTCAACCTGCGTTCGTTAGTGGGTACCGCACTAACTACACCGACTACATGAGATAGCTAGATCAATCTTATACAAGGGTAGTCCTCCCATGTAACATACCCTTATCAAACATGCCTATTATAGGCTGGTATCTATTCAAAAGTCAGTGGCCAACTGACTCCCTAGTATAGCAACCATGGGATTTGACATAACATCCTTGAGCCAGGATCAACTCTTAAGAGTCTCCTGATTTTCTTCTTCTTCTTCTTCTTCTTCTTCTTCTTCTTCTTATTATTATTATTATTATTATTATTATTATTATTATTATTATTATTATTATTATTTAGGTTCCATTGCACAAGAGTATGAAAATATCAAATAATATGTACATCAATAATTAGTGAATTTACTATTGTTGATTTCAAGCATATACATATTCTGGAAGATCAATTTATGAAATTTCAATAGACTAATCAATTTCATTCATATTTATTCCCAAATCAACTTGAAACATAAGTACATGAAATTGTCTTGGAAATCAATTTAATATCATGAGTAACATTACAATGGTTGACTAAACTAGGAATGATAATAAAGTCCAAGAGCATTATATTAGTTGTGTACGTTAAGCAGGACACACTTTCAAACTATACATAAGTTCAACTAAAAATAATTCCATAATCTTCCAAGAATATAATATTAGCTATTATTCTTTAAAACTGGAATCTAATCCAACCACCAACTACTAATTTCATACATTAAGATGCCAATTTAACATTTCTAAGTATTATACTATACATCTAATAATATGCTAATCATGCAAAGTATAACCAAAACATGACTTAGTGCATTAAGTATCAATAGTGCTTTATCTCCATTCTTTTATTTATTAGTCACTATTTAAGACCCATATGCCTATTTACTAATTAATGCTTAGTGCTCATGCATTTAATCACCAATCACTGATTGATGCTCACAAGCCTAAGCCTAGCGCGATCTTTGATTAGTGTAAGGTGTGACTATCATATGAAATGTGATATGCCCCTGACTTTGTTTGGTATAGCATGGAATTTCATTGTCCAAGGCATCATATGCTTAATACAACTAGGTATCCACAGGCTGGTCAGTACCCACTACTCATGCATTTGGGTGTTACAATATGTTTTCTATCAATTTAATACTTATGTATCTATTAATGCTAATTATATGTGTACCGATTTTCTGTTTAGTGCATGGGCCTAATCGTTAATCTCTGCTCATATCCATACAAATGTTTTCTATGCAATGCTCAGAACATGTATGTACCTAAGTCTAGTCCAACTCACTGCACACTCCAGCACTTGTCCCATATGCCCTTTTTGTTTGAATTTTACATGATATATGGTGTGGCTAGAATTTCTTCAATGCACCATGCATCAATGTATGGTGCGGCTAGAATTTCTTAACATGAAGTCAAATCATAGCTATGTGTATGTGCATGCAAAAATTTAAAAATAAAAACTAACAATACATTCAAAATACTTTGGTATTCCAATGCACCACCTGTTTACTAGGCTTTGTTGGTTAGACTTGATTCTAACCGATGCATATCACAACCGTAAACTCCAAAGTACTGTTCGTATAAGCCTTAATAATGTATGATAAAAAAAAATTTGGTCTAAGTTATTATACGCCCAGAGGTACAAGATACCTATAAGAAATTTAGTTTTCAATAGTTTGTGCATTACAGCTTAGTATGGCATGCCCTGAATTTAACAAAATTTGTCTAACAATGCATCAAATTCCTATCCATAGTAACATGCATGTGAACCCAAATTTGTAATTTGTTGCGGCTGGATTGTATTGATTATGTGTATAAACTTTACTTAGATGTATGCTATGATTTCCATATCTCATGTGTTAGATACGTAGCATGGTTTAGAAAACTTATTCTCTTCTAATAGTACTTATAATATCTCATGCGTTAGATCCCTTGGGGAATGGTACCCAAAATAAAACTTTTAGTATAATGCGTGTTTCAAATATTGTTAAGTATTCTTACTTTTTATTTATTTATTTTACCTTATTCAAGATAAGGTGTGGTTGTTGTAACCAGTACGCCATATACTTGAGCCTTGTTCAATATATAATGCACCTAGGCACTTTCTTTTCTAGACATGCCATGTTCTCAATTTAGTTGTGAAATATGATGCATCTGAATTTTATTTTTTTTCATTAAACATTATATACCTACAAAAAATCTGGTGTACAATACGCTTGGAAAAATTTTAGTATTTAAACCATTTAATCTTTATCAAATGCACATGGAATTAAGCATATATTAGTGCATGTTATAGTTGGTAAAACTCCATGCGTCACACACCATGCAAGATTCAACATGCACTCTTATCATGAATATGTGCATGGTATTCAATTAAAACCAAACACATACACATACATACATACATACATACATACATACATACATACATACATACATACATACATACATACATACATACATACATACATACATACATACATACATACATACATACATACATACATACATACATACATACATACATACATACATACATACATACATCATGAGTCATTTACCAAATTAAAAATCAAAAGAAAATTTTTCGATCTAAACATATATCCATGGATCATGCACAGCTATTCAAATCAAGATATCCAATTTAAACATTTGCAAGATGATTATCGGCTACCAATTTATCAAGCGTATATGCATTTAAATTCCAAGAAAATTTCAATGCAATTTCATTACAAAACAATCGACAAAGATCAATTTTTATTTTTATTTTAAAAGAAAACCGTGGTCTAGATTTAGATTTCCTACCTCAAAATGCGATTTCCTTCAACGCAAATTCCTCGGCTTCTAATTGATTTGACAAAAATTCCGGATCTAAGCTTTTCCTCTGATCTCCTTTTCCTTTTTCTTTCTTTTTCTCTTTTCTTTTTGTCTCACGCACTCCCCTTTTTCCACTCCAACTATTTCACATTTCTAACCTTTCTTTCCATTTTTCTTTGTTTCTTTTATAGATACTTTCCTTGTAATAGTTTTTTTTTTTTTCCAATTGATTACATATTTGTAACTCCTCAAATTTTAATTGTGTATTTACTCCCAACTCTTGGATTATCTTTCAATAACTCCTCTATTGATCACATTCATTTCGTAACTCTTGGGTAACCATCTATCATTTTCATACATTTTGTTTACATGGAAACCCTCCTTCACCATGTGCGTTTCCTTATCTGATTTGTCCACCCATAAAATTTGTAATTATTATATGATTAAATACTAAAATAGCATAAAACATGATTTTCCTCTTAAAATTTGTTAAGGAGGTGACTTGAAGTCTAGACATCACCTTGACAAGTTGTACTTGGGATTGCTTAGCTATTCTTAGCTTAAGTTATCAATCCTTATCAAATTAAAGTTTTATTTTCACTTATATTCTAATTACACACTATTTATTTAATGAATTATGATTTGAAATTTTGTTCAAGCCTCATTTTAACTTGTTTTTACACCATAGTAGTCAATAATTGACTTAAAAATTTTCATCAATTATAAATATAATATTCTTTATTTCTTAAAAATGTGGACCATTACAGTTTTTCACCTTGTATACTCCTTGTGATTGAAGATGGGCAACAATGAGCTGTCAAAGGTTGTTGGTATTGGGTCCATCTGTTTGGACACCAACAATGGGACGAGGCTGATTCTCAAGAAAGTCAAACATGTACTAGATATTCGATTGTACTTGATATCAATTGAAAATCTTGATGATGATGAGTATTGTAGTACCTTCTGTGATAGCCAGTGGAAGCTCTCTAAGGGACGCTTGTGGTAGCTCGAGGGAAGAAATCATCTAGCTTGCATGTGATCGATGCAAGCTTCGATTCCTACTAATTTTGTGAACGCAATTGATGTTGCTAGTTCTTTAGAATTGTGGCACAGGCAGCTCAGTCACATGAGTGAGAAGGGACTAGTTTGTCTAGTGAAGAAGAATTCACTTTTAGAGCTCAAAGCTACAAAGTCAAGCAAGTGTGCTCATTGTCTTGCTGGGAAGTAGCAACAGGTTTCCTTCAAGAGCCATCCTTCTCCCAGGAAGTTAGGCATACTTGAATTGGTACATTCAGATGTGTGTGGTCTTATGAAGGTACGAACACATGATAGTGCACTATATTTTATCACCTTTATAGATGATTGTTCTAAAAAACTATGGGTCCATGTATTGAAATCCAAGGATCAGGTGCTTGATAAGTTGAAAGGGTTTCAAGCTTTTGTAAACGTCATACAGGGAAGAAGCTGAAATGTGATTACATTGGCAATGGTGGCGAGTACTATGGATCATTTAATGCTTATTATAAGCAATAAGGGAGTAGACATCAAAGGACTCCTCCGATGGCTCCTTAGCTAAATGGTTTAGCAGAGAGGATGAACAAGACATTGATGGAGAGGGTCAAATGCTTACTTTTTGAAGCTAAGTTGCCTAGTTCTTTTTGGGGTGAGGTGCTATATACAACTGCCTATGTTATTAACCTGTCTCCAACCTTTGCCTTCAATGCGGATGTTCCTAACAGGCTGTGGTATGGAAAAATGTGTCCTATGATCACTTGCTAGTGTTTGGGTTCAAGGTGTTTGTGCATGTACCCAAAGATGAGAGATCCAAGTCAGACGTCAAGATCAAACAATGTATTTTTATTAGTTATGGGCAGGATGAATTTGGCTATAGGCTATATGATCCTATTGCAAAAAGCTTCTTAGAAGTCATGGAATTTTCTTTATGGAAGACCAAACCATTGAACACATTAACAAAGCCGAAAGATCAGAAACTTGGAGTTCTAATATTCTGACTGATTTGGATCCAGTTCTTATTTCACATACTCTAGCTGTAAATGATGCTAATGATTATGGTGATACACCAGTTAATGTTCAAGATGTTCAGGTCGAGGGTGAGCATGAAGCTGCTGATGACACAAATGTTTCGTTAAAGGGTGATGATGTTCAGCAAGAGGTTATTACTGAGGAGCCAGCAGTTTCATTGAGACAGAGTACGAGAGACCGTCGACCCTCCACTTAGTATTTACCAGATAAGTTTGTGATCCTCACTGATGGGGGAGAGCCTAAGAGCTACACAGAGGCAGTTGAAAGTGAACATAATTCAGAGTGGATTGTAGCTATGAAGGATGAGATGAAATCCTTACAGGATAACCATACATTTGAACTGGTGAGATTGCCTAAGGACAAAAAAGCATTGAAGAATTGGTGAGTTTACAGGGTGAAGCACGAGGGTGACACTTCATGTCCATGATACAAAGCTAGGCTTGTGGTGAAAGGCTTTGGTAAAAAAAAAAGGAGTTGATTTTGAGGAGATATTTTCTCCTATGGTAAAAATATGTTCAATTGGGTTTGGTTGCCATAGGTTGAGCAGATGGATGTGAAGACTACATTTCTCTATGGTGACTTAGAGGAGGAGATATATATGGATTAGCCAAAGAATTTTGTGAAAAGCAAGGAGAACTACGTCTACAAGCTGAAGAAGTGCCTGTATGGCTTGAAACAGGCTCTTAAGCAATGATATAAAAAGCAATATGAAAGACTACTTCATATTATTGTGTGTTTGTGTAGAGATTCTTAAAGGATGACTTTGTCATCTTGTTACTCTATGTCGATAATATGCTTATTGTTGGATGTAGCTCTTTAAGAATTAGCCAGTTAAAGAAGGAGTTGAACATAGTCTTTGCTATGAAAGACTTGAGACCCGCAAGATAGATTCTTGGGATTTCTATCAATCACTACAGGAGGAATAAACAGTTATGGCTGGTACATAAAAATGTTACTCTAGCAATTTCACATGGATAAAGCTAAAGAGTTAGTATACCTTTTGCTACTCACTTTAAGCTTAGTACAAAGCAAGTTCCCTTGAGTGATGATAAGGAGTACATGTAAGATATTCCTTATGCTTCAGCTGATGGCAATCTTATGTATCCCATGGTATGCACCAGACTAGACATTGCATATGTAGTTAGTACAGTGAGCCATTTTTTATCCAATCTAGGAAAAGAGCATTGGAATGAATGAAGTGGATATTGAGATATCTACGTGGAACTTTTGGGTTGAGTTTGGGATTTGGAGCTTGCAAGCCCGTGCCTGAGAGCTACACTAATTTAGATATGGCTAGTGATATTAACACGAGGAAGTTTACTTCAGGCTACTTGATTACCTTTGTAGGGGGAGCTATGTCATGGCAGTCAAAGTTACAGAAGTATGTTACCTTGTCTACAATGGAGGCTGAGTTTATTGTTGTGACAGACGCTTGTAAAGAGTTACTGTGGATGAAGAAGTTCGTGAATAAACTTAACTTTATGTAGAAGAGGTATGCTTTATTTTGCGATAATCAAAGTGCTATACACCTTAGTAAGAATTCTACCTTTCATGCAAGGTTGAAGCACATTGATGTTCAGTATCATTGGATACAAGATGTTTTAGACTCGAAGTTGTTAGAGCTTAAGGAGATTCATACTGACGACAATAGTTCAGACATGATGATGAAAGTATTACATCGAAGCAAGTTTGAGCTTTGCAGGGAACTGACCAGAATGAGCTTCTGCTAGAAGTCCATATGTGAAGAAACCTCCTTCATTAATGAGCTTAGAGGGGGAGACTTGTCACGGTCCAATCCCATTTGTCGGCAATCATCTTCAACTATTGCGGCCATCAATGTCGGCCGCCGTCTTCAACTATTGTGGTTGCAGACTTCGGCCACCGATTTCACCTATTGTGGCACCATCTAAGACTAACATGTAGATTTTGTTGAAGTTAAGCTCCAAAAATCCCTATAAATAGGGATGATCATGAGGAACTAGAGCAATCCCACCAATCCCCCTAACAAAAGTCTGTCTCACAATTTAAGCTCAATTACTGCTGCCTTTTTCTCATTCTTTGCTACAGCAATTAGACCCTCAGCAGCAGTTCGTGTAGACTTTTTTTATGCAAGAACCGCCCCTTTTTCTTGATGATCTTTCATGCAGCCTCTGAATTCATTAACATTCCTAGTAAAAGAGGAGAAAAAATTTGCAAATAGAATCATAAACACTCACCTTGGCACAACTATGGAGTTGTCGTCGTATAACCTTGAGGTCATGGTTCAAGGCTTGGAAACAGCCTCTTGCAAAATGCAAGATAAGGCTGCAGACTATTGACTCTTATGATCTGCCCCTTTCCTAGACTCCGCATATGCTGGAGCTTCATGCACCAGGCTGCCCTTTTAATCATATCACTGGCCAAGACAAAGGAACAAGCATGACTTTATATATATTCCAACCACACTAGGCAAGAGAAGCTTTAACATCTTCAATGGGAGCACTCGTTCTTTCTCTCAACTGGTTGATAAGATTCATCTGTTCAGAAGCAGCAACTTCAACAGAATCTTCTCAAACGCATCAGACTTCCAGAAGGACATAGCAAATGAGCTGTTGGGCCCCCAAATTCAGTTACCTCACGTCCTCGACAAGCTCAAGATGAATACTTGTGTCTGGATTGCATGTGAATATTCAGACGGTTGAGTAAGAACTTCGTAGAGTACGTTGCATGTGAATAAGCCATTCCACATTATGATTATGTTAGCCTGACAAATCTCCGAAAGAAACATATTTCACATAGGATAGAAACACGCCAATGTATAACCATATTAGTCTGAAAATGGCCAACAAAGCAAATGTTCAACATGGAACCCGCTTTTACGTGATCGACATAGATAAACAAGGTGGCTACTGCTTTAAGCTCAGAGCTACAACTCATAGCTCCAACTGGCCTTTCATATTGATGAAAGACATAAAAATAATTTAATTAAGTAGTAACGTATAAAAACAAATTCATACAGAAATTGAGCCAGTTCATGCTAAGAAAAATTGCTAGCAATGAACCTCAACCCTTACTGGTACAAACTACAAAAATAAGAAACATCAGAAGAATCAAACGAAGCTTGCTGATAAAGCTCTAAGAGTTTCTCTAACTATGTGCTCATTTCACAAAGTCTTAAAATCCAATAAATCCAGCAAAAAGGCGACAACAAGACCTAATAGTCCATATCAACTAGTTCGGGAAAAGATAATTTGAGACTCGAGGAACCAATGCATGTCAAAGATGTTAAGAGTTCTGTAACACAAACCAACAAAGAAACAAAACATAGATCTAAAACTCTAACAATAATCCGTTCTAGCATTTAAAACCTGGTGCCAGAAATCATATCACCTAAATGTGACAACATTTCCACACAAAAAAGACTTGGAAACATCAAATTTGAGCTTCATCATAACAATAAGAATCCATCAGAAGCTGAATTCTGATGTTATAAACTACGAGAAAATCAGATCACCTAAATGTGACAACATTTCAACAAAAACTTTCAGAAATGACAAACTTGAGGTCCACAACAAGAACAAAATCCAACAGAACTTGAACAAAGAATAATCCACAAGAAACAGGAGAAAACTAATATAAACCAGTACAAAATCAGCAAACTTCACGAGAAGCAATCATTTGAACCCAAAAAAGAAACAAAAAGCCCAGGTATCCATGAGAAGAGTAGTGAATTTCAACAACAATCTGGAAATCCAGGAAATTTCACCTTGCGTTTGGAGGAGTTCAGAGACTAGAATTCTAAGAATCCATGGACTATTTTTCCACTGAAAGATAGTAAAACGTGGAAGGAACTTCATTTTGTAGAGTAAAACCCTCGTAGAACCCTCAGGTAGCGGTCTCCTGTGCACACTTGAGTTAGAGGTTGGCGCATTTTTGACCCTTCATACCAACTTAGGATGCAGAAGAAAATTATTGTGTGTCATAATCCAAGGATCCAAACGGATAACATAGCACGCGATGATTGCAAGATATACTACGATGAAGCTAAAGACATTGGACAAGATTTTAGGAACAATTGCATAACAAGCTTGGATTAGAAACTGATAATAAGTGACCTTTCAGGCACTGACGAGACTCATTTTGGTTGAAACACATGGACTTCAGCTGAAGGGAAACATCCCATTTGGGTGGATTTTGTTATTTTCTTTCCATTTCATGTATAGCCCATTGAAGTGCCAATCATAAAAGAAATTAGGTGGAAAGGGAATGAAGTGACCCCTTTGGTTTAAATGATGAGAACTCATTCACACAATAAGACGTCTGAATGACTTATTGCTTCACAAACAGTCACAGGTGAAAGAAGATCATAGAAAACTATCAGCCTGCAAATTTATCCAAACTGAAATAACAAATTCCTTGGTAGATATGCAGGTAACTCACCATCAAGTTCAAAGGCTCTAATTTAAACAACTACCAATTTGGAAAATATAAGAACGGGAAACAATAGATTTACAAGCCATGTCCACAAATTCCATGCCACCCAAATGCTGTTTAAAAAATTGATACTACGAAGCATTTCGGTTCTATAGTCTGCATAGCAGCCCTAGTGACAGTGTTTCCAACGGTGCAAAGACCAGGAGCAAGTACTGATGGAGAAGGGTACCCGACAAGTAGAACATAGAAAAGTAGCAGAAGGAACAGATAAAAACATACACAAAAAGCAAAGGGCAGCACCAATGCATGAAACTCCCACCTCCTATGCAGGGTCCAGGAACGGGGCAGAGCATAAGGGTCTATTGTACGCAGCCTTACCTTGCATTTTTGCAAGAAGCTATTTTTACGCCTTGAACCCGTAACCTCAAGGGCGTGTTGATCATTGCCCCCATCATGGAAACTCTTCGTGCCTTACTTCTGAGAAGCTTCATCAGGGTGGTATCTTTCTTTTGCCTAATCAGATCAATGCAATCTGGTTCAAGAAAGCTGGAAATCCAGTAATTTGAGCTTAGGAAGGCATCTTTGGGGAAGGAAAAGGTGTTACTCATATCTCTATCCCTGATTATCCCTTAACTGTTCTAGTGTTAGAGTATCCCCTTTGACTGTCTTAAGAGTATTCCTTAAGGAGTAGTATCTTAACTTCTTAAAGGTATTAACTCTATCCTTATCCTTAATCCTTCCTTATTTGACGACAACTTTACCATTGCACCAAGGCTCCCCTTCAAAAAACATACACAAAATCACAATGTCCAAAAAATGAATGATAATGCAAGAAATAGAGAAAAGCATAAAGGAAGAGCACTTACAGAAGGAGCTCCACAAGAGGTGGGCAGACACCCGCTTCAACAACAACTCAGAAATGCACTTGCCCCAACTTGTTATCAAGGTTTGTAGCTAAACCTACAATCAGATTACTTGAATCAGTGTCCAGAAAACCCTTAATATTGATAAAGTAGACAGAAGATTGCTATGGTAACAATAAATTCAATCAACAACATTAATGATGCAAATACAATAATCTGCAGAGAAGAATATAAAAAGCAAGACAAATTCAGTCAATTCAACAAGAACATCATAGAAAAAACATCCAACACCTCATACTTATCAATTTAAAAAAGGTAAATCCAATCAGCTCTCAAATATCCATTTGCTAATAAATCTGGCACTCGAACATGAACTTTTCAAATCTCTAAATTTCTTAATCTTTATCTTCCAAGCAATCCATCTTACTAAGACAAAGAAACAAATACTAAGCAGCGTAACACTACGATTTCCACAAGCAACTAATCCAAAGAAGAGCTGAGAACAGACGATCACCTCTCATTCATCAAACACAAGAATCACAAATTAATGAAGAAAGAATTATAAGGAAAAGGAAATAAGATACTGGTTAGAGAGAAGCACGAAGTGTTAAGAAGGTTTCAAGTCTTCTCTTGGAAAAGAGAAGAAGAGTCCCCATGATCTTATCTTAATCTTACACTTCATGTTTGGTTATGAACACAACGTTAGCAAATTTATCATTAAAAACTCCATTTGAGTGGGGCTTCCAATACCTACAGCTTATTTTTCTCATTCATATCCATAGCCTTATTTTTCAGTAATTTTTCTTCAAACTCATAAAGAGTTATACTAGTATGAACATCTCCCACAACTCCATTCATATCTTCTGTAAACATGTCTTTCACCAGCCCATGCTTCAAGGAAGAAGCTCTGTACATCCTTTTGAACTTAAGTTTCAACTTACCATTAGAGCACCAAACTTCATCCCAAAACTGGTAGTTCCCCACGAAAAACATAAAGAGAAGTCTCTGCAGTGAAAGAGTCCATATCATTGTCGGTATCTCTCCAAACTAAGGAACTCCTCATCTTTTCTCCCATACTTTCTGTGATAAGATCTTGTCACACAGCAGGAGTCATTGCCTAATCTCCACAACCATTTATCTTCCCACTTGACAAAGTTGTATCTCTCTAGGTCAAACAAGATCATACGAAATGGAAACAATACAATTAAACAATGATAAATAGTAGATAGGGAGACTAGTGTTGGGTGCACACCCATGCGAAGGCAACTGTAAACAATAGATCTGTCTGACAGATTAGTGTGAATAGAAGCCGCTTGCAACAGAAAAAGGAGCAACTGCATTAGAAAATCAATAGTCAGTGCCGAAAACTTGAAATTGGCACCGACCAATCAGATTCATCAAAATTTTACAACCAGATTTGTAAATCAGTCACTACAAATCTTGACAGATCCGATCATCTGAACCCTATAAATATGGGATGATCCGATCTCTGATAATGTATGTGAAGATGCAAGAGAACAACAAGATTTGAGAGAGAGAAAGAGAGAAATTGTGTAAGAGAGTAGAGTTGATAGAAGATTTGATACGATCCTCCTCTTCTTCCTCCTCAAGTGTAATCTAACTAGATATTGTCAGATTTTCTCTCTTTCCCATGAATGTAGTCCGAGTTTGGTCGAACTACATATTTTATTCTATATGTGTTGGTATTTTTCACATATCATTAGATTTTATTGTCAAATCTGAACAGATCGACGTATCTGAACTCCTAACAACTAGAGTGTGGCCTTTATGAGACTAAGTCTAACTCCTATAGATGGACATCCCTTGTATCCATCTTTCAACATTATTATCAGACATTTCAACCACATAGCTCCACAAACTTGCTCTTAGCCTTCCAATAGAGAGAGGAAGGCAGAAAACAAACAACCATCTCCTCATTAATTATTGCCCATAGCAAAGTCTCAAGAGGAGTTAACTTTTGCCTAGTGATCAATGCATACGTGCCAATGAAAGCCTAACCTTGGCACCAATAATGTGCTCAAGGCCTGGCAGTAACAATGTGTTATCAGCATATTGAAGAACTTGGATCTCGTGGAAGAATCGAATAAAAATATGTTTTTTTTTTTTCCCCTTTCAAAGACAAGCTTTTAGCTTGCGGTAAAAAGTACTTGGATTTCCATCACCTTAGTTTTGCAAACTCATCTTTCTATTGCGTAATCATTTTCATATAGTAATAGCTGTCACATTGTTAATCACAAAGAGAATCCCGTGAGTGCTGGACTTAGGTGGGGAACAATTAATAATGGTCAAGGACATAATACAGCTAGAAGCATATAACTTTCCAAGAAAGTGGGCCATACATCTTTTCAATTTGGGTCAGTCAAGCAAGTCATGCATGGGGCTTTGTAGTTATTGTATTTCATGATTCTTTTCTCCAATAATATTTTCACATGGAGTCTTTAATGAAGAGACACTTGAAGTCTGATCTAGTTGATCTAATTCCTTTCGCTTTGAATGTCTCTTAGTTCAAAAATCATATAAATTAGACGATTGTAGCATGGACAGCTGGAAACATTCTAAACAACAGTATATATTAAAAAAGAAAAAACATGTTCTTGTAACATGACAATGTATATGATTTTTGAAACTATAACATGTAAAAGTCAAATGAATTAGATGAACATGGTAGATCATTTATAAATAACTTCATCGTACAAAAAGCAATACTTTAACACAAGCCCTAGCAAGTGCTTTGATTTAATATTCCTCTTATTATAATAATTATTTTTTGCTGTTATTTTTAAAGAAGAGTTACGAAGCAAACTATGCTCTACCTCCAACCTATGACCAAGAGTCACGGGGAGAGGCGCTGTGTGGACTCCGTCAACTGCTCTAGATGGCTTTCAACAATTAATTACCCCATATATGAAGAATCCTGAAGGCATAAACCATAAAATCCATTTGAAAATTGACGGTGTTTAAACTGAACATGACCCCATATCTCCTCTTTTTTCCACGCCTTGTGTTTATACCAGCATCTATCACGCTTATCGACTAATTTTTTACATTTTTATTCTGTTTGGAAGCACAATTATTTTTCACTTTTGAAATATTTTCTTATTTCTAACATGCAGAATAATTTTTGTTTAATTGTTCCTTATGGAATATGGTATAATCATTAAAGGTTGCCATGATAAATAAATATTTACTGCGGAGTCAATCATGGGATCTTTTCTAAATTAATTGTACAGCAATCCTTGTTCATAATAATCCTTTTATATATGAAATATAAAATAAAGAATGCAGTACAATAAAAAAAATAAAATACGGATTAAAAAAGTGAAAAACCTAGTACATGTTCATGTGCTTGCACGTGTACCTTCTGTGGTCCTCATTTCGTCTGGCTTCTACTTAATTGCTAAACATTAAAAAAGAACATCCCTTCTTCAAGGTTTGATGATGATTAGTCACTATTTTTTTTTTGGTTGAAGGAGAATTGATTAGTACTAATTAATCAAATGGTTGGACACTTGGACTTGAACACCCATCTGACTTAGTTAAGCAGCGCCTTATCTCCTAACCAAGAGGCTGTGGGTTCAAGTCAAGGCTTACCTATCACCAAAATTTTTGTAGAAAAAATAAACACAACAAGAAAACAAAAAAGGAGAAAAAAAAGGGTGGGGCAGTTGCATGATATTGAACCAAGTCACAAAAGAAAAAATACAATCCTGGCCGTCAAATAATAAGGTCACAATATTTCTGCGATGTCCAATATGTCATGGGTTTGAGGTGCTCATGTCATGTGTGTTAAACCTTTGATAAAAAAAGAAGAAGAAAAGAAATGCTATCGATTAAAAGAAGAGTAGTGCTAAAAACTGTTTAGTGGAATTGGTTGCAGACAACAAGACGTCTCCTCGTTATGCTTGCTAGGAGGTTTAGAACACCAAATATCTTGAAATCACATTCATTTTCAGCTTGCATGAGTCACTTTGTGAGAGACAATAAAGTGCCTCTCTCTTAAGCTTGGCCCAAGATTTAAACTGGCGCTTTTCCCTTTTTGAGGAGAGATCAAGTAAATTTAGGCATTAGAGAATATCTTCTAGGTAGCTTGCTTCATAAATCTTCACTGTAATATTAAAAAAGGAGAAAAAATAGAAAGAAAAAGAAAAAGAAAAAGAAGTCCTTATATTTTCAAAACCTGAAGCAACATCTTATTTTAGAACATTGCCTTTATACTAATTTTTTTAGTAGTAAGTCATTTTTCTTTTCATTTTTCTTTTACTGAGTGTGATTCAAAGCAAATAGAAATACAGGGCTGCAAGCATTTATATAATTGATTTTTAACATAGAGGTAAGTGCGATATTTTAAATAATATCATCATCATCATCACCAAGACCTTATCCTAATTAGAAGTTGGCCACATAAATCTTATTCTTTCATTTCACGCTATTAAGTACCATAACTTCATTTTAAATAATATAAATGGATTAAAAAAAAAAATCTAGTCTAAAATCATAAAAAGCAGCGTATGAAAACACAACAATTCAAGAAGAGTAAAGAAAAATATCAGGACTCACCACAAGTCATGCCCTACATCTAATGAGCAATTCCCATCTCCTAAACAGGGATTCACCGCAACAACGGCTCAGATGGTGCACGAGAAATACAAGATCATTGCTGGACACCCCCCCAAGTCGCCCAAGTTGGAACATGCTCACGAGATTTCTACGCCGAGAATGGTGTGTAGTCATGGACCGGTTGCCAAGCTGGCCTTGTCACGGTTTGACCATTGACTTGAAACTTTTACATTTCTTTCCCTGACACTACGTCAGGTCAGCAGTGGGGCGTGCCGATATCAATTTTGAGATTCTGTATCCAAGTGGAGAGGAAAACTGGTTATGGTGTATCGGCTTTGGAAAACAATGCCCTATCTTGTACCTGCTTTGGGATACACGAGTAGAAACTGTCTCGGTTTCCGGGAGGAAGAGGAAGCACATACACCGTTTCCCTCGTATCCAGCTGTCCATCGCCCTTTCCAGTAAGAACCGTCCGGTGGTTTGAGCATTAAAAACACTTCCCAATAAAAAGCAGAGCAAGTTGGCGGCTTGATTTTGTTATCATAAATAGTAGCATCTCGACGCATCGGATGAGAATTATTTGGTTCATGATCTACAATTGTGAAGTAGATCTGAGCCATTTAATTGTTGATTTGTGACCCCAACGTCAGATCTGATCTGAGGCGGTGACACGAAATCAGTGTGATTGGACCGTTCAAAATTGTGTTAAACTATTGATCCATGCTTAGGAGTACGGATCCGTCCTCAGCCGTCTTTAATTGCATGGATCAAAGATCCTTGGAGCGTGCGATCGTTTGGACCATTGATCGGAAACCAACGGCGTGGATCTACATGCCACAGTAATCAATTTATAATTATCTTGCTGATATATGATTAAAATTCAAGATCTAGGAACCCAATATATTATCAGATCGAATGGATCGGCACTTATCAATCCTTTTGTGTACTGATTTATGGCTGCTTGATCAATCTAATTATCCATGGGTGATTTCTCATTAGGAGTAGAGCAAATAACATAAAACCGCCATTTTTTATTCCTATATTGGATTATAATTATAATGCCACAAAAATTTCATCCATTCTAGAGAGAGAAAGAGAGGCGGGGTCCACACACGACCACGTCCAACAACCAAATTTTAGCCTGGACCAGGGAATAGTTACGTCGGCCCCATCTTATTGATGTTACGTTATCATCATGACACAAATAGTTTGAAAACTGGACTCTAAGTAATGGGTACGTATACATCCTCCGTCCAATACAATCAATACACAAACATCTAAATCAGTTGCCATACATAGAGGCCCACTTATTGGATGCATTGATCTGATCAGGTACCATGAATGCAGGCATGATTGGGCGATCTTAGACGTCCAAAACAACAGTCCCTTTCATCCTGTTCACTAATTTGGTTTTCTATCATCTTCTAGATGAGATCGTGGCTATAAGCAGATAGGACGTTCGATTCTCCTGGACCACAAATAGACAGCCGATAGTTAGGGGTTGCGTGCACTGGGTACGAGGGCAGCGGCCTCGCTAATCGGTGTTTTGGGGTGAAATTGTGGTAAAGAAAATTTTCTAACGTAGCTTGGAATCAGACGCCACGTTGCTCTCTCAAGGAATTAACTGGCCGTTTTGTCCGCCAAGGCCAACGTCGGCACGACGCTGAAAAAGTAACTCCCAAGTTGAGGATAACATTTTCAAGAAAAGAAAAGGACGTGAAAAGGACTTTTATTACTAAAATAACCTCCTCGCATCGTCACGCGTTAAGCTCAGTCGGTCTTTTCCAAGACCAGGACTAACACCAGCCGCTCATGTTCACTTCTAACGTGCGCCGAGATGAATTGTTTGATAATTCGTCATCTTTAACCAAGGACGGGAAAGCCAGATACACAGGGCCGATTCACCAAAGGTGGCACCAACTGTAGGACGATTCAACCAAATTACCATCAGATTGGGCCCTACTGTAGATCATATGTTTGTTCCAACGGTTTAGATGTAGTTGGGGCTAGCTTTGGTGAAAGATTCATCGTGTGGGACCTACCGACTGCCTCACAAGTAACAGTTTTCCCGCTCGAGTAAAGTCCCCTGTTGGTCGGGCAACCAACGTACAGAAAGCCAGATACTCACTTTCCATGGCAAGTTTGTTATATGTGGGCCTCATTTCTTTGATATACTTCCACGGGTAGTTATATTATGCAGCTGCAAAATAATAACTGTCGTCGGCCGAGTAGGACTCATGGGGCCAAGTTTGAAAGATCAAACAATTGATCGTGCATGCCCGCCCTTTCAACGTCCATTGATGATGTTTTGCCCTAGTAGACGGCTGAGATCGTCACAGGATTGAATTAAGGACCACAAATTTTCGGGAGTTTCAAGAAAAATGATGAATAAAACCTTTGGGAGAGGAATGATGGTAGACCGCACGCACTTACGGCAACTTACCGTAGTCGGTCCTATTTTTGTATGGTGGGCTCCAAGATACACTTCTAATCAACGGCCGATGATCAAGGAACAGGTGCCGTCCTTTAAATCATTCAATTACTGGGATGTTTGGCATACGAGATATCTGAAATAAGATGTGTCGCTGCTCAAGGTCAAAAGTTGACAGCACCGTGGGACCCGCATGAAGACTAATGCCGCCCCATAATTACAGAGCGAATTTCAGTCACTAAATGATTTGCAACGCGACACTACTCGAACTTGCCGCGTAACTTCCCCTATGGTTCTTACATACCGATGCAAGGCCAGTATTTCTATAGCGTATCCGACCGTCCATTGCTGCAATCAAAAGTGGAGTTGTTTCAAGACTTCTAAAGGTGGGGCCATACGGAAATCGGGCCGCACCCGCTCGGACTCTATGAAAAATCTAAAATTAGCAGAAAACATCCCCTCTGGCTCACAGCTACGGATATCCACATCATCTGCAGTGCTGGCACGTCACTCGAATCCCAATCAATCTCTCTCTCCACGCTCTCCCATTATCCTCCTTCCAATCAATACGTGGGTCCCACATTCGATTCGTATAAATGGCAACTCGCTACATCTTCTGCTACCTCTTGGGCACACTTTTTCCACAACTATCCGATGGAAGGGAAAAAACCCTAGCGGTAGAAAGAAAAAGGAAATCCAGGAACCCGCCCGAACCCTACCATCTTCCTTCACGCCGGCGACGGATGGAGAACTTCCCCTACTCATCGTACCCGGATTCCGGCCACTCCTCCCCTCGATCTCGCGAAATCGACTGCGAGAACGGTTCATGGGACGAACCGTCATCGAACAGCAATTACAAGGTCAAATTCATGTGCAGCTACGGCGGCAAGATCCATCCTCGGCCACACGATAACCTGCTCGCCTACGTCGGTGGCGACACCAAAATCCTTGCCGTTGATCGGAATATCCGTTTTTCCGTCATCATCTCCAAACTCTCTGCCCTTTGCGATTCCGAAGTCTGCTTTAAGTATCAACTTCCTGGGGAAGATCTCGACGCCTTGATATCCGTTACAAACGATGAAGATCTCGAACACATGATGCTCGAATACGATCGCCTACACCGCGCTTGTGCGAAACCTGCTCGATTGCGTCTATTCCTCTTTCCGTTGAATACTCCGGCGAGTTTCGCTCCTCCCCCGTCCGAACCTACTCCTGATCGCCAGTGGTTCGTCGACGCGCTGAATTCCGCTCCGATCCAGGTGATCGAGACTTCTTCGCCCCCAGCGACTGCAGGAAATCCGGATTTTCTCTTTGGATTTGATAAGGGACCTGCTGGAGCTACTGCACAGCAGGCTCCTGCTGGCAAAATGCAAGATCCAGCCCCGGAGCCGGCGATTCCGGACGCTTCTCCGACTGGAACTGTGGGATCGGATATGTCCAAGGAAGATCGGTATGTAGGTGGAGAAGCCGCTGTATCTCCGGCGGAGATCCAGAGACAGATTCATGAATTACAAAGATTACAGATCGCGAATCAAGAACAAGCGCTCTACCAGAGAAGGGCGGAAGAAAACGTTCCTAGGGTTATCCCCGGCGATTACTATATGCAAAAAGCTCAAGAAAAGTCGGCTCCGGCACCAAGCCCGGCTCCGGTACCATCACAAGTTACCCTTCAAGCGCCGATTCCCGCAACATACTGGCAAGAAAGATCGATGGCCGGTTACACGTCAACAGCCGGAGGAGAGCAGCCGGTTTATCTGGTACAAACGCCGATGGCCGCTCCGGCCGGAGTATACCAGCAGCCCGGGATGCGGCCGGTGGCGGGACAAATGGGCCAGGGTTACTATGCAATTCCGAGAATGGTACCGGAAGTTTACAGAGAACCGGGCGTCTATGGTGTGGGGTCCACACAACAGCCTCCGAAAGTGGCGGCCTATACGGAAGGGGTTGGAGTTGTGAGGCCGGCGCCACCCGATGCCGGTTATGCACAGATGGCATATGATAGCTCCGGAAGGCAGGTGTTCTACAGTGCACCGGGAGGAGTGGTCCCAACGTATCAGACTGTTACAGCTACGAGTGTGGATATGAGACAGACGCCGGAGAGCGCTAAAGTTGCCAAGCCGCCACAAGCTTCATGAGATTTCTCTTTTGATGTCTGTGCGTGTATGTCTTCTCTTCTCTTCTTTCTGCATTGGTTTTGCTTGTTTTTCATTTTTTTCCCTTCTTATTTTGGTCTTTGGGTATGTGGGGGATTGTGTTATGGTTTAGATGGGAGGTGTGTAAATGTTGAATTTTTATATAAAATTGGTATTGAAATGGTAGAACGGTTGCTGCGCTTCTTGAATTTCTATGTGAATACTGAGAAAATTCCGAGTCTTTTAAAACAACTCCTAATACAACATTGTTGTCCATTGGTTAATCAGATGCTCACAGTCCGGATGGACGGTCTGTATTTCTACAACTGCGATTACTATTTCCATTTGGAATGATTGCTGGCGTGGTTATCAAACCTTATCCATCTATTTCCAGAAACAATTCTACTTTTTGATTTGTACAGATATAGCGACATTACTTTTTCTTTCTCCGTATCTTTGTGTCCAAGTCTTAACGCCTAATTTCTGAATTGAGCGGCTTCGTCACTGCCTAGCACATAAGGCTTATGAGTTGTCATTTCTTTTCCTTTGGAGAACAGAAGGAGATGGCGGCAATGGTTTAACCACGGCCACTCGTGAAATTTCCTGTTCTTTTCCCTCTTCCATCACATCCGTGAGTTTCTTTCTGTTCAAGTCTGACTCTAAGTGGGCCCAGTGACAGTTTTGTCAATATTCATGCACCACGTGGTAGGTCCGGATTGATACAACTTCAATTTTCCTTCAAATGCTCAATGGTTTCTGCAACATATCATATCCACTCAACCCACCCCATTTTTGAAATTTCTATTTAAATACTCGGGGATCATTTCTCCCCTTTCTCTTCCCTTATTTTTATATCATAGCAGATATTTATGTTTCTTTCTCTTCAAGTCTTAATTCCTTGTTGAACAACTTGGCCATTAGTTGAGCAGTTTAGTCAATGCTCATAGACCGACATGGACGCTGCAGATTGATAGGATCTCCGGCGACCAGATCCTCAAGTCAGTTTCAGCTGAAGGCCTCGTGCGACATTAGGCGTGGTACATGTCGATGAAGGCCAAACGGTTGTCTCGAAACGCATTAACTAGGCATGGATGCCTTGTTACAAATAGTCTACAAATGGGTGGTGCATGCCTTCTGATTTAGAACTTGATTCCCACCTGTTCTCTCAGCATATTAGTTTCTTTCTTTACCCAATAGTAAGGCTCATTATTCATAGGTGCCCCCGTCTTAATTCTTAACCCATCACGTTCTAACTGTTTGTAAGGGTTTATCCAGAAATGCCTAGTTGGATTAAGAGGCACTTTTGCTGGTTGCATAGCTACATTTGTCCGTTTGCTAATGGTGACCATTGTTGTATCATTTAGTCTAAATTCTAGTCACTGGAACAGATATTGTTCTCTTACTAATAGGCACTGAGATGTCCAAAGTAATGATTTATGGGGATATTTTAAAATGGTCGACTGCGGTGGAAGTGAGGTCAACTTGTAAAGTTATCATTTATTTGTTACGCCTTAATATGTGTCGAATAGGCACGAAATTCCCACCCATTAAAGCTTGTCGTTTGCATTCTCAACAAGGCCTTGCCTTTGGAGAATCAAGCCACTGGGGTGTCGTTTGGCTCATGGTCCATCTATGGCAACACTCGACCTTGTTGTCAGCTTCAAAAGTCGTAACAAAGCGATAAAGTAAAACTTCTGTCAGACAGGAATGCTCCTTGGAAATGGTATATAGACGAACATTCTGTGTAACTGCTGAAGCGGAAAAACTTGGCCCGTGAAATTTTTATAATCTATAGAGAAATGCTAAATTGACCGCTGAGGGACCAGATTTTGTGGCGTCCACTCTGCTCATGGCAGTGGGGAGCTTATTAGCTATCGCGACAATGAAGTACATTTCTTCTCTTGGTAAAAACTCTAAACTTTTTTTAAGATAAAAATTATATGTTATCTTCCTCGTGGATGATTTTAAATTCGTTGGAAGGATAATTTTGATAATTTGTTTTCTTATTCATTAAAGAAAAAGTGTCTATAAGGCCCACATAATTCAAAAAATATAGGATATTGGTATAACTGCCGCATGTTTTTTCCTATTAGCTACTAATTAAATGGTACAAAATGGCCTAACTCCATATAGGGCCATTAATATCTTTCTCTTGAGATAGATGGGCAATACTCAATTCTCATCCATTGGATGGTTCCTTGTAATCGTTTTCTTGAACTAAAAAATAGATGGTTGGTGAAATTGTAGACGTCCAATGTATGACTTAATACAGCAGCTACTAGGATCATCTAGTAGCCAAGAATTTTGGAACATGGCCATCTAATCAAGAGCAAGCTTGTGAATGGTTTAGATCTTTAAATATCTAGGTCCACCACTAGTGATAGGCTTTCATAGGTGTAATACCCTGGGTTTTTATACCAAATTATATATATATATATAAAATATTCACTTAAAAACCCCTAGGCGTTATTTCTTTTTTCAAAAACATCGCGACTACGATTATGAGATAAACATAAGTGTATAACAATAAATTTAAAACAATACTAATATCAAATCCAATGTCAAAATCAATGATGTCTTTATTTTAAACTATAACTATCCAAAAACATAATAATGTGGCTTAGGGTCTATCCATCATAATAATACACCATACTTAATAACACAGTCATAGTGCATAAATGTCATAATCAACTCAAGTACAAGCGTATACAGTCCATAATATAAATATGAAATGTAATCTATCTCATCACTCAAGTCAAGCTGTCTATCAATAAGTCAAAGATGATTTCCACTGCTATCACGGTCCCACCACGGCCTTGCCTTTTCTGCTATCCCGCTCAATATTTGAGGCATTACAAAACAAAGTAATGTCTCAGCAAGCTATTACTTGTGTAGGTACATAGACATTTAATGTAATAACAATTAAAATATAAAAAACAAGTCGAATAGCAATGCTAATATAAGTATAGGTCATAACATCCATGGAGTATAAGTATCATAAGCAAAACATCATGCGCGATAAAATATGAATCTCATGATTATAAAACATGATACTCTTATGGATGTAAAATATGATATGATCCAATCTCAATGAGCATACAATAACAAGCAAGGCACCCAAGGTACATGGGTCTCATACACTCGTACAATAGATCATGAGTACTCATATCAATCCTCTAAGTGTCGTCACATCCAGGCATATAATAACATCTCCATGCTCATCGTGCAAGCATACAAAACAAGAGTATGGATTGTCATGTTGCAATGACAACCACTTTAGGGTCTCAACCATTGTTGCTCCCCGTCAACATCGTAACAGGAGACTTAACATCCGTCCCCATGGGAAGGCCCGGACCGGTAGTGTGGATTACCCATGTTACCAAACCCCTACCGAAAGTCATTTGTGGGCAGGTGTCTATCACATCATAAATTTGGAGGGTGGGTGGCTGACCCTACTCCCACTTAGCATGACATCCACCAAGTGAGAGCACCTGTCATAAATCACAAAACATGAAAATTGCGTATCTCATAAAACCAAAAGCAATCGTGCCTCACAATCCCCAAGGTACACCCCTTGTCCTAGGGTTAGCCTCTCAAAGGATTAGCCACCAAGCCTCCACCACCGATTGTATGAAAAACCACAAATCTCAGTGATGCAATAAATAAATAAAGATATTTACTAATCATACATAAGATATGTGGTATTAATACTATAAAACAATCGATCATGAAAACCCATTCAATGTATATTGAAATCTCATATCAATTATGGCACAAAACTTTGAAATTTATAGATATTCAAAATGAATAAACATGTGACAATCAATCACAATCAATCATGATGTTATGATGATGCAAGATTTTAGAAAATTAAAATGCAACATTAAATGTCATCACCTACTTCAATGAGAGATAACTCAATCAAGCATGTAATCCTTTTAGCTCACTCACTCTAATGTACTTGTCAGTGTCATAGTACTATTTTGTGTTATCTATATCATCTCAGTGAAATCTGTGGTGATCCAATCATTGGATCATTCTTTAATATCTCTATTTATGATTAGCTCATTAATCCTAGCTTTAATTATTATTAATCAGTCCTATTTCATGTTCATATACTCATTTTAGTGTGAACATAAAGTTTACACCTTGATCCAATAATCAAATCACTCTCAAATCAACAAATTTCCAAGATTTGGGTTAGACCAATGGTCTAGATAAATTCCTAGGGTAAATACACTTAATTTGATCTTTAGGACCCTTAGTTCTTACCTTAGATTACTTAATTGTTCAAGTTCTAAAGCTTGATCCAAGTGATTTGGTGCTATTTTATGAATTTGATCGTACTAGATGTGATTAGATCAAGATTCTAATACTAAATTCAGATCAGTGTCATTGAGACAAATTCAAAGGACCTTACAGATAAAAAATCAAACTTCTATAGCCTCTAGAATCTCAGAAAAAACCATTTTAGATCACAAACAATGGTTCAAATAAAAAAATCGAGCTAGAATCCTATTTTTAAATCGAGTTGCACTAGCGAAATCGTTTACACTGGTCTAAACTAGCGTCCCTCTAATGCACTGCCTCCGGGATGCTTCGCGTTCGTCTCGGTCACCGAAACGATCCCACATGCGTCCTGGTTTCCAGGACATTGGGCGTTCCGCCCGAACGGGACCGCATTCGACGTTGGCCCTTGTGCGCACATGTGTTGCATGTGTGTGCGCAGCACACTGTGTCATGTGTCACTGTGCGCATTGCTAAAATGACATCTTGGGAGCGCTGTCCATTGGGGACGATGCACCTGAATCGTCCGTTCTGTTTTGCTCATATCGGGGTCTAAGATGACCCAATTTTTTTTATATCTATGTTTGCCATTCCTAGGGTTTTTGGGTCCAAAGATTACATTGAATGACTTAGATTTATCGTCCGAGTTGTCCTTAATGTGAGTCTAACCATGATCCTCGGTTTTGGTTTCATCGGCGTTCCAATAGCTATTGAGACCAGATCTGAAAGAGGAAAAGTTGAAAAAAGCAAAAAGAGATGGATAGAGGGTGTGGCCTACTTGATTTGAGCCAAAGAGGGAAGATTGGAGTCCTCTGGTGAGTGTAGACGTCATTTGTGTTTGCTGGAGAACAAGGCAAAGAAGGCAATGATTCCTGGGCTATTTTGCGTTGGAGAAAGGGGGAAAGCATGCTTCTGTAGTTGGAGATCCACTTTCCTCACATGGAAACAAGATCATAGCCTTTCTCCATTGGCGATGGGATCTGAATGGAGAGGGGGCATCGTTATCCAAACGACCCCCTCTAATTTGGGTCCCTTGCCTCATTACCAAAATGCCCTCAAAACTTAAAATGTCCATATCCCCCTCATCGAGTTTTGTTTTTGGTGTTCTTTATATTGTTTTATTCTTATCGTTGTGTACTTTCTAAATTTAGTATTTTCAAGTCAAAATTCTATTTATATTTTTTATTCATTTTATTACTATTTTTTAGCAGTAAAAATTGAAAATATTACATCCTTCCCACCTTATAAAAATTTTGTCCTCGAAATTTTAGTACATGCCTCTATATAAATAGCTCTGGGTGGGTCCTCTTCATCTCATCTTCTATCTCCTATGTGACTTCTTGCAGTGAGTGATGTTACCAAATGACCTTGACTAATAGAATAGTCTTAGTCCTCAACTCTTGGACTTTATTATCTAGGATGCATACAGGTCTCTCCTCGAATGTCATATGAGGCTACAACTCCTCTGGGATCTACTCCAGCATGTGAGACGGGTTTGGTACATACGTCCTCAACATGGATACGTGGAAGACATCGTGTACATTTGACAACTGTGGTGGTAGGGCTAGCTAGTATGCTACTAGCCCAACTCTGCGTAGGATCTCAAAAGGGCCAATGTACCTAGGGCTAAGTTTTCCTTTATTTCCAAATCTCATTACTCCTTTCATAGGGGAAACCTTTAAGAATACATGCTCACCCTTGAAAAACTCTAGGTCCTTTCACCTCTTGTCAGCATAACTCTTCTGGTAGTTGTGTGTTGTCAATAATCTTTTTCGAATAAGCCAAACTTTCTTTGTACACTGTTCCACCAACTTGGACTTCATTATGTGTCTCTCTCCTACATCGCTCCAACATAAAGGTGGATGGCAAGGCCTGCGATAAAGTGCCTCGTATAGAGCCATGCCAATACTTGCGTGGTAGCTGTTATTATAGGCAAACTTTACAAGTGGTAAATGATCCTCTCAACTACCCTTCCAGTCCATGACACACGTCCTTAGCATATCCTCAATCGTCTGAATGGTCCTCTCAATCTAGCCATCTGTCTGGGGGTGGAACACTGTGCTAAATTTCAACCTCGATCTTAAAGCCTCTTGCACACTCTTCTAGTACTTCAAGGTAAACCGAGTGTCTCGATCTGAAATAATTGTCAAGGAAACTCCATGTAGACTCATGATCTCCTTGACATACTATCCATTGTCTGATTCTGTCTGATAAGAAGAAAATGAGCAGATTTGGTCAACCTGTCAACAACAACCCATATCATGTCATGTCCACTAACAGTCCTCGAATGACCCACAATAAAATCCATAGTAATTTGGTCCCACTTCCACTCAGGGAGATCCAATGTCTGAAGCAACCCTGATAGTCGCTGATGCTTTGCCTTAACTTGCTAACAGGTCAACCCAACATCCTTCTTCATCCTGTTCCACAAAAAATGTCGCCTGAGGTCCTGATACATCTTCGTACTTCCAGGATGAATTCTATACTAGGACTGGTGTGCCTCCTAAAGTAACTCATGCCTCAAATCATTCTATCGGTACCACCAACCTATTCTTGAATCTGACACCTCCATTCGGCCCTCTCATAAAATCGCTCTTGTCTTCCAGATCCTAAGTCTCCTTATCCTTGCTCTGTGCCTCTAGAATTCTATTGAGGAATTTAGACCAAGTCGATAGATTGTCAATCATCACTCCAGACTTCCTACTCAAGGCATCTGCCACGACGTTATCTTTCCTTGGGTGGTATTGTATGGTGAAGTCGAAGTCCTTGAGATATTCCATCCATCTATGCTCCCTCATGTTCAAATCACTTTGAGTAAAGAAGTACTTGAGGCTCTTATGATCAATGAATACCTCAAACTTCTCACCATATAAATAATGTCTCCAGGACTTCAGTGCAAATGCCACTACTACTAACTCCATGTGTCTTAAGCTATCTTGAAGCATAGGCAATTACCTTCCCATGTTGCATCAACACTGCTCTTACTCCTTTACCTAAAGCATCACAATAAACCACATAACTGCCTATACCTGATGGTAATGTCAACACCGGAATAGTAGTAAGCCTCATCTTAAGCTCCTGGAAGCTCTCCTCACAAGCATCGGTCCAAACAAACTGGGTGTCTTTCTTGGTCAGGGTAATCAAAGGTAATACAATCTTTAAGAATCTCTCGATGAACCAACAATAATACCTTGCCAAACCGAGAAAATTGCATATCTCTGTCACCATCTTGAGTCTCTCCGAATGTAGCACTGCCTCAACCTTGGCCAGGGTCTATAGCCACTTTATCTTTAGATATCACGTGGCCCAAAAACTACATCTGCTCTAGCCAAAAATCACATTTACTGAACTTTGCATACAAATGATGTCGACAAATTGTATTTAGTACCGTATAGAGATTCTCTCTGTGCATCTCGTGGCTAGGCAAGTAGACCAGTATGCCATCTACAATGACAATCATGAACTTATCCAAATAAGATTGGAATACCCGATTCATTAAGTCCATGAATACTGCCGGTTCATTGGTCAATCTAAACGGCATGACTAAGAACTCATAGTGGCCATAATGACTCCTAAATGAGTTTTCGAGATGTACTCTTCTCTAACCCTCAACTGGTGGTATCTTGATCTCAGGTCTATCTTGGAGAACACTTGCGCTGATTTGAGCAGATTGAATAAATCATCTATGTGTGGTAAGGGGTATCGGTTCTTTACAGTGACACCATTTAGCAACTGATAATCAATGCATGGCCTCATTGATCCATCATTTTTCTTCACAAAGAGAACTGACACTCCTTAGGGAGACCCACTTGGCCTGATGAAGCCCTTATCAAGTAACTCTTGCAATCGTACAGTACACTCTCTCAACTCTACTAGTGCCATTCTGTATGGTGTCTTAGAGATAGGTGATGTACTTGGTATAAAATCAATAATAAAATCAATCTCTCTACTCGGTAGTAATCCTGACAACTCCTCAAGGAAGACATCTACAAACTCTCGCACAATATCAATATCTTCAATTTGAGGCTATCTTCTGTCCTCAACGGTCACATAAGCAAGGAGTGCTCTGTATCCTCGTGCATAAAACCGTGCTGCTCTCACAGCAGAGATGATGCATATACTAACGAGGCTCTCTCTGCCCTGAAACATAAATGCTGATTATCCAGGTTTATAAAAAACAATTCGTTTCTTATAGCAGTCCACGGTAGCCCAATAGGTTGCTAACCAATCCATTCCTAATATGACATTGTAGTCTACCATGTTTAATTGAATAAAGTCTGAGTCCATTCTCACACCTGATATCTCCACTGGTATCACCCCGAAGATACTCAGTAGCCTCTACAGTCTCTCCCACGGGTGTCAAAATATCCAACTCAAATGCCAATTTATACACGCATCATCAAGGAAAAATGCAAAATACATGAAATAAAAGAATGAGTGGACCCTGTGTTAAAGAGCAATGTGGCATGTTGGTCTACGACTATAAGAGTACTTTCGACAACCTGATTCGAGGCCTGTACCTTCTGTCACTTAGGACAATCTTTAAGAAAATGTCCCACCTCTCCATAGCCAAAACACCTGTATGGCTATCTCTACAAAAGTGGCTACTGCTGTCGCTGTCGCTGCCCTTGGTACTGTAGTTTGTCAAATCTGTTACACCCTCCCCTAGGCTGCCAACCCTTGCATCTGTCACATCTCTTCTTTTCTATATCCCTTCATAGTGCATAAATGTCATAATCAAGTCAAATATAAGCATATACAGTCCATAATATAAATATGAAATGTAGTCTATCTCATCACTCACATCGAGCTATCTATCAATAAGGTAAAGATGATCTCCACTGCTATCACGATTCCACTATGGCCTTGCCTTTCTTGCTGTCGACCTCAATATCTTAGGCATTGCAAAACAAAGCAATGTCTTAGAAAGCTATTGCTTGTGTAAGTACATAGACATTTAATGTAATAACAATTGCAACATAAAAAGCAAGTTGAATAGCAATGCTAATATAAGTTTAGGTCATAACATCCATGGAGTATAAGTATCATAAGCAAAACATCTTGTGCAATAAAACATGAATCTCATGAGTATAAAACATGATACTCTTATGGATGTAAAACATGATATGATCCAATCTCAATGAGCACACAATAACAAGCAGGGCACCCAAGGTACATGGGTCTCATACACTCGTATAACAGATCATGAGTACTCATATCAATCCTCTAAGTGTCGTCACATCCAGGCATACAATAACATTTCCATGCTCATCATGTAAGCATACATAATAAGAGTATGGTTCGTCATGCTGCAGTGGCAACCACTCTAGGGTCTCAACCACTGCTGCTCCTCGTTGACACCATAATGGGAGACTTAACGTCCGTCCCCATGGGAAGGCCCAGACTAGTAGCGTGGACTATCTATGTTACCAAACTCCTACCAAAAGTTATCTATGGGCAGGTGTCTATCACATCATAATCACATCATAAATTTGGAGGGTGGGTGCTGGTCCTACTCCCATCGAGCATGACATCCACCAAGTGAGAGCACCCGCCATAAATTACAAAATACAAAAATTACGTATCTCGTAAAACCAAGAGCACTTGTGGCTCACAATCCCAAGGCACACCCCTTATTCCGAGGTTAGCCTCTCAAAGGATTAGCCACCAAGCCTCCACCACTGATTGTATGAAAACCACCAATCTCAGTGATGCAATAAATAAAGAAAGATATTTACTAATCATATATAAGATATGAAGTATCAATACCATAAAATAATCAATCATGAAAACCCATTCAATCTACTATTGAAATCTCATATCAATCATGGCATAAAACTTTAAAATTTATAGATATTCAAAATGAATAAACATGTGACAATCAATCGCAATCAATTAGGATGTTATGATGATGCAAGATTTTAGAAAATTTAAATGCAACATTAAATGTCGTCACATACCTCAATGAGAGATAACCCAATCAAGTGTGTAATCCTCTTAACTTGCACGCTCTGATGTACCTATTAGTATCATGGTACTATTTCATCTACGTGAAATCTATGGCGATCCAATCATTGGATCATTCTTTAAGATCTCTATTTATGATTAACTCATTAATCCTAGCTTTAATTATTATTAATCAGTCTCATTTCATGTTCATATACTCATTTTAGTGTGCATATAAAGTTTACACCTTGATCCAACGGTCAGATCACTCTCGGATCAACAAATTTTCAAGATTTGGGTTAGATCAATGGTCTATATAAATTTCTAGGATAAATACACATAATCTAATCTTTAGAACCCTTAGTTCTTACTTTAGATTACTTAATTGTTCAAGTTCTAGGGCATGATCATCCCTTGATTAGCTTAATCTAAGTGATTTTGTGCTATTTCATGAATTTGATCAGACTAGATGTGATCAGATCAAAATTCTAGTGCTAAATTCATGTCAGTATCATTGAGATGAGTTCAACGGACCTTACGAATAGAAAATCAGACTTCTGTAGCCTCTAGAATCTCAAAAAAACCATTTTAGATTACAAACAACGGTTCAGATAAAAATTTGGGCTAGAATCCTATTTTTACACTAGGTTGCATTGGTGGAACTGTTTACACTAGTCTAAACTAGTGTAGACCGGCGTCCCTAGGATGCACCACCTCCAGGATGTGCTGCGTGCAGCTCGGTTGCTAGAACGCTCCCGCGTGTGTCCCAATTTCCAGGATGTTGGGCGTTCTGCCCGAACGGGACCGCGCACAATGTTGTCCCTTGTACGCATGTGTGTGTTTGTAGCACACTGCATCATGTGTCACTGTCTGCATTCCTAAAATGACGTCCTGGGCATGCCATCCATCAAGGATGATGTGCCCGAATCGTCCGTTCTATTTTGCTCAGATCAGGGTCCTAGATGACACAATTTTTTTAAATCTATTTTTGGTGTTCCTAGGGTTTTTGGGTCAAAAGATTACATTGAACAACTTAGATCTATCATCTGAGTTGTCCTTAATGTGGGTCTAATCATGATCCACGATTTTGGCTTCATTGGCGTTCCACTAGCCATTGAGACTAGATTTGACCTAGATTTGAGAGGGGAAAAGCTGAAAAAAGCAAAAAGAGAAGGATAGAGTGTGTGGCCTGCCTAATTTGAGCCAGAGAGGGAAGATCAGAGTCCTCTGGTGAGTGCAGACATCGTTTGTGTTTGTCGGAGAACAAGGTGAAGAAGGCAAGGATTCCTGAGCTGGTTTGCATTGGAGAAAGGGGGATATCATGCTTTTGTAATTGGAGATTTGCTTTCCTCACAGGGTAAGATCACAGCCTTTCTCCGCTTATGACGGGATTGAAATGGAAAGGGGGTGTTGTTATCAAAACAACCCCATATATTCTTATAGTTTTTGAAAAACCTTCAATATAAGACTGGTTTTTAAAAACCATCTTGTACTGTTATAGGAATATAGGACGGGTTTTCAAAAACCATCCTATATTCTTATGGTTTTTGAAAAACCAACCACCTATATTCTTATAGGAAAAACCATTCTATATTAGGTATGGTACATTCTTTTAATCGTGTTATATGAGTCGTGTCATATCCACCCGTTTAATAATTGTGTCGTGTTTGAGTCAAGGTTCTTGACATGATTATTAATCAGGTCATGTTCATGTCAACCCGTATATTGTAATGGGTCAGTCTTTTCATGACACGAACATGATTAGCCACCCCTAGGCTTTCATACCATTCATGAGGAGCCTTGTGAGGAAAAACTAGGGGTGAATATAATAATATCCAAAATATAATATATAATAAAGCAAAAATAAAAATAAAAAAGAGTTTGATTATTTAAATTTCTCTAGGAACCACTCTTCAACACCTAAGAATGTGCATTTTTTGATATATGTGTCTCATTTGCTGATAAGAGTGGCCTCCAATTACAATATTTGAGTCTTACCAATATAAGGGAATTTCTCTTTCTCTGAAGTGTCCCAAACAATATAAAAGCCTAATAGGGCATTTTTAGGTGATAATGAGTCTCACTTGGGAATGTGGTGAGTCTCATTTCAAGTTTTTTTAGAGAACATTTAAGTATAGATATGAGCAAGGACCAAGTATAAAGGACTCTCTTCGACAAAGTCCTAAACATTTTAAAGGTTAAAGGAAACCCATGGGACATAAATGGGTCATGCTTTGAAAGTTTTATCCATTGGATGATTTCTAAAAACTGTTTTCTTGAGTTGAAAAATGGATAGATGGTAAAATTTTAGCAGTCCATTTTACAACTTAATGCAGCAACTACTAGGACCATTCAATTGATAAGAATTATGGAGCTTGGCCCATCTAAAGTAAATGGTTTAGATCTTTAAGAATTTGGGTCTACCATGAGTTGTAGGATTTTATACCATTCATGAAGAGGCTCATGGGGAGAAAAAGAGGGTGGATATATTACTACCCAAAATATAATATATAATAAAGAAAAAAATCTAAGTTTAATTATCTAAAATTCTTTGGGAACTACTATGCAACAACTTAGAATGGGACCCATTTAAAGATGAGAGAAAGCCCTTTGGGCATTTTTTGATATATGTGTCCTAGATGCTAGTAAGAGTGGGCCCCATTTGTAGTGTTTGAGCCTTACTAGCATAAGAGATTTGTCTTTCTCGAGAGAGTACCAAACACTAAAAAATCATAAAGAGGTGCTTTTGGGTGATAATGGGTCCACTTGAGCATGTGGTGGCTCTTATTTCAAGTTTTCTAAGAGAATTATAACTCTCTCTCTTTAAAAATAGATATGGGCAAGGACCAATTATAAAGGGTTCTCACTGGAAATTTCTTAAACATTTTAAAGGCTAAGGGAAACCCAGGAGATATTTTTTATTATTATTGATAATGTGCATTACTGTAAGTAAGGTGAGTCCCATCTAAAGAGAATGTAAAATAAGGCAAGAAAATATGCCCTACTTGTTTCAAACAAAATGAGTCGTGTTTCAAGGGAACTTTAAAATGACTTTGTTAACATAGGATTTTTCCTAGGAGAGTCTTGAATGTTTCCAGCATGAGAAAACTCAATGGGAGAAGTTTTATTTTGGTAGTGAAAATAACTTGAATAGGTACCACATTTTACAGACCAAGTGGGCCGCCTTATCATGAAAAGTTTGGACTTAAAATATAAGACTTTCTCCAAAAGAGTCTAAGATAATTAAAACAAGAGAAACCTCCAAAGGGGCATGGTTTACCTTTTAGGATTAATGGCCTCACTTCATAGGCTGTGCGACGCCTTTTTAGGTTTTCTGAGTTGTTCTCGTAGAATACTAGAAATAGTAAAAGTTTAGAGGTAGAAACCCATTATGGGACAATCCTGATGTTTTCCTAAAGAAGGTGGGTCCAACGTGAGATGTTTTCTCTTTCTTTTTATCTCCTTTAGAATAAGTTACATTTGTTGTACACAAAGTGGGCTCCATTTTGATATTTTTGGAAAATAAGGACTTAGAGATCACATGCTAAAACAAGACTCTTCCAAGAGAATCCTTTTAAAACTTAAACAGAGCCCTTTCTTAGGGCTTTTTTTTTTGTTAGATGGCCCCCACTTGTTTGAAAAAAGTGGGTCTCATTCTAAATTGTTGTAGCACAGTCTCCAAATAAATTTGGATAACCAAACTTATATTTTCTTTTAATTTATTATATATTATATCTTTTGAAACATTGTCGGCCCTATAAGCACTTTTTTTAAATAGAGGGAGGGTAAATTGTAAAAATTACTCCTCTAATAGATTTCTTTCTCAAAATTTTTTAGTTCTCTACTAAGGATTAACTTGGAAATTTTGAAAACTTAAAAATTTCAAAGAATTTGAATTTTTAAGAGGATATAAAGTTTGAATTTAGAGATAGACTCTAATAAGATAGAGACTTGGAGATGAACTGGGATTTTATGACTTTTCCTATATAAAATAGCCAAAGTTGTAATATCTCAAATTGTTTACTCATTTTCTATATGAATAAAATGAGATCATATTCCAAATTATTGAGTAGAGTTTGGGAGCTCATATGACTTAAAAGCCCAAGTCATATAACTTAGTAGAGCCTGTTATATACATTGAGTGGTCTTAAGAGATGGTCCACTAAGGGAGCTTAGGATGGGTCCACATGGGACTTCCCAGATCCCTAGAGTATGGAGTGGATGGCCATGATGGAGCATGGAATTCACATGGGAAGATAAGGCTAAGCATATAAGGAGAGAGGCATAGGTATATTTAACGTGTAGTAGCATGCAAAAACCATGCAAAGGTGGATAGGTTTAGGCGTGAATTTCATAACCTAATTGAAGGGCCAAGATAACTTAATGAATGCACAACAGGTTGGCTTAAATGAGTGGCTAGGATTAGTTTGAAAATAGCATAATTATCTAGCATAGGTGAGTGGCTAAGATTTATATGAAAAAGATATCCACAAAACTAGCCATGAATGGACCTCCAATTAGATGGCCAAGATCAAAAGCAAGAATGTGACTTTTCTAGGGGAGTTTAAGTGCTAAGATTTGATCCTAGTGCACTAACTTGATCAAGGACTTAATCATGATTTGATGAAAACTATAGGATTGAATTGTTGATGAAAATAGCAAGTGAATAAAAACGTTAACTGCATGCTGAAATAGGAAACATTGGCGACATTGTTTTTAGCATGGAAATAGCATAGGAGTCCCTTACCAAATCTCACAAAAATCCCATCCTATTCATGCATTGTGAAACTTGTGGAGGATTAGCTAGAGTTTGAATCAAATTTAGAAATAAAACCAGGTTGAATTAGGAGGAAAAGGATGCCCCACTTTTAGGCATCAATTCCCATTACTACATAGGAGGCTTTTAAATTCGATAAAAAATAAAATAGAAGTCAGTTAAAAACAACTTCCATCGAGCCAACTTTGAAAGTTGATAACTGTTAAAGTCGTTTATATAAATGACTTGAAAAATCAATGAATTTTCAAATCATTTAGCTCTAAACAACTTTAAAAGTCCATAAACAACTTCAAAAGTGTGGTGGTAGTGTTGGGAATGGTAAAAAAAGAAGAAGAAGATTTTTTTGAAGTTGTTTAGGGCTAAATGACTTAAAAAATGAGTGACTTTTGAAGTTGTTTAATCCTAAATGACTTCAAAAGTATTTTTATTTTTGACATTGTCAACACTACCACCTGTATACATTCAATATACACCTTATATAATTTTATTACAATCTTTATACACATGAAAAACAAATATACATTTGCTTCTACAGCGGGTACAAAATATCTAAATTCATCATTATCCATCTACATCTAACTTGAAAATACTTCATAAAAGAAATCACACCCCATGCACTCACTGCATCATCTACATTCACTTTCATATTGGGTACACAACATTCAAATTCATCATTATCCATCCACATCTATCTTGAAAACACTCCTATTGCAGCATGCTTGCTGGTAGCTTCTTGAGAAATGTAGAAGTACTTCTGAATGTTATAGAGGCTACCATTGTTGAAACAAGTGACTGAGGATTTTCCTTTTTATCCTTGTACTTGGATCAGAAAAATAGCTTTAACATAGAAAAGAGAAGGATATGTTCTTTGATGAGAAAGAAGAGGAATAAAACAGAGCTGAAGGTTGTGTAAAGCAGTAAACAAACAAAGTCATGACACATGTATTCACATTACTTTTCGATGTACAGTTTGTACACACACACACACACACACACACACACACACACACACACACACACACACACACACACACACACACACACACACACATATTATAAAGTGGGAACATTGGAATTTTGTTCACTTAACACTTGATTCCATTGAGTTAGCAAACCAGCAAGGTGTCATTCTGTGTTTGAAAGCTTAGACTTGACGAGAATTGGTTCAATTAAAACTCCTTCCATCAGACGAGTTAATGATCGATCGATGTGGTCGGTTTGGTTTCTTTGTTAACTTGGATGGAACTCAAAACCTCGTTGAGTTGGCTAGACGATGATGAGAGAATGAAGAGTTTTTAATGGTTGTGGTTGTTTAGGTTCTATTTGGTGATAGTTTTCTCAGTGAATGACTGTTCAGCATAGGAGGTATTACAATTTGCCTCCTCTTCCATAGACACAGGCAAGATCCAATTGCGTCTACTATGAGATTTTTGTTGAAATAATTTGCATTACATTATGTTATGCAATGAATAATTATTTTTTCCCCTAATGTTAGACAGATGCACCCATGAGCAGCCTTTACCGCTGATTCATTTAAGAGAGAGGCTCCTTCTTGTGCCATTGCTACACAAGAAGGTCCATGCTCTAACCAAAGGTTTTTTTTAGATTCAATTCTTTGAGTCATGATAATTAAAAGGGTAGTCCCCATGTACGAAGCTCCCTTGTATGCGAGGTCCGGAAAAAGGTGACCAAAAGGGTCAATAGTATGCATCCTTGCCTTGCATTTTTCAAGACGCTATTTCCACGCCTTGAACCCGTGATCTTAAGGTCACGTGACGATAACTCTACCATTGTGCCAAGTCTCTCTTTCTGAGTCATAGTAAGTGTAGAAGTTAAAAAAATCCATTTTCAGGTAGACACCTACCTTTGATAAACTTAGGCAAAACTTTTAGAAGATCTAACCATCCTACTTGTTGGGACTTCTTAAATTACCTACCTACAAAAAATTACTCTCATTAGTTATCTATAATCTATTTTTCTTTCTGCTTTAAATTAGGACTATTTATAACTAAAAGTAAAAATACAAGACATTAAAAATATCAGATGAGCATGATTTTCTATATATGGACTAAATATGAGAGGCCAAATAAGATAAATGACTTTCATCTTAAAAAAATATTAAAGAAAAATGGGCGTCAACAAAAGATGCTCTTTTAGTGTCTACAATTATCAGGACTTTAAAAATTTTGATGTTCTAGATAAAGCTTAGTTTGTGTGTGGATACTATAATTTTAAAACTGTGATCATTTGTCTGTAGAGACGACGAGAAAGGTGCTTCGGAGGACCACAAAACTCACTGTCATCCTACGTTTTTCAATACTTCACCTTTCGTTCTAAACTCCCTAATCATACCACTAATCTAACTCAAGATATACTTAAAGATGGCTCACTTAAAAGGTCAACCAAATGCACGAAGCTCCCACGTATGCGAGGCTCAAAAAAGGGGAACTACAAGAGTATAACTTTACCTTGCATTTTACAAGAGGCTATTTCCACACCTTGAACTCATGGCCTCAAGGTCACCTGACGACAACTCTAGCATTGTGCCAAGGCTCTTCTTCTACTTAAGATGGCTCTACTGACTTTCCCAATTACTATAATTGAATGAGTTATTGTTGTAAGATGGATGCATGTATTCTCCAAACCCAAACCAGACTGATTCCAACCAGCGGAGCAGAACCAAGAGGCCACTAGCTGGTGAAAAAGATTGATTTACTATTTCCAGCTATAGATGGTCTGTTTACATAATTTCTCAGCCATCGAATTATTGTTGCCTTTGTTTTTCAGGAAGTTTTGCTGGTGAAACCATTGCTTTTCCTTGTTTTCCCTTCTGACCATCTATTTGCAGTCACAAATTGGAGGCTTAACTTTCCTTTCCATGCAGTGCAATGGCATTGGAGGATGACGAAATGAAGAGGAAACAATCCAGATTCGAAATCAAAGCCTCTGTTTGTCTTACATTATTCATCAAAAAACAAAACAAAAAACAGAACAGCCCAGCGTACAAAGCCACTGCATATGTGGGTTTAGAGAAGGGATGGACCACAAGGGTTTATAGTACAAACCTTTATACTTTTTTGTAAGAGGCTATTTTCACATCTTGAACTAACCTATGACCTCAATATCATACAACGACAACTCTAAACAATTATGACGTACTCAAATCCCCCGTGTACTTTCAGAAAGACTTATGATATGATAAGATTCGGATGGCTACTTTTCGGGGTGGGAAATTCATGTGGGCCTAGTTGTTTAATGATCTAAACAATTTCCACCCACAGACAGACTGTACGACGGATGAACAATGCAACAAATTGATTAAACATATCTAACAATTCTACCTCTTTAATTAGCTTTTGACTAAATATGAGAAAATGACCGTGCAAGAATTTGTGTTCATATATAATCAATAGTTATTATGATATGAAAAAAGTGGGGCTACTACAGTTTTGTGTTAGCTGCTCCTACCGGGTTTTCCATTTTTTATCTCTTCCAATTCTTATAGATGGCCAAATAATTGATGTGATGGAAGGTGACTTAGTATAAGGCGTGATGTTTTCATACGTGAAGCTTGACTAGCGATAATCCCTCTCATATGTCATGCATATGCTTTTGTAGATCGTATTTGTGGACTGGGTGGATAACAGATGGTTACTTATCTTTCCTCTCTTCCTTTTTTCTTCTCTACTGACTTCACCTAGTGGAACTTTAGTTATATATGTCATGTCTTGAAAGGGAGTCCTGGAGCAACAAGTAGAGTTGTTGTCATGTGACTTTGAGGTCACAAGTTCAAGGCATGGAAATAGCCTCTTGCAAAATGCAAGGTAAGGCTTATGTACTCTTGACCCTTGTGATCCGTTCTTTCCCTGAACCCTGCATACACGAAGCTTTGTGCACCTGGATTACCTACATTTTTCTTTTATTGACTGTGTTTCTTTGTTGACTTCCATAGGATTCTTAGTTCAGACTATCTTTAGCATCCAAAGAGGCGCTACTTTTTTTTTCACATGCATGTTGAATTTTTCTAAAAGTCTAATCCATTCATCCATCTGGAAATGTCTTAGATAAGCCAGATACAAAATTTTATACCCACTGATTCTTTTAGCCTATGTTTCTTGGCTAGAAATCTAGACCAACCAATTTTATTAATTTTTCAAAAACCTAAATCAAGTGTTACAATAATCTAAATGCAATGATTTCTCCTAAATTGCCTATTTTTTATACACTGATCATAATTGAAATGATCTGATTTATATGTAAATAAATATAATTTGGCATGAATTAACCAACAAAACAAGTTAGCTCAAATGGTTTGAGTTGATATTGTAAGTCCAGAGTACAAGTGACAAAGTGAGCAAAATAAAATATCTTTTTGGAATAAAGTGAAAAAGTTTACCTACCATGAAAGAGAATGAATGTGTTCTTATATGTAAATATTTATTTTTGCAAAAGATAAATAACAAAAGCAAGTAGATTGAGTATAAATTCCTTAGGTCTAGAGTTCAATTCACCATATCATCGTAATTCTAACTTTTTGGAGTAAAATTCAAATGCGTATTGAGCTAGTAGAGAAAGGAGAGAACTTGTGAAACATAGAAAGATTGACAAGGAAAGAAAGAGAAGAGAAAAGGAAGAAGGAAAAGAAAGAGAAGAGAATGAATGAATGAATGAGAGAAGGGAGAAGGGAGAAGGGAGAAGGGAGAAAATGAGAGAAAGAGGAGGAGAAAGGCTACAAAATAGTCCATCATCCCTACAAAATGGTATGCCTCTAAAGTGTAAGTTTTTCTTAAACTTTTGGCATTTGCTTTCAATGGAAAACCATGTTACTTTAGTGTTCATTTCATGCTTAAAACATGGATGAAAGATCATGGCTGGAATCACACGTTTCATTAAGTTTTGACAGGATTAATTGGACATGTTTTTCACTCTAAAAAAGTAAGCACTATTACCTATGTGTTTACTATTTTTGAGCATTTTTATTTATTTTTTGTCTCTTGTATACATCTTGAATCATATGTTGTTAAGGTTCATTTATCTCCATGGATGCATGGTTAATGTTAGATTTCGTTACGATAAGACAAATAGAAGCACAAACCAGTAAATTAACATTCAAAACTTGTACATGTATATTTACTATTTTGGGGTGAGATTGTGCTATGTCCAAAGTACTAGAACTCTTGTTTGCCTTTTGGTGCTAAAAGTTTATGTAATTTGATTTTGTTTATAAAATTATCATTTTAGAAAAAGAGAAAAGACAGTATAGTGGGCAAAAAGTAAAGGCCTAGTCAGCCAAACTATAGTTGCTTGTTGTAGTGCAGCCTACTTTTGCATGTTAGGTTCCACAAATGGCTGATCAAATGGAGGGATCTGACAAGATTTTGAGGGGTTTCATCATGGAAAAGTATGTGCACCATGCTATCATTGTTCTTAGAAACACGAGTGTTGGGAGAGTTTGATTGTAGATGTTATCTACTAATTCTACCATCTTGTTTTACGGGTGATACTAATTACGCAATTATATAATAGTATGGAGATCACTACAAGGCTATATATTTCCTAAGGTATAAATTTTAGTAGGCCCATGTTTTACTAGATTTAACCATTAAGAGTACATCCACGACTTAGATGGATTATGAACTAAAATTTTCATCCTTCAGATGATCAAGTTCCTAAGATATACAGCTTTTAGTTAAAATGATGGATGGTTTAACTGTTGATTTGCAAATTAAGAAAAAAGTAGTTAGGATCATCTAGTCTATGAGACTTTTGGTTCATAAGCTATCTTTTCATGGCTATAGACACTGTGAATGTGTAGATCTTCCTAACTGTGGACTAGCTTGGAGTTATGTCTATACTACCTATACTTGATATATAATGACTCCATGGGTTGAAAACAGACTTAGGATAATTATAATATTTGTCTATAGATGTGTTTTATGGGGAAAAAAAAAAAAAATCTCTTGGAGAAGAGAATTACTCCTCTCTAAAATTAATAAAAAGAAAAGCTTATTAAGGTACTCTCTCTCCCCTTTTCTCTCTAAGACATGCAAGTGCATAGGTATGCGCATGTGTGTAGGTGAATAGTATTAAAAAAAGATATGGTCATGAGACCACCATGCACGTAACTTGGAGAAATGAAAATCAATCACTTTGAATTATATAGTTTGTCAAACTATATGGAGGAATACTAAACAAAAGTACTACATTTTGCATGAAGGGGTTCTACTTTTGGATGATCTAGCTAGTTCATTTGATTCCTCTTGCTTTGTATTTATTTTAACTAAAAATACTTGAGCTCTTGATGATTCTCCTATTTCCAAAAGTCCATTTTACGTCAATGAATTTTAACTAATGTTTCTAGCCACCCAATTATCATTGACAAAGGTACTCTTCATCAGATGTTAAAATCATCCAATCTATATGATTTTTTTAATAGAAAATATCTAAAACAAGAGAGATATGATGTATTGGTTTGATCATCCAAAAGTGAGGCCTCTTTATGCAAAAAGTGGCCTTTCATTTTAATGCATTGTTTGAGCACTTTGGTTGAGCATTCATCGTTCAAAAGTGGGTCATCTTTGAGCAAAAAGTGGCACTTTGGTTTTAATATTGATTTGAGAACTTTGATTATCATTCCTCAAGGATATACAATGACGTTTCATTACTCCTAGGGGTGTGAATAAGACCGAAACATTAGGTACGGTCTCAGTCCCATAGTTCAACCTGATTGGACTGAACTTAAATCTATTAAATATAAAAGTCTTTTTCCCTCTTAACCCTAAGTTCATATACAAGCGCTTTGATTTTTGGGAGCAGTAGAAGATCAAAACCATAGTCCATGAAATCCTAGGGTTTTTTCATCTTGTAATGTAGGTGAAAAACTCGATTGAAGTTCATGAACTAGGCGAAGATGAAGAGATATAGAAAGAGCAAAAGGGATTCAAGATCCTAGTTTTGAGTCCAAAATCCTTGTATGGTTTTTCTCTCTTAAAAGATCTTCTTCCTCATAGAAGTTAGAAAGACCAATCCGAATTTGTTGAAATCTTGATCAAATACAGCTTAGATTTAGGATTTTAGTAGCCCATCTCCAGCTCCAGATCCTACAAGCCTGAAAATCTTAGCTAAAAGGCACAGAGAATGCTTTGAGGCTATGCAATTTCTTCTTCCTCTCAAGGGAAGGAAATTAATTTTTGGTCTTCTCCTCGTTCCTTTCATAGGATTTGCTTCAAATTACAAAAAATCAGTGTTTGAATCAAGTAGTAGCAGAAGAAGATTAGGTTTTTTCTAGAAAGATTTTATTTTTCTTCTTTAATTTTAAGGGGAGCCTTGGTGCAACAGTAAAAGTTGTCATGATGTGACCATGAAGTCACGGGTTCAAGGCGTGGAATCAGACTCTTGCAAAATGCAAGGTAGGGTTGCATACTATAGGCCCTGAAGGTCCACCCCTTCCCCAGAACCCGCATAGGAGGGCTGCCCTTTTTAATTTTGGATTTTATCTTTTTAAGCTTTTATCTACGTTTGTTATTATTTTAGTTTTACTTGGTGTTGATGTGTCTGTGGAATGGAATAATGATCCGTTGATTCAGTTATCCTCGGGCAATGGTTTCTCTTATACTATTTGCAGCCTTGGAGTCCAGACCGATCAAACCCATCGGAAGACCGATCGGTCTTTGCTAGACCTAGATCAGTTTAGTCCGGTCTCAGTTCTTATGGTAGTAGACCAAAAAAATTAGGTCCAGCCCACTTTAAACCCTGGAACTGAACCGGACCGGACCATTCACACTCCTAACTAGTCCTCCGTCCTCACAAATAACATGCTACTTTTGCTCCATGGAGGGCTCTCTCTCTCTCTCTCTCTCTCTCTCTCTCTCTCTCTCTCTCTCTCTCTCTCTCTCTCTCTCTCTCTCTCTCTCTCTATTATATTTCTTGAAAAGAAAGATGATCTTACCATAAACAAGGCCTTGACATGGGGGAGAGTCATCTGTCCCTGCTTCATAAGCTGTAAAATGAGGAGACTTTCCGCCCGCATCCTTATTTTGCTCAATAGCATCATTCATAAACGCATCCACCTTTGCCTCGAGTTTCTTCGTGTCTCTTGCCACTCCTTGCAAATCGAACCGCGCCAAAGAAGGAAAAATGTCAGAAATATTCAGTTTCCCCATCAGCAACTGTATCTCATCTAACAAATGATGCATCTCTACGGCTTCTTTCCTCTTTCTCCACTCATATTCCCTCCCCACAAGATGCCACAAACAGTATTTAAGGCCACTATAAATGTCAATTCACAGATGTTAATATGTGTCCCATTCCGTTTGAAAACGTCTTGCACCATTGCACGAATTTCCCGCCGGCGGTAAACATAATAATAATCAAGACTTACATTGCTCATTACCTCTCTAACGAACACTTTTCTTAGTTTCCGCCAATGATCGCCATAAGGACTCCACGTAATTCCGGCGCCATCGAAAAGTGTTGCTGCTACAGTCGGCGAGTCATGGGTTGAGAAGATGATGTCCTTCTCCTGTAAGGCCTCTTTGGCTACTTTCTGGTGAGCTTAATATTATCCAGAGTTTTGACCCAACCTTCACTTTCATCACCGGACCGTATATCTGGGCTTCATCTTTGAATTGCTGGTGGATCTCTCTCTTTAGAAAAGGCAGGTAGCCCACCAAAGGTAATTCCCGTGGCCCCGGAGGTAGTGTTGCTCCTTTTCTCTTCGATTTCACTGCCTTCCATGTGTACGACAACATCCCGGCTATCACGGTAACGGTAATTGCCACCGACGTTATGATTCCAGGAAACCATAAACTAAGATCCATTTTCACCGAAAGTAATGGAGTGGCTGCGGTTGTGAGTCGCTCCGAAGTACTTATAGTGAAACTAGTATGATAGGGACTAACGAGCGAGATTATTTTGTATTATTTAGATGTAACGTTTCAACATTTTAACAGTCATTAACATGAAGTTTTGGAGTGCGAGATAATTCTTATTCTACGTCAATCAGAAATGAGAGGGAGAGGATGATAATTAAAAGGTGAAAAAAGTACAATTAAGTATGGCACCCTCCATTAACGATCATATGAACCATGATCTATGGCTACGGATGGATGGTTTCGTTCGCCAAACCTTGGGTTCCCGTGTCCTTTACACGTGAAACAAACTCTTCTTGTCAAAAAGAGAGAGAGAGAGAGAGAGAGAGAGAGAGAGAGAGAGAGAGAGAGAGAGAGAGAGAGAGAGAGAGAAACAGCGCATCTTCCATTAAGACTTGCCAACATGCTGTCTTTAATTTGGCAAATAAGGGAACTGAAAAGTTCGGAATCCGGTTTCTAGTTTTAAGAGAAAGGGTAGCATGGTACACGAAGTTTTCCATGTGCAGAATTCCAGGAAGGAGCAGACTACAAGGGTCACGGCTTTATCTTGCATTTTTTGCAATAGGCTGTTTGCATGCCTCAAACTTGTGACATCAAGGTCACACGAGGACAACTCTACCATTGCACAAAAAACAAAAAAGAAAATCCATAAAAAGAAAAATGAAAGGAAAAAGCAGAGAAAACTGATTGAAACACTTTAGAAAGAGAGAAAAAAACTTAACTCTGTTTGGTCTCTTCTTTAGATTTTAGAACTCAAAGAAGATTAGAGGAATAGATCGTGTACATTGCTGAAATTGGAGAGTCCGCATGGGCAAACCATAAGAGAGTGACCGTGCAGGCATAGAGTAAAAGAGAAACTGTGAATCTCAGCCAATGTTGAAGGGAAGATGTTAAGGCCCCAACTGATGTCATATGCTTGCGATCGGAAATGAGGTTGAAATCACCTTCGTTACAATTAACCGACAAAAATGTTGGATTGTTCTGATGATGATATTCTCCTAGCAATGCCATCAGCCTGTTTATTAACCACTAGGAATGTGAGAAATGATAAACTCCTAGAGGCAATGATCTGCTCGATATTGTTGACCATTTCTGGAAATTTTCAGGAGGCCTTATCCAGCTGTTTTATCCACGAAATAGCCGTGCAGACTGCAATTTAATTAGTGTATAAAATATTTTCTTCTAATCTCTCTTCGAGTTCTGAAATCCCGAAGAAGAGACCAAACAGGGTTTAAGTCTTTTCTGCGGAGGAAAGTTTTTTCATGTTTGTTTGTTTGTTTGTTTGTTTTTTTTAATCTCCTTAAAAACTAGCTATTTGATGCCCAAAGTCTGGGTTCCCTTCCTTGCCAAGTCACCAACAACCTTTTCATGCTGGACTTAGTTGGCAAGTTTTAATTGGAGGGTGCCCAACTCATTCCCTTTGCAAGTATTAATTGGAGGGTGCGCTACTGGGTCTTGCTATTTAGACTGGATAGAATTTCACAATTCTTATAAAGAAAGAAAAGACAAAAAGAATACACCATATAAGCATAACAAAGGAAAGAAAAATGTTCTTGTGCTAGTCATCCGGTGACAGTTAGAAATCAAGCCAATTTTATCAATAACAATGTAACTTCAACATAAGTTAAATACAATAACAAGCTGAATATATTTTTCCTATCTTGATCATCATGTCAAGCAACGAACAAGAAGTAAAAATACAAATTCTAGAAACAAATTCAAGAACAACACTAACTTGGATTAAGTAAAGCATGGATAGACATTAAGATGAAATAAAGAACAAGGTAAAAAATGGGACGCAAATGACATTTTATTTGAAGTCAGATGGGCATTTTTGGAATTTTGTTACTAAAGTTCCTCTTCTTCAACTTCAACCCGCGAGGAAGAAAACACAATAGAGGGAAGAAGAGGAAGATGGGGAGAAGAGACGACAACTAGAGGAGAACGTCAGTGTAGGATCGGCATCATGTCTAATTCCCAGTGATGTAAATTGGCCGGATGGAGAAAAGAGGAGTAGAGAATGGTGCTATTGGAAATGGGAAAGATCGATGATGACGAAAACAGAGAAAAAAGAAGGAAACCAGTGAAATCAGAGGGGAACAATGAGGAGATGGAGGGTAAGGGATTAGAAGAGGGGGAAAGAGGGAAAACCCAGATCCTTCTTCATGCCGTCGGTGAGGTAAATTGGGAGAAAAAAGAGAGAGAGGGAGAGGCTAGAATCACATGATCCGTCACCGCGTGGTGGAAAACGACGCCTGGGCGAGGCAGGTGGGGTCATGCGGTGAACAGAGGAGATGAAGAATAGTGCTGGAGAAGGGATGCCAATTGGTGTGCAAGTGGAATAGGTGGCTCAAGTTGGTTTGGGGAGTGATGAGGAAGAGGCCCTATGCAGGGTGCTGGGAGATCTTCCCTAATGTAATGATCCTAATTTTTAAAATTTATTTTAAAGGATTATAAATTAAATTTTAAATTTCACTGAATTGATCTTTTGAAAGACATCAAATTAGACCCCAATACCTTCACCTTTGAATTGTATTCAAAAAGATTACTCAAATGATACCAAGTTTGCTAAAATTGAAGTTCGGATGAAGAAGATATGTAAAATTAATGAAGGGCGATTTTGAAAAAGAAAAAAAAAAGGGAGCTTAAATAGAGGGGGTCGTATTTGATACGGGTGCCCCCTCCCCCCAACTTAAGGAAACCCAATGCAGTCGTCAGCCTGCCTTCCCTAAGCCGACAGAAAAAAAATAAAAAAATGAAAGAAGAACCATGCCTAGGAGGAGAAACATGACTCCGGTGGAGGAGGAGGAGAGAGAAGGAGAAGGGAAAGGAGAGAGGGAGAAGAAAAAAAAAAACCTAGATCGTGCCGAAGAGAGTGAAACCGATGGAGAGAGAGAGAGAGAGAGAGAGAGAGAGAGAGAGAGAGAGAGAGAGAGAGAGAGAGAGAGAGAGAGAGAGAGAGAGAGAGAGAGAGAGAGAGAGCTTCTGTAGTAGGCAGCCGTGCAGGCGAGAAAGGGGCAAGGATTTCTAGGTTTACCGAATTTTGCAGTCGTCATCGGAGAAGACGACAGCTCAGATCGATGATCCGGGACTATCATCTTGGTTTGCACAAAGAGTTGAACCAAAACCCTATGTCTATGAAGTGATTCGAGTGGTTCTTGGTGGTCAATCGGAGAAGAGTTTCACACACGACAAACTCAAAGATCATCATTAGCAAATGATGATCAATCTGACAAATACATTTAGGGAAGAAGGCCAGAGACCCACTGTGAGGTAGGAATTCCAAAACCCAACTCGTGAATTCCATGTTTTAGCTAGGTTCATGCTGTTTTATGCTAGATCTAGGGTTTCAGATTGATTTGCATGTAGATTCAAATTGTTTTGTTGAAAAACATTATCAAACCTTATATTAGCTTGATTTGAACTGAGATTGCTTGATTTATGACTGATGAACAGCACTGTAGGAGTGTTGATCCACCTTTCTGAGGTTCCGATCATCCGATTGGAGCTTGGATAGGAGTGATTAGACATTTTGAACCCCTGTCCACGGATGATCCAACCATTAAATTTTAAGTCTACACTTAGATAAGTATAAAATAGGTCTTAATTATCCAGATCAACAGCTGATAAGAGCTATAGCCACTCGATTAACTTTCTGATCATTGATCCGAGGGTTATGGTGGCAGATCCGACCATTGTGCACCTCTATTGCTAGATTCGACTGTCCAAATTGTAAATTATGCTTAAAAATGGTTAAACACAAACCTTTTTTGGCTAGGATGTGACTGGAATGTCAATATGTGTAGGAAAACAGATCAGACAATCTAGACCATCAGATATGTTACTATGTAAATAGTGTTTGACAACATCTGATCGATGATTAGATGCTGCCATTGAGTACCTCATCCTTACAAATGATAGGATGAGTCAAAATTTTAAGATTTTGAAGTGAAACAAATCGGATGATCTAGGCCTTCCGATCTGTCACTATTTAAACAAGAACCCTGTGATGTTTGATCAAAGATCAGATGCCATAGATGAATTTCTAAACCTTGAATTGGCTTAAATATGATATAAATTATGGAATTTGGATAAACATCTATTGGACCATCTAGCCTTTCAATTGGACAATGATGGAAGAGGAACCTAACAATGTCTGATTGGTAATCAAAGACCACTGTTACGTACCTTGACCCTTAAGTAAACATACTCTAAAATTCTAAAAGATTAGGGCATTAATTATTAGAAAATTGATGGATTGAATAAGGACCATCGATTGCCACTACATACATTGTTTATTAAGTCATTAGAACTCTAATAGTCTTTTCGATTCTACTTAATGAGCTTTGAATTGTAATAGCCAACTCAATCACTCAAACAACGTGGATCGTTAAGAGAATCATTAAATCAAGGACCTTGGCTAAATAATCATGACCACGAGTTTATGGTTAAAAATTGAGAACATGGATCATACCTTGAAATACTAAGTCAGATTACCATGACTTATCAGATTAAACTGTTGGATCTAAATTGTTTATCAATGAGGATATTTGAATGGTAAATGTAAATCTAAACTATGAACCACTAATTGGTGAATAGATGATGGACCTAGGACTGAACTGATTATGTATCCCTCTATGTCATACATGATTAGTGGAAAATTAAATGGTTCATGATAACCTAAGCCATTAGACTTTGATTAAAACAAAATTTTTATGTACTCATTTATATATGATTCAACATTGATAAGAACTCTGTAACATCGACAGAGAATATTAGTTGTTAAGTCGAGTTGAGGAAGGAACTTAGCGAAACTAAGAATTTTGCCTAATAGGTAGGTGGTTTTAACATCTATTTGCCCTTGAGATTTTGAATAATCAAATCTTAGTTTATCATATTTTCTATTTCAGATTACTTGACTATCATGAAACTTACACTTCATCATGTTACTTTGTTTTAATCTTGTAAAGAATGCAATGTTTGCAAATGAGACATGTGAACTATGTATGTATGTATGTATGTATGTATGTATGTATGTATCTTCGCAACCATGATGCATGTTTTTGTATGAAAAACAAAAATGATGTTGTTCACTACATTTAGTTGAGTGCCTTTGAAAGAAATGATGATATTTGAAATACATCAATCCCATGTTTTGAGATTGAGTTAAATAAATGCATGATTTTGCATGAGATATATATTTATATGATTTAAGATCATTTGGGATTGAGATATATGTTTGTTCAGGCTAATGAGCCTGGTGGACACTATGTTAAGAGGTTGTACGGGGTGGCCTCCTGGCCTTTAACCACCAAAGGTGGAAGGTATCCATGCCCAAAGTGGCATCGTTTTTCTAAACTATTGTGGTAGGAATAACCATTGGAGGTGGTCACGGCACCCTTTCGAGATGTATCCGTAATCACCGTGGAGGCTACGGTGGCTGGCTCCTAAATACCAGGTGCACAGGACTCAGTGATATGGTCATGAGCATAGTGTGCCATAGGATTTCTGTTTTGTGACCACCTCCAATGTAGATGGGCTTGATGATGGTCTTTAGGTGAGTACTCATGACCAACCGGCTGATATGTTCACTGGGGTGCATATGTGGACATGGTGATGTTGTTAATTTGGGATTGCCGATGTTTGTGATTTAATTGATGATTACTTCAATACTTTAAGGATCTTATGACGTTTGATTTATCAAGTTAGTAGATCTTTCTCATAGTTCTCAAGTTATATTTACATGTGATTTTGGGAATTTTTCTATGTTGCAATTTACTTGAGATTACTATGATGATACAACTATTTGAAAAGTGCATGTTTAAAGTCGTATATGTTTTATATGGATACTATCTGAAATGTTTTAGCATGAAACTGTGGAGCTAAGATTGACAAACTACTTTAATCACGTTTCTTATATCTGATTTGATCACTCTATTCTTTGGAATTGCATGAAAAATGATTTAAAATATTATTTAGAATTGTATTTCAAAATGGGTAAAATGGATGTGAAACTACCTACACAAGCCCAAGCTTGCTGAGACATTGTAAATTGTTTACAATGTCTTAGGTGTGAAGAAGTAGAACAAGGGAAAGAGAGCAGAAGATCGTACTAAAGATCTCGAGATGACTAAACAGGTATAACAAGTAGGTTTGCAATGTGGTTAATGATTTATTGAAGTATTACTTTGAATTGATATGACTTTACTTTATGGACATGTGGATTAAAGTGGTAATGGCATGGCTATGACTAGATTGATCCTGGTTATGATTTTCTTTTGATTTGGTTGAATTTTGATTTTCAATACATGAAGTTATGTATGTAAATGTGATGGGATGGAGATGAAGTCTCCCTTATGCTTTTATTTATAAAATTGTGTTCATCAGATACTTCGCAATGATATGTGTTAAATGTCTAATGTCGTAAAACAGAGAAAACTCTGCCAATTTTTTGGTAGAAATGTAGTGCTTATTTCACTAATAATCCTTTTTAAAAAATGTTTTTCACTATTTATTTTCTAAATACTTTTACAACTAAGGGCCCAACATTTAAGAAAGAATTACAAAAATGTATTATAAAAACCCAAGTCATTACACCTACTGACGTGACAGAAGGAGCTAGTAGAGAGAGGGATTGGAGCAAGAGAGAATGGGAGAGAGGGATATGGACTATAATTTCTTTGTTAACCATATTTTATCATGGTTTATTTATTTTTCTTAAGTTTTGGTATTATATTTTCCCATTTCACTATATCTCTATATCTCATTTGTCATGTAATTTTACTCAAATTTAAAGGTCATTTCTTTATACTCTAGAATTTGATAATCTATTTAGTTATCCTTGTTGAAACTCTTCACCTTTACTAATTTTGGAGAGAAAATACTCATTATTTCCTTGAATTCTTCTCAAGTGATATCATCTATATTTTGGTAATTAGATCCATTTGTCTAATTGTAATTATTATTTCTTATTTTATTATATATATGTAGCATTTTTATCTTATTATTATTATTATTTTTATTATTATTATTTTAGAGTTTGTAATAATCCTAGGGTTTTTCTCTAATTGTAGCACCTATTCTTCAAAAATTTCCATTTTACCTTTACTATAAAGGTTGGAATTAATCTTTTAGACTTTTTCCATCATATTTTCTAATTTATCATTTGTTTCTCTTAAACTTCTACTATTTCACTCAGTATAAGTGAACAATAATCATATACTAGTGTTAGGGTACTTTATCTCTAAACAGGTATGTTTATTTAAGACTTCAAGTTAAACCTAAATATCCTTACATTACACCACTACATGTTGTAATATTTTTATTACTTGATTCCATGGCTTACTATTTCCTATATTGGAGTCTGTAATTTGCTGAGCAGTCCTCCTAGTTATTTCACTAAGTGGTACTTGCTCATACTTCACTATTCCTTCATGAGTTAATTACATTAACTCTTTCTATCCTCATTTTCAACTAATACTATCTTATTCCTATATTAACTCACTATTTCCTATTCTATATTTGGATTGTCATCTTTATATTGGACATAAAGGGTTGCAAGTGGCTAGATGAATGTGACACCCTGGGGTTTTCATGAAATTTTTTTGCATTTATTTTAAAAGATGGAGCGCCTTTAAATTTTAAAATACAAAAATAGCATAAGATTTTTCTTTAAAATTTATTTTCCCAAAAACCTAGATGTCACTTTTATGCTCACACTATACATATATATATATATATATATATAATTTTTTAGAAGATAGAAGATCATTTTTTAAAACATGACCCATCCAGTGGTTCGCTTGTATAGCCCCTATAACATTATATTAAATGTCCAATATCACAATTCAAATGACTAACTACACAATACAAAAGCTTTAATAAGATGTATACCTGAGCGCAGAAGTATGGTTGCTAGATTCCTCTTCTTGTGTACATCTTCTCCTGTCTATCTGTATTTGAGATATTGCAAACATAAAACATTTACAATATCTCAGCAAGCTATGCTTGGAAGGAGAGTTTAAGAAGCATGCTAAATCTTAAGATATATTAATTATTCTATAGTAATTAGAATATTCATTTTTATAGCAATTTTATTGAATGGGATTTACTGTATGTTTCACATTTCAAAATTCCATTTATAAACCAAATATCTACATGATTCATAATCATTAGCAATCCATTGATGAATCAATTATTAACATGTTTCATAATTATCAATCTCTATATGTTTCATAATTATAAGTAATCCATTGATTTATCAAACATCTTTAATTATTATTTGTTATCTAAATAAACTAATCCAATTCCATGAACCATACTCTATATAATAGTTCTACCCATTCATATACCCATATGAAACTTATATGAAACTACGCCCTCTATCATATACATATAGCATACGTGCACATATATGAAAATTGTTAAAAAACATACAAAATTATGAATATAATCAATATTATTGCATTTACATTCCCAGACTATATTGGGTTTCGGAATTATACCCCTCATCATGTGGGGTTCATAATCATCTAGCCTTGGCTAGTATATCAATATAATCCTCATGCCCCTCACTATATGGGGTCCACAATTCTCCAGCCATTGTTGGGAAAACAATTAAGGCATATCATCATGCCACATCATATAAGGCATCTCATAATGCCATCATATAAGTACCATAGTGCATCAAATATAAGGACTACTATGCATGCAATCTGATCTGTACGGCGTGCTCGAATAACTGCTTTCATAATACCAAATGTAAAAAATCATCTATGTCATGTCTAAATGGGTAAATAGACTGTCATAGTGGTGGTCTTCCTATAATTGCCCCACCCGACCTGTTGCCTCTCTTTGGGCATGGTATCATCATATATCACATTTTGGAGAGTAGGTGGCCAAACCCTCGTAACCCTCCTACCATAGCATCCCTAGGCATATGCCTGTATAAAACAAAACTCTCAAGCCTTCATGCCTAGATGTAAAGTAATCATAATAACAAAAAAACTAATAATTCATATAAGAAATAGTATATCAAATTTTCAAGTAGATTTAGATACATGAAAAATTATATAAAACATGCTTAAGTAGAAATATAATGATAAAAATATAAAATATCACTTTATATTGAACCATGTGATTTCATAAAGAAAAAACCACAAATATAGATATTACTTTCATCTTTGATGGTTGTAATACTATCTTATTCTATGATGTACACAATTATACACAGCCATTGAGATGATGTACAAAACAAGAAATATGGAGTGGGCACTTATTGTTTACTTATGCTTAAATATCACATACATGACAACCCACACATGCTCTTTTTTTAGAATGGTAACTTATTTGTCCTTAATTGAGATGATACAAGTACATGCCACTCAAAATCATGCTGGCCGACATAGTAGAAATCGACCACTGTAAGAACCCCCGATCGACATCACAAGCACAAAAATGCACAAAATCAAGATAAAAATGTAGCAATGACAAACACAGCACAGATCCACACATGTTCGTTGTTGGTACCAAAACACAAATGCCATTCATCTTACAACCTTGGTGCTTGAAACAATGTTAAAAGGCAATGGGAAAATGGGAGTATAGGCATTTGATGAATCATGAGGAAGCGAAATAGTGTCCTGAAGCATAGGAATGTACAAAATCAAGATAAGAATGTAGCAACGACAAACAAAGCACAAAACCACACATATTCTTTATTGGTACTAGAACATAAACCCCATTCATCTTACAGCCTTGGTGCTTGAAACAATGTTAAAAGGCAAAGGGAAAATAGGGCTACATGCATTTGATGTTTTCAGTAGAGACCATGCTATATATATAGTTCTGGGTTGGATAAACGTGGAGTTGGGATTGCAAGTAATGGTTCTTCCTTCTTAAGAACAAGTTGGAACCATTCGGAAGCATCAGGCTTGGCACCCTTTGGCAAGGGCCAATTGAAGGAATGTAGGAGAGAAGCAATTACCATTTTGAGCAACCTTTCAGCCATAGGGATCCGAGCACATACCCTACGGCCTGTGCCAAACAGGAGGTAGCGGTAATCCGTGCCCCTAAAATCCCATTTCTTAGAGCCCTCCAAGAACCTCTCAGGTTGGAACTTTAAGGGGACTTCCCAATACTTGGGATCCCTTTGTATGGCCCACACATTCACAAAGAGTGTGCTTTCTTGAGGGATCAAGTACTCACCAACAATGCATGATTCACTTGTCTTGTACGGGGCTAAAAGTGGGACCAAGGGGTGCATTCGCTGACTCTCCTTCAATACTGCATCTAGGTAAGGTAAACTAGGCATATGAGACTCTTCGACTATATTGTTTGGTCCCACTACTTCATCTAATTCCAGTTGGATTTTCTTCATGACCTCAGGATGATAGAGGATTTCAGCCATCGCCCACTCCAACGTTGTTGATGTTGTGTCAGTCCTGCCAAACAAGATATCCTGGTAATGAAAACCAAAAAAAGCAGTGGAAAATAAGAACATAGGCAACTTGCTGGCCAAAAACCATGGCAAATTAGAACTGAATCTTTCAGTAAAGTGTTAGGAGTATTATTTTCTCTTTTTTTTAATTGATTGCTTTTCTTTGTTGACTTCCATAGGAGTCTTAGTTTAGACTATCTTTAGCATCCAAAGAGGCGCTACTGTTTTTTTCACATGCATGTTGAATTTTTCTAAAAATCTAATCCATTCATCGATTTGGGAATGTCTTAGATAGTCTAAATACAAAATGTTATACCCACTGATTCTTTTGGCCTATGTTTCTTAGTTAGAAATCTAGACCAACCAATTTTATTAATTTTTCAAAAACCTAAATCAAGTGTTACAATAATCTAAATGCAACGATTTCTCCTAAATTGCCTATTTTTTATACACTGATCATAATTGAAATGATCTGATTTATATGTAAATAAATATAATTTGGCACGAATTAACCAACAAAACAAGTTAGCTCAAATGGTTTGAGTTGATATTGTTGCACCACGAAAGAGAATGAATGTGTTGTTATATGTAAATATTTATTTTTGCAAAAGATAAATAACAAAAGCAAGTAGATTGAGTATAAATGCCTTAGGTCTAGAGTTCAATTCACCATATCATCGTAATTCTAACTTTTTGGAGTAAAATTCAAATGCGTATTGAGCTAGTAGAGAAAGGAGAGAAGTTGCGAAACATAGAAAGATTGACAAGGAAAGAAAGAGAAGAGAAAGGGAAGAAGGAAAAGAAAGAGAATGAGAAGAGAATGAATGAATGAGAGAAAGGCGAAGGGAGAAGGGAGAAAAAGAGAGAAAAAGAGGAGGAGAAAGGCTACAAAATAGTCCATGATCCCTACAAAATGGTATACCTCTAAAATGCAAGTTTTTCTTAAACTTTTGGCATTTGCTTTCAATGGAAAACCATGTTACTTTAGTGTTCATTTCATGCTTAAAACATGGATGAAAGATCATGGCTGGAATCACATGTTTCATTAAGTTTTGACAAGATTAATTGGACATGTTTTTCACTCTAAAAAAGTAAGCACTATTACCTATGTGTTTACTATTTTTGAGCATTTTTATTTATTTTTTGTCTCTTGTATACATCTTGAATCATATGTTGTTAAGGTTCATTTATCTCCATGGATGCATGGTTAATGTTAGATTTCGTTATGCTAAGATAAATAGAAGCACAAACCAGTAAATTAACATTCAAAACTTGTACATGTATATTTACTATTTTGGGGTGAGATTGTGCTATGTCCAAAGTACTGGAACTCTTGTTTTCCTTTTGGTGCTAAAAGTTTATGTAATTTGATTTTGTTTATAAAATTATCATTTTAGAAAAAGAGAAAAGACAGTATAGTGGGCAAAAAGTAAAGGCCTAGTCAGCCAAACTACAGTTTCTTGTTGTAGTGCAGCCTACTTTTGCATGTTAGGTTCCACAAATGGCTGATCAAAACCTCTCCAAAGCTAGTGAAATCAAATGGAGGGATCTGATAAGCTTTTGAGGGGTTTCATCATGGAAAAGTATGTGCACTATGCTATCATTGTTCTTAGAAACACGAGTGTTGGGAGAGTTTGATTGTAGATGTTATCTACTAATTCTACCCTCTTGTTTTATGGGTGATACTAATTAAGCAATTATATAATAGTATGGAGATCACTACAAGACTATATATTTCCTAAGGTATAAATTTTAGTAGGCCCATGTTTTACTAGATTTAACCATTAAGAGTATATCCATGAGTTAGATGGATTACGAACTAAAATTTTCATCCTTCAGATGATCAAGTTCCTAAGATATATAGCTTTTAGTTAAAATGATGGATGGTTTAACTGTTGATTTGCAAATTAAGAAAAAAGTGGTTACGATCATCTAGTCTATGAGATTTTTGGTTCATAGGCTATCTTTTCATGCCTATAGACACTATGAATGTGTAGATCTTCCTAAGGACTAGCTTGGAGTTATGTCTATACTACCTATACTTGATATATAATGACTCCATGGGTTGAAAACAGACTTAGGATAATTATGATATTTGTCTATAGATGTGCTTTATGGGAAAAAAAAATCTATTGGAGAAGAGAATTACTCCTCTCTAAAATTAATAAAAAGAAAAGCTTATTAAGGTACTCTCTCTCCCCTTTTCTCCCTAAGACACGCAAGTGCATAGGTATGCGCATGTGTGTAGGTGAATAGTATTAAAAAAAGATATGGTCATGAGACCACCATGCATGTAACTTGGAGAAATGAGAACCAATCACTTCGAATTATATAGTTTGTCAAACGATATGGAGGAATACTAAACAAAAGCACTACATTTTGCATGAAGGGGCTCTACTTTTGGATGATCTAACTAGTTCATTTGATTCCTCTTGCTTTGTATTTATTTTAACTAAAAATACTTGAGCGCTTGATGATTCTCCTATTTCCAAAAGTTCATTTTAAGTCAATGAATTTTAACTAATGTTTCTAGCCACCCAATTATCATTGACAAAGGTACTCTTCATTAGATGTTAAAATCATCCAATCTATATGATTTTTTTAATAGAAAATATCTAAAACAAGAGCGATGATGTACTGGTTTGATCATCCAAAAGTGAGGCCCCTTTATGCAAAAAGTGGCCTTTCATTTTAATGCATTGTTTGAGCACTTTGGTTGAGCATTCATCGTTCAAAGTTGGGGCATCTTCGAGGAAAAAGTGGCACTTTGGTTTTAATATTGATTTGAGAGCTTTGATTATCATTCCTCAAAGATATACAATGAAGTTTCATTACTCTTAGGAGTGTGAATAAGACTGAAACATTAGATACGGTCTCAGTCCCATAGTTCAACCCGATTGGACCGAACTTAAATCTATTAAATATAAAAGTCTTTTTCCCTCTTAACCCTAACTTCATATGCACGCGCTTTGGTTTTTGGGAGCAGCAGAAGATCAAAACCATAGCCCATGAAATCCTAGGGTTTTTTCACGATTGAAGTTCACGAACTAGGCGAAGATGAAGAGATATAGAAAGAGCAAAAGGGATGCAAGATCCTGGTTTTGAGTCCAAAATCCTTGTATGGTTTTTCTCTCGTAAAAGATCTTCTTCCTCCTAGAAGTTAGAAAGACCAATCCGAATTCGTTGAAATCTTGATCAAATACAGCTTAGATTTAGGATTTTAGTAGCCCATCTCCAGCTCCAGATCCTACAAGCCTAAAAATCTTAGCTAAAAGGCATAGAGAATGCTTTGAGTCTATGCAATTTCTTCTTCCTCTCAAGGGAAGGAAATTAATTTTTGGTCTTCTCCTCATTCCTTTCATAGGATTTGCTTCAAATTACAAAAATCAGCATTTGAATCAAGTAGTAGCAGAAGAAGATTAGGTTTTTTCTAGAAAGATTTTATTTTTCTTCTTTAATTTTAAGGGGAGCCTTGGCGCAACAGTAAAAGTTGTCATGATGTGACCATGAGGTTACGGGTTCAAGGCGTGGAATCAGCTTCTTGCAAAATGCAAGGTAAGGCTGCCTACTATAAGCCCTTGAGGTCCACCCCTTCCCCGGACCTTGCATAGGAGGGCTGCCCTTTCTAATTTCTAATTTTGGATTTTATCTTTTTAAGCTTTTATCTACATTTGTTATTATTTTAGTTTTACTTGGTGTTGATGTTTCTATGGAACGGAATAATGATCCGTTGATTGAGTTATCCTCGGGCAATGATTTCTCTCATACTATTTGCAGCCTTGGAGTCTAGTTTTGGTCACGCCCGAAGACCGATCGGTCTTTGCTAGACCTAGATCAGTTTAGTCCGGTCTCAGTTCTCATGGTAGTAGACCAAAAAAATTAGGTCCAGCCCACTTTAAACCCTGGGACTGAACCGGACTGGACCATTCACACTCCTAACTAGTCCTCCGTCCTCACAAATAACATGCTCCTCTCTCTCTCTCTCTCTCTCTCTCTCTCTCTCTCTCTCTCTCTCTCTCTCTCTCTCTCTATTATATTTTTGAAAAGAAAGATGATCTTACCATAAAAAAGGCCTTGACATGGGGGAGAATCATCTGTCCTTGCTTCATAAGCTGTACAAGGAGCAGCAGTAAATGACGAGACTTTCCGCCCGCATCCTTATTTTGCTCAATAACATCATTCATAAACGCATCAACCTTTGCCTCGAGTTTCTTCGTGTCTCTTGCCACTCCTTGCAAATCGAACCGCGCCAAAGAAGGACAAATGTCAGAAATATTCAGTTTCCCCATCAGTAACTGTATCTCATCTAACAAATGATGCATCTATACGGCTTCTTTCCTCTTTTCTCCACTCATATTCCCTCCCCACAAGATGCCACAAACAGTATTTAAGGCCACTATAAATGTCAATTCACAGATGTTAATATGTGTCCCATTCCGTTTGAAAACGTCTTGCACCATTGCACGAATTTCCCGCCGGCAGTAAACGTAATAATAATCAAGACTTACATTGCTCATTACCTCTCTAACGAACACTTTTCTTAGTTTCCGCCAATGATCGCCATAAGGACTCCACGTAATTCCGGCGCCATCGAATAGTGTTGCGGCTACAGTCGGCGAGTCATGGGTTGAGAAGATGACGTCCTTCTCCTGTAAGGCCTCTTTGGCTACTTCTGGTGAGCTTAATATTATCCAGAGTTTTGACCCAACCTTCACTTTCATCACCGGACCGTATATCTGGTCTTCATCTTTGAATTGCTGGTGGATCTCTCTCTTTAGAAAAGGCAGGTAGCCCACCAAAGGTAATCCCCGTGGCCCGGGAGGTAGTGTTGCGCCTTTTCTCTTCGATTTCACTGCCTTCCATGTGTACGACAAAAATGTTGGATTGTTCTGATGATGATATTCTCCTAGCAATGCCATCAGCCTGTTTATTAACCTCTAGGAATGTGAGAAATGATAAACTCCTAGAGGCAATGATCTGCTCGATATTGTTGACCATTTCTGGAAATTTTCAGGAGGCCTTATCCAGCTGTTTTATCCACGAAATAGCCGTGCAGACTCTCCAATTTAATTAGTGTATAAAATCTTTTCTTCTAATCTCTCTTTGAGTTCTGGAAGGGACCCAACACAGTTTAAGTCTTTTCTGCGGAGGAAAGTTTTTTTTTTTTTTTTTTTCTCCTTAAAAACTAGCTATTTGATGCCCAAAGTCTCGGTTCCCTTGTTTGCCAAGTCACCAACAACTTTTTCATGCTGGACTTCTTAGTTGGCAAGTTTTAATTGGAGGGTGCCCAACTCATGCCCTTTGCAAGTATTAATTGGAGGGTGCGCTACTGGGTCCTGCTATATTTAGTCTGGATAGAATTTCTCAATTCTTATAAAGAAGGAAAAGACAAAAAGAATACACCGAACAAGCACAACAAAGGAAAGAAAAAAGTTCTTGTGCGAGTCATCCGGTGACAGTTAGAGATCATGCCCATTTTATCAATATTTGAGCTCTTCAAAAAAAAAAAAAAAGGCATAACAGTGTGGTACTTTTTAAAGGTAGCATTAAGCCTTGTAGCTAAACCAAATTACTAACCAAAAGATGAAAACGAAAAGTAAATTAAAAAAAAAAAAAGAAGCCTAGTGGTATATTCACGGGCTCCTAATATTATTCATTGGCCTTTTTATAAATGATTTAAAGGCTATAATTCTAGGTGGGTTCAGATTTATGAAGATCTGAATTGCTCTAATGTTGAACCATGACTAAGAGGGGCGAAGCTTTGAGATTCTCGTCTATTGCTTCTTTAATAATAAAAAAGATGGTGATATTTTTAGCCATTCATTTTGCAACTGCAACTCAAGAAAATATTGGCTAGGATCATCTAATGGATGAGAGTTTTGGAGCTTCACCCGTATAAGTTAAGGGAAATATTGTGAACCATTTGGATCGAGTTATAGCTGTCCAATCATTTACAAAGGGGTGATAAATAAAAAAATGAGGGCAAATACAAATAAAAGAGTGTGAGCTTCTCTAGTGTCGCAAAAGTGAGCCTCAATTGTGAAGGTCACGAGTTTGAAACTAAGTGTGTGTACATATATGTGAGTAGTGTATTCACCATTGTTCCCCGATGTTGGTCTCCTTTGTAGTTGTTACCCTAGGTGATTAGCTGGATCTCTTGTTATCGCTCTAACTGTTCAACAAGTTACCAACATAAAAAATAAATAAAAAATAAAAATAAAAATAGAAATCGAGGAAGGCAAGTTGCTCACTTCAACTAAATAACACAAAATTATCTCGCTCGTTAGTCCCTATCATAGTAGTTTCATTACAAGTACTTCTTCGGAGTGACTCACAACCATTCCATTCCTTTAAGTGAACATGGATGCGTCTGTGGTTGCCTAGAGCCATAGGCAACTGCAGTGGTGGGCGGGATATTGTCGGATAAATGGAAGACTGAGATCGAAGAGAAGGAACAAGACTGCCTCCGGGGCTACGGAAGACTACTTCTTACCTGCTATACACAGTCATGTGTTTGTCGTTTTTCTACAGTACACAATAATCAGTTTGTGTTATGCGGAGTTGAATGCACAGAGAGAATAAAGTACGAAATTAAAACACCAAAGCCACCTAGAATTACAGCCTTTGAATCATTTGTAAAGAGGCTAATGAATAAAAGCAGGAGCCACTAGACATTTTTTTTTACTTCTCATTTTCATATTTTGGTTAGTAACTTGGCTTAGCTACAAGGCTTAATGCTACCTTTAAAAAGTATGACATTGCTATTTACAGTTTGCCTCCCAATTTTCTTTTAACTTGTCGTCCCTTACTTGCCAAATTAAAGACAGCATGTTGGCAATTCTTAATGGGAGGGTGTGCTATTTCTGTCTTTTTTGCTTTTTGACAGGAAGAATTTGTTTCGCGTGTAAAGGACGTGTGGACTTCAAGATTTGGTGAACTAAGCCACGGATCATGGTTCGCATGATCGTTAACGGAGGGTTCCATTTTTAATTTTACTTCTTTACCTCTTAAATATCACCTTCCCTCCCTCTCTCTCTCTCTTAATAATAAAAACAAGGCAAAACATTATCGTACGTCTTTGCAATCCAATACATATCCACAACACAGGATTATAAATTACATGTCAATAAAGAAAGAAAACCTTTGATTGTACGTCACATTCTTCGATTACATGCGTAAGGCTAGTTGTGCCTTGAAGGTCTTGTGTGAGCCATTAAGTTTACTAAGGACCATAAGCAAGATACAGCTAGTCATAAAAGGTCCAAGTAACAATATGTCACAAGGTTCCCAAGATGTCTAAGACATGGGCCTATATGATGTTGATGAGCACGTACCTAGCCTTAGGCATCCTCAGGGACCATAATTCATACCTAATGAGCTGTAGAAGCTTATGCCTAAACTGAGTTATGTAAATAAGTTGTCAACATGATCTATGACTTAGCATTTAGCCAATGGTTAGCCTAGACTTGGGTGATCTATGCCTAGTTGGTCAATCCCTTAGGTAACAGTACCATGACTAAAACCAAGATAGTCTAGACTCATGCATAGATAGTCTAATGTTAAATGTTCAATTTTGAACAAAATACCCTTAGTACAGCATCTAATTAGATCATCTAAGCAATTACTTTTGTGATTTTATATAAAATTTTGCATTCTAGCTCTATTTGGCCATCCAATTGTTCAATTGCAAAATTTAATGGTCAAATGATCATTAGAGTTAATCAGAGGAGTAATGAATGATTTAGATGATTCTAATTTAGTCATGTGTGTTGCAGGTCAATCAATTCAAAATTGGATTATCCTTGTCAACTTAGATAGATTAGATCAAGATGAAAAATCTTCTTAGAAAAAGAAGAAATTAAGTACCATCAGGAAACATAGATGGATAAGGAAGAAGAAGAGGAGTTTGAATCAAAATCAAACTCCTTTGGAAGATTTATAAAAGGGGAAGAAATTTGAAGTAAAAGGTTAGCAAGGCTAGAAGGGTGGTGACCTCTCCCTCTTCACTCTCTCTCTTTCCCTCTCTCTCTTCATACTCTTCATACTCTCCTCTCTTCTCCCATACTCTCTCTACACATGCACCTTCTATTTGTCTATCTGCCTCTCCACCACATAAACCAAACCCGTCTCTCTCTCTCTCTCTCTCTCTCTCTCTCTCTCTCTCTCTCTCTCTCTCTCTCTCTCTCTCTCTCTCTCTCTCTCTCTCTCTCTCTCTCTCTCTCTCTCTCTCTCTCTCTCTATTGTTACCTGACACCCACTGGCCGGAATTCCCATCTCCATTGCACCATACTAGCCCTCCTCTCTTTCTTCTCCCCGTCTCACCACTCTGTGCTCTCTCTCTTGTCATTCCCACCGTGCAGTAGTCCAACACCGCATCGGACAACACGCAGACGACGGCTCTCCCAAACCCCACACTCCCTCTTTCACTGCTATCTTTTCCTCTTTCTTCCACCGGTCGCACCTCCCCCTCTTTCACTTTCGCTCTTCTTCACCCTCATCTCCTTCTCGTTTCTTTCTTACCAGCGCTCCACCACCCTAGTCACCGGCTATGTTTCCTTCCCTATTCACTGCGCCAACCAGAAACTCCATTCTCTGCTGACCAGCACCTTTTCTTCCCTTCATTTATCTCTTTTGCTTCATCTATCTTCTTTAGATGCTAGACTGCCCAGCCCATCATCTCCTCTATCAGCTCCTTCTCTGTTCCCAACTCCTTGTCTTCCTCTCTTTCTCACTTTCTAGCATCTTTCCCTTCGCCATAATAGATAACCCAAGTTGGGTTCCTTCAATCCTATGTTCCCCTTCTGTTTCCACGTTTCAAACAACACAGGGAGCTGTTTGAAGTAGTTCCCTGCATTTTTCTCATCTTACTATTACGGGAAGAAGAAGTAGAAAAGGAAATATCCCATTTTGTCTTTTAGTCTATGCTGTCTTTTTCTTTATCCCTATTTTTTGTTATTCAGGTTCTATTTATTCTCAGATAATTTTAGATGTGAGATCTTGATTGATTCAAGCATAACTGAATCAACGGTTTAGCTTAAGCCACTAAGATAGCTTCAATTCCTGATCTTTTTCACATTAGATTTCAAATCCCTCATTAGATCTTGTTCTTAGGACACTTCCTAGATTATCCACTGAGTTCTAATCTTCAATCTAAAACCCAAAAATCAGATTTAAGCCGTTAAAACTCAAATTTATTCTTTAGCCTAGATCTTCCAGATTTTGGGGAATTTGCTCAATCTAGCCATCAGATATTCAATCATAGTTATCGGTAAGAGATTGATGATGGCCGATCAAAGTTTCTGATATTAAATGTGAAGAATGTTGTAAAAATTAAGTAAGGGAAGTAGATTTTAATTGTTTTCTAGTAAATTTTCTGTGTTTTTTAATTTGGATTTTTGTAATTTTTAGTATTTAAATATATTTTAGTTTATAATTCATTTTTAGTTAATTTTTGTTGCTTTTTATTTTTAGATAATTAAATTTTATTAAAACTTCATCTTTTACCCGTGGGATTGATCTGTAATTACATTAGCTATATTACAATAGCCCTTGCACTTGCGATAAAATATTCAACATCTAAGCTTTTGGATTGTGGGGGTGGAGACAATAGTGGTCATAGATGTAACCCCTAGACATAAGACATGATTGCACCTTGCTCATATCTAAACCAAGAGAGAGAGAGAGAGAGAGAGAGAGAGAGAGAGAGAGAGAGAGAGAGAGAGAGAGAGAGAGAGAGAGAGTTCCTGGAATGTAATTTGAATTCAATGTTAATTTGATCTCTTAGAGTGAAGGCGAGAATCCTTATATATAGATTTGGGCACACAAATAGTTTTTGGGCAGACAATGAGGTTGATACACCATTGTCCAGTGCTGTTGTGTAACCATCGCCAGGGCTGGTACTAGGCAACCTTTGTTTGTTGATATTTATCTAAAAAATGGGAGCATCTAGTGCCACATCATCTAAGAGGTTATCCAATTCCATTTTGTGAATGTCTAACACTAGCACTTTGAGAGGAGTTTGTCCACCGCCGACTTGTCCAACTCCACCTTAAGTGCAGTCTTTGTCCAATGCCACTAGTGATGGACTTCATTCTTTAAAATGAATGAAGTTGTCCAATGCCATTGGTCCTAAACTCCTATTTGGGGATCAATAGACAGTCTGAACTCACTGGTGCCGGATTGCTTTGAAGTAATTTGAGGGCGGCTACTGCTACTGGTGCCAGACTTTGTTGTTGCAACATAGTGGGAGTGGTCGACTCCACTTGGAGTCACAAATGGTCATCCTTGCCACTCATTTAATGCACCTTGGTGTGCTTTAGTCTCGAATTTCTTTGTGTGGTAGAACTTTGTGCTTGAGAATCTGGGTCCACTATTCTCATTTAAACAGATTGCCCTACAAAGTTTTTACAGAATGGCTATAGATGTTCATGAAAACTTAGAATATTGGTCAATACTATGTGAGTTCATAGTGATCTCAATTTAGGGAGAGTTGGGGTTGCTTCATAATTGGATCAAAAGTTATCTGTCACTAGTGAATATTTGTAAATAAGTGGGTCATGTCCCATTGCTCCACAAATCATGCCTGTGATTCTAACTTAGGGATCAACAATTATCATTTTAACCATCATATAAGAAAAGATCTTGAAAAGGTAACGACCATTCGTTAGAGTAAAATAATGGACTCCAAGTGTGAAGAATTGGATTTTTATAACACATTTTTACAAGTGTTTTGCAAAGACAGAGCCCTTAGTAGTTAAATTTTTTTAAAACTAAATAGCATAAAAACTTTGTCTTTGAAATTGATTTGTAAAAACCTAAGTGCCACTTCAACTTACATATCATACATAGATTTTTTACCAAAATTAAATTTTCATTGAAGAATAATAGAAATACTTTGATTAAACATTAGGATTCATCCAGTGGTTCACATACACAACCCCTGTATTATTACAATATATTTTCCACATTACACAATCCAAATTATATAATACTCTCCGTCTTCGGGATGCAGGCAGTGTCGCAGTCAGTTAATGACCGTGTCGCACGGTGCCACACATGGGGGGTGTGCCATTAGGGGGCTTCTGCTTTGGCCTTCTTCTACTGCATCTTGGATACAGATCATCGGAGAATCATTGAGACGGTCCAATCTAGACCATCAGATTAATCATCTCCAAATCTCCATTAACTAGGTTTAGAAATTTGATTGTAACTTCACATCTAAGGGTTTTGGGCCCTCTTAAATCCATTGGATAGCTTAGATTCCTCATATGAGTCGTCCTTGATGGAGTTCCACACCATGTTCACTGGTACTGGTTTCACCAAAAAATCATGCAAGAAAAACTAGTATGGCGACCTATTTTCTATAAAATATATCAAAAAAGGAAGAGGGGAGAGAGGAGACGAACCTAGAAGTGTCCAAAAGATAAGATATTTTAGAAAAAAACAAGAAAACCCTCCTAGAGAGATGTCGGTGCCGGAGAAGAAAGAAGTTGAGATTCTTTGATGAATTTATTGGTGGATCATCCAATAATCTTAGGGCTTTTATAGAATAGGTCTTTTTGCATCTCTTTAAGGGTTCAGATCATTGAAACAGTTGCTTCATTTGGATGGCTAATTGAATTTAGGGTTTTTGGGTGGAAACCCTCGCCTAGGACATGCCTTCCAGTGAAAGAGAGAGGAGAGAGAAAGAGGAGAAAGAAAGAAGAAAAGAGGGAGGAGGAGGAGGGAGAGATTGGGATTAGAGGGGGACTTAGCGCATTTCGTGGGAAATTTTTGGCCTAATTATAGGCAACTTTTGGAATTTTTATTTAATTTCTTATTTTAATCTAAATTTCACTAAAAAATATTAAAATGGGGAGTAAAAATTCCACTACCTCTACTAGGGGCTAAGTGTTGGCTGATGTTTGACTTGCATCATTGTTGATCTTAGTGCTTACCTAATTTTTTTGGTCCCACTAAAAAGTAAAATTACCATTTTGCCCTTTTAAGTAAAAATTAAGAAAAATATGAATTTTCATCTGAACTTAGAATTTAGCATACATATAGTCATTTGACTTGATTTTTTTAGTATATTTCAAATATACATGTCTTAATTCTTGATTCCATTTCTATAAAAAAAAAGGATTTTCTTAGAACTTTAACTTCCAGTTCCGTTTTCAAAATTTCAACTTCTTATTTTTACTAATTCAAATATATTCGTAAAAATTGGGGTTATTTGTTTTTATTAAGAAGTTTTGGTATTATATTTTCCCATTTTACTATATCTCCATACCTCATTTGTCATGTAATTTTACTCAAATTTAAAGGTCATTTCTTTATACTCTAGAATTTTATCTTCTATTTAGTTATCCTTGTTGAAACTCTTCACCTTTACTAATTTTGGAGAGAAAATACTCATTATTCCTTGAATTCTTCTCAAGTGATTTCATCTATATTTTGGTAATTAGATCCATTTGTCTAATTGTCATTATTATTTCTTATTGTATTATATATGTTGCAATTTTATCTCTTTATTATTATTATTATTATTTTAGAGTTTGTAATAATCCTAGGGTTCTTCTCTAATTCTAGCACCTATTCTTCAAAAATTTCCATTTTACCTTTCCTACAAAGGTTGGAATTAGTCTTCTAGACTTTTTCCATCATATTTTCTAATTTATCATTTGTTTCTCTTAAACTTCCTCTATTTCACTCAATACAAGTGAATAATAATCATATACTAGTGTTAGGGTATTTTATCTATAAACAGATATGTTTATTTAAGACTTCAGGTTAAACCTGAATATCCTTACATTACACCACTACATATTGTAATATTTTTATTACTTGATTCCATGGCTTCTTTATTTTCAAGAGGTGGCTAGCCTTGTTTGTAAAAAATTTAAAAATTTAAATAGCAAAAACTTTTTCTTTGAAATTCATTTCTAAAAACCTGAATGCTACTTTCACACTCTTACGTATATACATATTTTGTATATAACATATATTTCTACTAAAATAATTAATAGAAATTTATTTATTAAAAATAATAAGATCGATCCAGTGGTTCACATACACAACCCCTTTATTACATATGATGTCTAAGGCACACAAATCCAAACTACAATACAAACTTGTACAATACCTTGATCAATAGTATAGTTGTTGTATTACCGTGTAGTATCCATCTACTCTTTTCTATCTCTATCTAAGATATTGTAAGCATTCAAACATTTATAATATCCCACTAAACTATGTTTGGTAGGGGATTTAAGAAGCATATGGAATTTACAACACCATATATAATTCAATAAACCTTTCATGAATCTAATATTTATATCCATCATCTTCCATATAAATCAAGTAATTCAATTTCCATAAACCATACTATGATTGATAACTCTATCATATAATTTCTCATGTAAAATCTTCAATGAATATTCCCCAACAACTCACAATAATACTTTATATATATATATATAAACAGTTAAAATCATGAAAAATAATTAATATCTTCAATAATAATACCTTAATATTCATACCTAGACTACATTGGGTTGAATAATCATCTAGCCTCTATTGGAAACTATCCCTTCATAGGAAATCTCAGTAATGAGCATTTACCAGGCATTTCATCATGCCATGTTATAAGGCATCTTATAATGCGATGCATCATAATGGGAAAATACACAAAGGACTACTATGTTGCAATTCAGCCCATATTAGTGCACTTGGATAATTGCCAATTAACTCTATTGATGTCACGGTGGAAAATATTATGTCACTACCCACATTGAGAGATAAGACCTTCCCGTAATTGCCCCACTCAACTTTTTGCCTCACTTAGGGCATTGTATACATCACATCATCTATTTCAAAGAGCGGATGACCAAACTTTGTAACTCTCCTAGCATAGTATCCCTAGGCCTTATGGCTGTAAAAAACAAAATCTATAGGCTTCCATGCTTGTATGGAAAGTAATAGTAATATTAGCAGGAGATTTGTTTGTTTATAAAAACTTGCCTCACCATCCTCATATTTTGGTATACTTATACTAAGGATATAATCTCAAATCGAAGTTGAGGGATAGTCATTTAACATAAATGATACCCATGCTTATTAATTAAATTTAGGGATGATCATTTAATATAAATGATATCCATTTCCCTTAATTTTGGTATTCATATACCAATGATGTAATTTCATATATAAGTGTAGGGATAACCATTCATATAAATGGTACCCAAGTATTTATCATGTATTTAACCTAATTAGACAATTTAATTCTAACATATACTCATCAAATAGTAATCACATAATTCTAAGCATGATATCATTCTCATTAAGTCACTAAACATTCAATAATTAAATTCTACAATTTTATGCACATTATAAATGACAAATTATTTTCATAAGATCATGTTTATCACATAGATCTTACACATTAATAAAATGCATTCTTGAGCTTACACCTACCTCAAATGTGGTAATCCCACTCCTTAAGATCTTCTATAATCTTGATCAACGTATGAAACCTATCAATTCATATATATTGTTATTATCTATCATAATTTTAGATAATCTTATATTTATCTTTCTTTGATTATATCTATCTTCTTTCAGGATTTGTCGAATTTTTTTGTTCTTGTTCCTTGATTAATATTAAGGATCCAGATCTCCTTGTATTCTTTCATCTATCTCTTTCAAATAGTGTTTCTAACTATTGATCTTACAAATCTACAGTTAGATTAACTTCTTATATGTCATATCTAAGTATTTTGTAATCCTAATTCTTCATATACATCTCATTGATTTTGATCTTTATAGATTTCTTTGATCAATAGTTCACAGTTGTTGATCAAGATCAAGAGGAATCCAACGCCTCCTTCTAATCTTAATTTGGAGTTAAATTGAATTTAGAATTGAATTTTTAGTATTTCTATTATTTTCAATAGTCCAGATTTATCATATCTATTTTCATTATAATCTTTGATCCATATGTCCAATTGTTTTACTATAACATGTTTTTCTAGTATTTTGGGATGTTCTGAATCCATCTAATAGATCATATCAATATTTTAAGATCTTTTTGAGTATGTTCCAACCTTTCAGATAGTGTTTCATATACATATCATTGATTTTGATCTTTAAGATTTCTTTGATCAATAGTTCACAGTTGTTGATCAAGGTCAAGGGTTTAGATCCTATATCTTCTAGTTCCTATTGATCTCATTTTGATCTAAGATTGATATTTTGATCATCCCTTAAGACAATGATCTAGATCTCTTTTCCTTGAATCATATTGGTCAAGGGTTTAGATCATCTACCTATTGATCTATATTTGATATAAAACCTATATTCTAATTCAAGAATATAATATAAATATATGATTATTTCTTTTATTATTCTTTGTCATTCAAGTTTCATAATTGATCATGTTTGATCATGATTATCTTATTTAAAATTTAATTTGATTTAGTAATTTCCTAACCTTTTATGTTCTTATTATTAATGCTCAACCAGTTACTGTTTTCCTATTTGAAGTGACTTTTTTCTTCCTAAGTCTATACTGCTGCTCCTTATGTCAGATTTGACTAATGCTTACTAATTAAAGTCTGCTAAAAAGGTGGTTAATACAATCCTCATATAATAAGGCGTTTAGACCTCAACAAACATTAATGAAAGGCGAGGAAAAATCACTTGGATCTTGTATATCCCCTATAACCACGATGTCCATAGTCCACTGGAGTGACACTTAATCAGCCTTCTATAAGGTTTCTATGAGCTCTTTTATCCTAAGTCCCTTTTTTACTTAATTTTAACTTACGTTTATGAACACAGATAATGTCATTCATGGATGTTTATAATTCTCCTAAATGGGCTAAGGAAATGATGGTAAATTCCATTCCTTATCTTTTACTAATTACAATAGTCGTTTCTAGGATTAAGTTCATGTCATTCATGTATTGTAAGTGTCCATGAAAGTAAATCTAGATTTCATATAATTACATCCTTGATCATTTTTCATGTAATTTTTCATAGTTACTTAACATGAACATTAAATCACAAAAATAAATCTAATCAAGTAAATCTACTATCAAATTAGACATAATTACACCAAAATTGAACAATTCAAATGATAATTAAGCATATAAAAAATGCCCATCATTATCCAATGATCAAATTTGATTTTCACTCTTTAGATCTAGGGTTTTCATCCCATTAAGGGTCTAGATCTTAAATTTTTCACATTTATGTCACACCTAACACATAATTTCATGTAATACCATAGCTAGATAATCAATACATCCCATCCATTAAGTCTGATCATCCTTGATCTCACTAATCAAGGAGATTAGTAATAGATTTTTCAATTAATAAAAAATTACAATACTTAAATCTTCATTTTTATGGGTTCATAGATAGTACTTTTCAAGAGGAATCTAACACCTCTTTCTGATCTTAATTTGGAGTTAAATTGTGTTCAGAATTGAGTATGTGTTCCAACCTTATTAGCATGATCTTAGCTATAGATAAATAAAAATAGTACATAAATATTCATTTATATGAATTCAATAGATTCTAGACTTGAAGAGGAATTCAATGGTTCTTTCCAATCTCAATTTGGAGTTAAATTGAGTATGAAATTTAATTTTAAGGATTTATGATCATTTTAATGGTCCAGATTCAATCTAGACAGTGAGAATGCGAAAACATATCTCTGGGACACAGGCGGCATTGTAGTCAGTTAACGATCGTGTCGCATGTGTACCACATGCGCAGGGGTGCACTCGTAGGGGGCGTCTGCTTTGGTGTTCTTCTATTGCGTCTTGGATACATATCAACAGAGAATCATTGAGATGGTCTGATATGAACCTTCAGATCAACCATCTCCTGATCTCCATTAACCAGGTTCATAAATTTGATTGTAACTTCACATCTAAGGGTTTGGGCCCTCTTGAATCCATTGGATAGCTTAGATTCCTCATCTAAGTTGTCCTTGATGGAGTTCCACACCATGTTCACCAGTACTGGTTTCATTGAAAAACCATGCCAGAAAAACCAGTCTAATGACCTATTTTCTATAAAATATACCTAAAATGGAAGAGGGATAGCAGACCTACTTGGAAGGGTCCAGAAGAGAAGATATTGCTAGAAAAACAAGAAAACCCTACTAGAGAGATGTCAGTGCCAAAGAAGAAATAAGTTGAGATTTTTTGGCAAATTTACCAGTGGATCATCCAATAATCTTAGGGCTTTTGTAGAATAGGTCTTTTTACATCTTTTTAAGGGTTTAGATAATTGAAATAGTTGCTTAATTTGGATGGTTAATTAAATTTAGGGTTTCTGGGTGGAAACCCTCCTCATTGGGGACGGCGAGTCTCTGGACGGGCCTCAACTGTAGATAGAGGTTTGGCTGTTAGTTGTGCCTAGGACTTGCCCTCCAGTGAAAGAGAGAGGAGAAAGAAAGAAGAAAAGAGGGAGAAGGATGAGGATGGAGAGATTGGGATCAAAGGGGAGTTAATGTACTTTGTGAAAATTTTATGGAAATTTTTGGGAAAATTTTTGGCCTATTTATAGGCAACTTTTATAATTTTTAATTATTTTCATATTTTAATCTAAATTCCACTAAAAAATATTAAAATGAGGAGTGGAAATTCCACTACCTCCACTAGGGGCTGAGTATTAGTTGATGTTTGACTTGTATCATTGCTAACCTCACTGCTTACCTAACTTTTTTGGGTCCCACTAAAAAGTAAAATGACCATTTTGCCCTTTTAATTCAAAATTTAAAAAAATATAGATTTTTCATCTGACCTCAAAATTTAGTGTACTTATAGTCATTTGACTTGATTTTTTGAGTGTATTTCAAACATTCGTGCCTTAATTCTTGATTCCATTTCTATAAAAATGGATTTTCTCAAAACTTCAACTTCTAGTTTTGTTTTCAAAATTTCAACTTCTTATTTTTAGTAATTCAAATATATTCGTAAAAACTGGGGTTATTACATTTTTCCCCCTTATAAGAATTTTGTCCTCAAAATTTGACATAACAACTCACTTATGAGAAAAACGAATGCATTTTAAAGCATGGCAGAAGATTAGAAATAATGAAAACTATGAACAATATAAGAATGCTAAAAACGTTGCTAAGAGAATAGTAAGTGAGGCTAAACTTAAAGCATATGATGAGCTCTATAATAGACTAGGAACAAGAGAAGGTGAGAAAGATGTGTTTAAACTTGCAAAGGTAAGAGAACAGAAGAGTAAGGACTTAGAGCATGTTAGGTGTATTAGAAGCGATGATCAAAGGGTATTAGTCAAAGACGCTGAGATCAAACAAAGGTGGGAAATTTACTTCCAAAAATTGTTAAATGACAATGGCCCTGAGAATATAGGAATTGAAAATACTATAAATCTAAATAACACTGGATATTATAGATATGAACGCAGGATTAGAATGCTTGAAGTAAAAGAGGCCTTGAGAAAGATGAAATCAGGAAAGGCCATGGGGCCTGATAGTATACCAATAGAGGTTTGGAAGCATATGGGAGATATTGGGGTAGTTTGGTTGACCAAGTTGTTTAACAAGATTATAAAATCAAAGAAAATGCCTGATGAGTGGAGGAAAAGCTCTATTGTACCAATCTATAAAAATAAAGGAGACATTCAGAGTTGCACTAATTATCGAGGGATCAAACTTATGAGCCACACCATGAAACTTTTTGAAAGAGTCATTGAGAAGAGGCTACGACATGAAACAAGTGTATCGGAGAATCAGTTTGGTTTCATGCCTGGGAGGTCTACCATGGAAGCTATTTTCTTACTAAGACAATTAGTAGAGAAATATAAGGAGAGGAGAAAAGACTTACACATGGTCTTTATTGACTTAGAGAAGGCTTATGATAGAGTCCCTAGAGAGTTAATATGGAGGGTGTTAGGTGTTAAAGGGGTTTCTCAGGGGTATATAGACATAATTAAAGATATGTATGAGGGAGCAGTAACAAATGTTAAGACCACTAGTGGCGTGGACCGGTGATTTTCCTGTCACTGTCGGATTGCACCAAGGATCGGCATTGAGTCCATACCTTTTCACATTAGTTATGGATGAGTTAACAAAACATCTGCATGAGGAGATTCCCTGGTGCATGCTATTTGCAGACGATATAGTCCTACTTGATGAGACAAGGGAGGGTGTCAACATAAAGCTAGAGCTATGGAGAGAAGCATTAGAATCGAAAGGATTTAAAATTAGTCGAACTAAGACAGAATATATGGAATGTAATTTTAGCAAGGAGAGTAGGAGTGGAGCACCAGTCAAGATTGATAACCAAGAGGTCCCCATGAGAGACCACTTTCGATACTTAGGATCATTGATCCATGAGAGTGGAGAGATTGAGAGGGAGGTTACCCAGAGAATCCAAGCAGGTTGGAACAAATGGAGATGTGCATCGGGGGGTTTTATGTGATCGGCGGGTGCCACTCAAACTAAAGGGAAAATTCTATAGGATGGCTATAAGGCCGGCCATGCTCTATGGATCAGAGTGTTGGGCAGTTAAGGAACATCATACTCATAGGTTGAGTGTTGCGTAAATGAGGATGTTGAGATGGATGAGTGGTAAGACAAGAAAGGATAGAATTAGAAATGAAAATATTAGAAGAAATTTAGGGATAGCACCAATTGGTAACAAGATGAGGGAGATTAGACTTAGATGGTTTGGACATGTTCAAAGGAGGCCAACAATGGCACCAGTTAGAAGGAGTGAGGCAATACAAGTTGAAGGTTCTAAAAGGGCAAGAGGAAGGCCCAAAAGAACGTGGATAGAAGTGGTGAGGAAAGATTTAAAAACTTTGGGACTAAATGAAGCCATGGTATTTAATAGAGTGGAATGGAGGAATAAGATTCATGTGGCCGACCCCTAATTGGGATAAGGTCTTGATGATGATGATGATGATGATGATTCATAACTTTGCTCATGTGGCTTGCCACTTAAGGAAATCTCAATTTCTTTTTCATTCATAACTCATATTACCTTCTCCTCAAAGGTATAATTCACATTTCTAGGTCATTTACCAAAATACATAGTTATAACACAATTGATACTTTAACTAATGATGCTAATTCATCAAATACTTATCCTAGGGGTGGCAATTCGGGTTGGCGGGTCGTGTTTGTGGCGACACGAACACGACACGATTAGAGTTATGGGTCAACACGAACACGACACGATTAATAGTCGTGTCAAAAACCTATGACTCGTACACGACCCGATCCTTAAAAAAATAACACGACACGACCTGTGTAACACGATTAATTGACTGAGTTGTGTTGGATATACGGCACGACATGAAACGACTTGATTTCCCTATTACGACTTAGTAAAAAAACTGCTCCCAAGTGAATGGAGCCAAACCAACCACAAAACATAGGACGGTTATTTCACAACCGTCCTATATGTTATGGGTTTTATAGGACGGTTGTGATATAACCGTCCTATATGTTATGTTTTATAGGACGGTTAAATCGGAACCGTCCTATATGTTATGGGTTTTATAGGACGGTTGTGAAATAACCGTCCTATATGTTATGTTTATAGGACGGTTGTGAAATAACCGTCACATATGTTATGTTTTATAGGACGGTTATATCAGAACCGTCCCTATATGTTATGGGTTTTATAGGACGGTTGTGAAATAACCGTCCTATATGTTATAAGTTTATAGGACGGTTATGTCATAACCGTCCTATATGTTATAGTTTTATAGGACGCTATGTCATAACCGGCCTCTATATGCTATGTTTTATAGGACGGTTAACGACTAACCGTCCTATTTTTACACATATGGATATGGTTTATTAGTACTTTACCAATCTATGAGCGTGACTGTGATGTGTCGACTTCCAAAGGGACTGGGTCATGTCGGCAAAAACGGCCTAGCCTTGGCGCCAGGACCGCCCTGACGAGGGACAGGATAGTTTTCTTTCCTCCAATTCCAAACTGGCAAGTGGCAACTAGAGTTAATGAAACTTACACTTCAATCATTTGTCAAATATTTTGAGTCCTTAATGTTAGATCCAACGTGTGGGCCCCCCTTGTAGTGGCGGGAAAACAAAATGAAAACTGAAAACATAAAGGTTTAACTAATTAATAATTATCTAGGTCTACAAAGTCAATCTAGTCTAAGACAATTGTTTTGTCTTTTTGTATGTAAGTAAGCCCAATTCCCATATCCAATTAAATTTGAAGTCTTATGCTAAAGCTAAGCTGCTAAAGCACCCTAGCCTAGCTGGTGGTTGTTTGCTATAAGCCTATAACTATAAGTTATAACCTAAGACTTAGCTAACGTACACACTGTCTCTAATTTTCTTATCAAACATTTTAAAATTAGCTACACATTGTCAGTTACAAACTTACAAGTTACACTTAGTACAAAATTAGTTAACCAAGTTTTGTAACTTGTACAAGTACAAGTGAAGTGAGAGACTAACTAACTATCATATATTGTATAAATTTATAAATACTAATGATTTTCTTATGTTAATTTCACATGTCATCACCAATTGATCTAATATATCTCTTTTTCATCAAATTCATGAATATCATGTATCTAACTTATATAACTCAATATTTGTTTCTCTTTTCTAACTCCTAATTGATGATAATAGATTAGGAATAACTCATTCATCCATGATCCATCATTCATGCAGAGTAAAATTTAGTAACTCCCTTAGTAATATCATTTAACATGTGTTTTTTCTCTCATGATTATTATTCATTTTACCCTCAATGCCACTTCTTTTCAATTTTCACTATATAGTATAGGCTACAATTCATAATTAATTTTAGTTTCACCAAAGTTATCATATCAATATCCTTCTAATTCTCTCTTGATAAGCTTTTATGTTAATTCAATACATAACTCATATTCTCTGATCTCATTCTCACCTCAAATAATGAATTAATTACATAGCTAATAACTATTCCTCTTCATATACTCATTATCCACCAATGAGATAATTACATAACTCTTTATATACTAATTCTCAAGGCAATTGTTTTGTCTTTTTGTATGTAAGTAAGTAAGCTCAAACCAATTATCCAATTGAATTAGAAGTCTTAAGCTAAAGCCCCTCGCCTGTCGATTATTTGCTATAACTATAAGTTATAACCTAAGACTTAGCTACACCTATACACCTGTCTCTAATTTTTCTTATAAAACATTTTAAGATTAGTTACACATTATCAATTACAAACTTACAAGTCACACTTAGTACAAAATTAGTTAACCAAGTTTTGTAACTTGTACAAGGACAAGTAAAGTGAGAGACTAACTAACTCAAATATTGTATAAAATTATAAATGCTAATTATTTTCTTATGTTAATTTCACATGTCATCACCAATTGATCTAATATATCTCTTTTTAATCAAATTCATGAATATCATGTATCCAACTCATATAAGTCAATATTTGTTTCTCATTTCTAGCTCCCAATTGATGATAATATATTAGGAATAACTCATTCATCCATAATCCATTGATCCATCATTCATGTAGAGTAAAATTTAGTAACTCCCTTAGTAATATCATTCAACATTTGTGTTAATTCAACACATAACTCCTATTCTCTCGATCTCATTCTTACCTCACCTAATGAGTTAATTACATAACTAATAACTATTCCTTCGACCCTTCCTATACTCATTATCCACCAATGAGATAATTACATAACTCTTTCTATACTCATTCTCAACTCTCAAGCTACTAAGTTAATTACATAATTGTTTCTATTCTCATTCAGTCATTCTTACCTAATGAGTTAATTACATGACTCTTTCTTTACTTATCTCAACAACTTTTGAATTGAGTATGAGTTACTTACATAACTTTGCTTTTTAAGCTGATCCTCAATTGAGATCAGATGAGTTAAATACATAACACTTACTTTACTCATCCTCAACCTCAACAACTATTGAATTGAGTATGACAGTATGAGTTATTTACATAACTTTGTTTTTAAGTTGATACTCAATTGAGATGAGTTAATTACATACATGCTCTATCTTTTGAAGCTCATCCTTCGTAAAATTAAGATGAGTTAATTACATAACTCTTTCTTTACTCTTTACTCTTTTTACTCTATACTTAATAATTATTTTTATTTAAATACATCCTCAACTAAGATTAATTAAATACATAACTCTTATAGTTTATATGATGGTTATGCAACAACATGTTAACAACCGTCTTATAACTTTATAATAAATAAAATAACCATCCTATATAACTTATAGGACGGTTATAAAAAAATCATCATATATTTCATTATATATATTATAGACTGGTTATTTAAAAACCGTCATATATTGTTCTATATATCATTTTTCACCTTGATCAACCTAATTTCAAATTTTCAATCTTCCAAATGGTCCAAACTCGCGAAAGTGAAAATGACCATTCCTCTTCGATGTTTCACAGATCTAAGCAAAATAAGGTATGTATTTACGAATTTTACAATCAGATATGAGCTTCTATAAAAAACATAAAAGCCAGTACCCTTTTTTCAATTTTTTTTGTTTTTTGTTAACTATTTTCCATAGATCTTGATGGGTTTTAGTCTGAGAAGGTGAAAACGACCATTCCTCTTCGATCTTTCACATTTAAGCAAAAAAGGTATGTATTTACAAATTTTATAATCTGCATTTATTTTTTTTGTTTTTCGCTAACTATTTTTCATAGATCTTGATGGGTTTTAGTTCTATGTGTATGAGAAGCATTCCATTTGAGATTTATATTTCTTTGCTCTAGATTTGAGTTTGTTTTTTAGGTTTCTCTGCTTTTTTCGAAAAAAAATCGATTACTGAAAATTTTAAAAAAAGTCATTGTTTTTTCATATTTCTTCATTGAAAAGTATTTCTATCCACATATAGAGCTTTTCCATGTTGTGCATTCATGTGTGATAATGTTTTCATCTCTTTTTTTTTGTAATTTAGTTTTTTTAAATTTTTCAAAAAAATAAGTTACTGAAATTAGGAAAATTTTGTTATTTTTTATATTTATTAGTTAATACCTATTCTTATCCACATATATAGCCTACTCATGCTTGAATCTTCATGTATTAATGATTTTTAGCTAATTTTTAGCATTTAGTCTAATTTTTAGTAATATAGGACGGTTCTTGAAGAACCGTCATATATAACTAGTAATATAGACTCCGTTCTTCAGAACCGTCCTATATAACTCAGACATAGGACGGTTCTTTAGGAACCGTCCTATATAACTAGCAATATAGGACGGTTATTCCGGCGACCGTCCTATATAACTTCGCACATAGACGGTTCTTGAAGAACCGTCCTATATTACATGAGTAATATAAGACGGTTCCTCAAGAACCGTCCTATATTTTCAACCATTCCATAGGTTAGAATCATGTCAAGGTGATGAGTAAATAGGTCGCGTGTCAAACAGGTCGACACGACGGGTCAAATTGATTGACTCGAACACGACACGATTTTTGGCGTGTCATTTGACACGAACACGATAAGACTCAACCCGAACCCGCTAAATTCGTGTCGGGTTCGTGTCGTGTTATCGTGTCGTGTCATATTTTGCCGCCCCTAACTTATCCTAATACTTGCTAGAATTTCAAAAGGATTAATAACTCTTATACTAAGTTATCCTTTTATCCAAACTTCCTAATCCCTTTGACTAGTATAATAAATTTTAACTCTCATATTCACCAGTTCGTAATTATAATATTCATCTATCTATATCTTAACTTCTATTTCTCATCCCCATTCCTTTCTAACGCATATAAGCTTTAGCATATCTTTCCTGATATGGATAGTCCTTAGACTATCTACCCAAGAGTGACATGTTGAATTGATTCTTAGATAATCTAACTAATGTTCTTTGTAACAATCTTCCAACCTTTGAAAATAATTATTTTATCTCTATTCTTCCAATATTTGGAAGTAATTATCTCGTCTCTGTTCTAGATAATCATACTTCTTTACTAATTCTTTTCTAATGAAATTTTCTTTTCAGATCATGATATTGACTGATAGTTTCACCGTAATAATTCTTTCCTCAAACTTTCATTAACAGTTTGTCTATTGTTTTTGTAAAAACTATTCCTTGACTAAAAATTCCTTTTTATTCACAGCACTTGACTTTCTAAATATACCTTCCCAAGATGATTTATGGATAGTGTCATAGTAATCTTTTTATATATTCTCCATCCACTTTTGTTATCTCATATTCATAACAATATTCTTGAAGTTCTCATAATCAATTATAATATTTACTTTTTCATTGTATGGGTAACATTAGTTTCACAACTTCTAGATTGTGTAATTGGAATTTTATCTCATTCTTCTTTCATTACTATGAAGTTGTTGAGTTTTTTGTAAGTGCACAGTTGTTGTAGTCTAGCTAGTACAAGTCTGGGTTGATTCCATGGGGAGTCAACTTGAAAAGGTGGAGTTTATATAAATTTTAATTATAAATTAACAAAAGTAAAATTCAATTTCATCAACCAAACCATGAGTATTCCATTTTGAATTTAAACAACATGAAATGAAAGAAAATTACATTTAACTGCATCTTCCCTATTTTGACTGCTATGTCACATAGCAGATCACAACAGATACTAATCAATAACAATGTAACTTCAACATAAGTTAAATACAATAACAAGCTGAATATATTTTTCCTATCTTGATCATTGTGTCACACAATGAACAAGAAGTAAAAATACAAAATCTAGAAACAAATTCAAGAACAACACTAACTTGGATTAAGTAAAGCATGGATAGACATAAAGATGAAATAAAGAACAAGACAAAAAAAATGGGACACAAATGACATTTTATTTAAAGTCAGATGGGCACTTCTGGAATTTTGTTACAAAAGTTCCTGTTCTTCAACTTCAACCCGTAAGGGAGAAAACACAACAGAGGGAAGAAGAGGAAGATGGGGAGAAGAGAGAACGAACAGAGGAGAACATTGGTGTAGGATCGGCATCAGGTCTAATTCCCGGTGATGCATATTGGCCAGATGGAGAAAAGAGGAGCAGAGAATGGTGCTATTGGAAATGGGAAAGATTGATGATGATGAAGACAGAGAAAAAAGAAGGTAACCAGTGAAATCAGAGGGGAATGATGAGGAGATGGAGGGTAAGGGAGAAGAAGAGGAGGAGAAGAGGGGGAAAGAGGGAAAACCCAGATCCTTCTTCATGCTGTCGGTGAGGTAAAATGGGAGAAATGAGAGAGAGAGGGAGAGGTTAGAATCACACGATCCGTCACTACCTAGTGGAAAATGACCCCTTGGCAAGGGAGCTGGGGACATGCGGTGAACAGAGGAGATGAAGAATAGTGCTGAAGAAGGGATGCCAACTGGTGCGCAAGTGGAATTGGCAGCTCAAGTTGGTTTGGGGAGTGATGAGGAAGAGGTCCGATGTAGGGTGCTGGGAGATCTTCCCTACTGTAACAATCCTAATTTTTAAAATTTATTTTAAAGGATTACAAATTAAATTTTAAATTTCACTGAATTGACCTTTTGAAAGACATCAAATTAGACCCCAATACCTTTACCTTTGGATTGTATTCAAAAAGATGATTCAAATGATACCAAGTTTGCTAAAATCGAAGTTCGGATGAAGAAGATATGAAGTTAATGAAGGGCAATTTTGAAAAAGAAAAAAAGGGAGCTTAAACAGAGGGGGGCATATTTGATACAAGTGCCCCCTCCCCCTGAAGAGAGAGAGAGAGAGAATGGACCATCTAACAGTTAATTTGAAAAGTTAAAAAATTAGATAATCATTATAGTTAATTACCTACTTAAGTTAATTCTAATTTTATATTTTGCCTTTCAGATAATCTAGAGTACATTGGACAGTTTAGATTTGCTTATTTTAATAGGTCCCATGACATAAATCTGGGCAAAGCTGACCAATGATGCATATGGCACCATCTCATGGCAGGCAACATCACATGGGCATGCTGCAAGAGTTGATGGGCAAGGCATGGGCAAGCTGTACAAATGACTAGAAAAATATTCAGGCTTCCTCTTATAATATTATCGTTTCTCATCTCCCTGAGAAAGAGGATGGTTTTCCCCTTCTTTTGGGGGGCTGGCCAACATTCCTCGCCCCTTCTTCTTCTCCTTGCTTTCCTCTTCCCATTTTGGTTTTTCTTTCTTCTCCTTTGGAGAGAGAAGAGGTGGAAGGACTGTTCCTCTCCACCTCTCACGCACCACCAGCTCGACCTCCCTCTTTCTCTTCTCCACCATTCTCAACCATACCAACACCGCACCTCTTCCCCTATCTACCTCCAAGTCCCTCTCTCTTTGCTTCATTTTCTCTCTCTCTTTGCTTCATTTTCTCTCTCTCTCTCTCTCTCTCTCTCTCTCTCTCTCTCTCTCTCTCTCTCTCTCTCTCTCTCTCTCTCTCTCTCTCTCTCTCTCTCTCTCTCTCTCTCTCTCTCTCTTTGTCTCCCTGCTTCTCCCCCACACCGGACAACCTAGATCACCGCTCCAACCAGTTCCTGGTCTGCTCACCACTTATGTCGGTTCTTTTTCCGCTTCTCCTAAACCAGTACCCATCAACACACTACAGCACTGCTCCTTTGTTCGTTGCCTCACTCCCATACTCCCTCTCTTTCTCAATCTCTCTGCTATCTCTTCCCTTGGCCGGCCATATGTGGGTGACACACCTAGAAGGCTTGGCATCATCTTCTTTTCTCTCACCCCTCCTTTCTCTCCATTCTCTTCTAGGCTTCTCCCACGTTTCCCTCTTACCCTTCTTCAACTCCCCTGCCTTGCATCTTCTATATTCCATCGCACAACTGAAACCAGCATTGCCCAGACGACGGCACCACTGCCTAGAACTTCACCACATGGCTCAGGGTGGGTTTTCTCCCAATTCCCTCCTTTCCTTTTCCCTGCTCTTCATTCTCCCCTCTCCTTCCTCTGCTTCCACACTGGATGACGCCCCAAAGCCTCACCGACCAACCTGGATACAAAAACTTGAGAAGGGTTTCCTTTTTCTTCCCCTGCCCTTTCCCAGGCATCCTCCATCTTCAACCCATGGCAGCCTTGGATCCTCCTCTGCTCCCTTCTCCCCTGGCCAAAACTAGCATTGCATCTCCTATCTTCGGCCAGCCAGAGTAGAAAACCCTTTTCTTCTTCTTATTCTATTCCCTCCCATCATCTCTTTCTTCTTATTCTATTCTCCCTTCGTCCTTTTCTTGTCTTTTTCTTCAATGCATTTCTCACCCGACAAGCACTACACATGCCTTCTTTTCATCTATTAAAGAAATGAAAAATGGAAAAATTCTGTTTCTACCCTTTGGCCTTTAACTTAATTACATTTGCATCCCAAATTTAATGACAATGGTGTCCTGTTCTTATTCTAGTTCTGGTTTAACTAGGTTTTGCCTATCTTGGCAGTGTAATCCAGGGACAGGCTTATCCAGGACGGCTTTTAGTTTTATTTTTTGTTTTCTTTTGAATAAATAATTGTATGCACTTCAACAGTTAAATAAATCTAAAATTTTCTTTTATTGTTAGTTTATTTCTGTTATTTGTATTTTTATTAATTGAAATTTGTGTAAACTCCACATTTAAGTCGAGTCCCTGTGGAAATCGACCCGTATTTGCATAGCTATACTACAACAGCCGTGCACTTGCGGAAAACACTCAACAAAGCTTCCATAGTAGGCAGGCGTGCAAGTGAGAAAGGGGCAAGGATTTCTAGGTTTACCTAATTTTGCAGTTGTTGCTGGAGAAGACGACAGCTCGAATCGATGATCCGAGCTGATCATCTTGCTTTGCATGAAGAGTTGAACCAAAACCCCATGTGTATTAAGTGATTTGAGTAGTTCTTGGTGCTCAATTGGAGAAGAGATTGACACACGACGAACTCAGAGATCATCATTAGTAAACAATGATCAATCTTACAAATACATTCAGGGAAGAAGGCCAAAGACTCATTGTGAGGTAGGAATTCCAAAACCCAACTCGTGCATTCCATGTTTTAGCTATATTCATGCTATTTTATGCTAGATCTAGGGTTTTAGATTGATTTGCATGTAGATTTCAATTGTTTTGTTGAAAAACATTATCAAACCTCAGATTAGCTCCATTTGAACTGAGATTGCTTGATTTAGGACTGATGAACAGCGTTGTAGGAGTGCTAATCCACCTGTCTGAGGTTCCAATCATCCGATTGGAGCTTGGACAGGAGAGATCGGACATTTGAACCCCTATCCACGGATGATCCAACCATTAAATTTTAAATCTGCACTTAGATAAGTATAAAATAGGTCTTAATTATCCTTGATTAATAGCTGGTAGGAGCTATATCCACTCGATTAACGTTCTGATCATTGATCCGAGGGTTATGGTGGCAGATCCGACCATTGTGCGCCTCTATTTCTAGATTCAACCATCCAAATTGTAAATTATGCTTAAAAATGGTTAAACACAAACCTTTTTTGGCTAGGATGTGACTGGAATGCCAATATGTGTGGGAAAATACATCAGATAATCTGGACCATTAGATTTGTTACTATGTAAATAGTGTTTGACAACATCTAATCGATGATTAGATGCTGCCATTGAGTTCCTCATCCTTACAAATGATAGGATGAGTCAAAATTTTAAGATTTTGGAGTGAAACAAATTGGATGATTTAGGCCTTCCGATCTGTCACTATTTAAACAAGAACCTTGTGATGTCTGATCAAAGATCAGATGCTATAGATGAATTTCTAAACCTTGAATTGGCTTAAATGTGATATAAATTATGGAATTTGGATAAACATCCATTGAACCATCTAGCCGTTTGATTGGACAGTGATGCAAGAGGAACCTAGCAATGTATGATTGGTAATCAAATGACATTGGTACATACCTTGACCCTTATTAAGTAAACATACTCTGAAATTCTAAAAGAATAGGGCATTAATTATTAGAAAATTGATGGATTGAATGAGGACCATCGATTGCCACTACATACATTGTTTATTAAGTCATTAGAACTCCAATAGTCTTTTGGATTCTAGTTAATGAGCTTTGAATCGTAATAGCCAACTCAATCACTCAAACAACGTGGATCGTTAAGAGAATCATTAAATCAAGGACCTTGGCTAAATAATCATGACCTTGGGTTTATGGTTAAAAACTAAGAACATAGGATCATACCTTGAAATACTAAGTCAGATTACCATGACTTATCAGATTAAACTGTTGGATCTAGATTGTTTATCAATGAGGATATTTGAATGGTAAATCTAAATCTAAATGTGAACCACTAATTGGTGAATAGATGATGGACCTAGGACTGAACTGATTATGTATCTCTCTTTGTAATACATGATCAGTGGAAAATTAAATGGTTCATGATAACCTAAGCCGTTAGACTTTGGTTAAAACAAAATTTTTATGTACTCATTTATATATGATTCAACATTGACAAGAACTTTGTAACATCAACAAAGAATATTAGCCGATAAGTTGAGTTGAGGAAGGAACTTAGCGAAACTATGAATTTTGCCTGAGAGGTAGGTGGTTTTAACATCTATTTGCCCTTGAAATTTTCAATAATCAAATCTTAGTTTATCATATTTTCTATTTCAGATTACTTGACTATCATGAAACTTACACTTCATCATGTTACCTTGTTTTAATCTTGTAAAGAACACAATGTTTGCAAATGAGACATGTGAACTATATATATATATATATATATATATGCATGCATGCATGCATGCATGCATGTATGTATGTATGTATGTATGTATGTATGTATGTATGTATGTATGTATGTATGTATGTATGTATGTATGTATGTATGTATGTATGTATGTATGTGTGTGTGTGTGTATCTTCATAGCCATGATGCATGTATTTGTATGAAAAACAAAAAATGATGTTGTTCATTACATGTAGTTGAGTGCCTTTGAAAGAAATGATGATATTTGAAATGCATCAATCCTATGTTTTGAGATTGAGTTAAAGAAATGCATGCTTTTGCATGAGATATATATTTATATAATTTAAGATCATTTGGGATTGAGATATATGTTTGTTCAGGCTAATGAACTCGGTGGCACTATGCTAAGAGGTTGTACGGGGTGGCCTCCTGGCCTTTAACCACCAAAGGTGGAAGGTATTCCATGCCCAAAGTAGCATCGTTTTTCTAGACTATTGTGGTAGGAACAACCATTGGAGGTGGTCACGGCACCCTTTTGAGACGTATCAGTAATCACTGTGGAGGCTGCGGTGGCTGGCACTTAGATACCAGGTGCACACGACTCAGTGATATGGTCATGAGCATAGTGTGCCATAGGATTTCTGTTTTGTGACCCAACGTAGATAGGCTTGATGATGGTCTTTAGGTGAGTACTCATGGCCAACCGGCTGATATGTTCGCTGGGGTGGGTGCATGTGTGGACATGATGATGTTGTCAGTTTGGGATTGCCAACGTTCATGATTTAATTGATGATTACTTCAATACTTTGAGGATCTTATGACATTTGATTTATCAAGTTAGTAGATCTTTCACATAGTTCTCAAGTTATGTTTACATGTGATTTTGGGAATTTTTCTATGTTACAATTTACTTAAGATTACTATGATGATACAACCATTTGAAAAATGCATGTTTAAAGTCGTATATGTTTTATATGGATACTATCTGAAATGTTTTAGAATGAAACTATGGAACTAAGATTGAAAAACTACTTTAATCATGTTTCTTATATCTGATTTGATCACTCTATTCTTTGGAATTGCATGAAAAATGATTTAAAATATTAATTAGAATTGCTGAGAAAACAATAGTGCACAATCCTCACTTACTTGGTGATAATCCACCAAGGATGTATCCTATAAACCTAGACTCACACATCATCAATACTGACATGGTATCCATGTACCATAAACATAATTTCATAATTCACATACATGATGTACTAGTCATAAGCATAAATTATAACATGCAATTCTTTTAATTAACATTATTTTCATCATTACAATTTAAAGCATGTCGAATATCAATAATGCCATTTTAGTTTCATAACATCATAATTAGAAATAAGATCATGTTTAGAACATGCATCTTATTATTTAAACATGCCATCTTAAATTTCCACCTACCTCATGCTACGCCTTCTTCAATTCCACTAGCATTGATGGCCATCCGTTCACGTTGGTAAAATCCTCATTTTTCCCTAGACCCTCCAAATCAAACAATCAATTAGTAACTTCTAACTGAACGATCTAATTGAATAAGTCACATTGATCATGATCATAGAACTTGATCAATTTCCATATCTGGATCCTAGATTGATCTCGACAATTGATCAAGATCAGTGAAATCTCTCTAATCAATCTTTTGATCATAAATCTCTCATCAGATTCTTGATCTACACTTCCTAATGGTCATGATAAATTATTTGGATTGAAAAAACGAAGTCAGATCATCACAGATTCAATGGTCTGACCCTCAATCAATGGTTGGGTAAATTCACCAGTTGGGTCTTCCTAGATCAAGAATTAGAAAGATGGATTTCGTTCCTCATGTCCAAAGGATTGCGATGGTACTCTCAGATTTCTAAAAATCTTCCTGGATTGATCAGAATCCAGGTTTGAAGTTCAAGGTTTAAAATGGGTAACTAAGTCAACTAAGTTTCTCCTAGCGAGTCAAGGGCGAGTTGACTTGGCGAGTTTACTCTGCCCTAACTCGTCAAAGTCAAGGGAAAGAGGGATGGAAATGGGGTACTGGTGGTGGAGGTGGCTGGATTATGCATTGCCATTTCCAGGTCACTAGAAATGGTAGGGAAAACGAAGACCAAGGGGAAAAATCCAGCGATCTATGGTGGGGCTGAACACGTCAATTGGCTTGAAGACTTGGCCGTGCTAGTACCGTGGAGAAGACAAGGGAAAGAGGGTTATCAAGTGTTTTTCCTTTACAGGCATTTAGATCTGGCCAACATCGTCGCCGGAGAAAGAAAGGAGATATTTGGGGTTTCAGGTGATGGGTTTGGCTGAGCTCGATTGACGGAGAAAACAAGGGACAGATCTGAGAGAGAGAAAAGTGCAAAGAGAGTGAGATCCATTGAGACCTGAGCATGCTGGAGATAGGGGAGATCTGTGTGCTTGTTCCCTGTGAGTAGGAATGGGGATCTGCGAGAACAAAATGTTTGCCAGCTATAGGGAAAGAGATTGGAGGCAGGGGTTGTACTTTAGAGATCTAGGTTTTACAAGTGAAGGGAAACAGAGAGAGGAAAATGATAGGGATATGGGGTTTCTGGTGCCGCCGGAGATCAAGGTTGTTGCTGCTAGGTTTTGCAGATTGTTGGTAGGGGAGATTGGATGGATAGGGTTGCTTGGGGGATTGCAGAAAACAATGGGTGTTTGTCAGTGATTCTATAGTGTGAAAACACGATAGGGTTTTGTGATCGTGCTCGGATTGATGGGGATGGTGTCTTCCATGGGTAAAGGAGTGAACTGCTAGGTGAAAGGTAGCCCCAAGCAACTGAAGATGGTGAAGATGGTGGGACACTGGCATCTGGTTGCTAAAGTTTGTGGGTTGCCAGTAGGGTAAAAAGGTATGCAAGATAAAGGGGGGAGAGGCGTGGAATGCTAGGGTTAAGGTTATCAGGTATGTTCTCTTTGAGAACAGATCATGCGATAAGGGGGTGCCATTACCAAAATAGCCTGACTTTGAAGTCCCATAACTTTCTCATCCGGACTCCATTTTTAGTGTTCTTTGGGTCGTTGGATTCCATTTTCTGAGGATAATCCAATTATGTACCTTTTAGTTCTTTATTCTAATTCCATGAAAAGTTATTCTCCTAGAAAACTCATACCTTCAGCATGCAATAGTAAAATTTTGGGGTTGTTACAATGAACTTGGTTTTGATACCAACTGAGACGACCCGGGTTTTTAAAACACTTTTTCATGTTTATTTTCAAAAGGTGGCTAGCCTTGTTTGTAAAAATTTTAAAAATTTAAATAGTGGAAACATTTTTTTTGAAATTCATTTCTAAAAACCCACATATCACTTTCATACTCTTATGTATATATATACATATTTTGTATACAACATATATTTCCACTGATATAATCAATAGAAATTTATTTATTAAAAATTGCAAGATTGATCAAGTGGTTCACATATATAGCCCCTTTATTACATATGATGTCCAAAGTATACAAATCCAAACCATAATACAAACTTGTATATAACCTTGATCAATAGTATGGTTGTTGTATTCCCATGTTATATCCATTCACTCTTTTCTATCTCTATGTGAGATATTGTAAACATTCAAACATTTATAATATCTTAGTAGGCTATGCTTGGTAAGGGATTTAAGAAGCATATGAAATTTACAACACAATATATAATTCAATAAACCTTTCATAAATCTAATATTCATATGCATCATATTCCATATAAATTAAGTAATTCAATTTTCATAAACCATACTATGATTGATAACTCTACCATATAATTTCTCATGTAAAATCTTCTATGAATATTCTCCAACAACTCACAATAATACTTTATGTATATATATATGGTTAAAATTATGAAAATATATTAATAACTTTAATAATAATACCATAATATTCATATCCAGAATACACTGGGTTGAATAATCATCCAGCCTCTATTGAAAAATATCCCTTCCTAGGAAATCTTAGTAATGGACATTCTTAAGGTTCCACCTACCTCAAATGTGGTAATCTACTCAAGATCTTCTACGATCTTGATCAACATATGAAATCTGTCAATTCATACATACTGTTATTTTCTACCATAATTTATATAATATTGTATTTATCTTTCTTTGATTATATCCATCTTCTTTCAGGATTTGTCTGATCTTTTCATTCTTGTTGCTTGATGAATATTAAGGATCTGGATCTCCTTGTATTCTTTCATCTATCTCTTTCATATAGTGTTTCTAACTGTTGATCTTATAAATCTGATAGTTAGATTAACTTCTGATCAATTAGATCTAAGTATTTTCTAATCCTAATTCTTCATATACATCTCATTGGTTTTGATCTTTATAGATTTCTTTGATCAATAGTTCACAGCTGTTGAGCAAGATCAAGAGGAATCCAATGCCTCTTTCTGATCTTAATTTGGAGTTAAATTGAGTTCAGAATTGAATTTTTAATATTTCTATTATTTTCAATAGTCCAAATTTATGATATCTATTTTCATTATAATCTTTGATCCATGTGTAATTGTTTTACTATAACTATAACATGTTTTTCTGGAGTGTTGGGATGTTCTCAATCCATCTAATGGATCAAATCAATATTTTAATATCTTTTTGAGTATGTTCCAACCTTAATAGCATGATCTTAGCTATAGATCAATAAAAACATTATATAAATATTCAATTATATGAATTCAATATATTCTAGACTTGAAGAGGAATTCAATGGTTCTTTCCGATCTCAATTTGGAGTTAAATTAAGTTTGGAATTTAATTTTAGAGATTTTTTTTATTATCATTTCAACGGTCTAGATTCAATTTGGATAGTGAGAACGCGAAAAGATAGTGCGGGCTGCATCTTCATCTCCAAAACGCAGGTGCTTTGTAGTCGATTAACTACCGCACGGCCCACGGGGGTGCACCCATGGGGGTCGTTTGCTTTGGCATTCTTCTACTGCATCTTGGATACAAATTACTGAAAAATCATTGAGACGGTCCGATCTAGACCATCAGATCAACCTTCTCTAGATCTCCATTAACCAGGTTCAGAAATTTAACTATAACTTCAGATCTAAGGGTTTTGGGCCCTCTTGAATCCATTGGATGGCTCAGATTCCTCATCTAAGTCATCCTTAATGGAGTTCCACACCATGTTGACTGGTACTAGTTTCACTGAAAAACCATGCAGGAAAAACCAATCCGGTGACCTATTTTCTGTAAAGTATACTGGAAAAGCAAGAGGGGAGAGAGGAGGCCTACTTGGAAGTGTCTAGAAGAGAAGATATTGCCGGAAAAACAAGAAAACCCTACCGGAGAGATGTCAGTGCCGGAGAAGAAATAAGTTGAGATTTGTCGGCCAATTGACTGGTGGATCGGCTAATAGCCTTAGGGCTTTTGTAGATCAGGTCTTTTTACATCTTTGTAAGGGTTCAGATAATTGAAATTGTTGCTTCATTTGGATGGTTAATTCAATTTCTAGGAGGAAACCTCCTCGTCGAGGACGACATGTTTCTGGACACGCCTTGACTTTGGACAAAGGTTTGGCTATTGGATGCATTTGGGGATGTGCCTCTAGTGAAAGAGAGAGGATAGAGAAAGAGGAGAAAGAAAGAAGAAAAGTGGGAAGAGGAGGAGGAGGGAGAGACTGGGATCAAAGGGGGAGTTAGGGCATTTTGTGGAGTAATTTATGAAAAATTTTAGCCTATTTATAGGCAACTTTTGGAAATTTTAATTAATTTCTTATTTTAATCTAAATTTCACACAAAAATATTAAAATTGGGAGTGGAAATTTCACTACCTCCACTAGGGGCTGAGTGTTGGCTTATGCTTGACTTGCATTATTGCTAACCTTAATGCTTACCTAACTTTTGCGCGTCCTACTAAAAAGTAAAATTACTATTTTGTCCTTTCAATTAAAAAATTAAGAAAAATACGGATTTTTCATCTGAACTCCAAATTTAGTATCCTTATAGTCATTTGACTCAATTTTTTTAGTATATTTCAAATATTTATATCTTAATTCTTGATTCCATTTCTATAAAAATGGATTTTCTCAGAATTTCAATTTCTAGTTTCGTTTTCAAAATTTTAACTTCTTATTTTTACTAATTCAAATATATTCGTAAAAATTGGGATTATTACATGTCCAATACTTTAAGATGACCAAATTATATTCTTGGCAGTGGTTATATGGCTCCCAAATATGCAATGAGGGGTCTTTTCTCAGAAAAATAAGATGTCTTTGGCTTTGGAGTTCTACTGCTTGAGATAGTAAGCAATAGAAAGAACACAGGCTTCAACTGTGTTGATGAATTGTCAGAACTCCGAACGTATGTAAGAATTAAGATAAATGCCTTTTTCTTTTGTTAAAATGGACTTAACCTGCATGATTACTGAATATTATGTTTAAATGTGTTACATTAATGTTGCAGGCATGGGAATGTTGGAAAGAAGGAAGGAGCTTGGATTTGATGGATTCAACGCTAAGCGAATCACCAAGTTTTCATGAGCTACAAAACTTAAGATGCATTCAAGTGGGTTTGTTGTGTGTGCAAGAAAATCCAACTTATAGACCCACTATGTCAGATGTTGTCCACATGCTGAGCACTGAAACTAAAGCTTCGGCAATTCCTAAACAACCCGCTCATTCCCTTGCAACACAAACATTGGGAGCAGATGCCCCTGCAAATAGCATAGGAAATGGTTCCTCAAATGAACAAACGATTTCTGTGGTTTATGCCCGATAATAGTTTATCTCTGGCAGCCCTGGTGCACAAGGCTCCTGCTAGTGTAAGGTTCGGGGAAGGGGCTGGCCACAATGGCCTAAAGTAGGTAGTCTTACCTTGTATTTTTGCAAGAGGCTGATTCCACGTCTTGAACTTGTGACCTCAAGGTCACATGACAACAACTTTTACAGTTGCGCCAAGGCTGCCCTTCAAACAATTTATCTCTGCATATCCATAAAAAAAAAGGAAAGCCAAGCTATGCATGGTTTATGTATCTGTTTCTTATTTCAATAGTGTAACGGCCATTGAGGGAGAAATATGAACCCCGTTTGCTGAAAAAAATATATGAAATACTTTTGATTTATGTTTCTAAGTGATTGATGGTCAGGATCAGTGATGCCATACACCCCTCAAGGCTTTGCTTTTCCCCAGTTTTCCAGCGAAAACGCATCGTGATTGTTAGAAACACCCAAATTCTTATAAATGGCCCAACTTCCTCTTCCTCGGGCAATGTGGGACTAAACTTTCGGTTCCTCACCTTACTTAGAAGCCTGTTTATCTTGTGGAAAATGCACCATGGTCTACTGCTCCTCGGTTAATGGTTAGGATCAGCGATGCCAGCCAATGTGGACATTTTCCTGAATGCGTAGATCAGTACATTGATTTTCAAAGCTTTAAAATGTGGATAAGCAGCCCAATTTTGGTGCACAAACACTAGATGTGAAGTTTGATTAGTGCACAAGTCAGGAAACACTGGCGGGGTCTAGGAGTTCCTTGTGAGCCCACATTTTGTGGTGATCAAAACCATTCATCTTTGATTCTAGATACAAAGGTTATACTCCACAAATTTAAAGCTCATCCATTGGGTCATCCTAGAATTATTTTCTCTCATATATAAAAAAGATGTTGAAGGGGAGCCTTGGTGTAATGGTGGAGTTGTAGTTGTGTGGCCTTGAGATCGTGGATTCAAGTCGTGGAAACAACTTACAAACTGCAAGATAAGATTGAGTACTATTGACCATTATGGTCCATCAGTTTCCCAAACCCTATGTACACAGAAACTTCTAGTCAAGAATTTCTTACAAGAAAGTTGTCTTTGAATGTGGATGCTTGACTAATTGTCATTCACAACTAAAGCGGCTTTATCTTACACCACAGTGGAGTGTAGGTTGCATGCTATACTATCATTCCATTTATACTTTTCATGGAAGATAAGTAACTCCTTAATCAATTGCACCAAAGCCTTCTAGTATAGTGGCATGAGGAGGAGTCTCTTAATTGGGTGAATAAGATTTGAGGTTGTGTGTTGGTGTGTGTATAACCTTAAAAAAATAAACTCCTTAATCAATTATAATTTCAATTGTCCATTCTTCATATTTAGCTTTCATAGCTCATTTGGTTAGAGCACCTATTTAGTAAGCAGGTCTCAGTTCAACTCTCAATGAAAGCAGATTTTAAACTTTTATTGGGAGCCTTGGTGCAACGGTGAAGTTGTCGTCATGTCATACTATAAACTCTTGTGGTCTCTATTTCTCATGAAAAGATAACTCACACTCAGAATTATCCAATGGACACAATGCTCTTCAACCAATCTAAGAGAGGCCCAACAATATAAACATGGCAGATCATTCAAAGATGGGGTTTGGAGTCAGTCCGGCAATTCAGCATGGACAAGATTTCTCTTTCCTAAAGCACCTTGGAGAAAATATGTGTTCTTTGATGAAATGTGATGCAATGGAAACAAAGCGGCGCTGTCGAAAGGACGAATGGACACCGATATGTCACATGATATCCACCCCCTTATGGCCTCCTAAACTTAATTTTGATGGGGTTTCCAGGGGGAACTTGGAGAATGACTCATCCATACTTCCTATGGTCAATGGGGGGTCGAGGCATGTGCCAATGTTTGTCATACTCGAACCAATAGTATGGCTTAGTGGATGGTGGTACTAGCCTCCTGTGTATATGGGGTTCTGAGAAGGGGCGGACCACAAAGGTCCATTGTATGTAGTCTTATTTTATTTTATTTTTAAGAAGTTGTTTTCATGCTTTGAACTCAAGTCCTTAGAGTCACACAACGACAACCTTACTCTTATGCCGAAGCTGGTTGATGATGCTGAGACTCGGATTGAAAATTGCAACTGAGGTTACCATTACTCATTTACCTATAAACAAAAATTCGTAGGTAATACTCCGATCACCTTGGCAGCAACAGCCAGAGTTAGCATGGGACCTTCAGTCATTTCATCAAAACTTCCAATTCCAGCTTCTCTCAAAAGCATATAAACCTGGACAATTTGCTTCCTTACAAGAAGTGTTGACCTTTAGCTAGGACCAAGTGAACGCAGACATGGGTTTCTTCTATTCCTTTTGGCCATCTTAGTTACTATGGGATGAACTTGTAGGCTCGTTGGTGCCACCACCAATGTAAGTTTTCCTTCATAATGATCTTTTGCCCACACCAGCAAGAAAGAAGAAAAAGAAGCACAAATACAAGACCCTTTGTTTTTGTAACAAAGCATATGCCGCTTCCACCTTTCCAGTCCACTTCGACATAGATTGCATATGCAAGCAATGAAAAAAGTTATTTCCCTGCAATTTCCAGTTCGGTGTGTTCCTTTCCACACCCAAAGAGAGCACAAAAAAGTGATAAACTGCAGAGGTGTGCAAGTCGGAAACACATGCAAAGATAGTTGCTGAGCCAATATTTTCTCGTTTGTTCATTGCTTTATTATGCTTATAGATTTGATTTGGCAATTTCACGAGAAATATATGAGATGGTTAAAGTACGTCTAAACTAGACATTGGAGCTGGTCTCGGAATAAGACAACTTTCCTCGTTGAGCTTGGTTGGAGGTTTGAGGTGACAATTTTCAAATAAATTTAAGAGCTGGGATCATATGTTAGTAGACAGTTTGCTTGCTAAGTTCTGCGCTGCGTGTCAACCCAAAAGAAAAGGCTCAATTGTGTTAACTGATTAGTCTTGTACGTCCATAAAACCTTCTAGTGCCCTTCTTGAGCTACTCTTAGTTTTAGCAGCGCTTTCACTTCAGTGACTTCTACATGATGCTCCCTCTAGGCTTTCTAGTGCGAGGTTGGCATTGAAGGCGCTCTCTTGTTTTGGTAATAGCACATCTCACTTTGTTAAATAGTTTCCTATTGCAGCATGCTTGCTGGTAGCTTCTTGAGAAATGTAGGAGAAGTACTTCTGAATGTTATAGAGGCTGCCATTGTTGAAACAAGTGACTGAGGATGTCATTTTCCTTTTTATCCTTGTACTTGGATCAGAACAATAGCTTTAACATAGAAAAGAGAAGGATATGTTCTTTGATGAGAAAGAAGAGGAATAAAACAGAGCTGAAGGTTGTGTAAAGCAGTAATCAAACAAAGTCATAACACATGTATTCACATTACTTTTCAATGTACAGTTTGCGCGCACACACACACAGACATACACATTATAAAGTGGGAACATTGGAATTTTGTCCACTTACACTTGATTCTATTGAGTTTGCAAACCAGGAAGGTGTCATTCTGTGTTTGAAAGCTTAGACTTGACGAGAATTGGTTCAATTAGAACTCCTTCCATCAGACGAGTTAATGATCGATCGATGTGGTCGGTTTGGTTTCTTTGTTAACTTGGATGGAACACAAAACCTTGTTGAGTTGGCTAGATGATGATGAGAGACTCAAGAGTTTTTAATGGTCGTGGTTGTTTAGGTTCTATTTGGTGATAGTTTTCTCAGTGAATGACTGTTCAGCATAGGAGGTATTACAATTTGCCTCCTCTTCCATAGACACAGGCAAGATCCAATTGTGTCAACTGTGAGATTTTTGTTGAAATAATTTGCATTGCATTATGTTATGCAATGAATAGTTATTTTTTCCCCTAATGTTAGACAGATGCACCCATGAGCAGCCTTTACCGCTGATTCATTTAAGAGAGAGGCTCCTTCTTGTGCCATTGCTACACAAGAAGGTCCATGCTCTAACCAAAGGTTTTTTTTAGATTCAATTCTTTGAGTCATGATAAGTAAAAGGGTAGTCCCCGTGTACGAAAGCTCCCTTGTATGCGGGGTCCAGAAAAAGGTGACCAAAAGGGTCAATAGTATGCATCCTTGCCTTGCATTTTGCAAGAGGCTATTTCCACGCCTTGAACCCGTGATCTCAAGGTCATGTGATGATAACTCTACCATTGTGCCAAGTCTCTCTTTCTGAGTCATAGTAAGTGTAGAAGTTAAAAAAATCCATTTTCAGGTAGACACCTACCTTTGATAAACTTAGGCAAAACTTTTAGAAGATCTAACCATCCTACTTGTTGGGACTTCTTAAATTACCTACCATCAAAAAATTACTCTCATTAGGTATCTATAATCTAATTTTCTTTCTGCTTTAAATCGGGACTATTTATAACTAAAAGTAAAAATACAAGACATTAAAAATATCAGATGAGCATGATTTTCTATACATAGACTAAATATGAGGGGCCAAATAAGATAAATGGCTTTGATTTTTAAAAAAAGAAAAAGAAAAATGGGGGTCAACGAAAGATGCTCTTTTAGTGTCTACAATTATCAAGAGATAAAGCTTAGTTTGTGTGTGGATACTATAATTTCAAAACTGTGAACATTTGTCTGTAGAGACGATGAGAAAGGTGCTTCGGAGGACCACAAAACTCATTGTCATCCTACGTTTTTCAATACTTCACCTTTCGTTCTAAACTCCCTAATCAGACCACTAATCTAACTCAAGATATACTTAAGGATGGCTCACCTAAAAAGTTAGCCCAGTGCACGAGGCTTTCACGTATGCGAGGTTCAAAAAAGGGGAATTACAAGGGTCAATTGTACGTAGCTTTACTTTGCATTTTACAAGAGACTATTTCTATGCCTTGAACTTGTGACTTCAAGGTCACCCAACGACAACTCTAGCATTGTGCCAAGGCTCCCCTTCTACTTAAGATGGCTCTACTGACTTTCCCAATTACTATAATTGCATGAGTTATTGTTGTAAGATGGATGCACGTATTCTCCAAACCAGACTGATTCCAACCAGTGGAGCAGAACCAAGAGGCCACTAGCTAGTGAAAAGGATTGATTTACTATTTCCTGCTGTCTGCCTAATTTCTCGGCCATTGAATTATTGTTGCCTTTGTTTTTCAGGAAGTTTTGCTTGTGAAACCACTGCTTTTCTTCGTTTTCACTTCTGACCATCCATTTGCAGTTACAAATTGGAGGCTTAACTTTCCTTTCCATGCAGTGCAGTGGCACTGGAGGATGACGAAATGAAGAGGAAACAATCCACATTTGAAATCAAAGCCTCTATTCGTCTTACATTATTCATCAACGATAACAAAAAAATAAAATAAAAAAAACAGCCCGGCATACAAAGCCACCACATATGTGGGTTTAGAGAAGGGACGGACCACAAGGGTTTATAGTACAAACCCTTATATTTTTGTAAAAGGCTGTTTTTATGTCTTGAACTAACATGTGACCTCAAGATCAAACGACGACAACTCTAAACAATTATGATGTTAAGTTATAATTGTACTCAAATCCCCCGTGTACTTTCAGAAAGACCTATGATATGGTAAGATTCGGATGGCTACTTTTCGAGGTGGGAAATTCATGTGGGCCTAGTTGTTTAATGATCTAAACCATTTCCACCCACAGCCAGACTTTATGACGGATGAACAATGCAACAAATTGATTAAACATATCTAACAATTCTACCTCTTTAATTAGCTTTTGACTGAATATGAGAAAATGACCATGCAAGAATTTGTGTTCATACATAATCAATAGTTATTATGATATGAAACAAGTGGGGCTACTCCAGTTTTGTGTTAGCTGCTCCTGCAGGGTTTTCCATTTTTTATCTCTTCCAATTCTTATAGATGGCCAAATAATTGATGTGATGGAAGGTGACTTAGTATAAGGCGTGATGTTTTCATACGTGAAGCTTGACTAGCGATAATCCCTCTCATATTTCATGTTTATGCTTTTGTAGATCATATTTGTGGACAGGGTGGATAGCAGATGGTTACTTATCTTTCATCTCTTCCTTTTTTCTTCTCTACTGACTTCACCTTGTGGAACTTTAGTTAACTTTTATGCCCTGCACCTATATGTCATGTCTTGAAAGGGAGTCCTAGCATAATCGGTAGAGTTGTTGTCATGTGACTTTGAGGTCACGGGTTCAAGGCATGAAAACAGCCTCTTGCAAAATGCGAGGCAAGGCTACGTATTCTTGACCCTTGTGATCCGTCCTTTCCCTGAACCCTGCATACATGGAGCTTCATGCACGGGGACTTCCTACCTGTCATGCCTTCTATCACAAATTGGAAATTTATAATCCGGATGACTGGCTGTAATGATATGGATTGGCCCACAAGTGATCATCCTAGAGGGTGCCTATGGAACCCATTTGTGGTATGTAAACATATGGTGGTCGGAGCCGGTGACACACTGGTCTGTGGTTCTGTTGCTACTCAAGGACTTCAATTGTCAACTGCCATTATCTTAGATAGGGATCTCATCCCATGTGCTATTCGTAGCAGTAAACTATGGATAAATAGCCGAGGGCCTTCTATCCAAAATTACTTTACAAGTTCTTTGCTTGTAATAAAAATGGTCAAGTCTAGCTGCTTACGAGCATTTGTATGCATTGATGATCAGAATTATCATTTTTTTTTTTAAGATTCAAAATAAGTGGTTCAAATCATCCAAATGTACTGATTTCTTAGAAGTTGCCTAATTTATGTACCCCAAACATGATAAACAGCTCGGATCTTCCAAAAATAGATTCTAGTTGCTATAGGATGCCAATAACTTCTACTCCTCTACTCCTATCTAGACTCAAAAAAATTAGAGAATTTCTCACAAAGAGCTGTAGGTTAAAGTACAGGTGATAATTTTATTGGCCGAGGAAATGATTTTAACTTTCATTTTCTCTAACCTTTTTTGTTTCCTACTTTTCCCAACCAGCTAAAATTACTTGCTTTCAAACTTTTTTTTCATTGGGGTGCTAATTCCTTAATCTACAAAAGATGAGGAGATTTCAGTGAATTATTTTCTCAGAACGTTTGATTGATAGAAATCAGGTTTGAGCCAGATTTGTGAAGAGTTTGCATCAAGATTTCTTTCCATATATAGTTGATTTATGGAATGATTTGCATGCTAGGAGTAGGATTTGAAATGGGTTTATAAAGGAAGGAGCTGGAAGTAGGGAGAAAGAAGATTTCTACAGGTGGAAGGTGAGGCAAAGGGTTTTCTATGCCATGTAGAGGAGTCACCATGATCGCTTTATAATTTTCTCCCTGCGGCTACCTGATTTACACACAGTTAGCACTATGGCCTTTTGGTTTTCTTGCAGAAAAGTGCTCTTTAAAGCCGAAGATTCATTTCCATTTTCTTCGTTTTAGCATAAAAAAATAATAAAAAAAGATATATTTTGGACATGCTTTTGTATAATAGCACCAAAAGGAAAGAAAAGAATCCCTGGGTTTACAATTCCTTTTAACCTAGCCGAGAGTAAACGATTTGGGTGCAGCTGTTGAGCAAGTGGTTTCATGCCCTAATTTTTAATTTTTGATTTGTAGATTGTATTAGGTGATTTTAGATGAAATTAGGCTTTGTAGACTATAATTGATTGGTTGTGGTCTTTAATGGTCTTTTTGTTATGAAACAAAGGTCTATAAGGGTCTTTAGTTTCAGGCTACATATTAACCCCAAAATAAAAATGGGTTATAACTAATATTTGAAACAAAAACCACCATGAAACTTGCAACACAATTGCAAACAACGACAAGAAAAAGACATGAATCGTTGGTAGAACTACACCAATCAAAGTTTAGATGCTTTAAATCACACGGAAAAGACCCCACCACAAATTGTTGTAGATTGAGGTTTATTTCAAAATCTGATCATCCTACTTTTCTTGTTGTCGCGTGAAAGCTCGTGATTAGGGTTTTTTCTTCTTTTTATTTTTGGGGAGAGGTAAAAGAGAAGAGCTACGGTGAAAGGATACTTGGGGCTTTGATGTAAGAGAATTTTGGGCATTAATGGCACTTTTGACATATGATTAGATGCATAATAAGTTAAAAGACCAACTCAAATTTACTTAACTTACCATTTTAGAAGGGAAATTTTTTTGTGATGCTACCGACGAAAAGTCTATAGAATTCATCAAGCACGAATTGTCTGGCAAAAAAGAGGTCGCACCTTCAAATAAGAAGCCCACCAAAAAGATTAAAAGGCTTTCTGTTTGATAGAATCAACTGTAGCATACAAATGAATAAATAATAGCGTGCTGGAGGTCGAATGTCTTTACGCTTTTCTAGAGTTGTTGCAGAATTTTGCAAATCCCTTATTCAAACTGGAGATATGAGAAAAGTCACTTGGCAGATTGATTTCAGTGGCAAACCTTTTCACGTGAGAAAAGACCCTGCTTGCGCCTAAGGCTTGTCAACTCTTTTGACGGATGAACTCAAAGACCCATTCTCCCCCCACTGAATCTTTCTCTGTGTTTTATGTGTTCTTTGTAAGAGACTCGAAATGGTAGTTTGTTGATGAAAAGCCGATTAAAAATGAAGAGCACGAATATATATAGCTACACACGCTCTTAAGTGTTTGATAGGTGCTCCATTGCTCTTAGAATCTGGGAAAAACCGATGGGTGTGACTTTCAATTCAAAGAACACGAGCTAAAAGCATCAATGGGCTTATCTACAAATTTGGTTTGTAGCCTATCTACGCAATTCCAAACGGATGAGTGCCTTAGATATTAAATAAAAATAAAATAAAATGAAAGAGTGTATCCTATAAGCACGGCTTAGATCTACAAAAAAATATTTACCATGAAAGGGTGCCTGCCCCCATCAAATCCTCATAAACATCTATTCATACCAGTTGTCTTTTTCACAAAAGTTATTTTTGAGACCAAAATACCCTCGTTTCCCTCTCTCTCTCTCTCTCTCTCTCTCTCTCTCTCTCAAAATTGCATCAGCAAATATTGCAGATGTACAGTACCCTGCAACCAGAAAATTCAGAGAAAATCATCCCTCTAATGCAAAAAGTTAATTTCCCTCGTAATTGAAAAAATGCATTCCAACCAAAAGAACGTTTACATTTGTGATGAGAACCAACCATCCCCACAAGTGATTTATTTTCTGAAACTGTCTTCCTATGAGTTGAGAATGTGAAGAACATTGAACTCTAATTGATGGAGAGGTGGTATGCTAAGTTTGTTCCTTCCAAGTACTTAGCGTATTCATGGGCATTTCTGTGTGCTTTTTACTGATCGTGGACTGTTGCCTTTAGGAGGGATTCCGCATGTCAGGCCAAGGTTTTCCTTTATGAGCCAAAAGTTATGGTGCACTAAGAGACTCACGAGTCCTTTGATTCCTTGCAACAACACTCGGAAATAATTTCGGCGTGAAGAGGAATTACGGTATAGTGCCGACACTACATCAGCTTGCTGTAGTACGACTCCAATTTGGTACAATAGGCCCCATCTTTGGCTGACCGGAACCATTCATCTGATTATCTACCCTTGGATGACTACTGGTCCAAAAACAGCAAGGATTGAATAAGCATACAATATGAAAATAATGATTTGGATCACAGCACATGGAGGATTGAAAACACTGTTTAAAGAATGGTTCTCAATCAATGTGTAAGAAGCACAAGTTTTCGGATACGGAAATCATTCAACCGTCTAGATATTTGTCATACAAGAAATCCAAGGCCAGAGAAATCTGAAGGACGGTTCTGATCAACCAAAGATAGAGCCTATCATTTCAAAGTGAGGCACACTAAAGCAAAGCTACTGTAGTGTCTGCACAGGATACCATCATTCCCCTAATATAAAATCCATGAATTTAGTGATTTGTCACACCGGCACAACACCACTTCTAAGAATTACGAACCACTTAAATGCCGACATTGGCCAGGAAAATAATGTCAACATTGACTGTAGTTTGATTATTAAATCCAATTAATTAAGTCTTTGAATGCATTTATATTTTAGGGGAATCTACTTTTCTTACTGAAGGGGCGACTTCGTCCCAATCCTGCTGTTGTAGGGGCATTATATGACGCCAATATATCGCTGTTACAATTTCTAGACAAAGAGAAAAGGCATTTTGGTTTTAGAACATGGTAACGAAATGAATAGTCAACATAACCTATGATGGAAGTAACTTCTGTTAACGTTCCAGATATGAATCTATTTTTCTGAGAACGGATATGATTTTTTAAAAATAAAAATAATAATAAATATCTTTGTTAGCCTATATGTGCCATGTTGGCATGAACCAAACTGTTATTTGGGAAGACAATGAAGAGCCCAACTAGGGTTGCCAACGGACCAAATATCATCGTTATGCATCCATTCCAATAAATTATATCAGTTTGGACAGTAGTTGAGATTTTCATATTCCACTCTATATCCATTCCATTCACTTCAATTTAGTTAGTAGATTATCAGTTCCATTCAGTGTGGCTAATTTTATTTTTAAGAACAACACAATTATTTGAATTTCTTTGCACTGTTATCCAATCTAAGAAGAAGTTGAAGAAGTTCAACTATATTCCTTTCCATTGGTTGTTTGTATTTTGTTTCTTCAAGATCCTTTAGTCATTCTATTAAAATTTTGAATGCAAATGTTTGTAAATTTATGTTATCCTTGTCTGTTCAAAGTTGCATATTGATGGATATAACTTCTGGTTTTATACCATTTAATTATTAATAACATATAAATGTAATGTATCTTAATGCAAGCATAGAATATTTGATTGTGTAAATTGCAAATAACAAGTTAATAATGATGATTGCAAGTATTGATTGTAAAAGCATCTCAATATTTTGAATTTCCAAATCATCTGCTTGTAGAAGTTCAAAGAATATTTATATTTTAAGATAACCATAACAAATATAACAAATTTTCATAAGAAAGAAGGTTAAGTGAATAATATGTAAGGTTTTTGTATGTAGGGTTTCTAGCTATGTTATTTTCAAATTGAAATCCATCTTAAATCGAACACCTTTTCTGTCTATGATTGCTAACTTGATATATTGAAATTCTTGAGATGTTACTATTCATTGAGAAGAAAGAGAAAGTAGTTGATAATAAAGTTAAAACATGTAATGAATTCCTAAGAATAATTTATATATAAATTTACTTGCCTCTAGCTTACCCCTTTTGTAGATATAAGTTATTCACTAAGCTGGGAATGGTTTATATAGGCTAAATACCAAATTGTAGGCATGTAAAGTAGTTTATTCTATATATTTTCCATGATTCTTAGCATAAATAAAAATATGATAAAGTATGGCTATGATATTCAACTTAAAGAACTATGAGATAAATTATCTTATGGGCAAAAAATTTGGTACTTTGCTTGCCAAAGTCATTTCCAATTTGGTGAACGGCTTAGATATACATAAGAGGTATGCTAGAGATAAGTAAAGCGCACTTGGACAAGATAAATCCAAGTGCACCTTTTGATTTATCATTCTATTATAAAGTTTGCTTTACAATATGAATATGTGGTGTTTATAGACATACACCACATACTCTTAAAGGTCCCTAGAGAGTTAATATGATGGGTGTTGGGTGAAAAGGAGTTTCATAGGGTATACATGCATAATTAAGGATATGTATGAGGGAGTGGTTACAAATGTTAGGAATTGCAACAGATATTGGCATTGAGTTCATACCTTTTTACTTTAGTTATGAATGAATTGACAAACATCTACTCGAGGAGATTCCACAGTGCATGTTATTTGCATATGACATAGTTTTGATGAATAAGATAAACAAGGGTGTACACACAAAGATAGAGTTGTGGAGAAATGTTATAGAGTCTAAAGGATTTAAATATTCGCCAAACTAAGACAGAACATAAAGAATGCAATTTTAGCAAATAGAAGAGTAGGAGTGAAGCAATAGTAAAGACTGATAACCAATAAGTTTCCCAAAAAGACCACTTTTAATACTTGCTATCAATAATTCATGAGAGTAAAGAGATTGAGAGGGGTGTTACCCAAAGAATTCAAGTGGATTGGAACAAATGGATATGTGTCCTGCAATTTTGTGTGATAGAAAGTGCCACTCAAAATAAAAGAAATTTTTTATGGGATGGCTATAATGCCAGCCATGTTCTATAAATTAAAGTGTTGAGTTGTTAAGGAATAACATGTATATAGGATGACCATAACCGAAATGAGGATGTTGAGATGGATAAGTAACAAGACAAGAAAGAATATAATTATAAAATGTTAAGTGTTCAATTTTAGCCAAAATACCCTTAAAATGTTAAGTGCTCAATTTTAGGACACCTTCAAAGATGTTGATAGGATGACAAGTGTTGGAGCATGTTGAAAACATGGAATCAAGTAAACATGTAGGTGAAAGTAATTGTAAAAGTTGTTGGAAGAAGAAATCAATATTTTTTTGTCTGCCATACTACAAATCACTACATATACGTCAAGTGCTTGATGTCATGCACATTGAGAAGAATGTGCGTGAAAGCTTGACTGGTACCTTGCTTAATATCCTAGGAAAAACAAAAGGATGGACTTGCAGCTCAAATGGATTTTATGAACATGGGTTTGAAGAGGAGGTTGCATCTAGAGGATAAGGGTAGTTGAGGAACATACCTTCTTAAGGAAAATTATACTCTCGATATAGAGGAGAGGAGAATAATGTGTAAAACCTTGTTTGAGCTCAAAGTCCTAGATGGCTACTGTTCAAACTTTAAAAACATTATTTCCATTGAAGAGCTAAAATTGTTGTAAATGAAGTTGTAACATTCCTAATTTTTAAAAATGAATTTAAGTAAAATTTTGAATTATCTTAAGTTGGGATGAAAAGAGAATATTGAAATTTCTAATTTCTGAAGTTTTATAGACATCAAATCAAGTGTTGAGACATCCATATCTAGATTGTATTTTGAAAACAATTCCAATGACACTAAGTTTGTTGAAATTGGAGTTTGGACGAATAAATTGTTATTTTTCTTACAAAGGGCAATTTGGTAATTTTACTAGTGAGCCCCACTTGTTGGAATATGGGTCCATTGGTATAAGGTGAGGACATGTAACAATCATACACACTAACTAAACTTGGGTTGAGTAGAATGACGAGGAAAAAACACAATGATTAGTGTTTAACATATAAAAGGAAAAAAAAAGAAGAAAACAAATCGTTTAAGTAATTTAGGGGAGGGGGCACATTTGATAATGCCCCCCCTACTTAAATGAAAACACAAATAGACTTAACGTATGTTTTCCAAACTTGACGAAAGAGGAAACTTGACGATGGGGGAAGAAGAGAGAGAGAGAGAGAGAGAGAGAGAGAGAGAGAGAGAGAGAGAGAGAGAGAGAGAGAGAGAGAGAGAGAGAGAGAGAGAGAGAGAGAGAGAAGGAGAGGAGGCTCCAGCATTGGAAAAATCCAACCACGCTGGAGAAGAAAGAAAAGAGGGTTTGGGGATTTTTCATGTCAGAGGAGGATGAGGAGCATGCCGACAACAATGGCGGCCCGATTGTTAATCCGGTCATCCATTCTACACTGCACACAGAGGGGAATGAAACCCCTTTGGTTTTGCCATGATCGGAGGAGGAACAACCAAGGAGCGGAGCACGAATAGTATGTACAGAGCAATTACAGAAAAATTTGGGTGAATCACGTCTTCTCCGACTACGATTGAGGGTTATGAATTTTACAGAGGTAGGATTCTTACTTAAAACCATCATTTTTGGTCTTGATTGTTTATTGTTTTGAAGAATTTCATGTAGATCTAGGGTTTTGCGAGAAAACATATTGTTTTTTTTTTTTTAATTTTTTTTATCTCAGAGGTTATTGGAGACCAATTAGAACTCTGGGAATCCCCATTTGAGTTCTAATAATCAAATCCAAAACTGTATGGTTAGATCTGACCATTTATAGAAATCGTAGCCGTTGAATCATTTGTATAAGGTGGATCCGACCGTTGTTAATGCTTGTTGGCCATCAGATCATTTGTAAAAGACAGATCTGATCATTTATAGTGTACCCTGGCTATTAGATCATCGTAGATGGTAGATCCAACCGCTCTTAATGAGTATTGGACGTTGGATCATCTGTAATAGATAGATCCGACCATTTATAGTGTGCCCTAATTGTCAGATCATCTAAAGAAGGTAGATTCGACGCTCTTAAGGAGTTGTGACCGTCAGATCATCTATAATAGAAAAATTTGAGCTGTTCATCTGGTTTATTGTGGAATCCAGAGCAAAACCCCAGTGGTTGAATTGTCATCCAAGGGAATCGCTGTGGAAAACCAGCATGGAAAGAGGTGCATGGTCATGATCGAAGCCTATTACCTTACTCTAACTGTGCATGGACATTTCCAGCAATAGTTTGAGCTAGGAATCATGCATAAAAGTTTAGGTGGCAGTCATGACACATGCCTACGGGAACCGCTCTAGAGTATGCTATATGACTTGTGGTTTGAAAGTATATTATGTACCTTGGAGACCATTTCTCATGCAAAATACATCATCGACCTTCTATGGGATCCTTTCAATTTTAAAGACAATCCTCATTTGAGGGAGAATATCATTGGTCCATGAACATCAAGCTTTCTCAACTCTGTGTCATGAAGCATTAATGCATACACGAACAATGAGTTACAAAGTTGTGTTTATTAGATCATTCTCTCTATGGTTTTTTTTGCTAATGTTGGAAGCATCCACATGAATAAGGTGTTGAAATTTACTTTGGCAGATGTAAATCAGGCCATATGTGTTTCCCATACAAGCAAGGAAAGTACGGTCTTGCAATCATACATTACCATTGTGTTATTTAAACCTAGAGTTGTTTGAAACTAGAGAAAAGTTCATATTAGAACATTAATCCAATAGATATGAGCAACAAAAGTAAAGTTAATGGTTGGATCACAATCATGTACAGAAGGTTGATTGTTTGGTATTGTTTATATGAGCTTAAATAGAATTTGATCATCAAATTTTATTTAGAATTTCTATTTAAAGGATATTATACTAGTTTATATAATTTAAGAAGGTTGGACCATTGAATCATTGATTTGTATACTACATGGCAGATCATATAAGGATATGATCCTATCTTCTATGTATAACTTAGGAACAATGACGGTAAAACATTCGAATAGGCAAATATGACCTTTAAACGATAAACTGATGAAAAAAATGATTAACCATGGATCAATAAGAGATCCTAAGTCTAATAGTTTTATGACCTTGAGATGGTTTAAACTGTTAGACTGTGAGATGAGTAAAAATATAAGCTATGGATTTATAATGGTATGATAGTTAGAACTGATGTTGTAAACATCAACTTTATCCGCAGCATTGATTGACACACAAGTTGATTTATGATGGAGATTAGATCATAAACGCTATGGAGAAAGGATAAACTATCTTAAGAGGTATGTGATCTGATACTGCCAAGTTTCAAATGATCTTCAAAATGAGAAAATGATTTGAAAACTATTTTCGATTTAGAATGTTTTGGAATTATTATACCAATGACGTGGTGAATATATATATATATATATATATAGACACACACACACACACACACATACACACATATGTGAATTGAGTGTATTGATTTTCTTATAAAATTCATGATTCATCTTATGTTTTATACTTGATATTCTTACAACTGAAGCATGTAAATTGATATCTGGTTTAAATTCATGTTGCATACCTAATTTGGAAAGAATCATGAGTTATTCAATTCATAATATTCAATTACGTAATTTGCTTATGAGACATGAGAAAATAGTGACTTGTATATGAATGAATTCCTTATTTTGGAAAGAAAGCTTTAAAATGCAATAGTTTCATACAAGATGTGCATGTCATATGATACAGTTTTGAGATATACTAATATGAAAATGAGATGAATTGGCTATTGAGCCATGCTTTGAAATGAATATTCGAAATATATAATTTTATATAAACTATACGTACTATTTTATATGATTTGAGATGTATGATGTGATCTGTTGGTAGTGATTTCCCATGGATTAACATGCAAGTTAATTTACGGTGGAGAGTGGATTGTAAAAGCTATGGAGAAAGGATAAACTGTCTTAAGAGGTAGGTGATCTGATATTGCCAATTTTCAAATGATCTTCAAATTCATGATTCATCTTATGTTTCTTACATGATATTCTTACAACTAAAGCATGTAAATTGATATATGGATTTAAATTCATGTTGCATACCTAATTTGGAAAGAAACATGAGTTATTCAATTCATAGTATTTAATTACTTAATTTATTTATGAGACATGAGAAAATAGTGACTAGTATATAAATGAATTCCTTATTTTGGAAAGAAAAGTTTAAAAAGCATAGTTTCATACAAGACATGCATGTCATATGATACAGTTTTGAGATATATTAATATGAAATTGAGTTGGATTGGCTATTGACCATGCTTTGAAAAGAATATTTGAGATATATCATTTTGCATGAAGTATGCATACTATTTTATATGATTTGAGATGTATGATGTGATCTTTTGGTGGTGATTGCCCACGAGGTTAGTCCACCTGCTTGTGTTGCAAAGGGACCTCAGGTTAGTTCGCTTGCATGTGTTGCAAAGGGACACTAGGTTAGTCTGCCTGCATGTGTTGCAAAGGGACCCCAAGTTAGTCCGCCTGCATGTGTTTCAAATGGACACTAGGTTGGTTTATCTAAATGTGTTGCAAAGGGACACTAGGTTAGTCCGCCTGCATGTGTTGCACAGGGACACTAGGTTAGTCCGCCTGCATGTGTTGCAAATATACACTAGGTTAGTTTGCCTGCATGTGTTGCAAAGGGACACTAGGTTAGTCCGCCTGCATGTGTTGCAAAGGGACATATGGTGATTTACCCTATGAGGTTAGTCCACCTACATGTATTGTGAAAGGACATTTGGTGATTTATGCTATATGGTTAGTCCACTTGCATGTGTTGCAAAAAGGACACTTGGTGATTTGCCTTATATGGTTGGTCAACCTGACATGTGTTGTCAAAAGACTTGTTGTGGTATTTTGTTTTACTCTAGATGATATGTTTTTACATGATGAGTTGGTTATTTGAAATTATATTGCATATAGTTTGAAAATGACCATCATGTAGTTTAACTAAATCTTACTTTGAATTTTAAAGTAATGATATGATACTTGATTGGTAAGTATGATATAGATTTTGTTGATGACATACATATATGTATATACATGCATATTTGTGCTATGATGCATTCCATGAAATGACTTATATGACAACATAATTTTATTATCAGAAAAATCACTCTTCAAGTCATTGTATGTGTATGTCGTGATTTCAGTTTTGTAGTATTAGGTTATCTACTCAATATGTTGTATACTCACTTTACTATTTTTACTACAGGTCAGCTAAGAAAGAATTAGAAAGAAGATTAAAGCTCTAAGAAAAACCACTTGAAGATTTCAAGAGGATAAAAAGGAAGGTAATCTAGAGTTTCACTAAGAAACTCAATCCATCTTGACTATTAGATGATATTCGAATCTTATATGTGGTTTAATTTGTAATTGGGCTGTGATTAATAAATCTTGGGAATGCTGCATGTTAGATATTTTGAAAAGGAGATGGTTTCTACAAATATATTTTGAAATTCAAATGAAATTTTATCAAGTACTTCATAATGACATGTGTTAAATGTCTATTGTCCAAAAAGACAAGGAAGCTCTGCTGGATTTTTGGTAGAAATGAGCCCTCATTTTACCTAGAATCCTTATTTTGAGAAAAGAAAAATGACACTGGGGATTTCAAAGTGAATTTAAAAGAAAAAGGATTTTTTGCTGCATTGCATTGTTTTGTAAAAGTGTTTTCAAATAGGATCGATCTTGCATTAAGAATTAGTTTTGCATTTAAAAATGCATACAATAACCTGGGTCATTACAGAAGTCCCACGATTGCCATGCATTGATGTAGCAACTACTACCAGTAGCAATACATTCATTATTACCGAACAAAGTTAGGGGAGCTATTACAAAATTCTACTACTTCTTTAATACTTTGTATAAGAAGGTGGTAGATGTTTCAAAATTACGTGAAATTCAAGGTCATCTAGTGACAACCTTATGTGAGCTTGAGATAATCTTCCCATCATCCTTTGACATCATGGTACACTTAACAATGCACGTCATTGATGAGGTAGACTTTGTGGTCCAGTTTACTTGCGATAGCTGTATCTATTTAAGAGGTACATGAAAATTTTAAAAGGGTATGTACATAAGAGTAGATGCCATTGGAATCCCAAGAAAGAAACAATTAGTTGTAGTTCATGATCTCATGGTTGGCAAACCTCTATTGAGTGGTTGTGTATCGATTGTTGACTATAAAGAAAGAGACTAGGCACCTCTTTTATGTGTTGTGAAATGTTGATGAAGCCCAACCATACATTAAGTAAGTCGATCAGTGCACTTACGTAAAATTTAATTATTGATGGTTAATTACATTTTCTTTGATTACTTTATTAATTTATTTATGTGTACGTAGTGAACACATGTATGCACCAAGTTACATAAAGAAACGGAAGTGGTTACAATCTTAAGCCTACCTACTATGAATATATATATATATATATATTCAAGATTAGGTATATCAAAAACTTTAGTTTGGATGGCTATAAGATCACGAACAAAAGTAATAAAATATGCTAGATATGCCATCAATGGTTATCTTTTTTACATAAAAGACCGTAATAACTCAAGAGTTCAATAGAATAGTGGAGTTAGCTTAGTTGTTAATGATACATTCTTTTCAAGTTTAAAGTATAACAGGCCAATAATGGTGGATGATATTTATTATAGGGTTATAAGAGAGATTTGAGCCTTGGATTATACTTTTAGAATTGTAGTTATGTTTAAGTGCGATTGGGTGAAACACAGCAGCATCAAAATTGATGCCCTTAGATTGACATTGGTTGACCTCAACAGGATTAGCTACAAAAATTATCAATTTATTTTCGCATCTCAAGAAAAACAAGTACTTTACGTACAAGATGGATATGATAAGAGATGGTCAACTATTTTATCATCCCATCCGAGGGATTTTTATGAAGAAGATGATCTAGGAGATACTAAAATAAATTACCCTTCTATTATCAAAACAATCCCATCAATCGAAGCACTACTTTGTGAGAATGAGGATTATGTGCATGATAATGGTGATGAAGGTGCTTGGGTTTGAAAACAATATATATTTTGGGGTATGCGAAATATGTATATTAGTTAGTTGTAATATATATATAATTTCATATTGATAATTTTTAGCTCTTCTTTTGTCATGAGCTATATGGATTGATAGTGAGTTATATATATGTGCGTAAAAATAATGCATGAATCAATGTTGACTATCATAAACAAGTCATTTCATTGTGTATTAATTGTTAGATATTGTGAAGTACTAATATAAAAGGTGTATATATTTTTCTTAAAAAATTATAAAAAATATAAAAAAGTGTATACTTTTAAAGTCTTTTATCAGTAAAAGACTTTAAAAGTGTACTCTTTTTAAGTTATTTATCATATAAACGACTTCTTTATGTATAACAAATTTAGCAACAAAAAAGATCGATCTCTTAAATTTATAGTGTTAATTATTTAAGATCTTTGATTCTTAAATAACAATTTACAAATGTTTGAATTATGTGAATTTGGTATCAAGAAAACTAACCTTGAACCTTAACCCTAAGCCCTTAACTCTAACCTCGAACCCTGTTCCTTGAACTCTAAACCCTGAACCCTTATGTACGTACCCTGAACCCCTAGTTTGAACCTTAACCCTAAGCCCTTAACCTAACCCTAAACACTTACATACGTACCCTGCACCCTTACCTAAACCTTGATGCTCGAACCCATGATTGAATATTGACTATTATCATAAAAAAATCATTTCATTGCGTATTAATTATTAGATATTGTGATGTACTAACATAAAATTAATCAAATACATATATTCATTTAAAATTAATTAAGTGTAGATCAACCATGAACCCTAGCCCTAACCCTGAACCTTAACTCTAACCTTGAACCTTGTTCCCTAGACACTTGAACCCTAAACCTTGAAACCTTATGCAAGTACCCTGAACCTTAACCCTAAGGACTTAACCTAACCCCACCTTGTTCCCTGAACACTTGAACCCTAAACCCTAAACACTTATGTACATACCCTAAACCCTTACCCTGAACCCATGAATGATTGTTGACTATTATCATAAAAAATCCATTACATTGTGTATTAATTGTTAGATATTGTGATGTACTAACATAAAATTAATCAAATACATGTATTCATTTAAAATTAATTAAGTGTAAAATCAATCATGAACCATAACCTTGAACCTTAATTTTGAGCCCTTAACTAACCCTGCACCCTGTTCCCTGAACACTTGAACCATGAACCCTGAAGCCTGAATAGTTACATAAGTACCCTGAACCCTGAGTCCTTAACCTAACCCCACCTTGTTCTTGAACACTTGTACCCCAAACACTTGAACCTTTAACACTTACATACGTACCCTGAACCTTAATGTTTGAACCCATGAATCAATGTTAACAATCATAAAAATTCCATTTCATTGTGTATTACTTATTAGATATTGTGAAGTACTAACATAAGAGGTGTATATATTTTGAATACAAAATTGTATACTTTAAAGTAGTTTACATGTAAAATTTTAAAGTCATTTTACATATAAACGACTTCTTTATGCATCCCTACTTAAACCACAAAACATACTTCCCTCCATCCCCAACTTATACAGAGAAAAATCAAGGAAGAAGAAAGAAAAGGTGAAAAGGAACAAGGAAGGAGAGGAGAAGAGAAGAGGGGTGGTATGTACAGTGCTGGTCGGCGGGGGGGAGGGTGGGCATTGAAGGAGGGGAGCTGGGCTTGAGTGGGCAAGGGAGGAGGAAGGGAGTTGGCTTCGATCGAGCAAGGGGTGGGAGGAAGAGGGGAGCTAGGTTTGGGAAGGCTATAATAACCCCAATTTTGCAGTTGTAATCAAACAATTAATAAAAATTGAAATTTTCTAAAAAATTGGGCTGGATTATTAGCTTGTCAGAAATTTACTTTTTATAGAAAAAGAATCATAGATTGAAACATGGATATTTAAAATGTGCTTGAAAAATTGAGTCAAATGACTATAAGTATGCTAAATTCCGAGTTTGGATGAAAAATCTGTATTTTTCTCCATTTTTGAAGTTAAAAGGGAAAATTGGTAATTTAACTCTATATGGGGCCCACAAAGTTAGTAAAAACTGATATTAGCAATGATGCAATTCAAGCATCTGCAAACACTCAGCTAGTAGTGGAGGTAGTGGAGCGTCCACTCCCCATTTAAATATTCCCAATTGGAATTTATAATAAAATAAGAAATTATTTAAAAATTCCAAAACTTGTGTATAAACAGTCCAAAAATTTTCATAAAATTTCCCACTAAGTTTCCTAACTCCCCCTCTGATTTCAGCTCCAAATTCTCTCTCTTTCCCTATTTTTCTCCCACTTTTTTTTCTTATTTTCTCTCTCCTCTCTTTTTCACTAGCGGAGCGTCCCCAAACGCACAAGACGGAATATTTCGTTTAGAGATGTGTCATCAATGATAAACCAGGGTTTTCACCCTAAGCACTATTTTGAATTAGACATCAAATTTAGACTGTTAAAAACATGATCTAATCCGTTCAATCTTTTTGAATCATCACAAGATTCAAAAGTCCTATACTCTTACAAAGATCAGAAAAGTATTCACCTGTGATTTCACCCAAAAATAATAACTCCAAAAATCCTATATTGTTTGGCCTTTTTCTCTCCTCTGGACATTCCAAGTAGGTGGCCCTCTTTCCTCTCTTTCTATTTCGGTACATTTTGCAACATGAAGATCATCAGATTGGATTTTTCGGCTGAGTTTTTCCAGTGAATCTAGTATCGGTGGCCTAACTTCAAATCTCTATCATGGGAGACTCATATGGGAAAAATCTAAGCCATCCAATGAATTCAGGAGGGCAGAACCTCTAAATCTGTAATTAGAGTAAATTTTCATTTAGTTTTAACTATAGATTTGGAAGAAACTTGATCTGACAGTCCAGATAGGACTGTCTCAATGGCCTTCTATGGATTTGCATCAAAGAAGTAGAACAAAACACACTGTAGAGAAGTTCCCTGTGTGAGTGCCTCTGTGCATACAACAAGGGTGGGTTTTGCCCAAGATGCTGGCCACCTAGTCTTTTCCTGTTCTCACTGTCCACATCAAACGTTCTCACTGTCCACATCAAATCTAGACTATTGAATTTAAGCTAAAACTTCAAACTACAATTCAAAGCTCATTTTAAGTCCAAATTGAGATAAAAAAGAAGAACTAAATTCCTCTTGATGAGTAGAATCCAATGAAACTATAAAAATGAGGAATTAAGCAATGTAACTTTCTATTATTTACAAGATCTAATACTAATCTCCTTGATCAGTTAGATCAAGGATGATCAAACCCTATGGATGAGTTATCTTCATGATCTAATAATGAAATATCGTGAAAGTAAGAGTCAGATATGACTGATATTTGAAAGATTAAGATCTAGACCCTTAATGGGATGAAAACCCTAAATATAAAGAGTGTAAATCAAATATGATCATTGGATCATGATGGACAATAGTGATATACTTAATTATCATATGAATTGTTAAATATAGTTTAATTATGTCTGATTTGATAGTAGCATACTTGATTAGATTTATTTTTGTAATTTTAAGTTCATGTTAGTAAATTACATTGAAAATCATGAAAGATGTAACTAATCAAAATATAGATTTACTTTCATAAACACTTGCAATTTATGAGTGACATGAAATTAAGCATTATAAGGGTTATAATTAGTAGGACAATATAAGGAATGGAATTCATCACCATCTCCTTAGCCCATTTAGAAGAATAATAAATATGTATGAATGGCATGATTAATGTTCATGGACTTAAGTTAAAATCAAGTAGAAAAGGGACTTAGGGTAAAAAGCTCACAAGAACTATTAAGTGTTCAATTTTAGGCAAAATACCCTTAATTTAGTATCTAATTAGATCATCTAAGCAATTAGTTTTGAGATTTTACATAAAATTTTGCAATTTAGCTCTAATTGGCCACCCAACCATTGAATTGAAAATTTTAACGATCAGATGATCATCAGAGCTAATTAGAGTAATGAATGATTTAGATGATTCTAATTTGGTCCTGTGCATTGCAAATCAATCAGATCAGAGTGGATGATCCAGATCAAGTCAGATGGATTAGAATAGGATGAGGAAGCTTCTTGGAAAGAGAGAAATTTGAAGATCACTAGGAAACTTGGATGGATTAAGAAGAAGAGGAGTTTGAATGAAACTCAAACTCCTCTGGAAGATCTATAAACATGGAAGAATCTTGAAAAAAAGGAGTTTTGGCAAGGTTGGGCTGCTGGTGGAGCCCCTCCCTCTTCATCTCTCTCACTTCTCCACCTCTCACGTCTCTTTTCTCTACTCTACTCTCTCTCTCTCTCTCTCTCTCTCTCTCTCTCTCTCTCTCTCTCTCTCTCTCTCTCTCTCTCTCTCTCTACTCTCTCTCTCTCTCTCTCTCTCTCTCTCTCTCTCTCTCTCTCGATCTCGATCTTCTTCAACCTCCCCTGGGCTGGATCACAGTAGGAGAAGGCAGGCAGACTCTTCTCTCTCTCTCTCTCTCTCTCTCTCTCTCTCTCTCTCTCTCTCTCTCTCTCTCTCTCTCTCTCTCTCTCTCTCTCTCTCTCTCTCTCTCATTCTATTTTTTCTCCACCATAGGCAATTGACTCCACCCACCTTTGCTTCTTTCCCTCTCTGCTCTAACACCAACTCTCCCACTTGCACCTCTCCCTTCTTCTCTCTATTCCATGCCGTCTAATGCACCATTGCACAAATCAGCCTCCTCTCTCTCTCTCTCTCTCTCTCTCTCTCTCTCTCTCTCTCTCTCTCTCTCTCTCTCTCTCTCTCTCTCTCATCACTCACATTTCCTCCCCCCATCTCTTGCTTCTCTCTCTCTACTGGACCCTCTGTATTTCGCTTCTTTCTGCTTCCCCACTCATTCTTACTCTTTATCCTTCTCCACTGGCCAACTAGCATTGCCCAAATCCCCTGACTAGCATCACATCTCCATAATCTCTTTCATTCACCGCTTCCTCCTCTTCTTTCACCCTTTATCTGCTTAAAATGACAACCACTATACCGCAACACACCAAAGCCTAGCACGAGCACGGCATCATAGGTCAAGCCCCTTGCTTGCCAAGCCGCTCAGGATCATCGTTCTCCATGCTAGAACCCGACACAAACCAGATCTCCCACTTGCACTGATAGATGCACCAAACGATGCCCCAGACCGTCACCGTCGTCATCTACCCAACACCACCGTCTATTCCCATCATCGGCTTCATCTACTCTGCCCAAGCTGGCTCCTGTCTTTGACCAGCACCTCACCCTCTCCATCCCAGGTGGACACCTGAACCAGTCACCATTCAACGCAACCCTAGATCCCTCCATCTCCTCCGATCACAGTTGCATGCCCTATCCCCCTCGTTCACTCTCTCTCCTAGCACCACTCCGATCTTTTATCCATCTCTTCTCTCTCTCTCCATTGGAGTCAGTCACCTACCTGATCCCCCATTCCTCATGGGTTCTCCTTTGTCTCTCGTCCCTTCTCTATTTTCAACATCGGCAGCCATCACCGACACGGCCAATTTCCCGACGCTAGTCAAGAGTTTCCCCCTTTTTCTCTTCCTCTCCCCTTCTTTTACTTCTCCTCTGGAATTTCCCCCTCATTGCTTCATCTTCTCCATTGGTTTTCTCTGGTTTTAGTTTAAAACCAGAATTCTAAAAAAATTCCAGTTTTGCCCTAGGAAAATAAATAAAATTTCATCTGTGTCGAAAATTTTAATGTCATATGTGTCCATAATCTTATTCCAACTTTATCTTGTCTTTATTCTGCCTATCCATTACATTAGCCGTGCACTTATGGTAAAACACATCAACAAGTTATTGGCACCGTGGTCGAGGACCCACAATTAAGTTTTTGTAAAATTTAATTAAAAATTCAAGAATATAAAAAATATCCAAAAAATATAAAAAAATAGGAATTGCAATTTTTTATTTTTATTTTTTTAGCATTTTAGGAATTTTTAGGTGCATTTTTATTTTATTTTTATTGCATAAACACTTTATTTCCTGAATTTGATACTGATTGCTATCTTTCTTTTTTATGAAATTAGCAAGTGGAGCATCATCAACAAAATAAAATTTCCTTGATTTCCTATATTAAGATTTTTTCTTTTCTTTTTTTAGTGAATCTTGTAGTGAGGCACCTTTGTAATTTGTAATTTCAATTTTAAAAGGATTGTATAATATAGGGCAAGTTTGGGATAAGGTGGCCTACACTTGATCTTCATTAGAAACCCCACTGTAAGTTTCCTCACTTGTTTATTTCCTAGTTTCCTCACAATTTTAAAAGGATTGTATAATACAGGGCAAGTTTGGGATAAGGTGGCCTACATTTGATCTTCATCAGAAACCCCATTATAAGTTTCCTCACTTGTTTATTTCCTAGTTAGGGTTTGCATTTAGAATAGTTTTTCATTGTTTGGTAGTATAATTTCATATAGAAGTATCTTTTATAATTGTTGCATTTTAGGATTTTGCATTAGGCTATTGCTTTTAATTACATGTTAGGACACGTCTAATGTTTTAAGGTGATTTATATGTTGATCGAACTGCCATGGAGTGTGAAAATTAATTAGTAAGGGCGCCCAACCCCATAAGATCAAGGGTGGATTTGATTACCACCTCTTGGTCCACCTAGGATAATCACCACAAGCACACAACCTAGCCATTTATAGTAATTTAAAAAAATTTAGAAGAGACTTATAGGGTCATCACATGCTCGTAGGACCGTCTTAATAGGACATGATCTATTGTCACTCTAGTGGCTTCTGATCATTGTGGTTATAGTGGATGTCTTAAAATCCAAGTGATTTTTCCACGCCTTCTGTTGACGTTTGTTGAGGTCTAAACGCCTTCTTACACGAGGATTGTATTAACCACCTTGTGTAGAACTTAACTGGTAAGCAATAGTCAACTCTAAAAGAGAGGAGGAGTGTTAGATTAAGCCAATTAAAAGCATCGTCCTCACATAAAGCTAAGAGAATCAATATATGTGCATCATTCTAGGCATTTAGGTTACATCATTTAGGATAGTCCTCTTCTAAAAAAAAACAAAAAACGAAAACAAAAAGATCTTTCATTATATGCCCTTTTGGATATGCGACAAAACTGGTAGGTTAGTCAAGTACAACCAAAAAGACATACCACCAATGACTAATCAACGATCAAGGGGTAACTCACCCCATGGTAGTGTCAAAGGTGATCAAGGCCCTCCACTCATCATGAATGAGGACCCACCACCTCTAATTGATGATGAATATCAACCTCCATAGAGGAGGAATAATCATTCACAAAGGAATTAGAGAAGGAATGGAAACAGGGAATGGGACCAACAGAGCGACTATGGAGACAATGATGTTTATCAAAATCTTCATGGACTAACTTTAAGAGACTACTTTCAGCTTACACATACTAGTACACCCGCTTGTGTCATTCTTCCTTAGAATGCTGGTGCGTTAGAATTACAATGGGAGTAATCCAATTACTTCTCAAATTTCATGGGTTAGATAGTGAGAGTCCTGATTTGCATCTTAAAGAATTTGATAAGGTATGTAGTACCCAAAGAACACAAGACATTGGTCAACATACCGTCATGCTTAAACTTTTTCCTATCTCTTTAAAGCAAAAAGCAAAAATGTGGTTTAATACACTGCCATCAGCTTCCATAAGGACCTAGAATGAAATGACTAGGGAATTCCTAAAAATGTTTTTCCCTATGTATAAAACAAATATGCTTTGCCATAAGATAATGAACTTTACTCAGAAAGATAAAGAATCATTCTACCAATGCTGGGAAAGGTTTAAAGATATATTACTCACTTGCCCACATCATGGCTATGAACCATGGCACATCATAAGCTTCTTTTATGAAGGACTTAATTTTTACATGTGCCAATTTGTAGAGATGATGTGCAATGGCAACTTTCTGAATAAACAACCAGATGGGGTGGAGGAGTATTTGGAATGGCTAGTTGAAAGTACACAGACCTGGGTTGACTCAGAAAGAGTAGAACATTTAGATAGACCTAAGCCCACTACCACATTTTTTAGGGGAGGCATGTATGCCATGTCTAAAAAATATGAAATTAATGCCAGAGTAATAACCCAAGCTAGAAAAGTAGAAGCCATAGAAATGAGAAAGAAAACCTCAAATAACGATGAATAAGTTTGTAGCATTTGTGAAAGTACTGCCCATCTTATACAGGACTGTCCTACCATTCCAGCATTTCAAGAAGTACTTCATGATCAAGCTAATACACTTAACAATTATAAAAGAGCTTTCTCCCCTTATTCAAAGACATATAATCCCAATTGGAGAAACCATCCAAATTTTAGTTGGAGAAATGGACCAACTGCTAATGTCTCACAACTAGGCCCATACTAACATCAATAACCAAACCAAAGACTTCTTGCTCCGCCCCCATACCAAACTCATCAACCTGCTTCTTCTGAACCTTACTTGCCCCTACCCAAAAGGCATGTAGAAGATAATCAACTTGCTCAAAACCAGGAGAAGAAAAGTTCTCAATTGGAAAGCTAAATAAAACAAACCAAAGAGTCTATGGCTGAATTAAAAAAATGTGATGAGTCAAATGATGCAAAGTATAGAAAAAGGAAAGTTTCTAGCTCAACTATAACAAACCCAAAATTTGTAAATAATATTCTATGTGTTATTATGTGAAATTGGAATTTTGGACCCAGAGAAAATAAATTTTTATATAGCAATAGAATTTGGAGTGGAAACATGAATATTTGGAATGTACTTGAAAAATCAACTCCAACAACATAAAGAACACTGAAATCAGAGTTCAGATGAATTTTACCCCAAAATTTTATTATTCCTCAATCAGATTATGAGTTTTTAAGAAGTATATCTTTTAATAGGATACTAAATTGGAACTAAAACTAAAACCATTAGATATTACTTAGAAAATGTAATTCAACGAGCCAAATAATGTTGAAAATAGAGTCCGAATGAGGAAGCTATGGGACTTCGAAGTCAGGGCTATTTTGATAATGGCACCCCCTTGTTGGATGATCTATTCTCTAACAGAACAGAACTAATAACCCTAACCCTAGCATTCCATGCCTCTCCCCCCTTCCATTCGGCATACCTTTTCCCTTACTGGCAACCCACAAACTTTGACAACCAGATGCTGGTGTCCCACCATCTTCACCATCTCCGATCGCCTTGGGCTGCCTTTGCCAAGCAGTTCACCCCTTTCCCCATGGGAGACACCATCCCCATCAATTCGGGCACAATTAGAAAACCCTATCGGGTTTTCACACTACAAAATCACCGACAAACACCCATTGATTTTGGCAATCCACCAAGCAACCCCTTCCATCCGATCTCCCCTACCGACAATCTGTAAAACCCGGCAACCACGACCGTGATCTTCGGTGTCACCAAAAACCTAGATCCCTATCATTTTCCTCTCTTTGTTTCCCATCACTTGTAAAACCCAGATCTCGAGCGTATAACCCCTACCTCCGATCTCTTTCCCAAGCATATCCCCATTCCCACTCACAAGGAACGAGCACATAGATCTCCCCCATCTCTAGTGTGCCCAAGTCTCAATGGATCTCACTCTCTCTGCACTTTTCTCTCTCTCAAATCTGACCCCCCCATTTTCTCCATCATCGAGCTCAGCTAAACCCATCACTTGAAACCCCAAATTTCTCCTTTCTTTCTCTTGCGATGATGTTGGCTGGATCTCAATGCTTGTAAAGGAAAAACACCGATAACCCTCTTTCCCTTGTCTTCTCCATGGCACTAGCACGGCCAGGCCTTTAGGCTGGCTGGCGTGTTTAGACGCATTGGAGATCGCTGAATTTTTCCCCTTGGTCTTCATTTCCCCTATGGTTTTCAGTGACCTGGAGCGAGCAGTGCATAATCCGACCACCACCATCCTTGCGTTTCCATATCACTAGCACGACCTAGTTTTCAGGCATGCTTGCATTTTTCGGTGGCTGGGATAGGACAGCGCTAGTCCGACCACGAGTCACCATCCACCCTTATTTTCCTTGCTGTTTCACAGTCACCTGAGTTGGTCACCTCTGACTCAGTTGGACGAGACCTAGTTTAACCCTTGAACTGCAAACTTGGAATCTGATCAATCCAAGAGGAGTTTTTGAAATCTAAGAGTACCCTAGTAATCCTTGTGATGTGAGGAACAAAATCAATTTTATCAAATTTTGATACGAGAATATCTGACCATTAAAATTATCAAACTTTTGATCAATGGTCAGATCATCTAATTTATGATGATCTGACTCCATTTTTCCAATCCACATAGTCTATCATGACCCTTAGGAAGTGTAGATCAAGAATTTTATGAGAGATTTAGGATCATAAGCTCGATTTGAGAAGATTTCACTAATCTTGATCAATGGTCGAGATCGATCTAAGATCTTAGTATGGAAATTGATCAAGTGCTATGATCGTGATCAATGTAGCTTATTCAATTAGATCATTCAATTAGAAGTTACTAATTGATTGTTTGATTTGGAGGGTCCAGGTAAAAATAAGGATTTTACCAGTGTGAATGGATGGCAATCAATGTTAGTGGAATTGAAGAACACGTCATACGAGGTAGGTGAAAATTTAAGACAACACATCTAAATAATAAGATGCATGTTCTAAACATGATCTTATTTCTGATTATAGATGTTATGAAACTAAAATGGTATAATTGATATTCGACATGCTTTAAATTGAAATGATAAAATAATGTTAATTAAAATAATTGTATGTTATAATTGATGCTTATGCTTATGACTTGTACATCATGTATGTGAATTGTGGAATCATGTTTATGGTACATGGGTACCATATCAGTATTGATGATGTATGAGTTTAGGTTTATAGGATACATCCTTAGTGGGTTATCACCAAATAAGTGAGGATGTTATTCTTGTTATGAAATATATGAATAGGTGAATTACCTACTATTATGATTATCTTACATCTTGCCATGGAGGCCTAAGAGTTTTGTTTTATACATGCATATCTTGGGGGTGCTATGCTAGGGAAGTTATGAAGGTTTGGCCACCCGCTTCCCGAAATTTGATTATATGATGATACTTTTCCCTATGAGAGGCTAAAAGTTGGGTGGGCAATTATGCGAAGGCCCCACTATGAAAGTCCTGTCTCCCCATATGGTCAATTACATGATATTTTTCACCTTAGTTCAATGGTGAATAGGTTAGTTATCCAAGCGCTCTAGTATGGATCAGACTGCAATGTGGTATTTCTTATATTTGATGCACTATTGTGCTTATATGATGGAAGTATGAGATGCCTTATATGATATGGCATGATGATATGCCTTATATTGTTTTCCCAACAATGGCTGGAGGATTGTGGACCATGTATAGTAAGGGCCATGAGGATTATATTGATATACCAGTAAAGGCTGGATGATTATGAACCCCACATGATGAGGGGTATGATTTTGAAATCCAATATAGTCTGAGAATGTAAATTAGATGATATTGATTATATTTATAAATTTGTATGTCTTTTAATAACGTTCATATATATGTACGTATGCTATAAGTATATGATTGAGGGCATAATTTCATATAAGTTTCATATGGGTATATGAATGGGTAGAATTGTTATGCAAAGTATGGTTCATGGAACTGGATTAGCTTATTTAGATAACAAATAATAATTAAAGATGTTTGATAAATTAATGGATTACTTATAATTATGAAACATGTTAATAATTGATTTATCAATCAATTGTTAATGATTATGAAACATGTAGATATTTGCTTTATAAATGGATTATTGAAATGTGAAACATACAGTAAATCTAATTCAATATAATTGCTATGAAAATGAATATTCTAATTACTATAGAATAATTAATGTATCTTAAGATTTAGCATGCTTCTTAAACTCCCCTACCAAGCATAGCTTGCTGAGATATTGTAAATATTTTATGTTTACAATATCTCAGATACAGATAGACAGGAGATGTACACAAGAAGAGGAATCCAACAACCATACTTCTGCGCTCAGGTATACATTTTATTAAAACTTTTGTATTGTGTAGTTAGTCATTTGAACTATGATATTGGACATTTAATATAATGTTATAGGGGTTATACAAGTGAACCACTAGATGGGTCCTATTTTAAGAAATAAATTTCTATCTTTTAGAAAACTATATATATATATGTATAGTATGAGCATTGAAGTGACATCCAGGTTTTTGGAAAAATGAATTTCAAAGAAAAGTCTTCCACTATTTTTGTATTTTAAAATTTAGAGGCATGCCACATTTTGAAAGTTAACGCAAAACATTTTCATGAAAAATCCAGGGTGTCACATCAACCACAAGCAAACCCTAAGGGTGTGCATGGGCTTAGCAAATCTACACCTAATGCATCATCAAGCTCTATCATGGAAGAGAGTAAAGCTATCACCATTCTTAGGAGTAGTAAAATAATGGAGAAAGATGAGCCCCAAAAGACTAAAAAGGTAGAAAACCCTACTAAAAATAAAGAAAATTCTAATGAGAAGGGTCCCACTCCACCTGTTGAGCCATGTCCATTCCCTCAAAGGTTGCATCAAGTCACAAAGAGTACCACTAATGATGAGATTATGGAGATATTCAAGTAAGTCAAGATCAATATACCAATCTTAAACGCAATAAAACAAATCCCATCATATGCCAAAAATTTAAAGTATTTATGCACAATAAAAAAGAAATTGAATGTACAAAATAAGGCATTTGTGACTGAACATAAGTTCAATTCTTCAGATCATACACCCCAAAAATACAAGGATCTAGGTTGCCCCAATCTCAATTCCATCATTGGCAACCATAAGATTAACCAAGCCTTATTAGATCTTGGATCTAGTGTTAATCTGTTACCTTATATAGCTAGAAGACCTCAAGCCAACATCCACTACACTCCAACTATCTAATAGATTAGTGGTAATACCTCAAGGCATAATAGAGGATGTGTTACTCCAAATAGAACAATTCTTTTTCCTAGTCAATTTCTTAATTTTGGACACACAACTTGTGTTGAATGAGCAGCGAGAAATTCCTGTCATCCTTAGATGTCCATTTTTTACTATGTCCAATGCCCTAATAAACTACAAAAATGGAGTCGTGAAGCTTTCATTTGGTAACATGATACTAGAATTGAATATCTTTGATATCGGTAAGCAACCTAGAGAAGCCTCAGATGACTTACATAGTGTCAATGTGATAAATTTAATGGTGGAAGATCATTTTCAATCATCTTCCTTGTCAAACCCACTTGAGGCTTGTTTGGCCCATTTTAATGAGTTTAATGAGGATGCATTAATAGAGGAAGTTAATGCCCTCCTTGATTTTGTGCCCCTATAGATATAGATAAATGGAAACCTCATTTTGAGGAACTTCCATTGAGTGAATCCACTCTCCTCCTAGCATCAGTAGAACCCACAAAGCTTAAATTTCCAATTGAACAACCACTATATAAGAATTTAGGTCCATCTGAAATCTTTCCTGTGCCAATAGCACAGGAAGAGAAAGAGTCTAGTGATGTACTAGCACTTCATCAACCAACTCTAAGGTACACATTAAAAGATAATCAGGGATTAAGCCAGACCATATCTCTACCTCCAGAAAAACAAGAACAATTTCTTAAGCAACTACAGAGTCAGCTTATATCCCAATTTCAAGACAATGTAAGTGATATAGATGGAAATACATGGAATACGATGGTCAAGGTTATCTTTAAATATGGTTAAGAAAAGGATCATCGACTTTCATATAGTTCAACAGAATTCAAATTCAAGGCAGATCACATTGTCATAATAATACCACCAACTAAATTTTCAAGGTAGAGAAATTTATTGATTACCATGTAATTTTGAAGATGGGAGATTATTAGGGTGGTCCCATTCACTTTATAATTGTGGTGGTCTACTGTGTCATGATACTACCATCACCAAAAATTTCATGGTGGTGGAAAAATATTGACTATCATGAGATTTTTAAGTGGCATGAGCAATCTTTCCATTCATGGTTAGGATTAGGAAAACTTAGTACCAGTTAGGTCTAGATTAGGGTACATTAGGGTATGTCTAGCTGAAAACGTTAAACTTAGAGCTAATTGGGAGGCAACCTAAAGTTTTTTCTTTTTGTTGCTTTCTGCCTCACCCATATTCATTTTAGGTTGTCCTTTTTAAAAATTGAGGACAACGTTTCTTTCATATTGGGGGTGTAGAATTCTAGCAAATTCTAGTAAACTTTTTAGGCTTTTAGGTGATTTCCCTGATTTAAAAAAAAAAAAAAAATTTAAATGAAAAATTTTAGGTCAATTCCTACACTCTGACCAGAATTGAATTTTTTGAAGTATAATCTTGATAAATTTAGCTTATTATTGGAATTGAACATGATTAATTCATCATTTTATTCATGTTCTAAAGTATTCCATAAAAGCAAAGTCTCATATCACATTTGTATGCATAGTTGCATATAGATAGTCTAGATTAATAAGTACCTGTAACGTACAAATCCTGAAGAATTTCAATGAAGACCTATAACCTAAGTGAGATTTAGAGCCATTCATGCTTTTTGAGAGGTTATAAATGATCCTAATTTTCTTCAGAACTCCTAAAGAAAATTGATCCCACTAACTCTTGAATTTAGCTAATTATCTGAATAATTAGAGTACTACCTTTAAAGTTCTAAAAGTTCATTGAATCTAATAGATCATAGGAAACCTAGAAAATGATTTAGGCAATCCTTATTGTTAACCTAGCAACATAAAGCTTACCCAAAATTATTTTTACCACTAGTTAGCCAAGTTAAGCCTTTTCCTTTTTCACCCAAAGTACCTTTGCCCATATTCACCCAGTATAAATTATCCATTACCCATTTTGTTTGAAAAATAAGTTAGAGATGAATGAAGAAATACCTTTTAGTTGCAATGAAATTAGAAAAGTAGATATCAAGAAAAGAAATATTCTTTAAAGTGATTCAAAAGTGTTGAAAAGAAAAGAAAAAGGTATTGGAAAAAGAAATTTTCACCTTAGCAAAGTAAAGAAGAATTGTTAACTTTAGTAGAAGACCTCTACTTATTTTTTTAAGAAATTTTAAATACCCTTATACTCTTTGTTTGGCACCTTGTCCTAAGCCTACATTTCATCCCAGTTAAAGACTTATTGATTCTAAGAGAAATATAGTCTTGATGAAGAAATGAATGGATAGGATCAAATTCAAGGCAGATCGCATTGTCATAATAATACCACCACCTAAATTTTCAAGGTGGAGAAATTTATTGATTACTGTGAAATTTTGAAGATGGGAGATTATTAGAGCGGTCCCACTCACTTTACAATCGTGGTAGTGTACTGTGTCATAATGCTACCATCACCAAAAATTTCATGGTGGTGGAAAAATATTGACTATCATAAGATTTTTAAGTGGCATGAGAAATCTTGCCATTCATTGTTAGGATTAGGAAAACTTAGTATCAGTTAGGTCTAGATTAGGGTACATTAGGGTATGTCTAGCTGAAAACGTTAGGCTTAGGGCTGACTGGGAGGCAACCTAGAGTTTTTTCTTTTTGTTGTTTTCTGCATCACCCATATTCATTTTAGGTTGTACTTTTTAAAAATTGAGGACAATGTTTCTTTCAGGTTAGGGGTGTAGAATTCTAACATATTCTAGTCAATTTTTTTATGCTTTTAGGTGATTACCTTGATTTTTCAAAAAATTGAAAAAATGAAAAATTTTAGGTCAATTCTTACGCTATGATGAGAATTGAATTTTTTGAAGTACAATCTAGATAAATTTAGCTTATTATTGGAATTGAACATGATTAATTTATCATTTTATTCATGTTCTAAAGTATTCCATAAAAGCAAAGTCTCAGATCACATTTGTACGCGTAGTTGCATATAGATAGTCTAGATTGATAAGTAGCTGTAACTTACAAATCCTGAAGAAATTCAATGAAGACCTATAATGTAAGTGATATTTAGAGCTATTCATCCTTCTCAAGTGGTTATAAATGTTCCTAATTTTCTTCAGAACGCTTAAAGAAAATTGATCCCACTAACTCCTAAATTTGGCTAATTACCTAAATAATTAGAGTATTACCTTTAAAGTTCTAAAAGTTCATTGAATCTAATAGATTATAGGAAACCTAGAAAATGATTTAGGTCATCCTTATTATTAACCTAGAGACATAAAGCTCACCCAAAAGTATTTTTACCACTAGTTAGCCAAGTTAAGCCTTTTCCTTTCTTACCTAAAGTACCTTTACCCATATTCACCCAGTATAAATTATCCATTACCCATTTTCTTTGAAAAATAAGTTAGAGATGAATGAAGAAATACCTTTTAGATACAATAAAAGTAGAAAAGTGGATATCAAGAAAAGAAATATTCTTCAAAGTGATTCAAAAGTGTTGAAAAGAAAAGAAAAATGTACTGAAAAAAATTGGAAAAAGAAATATTCACTTTAGCAAAGTAAAGAAGAATTGTCAACTTTGGTAGAAGACCTCTACTTACTTTTTTAAGAAATTTTAAATACCCTTATACTCTTTCTTTGGTACCTTGTCCTACACCTACATTTCATCCTAGTTAAAGACTTACTGATTCTAAGAGAAATATAGTCTTGATGAGGAAATGAATGGATAAGATCTAAAAGAGTGGTATTTTTAAATATTTAAAGGTAATGGAATTCATTCTAAAGGGATCAACAATTAAATTCCTTAATAACTCTCATTCTTCATGAGCATATGTGAGCTAAATTTGATTATGTTCACTTTGCTCACATATTTAAAAGAGAGATATGATTTGAACCCTCAATTTGAGAGATTTTGTTTTTGAGTGTATGTCATTAGTGAGGATTGAGGTCAAAATATATTTCAGATGGAGTTCAAAAGTTAGAAGTCTACTTAGAGATAAAGATTATACTATATGTCCACTGTGTACGCACACACTCACTTTGAAATCTAAGCTAAAATGGAATGTTTTTAGCATATGAGTAAGGTTTTAAATTCTTCATTAATTTTTATTAATATGTTAAAGTTGATAAATTTATTAAAGATAATTCTCTAAGAAAAAAGTGGAATTGACCTGAATTTTTTTTTTTTTTGGAATTCTGTGATTTTATTTTTTGCATCTTTTGTTAGGGACTAGCAAATGGTAGTTGAGGGTGTCTTAAGTGTTCAATTTTTGCCAAAATACCCTTAATTTAGCATCTAATTAGATCATCTAAGAAAATCAATTTTGAGATTTTACATAAAAATTTATAATTTAGCTCTAATTGGCCATCCAACTGTTGAATTGTAAAATTTAACGGTCAGATGATCATCAGAGCAAATCAGAGTAATGAATAGTTTAGATAATTCTAATTTAGTCCTATGCATTGCATATCAATCAGATCAGAGTGGATGATCCAAATCAAGTCAGATAGATTAGATCAAGACGAGGTAGCTTCCTAAAAAGAGAGGAATTTGAAGATCACTAGGAAACTTGGATGGATTAGGAAGAAGAGGAGTTTGAATGAAACTCAAACTCCTCTAAAAGATCTAAAAACATGGAAGAATCTTGAAGAAAAGGAGTTTTGGCAAGGTTGGGCTATTGGTGGACCCCCTCCCTCTTTATCTCTCACTTCTCCACCTCTGCTTCTTTCCCTTTTTTCTCTGACACCCACTCTCCCACTTGACCTTCTCCCTTCTTCTCTCTGTTCCATGTCTCTCAACACACCATCACGCTAGTCAACCTCCTTTCTCTACTCTGCCTTCTCTCTTTGTTTCCTCTCTTCTTCCCGCTGCTTTGCTCCATCATCCCACTAGACCAAACAAACTCCTCCATGCTCAAACCCAACCTTCGGCCAAGACCCAACCTTCGACCAAGACACTCACTACACCCTCTCTCTCTCTCTCTCTCTCTCTCTCTCTCTCTCTCTCTCTCTCTCTCTCTCTCTCTCTCTCTCTCTCTCTCTCTCTCTCTCTCTCTCTCTCTCTCTCTCTCTCTCTCGGCACTCTATATCTTGCCTCTTTGTACTTCCCCACCCCTCATCTCTCATTCTTACTCTCTATCCCTCTTTACTGGCTAATTAGCATCAGCCAAATCCCCTGACTGGCATCACATCTCCATAATCTCTTTCATTCACCCTCTATCAACTTGAAACATCAACCATTGGACTGCAATGCACCAAAGCCTAGCATGGGTGTTGCATTGTCAGTCAAGCCCCTTGCTTCCCAAGCTGCTTGAGATCATCGTTCTCCACATCAGAACCTAGCACAGACCATATCTCCCACTTGCACCGATCGACACACCAAACGACTCCCCAGATGATCACAGTCTTCACCAGTCTTCCTCTTTATCCTAGCGTGACACCATCCCAAGTGAACACCTAAACCAATCACCATTCAATGTAACCCCCCCAATCCCTCTATCTCCTCTGATCACTGTCGTATGCCCTATCCCCCTCGTTCACTCTCTCTCCCAGCACCACTTTGATCTTCTATCCATGACTTCTCTCTCTCCATAGAAGTTAGTCACCTACCCGATCCCCCATCCCTCTCAAGTTGTCCTTTGTCTTTCATCCCTTCTCTATCTTTAGCATCGACAACCATCACCTACACGGCCAGTTTTCAAACACCGGCTAAGAGTTTCTCCAGTTTTATCTTCCTCTCCCCTTCTTGCCCTTCTCCTCCAGCATTTCCCCCTTCACTGCTTCATCTTCTCCATCGGTTTTCTCTGGTTTTAGTTTAAAACTAAAATTCTAGTTTCTTCCTAGGAAAATAAATAAAAGTCGATCTGCGTCCTGAATTTTAATGTCATCTGTGTCTAAAATTACCATTTTTCCCTTTTAATTCAAAATTTAAAAAAATACAAATTTTCATTTAAACTCAAAATTTAGCATACTTGTAGTCATTTGAGTTGATTTTTTTAGTATATTTCAAATATTCATGCCTTAATTCTTGATTCCATTTCTATAAAAATGGATTTTCTCAAAACTTCAACTTCTAGTTTTGTTTTCAAAATTTCAACTTCTTATTTTTACTAATTCAAATATATTCATAAAAATTGGGGTTATTACATTTTTTCCCCTTATAAGAATTTTCTCCTCGAAATTTAACATAACAACTCACTTATGAATTTTAATAATCTCATTCATAACTTTGCTCATGTGGCTTGCTACTTAAGGAAATCTCGATTTATTTTTCATTCATAACTCATATTACCTTCTCCTCGAAGGTATAATTAATATTTCTAGGTCATTTACGAAAATACATAATTATAAGAAAATTGATACTTTAACTAATGATGCTAATTCATCAAATACTTATCCTGATACTTGCTAGAATTTCAAAAGGATTAATAACTCTTATACTGAGTTATCCTTTTATCCAAACTTCCTAATCCCTTTGACTAGTATCATAAATTTTAAATCTCATATTCACCAGTCCTTAATTATAATACTTCATCTATCTATATCTTAACTTCTATTTTTCATTCCCATTCCTTTCTAACGCATATAAGCTTTAGCATATGTTTCCTAATATGGATAGTCCTTAGACTATCTACCCATGAGTGACATGTTGAATTGATTCTTAGACAATCTAACTAATGTTCTTTGTAACAATCTTCCAACCTTTGGAAATAATTATTTTATCTCTATTCTTCCAATATTTGGAAGTAATTATCTCATCTCTGTTCTAGATAATCATACTTCTTTACTAATTCTTTTCTAATGAAATTCTCTTTTCAGATCCTGATATTGACTGAGAGTTTCCTTGTAATAATTCTTTCCTCAAACTTTCATTAACAGTCTGTCTATTGTTTTTGTAAAAACTATTCCTTTACTAAAAATTCCTTTTTATTCATAGAACTTGACTTTCTAAATATACCTTCCCAAGATGATTTATGGATAGTGTCATAGTAATCTTTTTATATATCCTCCATCCACTTTTGTTATCTCATATTCATAGCAATACTCTTAAAGTTCTCATAATCAATTATAATATTTACTTTTTCATTGTATGGATAACATTAGTTTCACAACTTCTAGATTGTGTAATTGGAATTTTATCTCATGCTTCTTTCATTACTATGAAGTTATTGAGTTTTTTGCAACTGCACAGGTGTTGTAGTCTAGCTTATACAAGTTTGGGTCGATTCTATGGGGAGTCAACTTGAAAAGGTGGAGTTTATATGAATTTTAATTATAAATTAACAGAATTAAATTCAATTTCATCAACCAAACCATGAGTATTCGATTCTGAATTTAAACAACATGAAATGAAAGAAAATTATATTTAACTGCATCTTCCCTGTTTTGACTACTATGTCACATAGCAGATCACAACAGATAATAATCAATAACAATGTAACTTCAACATAAGTTAAATACAATAGAAGCTGAATATATTTTTCCTATCTTGATCATTATGTCATGCAACGAACAAGAAGTAAAAATACAAATTCTAGAAACAAATTCGAGAACAACACAAGCTTGGATTAAGTAAAGCATGGATAAACATAAAGATGAAATAAAGAACAAGACAAAAAATTGGGACACAAATGACATTTTATTTAAAGTCAGATGGGCATTTCTGGAATTTTGCTACAAAAGTTCCTCTTCTTCAACTTCAACCCATAAGGGAGAAAACATAATAGAGGGAAGAAGAGGAAGATGGGGAGAAGAGACAACAACCAGAGGAGAACGTCGGTGTAGGATCGGCATTAGGTCTAATTCCTGGTGATGCATATTGGCTAGATGGAGAAAAGAGGAGCAAAGAATGGTGCTATTGGAAATAGGAAATATCCATGATGACGAAAACAAAGAAAAAAGAAGGTAACCGGTGAAATCAAAGGGGAATGGTGAGGAGATGGAGGATAAGGAACAAGAAGAGGAGGAGAAGAGGGGGAAAGAGGGAAAACCCAGATCCTTCTTCATGCCATCGGTGAGGTAAATTGGGAGAAATGAGAGAGAGGGAGAAGCTGGAATCACACAATCTATCATCACCTGGTGGAAAATGACGCCTGGGCGAGGGAGCTGGGGTCATGCGGTGAACAGAGGAGATGAAGAACAGTGCTAGAGAAGGGATGTTGGCTGGTGCGCAGGTGGAATAGGCGGCTCAAGTTGGTCTGGCGAGTGATGAGGGAGAGGCCTGATGCAGGGTGTTGGGAGATCTTCCCTACTGTAACGATCCCAATTTTTAAATTTTATTTTAAAGGATTATATATTAATTTTTAAATTTCACTAAATTGACCTTTTGAAAGACATCAAATTAGACCCCAATACCTTCACCTTTGGATTGTATCAAAAAAGATGATTCAAATGATACCAAGTTTCCTGAAATCGAAGTTCGGATGAAGAAGATATGTGAAGTTAATGAAGGACAATTTTGAAAAAGAAAAAAAAGGGAGCTTAAACAGAAGGGGTTGTATTTGATACGAGTGCCCCCACCCCCCGAGTGGTTCTTGGTGGTCAATTAGAAAAGAGACTGACACGCGATGAACTCAAAGATCATCGTTAGAAAACGATGATCAATCTAACAAATACATTCAGGGAAGAAGGCCAAAGAACCACTGTGAGGTAGGAATTCCAAAACCCAACTCGTGAATTCAACATTTTAGCTATATTCATGCTGTTTTATGCTAGATCTAGGGTTTTAGATTGATTTGCATGTAGATTTCAATTGTTTTGTTGAAAAACATTATCAAACCTTAGATTAGCTCAATTTGAACTGAGATTGATTGATTTAGGACTAATGAACAACACTGTAGGAGTGTTGATCCACCTGTCTGAGGTTCCGATCATTTGATTGGAGCTTGGACAGGAGTGATCGAACATTTGAACCCCTATCCACGGATGATCCAACCATTAAATTTTAAATTTGCACTTAGATAAGTATAAAATAGGTCTTAATTATCCTTGATCAACAGCTGATCAGAGTGTAACCACTCGATTAACGTTCTAATCGTTGATCCAAGGGTTATGGTGGCAGATCCGACCATCCTAATTGTAAATTATACTTAAAAATGGTTATACACAAACCTTTTTTGGCTAGGATGTAACTGGAATGTCAATATGTGTGGGAAAACAGATTAGACAATTTGAACCATCAGATATGTTACTATGTAAATAGTATTTGACAACATCTGATCGATGAGTAGATGCTGCCATTGAGTTCCTCATCCTTAGAAATGATAGGATGAGTCAAAATTTTAAGATTTTGGAGTGAAACAAGATGATTTAGGCCTTCTGATCTGTCACTATTTAAACAAGAATCCTGTGATGTCTGATCAAAGATCAGATGCCATAGATGAATTTCTAAACATTGAATTGGCTTAAATATGATATAAATTATGAAATTTGGATAAACATCCATTGAACCATCTAGTCGTTCGATTGGACAGTGATGGAAGAGGAACCTAGCACTGTCTGATTGGTAATCAAATGCCACTGTTACATACCTTGACCCTTATTAAGTAAACATTCTCTGAAATTCTAAAAGATTGGGGCATTAATTATTATAAAATTGATGGATTGAATGAGGACCATCAATTGCCACTACATTCATTGTTTATTAAGTCATTAGAACTCCAATAGTCTTTTGGATTCTAGTTAATGAGATTTGAATCGTAATAGCCAACTCAATCACTCAAACAACGTGGATTGTTAAGAGAATCATTAAATTAAGGACCTTGGCTAAATAATCATGACATTGAGTTTATGGTTAAAAACTAAGAACATAGGATCAAACCTTGAAATACTAAGTTAGATTACCATGACTTATCAGATTAAACTATTGGATCTAGATTGTTTATCAATGAGGATATTTGAATGGTAAATGTAAATCTAAACTGTGAACCACTAATTGGTGAATAGATGATGGACCTAGGACTGAACTGATTATGTATCCCTCTATGTAATACATGATCAGTGGAAAATTAGATGGTTCATGATAACCTAAGCAGTTAGACTTTGATTAAAACAAAATTTTTATGTAGTCATTTATATATGATTCAAGATTTACAAGAACTCTATAACATCAACAAAGAATATTAGCCGATAAGTCGAGTTGAGGAAGGAACTTAGCGAAACTAAGAATTTTGCCTAAGAGGTAGGTAGTTTTAACGTCTATTTGCCCTTGAGATTTTGAATAATCAAATCTTAGTTAATCATATTTTCTATTTCATATTACTTGACTATCATGAAACTTACACTTCATCATGTTACTTTGTTTTAATCTTGTAAAGAATGCAATGTTTGCAAATGAGACATGTGAACTATATATATATATATACATACGTACATATGTATGTATCTTCGTAGCCATGATGCATGTTTTTGTATGAAAAACAAAAATAATGTTGTTCATTACGTGTAGTTAGTGCCTTTGAAAGAAATGATGATATTTGAAATGCATCAATCCCATGTTTTGAGATTGAGTTAAAGAAATGCATGATTTTGATGGGATATATATTTATATGATTTAAGACCATTTGGGATTGAGATATGTTTGTTTAGGCTAATGAGCCCGATGGGCACTATGCTAAGAGGTTGTACGGGGTGGCCTCCCGACCTCTAACCACTAAAGGTGGAAGGTATCCATGCCCAAAGTGGCATCGGTTTTCTAGACTATTGTGATAGGAACAACCATTGGAGGTGGTCACGGCACCCTTTTGAGACGTATCCTTAATCACCGTAGAGGCTACAGTGGCTGGCTCATAGATACTAGGCGCACACGACTCAGTGATATGGTCATGAGCATAGTGTGCCATAGGATTTTTGTTTTGTGACCCCACGTAGATGAGCTTGATGATGGTCTTTAGGTGAGTACTCATGACCAACTGGCTGATATGTTCGCTGGGGTGCATATGTGGACATGATGATGTTGTCAGTTTGGGATTGTCGACGTTTGCAATTTAATTGATGATTACTTCAATACTTTGAGGATCTTATGATGTTTGATTTATCAAGTTAGTAGATCTTTCACATAATTCTCAAGTTATGTTTGCATGTGATTTTGGGAATTGTTCTATGTTGCAATTTACTTGAGATTACTATGATGATACAACCATTTGAAAAATGCATGTTTAAAGTTGTATATGTTTTATATGGATAATATCTGAAATGTTTTAGCATGAAACTGTGGAACTAAGATTGCAAAACTACTTTAATCATGTTTCTTATATCTGATTTGATCACTCTATTCCTAGGAATTGCATGCAAAATGATTTAAAATATTATTTAGAATTGTATTTCAAAATGGGTAAAATGGATGTGAAACTACCTACACAAGCTCAAGTTTGTTGAGACATTGTAAATTGTTTACAATGTCTTAGGTGTGAAGGAATAGAATAAGGGAAAGAGAGCAGAAGATCGCACTAAAGATCTCGAGATGACTAAACAGGTATAACAAGCAGGTTTGCAATGTGGTTAATGATTTATTGAAGTATTACTTTGAATTGATATGACTTTACTTTATGGACATGAGGATTAAAGTGGTAATGGCATGGTTGTGACTGGATTGATCCTGGTTATGATTTTCTTTTGATTTGGTTGAATTTTGATTTTTAAAACACAAAGTTATATATGTAAATATGATGGGATGGAGACGGAGTCTCCCTTATCCTTTTTTTTTTTTTTTATAAAATTGTGTTTATCAGATACTTCGCAATGACATGTGTTAAATGTCTAATGTAAAAAAACAGAGAAAACTTTTCTGAATTTTTGGTAGAAATGTAGCATTCATTTCACCAATAATCCTTTAAAAAAAAAGAAAAATAACACTCGAGGTTTTTCTAAAAGGGTCTTTTCATGAAAATGATTTTTTGCTATTTGTTTTCTAAATACTTTTACAACTAAGGGCCAAACATTTAAAAAAGAATTACAAAAAATGTATTATAAAAACCCAAGTCATTACACCTACTAACGTTACAGAAGGAGCTAGTAGAGAGAGGGATTGGAGCAAGAGAGAATGGGAGAGAGGGATGGATTGAGAGGCGGAGAGGAATGGTGCTTCTGCCTCTCTCTCCATCAAGAGTCAAAGAGAATCAGAGAGATAGTGAAATGGGGTGAGACGTGATGAGGGATAGATGGGAAACATGAGAGAAGAAGGGGAGTAGTGGGTGAGGACTGAGAAGCGAGAGTGAGATGGGGAGCGGAGAGGAACGGTCCTTCTGCCTCTCCCTATGAAGAGCTCCAGAAGAAGAGAAGAGCCAGGCCCTTTTGTTCGATGAAAACCCACTCAAATGAGGAGCGGTCCATCATGGCAACCAATTCCTTGTCTCCTAGTCAAGCTGCATGCTACTCATGATAAGTCTTTGTGCTGTCCACACATGTGCAGCCCACTTCCTTAAATTGGGATCAATTATGTAACATTTTCAAAGCTTTCTTATAAGGTGGGGTCCAAGCCTTTGATGACCTGGTCCGATCAAGTCAATCTGAAGCCATCCAATCTCAATATTATTCTCAAAACTTATATGACCTTGAAATTTACTTTCTCTAATCAAAATTTACATTTACCAAATAGTTTACAAGTTATGAAAGTGTTTAGCATACTCCATAAATATTCACAATAAATTTATGTGTCCTCAGTGAATGTAGTCACTAATTTATCTAAGAAATCTTATTCTTATCAGACACATCACTTATCCAAATGATATAACTCAGAACTTATTTTGATTTCTGACTACTTTTTTTCATTTTTGACTCACAATTGATGACAATAGATTGGAAGAAATCATCCATGCAAAGTAAAAGGGTACTTAACATCCTTAGTAATATTATTCAACATTTATAATTACTATATAATCACATTGATCCTTCCTTTTTCTTTTACTAAGAGGATTGTTGCTCTCCCATATTACTTAGTCCATTAACTCCTTTGTCCAATAATCCTTGTAATTCACTTTTCAACCTTTTCAGATCAGTTGATGTCATTTTCTAAAATATCATAAAGATTTAATAATTCAATCTCATGTGGGATTGACAATCTTAAAATTTCCTCAAAATACCTTGTAATTTCTAATCACCTATTTCTCCATAATCTGGAATTATTCATCATTTATAATCACCAAAATTATCATGTGTTTAGCTGCCTGTATTTGTTTATAGGTCTTTATTTCTCATGAATTTTTCATCATCAATGTGAAAAATGTATTTCTTTTCACTATAGTCCATAACTATTTCAATACATCCAACTCTATCATATAAGTAGAATCAGCATCTCTCTAAATCTTGGTGAGCTCTTGTACTAACTCAACACTCGAGTTATCATATCAAATATAATTTCTAACTTGGTAAATTCATATTTGTTAACCATATTCTATCATGGTTTATTTGTTTTTCTTAAGTTTAGGTATTATATTTTCCCATTTCACTGTCTCTATATCTCATTTGTCATGTAATTTTGCTCAAATTTAAAGGTCATTTCTTTATACTCTAGAATTTTATCATCTATTTAGTTATCCTTGTTGAAACTCTTCACCTTTACAAATTTTGGAGAGAAAATACTCATTATTCCCTTGAATTCTTCTCAAGTGATATCATTTATATTTTGGTAATTAGATCCATTTGTTTAATTGTCATTATTATTTCTTATTTTATTATATATGTATCAATTTTATCTCTTTATTATTATTATTTTAGAGTTTGTAATAATCCTAGGGTTTTTCTCTAATTCTAGCACCTATTCTTCAAAAAAATTCATTTTACCTTTCCTATAAAGGTTGGAATTAATCTTTTAGACTTTTTTCATCATATTTTCTAATTTATCATTTGTTTCTGTTAAACTTCTACTATTTCACTCAGTATAAGTGAATAATAATCATATACTAGTGTTAGGGTATTTTATCTCTAAACAGGTATGTTTATTTAAGACCTCAGGTTAAACCTAAATATCCTTACATTACACCACTACATGTTGTAATATTTTTATTACTTGATTCCTTGGCTTACTATTCGCTATATTGGAGACAGTAATTTGTTGAGCAGTCCTCTTAGTTATTTCACTAAGTGGTACTTGCTCATACTTCACTATTCCTTCATGAGTTAATTACATTAACTCTTTCTATCCTCATTTTCAACTAATACTATCTTATTCCTATATTAACTCACTATTTCCTATTCTATATTTAGATTGTCATCTTTATATTGGACATAAAGGGTTGCAAGTGGCTGGATGAATGTGACACCTTGGGTTTTTCAAGAAAATTTTTTGCGTTTATTTTAAAAGATGGAGTGCCTCTAAATTTTAAAATACAAAAATAGCAAAAGATGTTTCTTTGAAATTTATTTTCCCAAAAACGTAGATGTCACCTTTATGCTCACACTATACACACACACACACACACATATAGTTTCTAGAAGATAGAAATTCATTTCTTAAAACATGACCCATCCAATGGTTCACTTGTACAGCCCCTATAACATTATATTAAATGTCCAATATCACAATTCAAATGACTAACTACACAATACAAAAGCTTTAATAAAATGTATACCTGAGCGCAGAAGTATGGTTGCTAGATTCCTCTTATTGTGTACATCTTCTCTTATCTTTCTGTAGTTGAGATATTATAAACATAAAACATTTACAATATCTCAGCAAGCTATGCTTGGAAGGAGAGTTTAAGAAGCATGCTAAATCTTAAGATATATTAATTATTCCATAGTAAGTAGAATATTCATTTTCATAGCAATTTTATTGAATGGGATTTACTGTATGTTTCACATTTCAAAAATCCATTTATAAACCAAATATCTACATGTTTCATAATCATTAACAATCCATTGATGAATCAATTATTAACATGTTTCATAATTATCAATATCTACATGTTTCATAATTATAAGTAATCCATTGATTTATCAAACATCTTTAATTTTTATTTGTTATCTAAATAAACTAATCCAATTCTATTAACCATACTCTGCATAATAGTTCTACCCATTCATATACCCATATGAAACTACGCCCTCTATCATATACATATAGCATATGTGCACATATATGAAAATTGTTAAAAGACATACAAAATTATGAATATAATCAATATTATCTAATTTACATTCCCAAACTATACTGGGTTTCATAATCATACCCCTCATCATGTGGGGTTCATAATCATCTAGCCTCTGCTAGTATATCAATATAATCCTCATGCCCCTCACTATATAGGGTCCACAATCATCCAGCCATTGCTGGGAAAACAATATAAGGCATATCATCATGCTACATCATATAAGGCATCTCATAATGCCATCATATAAGCACTAGAGTACATCAAATATAAGGACTACTATGCATGCAGTTTGATCTGTACAGCGTGCTCGAATAACTGATTTCATAATACCAAATGTAAAAAATCATCTATGTCATGTCTAAATGGGTAGATAGACCATCATAGTGGTGGCCTTCCCATAATTGCCCCACCCGACTTGTTGCCTCTCTTTGGGCATGGTATTATCATATATCACATTTTGGAGAGCAGGTGGCCAAACCCTCATAACCCTCCTAGCATAGCATCCCCAAGTATATGCCTATATAAAACAAAACTCTCAAGCCTTCATGCCTGAATGTAAAGTAATCATAATAACAAAAAAACTAATAATTCATATAAGAAATAGTATATCAAATTTTCAAGTAGATTTAGCTACATGAAAAATTATATAAAACATGCTTAAGTAAAAATATAATGATAAAAATATAAAATATCACTTTATATTGAACCATGTGATTTCATAAAGAAAAAACCACTAATATAGATATTACTTTCATCTCCGATGGCTGTAATACTATCTTATTCTATGATGTACACAATTATACACAACCATTGAGATGATGTACAAAACAAGAAATATGGAGTGGGCGCTTATTATTTACTTACGTGTAAATATCACATACATGACAACCCACACATGCTCTTTTTTTAGAATGGTAACTTATTTGTCCTTAATTGAGATGATACAAGTACATGCCACTCAAAATCATGTTGGCGAACATAGTAGAAATCAACCACTGTAAGAACCCTTGATCGACATCACAAGCACAAAAATGCACAAAATCAAGATGAAAATGTAGCAACGACAAACACAGCACAGATCCACTCATGTTCTTTGTTGGTACCAAAACACAAATGCCATTCATCTTACAACCTTGGTGCTTGAAACAATGTTAAAAGGCAATGGGAAAATGGGAGTATAGGCATTTGATGAATCATGAGGAAGCAAAATAGTGTCCTGAAGCATAGAAATGTACAAAATCAAGATAAAAATGTAGCAACGACAAACAAAGCACAAAACCACACATGTTCTTTATTGGTACTAGAACATAAACGCCATTCATCTTACAGCCTTGGTGCTTGAAACAATGTTAAAAGGAAAAGGGAAAATAGGGCTACATCCATTTGATGTTTTCAGTAGAGACCATGTTATATATATAGTTCTGGGTTGGATAAACATGAAGTTGGGATGGCAAATAATGGTTCTTCCTTCTTAAGAACAAGTTGGAGCCATTCGGAAACATCAGGCTTGGCGCCCTCTAGCAAGCGTCAATTGAAGGAATGTAGGAGAGAAGCAATTACCATTTTGAGCAATCTTTCGGCCATAGGGATCCCAGCACATACCCTACGGCCTATGCCAAACAGGAGGTAGCGGTAATCTGTGCCCCTAAAATCCCATTTCTTAGAGCCCTCCAAGAACCTCTCAGGTTGGAACTTTAAGGGGTCTTCCCAATACTTGGGATCCCTTTGTATGGCCCACACATTCACAAAGAGTGTGCTATCTTTGGGGATCAAGTAGTCACCAACAATGCATGATTCACTTGTCTTGTACGGGGCTAAAAGTGGGGCCAAGCGGTGCATTCGTTGACTCTCCTTCAATACTGCATCTAGATAAAGTAAACTAGGCATATGAGACTCTTCAACTATATTGTTTGGTCCCACTACTTCATCTAATTCCTGTTGGATTTTCTTCATGACCTCAGGATGATAGAGGATTTCAGCCATCGCCCATTCCAACATTGTTGATGTTGTGTCAGTCCCGCCAAACAAGATATCCTGGTAATGAAAACCAGAAAAAGTAGTGGAAAATAAGAAGATAGGCAACTTGCTGGCCAAAAACCATGGCAAATTAGAACTGAATCTTTCAGTAAAGTGTTGGGAATATTATTTTCTCTTTTTTTCTATTGACTGCGTTTCTTTGTTGACTTCCATAGGAGTCTTAGTTCAGACTATCTTTAGCATCCAAAGAGGCGCTACTTTTTTTTTCACATGCATGTTGAATTTTTCTTAAAGATCTAATCTATTCATTGATCTAGGAATGTCTTAGATAGGCTAGATACAAAATGTTATACCTACAAATTCTTTTAGCCTATGTTTCTTGGTTAGAAATCTAGATCAACCAATTTTATTAATTTTTCAAAAACCTAAATCAAGTGTTACAATAATCTAAATGCAATGATTTCTCCTAAATTGCCTATTTTTTATACACTGATCATAATTGAAATGATCTGATTTATATGTAAATAAATATAATTTGGCATGAATTAACCAACAAAACAAGTTAGCTCAAATGGTTTGAGTTGATATTGTAAGTCTAGAGTACAATTGACAAAGTGAGCAAAATAAAATATCTTTTTGGAATAAAGTGAAAAAGTTTAGCTACCATGAAAGAGAATGAATGTGTTGTTATATGTGAATATTTATTTTTGCAAAAGATAAATAACAAAAGCAAGTAGATTGAGTATAAATGCCTTAGGTCTAGAGTTCAATTCACCATATCATCGTAATTCTAACTTTTTGGAGTAAAATTCAAATGCGTATTGAGCTAGCAGAGAAAGGAGAGAAGTTGTGAAACATAGAAAGAATGACAAGGAAAGAAATAGAAGATAAAAGAAAGAAGGAAAAGAAAGAGAAAGAGAAGAGAAGAGAAAGAATGAAAGAGAGAAAGGAGAAGGGAGAAAAAGAGGAGGAGAAAGGCTACAAAATAGTCCGTCATCCCTACAAAATGGTATGCCTCTAAAGTGCAAGTTTTTCTTAAACTTTTGGCATTTGCTTTCAATGGAAAACCATGTTAATTTAGTGTTGATTTCATGCTTAAAACATGGATCAAAGATCATGCCTACAATCACACGTTTCATTAAGTTTTGACAGGATTAATTGGACATGTTTTTCACTCTAAAAAAGTAAGCACTATTACCTATGTGTTTACTATATTTGAGCATATTTATTTATTTTTTGCCTCTTGTATACATCTTGAATCATATGTTGTTAAGGTTCATTTATCTCCACGGATGTATGGTTAATGTTAGATTTCGTTATGCTAAGACAAATAGAAGCACAAACCAGTAAATTAACATTCAAAACTTGTACATGTATATTTACTATTTTGAGGCGAGATTGTGCTATGTCCAAAGTACTAGAACTCTTGTTTGCCTTTTGCTGATAAAGTTTATGTAATTTGATTTTTTTATTATAAAATTATCATTTTAGAAAAAGAGAAAAGACAGTATAGTGGGCAAAAAGTAAAGGCCTAGTTAGCCAAACTATAGTTGCTTGTTGTAGTGCAGTCTACTTTTGCATGTTAGGTTCCATAACTGGCTGATCAAAACCTCTCCAAAGCTGGTGAAATCAAATGGAGGGATCTAATAAGCTTTTGAGGGATTTCATCATGGAAAAGTATGTGCACTATGCTATCATTGTTCTTAGAAACACAAGTGTTGGGAGAGTTTGATTGTAGATGTTATCTACTAATTCTACCCTCTTGTTTTACGAGTGATACTAATTAAGTAATTATGTAACAGTATGGAGATCACTACAAGACTATATATTTCCTAAGGTATGAATTTTAATAGGCCCATGTTTTACTAGATTTAACCATTAAGAGTATATCCACGACTTAGATGGATTATGAACTAAAATTTTCATCCTTCAGATGATCAAGTTCCTAAGATATACAACTTTTAGTTAAAATGATGGATGGTTTAATGTTGATTTGCAAATTAAGAAAAAAGTGGTTAGGATCATCTAGTCTATGAGAGTTTTGGTTCATAGGCTATCTTTTCATGGCTATAGACACTGTGAATGTGTAGATCTTCCTAACAGTGGACTAACTTGGAGTTATGTCTATACTACCTATACTCGATATATAATGACTCCATGGGTTGAAAACAGACTTAGGATAATTATAATATTTGTCTATAGATGTGCTTTATGGAAAAAAAAAAAAAAACTTTTGGAGAAGAGAATTACTTCTCTCTAAAATTAATAAAAAGAAAAGCTTATTAAGGTACTCTCTCTCCCCTTTTCTCTCTAAGACATGCAAGTGCATAGGTATGCTCATGTGTGTAGGTGAATAGTATTAAAAAAAAGATATGGTCATGAGACCACGATGCATGTGACTTGGAGAAATGAGAACCAATCACTTCGTATTATATAGTTTGTCAAATGATATGGAGGAATACTAAACAAAAGCACTACAATTTGCATGAAGGGGTTCTACTTTTGGATGATCTAACTAGTTCATTTGATTCCTCTTGCTTTGTATTTCTTTTAACTAAAAATACTTGAGCGCTTGATGATTCTCCTATTTCCAAAAGTCCATTTTATGTCAATGAATTTTAACTAATGTTTCTATCCACCCAATTATCATTGACAAAGGTACTCTTCATCAGATGTTAAAATCATCCAAGCTATATGATTTTTTTAATAGAAAATATCTAAAACAAGAGAGATATGATGTACTGGTTTGATCATCCAAAAGTGAGGCCCCTTTATGCAAAAAGTGGCCTTTCATTTTAATGCATTGTTTGAGCACTTTGGTTCAGCATTCATCGTTCAAAAGTGGGGCATCTTCGAGCAAAAAGTGGCACTTGGGTTTTAATATTGGTTTGAGAGCTTTGATTATCATTCCTCAAAGATATACAATGAAATTTCATTACTCCTAGGGGTGTGAATAAGACCAAAACATTAGGTACGGTCTCAGTCCCATAGTTCAACCCGATTGGACCGGTCTTAAAGCTATTAAATATAAAAGTCTTTTTCCCTCTTAACCCTAACTTCATATACAAGCGCTTGGGGTTTTTGGGAGCAGTGGAAGATCAAAACCATAGCCCATGAAATCCTAGGGTTTTTTCATCCTGTAATGTAGGTAAAAAACTCGATTGAAGTTCATGAACTAGCCGAAGATGAAGAGATATAGAAAGAGCAAAAGGGATGCAAGATCCTAGTTTTGAGTTCAAAATCCTTGTATGGTTTTTCTCTCTTAAAAGATCTTCTTCCTCCTAGAAGCTAGAAAGGCCAATCCGAATTCATTGAAATCTTGATCAAATACAGCTTAGATTTAGGATTTTAGTAGCCCATCTCCAGCTCCAGATCCTACAAGCCTGAAAATCTTAGCTAAAAGGCACAGAGAATGCTTTGAGTCTATGCAATTTCTTCTTCCTCTCAAGGGAAGGAAATTAATTTTTGGTCTTCTCCTCATTCCTTTCATAGGATTTGCTTCAAATTACAAAAAATTAGTGTTTGAATCAAGTAGTAGTAGAAGAAGATTAGGTTTTTTCTAAAAAGATTTTATTTTTCTTCTTTAATTTTAAGGGGATTCTTGGCGCAACGATAAAAGTTGTCGTCATGTGACTATGAGGTCACGGGTTTAAGGCGTGGAATCAGCCTCTTGCAAAATGCAAGGTAAGGCTGCATACTATAGGCCCTTGAGGTCCGCCCCTTCCCCAGACCCTACATAGGAGGGCTGCCCTTTTTAATTTTTAATTTTGGATTTTATCTTTTTAAGCCTTTATCTACGTTTGTTATTATTTTAGTTTTACTTGGTGTTGATGTTTCTATGGAACGGAATAATGATCCGTTGATTGAATTATCCTCGGGCAATGATTTCTCTTATATTATTTGCAGCCTTGGAGTCTAGTTTTGGTCAAGCCCGAAGATTGATCGGTCTTTGCTAGACCTAGATCAGTTTAGTCCGGTCTCAGTTCTCATGGTAGTAGACCAAAAAAATTAGGTCCAGTCCACTTTAAACCCAGGAACTGAACCGGACCGGACCATTCATACTCCTAACTAGTCCTCCGTCCTCACAAATAACATGCTCCTTTTGCTCCATGGAGGGCACTCTCTCTCTCTCTCTCTCTCTCTCTCTCTCTCTCTCTCTCTCTCTCTCTCTCTCTCTCTCTCTCTCTCTCTCTCTCTCTCTCTCTCTCTCTCTCTCTATTATATTTCTTGGAAAGAAAGATGATCTTACCATAAACAAGGCCTTGACATGGGGGAGAGTCATCTGTCCTTGCTTCATAAGCTGCAAAAGGAGCAGCAGTAAATGACGAGACGTTCCGCCCGCATCCTTATTTTGCTCAATAACATCATTCATAAACGCATCCACCTTTGCCTCGAGTTTCTTCGTGTCTCTTGCCACTCCTTGCAAATCGAACCGCGCCAAAGAAGGAAAAATGTCAGAAATATTCAGTTTCCCCATCAGCAACTGTATCTCATCTAACAAATGATGCATCTCTGCGGCTTCTTTCCTCTTTTCTCCACTCATATTCCCTCCCCACAAGATGCCACAAACAGTATTTAAGGCCACTATAAATGTCAATTCACAGATGTTAATATGTGTCCCATTCCGTTTGTAAACGTAATAATAATCAAGACTTACATTGCACATTACCTCTCTAACGAACACTTTTCTTAGTTTCCGCCAATGATCGCCATAAGGACTCCACGTAATTCCGGCGCCACCGAATAGTGTTGCTGCTACAGTCGGCGAGTCATGGGTTGAGAAGATGATGTCCTTCTCCTGTAAGGCCTCTTTGGCTACTTCTGGTGAGCTTAATATTATCCAGAGTTTTGACCCAACCTTCACTTTCATCACCGGACCGTATATCTGGTCTTCATCTTTGAATTGCTGGTGGATCTCTCTCTTTAGAAAAGGCAGGTAGCCCACCAAAGGTAATCCCCGTGGCCCCGGAGGTAGTGTTGCTCCTTTTCTCTTCGATTTCACTGCCTTCCTTGTGTACGACAACATCCCGGCTATCACGATAATGGTAATTGCCACCGACGTTATGGTTCCAGGCAACCATAAACTAAGATCCATTTTCACCGAAAGGAATGGAGGGGCTGCGGTTGTGAGTCGCTCCGAAGTACTTATAGTGAAACTAGTATGATAGGGACTAACGAGCGAGATTATTTTGTATTATTTAGATGTAACGTTTCAACATTTTAATAGTCATTGACATGAAGTTTTGGAGTGCGAGATAATTCTTATTCTACGTCAATCAGAAATGAGAGGGAGAGAGGATGATAATTAAAAGGTGAAAAAAGTACAATTAAGTATGGAACCTTCCATTAACGATCATGTGAACCATAATCCATGGCTACGGATGAGTGGTTTCGTTCGCCAAACCTTGGGTTCCCGGGTCCTTTACACGTGAAACAAACTCTTCTTGTCAAAAAGGAGAAAAAGAGAGAGAGAAACAGCACATCTTCCGTTAAGACTTGCCAACATGCTGTCTTTAATTTGGCAAATAAGGGAACTGAAAAGTTCGGAGTCCGGTTGCTAGTTTTAAGAGAAAGGGTAGCATGGTACACGAAGTTTTTCATGTGCAGAATTCCAGGAAGGAGCAGACTACAAGGTCACGGCTTTATCTTGCATTTTTTGCAAGAGGCTGTTTGCATGCCTCAAACTTGTGATATCAAGGTCACACGAGGACAACTCTACCATTGCACAAAAAACAAAAAAGAAAATTCCATAAAAAGAAAATTGAAAGGAAAAAGCAGAGAAAACCGATTGAAACACCTTAGAAAGAGAGAAAAAAACTTAACTCTGTTTGGTCTCTTCGTTAGATTTTAGAATTCAAAGAAGATTAGAGGAATAGATCGTGTACATTGCTGAAATTGGAGAGTCCGCATTGGCAAACCATAAGACAGTGACCATGCAGGCATAGAGTAAAAGAGAAACTATGAATCTCGGCCAATGCCGAAGGGAAGATGTTAATGCCCCAACTGATGCCATATGCTTGCGATCGGAAATGAAGTTGAAATCAGCTTCGTTACAATTAACAGACAAAAATGTTGGATTGTTCTGATGATGATATTCTCCTAGCGATGCCATCAGCCTGTTTAATAACCTCTAGGAATATGAGAAATGATAAACTCCTAGAGGCAATGATCTGCTGGATATTGTTGACCATTTCTGGAAATTTTCAGGAGGCCTTATCCAGCTGTTTTATCCACCAAATAGCCTTGCAGACTCTCCAATTTAATTAGTATATAAAATCTTTTCTTCTAATCTCTCTCCGAGTTCTGAAATCCCGAAGAAGAGACTAAACAGAGTTTAAGTCTTTTCTGCAGAGGAAAGTTTTTTCGTGTTTTATATTTATTTTTAATCTCCTTAAAAACTAGCTATTTGATGCCCAAAGTCTCAATTCCCTTCCTTGCCAAGTCACCAACAACCTTTTCATGCTGGACTTAGTTGGCAAGTTTTAATTGGAGGGTGCCCAACTCATGCCCTTTGCAAGTATTAATTGGAGGGTGCGCTACTGGGTCCTGCTATATTTAGTCTGGATTGAATTTCTCAATTCTTATAAAGAAAGAAAAGACAAAAAGAATACACCGTACAAGCACAACAAAGGAAAGAAAAAAGTTCTTGTGAGAGTCATCCGGTGACAGTTAGAAATCATGCCAATTTTATCAATATTTGAGTTCTTCAAAAAGAATAAGGCGGCAAACTGTAAATAGCAGTGTGGTACTTTTTAAAGGTAGCATTAAGCCTTGTAGCTAAGCCAAATTACTAACCAAAAGATGAAAACGAAAAGTAAATTAAAAAAAAAGAAGAAGCCTAGTGGTATATTCACGGGCCCCTCCTATTATTCATTGGCCTCTTTATAAATGATTTAAAGGCTATAATTCTAGGTGGGTTCACATTTATGAAGATCTAAATTGCTCTAATGTTGAACCATGACTAAGAGTAGGGGAACCCGATACGAATTTAGCTGGTTCGGGTTGAGTCTTATCATGTTCGTGTCATTTTTGGGTGACCCGAAAATGACACGCCAAAAATCGTGTCATTTTCGGGTCAATCAATGTGACCTGTCATGTCGACCTGTTTGACACACGACCTATTTATTTATTATATTGATCCATCTAACTTGTGGTTGAAAATATAAGACAATTCATCTAGAACCGTCTTATATTACATAATAATATAGGACGGTTCCAGATGAACCGTCCTATATTACACTGGAACCGTCTTATATCCCATCAAATAATTTTATCTGCCGGCATGTTCGATACTGCAATGCCTCCAAAGGAACCAAATGGTAGGATTCATACTAAACTGCATAAACTACAGCAATCGAAAGGAGCGAGCAATGACTGGGAATGCCTAATCTGCATGAAAGTTGAAGTATTAGTTGTCTTTTGACCATGTGCACATTAGGTTCTTTGCGTCAGTTGCAATGAGGAACATGTGAAGAAGGGTAAACGTAGTTGTCCTTGTTGTAGCATCTAGATTGAGGAACGAATCCGTGTGTGTGGTGCAAGCTCATAGTTTTGGTTGAGTAATCAGAAGCTATATTATGCATGATGAATCAGTAAGACTAAAAGAATAATAAAACTACTAAGACGGTTCTTCTGAAACCGTCCTCGATTGTAGACAGAGGTTTGGCTGTCAATTGTGCTTGGGATGTGGCTTACCACTTAAGGAAATCTCGATTTCTTTTTCATTCATAACTCATATTACCTTCTCCTCAAAGGTATAATTCACATTTCTAGGTCATTTACCAAAAAACATAATTATAACACAATTAATACTTTAACTAATGATGCTAATTCATCAAATACTTATCCTGATACTTGCTAGAATTTCAAAAGGATTAATAACTCTTATACTGAGTTATCCTTTTATCCAAACTTCCTAATCCCTTTGACTAGTATCATAAATTTTAACTCTCATATTCACCAGTCCATAATTATAATATTTCATCTATTTATATCTTAACTTCTATTTCTCATCCCCATTCCTTTCTAATGCATATATGCTTTAGCATATCTTTCTTGATATGGATAGTCCTTAGACTATCTACCTAAGAGTGACATGTTGAATTGATTCTTAGATAATCTAACTAATGTTCTTTGTAACAATCTTCCAACCTTTGAAAATAATTATTTTATCTCTATTCTTCCAATATTTGGAAGTAATTATCTCGTCTCTATTCTAGATAATCGTACTTCTTTACTAATTCTTTTCTAATGAAATTCTCTTTTCAGATCCTGATATTGACTGATAGTATCCTTGTAATAATTCTTTCCTCAAACTTTCACTAATAGTTTGTCTATTGTTTTTGTAAAAACTATTCCTTTACTAAAAATTCCTTTTTATTCATAACACTTGACTTTCTAAATATACCTTCCCAAGATGATTTATGGATAGTGTCATAGTAATCCTTTTATATATACTCCATCCACTTTTGTTATCTCATATTCATAACAATATTCTTGAAGTTCTCATAATCAATTATAATATTTACTTTTTCATTGTATGGATAACATTAGTTTCACAACTTCTAGATTGTGTAATTGGAATTTTATCTCATGCTTCTTTCATTACTATGAAGTTGTTAAGTTTTTTGCAAGTGCACACCTGTTGCCTTAGAGTATCTTGGGGCCTCCCTCTCAAGCCATCTTAGCTCACCCTCAAGCTCTCTTGGCAGACGGCAACAGGCTCACCTCTCCCCCTTAGGGGACACTCGTTCACGCGTGCGGTTAGCCATCCACCATCGGGTCAGGGTTTGGCTCTGATACCACTGTAATGGCCTGGGTTCAATCCACAAACAACCATATTGTCTGCTACGGGCAATGCCCATACGGTTTTGTTCTTCCCTTGTGAGGATAAATGCATGGTTGTATGGAAAGTCCTTTGAACCCTTATCAACAGCTCAGACCATTTCCCCCTAGCGATGTGGGACTAACGCTCAGTCCATCCCTGCTTTCATCCCCTCAAACCATCTTGGTCTATTGCCTCAGACTATCTTGGGGGCCCCCCTCAAGCCATCTTGGCTCACCCTCAGGCCATCTTGGAAGATAGCAACGAGTTCACCTCTCCCCCTTAGGGGACACCCGTCCATGCATGTAGTTACCCATCCACCACTGAGTTGGGGTCTGGCTCCGATACCACTGTAACAGCCCGGGTTCGATTAACACACAACCATATTGTCCACTTTGGGCCATGCCCGCACAGTTTTGTTCTGCCCCCGTGAAGAAAAACGCGTGGTTGTATGGAAAGTCCTCTGAACCCTTTTCAACATTCCAAACAATTTCCCCCTAGTGATGTGGGACTAACGCTCAGTCCATCCCTGTCTTCATCCCCTCAAACCATCTTGGTCTATTGCCTCAGACTATCTTGGGGGCCCCCCCTCAAGCCATCTTGGCTCACCCTCAGGCCATCTTCGAAGACAGTAAGGGGTTCACCTCTTCCCCTCAAGGGACACGCGTCCTTGCGTGCGGTTAGCCATCCACCACCAAGTCGGCGTCTGGCTGTGATACCACTGTAATAGCCCGGTTCGATTCACAAACAACCATATTGTCTGCTCTCGGCAATGCCAGCACGGTTTTGTTCTTCCCTAGTGAGAAAAAACGCGTGCTTGTATGGAAAGTCCTTCGAACCCTTATCAACAGCCCAGACAATTTTCCCCTAGCGATGTGGGACTAACTCTCAGTGCATCCCTGCCTTCATCCCCTCAGACTATCTTGGGTCCTCCCCCTCAGGCCATCTTGGCTCACCCTCAGGCCATCTTGGAAGATAGCAACGGGTTCACCTCTCCCCCTTAGGGGACACTCGTCCATGCGTGTAGTTACCCATCCACCATCGAGTCGGGGTCTGGCTCTGATACCACTGTAACAGCCCGAGTTCGATCAATACACAACCATATTGTCCGCTTTGGGCAATGCCCACACTGTTTTGTTCTGTCCCCATGAGGAAAAACGCGTGGTTGTATGGAAAGTCCTCTGAACCCTTTTCAATAGCGTAGACACTTTTCCCCTAGCGATGTTGGACTAACTCTCAATCCATCTCTGCCTTCATCCCCTCAAACCATCTTGGTCTGTTGCCTTAGACTATCTTAAGGCCTCCCCATTAAGCCATCTTGGCTCACCCTCAGGTTATCTTGGAAGACAGCAACGGGTTCACATCTCCCCCTCAGGGGACACTCGTACATGCATGTGGTTACCCATCCACCATCGAGTCAGAGTCTGGCTCTGATACCATTGTAACAGCCTGGGTTCGATCAACACACAAATATATTGTCTGCTTTGGGCAATGCCCACACGGTTTTGTTCTACCCCCGTGAGGAAAAACGCGTGGTTGTATGGAAAGTCCTCTGAACCATTTTCAATAGCGTAGACACTTTCCCCCTAGCGATGTGGGACTAACTCTCAATCCATTTATGCCTTCATCCCCTCAGATCATCTCGGTCTGTTGCCTCAGACTATCTTGGGGCCTCCCCATCAAGCCATCTTGGCACACCCTCATGCCATCTTGGAAGACAACAACGTGTTCACCTCTCCCCCTTAGGGGACACCCGTCCATGCATGCGTTTAGCCATCGACCATCAAGTTGGGGTCTGGCAGTGATACCACTGTAACAGCCTGGGTTCCATCCACATACAACCATATTGTTTGCTCTAGGCAATGCTAGCATGGTTTTGTTCTTTCCCCATGAGGAAAAACACATGGTTGTGTGAAAAGTCCTCCGAACCCTTATCAACAGCACAGACACTTTCCCCCTAGCGATGTGGGACTAACTCTCAATCCATCTCTGCCTTCATCCCCTTAGACAATCTTGGTCTGTTGCCTCAGACTATATTGGGGCCTCCCCCTCAAGTCATCTTGGGTCACACTGAGGCCATCTTCGAAGCTGGCAATGAGTTCACCTCTCCCACTTAGGGACCACACGTCCATGCTTGCGGTTAGCCATCAACCATCGAGTCGGGGTCTGGCTGTGATACCACTGTAATAGCCCGTGTTCGATCCACACACAACCATATTGTTCGCTCTAGGCAATGCTTGCACGGTTTTGTTCTTCTCGCGTGAGAAAAAACGCGAGGTTGTATGGATAGTCCTCCAGACCCTTATCAATAGCCCAGACACTTTCCCCCTAGCGATGTGGGACTAACTCTCAATCCATCCCCACCTTCATCCCCTTAGACCATCTTGTTCTGTTGCCTCAGACTATCTTGGGGCCTCCCCCTCAAGCCATTTCGGCTCACCATCAGGCCATCTTGGAAGACAGCAACGGGTTCACCTCTCCCCCTTAGGGGACACGTGTCAATGTGTATGGTCACGCATCCACCATCGAGTCAGGGCCTAGCTCTGTTACCACTGTAATCACCCGGGTTCGATCAACACACAACCATATTGTCTGCTCTGGGTAGTGCCCAAACGATTTTGTTCTTCCCCCGTGGGGCAAAAGGCGTGGTTGCATGGAAAGTCCTCCGAACCCTTATCAACAGCGCAGACACTTTTCCCCTAGCGATGTGGGACTAACACTCAATCCATCCCCACCTTCATCCCCTCAGACCATCTTGGCCTGTTGCCTCAATGTATCTTGGGGCCTACCCCTCAAGCCATCTTGGCTCACCCTTAGGCCATCTTGGCAGACGGCAACAGGATCACCTCTCCGCTTTAGGGGTCACTCGTTCGCGCGTGTGGTTAGCCATCCAGCACCTGGTTAGGATCTAGCTTTGATAACACTGTAACAGCTTGGGTTCAATCCACACAAAACTATATTGTCCGCATCCGGCAATGATTGCATGGTTTTGTTCTTCCCCTGTGAGGAAAAACACGTGGTTGTGTGAAAAGTCCTTCGAACCCTTATCAACAGCCCAAACACTTTGCCCCTAGCCATGTGGGACTAACTCTAAGTCCATCTCTGCCTTCATCCCCTCATACCATCTTGGTTTGTTGCCTCAGACTATCTTGGGGCCTCCCCCTCAAGCCATTTTGGAAGCCAGCAACGTGTTCACCTTTCCCCCTTTGGGGACACGGGTGCACGCATGCGGTTAGCCATCCACCATCGGGTTGGGATCTGGCTGTGATACCTCTGCAACAGCCCGGGTTTGATCAACACACAACCATATTGTCCGCACTGGGCAATGCTCGCACGGTTTTGTTCTTCCCTCATGAGGGAAAACACCTGGTTGTATGGAAAATCCTCCGAACCCTTATCAACATCCCATACACTTTCCCCTAGTGATGTGGGACTAACTCTCAGTCCATCCCCGTCTTCATCCCCTCAGACCATCTTGGTCTATTGCCTCAGACTACCTTGGGGCCTCCCCATCAAGCCATCTTATCTCACACTCAGGCCATCTTGGAAGATGACAATGAGTGCACCTCTCCCACTTAGGGGACACGCGTCCATGCATGCGGTTAGCCATCCACCATTGAGTCCAGGTCTGGCAGTGATACCACTCTAATAGCCCGGGTTTGATCCACACACAACCATATTGTTCGCTCTGGGCAATGCTTGCACAATTTTGTTCTTGCCCCTTTAGGAAAAATGCGTGGTTGTATGGAAAGTCCTCCGAATCCTTATCAACAGCCCAGACACTTTCCCCCTAACGATATGGGATTAACTCTCAATCCATCCCCGCCTTCATCCCCATAGACTATCTTGTTCTCTTGCCTCAAACTATCTTGGGGCCCCCCCCTCAAGCCATCTTGGCTCACCCTCAGGCCATCTTGGAAGACAACAACGAGTTCACCCCTCCCCCTTAGGGGACACTTGTCCATGCGTGCGGTCACCCATCCACCATAGAGTAAGGGTCTGCCTCTGATACCACTGTAACAGCTCGGGTTCGATTCACACACAACCATATTATCCGCTTAGGGGTCACTCGTTCGCGCGTGCGGTTAGCCATCCACCACCGGGTCGGGATCTAGCTCTGATACCACTGTAACAGCTCGGGTTCGATCCACACACAACCATATTGTCTGCTTCAGGCAATGCTCACATGGTTTTGTTCTTCCCCTGTGAGGAAAAATGCGTGGTTGTGTGGAAAGTCCTCCAAACCCTTATCAGTAGCCTAAACACTTTCCCCGTAGTCATGTAGGACTAACTCAAAGTCTGTCCCTGCCTTCATCCCCTCAGACCATCTTGGTATGTTGCCTCAAACTATCTTGGGGCCTCCCCCTCAAGCCATCTTAGAAGACAGCAACGTGTTCACCTCTCCCCCTTTGGGGACACGCGTGCACGCATGCGGTTAGCCATCCACCATCGAGTTGGGATCTAGTTGTGATACCACTGCAACAGCCCGAGTTTGATCAACACACAACCATATTGTCCTCTCTGGGCAATGCTCGCATGGTTTTGTTCTTCCCTCGTGAGGGAAAACACCTGATTGTATGGAAAATCCTCCGAACCCTTATCAACGTCCCAGACACCTTCCCCATAGTGATGTGGGACTAACTCTCAGTCCATCCCTGCCTTCATCCCCTCAGACCATCTTGGTCTATTGCCTCAGTCTATGTTGGGGCCACCCCCTCAAACCATCTTGGCTCACACTCAGGCCATCTTGGAAGACAGCAATGAGTTCACCTCTCCCACTTAGGGGACACGCGTCCATGCATGCAGTTAGCCATCCACTATCGAGTCGGGGTCTAGCTATGATACCACTGTAATAGCCTGGGTTCGATCCACACACAACCATATTGTTCTCTCTGGGCAATGCTTGCACAGTTTTGTTCTTCCCCCTTTAGGAAAAATGCGTGGTTGTATGGAAAGTCATCCGCACCCTTATCAACAACCCAAACACTTTCCCCCTAGCGATGTGGGATTAACTCTCAATCCATCCCTACCTTCATCCCCATAGACTATCTTGTTCTCTTGCCTCAGACTATCTTGGGGCCTCCCCCTCAAGCCATCTTGGCTCACCCTCAGGCCATCTTGGAAGACAGCAACGAGTTCACCTCTCCCCCTTAGGGGACACGTGTATATGCGTGCGGTCACCCATCCATCATAGAGTCAGGGTCTGGCTCTGATACCACTGTAACAGCTCAGGTTCGATCCTACACAACCATATTATCCGCTTAGGGGTCACTCGTTCGCGTGTGTGGTTAGCCATGCACCACCGGGTCAGGATCTGGCTCTGATACCATTGTAACAGCTCGGGTTCGATCCACACACAACCATATTGTCTGCTTCGGGCAATGCTCGCATGGTTTTGTTCTTCCCCTGTGAGGAAAAATGCGTGGTTGTGTGGAAAGTCCTCCGAACCCTTATCAATATCCTAAACACTTTCCCCGTAGTCACGTGGGACTAACTCTAAGTCCGTCACTGCCTTCATCCCCTCATACCATCTTGGTCTATTGCCTCAGACTATCTTGAAGCCTCCCCGTGAAGCCATCTTAGAAGACAGCAACGTGTTCACCTCTCCCCCTTTGGGGACACGCTTGCATGCATGCGGTTAGCCATCCACCATCGGGTTGGGATCTGGCTGTGATACCACTATAACAACCCGGGTTTGATCAACACACAACCATATTGTCTGCTCTGGGCAATGCTAGCACGGTTTTGTTCTTCCCCCGTGCGGAAAAACTCGTGGTTGTGTGAAAAGTCCACCGAACCCTTATCAACAGCGCAGACACTTTCCCCCTAGCGATGTGGGACTAACTCTCAATCCATCCCTGCCTTCGTCCCCTTAGACAATCTTGGTCTGTTGCCCCAGACTATATTGGGGCCTCCCCCTCAAGCCATCTTGGAAGATGGCAATGAGTTCACCTCTCCCACTTAGGGGACACACGTCCATGCATGCGGTTAGCCATCCATCATCGAGTCGGGGTCTAGCTGTGATACCACTGTAATAGCTCGGGTTCGATCCACACACAACCATATTGTTCGCTTTGGGCAATGCTTGCATGGTTTTGTTCTCCGCCTGTGGGGAAAAATGTGTGGTTGTATCGAAAGTCCTCCAAACCCTTATCAACAGCCCAGACAATTTTCCCCTAGCGATGTGGGACTAACTCTAAACCCATCCCCGCCTTCATCCCCACAGACCATATTGTTCTCTTGGCTCGGACTATCTTGGGGCCTCCCCCTCAAGCCATCTTGGAAGATGGCAATGAGTTCACCTCTCCCACTTAGGGGACACGCGTCCATCCATGTAGTTAGCCATCCACCATTGAGTCGGGGTCTGGCTGTGATACCACTGTAATAGCTCGGGTTCAATCCACACACAAGCATATTGTTCGCTCTGGGCAATGCTTGCATGGTTTTGTTCTTCGCCCGTGGGGAAAAATGTGTGGTTGTATGGAAAGTCCTCCAAACCCTTATTAACAGCCCAGACACTTTCCCCCTAACGATGTGGGACTAACTCTAAACCCATCCCCGCCTTCATCCCCACAGACCATCTTGTTCTCTTGGCTCGGACTATCTTGGGGCCTCCCCCTCAAGCCATCTTGACTCACCCTCAGGCCATCTTGGAAGACAGCAACGGGTTCACCTCTCCCCCTTAGGGGACACTCGTCCATGCGTGTGGATACCCATCCACCATTGAGTCGGGGTCTGGTGATGATACCACTGTAACAGCACAGGTTTGATCCACATACAACCATATTGTTCGCTCTGGGGAATGCAAGCATAGTTTTTTTCTTCCCCCGTGAGGAAAAATGCTTGGTTGTATGGAAAGTCCTCCGAACCCTTATCAACAACGCGGACACTTTCCCCCTGGCGATGTGGGACTAACTCTAAGTCCATCCCTGCCTTCATCCCCTTAGACCATCTTGGTCTGTTGCCTCATACTATCTTGGGGCCTCCCCCTCAAGCCATCTTGGAAGACAGCAATGTGTTCACCTCACCCGCTTTGGGGACACGCGTGCACGCATGTGGTTAGCCATTCAACATAGGGTTGAGATCTGGCTATGATACCACTACAACAGCTCGGGTTCGATCAACACACGACCATATTGTCTGCTCTAGGCAATGCCTGCATGGTTTTGTTCTTCCCCTGTGAGGGAAACCACCTGGTTGTATGGAAAGTCCTCTGAACCCTTATCAACAGCGCAGACACTTTCCCCCTGGCGATGTGGGACTAACTCTCAATCCATCCCCACCTTTATCCCCTCAAACCATCTTGGTCTGTTGCCTCAGTGTATCTTGGGGCCTCCCCCTCAAGCCATCTTGGCTCACCCTCAGGCCATCTTGAAAGACATCAACGGGTTCACCTCTCCCCCTTAGGGGACACTCGTCCATGCGTGTAGTTACCCATCCACCATCGAGTCGGGGTTTGGCTCTAATACCACTGTAACAGCAATAGGTTCAACTCTTCCCCTTAGGGGACTCACGTCCTTACGTGCGATTAGCCATCCACCATCGAGTCGAGGTCTGGCTGTGATACCACTATAACAGCCTGGTTCGATTCACAAACAGCCATATTGTCTGCTTTGGGCAATGCCAGCACGGTTTTGTTCTTCCCTAGTCAGGAAAAACGCATGCTTGCATGGAAAGTCCTTTGAACCCTTATCGACATCCCAAACAATTTCCCCCTAGCGATGTGGGACTAACTCTCAATCCATCCCTACCTTCATCCCCTCAGACCATCTTAGTTTGTTGCCTCAGACTATCTTGGGTCCTCCCCCTCAAGCCATCTTGGCTCACCCTCAGGCCATCTTGGAAGACAGCAACGGGTTCACCTCTCCCCGTTAGGGGACACACGTCCATGCGTGTGGTTACCCATCCACCATCAACTCGGGGTTTGGCTCTGATACCACTATAACAGCCCGGGTTCGATCAACACACAACCATATTGTCCACTCCGGGCAATGCCCGCACGGTTTCGATCTTCCCCCATAAGGAAAAATGCGTGGTTGTATGGAAAGTCCTCCGAACCCTTATCAATAGTGCAAACACTTTTACCCCAGTGATGTGGGACTAACTCTCAAACTATCTTAGAGCCTCCCCATCAAGCCATCTTGACTTACCCTCAGGCCATCTTGGAGGACAGCAACAAGTTCACCTCTCCCCCTTAGGGGACACACGTCCATGCATGCGGTTAGCCATTGACCATCAAGTCGGGGTCTGGCAGTGATACCATTGTAACAACCCGGGTTCGATCCACATACAACCATATTGTTCGCTCTAGGCAATGTTAGCATGGTTTCGTTCTTCCCCCATGAGGAAAAATGCGTGGTTGTGTGGAAAGTCATCCGAACCCTTATCAACAGCCCAAACACTTCCCCCTAGCCACGTGAGACTAACTCTAAGTCCATCTCTGCCTTCATCCCCTTAGACCATCTTGGTCTGTTGCCTCAGACTATCTTGGGGCCTTCCCCTCAAGCCATCTTGGAAGACGGCAACGCGTTCACCTCTCCCCCTTTGGGGACATGCGTGCATGCATAAGGTTAGCCATCCACCATCGGGTTGGGATCTGGCTGTGATACCACTGCAACAACTCGGGTTCGATCAACACACAACCATATTGTTCGCTCTGGGCAATGCCCGCATGGTTTTGTTCTTCCCCCGTGAGGGAAAACACCTAGTTGTATGGAAAATCCTCCGAACCCTTATCAACAAGCCAGACACTTTCCCCCTAGTGATGTGGGACAAACTCTCAGTCCATCCCCGCCTTCATCCCCTCAGACCATCTTGGTCTATTGCCCCAGACTATCTTGGGACCTCCCCCTCAAGCCATCTTGGCTCACACTTAGGCCATCTAGGAAGACAGCAATGAGTTCACCTCTCCCACTTAGGGGACACGTGTCCATGCATGGGTTAGCCATCCACCATCGAGTCGGGGTCTGGCTGTGATACCACTATAATAGCCCAAGTTCAATCCACACACAACCATATTGTTTGCTCTAGGCAATGCTTGCATGGTTTTGTTCTTCCACAGTGAGGAAAAACGCGTGGTTGTATGGAAAGTCTTCCAAACCCTTATCAACTGCCCAAACACTTTCCCCCTAGCGATGTGGGACTAACTCTCACTCCATCCCCGCCTTTATCCCCACATACCATCTTGTTCTATTACCTCAAACAATCTTGGGGCCTCTCCCTCAAGCCATCTTGGCTCACCCTCAGGCCATCTTGGAAGACAACAACGGGTTCACCTCCCTCCCTTAGGGGACACGTGTCCATGCGTGCTGTCACCCATCCACCATCGAGTCGGGGTCTGGCTCTGATACCACTGTAAAAGCCCAGGTTCGATCAATACACAACCATATTGTTTGCTCTGGGCAGTGCCCACACGGTTTTTTTCTTCTCCCGTGAATCAAAACGAGTGGTTGTATGGAAAGTCCTCTGAAACCTTATCAACAGCGCAGACACTTTCCCCCTAACGATGTGGGACTAATTCTCAATCGATCCCTGCCTTAATCCCCTCAGACCATCTTGGTCTATTGCCTCAGACTATCTTGGGGCCACCTGCTCAAGCCATCTTGGCTCACCCTCAGGCCATCTTAGAAGACAGCAAAGGGTTCACCCCGCCCCCTTAGGGGACACTCGTCCATGCATGCGGTTAGCTGTCCACCATCGTGTAGGGGTCTAGTTCTAATATCAGCGTAACAACCCGGGTTCGATCCACACACAACCATATTATTCTCTCTGGGCAATGCCTGCATGGAGTTGTTCCTCCCCTGAGAGGGAAAACACGTGGTTGTATGGAAAGTCCTCCGAACCATCATGAACAGCCCAAACACTTTCCCCCTAGCAATGTGGGACTAAATCTAAGTCCATCCCCACCTTCATCCCCTTAGACCATCTTGGTCTGTTGCCTCAGACTATCCTAGGGCCTCCCCCTCACGCCATCTTCGCTTACCCTCACTGCATCTTGGAAGACAGCAACGGGTTCACCTCTCCCTCTTTGGGGACACCTCTCCACTCGTGCAGTTAGCCATCCACCATTGGGTAGGTGTTTAGCTCTGATTCCAATGTAATAGCCCAGGTTCAATCCACACACAACCATATTGTCCACTCTAGGCGATGCCTGCACGGTTTTATTCTTCCCCTGTGAGGAAAAACGCGTGGTTGTATGGAAAGTCCTTTGAACCCTTATCAACAGCGCAGACACTTTCCCCCTAGCGATGTGGGACTAACTCTTAGTCCATCCCTGCTGTCTAACCCTCAGACCATCTTGGACTATTGCCTCAGGCCATCTTTGAAGACGGCAATGAGTTCACCTCTCCCCCTTAGGGGACATGTGTCCACTTGTGCGGTCATGCTCTGATACGGTGTGATCCACACACAACCATATTGTCCGCTCTGGTCAATGCCTGCACAATTTTGTTCTTCCCCTATGAGGAAAAATCCATGGTTGTATGAAAAGTCCACCGAACCCTGATCAACAGCCCAGACACTTTCCTCCCAACGATGTGGGACTAACTCTCAGTCCATCCCTACCTTCATCCGCTCAGACCATCTTGGTCTGGTGCCCCTGACAATCGTGGGGCCTCCCCCTCAAGCCATCTTGGCTTACGGCAGCAAGTTCACCTCTCCCCTTTAGGGGGCACGTGTCCACGCGTGCAGTTAACTATCCACCATCGGTTCGGGGTCAAGCTCTGATACCACTGTAATAGCCCGGGTTCGGTCCACACAGTACCGTATTGTCCACTTTGGGCAATGCCCGCACGATTTTGTTCTTCCCCCGTGAGGGAAAACGCATGGTTGTATGGAAAGTCCTCCGAACCCTTATCAACAGCCCAGACACTTTCCCCCTAACAATGTGGGACTAACTCTCAGGCCATCCCGCCTTCATCACCTCAGACCATCTTCATCTGGTGCCTCAAACTATCTTGGGGCCTCCCCCTCATGCCATCTTGGCTCACCCTCAGGCCATCTTGGAATATGCCAATCGGTTCACCACTCCCCATTAGGGACACACATCCGCCCGTGTAGTTATCCATCCACCATCGGGTTGTGGTCTGGCTCTAATACCATTGTAACCACCCCAGTTTTATCCACACACAACCATATTGTCCGCTCTGGGCAATGCTCCTATAGTTTTCTTCTTCCCCCGTGATGAAAAATGCGTGGTTGTATGGAAAGTCCTCCGAACCCTTATCAACAGGCCAGACACTTTTCCCCTAGCGATGTGGGACTAACTCTCAGTCCATCCAAGCCTTCATCACCTTAGACCATCTTGGTCTGTTGCCTCAGACTTTCTTGGGCCCTCCCCCACAAGCCATCTTGGCTCACGCTCAGGCCATCTTGGAAGATGGCAATGGGTTCACCACGCGCGTGCAGTTAGCTATCCTCCATCAGGTCCGGGTTTGGCTCCGATACGACGGTAACAACATAGGTTCTATCCACACACAACTATATTGTCCACTCTGGGCGATGCCAGCACAATTTTGTTCTTCCCCCGTGAGGAAAAATGCATGGTTGTATGGAAAGTCATCTAAACGCTTATCAACAGTCCAAACACTTTCCCCACAGCAATGTGGGACTAACTCTCAGTCCATCCCCGCTGTCATCCCCTCGAAACATCTTGGTCTATTACCTCAAACTATCTTAGGGCCTCCCCCTCAAGCCCTCTTGGAAGACGGCAATGGGTTCACCTGTTCCCCATAGGAGACACGTGTCAACATGTGCGGTTAACCTTCCACCATCGGGTCAGGATCTAGCTCTGATACCACTATAACAGCCCGGGTTCGATCCACAAAGAACCATATCGTTCGCTCTGGGCAATGCCCGCATGGTTTTGTTCTTCCCACGCGTGGGAAAACATGTGGTTGTATGGAAAGTCCTCCGAACCTTTATCAATAGCCCAGACACTTTTCCCCTAGCGATGTGGGACTAACACTCAGTCCATCCCTACCTTCATCCCCTCAGACCATCTTGGTCTATTGCCTCAAACTATCTTGGGGCCTCCCCCTCAGGCCATCCTCACTCACCATCAGGTCATCTCGGAAGATGGCAACGGGTTCACCTCTCCCCCTTAGGGGACACGCATCCATGCGTGCGATTAGCCATCCACCATCGGGTCGGGGTCTGGCTCTGATACCACTGTAATAGCCTAGGTTCGATCCACACACAAGCAGATTGTCTGCACTGGGCAATGCCTGCGTAGTTTTGTTCTTCCCCCGTGAGGAAAAATGCTTGGTTGTATGGAAAGTCCTCTAAACCCTTATCAACAGCCCAAACACTTTCCCCCTAGCGATGTGGGACTAACTCGCAGTCCATCCCTGCTGTCATCCCCTGAAAACATCTTGGTCTATTGCCTCAAACTATCTTTGAGTCTCCCCCTCAAGCCATCTTGGCTAACCCTCAGTCCAACTTGGAAGATAGCAATGGGTTCACCTCGCCCCCATAGGAGACACACATCCACGCGTGCGGCTAGCCTCCCACCATTGGATCATGGTCTGGCTCTGATACCATTGTAACAGCCCCAGTTCTATCCACACATAACCATATTGTCCGCTCCGGGCAATGCTCCTACAGTTTTCTTCTTCCCCCATGAGGAAAAACACGTGGCTGAATGGAAAGTCCTCCGAACCCTTATCAACAGGACATACACTTTCCCCCTAGCGATGTGGGACTAACTGTCAGTCCATCCCAGCCTTCATCACCTCAGACCATCTTGGTCTGTTACCTTAGACTATCTTGTGGCCTCCCCCTCAGGCCATCTTGGCACACCCTTAGGCCATCTTGGAAGACGGCAACGGGTTTACCTCTCCCCCTTAGGGGACACGTGTCCATGCGTGCGATAAGCCATTCACCATCGGTTTGGGGTCTGGCTCTGATACCACTGTAATAGCACGGGTTCGATCCACACACAACCATATTGTCCGCACTAGGCAATGGCCACATGGTTTTGCTCTTCCCCCGTGAGGGAAAACACGTGGTTGTATGGAAAGTCCTCTGAACCCTTATCAACAGCCCAGACACTTTCCCCCTAGCAATATGGGACTAACTCTCAGTCCATCCCAGCCTTCATCACCACAGACCATCTTGGTCTGTTGCATCAAACTATCTTGGGGCCTCCCCCTCACGCCATCTTGGCTCACCCTCAGGCCATCTTAGAAGACGGTAATCGGTTCACCTCTCCCCCATAGGAGACACGCGTCCACACATGCAGTTAGCCTTCCACCATCGGGTTGGTGTCTGGCTTTGATACCACTATAACAGCCCGGGTTCGATCCACACACAGCCATATTGTCCACTCTAGGCAATGCCCGCATAGTTTTGTTCTTCCTCTTAGAGGAAAAATGCGTGGTTGTATGGAAAGTCCTACAGACCATGATCAACAGTCCAAACACTTTCTCCCTAGCGATGTGGGGCTAACTCTCAGTCCATCCTTGCCTTCATACACTCATACCATCTTTGTTTATTACCTCAGACTATCTAGGGGCCTCTCCCTCAAGCCATCTTTGCTCACCCTCGGGCCATCTTGGCAGATTGCAGCGGGTTCACCTCTCCCCCTTAGGGGACACGAGTCCATGCGTGCAGTTAGCTGTCCATGATTGGGTCGAGTTCTGGCTCTGATATCAGTGTAACTCCCTGGTTCGATCCACACATAACCATATTGCTTGCTCTGGGCAATGCCTGCACAGTTTTCTTCCTCCCCCTTGAGGGAAAATACGTGGTTCTATGGAAAGTCCTCCGAACCATTATTAACAGCCCAGACACTTTCCCCCTAGCGATGTGGAACTAACTCTCAGTCCATCCCTGCCTTCATCCCCTCAGACCATCTTGTTCTGTTGCCTCAGACTATCTTGGGGCCTCCCCCTCACGCCATCTTGTCTCACTCTCAGGGCATCTTGGAAGACGGCAATGGGTTCACCTCTCCCCCTTTGGGGACACTTGTCCACTGCTGCAGTTAGCCATCCACCATCAAGTAGGCGTTTGGCTCTGATACCAATGTAACAGCCCAGGTTCGATCCACACACAACCATATTATCCGCTCGAGGCAATGCCCGCACAATTTTGTTCTTCCTCGTGAGGAAAAACACGTGGTTGTATGGAAAGTCCACCGAACCCTTATCAACAGCCCAGACACTTTACCCTATCAATGTGGGACTAACTCTCAGTCCATCCCTGCTTTCATCCCCTTAGACCATCTTGGTTTGTTGCTTCAGACTATCTTAGGGCCTTCCCCTCAAGCCTAGCTCACTCTCTGGCCATCTTGGAAGACGGCAACGGGTTCACTTTTCCCCCTTAGGGGACACGCGTCCACACGTGCGGTTAGCTATGCACCATCAGGTCGGGGTCTATCTATGATTCCACTGTAACAGCCCGAGTTCAATCTAGACATAACTATATTGTTCACTCTAGGCAATGCCCACACGATTTTGTGCTTCCCCCGTGAGGCAAAACACGTGGTTGCATGTAAAGTGCTCTAAACCCTTATCAACAGCCTAGACACTTTCCCACTAGCGATGTGGGACTAACTCTCAGTCTATCCCCTCCTTCATCCCCTTAGACCATCTTGGTCTGTTGCCTTAGACTATCTTGGGGCCTCCCCCTCATGCCATCTTGGCTCACCCTTAGGGCATCTTGCAAGACGGCAACGGGTTCACCAATCCCCCTTTGGGGACACTTGTCCAATCGTGCGGTTAGCCATCCACAATCAAGTAGGCGTCTTGCACTGATACTAATGTAATAGCCTGGGTTCGATCCACACACAACCATATTATATGCTTTGGGCAATGCCTGCACAGTTTTGTTCTTCCCCCGTGAGGAAAAATGCCCGGCTGTATGGAAAGTCCACCTAACCCTTATCAACAGCCCAGACACTTTCCCCCCAGCGATGCAGGACTAACTCCCAGTCCATCCCTGCCTTCATCCCCTCAGACCATCCTGGTTTGTTGATTTAGACTATCTTAGGGCCTCCCCCTCAAGCCATCTGGGCTCACACTCTGGACATCATGGAAGATAGCAACAGGTTCACCTCTCCCCCTTAGGCGACACGCGTCCACTCCCGTGGTTAGCCTTCCATCATCGGTTTGGGGTCTGGCTCTAATATCCGTATAACAGCCCGGGTTCGATCCACACACAACAATATTGTTCGCTCTGGGCAATGCCTGCATGGTTTTGCTCCTCCTCAGGGAGGGAAAATGCGTGGTTGTATGGAAAGTCCTCCGAACCCTTATCAACAGGCCGAATAGTTTCCCCTTAGCAATGTGAGACTTACTCTTAGTCCATCCCCACCTTCATCCCCTCAGATCATTTTGGTCTGTTGCCTCAGACTATCTTGGGGCCTCCGCCTTACACCATCTTGGCTGACCCTCAGGGCATCTTGGAAGACGGCAACGGGTTCACCTCTCCTCCTTTGGGGACACCTGTCCACTCATGCGGTTAGCCATCCACCATCGGGTAGGCGTCTGGCTCTGATCCCAGTGTAACAGCCCAGGTTCGATCCACACACAACCATATTTTTGCTCTGGGCGATGCCGTACAGTTTTGTTCTTCCCTTCTGTTGCTTGAGACTATCTTGGAGCCTCCCCCTCAAGCTATCTTGGCTCACCCTTAGACCCTCTTGGAAGACGACATCGGGTTCACCTCAACCCCTTAGGGGACACGCGTCCATGTGTGCGGTTAGCCGTCCAACGTCGGGTCAGGGTCTGGCTCTGATATCAGCGTAACAGCCCGGGTTTGATCCACACACAACCATATTGTTCGCTCTAGGCATTGCCTGCACAGTTCTGTTCCTCCCCCATGAGGGAAAACACGTGGTTGTATGGACAGTCCTCTGAATCCTTATCAACAGCCCAGGCACTTTCCCCCTAGCGATGTGGGACTAAGTCTCAATCCATCCCTGCCTTCATCGCCTTAGACCATTTTGGTCTATTGCCTCAGACTATCTTGGGGCCTCCCCCTCATGCCATCTTGGCTCACCCTTAGGGAATCTTGGAAGTCGACAATGGGATCACCTCTCCCCCTTTGGGGATACCCGTCCACTTATGCGGTTAGCCATCCACTATCGGGTAGGCGTCTGGCTCTGATACCACTGGAACAGCCCGGGTTCGATCCACACACAACCATATTGTCCGGTCTGGGCAGTGCCTGTACAGTTTTGTTCTTCCCCCATGAGGAAAAATGCACGGTTGTATGGAAATTCCTCCGAACCCTTATCAATAGCCCAGACACATTCCTTCTAGCATTGTGGGACTAACTCTCAAACCATTTCCCCCTCCATCCCCTCAAACCATCTAGGTCTATTACCTCAAACTATCTTGGGGCCTACCCCTCAAGCCATCTTGGCTCACGCTCTGGCCATCTTGGCTCACTCTCTGGCCATCTTAGAAGACGACAACGGGTTCGCCTCTCCCCCTTAGGGGACATGTGCCCACTCGTGCGGTTAGCCATCCACCATCGGGTCGAGGTATAGCTTTTATACCACTCTAACAGCCCGGGTTTGATCAACACAAATCCATATTGTCTACTCTGGGCAATGCCCACCCAATTTTGTTCTTTCCCCATGAGGAAAAATGTATGGTTGTATGGAAAGTCCTCCAAACACCGATCAACAGCCCAGCCACTTTCCCCCTAGCGATGAGGGGCTAACTCTCGGTCCATCCTTGCCTTCATACCCTTAGATCATCTTGGTCTTTTGCCTCAGACTATCTTGGGGGCTCCGCCTCAAGCCATCTTGGCTCACTCTCTAGCCCTCTTGGAAGACGGCAACGGGTTCACCTCACCCCCTTAGGGGACACGCATCCACACGTGCGGTTAGCTATCCACCATCAGGTCAGGGTCTGTCGCTGATACCAGTGTAACAGCCTGGGTTCAATCCACACACAACCACGTTGTTTCCTCTGGGCAATGCCCGCACGGTTTTGTTCTTCCCCCATGAGGGAAAATGCGTGGTTGTATGAAAAGTCCTCTGAACCCTTATCAACAGCCCAGAAACTTTCCCCCTAACAATGTGGGACTAACTCTCAGTCTATCCCAGCCTTCATCACCTCAAAACATCTTGGTCTATTGCCTCAGACTACCTTGGGGCCTCCACCTCAAGCCATCTTGGCTCACCCTTAAGCCATCTTAGAAGATGGGAACGAGTTCACCTCTCCCCCTTAGGGGACACCTGTCCACTCGTGTAGTTAGCCATCGACCATTGCGTCGGGGTCTGGCTCTGATACCACTGTAATAGCCCAGGTTCTATCAACACACAACAATATTGTTCATTCTAGGCAATTGTAGCAAAATTTTGTTCTTGCCCCGTGAGGAAAAACGCGTGGTTGTATGGAAAGTCCTCTAAATCCCGATCAACAACCCAGACAGTTTCCCTTTAGGGATGAGGGGATAACTCTCAGTCCATCCCTGCCTTCAAACCCTCAAACCATCTTAGCATGTTGCCTTAGACTATCTTGGGGCCTCCCCCTCAAGCCATCTTGGATCACCATCAGGCCCTCTTGGCAGACGGCAGTGGGTTCACCTCTCCCCCTTAGGGGACACGCGTATACACGTGCGGTTAGCCATCCACCATCAGGTCGGGGTCTGGCTCTGATGCCAATGTAATAGCCCGAGTTTGATCCACACACAACCATAATGTCCGCTCTAGGCAATGCCCGCACGGTTTTGTTCTTCCGCCGGGAGGAAAAACGTGTTGTTGTATGGAAAGTCCTTCGAACACTTATTAACAGCCTAGACACTTTTCCCCTAGCGATGTGGGACTAAATCTTAGTCCAACCCCCCTTCATCCCCTCAGACCATCTTGGTTTGTTGCCTCAGACTATCTTGGGACCTCCCCCTCAAGCCATCTTGGCTCCCCCTTAGGCCATCTTGGCAGACGACAATGGGTTCACCTCCCACCCTTATGGGACATGCGTTCGCTCGTACGGTTAGCCATCCACCACCGAGGCGGGGTCTGGCTCTGATACCCCTGTAACAGCCCTAGTTTGATCCGCACACAACTATATTGTTCACTCTGGGCAATGCCCACACGGTTTTGTTCTTCCCCCGCAAGGAAAAATGCATGGTTGTATGGAAAGTCCTTTGAACCCTTATCAACAGCCCAGACAATTTCCCCCTAGCGATGTTGGACTAACTCTCAGTCCATCCTTGCCTTCATCCCCTCAGACCATCTTCATCTGTTGGCGCATACTATCTTGGGGCCTCCCCCTTAGGCCATCTTGGAAGACGGCAATGGGTTCACCTCTCCCCCTTAAGGGACATGCATCCACGGGTGCGGTTAGCCATCCACCATCAGGTCAGGGTCAGGCTCTGATACCACTATAACAGCTTGGGTTTGATCCACACATAACCATATTGTTAGCTCAGGGCAATGCTCACATAGTTTTGTTCTTCCCCCGTGAGGAAAAACACTTGGTCATATGGAAAGTCCTCCGAACCCTTATCAACAGGCCAAACACTTTCCCCCAACAATTTGGAACTAACTCTCAGTCCATCCCAGCCTTCATCACGTCAAACCATCTTGGTTGGTTGCCTCAGACTACCTTGGGGCGTCCCCCTCAAACCATCTTGGCTCACCCTCAAGCCATCTTGGAAGACGGCAACGAGTTCACCTCCCCCCTTAAGGGACACATGCCCACTCATGCGATTAGCCATCCACCATCAGGTCGGGGTCTGGATCTAATACCATTATAACAGCCCGGGTTCGATCCACACACAACCATATTGTTCGCTCTGGGCAATACCCACACGGTTTTGTTCTTCCACCGTGAGGAAAGACGCGTGGTTGTATAGAAAGTCCTCTAAACCCTTATCAACAGCCCAAACACTTTCCACCTGGCGATGTGGGAAAAACTCTCAGTCTATTCCAGCCTTCGTCACCTCAGACCATCTTGGTCAGTTGCCTCAGACTACCTTGGGGCCTCCCCCTCACGCCACCTTAGAAAATGGGAACGGGTTCGCCTCTCCCCCTTAGGGGACATGTGTCCACTCGTGCGGTTAGCCATCCACCATCGGGTCGGGGTATGGCTCTTATACCACTATAACAGCCCAGGTTTGATTAACACAAAACCATATTGTCTACTCTGGGCAATGCCCACACAATTTTGTTCTTCCCCCATGAGGAAAAACGCATGGTTGTATGGAAAGTCCTCCAAACACCGATCAACAGCCCAGCCACTTTCCCCTAGTGATGAGGGGCTAACTCTCAGTCCATCCCTACCTTCATACCCTCAGATCATCTTGGTCTTTTGCCTCAGACTATTTTGGGGGCTCCGCCTCAAGCCATCTTAGCTCACTCTCTAGCCCTCTTGGAAGACGACAACGGATTCACCTCACCCTCTTAGGGGACATGCGTCCACACATGCGGTTATCTATCCACCATCAGGTCAAGGTCTGTCTCTGATACCAGTGTAACAGCCTGGGTTCGATCCACCCACAACCATATTGTTTGCTCTGGGCAATGCCTACATAGTTTTGTTCTTCCCCCATGAGGGAAAATGCGTGGTTGTATGAAAAGTCCTCTGAACCCTTATCAACAACTTAGACACTTTCCCCCTAGCGATGTGGGACTAACTCTCAGTCTATCCCAACCTTCATCACCTCAAACCATCTTGGTCTATTGCCTCAGACTACCTTGGGGACTCCCCCTCAAGCCATCTTGGCTCACCCTCAAGTTATCTTAGAAGACGGGAACGGGTTCACCTCTCCCCCTTAGGGGACACGTGTCCACTCGTGTAGTTAACCATCGACCATCGGGTCGAGGTCTGGCTCTGATACCACTATAACAGCCCAGGTTCGATCAACACACAACCATATTGTCCTTTCTAGGCAATGCCTGCATAATTTTGTTCTTCCCCTGTGAGGAAAAATGCGAGGTTGTATGGAAAGTCCTCCAAACCCCGATCAACAGCCAAGACAGTTTCCCTCTAGCGATGAGGGGATAACTCTCAGTCCATCCCTACCTTCATACCCTCAGACCATCTTGGTATGGTGCCTCAGACTATCTTGGGGCCTCCCCCTCAAGCCATCTTCGCTCACCCTCAAGCCATCTTGGAAGACGACAACGGATTCGCCTCCCCCCCTTAAGGGACACGCATCCCCACGTGTGGTTAGCCACCCACCATTGGGTCGGGGTCTGGCTCTGATACCACTATAATACCCTTGGTTCGATCCACACACGACCATATTGTCCTCTCTGGGCAATGCCCGCACGATTTTGTTCTTCCCCCATGAGGGAAAACACGTGGTTGTATGGAAAGTCCTCCGAACCCTTATCAACAGCCCAGACACTTTCCCCCTACTGATGTGGGACTAACTCTCACTCCATCCCCGCTTTCATCCCCTCAGACCATCCTGGTCTATTGCCTCAGACTATCTTAGGGCCTCCCCCTCAAGCCATCTTGGCTGACTCTCTGGCCATCATAAAAGATGGCAACGGATTCACCTCTCTCCCTTAGGGGACATGCGTCCACATGTGCGGTTAGCCATCCACCATCAGGTCGGAGTTTGGCTCTGAAACCAGTGTAATAGCCTGGGTTTGATCCACATGCAACCATACTGTTCTCTCTGGGCAAGCCCGCACCGTTTAGTTCTTCCCCCATGAGGAAAGAAGCATGGTTGTACGAAAAGTCCTCCGAACCCTTATCAATAGCCCAGACACTTTGCCCCTAGTGATGTGGGACTAACTCTTAGTCCATCCCTGCCTTCATCTGCTCAAACCATCCTGGTCTATTGCCGCAGACGATCTTGGGGCCTCCCACTCAAGCCATCATGGCTCACCCACAGGCCATCTTAGCATATGGCAATAGGTTCACCTCTCCTCCTTAAGGGACACGCATTCACTTGTGCGGTTAGCTCGTCGGGTCAGGATCTGGCTCTGATGCCATTGTAATAGCCCGGCTTTGATCCACACAACCATATTGTCCACTTAAGGCAATGCCCACACAGTTTTGTTCTTGCCCCCGAGTAAAAACTTGTGGTTGCATTGAAAGTCCTCCGAACCCAGATCAACAGTCCAGAAACTTTACCCCTAGCGATGTGGGACTAACTCTCAGTCCATCCCTGCCTTCATCCCCTTAGACCATCTTGGTATGTTGCCTCAGACTATCTTGGGACCTCCTCATCAAGCCATCCTGGCTCACCCTCAGGCCATTTTGGAAGAGCCAACGAGTTCACCTCTCCCCCGTAGGGGACATATGTCCACTCATGCGATTAACCATCCACCATCGGGTCAGGGTCTTGCTTTGGTACCACTGTACCAGCCCAGGTTTGATCCACACCCAACCATATTGTCAGCTCTGGGCAATCCCGCACAGTTTTGTTCTTCCCCCGTGAGGAAAAATACGTGGCTGTATGAAAAGTCCTCCAACCGTTTATCAACAGCTTGGACAATTTTCCCCTAGCGATGTGGGACTAACTCTCAATCCATCCCCACCTTCATCCCCTCAAATCATCCTAGTCTACTGCCTCTGCCTATCTTGGGGCCTCCCCCTCGAGCCATCTTGCAAGACAACAATGACTTCACCTCTCCCCCTTAGGGGACACGCGTCCACACGTGCGGTTAGCCATCCACCATCAAGTCGGGGTCTGGCTTTGATACCAATGTAACAGCCGGGTTTGACCCCCAAGATGGTCTGAGGGGATGAAGGCGGGAATGGACTGAGAGTTAGTCCCACATCGCTAGGGGAAAGTGTCTTGGCTGTTGATAAGGGTTCGGAGGATTTTCCATACAACTACGCATTTTTCCTCACAGGGAAAGAACAAAACTATGTGGGCATTCCCCAGAGCGGGCAATATGGTTGTGTGTGGATCGAACCCTGGGCCCTCTTGAATCCATTGGATGGCTCAAATTCCTCATCTAAGTCATCCTTAATGGAGCTCCACATCATGTTCACCTGTACTGGTTTCACTGAAAAGCCATGTAGGAAAAACCAATCAGGTGACCTATTTTCTGTAAAGTATACCGAAAAAGCAAGAGGAGAGAGAGGAGACCTACCTAAAAGTGTCCAAAAGAGAAGATATTGCCAAAAAAACAAGAAAACCCTACTGGAGAGATGTCAGTGCCAGAGAAGAAATAAGTTGAGATTTTTCGACGAATTGACTGGTGGATCTTCTAATAATCTTAGGGCTTTTCTAGATCAGGTCTTTTTACATCTTTGTAAGGGTTTAGATAATTGAAATTGTTCCTTCATTTGGATGGTTAATTCAATTTAGTGTTTCTGGGAGGAAACCCTCCTCGTCGACGATGACACGTTTCTAGACACACCCTGACTCTGGACAAAGGTTTGGCTATTGGATGCATCGAGGGACGAGCCTCTAGTGAAAGGGAGAGGAGAAAGAAAGAAGAAAAGAGGGAGGAGGCAGAGACTAGGATCAAAGGGGGAGTTAGGGCATTTTGTGGAGGAATTTATGAAAAGTTTTAGCCTATTTATAAGCAACTTTTGGAAATTTTAATTAATTTCTTATTTTAGTCTACATTCCACGCAAAAATATTAAAATGGGGAGTGGAAATTCCACTACCTCCACTAAGGGCTGAGTGTTGGCTTATGCTTGACTTGCATTATTACTAACCTTAATGCTGACCTAACTTTTGCGAGTCCTACTAAAAAGTAAAATTGCTATTTTGTCCTTTCAATTCAAAATTTTTTAAAAATACGGATTTTTCATTTGAACTCCAAATTTAGTGTCCTTATAATCATTTGACTCAATTTTTTGAGTATATTTCAAATATTTATATCTTGATTCTTGATTCTATTTCTAAAAAAATGGATTTTCTCAGAACTTTAATTTCTAGTTTCGTTTTCAAAAATTTAACTTCTTATTTTTACTAATTCAAATATATTTGTAAAAATTGAGGTTATTACATGTCCAATACTTCAAGATGACCAAATTATATTCTTGGCTGTGGTTATATGGCTCCCGAATATGCAATGAGGGGTCTTTTCTCAAAAAAATAAGATGTCTTTGGCTTTGGAGTTCTACTGCTCGAGATAGTAAGCAGTAGAAAGAACATAGGCTTCAACCGTGTTGATGAATCATCAGACCTCCTAACGTATGTAAGAATTAAGATAAATGCCTTTTTCTTTTGTTAAAATGGACTTAACCTGCATGATTACTGAATATTATGTTTAAACGTGTTACATTCATGTAGCAGGCATGGGAATGCTAGAAAGAAGGAAGGAGCTTGGATTTGATGGATTCAACGCTAAGTGAATCACCAAATTTTCATGAGCTACAAAACTTAAGATGCATTCAAGTGGGTTTGTTGTGTGTGCAAGAAAATCCAGCTGATAGACCCACTATGTCAGATGTTGTCCACATGCTGAGCAGTGAAACTACAGCTTTGGCAATTCCTAAACGACCCGCTCATTCCCTTGCGACACAAACATTGGGAGCAGATGCCCTTGCAAATAGCATAGGAAATGGTTCCTCAAATGAACAAACGATTTCTGTGGTTTACGCCCGATAACAGTTTATCTCTGGCAACCCCGGTGCACGAAGCTCCCGCCAATGTAGGGTTCGGGGAAGGGGCAGGCCACAATGGCCTAAAGTAGGCAGTCTTATCTTGCATTTTTGTAAGAGACTAATTCCACGTCTTAAACCCGTGACCTCAAGATCACACGACAACAACTTTTACCGTTGCGCCAAGGCTCCCCTTCTAACAATTTATCTCTACATATCCATAAAAAAAGGAAAGCCAAGCTGTGCATGGTTTATGTATCTGTTTCTTATTTCAATAGTGTAACGGCCATTGAAGGAGAAATATGAACCCCGTTTGCTAAAAAAATATATGAAATACTTTTGATTTATCTTTCTAAGTGATTGAGCGCATTCTGTCTTTATCATGGTATATTGATAAGCATAATTATTTGATAGATTGTTCTCATGCCAACTTAGATTGCATGAGGACAAAAATTCACTGGTTTGATGAGTCAGTTAGTTGTGCAATGTTTTCTTGAACATCAACACAAACCAAGAAACCATGTTGGAAAATCTGAAGCGTGGTCTGCCAATAAAAAAAAAAGTTCCTGCAAGAGCATTGAGGGTGTTAAAGCAGTATCTTTATCTGCTATAACTACGATGAAGAAAATTAGAGCACATTTTGTTCTTGATAAACCAACCTAATAAAAAAAAAGAAAAGAAAAAAAAGAAAAAGAGAAGAAACAGAGGTAACTCTGAACAGATAGTCCATAACAAGAGAAACAAGAACTATCTGAAGAAGAAATGTCATCTCGTCGATGCCAATTCTGTAAAGGATTTCCAAAGAGAATCTTAGATCTCTCTTTTATTTTCACAAGCATACATAATTATCTAACAAATATACTGACCATTTGCAGCCAAAACCCAGTTGATTCTTCCATTTGCGGCTCTGCCTACCTGCTGGGTAGATTAACAAGTGGAGAACTCTCTCTACATGGACAGTTATGGAGTCATTTCTCTATCGAATCCATTTGCCATGATCATCCACAAATGTATACCATTAAAGAATCTCTCTATACGGGGTTTGTATATACGATTCATACATCATACTTATAGCCATGATTGAGACAAATTGACACCTGCACAATTGACATCTCACAACCGGAATTAAATGTCCCGTCAGTATCAATCACCCCGCATTAGGGGTCTCCATTGTATAAATCAAGGATTAAGTCACAACACTTGTCACTTCAATTGGACATCCACTTGCACTAAATCAACCCACATATTCAATCCAACAAGTTTCAGATCTTAGTCATGGTCAACATTAGAGCAATTCAGATCTTCATAAATCTAGACCCACCTAGAATTATACCCTTTGAATCGGCTAATGGATAAAAGCAAGGGCCCACGAATATACCACTAGGCTTTTTTTTTTTCTATTTCTTTTTACTTTTCATATTCATCTTTTGGTTAGTAATTTGGCTTAGCTACAAGGCTTAATGCTACCCGTAAAAAGTGCCACGCTGCTATTTAAAGTGCCTATCTACAGTTTGCGCCCCTTTTTTTTTTGAAGAGCTCAATATTGATGAAATTGGCATGATCCCTGACTGTAATCGGATGATTCGCACAAGAACTTTTTCTTTCCTTTGTTGTACTCGTCTGGTGTACTTCTTTTTGTCTTTTCTTTCTTGTGAGAATTGAGAAATTCTATCCAAACTAATTCTACCTCTTGTTTTATGGGTGATGCTAATTAAGCAATTATATGATAATCTGGAGATCACTACAAGACTGTATATTTTCTAAGGTATAAATTTTAGTAGGCCCACATTTTATTAGATTTAACCATTAAGAGTATATCCACGACTTAGATGGACTATGAAATTGTAACACCCCAGGGTTCCAATAGCTACAATATTGTCCGCTTTGTGACTCCCATACACTCCTCACGGCTTTGCTTTTCCCTAGTTTCCCAGCGAAAACGCGTCCTGACCGTTAGAAACACCCAAATAATTATAAATGGCCCAACTTACTCTTCCCCAGGCAATGTGGGACTAAACTTTCGGTTCCTCGCCTTGCTTAGAAGCCTGCCAACTTAGAAGCCTATTTATCTTGTGGAAAATGCACCATGGTCTACTGCTCCTCAGTTGATGGTCAGGATCAGCGATGCCAGCCAACGTTGACATTTTTCTGAGCATGTAGATCAATACATTGATTTTCAACGCTTTAAAATGTGGATAAGCGGCCCAATTTTGGTGCACAAACACTAGATGTGAAATTTGATTAGTGCACAAGTCAGGAAACACTGGCGGGGTCTAGAAGTTCCTTGCGAGCCCACATTTTGTGGTGATCAAAACCATTCATCGTTGATTCTAGATACAAAGGTTATACTCCAAAAATTTAAAGCTCATCCATTGGGTCATCCTAGAATTATTTTCTCTCATATATAAAAAAGATGTCGAAGGGGAGCCTTGGCATAATGGTAGAGTTGTAGTTGTGTGGCCTTGAGATCACGGATTCAAGTCATGGAAACAACTTCTTACAAAATGCGAGATAAGACTGAGTACTATTGACCATTATGTTCCATCAGTTCCCCAAACCCTATGTACACGGAAACTTCTAGTCAAGAATTTCTTATAAGAAAGTTGTCTTTGAATGTGGATGCTTGACTAATTGTCGTTCACAACTAAAGCGGCTTTATCTTACACCACAGTGGAGTGTAGGTTGCATGCTATACGATCATTCCATTTATACTTTTCATGGAAGATAAGCAACTCCTTAATCAATTGCACCAAAGCCTTCTAGTATAGTAGCACGAGGAGGAGTCTCTTAATTGGGTGAATAAGATTTGAGGTTGTGTGTTGGTGTGTGTATAACCTTCAAAAAATAAACTCCTTAATCAATTATAATTTCAATTGTCCATTCTTCATATTTAGCTTTCATAGCTCATTTGGTTAGAGCACCCATTTAGTAAGCAGGTCTGAGTTCGACTCTCAATGAAAGCAGATTTTAAACTTTTATTGGGAGCCTTGGTGCAATGGTGAAGTTGTCATCATGTCATACTATAAACTCTTGTGGTCTCTATTTCTCATGGAAAAGATAACTCACACTCAAAATTATCCAATGGACACAATGCTGTTCAACCAATCTAAGAGAGGCCCAACAATATAAACATGGCAGATCATTCAAAGATGGGGTTTGGAGTTAGTCCGGCAATTCAGCATGGACAAGATTTCTCTTTCCTAAAGCACCTTGGAGAAAATATGTGTTCTCTGATGAAATGTGATGCAATGGAAACAAAGTGGCGCTATCGAAAGGACGAATGGACACCGATATCTCACGTGATATCCACGCCCTTATGGCCCGCTAAACTTAATTTTGATGGGGTTTCCAGGGGGAATGTGGTGAATGACTCATCCATACTTCCTATGGTCAATGGCGGGTCGGGGCATATGCCGATGTTTGTCATACTCGAACCAATAGTATGGCTTAGCGGATGGTGGTACTAGCCTCCTGTGTATATGGGGTTCGGGGAAGGGGTGGACCACAAAGGTCTATCGTATATAGTCTTATTTTATTTTATTTTTAAGAAGTTATTTCCACGCCTTGAACTCACGTCCTTAGAGTCACACAATGATAACTTTACTCTTATGCCGAAGCTCGTAGATGATGCTGAGACTCAGATTGAAAATTTCAACTGAGGTTACCATTACTCATTTACCCATAAACAAAAATTCATAGGTAATACTCCGATCACCTTGGCAGCAACAGCCAGAGTTAGCATGGGACCTTCAGCCATTTCATCAAAACTTCCAATTCCAGCTTCTCTCAAAAGCATATAAACATGGACAATTTGCTCCCTTACAAGAAGTGTTGACCTTTAGCTAGGACCAAGTGAACGCAGACATGGGTTTCTTCTATTCCTTTTGGCCATCTTAGTTACTATGGGATGAACTTGTAGGCCCTTTGGTGCCACCACCAATGTAAGTTTTCCTTCATAGTGATCTTTTGCCCACACCAGCAAGAAAGAAGAAAAAGAAGCTCAAATACAAGACCCTTTGTTTTTGTAACAAAGCATATGCCGCTTCCACCTTTCCAGTCCACTTCAACATAGATTGCATATGCAAGCAATGAAAAAAGTTATTTCTCTACAATTTCCAGTTCAGCGTGTCCCTTTCCACACCCAAAGAGAGCACAAAAAAGTGATAAACTGTAGAGGCGTGCAAGTCGGAAACACATGCAAAGATAGTTGCTGAGCCAATATTTTCTCGTTTGTTCGTTGCTTTATTATGCTTATAGATTTGATTTGGCAATTTCACGAGAAATATATGAGATGGTTAAAGTACATCTAAACTAGACATTGGAGCTGGTCTCGGAATAAGACAATTTTCCTCATTGAGCTTGGTTGGAGGTTTGAGGTGACAATTTTCAAATAAATTTAAGAGCTGGGATCATCTGTTAGTAGACAGTTTGCTTGCTAAGTTTTGTGCTGCGTGTCAACCCAAAAGAAAAGGCTCAATTGTGTTAACTGATTAGTCTTGTACGTCCATAAAACCTTCTAGTGCCCTTCTTGAGCTACTCTTAGTTTTAGCAGCACTTTCACTTCAGTGACTTCTACATGATGCTCCCTCTAGGCTTTCTAGTGCGAGGTTGGCATTGAAGGCGCTCTCTTGTTTTGGTAATAGTACATCTCACTTTGTTAAATAGTTTCCTATTGCAGCATGCTTGCTGGTAGCTTCTTGAGAAATGTAGGAGAAGTACTTCTGAATGTTATAGAGGCTGCCATTGTTGAAACAAGTGACTGAGGATGTCATTTTCCTTTTTATCCTTGTACTTGGATCAGAACAATAGCTTTAACATAGAAAAGAGAAGGATATGTTCTTTGATGAGAAAGAAGAGGAATAAAATAGAGCTGAAGGTTGTGTAAAGCAATAAACAAACAAAGTCATGACACATGTATTCACATTACTTTTCAATGTACAGTTTGTACATACATACACACAAACATACACATATTATAAAGTGGGAACATTGGAATTTTGTTCACTTAACACTTGATTCTATTGAGTTAGCAAACCAGGAAGGTGTCATTCTCTGTTTGAAAGCTTAGACTTGACGAGAATTGGTTCAATTAAAACTCCTTCCATCAGACGAGTTAATGATCGATCGATGTGGTCGGTTTGGTTTCTTTGTTAACTTGGATGGAACTCAAAACCTTGTTGAGTTGGCTAGATGATGATGAGAGACTGAAGAGTTTTTAATGGTCGTGGTTGTTTAGGTTCTATTTGGTGATAGTTTTCTCAGTGAATGACTGTTCAGCATAGGAGGTATTACAATTTGCCTCCTCTTCCATAGACACAGGCAAGATCCAATTGTGTCAACCGTGAGACTTTTGTTGAAACAATTTTCATTACATTATGTTATGTAATGAATAATTATTTTTTCCCCTAATGTTAGACAGATGCACCCATGAGTAGCCTTTACCGCTAATTCATTTAAGAGAGGCTCTTTCTTGTGCCATTGCTACACAAGAAGGCCCATGCTCTAACCAAAGGTTTTTTTTTTTTAGATTCAATTCTTTGAGTCATGATAAGTAAAAGGGTAGTCCCTGTGCACCTTGTATGCGGGGTCCGGGAAAAGGGGGATCAAAAAGGTTAATAGTATGCATCCTTACCTTGCATTTTGCAAGAGGCTATTTCCACACCTTGAACCCGTGATCTCAAGGTCACGCGACAATAACTCTACCATTGTGCCAAGGCTCTCCTTCTGAGTCATAGTAAGTGTAGAAGCTAAAAAATCCATTTTCAGGTAGCCACCTACCTTTGATAAACTTAGGCAAAACTTTTAGAAGATCTAACTATCCTACTTGTTGGGACTTCTTAAATTACCTACCTACAAAAAATTACTCTCATTAGGTATCTATAATCTATTTTTCTTTCTGCTTTAAATCAGGACTATTTATAACTAAAAGTAAAAATACAAGACATTAAAAATATTAGATGAGCATGATTTTCTATATATGGACTAAATATGAGGGGCCAAATAAGATAAATGACTTTGATCTTAAAAAAATATTAAAGAAAAATGGGCGTCAACGAAAGATGCTCTTTTAGTGTCTACAATTATCAGGACTCTAAAACTTTTGATGTTCTAGATAAAGCTTAGTTTGTGTGTGGATACTATAATTTTAAAACTGTGATCATCTGTCTGTAGAGACAACGAGAAAGGTGCTTCGGAAGACGACAAAACTCACTATCATCCTACGTTTTTCAATACTTCACCTTTCGTTCTAAACTCCGTAATCAGACCACTAATCTAACTCAAGATATACTTAAAGATGGCTCACCTAAAAAGTCAGCCCAGTGCACGAAGCTCCCACGTATGCGAGGTTCAAAAAAGGGGAACTACAAGAGTATAGCTTTACCTTGCATTTTACAAGAGGCTATTTCCACACCTTGAACTTGTGGCCTCAAGGTCACCCGATGACAACTCTAACATTGTGCCAAGGCTCCCCCTTCTACTTAAGATGGCTCTACTGACTTTTCCAATTACTATAATTGAATGAGTTATTGTTGTAAGATGGATGCACGTATTCTCCAAACCAGACTGATTCCAACCAGCAGAGCAAAACCAGGAGGCCACTAGCTAGTGAAAAAGATTGATTTACTATTTCCTGCTATAGATGGTCTATTTACAGAATTTCTTAGCCGTTGAATTATTGTTGCCTTTGTTTTTCAGGAAGTTTTGCTGGTGAAACCACTGCTTTTCTTTGTTTTCCCTTCTGACCATCTATTCACAATCACAAATTGGAGGCTTAACTTTCCTTTCCATGCAGTGCAGTGGCACTGGAGGATGACGAAATGAAGAGGAAACAATCCAGATTTGAAATCAAAGCCTCTGTTTGTCTTACATTATTCATCAAAAAACAGAACAGCCCACCGTACAAAGCCAGTGCATATGTGGGTTCAGACAAGGGATTGAACCTTTATACTTTTCTATAAGAGGCTATTTTCACGTCTTGAACTAACCTATGACCTCAATACCACACAACGACAACTCTAAACAATTATGTCGTACTCAAATCCCCCGTGTACTTTTAGAATGACTTATGATATGATAAGATTCGGATGGCTACTTTTCGGGGTGGGAAATTCATGTGGGCCTAGTTGTTTAATGATCTAAACAATTTCCACCCACAGACAGACTGTACGACGGATGAACAATGCAACAAATTGATTAAACATATTTAACAATTCTACCTCTTTAATTAGCTTTTGACTAAATATGAGAAAATGACCATGCAAGAATTTGTGTTCATATATAATCAATAGTTATTATGATATGGAAAAAGTGGGGCTACTATAGTTTTGTGTTAGCTGCTCCTGCCAAGTTTTCCATTTTTTATCTCTTCCAATTCTTATAGATGGCCAAATAATTGATGTGATGGAAGGTGACTTAGTATAAGGCGTGATGTTTTCATACATGAAGCTTGACTAGCGATAATCCCTCTCACATGTCATGCATATGCTTTTGTAGATCGTATTTATGGACTGGGAGTATAACAGATGGTTACTTATCTTTCCTCTCTTCCTTTTTTCTTCTCTACTGACTTCACCTAGTGGAACTTTAGTTATATATGTCATGTCTTGAAAGGGAGTCCTGGAGAAATAGGTAGAGTTGTTGTCATGTGACTTTGAGGTCACAGGTTCAAGGCATGGAAATAGCCTCTTGCAAAATGCAAGGTAAGGCTATGTACTCTTGACCCTTGTGATCCGTTCTTTCCCTGAACCCTGCATACACGGAGCTTTGTGCACTTGGATTACCTACATTTTTTTTTTATTGACTGTGTTTCTTTGTTGACTTCCATAGGAGTCTTAGTTCAAACTATCTTTAGTATCCAAAGAGGCGCTACTTTTTTTTTCACATGCATGTTGAATTTTTCTAAAAGTCTAATCCATTCAATGATCTGGGAATGTCTTAGATAGGCTAGATACAAAATTTTATACCCACTAATTCTTTTAGCCTATGTTTCTTGGTTAGAAATCTAGACCAACCAATTTTATTAATTTTTCAAAAACCTAAATCCAGTGTTACAATAAACTAAATGTAATGATTTCTCCTAAATTGCCTATTTTTTATACACTGATCATAATTGAAATGATCTGATTTATATGTAAATAAATATAATTTGGCATGAATTAACCAACAAAACAAGTTAGCTCAAATGGTTTGAGTTGATATTGTAAGCCCAGAGTACAAGTGACAAAGTGAGCAAAATAAAATATCTTTTTGGAATAAAGTGAAAAAGTTTAGCTACCACGAAAGAGAATGAATGTGTTGTTATATGTAAATATTTATTTTTGCAAAAGATAAATAACAAAAGCAAGTAGATTGAGTATAAATGCCTTAGGTCTAGAGTTCAATTCACCATATCATCGTAATTCTAACTTTTTGGAGTAAAATTCAAATGCGTATTGAGCTAGTTGAGAAAGGAGAGAACTTGTGAAACATAGAAAGAATGACAAGGAAAGAAAGAGAAGAGAAAAGGAAGAAGGAAAAGAAAGAGAAGAGAATGAATGAATGAATGAGAGAAGGGAGAAAATGAGAGAAAAAGAGGAGGAGAAAGGCTACAAAATAGTCCATCATCCCTACAAAATGGTATGCCTCTAAAGTGCAAGTTTTTCTTAAACTTTTGGCATTTGCTTTCAATGGAAAACCATGTTACTTTAGTGTTCATTTCATGCTTAAAACATGGATAAAAGATCATGGCTGGAATCACTTGTTTCATTAAGTTTTGACAGGATTAATTGGACATGTTTTTCACTCTAAAAAAGTAAGCACTATTACCTATGTGTTTACTATTTTTGAGCATTTTTATTTACTTTTTGTCTCTTGTATACATCTTGAATCATATGTTTTTAAGGTTCATTTATCTCCATGGATGCATGGTTAATGTTAGATTTTGTTATGCTAAGACAAATAGAAGCACAAACCAGTAAATTAACATTCAAAACTTGTACATGTATATTTACTATTTTGGGGTGAGATTGTGCTATGTCCAAAGTACTAGAACTCTTGTTTGCCTTTTGGTGCTAAAAGTTTATGTAATTTGATTTTGTTTATAAAATTATCATTTTAGAAAAAGAGAAAAGACAGTATAGTGGGCAAAAAGTAAAGGCCTAGTCAGCCAAACTATAGTTGCTTGTTGTAGTGCAGCTTACTTTTGCATGTTAGGTTCCACAAATGACTGATCAAATGGGGGGATCTGATAAGCTTTTGAGGGGTTTCATCATGGAAAAGTATGTGCACCATGCTATCATTGTTCTTAGAAACATGAGTGTTGGGAGAGTTTGATTGTAGATGTTATCTACTAATTCTACCCTCTTGTTTTACGGGTGATACTAATTACGCAATTATCTAATAGTATGGAGATCACTACAAGACTATATATTTCCAAAGTAGGCCCATGTTTTACTAGATTTAACCAGTAAGAGTACATCCACGATTTAGATGGATTATGAACTAAAATTTTCATCCTTCAGATGATCAAGTTCCTAAGATATGTACCTTTTAGTTAAAATGATGGATGGTTTAACTGTTGATTTGCAAATTAAGAAAAAAGTAGTTAGGATCATCTAGTCTATGAGACTTTTGGTTCATAGGCTATCTTTTCATGGCTATAGACACTGTGAATGTGCAAATCTTCCTAACTGTGGACTAGCTTGGAGTTATGTCTATACTACCTATACTTGATATATAATGACTCCATGGGTTGAAAACAGACTTAGGATAATTATAATATTTGTCTATAGATGTGTTTTATGGGGAAAAAAAAAAATCTTTTGGAGAAGAGAATTACTCCTCTCTAAAATTAATAAAAAGAAAAGCTTATTAAGGTACTCTCCCTCCCCTTTTCTCTCTAAGACACGCAAGTGCATAGGTATGCGCATGTGTGTAGGTGAATAGTATTAAAAAAAGATATGGTCATGAGACCACCATGCACATAACTTGGAGAAATGAAAACCAATCACTTCGAATTATATAGTTTGTCAAACTATATGGAGGAATACTAAACAAAAGCACTACATTTTGAATGAAGGGGCTCTACTTTTGGATGATCTTGCTAGTTCATTTGATTCCTCTTGCTTTGTATTTATTTTAACTAAAAATACTTGAGCTCTTGATGATTCTCCTATTTCCAAAAGTCCATTTTACATCAATGAATTTTAACTAATGTTTCCAGCCACCCAATTATCATTGACAAAGGTACTCTTCATCAGATGTTAAAATCATCCAATCTATATGATTTTTTTAATAGAAAATATCTAAAACAAGAGAGATATGATGTACTGGTTTGATCATCCAAAAGTGAGGCCCCTTTATGCAAAAAGTGGCCTTTCATTTTAATGCATTGTTTGAGCACTTTGGTTCAGCATTCATCGTTCAAAAGTGGGTCATCTTCGAGCAAAAAGTGGCACTTTGGTTTTAATATTGATTTGAGAGCTTTGATTATCATTCCTCAAAGATATACAATGAAATTTCATTACTCCTAGGGGTGTGAATAAGACCAAAACATTAGGTACGGTCTCAGTCCCATAGTTCAACCCGATTGGACCGAACTTAAATCTATTAAATATAAAAGTCTTTTTCCCTCTTAACCCTAAGTTCATATGCAAGCACTTTGGTTTTTGGAGCAGCGGAAGATCAAAACCATAGTCCATGAAATCCTAGGGTTTTTTCATCTTGTAATGTAGGTGAAAAACTCGATTGAAGTTCACGAACTAGGCGAAGATGAAGAGACATAGAAAGAGCAAAAGGGATTCAAGATCCTAGTTTTGAATCCAAAAGCCTTGTATGGTTTTTCTCTCTTAAAAGATCTTCTTCCTCATAGAAGTTAGAAAGACCAATCCAAATTCATTGAAATATTGATCAAATACAGCTTAGATTTAGGATTTTAGTAGCCCATCTCCAGCTCCAGATCCTACAAGCCTGAAAATCTTAGCTAAAAGACACAGAGAATGCTTTGAGTCTAAGCAATTTCTTCTTCCTCTCAAGGGAAGGAAATTAATTTTTGGTCTTCTCCTCATACCTTTCATAGGATTTGCTTCAAATTACAAAAAATTAGTGTTTGAATCAAGTAGTAGCAGAAGAAGATTAGGTTTTTTCTAGAAAGATTTTATTTTTCTTCTTTAATTTTAAGGGGAGCCTTGGTGCAACGGTAAAAGTTGTCGTGATGTGACCATGAGGTCACGGGTTCAAGGCGTGGAATTAGCCTTTTGCAAAATGCAAGGTAAGGCTGCATACTATAGGCCCTTGAGGTCCGCCCCTTCCCCAAACCCCGCATAGGAGGGCTGCCCTTTTTAATTTTTAATTTTGGATTTTATCTTTTTAAGCTTTTATCTACATTTGTTATTATTTTAGTTTTACTAGGTGTTGATGTTTCTGTGGAACGGAATAATGATCCGTTGATTGAGTTATCCTCGGGCAATGATTTCTCTTATACTATTTGCAGCCTTGGAGTCTAGCTTTGGTCAAGCCGGAAGACCGATCAGTCTTTGCTAGACCTAGATCAGTTTAGTCCGGTCTCAGTTCTCATGGTAGTAGACCAAAAAAAATAGGTCCAGCCCACTTTAAACCCTGGAACTGAACCGGACTGGACCATTCACACTCCTAACTAGTCCTCCGTCCTCACAAATAACATGCTCCTTTTGCTCCATGGAGGGCTCTCTCTCTCTCTCTCTCTCTCTCTCTCTCTCTCTCTCTCTCTCTCTCTCTCTCTCTCTCTCTATTATATTTCTTGAAAAGAAAGATGATCTTACCATAAAACAAGGCCTTGACATGGGGGAGAGTCATCTGTCCTTGCCTCATAAGCTGTAAAATGAGGAGACTTTCCGCCCGCATCCTTATTTTGCTCAATAGCATCATTCATAAACGCATCCACCTTTGCCTCGAGTTTCTTCGTGTCTCTTGCCACTCCTTGCAAATCGAACCGCGCCAAAGAAGGAAAAATGTCAGAAATATTCAGTTTCCCCATCAGCAACTGTATCTCATCTAACAAATGATGCATCTCTACGGCTTCTTTCCTCTTTTCTCCATTCATATTCCCTCCCCACAAGATGCCACAAACAGTATTTAAGGCCACTATAAATGTCAATTCACAGATGTTAATATGTGTCCCATTCCGTTTGAAAACCTCTTGCACCATTGCACGAATTTCCCGCCGGCGGTAAACGTAATAATAATCAAGACTTACATTGCTCATTACCTCTCTAACGAACACTTTTCTTAGTTTCCGCCAATGATCGCCATAAGGACTCCACGTAATTCCGGCGCCATCGAATAGTGTTGCGGCTACAGTCGGCGAGTCATGGGTTGAGAAGATGACGTCCTTCTCCTGTAAGGCCTCTTTGGCTACTTCTGGTGAGCTTAATATTATCCAGAGTTTTGACCCAACCTTCACTTTCATCACCGGACCGTATATCTGGGCTTCATCTTTGAATTGCTGGTGGATCTCTCTCTTTAGAAAAGGCAGGTAGCCCACCAAAGGTAAACCCCGTGGTCCCGGAGGTAGTGTTGCTCCTTTTCTCTTCGATTTCACTGCCTTCCATGTGTACGACAACATCCCGGCTATCACGGTAGCGGTAATTGCCACCGACGTTATGGTTCCAGGCAACCATAAACTAAGATCCATTTTCACCGAAAGGAATGGAGTGGCTGCGGTTGTGAGTCGCTCCGAAGTACTTATAGTGAAACTAGTATGATAGGGACTAACGAGCGAGATTATTTTGTATTATTTAGATGCAACGTTTCAATATTTTAACAGTCATTGACATGAAGTTTTGGAGTGCGCGATAATTCTTATTCTACGTCAATCAGAAATGAGAGGGAGAGAGGATGATAATTAAAAGGTGAAAAAAGTACAATTAAGTATGGAACCCTCCATCTATGGCTACGGATGAATGGTTTCGTTCGCCAAACCTTGGGTTCCCGTCTCCTTTACACGTGAAACAAGCTCTTCTTGTCAAAAAGGAAAAAAAGAGAGAGACAGCACATGTTCCATTAAGACTCGCCAACATGCTTTCTTAATTTGGCAAATAAGGGAAGTGAAAAGTTCGGAATCCGGTTGCTAGTTTTAAGAGAAAGGGTAGCGTGGTGCACGAAGTTTCCCATGAGCAGAATTCTGGGAAGGAGCAGACTACAAGGGTCACAGCTTTATCTTGTATTTTTGGCAAGAGGTTGTTTGCATTCCTCAAACTTGTGACATCAAGGTCATGCGAGGACAACTCTACCATTGCACAAAAAACAAAAAAAAATCCATAAAAAGAAAAATGAAAGGAAAAAGCAGAGAAAACCGATTGAAACACTTTAGAAAGAGAGAAATAAACTTAACTCTGTTTGGTCTCTTCTTTAGATTTTATCACTCAAAGAAGATTAGAGGAATAGATCGTGTACATTTCTGAAATTGGAGAGTCCGCATGACAAACCAGAAGAGAGTGACCGTGCAGGCATAGAGTAAAAGAGAAACTGTGAATCTCGGTCAATGCCGAAGGGAAGATGTTAATGCCCCAACTGATGCCATATGCTTGCGATCGGAAATGAAGTTGAAATCAGCTTCGTTACAATTAACCGACAAAAATGTTGGATTGTTCTGATGATGATATTCTCCTAGCAATGCCATCAGCCTGTTTATTAACCTCTAGGAATGTGAGAAATGATAAACTCCTAGAGGCAATGATCTGCTCGATATTGTTGACCATTTCTGGAAATTTTCAGGAGGCCTTATCCAGCTGTGTTTATCCACGAAATAGCCGTGCAGACTCTGCAATTTAATTAGTGTATAAAATCTTTTCTTCTAATCTCTCTTCGAGTTCTGAAATCCTGAAGAAGAGACCAAACAGGGTTTAAGTCTTTTCTGCGGAGGAAAGTTTTTTCATGTTTTTTTTTTTTTTTTTAATCTCCTTAAAAACTAGCTATTTGATGCCCAAAGTCTCGGTTCCCTTCCTTGCCAAGTCACCAACAACCTTTTCATGCTGGACTTAGTTGGCAAGTTTTAATTGGAGGGTGCCCAACTCATTCCCTTTGCAAGTATTAATTGGAGGGTGCGCTACTAGGTCCTGCTATTTAGTCTGGATAGAATTTCACAATTCTTATAAAGAAAGAAAAGACAAAAAGAATACACCATATAAGCATAACAAAGGAAAGAAAAATGTTCTTGTGCTAGTCATCCGGTGACGGTGACAGTTAGAGATCAAGCCAATTTTATCAATAACAATGTAACTTCAACATAAGTTAAATACAATAACAAGCTGAATATATTTTTCCTATCTTGATCATTATGTCATGCAATGAACAAGAAGTAAAAATACAAATTCTAGAAACAAATTCGAGAACAACACCAACTTGGATTAAGTAAAGCATGGATAGACATAAAGATGAAATAAAGAACAAGGTAAAAAATGGAACACAAATGACATTTTATTTAAAGTCAGATGGGCATTTTTTGGAATTTTGTTACAAAAGTTCCTCTTCTTCAACTTCAACCCATAAGGAAGAAAACATAATAGAGGGAAGAAGAGGAAGATGGGGAGAAGAGACGACAACCAGAGGAGAACGTCGATGTAGGATCGACATCATGTCTAATTCCCAGTGATGCATATTGGCCGGATGGAGAAAAGAGGAGTAGAGAATGGTGCTATTGGAAATGGGAAAGATCGATGATGATGAAAATAGAGAGAAAAGAAGGAAACCAGTGAAATCAGAGGGGAACAGTGAGGAGATGGAGGGTAAGGGATAAGAAGAGGGGGAAAGAGGGAAAACCCAGATCCTTCTTCATGCCGTCGGTGAGGTAAATTGGGAGAAAAAAGAGAGAGAGGGAGAGGCTAGAATCACACGATCCGTCACCGCGTGGTGGAAAATGACGCCTGGGCGAGGGAGCTGGGGTCATGCGGTGAATAGAGGAGATGAAGAATAGTGCTGGAGAAGGGATGCCAATTGGTGTGCAGGTGGAATAGGCGGCTCAAGTTGGTTTGGGGAGTGATGAGGAAGAGGCCCTATGCAGGGTGCTGAGAGATCTTCCCTACTATAATGATCCTAATTTTTAAAATTTATTTTAAAGGATTATAAATTAATTTTTTAATTTCACTGAATTGATCTTTTGAAAGACATCAAATTAGACCCCAATACCTTCACCTTTGAATTGTATTAAAAAAGATGACTCAAATGATACCAAGTTTGCTAAAATTGAAGTTCAGATGAAGAAGATATGTAAAGTTAATGAAGGGCGATTTTGGAAAAGAAAAAAAAGGGAGCTTAAATAAAGGGGGTTGTATTTGATACGGGTGCCCCCTCCCCCCAACTTAAGGAAACCGATGCAGTCGTTGGCCTGCCTTCCCAAAGCCGACAGAAAAAAAAATAAAAAAATGAAAGAAGAACCATGCCTAGGAGGAGAAACACGACTCTGGTGGAGGAGGAGGAGAGAGAAGGAGAAGGGAAAGGAAAGTAGAGAGGGAGAAGAAGAAAAGAAAACCTAGATCACGCTGAAGAGAGTGAACCGATGGTGAAGACGACGAGAGAGAGAGAGAGAGAGAGATAGAGAGAGAGAGCTTCCGTAGTAGGCAGGCATGCAGGCGAGAAAGGGGCAAGGATTTCTAGGTTTACCGAATTTTGCAGTTGTCATCGGAGAAGACGACAGCTTAGATCGATGATCCGGGACTATCATCTTACTCTGCACGAGGAGTTGAACCAAAACCCTATGTCTATTAAGTGATTCAAGTGGTTCTTGGTGGTCAATTGGAGAAGAGTTTCACACACGACAAACTCAAAGATCATCATTAGAAAACGATGATCAATCTGACAAATACATTCAGGGAAGAAGGCCAGAGACCCACAGTGAGGTAGGAATTCCAAAACCCAACTCGTGAATTCCATGTTTTAGCTAGATTCATGCTGTTTTATGCTAGATCTAGGGTTTCAGATTGATTTGCATGTAGATTTCAATTGTTTTGTTGAAAAACATTTTCAAACCTTATATTAGCTTGATTTGAACTGAGATTGCTTGATTTATGACTGATGAACAGCACTGTAGGAGTGTTGATCCACCTTTCTGAGGTTCCGATCATCCGATTGGAGCTTGGACAGGAGTGATTAGATATTTGAACCCCTGTCCACGGATGATCCAACCATTAAATTTTAAATCTACACTTAGATAAGTATAAAATAGGTCTTAATTATCCAGATCAACAGCTGATCAAAGCTGTAGCCACTCATTTAACGTTCTAATCATTGATCTGAGGGTTATGGTGGCAAATCTGACCATTGTACACCTCTATTGCTAGATTCAACTGTCCAAATTGTAAATTATGCTTAAAAATGGTTAAACACAAACCTTTTTTGGCTAGGATGTGACTAGAATGTCAATATGTGTGGGAAAACAGATCAGACAATCTAGACCTTCAGATATGTTACTATGTAAATAGTGTTTGACAACATCTGATCGATGATTAGATGCTGCCATTGAGTTCCTCATCCTTACAAATAATAGGATGAGTCAAAATTTTAAGATTTTGAAGTGAAACAAATCGGATGATCTAGGCCTTCTGATCTGTCACTATTTAAACAAGAACCCTATGATGTTTGATCAAAGATCAGATGCCGTAGATGAATTTCTAAACCTTGAATTGGCTTAAATATGATATAAATTATGGATTTTGGATAAACATCTATTGGACCATCTAGCTGTTCGATTGGACAATGATGGAAGAGGAACCTAGCAATGTCTGATTAGTAATCAAATACCATTGTTACGTACCTTGACCCTTAAGTAAACATACTTTGAAATTCTAAAAGATTAGGGCATTAATTATTAGAAAATTGATGGATTGAATGAGAACCATCGATTGCCACTACATACATTGTTTATTAAGTCATTAGAACTCCAATAGTCTTTTGGATTCTACTTAATGAGCTTTGAATTGTAATAGCCAACTCAATCACTCGAACAACGTGGATCGTTAAGAGAATCATTAAATCAAGGACCTTGGCTAAATAATCATGACCTTGAGTTTATGGTTAAAAACTGAGAACATAGGATCAGACCTTGAAATACTAAATCAGATTACCATGACTTATCAGATTAAACTGTTGGATCTAGATTGTTTATTAATGAGGATATTTGAATGGTAAATGTAAATCTAAACCGTGAACCACTAATTGGTGAATAGATGATGGACCTAGGACTGAACTGATTATGTATCCCTCTATGTAATACATGATCAGTGGAAAATTAAATGGTTTATGATAACCTAAGCCATTAGACTTTGATTAAAACAAAATTTTTATGTACTCATTTATATATGATTCAACATTGATAAGAACTCTGTAACATCGACAGAGAATATTAGCCGTTAAGTCTAGTTGAGGAAGGACCTAGTGAAACTAAGAATTTTGCCTAAGAGGTAGGTGGTTTTAACATCTATTTGCTCTTGAGATGTTGAATAATCAAATCTTAGTTTATCATATTTTCTATTTCAGATTACTTGACTATCATGAAACTTACACTTCATCATGTTACTTTGTTTTAATCTTGTAAAGAATGCAATGTTTGCAAATGAGACATGTGAACTATATATATATATGTATGTATGTATGTATGTATGTATGTATGTATGTATGTATGTATGTATGTATGTATGTATGTATGTATGTATGTATGTATGTATGTATGTATGTATGTATGTATTTATGTACGTATCTTCGTAGCCATGATGCATGTTTTTGTATGAAAAACAAAAATGATGTTGTTCATTACATGTAGTTGAGTGCCTTTGAAAGAAATGATGATATTTGAAATGCATCAATCCCATGTTTTGAGATTGAGTTAAGTAAATGCATGATTTTGCATGAGATATATATTTATATGATTTAAGATCATTTGGGATTGAGATATATGTTTGTTCAGGCTAATGAGCCCGTTGGACACTATGCTAAGAGGTTGTATGGGGTGGCCTCCTGGCCTTTAACCACCAAAGGTGGAAGGTATCCATGCCCAAAGTGGCATCATTTTTCTAGACTATTGTGGTAGGAATAACCATTGGAGGTGGTTACGGCACCGTTTCGAGACATATCCGTAATCACCATGGAGGCTACGGTGGCTGGCTCCTAGATACCAGGTGCACAGGGCTTAGTGATATGGTCAGGAGCATAGTGTGCCATAGGATTTCTATTTTGTGACCCCATGTAGATGGGCTTGATGGTGGTCTTTAGGTGAGTACTCATGACCAACTGGCTTATATGTTCGCTGGGGGGCATATGTGGACATGGTGATGTTGTCAGTTTGGGATTGCCGATGTTTGTGATTTAATTGATGATTACTTCAATACTTTAAGGATCTTATGACGTTTGATTTATCAAGTTAGTAGATCTTTGTCATAGTTCTCAAGTTATATTTACATGTGATTTTGGTTATTGTTCTATGTTCCAATTTACTTGAGATTACTATGATGATACAACTATTTGAAAAATGCATGTTTAAAGTTGTATATGTTTTATATGGATACTATCTGAAATGTTTTAGCATGAAACTGTGGAACTAAGATTGACAAACTACTTTAATCATGTTTCTTATATCTGATTTGATCACTCTATTCTTTGGAATTGCATGAAAAATGATTTAAAATATTATTTAGAATTGTATTTCAAAATGGGTAAAATAGATGTGAAACTACCTACACAAGCCCAAGCTTACTGAGACATTGTAAATTGTTTACAATGTCTTAGGTGTGAAGAAGTAGAACAGGGGAAAGAGAGCAGAAGATCGTACTAAAGATCTCGAGATGACTAAACAGGTATAACAAGTAGGTTTGCAATGTGGTTAATGATTTATTGAAGTATTACTTTGAATTGATATGACTTTACTTTATGGACATGTGGATTAAAGTGGTAATGGCGCGGCTATGACTGGATTGATCCTAGTTATGATTTTCTTTCAATTTGGTTGAATTTTGATTTTCAATACACAAAGTTATGTATGTAAATGTGATGGGATGGAGATGAAGTCTCCCTTATGTTTTTATTTATAAAATTGTGTTCATCAGATACTTCGCAATGATATGTGTTAAATGTCTAATATTGAAAAACAAAGAAAACTCTACCGAATTTTTGGTAGAAATGTAGTGCTCATTTCACCAATAATCCTTTTTAGAAAATGTTTTTCACTATTTGTTTTCTAAATACTTTTACAACTAAGGGCCCAACATTTAAAAAAGAATTACAAAAATGTATTATAAAAAGCCAAGTCATTACACCTACTGACGTGACAGAAGGAGCTCGTAGAGAGAGTATTGGAGCAAGAGAGAATGGGAGACGGATGGATTGAGAGGCGAAGAGGAACTGTCCTTGTGCCTCTCTCTCCGTCAAGGGTCAGAGAGAATTAAAGAGATAGTGAAATGGGGTGAGAGGTGACGAGGGATAGAAGGGAAACATGAGAGAAGAAGGGGAGTAGTGGGTGAGGACTGAGAGGCGAGAGTGAGATGGGGAGCGGAGAGGAACGGTCCTTCTGCCTCTCCCTCTGAAGAGCTCTAGAAGAAGAGAAGAGGTAGACCCTTTTGTTCGATGAAAACCCACTCAAATGAGGAGCGACCCGTCATGGCAGCCAATTCCTTGTCTCCTAGTGAAGCTGCATGCTACTCATGATAAGGCTTTGTTCTGCCCACACATGTGCAGCCCACTTCGTTAAATTGGGATCAATTATGTAACATTTTCAAAGCTTTCTTGTAAGGTGGGGTCCAAGCCTTTGATGATCTGGTCCGATCAAGTCAATCTGAAGCCATCCAATCTCAATATTATTCTCAAAACTTATATGACCCTGAAATTTGCTTTCTTTAGTCAAAATTTACATTTACCAAATAGTTTACAAGTTATGAAAGTGTTTAGCATACTCCATAAATATTCACGATAAATTTATGTGTCCTCAGTGAATATAGTCACTAATTTATCCAAGAAATCTTATTCTTATCAGACTCGTCACTTATCCAAATGATATGACTCAGAACTTATTTTGATTTCTGACTACTATTTTTCATTTTTGACGCACAATTGATGACAATAGATTGGAAGAAATCATCTATGCAAAGTAAAAGGGTACTTAATATCCTCAGTAATATTATTCAACATTTATAATTACTATATAATCACATTGATCCTTCCTTTTTCTTTTACTAAGAGGATTGTTGCTCTCCTTGTAATTCACTTTTCAACTTTTTCATATCAGTTGATGTCATTTCCTAAAATATCATAAAGATTTAATAATTGAATCTCATGTGGGATTGGCAATCTTAAAATCTTCTCAAAATATCTTGTAATTTCTAATCACCTATTTCTCCATAATCTGGAATTATTCATCATTTACAATCAACAAAATTATCATGTGTTTAGCCGCCTGTATTTGTTTATAGGTCTTTATTTCTCATGCATTTTTCATCATCAATGTGAAAAATGTATTTCTTTTCACTATAGTTTATAACTATTTCAATATATCCAACTCTAATCATATAAGTAGAATCAGCATCTCTCTAAATCTTGGTGAGCTCTTGTACTAACTTGGTAAATTCATATTTGTTGCACAATGTATATGGACTATAATTTCTTTGTTAACCATATTCTATCATGGTTTATTTGTTTTTCTTAAGTTTTGGTATTATATTTTCCCATTTCACTATGTCTCTATATCTCATTTGTCATGTAATTTTACTCAAATTTAAAGGTCATTTCTTTATACTCTAGAATTTTATCATCTATTTAGTTATCCTTGTTGAAACTCTTCACCTTTAATAATTTTGGAGAGAAAATACTCATTATTTCCTTGAATTCTTCTCAAGTGATATCGTCTATATTTTGGTAATTAGATCCATTTGTCTAATTGTAATTATTATTTCTTATTTTATTATATATATGTAGCAATTTTATCTTTTTATTATTATTATTTTAGAGTTTGTAATAATCCTAGGGTTTTTCTCTAATTCTAGCACCTATTCTTCAAAAATTTCCATTTTACATTTCCTATAAAGGTTGGAATTAATATTTTAGACTTTTTCCATCATATTTTCTAATTTATCATTTGTTTCTCTTAAACTTCTACTATTTCACTTAGTATAAGTGAACAATAATCATATACTAGTGTTAGGGTACTTTATCTCTAAACAGTTATGTTTATTTAAGACTTCAAGTTAAACCTAAATATCCTTACATTACATCACTACATGTTGTAATATTTTTATTACTTGATTCCATGGCTTACTATTCCCTATATTGGAGTCAGTAATTTGTTGAGCAGTCCTCCTAGTTATTTCACTAAGTGGCTAGATGAATGTGACACCCTAGGGTTTTCATGAAAATTTTTTGCATTTATTTTAAAAGATGGAGTGCCTCTAAATTTTAAAATACAAAAATAGCATAAGATTTTTCTTTAAAATTTATTTTCCCAAAAACCTAGATGTCACCTTTATGCTCACGCTATACATATATATATATAATTTTCTAGAAGATAGAAGTTCATTTCTTAAAACATGACCCATCCAGTGGTTGACTTGTACAGCCCATATAATATTATATTAAATGTCCAATATCACAATTCAAATGACTAACTACACAATACAAAAGCTTTAATAAGATGTATACCTGAGCGCAGAAGTATGGTTGCTAGATTCCTCTTCTTGTGTACATCTTCTCCTGTCTATCTGTATTTGAGATATTGCAAACATAAAACATTTACAATATCTCAGCAAGCTACGCTTAGAAGGAGAGTTTAAGAAGCATGCTAAATCTTAAGATATATTAATTATTCTATAGTAATTAGAATATTCATTTTTATAGCAATTTTATTGAATGGGATTTACTGTATGTTTCACATTTCAAAATTCCATTTATAAACCAAATATCTACATGATTCATAATCATTAACAATCCATTGATGAATCAATTATTAACATGTTTCATAATTATCAATCTCTACATGTTTCATAATTATAAGTAATCCATTGATTTATCAAACATCTTTAATTATTATTTGTTATCTAAATAAACTAATCCAATTCCATGAACCATACTTTGCATAACAGTTCTACCCATTCATATACCCATATGAAACTTATATGAAACTACGCCCTCTATCATATACATATAGCATACGTGCACATATATGAAAATTGTTAAAAAACATACAAAATTATGAATATAATCAATATTATTGCATTTACATTCCCAGACTATATTGGGTTTCGGAATTATACCCCTCATCATGTGGGGTTCATAATCATCTAGCCTTGGCTAGTATATCAATATAATCCTCATGCCCCTCACTATATGGGGTCCACAATTCTCCAGCCATTGTTGGGAAAACAATTAAGGCATATCATCATGCCACATCATATAAGGCATCTCATAATGCCATCATATAAGCACCATAGTGCATCAAATATAAGGACTACTATGCATGCAATCTGATCTGTACGGCGTGCTCGAATAACTGCTTTCATAATACTAAATGTAAAAAATCATCTATGTCATGTCTAAATGGGTAAATAGACTGTCATAGTGGTGGTCTTCCTATAATTGCCCCACCCGACCAGTTGCCTCTCTTTGGGCATGGTATCATCATATATCACATTTTGGAGAGTAGGTGGCCAAACCCTCGTAACCCTCCTACCATAGCATCCCTAGGCATATGCCTGTATAAAACAAAACTCTCAAGCCTTCATGCCTAGATGTAAAGCAATCATAATAACAAAAAAACTAATAATTCATATAAGAAATAGTATATCAAATTTTCAAGTAGATTTAGATACATGAAAAATTATATAAAACATGCTTAAGTAGAAATATAATGATAAAAATATAAAATATCACTTTATATTGAACCATGTGATTTCATAAAGAAAAAACCACAAATATAGATATTACTTTCATCTTTGATGGTTGTAATACTATCTTATTCTATGATGTACACAATTATACACAGCCATTGAGATGATGTACAAAACAAGAAATATGGAGTGGGCACTTATTGTTTACTTATGCTTAAATATCACATACATGACAACCCACACATGCTCTTTTTTTAGAATGGTAACTTATTTGTCCTTAATTGAGATGATACAAGTACATGCCACTCAAAATCATGCTGGCCGACATAGTAGAAATCGACCACTGTAAGAACCCCCGATCGACATCACAAGCACAAAAATGCACAAAATCAAGATAAAAATGTAGCAACGACAAACACAGCACAGATCCACACATGTTCGTTGTTGGTACCAAAACACAAATGCCATTCATCTTACAACCTTGGTGCTTGAAACAATGTTAAAAGGCAATGGGAAAATGGGAGTATAGGCATTTGATGAATCATGAGGAAGCGAAATAGTGTCCTGAAGCATAGGAATGTACAAAATCAAGATAAGAATGTAGCAACGACAAACAAAGCACAAAACCACACATATTCTTTATTGGTACTAGAACATAAACCCCATTCATCTTACAACCTTGGTGCTTGAAACAATGTTAAAAGGCAAAGGGAAAATAGGGCTACATGCATTTGATGTTTTCAGTAGAGACCATGCTATATATATAGTTCTGGGTTGGATAAACGTGGAGTTGGGATGGCAAGTAATGGTTCTTCCTTCTTAAGAACAAGTTGGAACCATTCGGAAGCATCAGGCTTGGCACCCTTTGGCAACGGCCAATTGAAGGAATGTAGGAGAGAAGCAATTACCATTTTGAGCAACCTTTCAGCCATAGGGATCCGAGCACATACCCTACGGCCTGTGCCAAACAGGAGGTAGCGGTAATCCGTGCCCCTAAAATCCCATTTCTTAGAGCCCTCCAAGAACCTCTCAGGTTGGAACTTTAAGGGGACTTCCCAATACTTGGGATCCCTTTGTATGGCCCACACATTCACAAAGAGTGTGCTTTCTTGAGGGATCAAGTACTCACCAACAATGCATGATTCACTTGTCTTGTACGGGGCTAAAAGTGGGACCAAGGGGTGCATTCGCTGACTCTCCTTCAATACTGCATCTAGGTAAGGTAAACTAGGCATATGAGACTCTTCGACTATATTGTTTGGTCCCACTACTTCATCTAATTCCTGTTGGATTTTCTTCATGAACTTAGGATGATAGAGGATTTCAGCCATCGCCCATTACAACATTGTTGATGTTGTGTCAGTCCCACCAAACAAGATATCCTGGTAATGAAAACCAGAAAAAGTAGTGGAAAATAAGAAGATAGGCAACTTGCTGGCCAAAAACCATGGCAAATTAGAACTGAATCTTTCAGTAAAGTGTTGGGAGTATTATTTTCTCTTTTTTTCTATTGACTGCGTTTCTTTGTTGACTTCCATAGGAGTCTTAGTTTAGACTATCTTTAGCATCTAAAGAGGCGCTACTTTTTTTTTCACATGCATGTTGAATTTTTCTTAAAGATCTAATCTATTCATCGATCTAGGAATGTCTTAGATAGGCTAGATACAAAATGTTATACCTACATATTCTTTTAGCCTATGTTTCTCGGTTAGAAATCTAAACCAACCAATTTTATTAATTTTTCAAAAACCTAAATCAAGTGTTACAATAATCTAAATGCAATGATTTCTCCTAAATTGCCTATTTTTTATGCACTGATCATAATTGAAATGATCTGATTTATATGTAAATAAATATAATTTGGCATGAATTAACCAACAAAACAAGTTAGCTCTGGTTTGAGTTGATATTGTAAGTCTAGAGTACAAGTGACAAAGTGAGCAAAATAAAATATCTTTTTGGAATAAAGTGAAAAAGTTTCGCTACCATGAAAGAGAATGAATGTGTTGTTATATGTGAATATTTATTTTTGCAAAAGATAAATAACAAAAGCAAGTAGATTGAGTATAAATGCCTTAGGTCTAGAGTTCAATTCACCATATCATCGTAATTCTAACTTTTTGGAGTAAAATTCAAATGTGTAATGAGCTAGTAGAGAAAGGAGAGAAGTTGTGAAACATAGAAAGAATGACAACGAAAGAAATAGAAGATAAAAGGAAGAAGGAAAAGAAAGAGAAGAGAAAGAATGAAAGAGAGAAAGGAGAAGGGAGAAGGGAGAAAATGAGAGAAAAAGAGGAGGAGAAAGGCTACAAAATAGTCCGTCATCCCTACAAAATGGTATGCCTCTAAAGTGCAAGTTTTTCTTAAACTTTTGGCATTTGCTTTCAGTGGAAAAGCATGTTACTTTAGTGTTGATTTCATGCTTAAAACATGGATCAAAGATCATGCCTGGAATCACACATTTCATTAAGTTTTGACAGGATTAATTGGACATGTTTTTCACTCTAAAAAAGTAAGCACTATTACCTATGTGTTTACTATTTTTGAGCATTTTTATTTATTTATTGTCTCTTGTATACATCTTGAATCATATGTTTTTAAGGTTCATTTATCTCCATGGATGCATGGTTAATGTTAGATTTCGTTATGCTAAGACAAATAGAAGCACAAACCAGTAAATTAACATTCAAAACTTGTACATGTATATTTACTATTTTGGGGCGAGATTGTGCTATGTCCAAAGTACTGGAACTCTTGTTTGCCTTTTGCTGATAAAGTTTATGTAATTTGATTTTTTTAATAAAATTATCATTTTAGAAAAAGAGAAAAGACAGTATAGTGGGCAAAAAGTAAAGGCCTAGTTAGCCAAACTATAGTTGCTTGTTGTAGTGCAGCCTACTTTTGCATGTTAGGTTCCACAAATGGCTGATCAAAACCTCTCCAAAGCTGGTGAAATCAAATGGAGGGATCTAATAAGCTTTTGAGGGGTTTCATCATGGAAAAGTATGTGCACTATGCTATCATTGTTCTTAGAAACATGAGTGTTGGGAGAGTTTGATTGTAGATGTTATCTACTAATTCTACCCTCTTGTTTTACGAGTGATACTAATTAAGCAATTATGTAATAGTATGGAGATCACTACAAGACTATATATTTCCTAAGGTATAAATTTTAGTAGGCCCATGTTTTACTAGATTTAACCATTAAGAGTATATCCACGACTTAGATGGATTATGAACTAAAATTTTCATCCTTCAGATGATCAAGTTCCTAAGATAGACAGCTTTTAGTTAAAATGATGGATGGTTTAATGTTGATTTGCAAATTAAGAAAAAAGTGGTTAGGATCATCTAGTCTATGAGATTTTTGGTTCATAGGCTATCTTTTCATGGCTATAGACACTGTGAATGTGTAGATCTTCCTAACAGTGGACTAACTTGGAGTTATGTCTATACTACCTATACTCGATATATAATGACTCCATGGGTTGAAAACAGACTTAGGATAATTATAATATTTGTCTATAGATGTGCTTTATGGAAAAAAAAAAAAAAAAAAAAAAAAAACTTTTGGAGAAGAGAATTATTTCTTTTTAAAATTAATAAAAAGAAAAGCTTATTAAGGTACTCTCTCTCCCCTTTTCTCTCTAAGACATGCAAGTGCATAGGTATGCTCATGTGAGTAGGTGAATAGTATTAAAAAAAAGATATGGTCATGAGACCACCATGCATGTAACTTGGAGAAATGAGAACCAATCACTTCGAATTATATAGTTTGTCAAACGATATGGAGGAATACTAAACAAAAGCACTACAATTTGCATGAAGGGGCTCTACTTTTGGATGATCTAACTAGTTCATTTGATTCCTCTTGCTTTGTATTTCTTTTAACTAAAAATACTTGAGCACTTGATGATTCTCCTATTTCCAAAAGTCCATTTTACGTCAATGAATTTTAACTAATGTTTCTATCCACCCAATTATCATTGACAAAGGTACTCTTCATCAGATGTTAAAATCATCCAATCTATATGATTTTTTTAATAGAAAATATCTAAAACAAGAGAGATATGATGTACTGGTTTGATCATCCAAAAGTGAGGCCCCTTTATGCAAAAAGTGGCCTTTCATTTTAATGCATTGTTTGAGCACTTTGGTTGAGCATTCATCGCTCAAAAGTGGGGCATCTTCGAGCAAAAAGTGGCACTTTGGTTTTAACATTGATTTGAGAGCTTTGATTATCATTCCTCAAAGATATACAATGAAATTTCATTACTCCTAGGGGTGTGAATAAGACCGAAACATTAGGTACGGTCTCAGTCCCATAGTTCAACCCGATTGGACCGGTCTTAAATCTATTAAATATAAAAGTCTTTTTCCCTCTTAACCCTAACTTCATACACAAGCGCTTTGGTTTTTGGGAGCAGCGGAAGATCAAAACCATAGCCCATGAAATCCTAAGGTTTTTTCATCCTGTAATGTAGGTGAAAAACTCAATTGAAGTTCATGAACTAGCCGAAGATGAAGATATAGAAAGAGCAAAAGGGATGCAAGATCCTAGTTTTGAGTCCAAAATCCTTGTATGGTTTTTCTCTCTTAAAAGATCTTCTTCCTCCTAGAAGCTAGAAAGACCAATCCGAATTCGTTGAAATCTTGATCAAATACAACTTAGATTTAGGATTTTAGTAGCCCATCTCCAGCTCCAGATCCTACAAGCTTGAAAATCTTAGCTAAAAGGCACAGAGAATGCTTTGAGTCTATGCAATTTCTTCTTCCTCTCAAGGGAAGAAAATTAATTTTTGGTCTTCTCCTCATTCCTTTCATAGGATTTGCTTCAAATTACAAAAATTTAGTGTTTGAATCAAGTAGTAGTAGAAGAAGATTAGGTTTTTTCTAGAAAGATTTTATTTTTCTTCTTTTATTTTAAGGGGAGCCTTGGCACAACGGTAAAAGTTGTCATCATGTGACCATGAGGTCACGGGTTCAAGGCGTGGAATCAGCCTCTTGCAAAATGCAAGGTAAGGCTGCATACTATAGGCCCTTGAGGTCCGCCCCTTCCCCAGACCCCGCATAGGAGGGCTGCCCTTTTTAATTTTTAATTTTGGATTTTATCTCTTTTATCTACGTTTGTTATTATTTTAGTTTTACTTGGTGTTGATGTTGCTATGGAACGGAGTAATGATCCGTTGATTGAATTATCCTCGGGCAATGATTTCTCTTATACTATTTGCAGCCTTGGAGTCTAGTTTTGGTCAAGCCCGAAGACCAAAAAAATTAGGTCCATTCCACTTCAAACCCAGGAACTGAACCGGACCGGACCATTCATACTCCTAACTAGTCCTCCGTCCTCATAAATAACATGCTCCTTTTGCTCCATGGAGGGCTATCTCTCTCTCTCTCTCTCTCTCTCTATTATATTTCTTGAAAAGAAAGATGATCTTACCATAAACAAGGCCTTGACATGGGGGAGAGTCATCTGTCCTTGCTTCATAAGCTGCAAAAGGAGCAGCAGTAAATGACGAGACGTTCCGCCCGCACCCTTATTTTGCTCAATAACATCATTCATAAACCATCCACCTTTGCCTCGAGCTTCTTCGTGTCTCTTGCCACTCCTTGCAAATCGAACTGCGCCAAAGAAGGAAAAATGTCAGAAATATTCAGTTTCCCCATCAGCAACTGTATCTCATCTAACAAATGATGCATCTCTGCGGCTTCTTTCCTCTTTTCTCCACTCATATTCCCTCCCCACAAGATGCCACAAACAATATTTAAGGCCACTATAAATGTCAATTCACAGATGTTAATATGTGTCCCATTCCGTTTGTAAACGTCTTGCACCATGGCACGAATTTCCCGCCGGCGGTAAACGTAATAATAATCAAGACTTACATTGCTCATTACCTCTCTAACGAACACTTTTCTTAGTTTCCGCCAATGATCGCCATAAGGACTCCACGTAATTCCGGCGCCATCGAATAGTGTTGCTGCTACAGTCGGCGAGTCATGGGTTGAGAAGATGATGTCCTTCTCCTGTAAGGCCTCTTTGGCTACTTCTGGTGAGCTTAATATTATCCAGAGTTTTGACCCAACCTTCACTTTCATCACCGGACCGTATATCTGGGCTTCATCTTTGAGCTGGTGGATCTCCCTCTTTAGAAAAGGCAGGTAGCCCACCAAAGGTAATCCCCGTGGCCCCGGAGGTAGTGTTGCTCCTTTTCTCTTCGATTTCACTGCCTTCCTTGTGTACGACAACATCCCGGCTATCACGATAATGGTAATTGCCACCGACGTTATGGTTCCAGGCAACCATAAACTAAGATCCATTTTCACCGAAAGGAATGGAGTGGCTGCGGTTGTGAGTCGCTCCGAAGTACTTATAGTGAAACTAGTATGATAGGGACTAACGAGCGAGATTATTTTGTATTATTTAGATGTAACGTTTCAACATTTTAACAGTCATTGACATGAAGTTTTGGAGTGCGAGATAATTCTTATTCTACGTCAATCACAAATGAGAGGGAGAGAGGATGATAATTAAAAGGTGAAAAAAGTACAATTAAGTATGGAACCCTCCATTAACGATCATGTGAACCATGATCCATGGCTACGGATGAGTGGTTTCGTTCGCCAAACCTTGGGTTCCCGTGTCCTTTACACGTGAAACAAACTCTTCTTGTCAAAAAGGAAAAAAAGAGATAGAGAAACAGCACATCATCCATTAAGACTTGCCAACATGCTGTCTTTAATTTGGCAAATAAGGGAACTGAAAAGTTCGGAGTCCGGTTGCTAGTTTTAAGAGAAAGGGTAGCATGGTACGCGAAGTTTTTCATGTGCATCATCCATTAAGACTTGCCAAGTCACCAACAACCTTTTCATGCTGGACTTAGTTGGCAAGTTTTAATTGGAGGGTGCCCAACTCATGCCCTTTGCAAGTATTAATTGGAGGGTGCGCTACTGGGTCCTGCTATATTTAGTCTGAATTGAATTTCTCAATTCTTATAAAGAAAGAAAAGACAAAAAGAATACACCGTACAAGCACAACAAAGGAAAGAAAAAAGTTCTTGTGAGAGTCATCCGGTTACAGTTAGAAATCATGCCAATTTTATCAATATTTGAGTTCTTCAAAAAGAATAAGGCGGCAAACTGTAAATAGCAGTGTGGTACTTTTTAAAGGTAGCATTAAGCCTTGTAGCTAAGCCAAATTACTAACCAAAAGATGAAAACGAAAAGTAAATTAAAAAAAAAGAAGAAGCCTAGTGGTATATTCACGGGCCCCTCCTATTATTCATTGGCCTCTTTATAAATGATTTAAAGGCTATAATTCTAGGTGGGTTCACATTTACGAAGATCTGAATTGCTTTAATGTTGAACCATGACTAAGAGTAGGGATGGCAAAATATTACACGACACGATAACACCACCCGAACCCGACACGAATTTAGCGGGTTTGGGTTGAGTCTTATCATGTTCGTGTCATTTTTGGGTGACTCGAAAATGACACGCCAAAAATCATGTCGTGTTCGGGTCAATCAATGTGACCTGTCATGTCGACCTATTTGACACACGACCTATTTATTTATTATGTTGACCCATCTAACTTGTGGTTGAAAATATAAGACGATTCATCTTGAACCATCTTATATTACACAATAATATAGGACAGTTCCAGATGAACCATCCTATATTACACTGGAACCGTCTTATATCCCATCAAATAATTTTATCTGCCGGCGTGTCCGATACTACAATGCCTCCAAAGGAACCAAATGGTAGGATTCATACTAAATTGTGTAAACTACAACAATCGAAAGGAGCGAGCAATGACAGGGAATGCCTAATCTGCATGAAAGATGAAGTATCAGATGTCTTCTGACCATGTGCACATCAGGTTCTTTGCGTCAGTTGCAATGAGGAACATGCAAAGAAGGGTAAACGTAGTTGTCCTTGTTGTAGCATCTAGATTGAGGAACGAATCCGTGTGTATGGTGCAAGCTCATAGTTTTGGTTGAGTAATTAGAAGCTATATTATGTGTGATGAATCAATAAGACTAAAAGAAAAATAAAACTACTAAGACGGTTCTTCTAAAATTGTCCTATATTACTATAATATAAGACGGTTCTTCTGAAACCGTCCTATATTACTATAATATAGGACGGTTCTTCTGAAACCATCCTATGTCATTTATTTTATATGTAATTAATAGTGTTACACCAGTTGTGTCGTGTCGACTTGTTTAATAATCGTGTCGTGTTGTCATTTATTTTATATGTATTTAATAGTGTTACACAAGTTGTGTCATGTCGACTTGTTTAATAATCGTGTCGTGTTTGGGTCACGGATTCTTAACGCTATTATTAAGCAGGTCGTGTTCATGTCGACACAAACACGACCTGCCAACTTGAATTGCCAGGCCTAACTAAGAGGGGCCAAGCTTTGAGATTCTTGTCTATTGCTTCTTTAATAATAAAAAAGACGGTGATATTTTTAGCCTATCATTTTGCAACTCAACTCAAGAAAATATTGGCTAGGATCATCTAATGGATGAGAGTTTTTGAACTTCACCCGTATAAGTTAAGGGAAATATTGTGAACCATTTGGATCGAGTTATAGCTGTCCAATCATTTACAAAGGGGTAATAAATAAAAAATGAGGGCAAATACAAAATAAAAGAGTGTGTGAGCTTCTCTAGTGTCGCAAAAGTGAGCCTCAATTGTGAAGGTCATGAGTTTGAAACTAAGTGTGTGTACATATATGTGAGTAGTGTATTCACCATTGTTCCCCGATGTTGGTCTCCTTTGTAGTTGTTATCCTTGGTGATTAGCTGGATCTCTTGTAATCGCTCTAACTGTTCAACAAGTTACCAACATAAAAATAAATAAGTAAATAAATAAAGGAAATTGAGGAAGGCAAGTTGATCACTTCAACTAAATAACACAAAATAATCTCGCTTGTTAGTCCCTACCATACTAGTTTCATTGCAAGTACTTCGGAGTGACTCACAACCATTCCATTCCTTTAAATGAAAATGGATGTGTCTATGGTTGCCTAGAGCCATGGGCAACTGCAATGGCAGGCGGGTTATTGTCGGATAAATGGAAGACTGAGATCAAAGAGAAAAGGAACAAGACTGCCTCCGGGGCTACGGAAGACACTACTTCTTACCTGCTACACACAGTCATGTGTTTGTCATTTTTCTGCAGTACACAATAATCAGTTTGTGTTATGCGGAGTTGAATGCACAAGAGAATAAAGTACGAAATTAAAACACCAAAGCCACCTAGAATTACAGCCTTTGAATCATTTGTAAAGAGGCTAATGAATAAAAGCAAGGGCCACTAGACTTTTTTTTTACTTCTCATTTTCATCTTTTGGTTAGTAACTTGGCTTAGCTACAAGGCTTAATGCTACCTTTAAAAAGTACGACATTGCTATTTATAGTTTGCCGCCCAATTTTTTTTAAACTTGTCTTCCCTTACTTGCCAAATTAAAGACAGCATGTTGGCAATTCTTAATGGGAGGGGAGGGTGTGCTATTTCTCTGTCTTTTTTGCTTTTTGATAGGAAGAGTTTGTTTCGCACGTAAAGGACATGTGGACTTCAAGATTTGGGTGAACTAAGCCACAGATCATGGTTCACATGATCGTTAACGGAGGGTTCCATTTTTAATTGTACTTCTTTACCTCTTAATTATCACCCTCCCTCCCTCCCTCTCTCTCTTAATAATAAAAAGAAGGCAAAACATTATTGTACGTCATTGCAATCCAATACATATCCACAACACAGGATTATAAATTACATGTCAATAAAGAAAGAAAACCTTTGATTGTACGTCACATTCTTTGATTACGTGTGTAAGCAATTACTTTTGTGATTTTATATAAAATTTTGCATTCTAGCTCTATTTGGCCATCCAATCATTCAATTGCAAAATTTAATGGTCAGATGATCATCAGAGCTAATTAGAGGAGTATGAAAGGTTTAGATGATTAAAATTTGGTCATGTGTGTTGCAGGTCAATCAATTCAAAATTGGATTATCCCTATCAAATTAGATAGATTAGATCAAGATGAAAAAACTTCTTGGAAAAAGAGGAAATTGATTACCATCAGGAATATAGATGGATAAGGAAGAAGAAGAAGAGTTTGAATCAAAATCAAACTCCTTTGAAGATTTATAAAAGGGGAAGAAATTTGAACTAAAAGGTTAGCAAGGCTAGGAGCGTGGTGACCTCTCTCTCTCTCTCTCTCTCTCTCTCTCTCTCTCTCTCTCTCTCTCTCTCTCTCTCTCTCTCTCTCTCTCTCTCTCTCTCTCTCTCTCTCTCTCTTTCCCTCTCTCTCTTCATTCTCTCCTCTCTTCTCCCGCACTCTCTCTACACATGCACCTTCTATTTGTCTATCTGCCTCTCCACCACAGATAAACCAAACCCGTCTCTCTCTCTCTCTCTCTCTCTGTCTCTCTCTCTCTCTCTCTCTCTCTCTCTCTCTCTCTCTCTCTCTCTCTCTCTCTCTCTCTCTCTCTCTCTCTCTCTCTCTCTCTCCCACTAGCCGGAATTCCCATCTCCATCGCACCATACTAGCCCACCTCTCTTTCTTCTCCCCATCTCACCACTCTCTGCTCTCTCTCTTGTCATTCCCACCGTGCAGTAGTCCAACACTGCATCGGACAGCACCCAGACGAAGGCACTCCCAAACCCCGCACTCCATCGCACTCCCTCTTTCACTGCTATCTTTTCCTCTTTCTTCCACCAGCCGCACCTCCGCCTCCCCCTCTTTCACTTTCTCTCTTCTTCACCCTCATCTCCTTCTCGTTTCTTTCTTACTAGCGCTCCACCACCCTAGTCACCGGCTATGTTTCCTTCCCTATTCACTATGCCAAACAGAAACTCCATTCTTGGCTGACCAGCACCTTTTCTTCCCTACATTTATCTTCTTTAGATGCTAGACTGCCTAGCCCATCATCTCCTCTATCAACTCCTTCTCTATTCCCAACTCCTTATCTTCCTCTCTTTCTCACTTTCTAGCATCTTTCCCTTCGCCATAATAGATAACCCAAGTTGGGTTCCTTCAATCCTATGTTCCCCTTCTGTTTCCACATTTCAAACAACACAGGGAGCTGTTTGAAGCAGTTCCCTGCGTTTTTCTCGTCTTACTATTACGGGAAGAAGAAGTAGAAAAGGAAATATCCCATTTTGTCTTTTAGTCTATTTTGTCTTTTTCTTTATCCTTGTTTTGTGTTATTTAGGTTCTATTTATTCTAAGATAATTTCAGATATTAGATCTTGATTGATTCAAGCATAACTGAATCAACGGTTTAGCTTAAACCACTAAGATAGTTTCAATTCCTGATCTTTTTCACATCAGATTTCAAATCCCTCATTAGATCTTGTTCTTAGGACACTTCCTAGCTTATCCACTGAGTTCTGATCTTCAATCTAAAACCCAAAAATTAGATCTGAGCAACTAAAACCCAAATTTATTCTTTAGCCTAGATCTTTCAAATTTTGGGGAATTTTCTCAATCTAGCCATCAAATATTCAATCATAGTTATCAATAAGAGATTGATGATGGCCGATCAAAGTTTCTGATATTAAATGTGAAGAATGTTGTAAAAATTAAGGGAAGTAGATTTTAATTGTTTTCTAGTAAATTTTCTATGTTTTTTAATTTGAATTTTTGTAATTTTTAGTATTTAAATATATTTTAGTTTATAATTCATTTTTAGTTAATTTTTGTTGTTTTTTATTTTTAGATAATTAAATTTATTAAAACTTCATCTTTTACCTGTGGGATCGATCCGTCATTACATTAGCTATACTATAATAGCCCTTGCACTTGCGATAAAATAATCAACATCTAAGCTTTGGATTATGGGCGTGGGGACAATAGTGGTCATAGATGTAACCCCTAGACATAAGACATGACTGCACCTATGCTCATATCTAAACCAAGAGAGAGAGAGAGAGAGTTCTTGGAATGTAATTTGATTTCAATGTTAATTTGATCTCTTAGAGTGAAGGGGAGAATCCTTATATATAGATTTGGGCACACAAATAGTTTTTGGGCAGACAATGAGGCTGATACACCATTGTCCAGTGCTGCTATGTAACCATTGCCAGGGGGCTGGTACTAGGCAGCCTTTGTTTGTTGATTTTTATCTAAAAAATGGGAGCATCTAGTGCCACATCATCAAAGAAGTTATCCAATTCCATTTTGTGAATGTCTAACACTAGCACTTTGAGAGGAGTTTGTCCACCGCTGACTTGTCCAACTCCACCTTAAGTGAAGTCTTTGTCCAATGCCACTAGTGATGGACTTCATTCTTTAAAACGAATGAAGTTGTCCAACGCCATTGGTCCTAAACTCCCATTTTTGGATCAATAGACTGTCTGAACTCAATGGTGCCAGATTGCTTTGAAGCAATTTGAGGCGTCTACTGCTACTGGTGCCAGAGTTTGTTGTTGCATCATAATGGGAGTGGTCGACTCCACTTGGAGTCACAAATGGTCATCCATGCCACTCATTTAATGCACATTGGTATGCGTTAGTCTCGAATTTCTTTGTGTGGTACAACTTCGTGCTTGAGAATTTGGGTCCACTTTTCTCATTTAAACAGATTGCCCTACAAAGTTTTTATAGAATGGCTATAGGTGTTCATGAAAACTTAGAATATTGGTCAATACTATCTGAGTTCATAGTGATCTCAATTTAGGGTGAGTTGGGATTGCTTCATAATTGGATCAAAAGTTATCTGTCACTAGTGAATATTTGTAAATAAGTGGGTCATGTCCCATTGCTCTACAAATTATGCTTGTGATTCTAACTTAGGGATCAACAATTATCATGTTAACCATCATAAAAGAAAAGATCTTGAAAAGGTAATGGCCATTCGTTAGAGTAAAATAATGGACTCCAAGTGTGACAAACTAGATTTTTATAACACATTTTTACAAGTATTTTGCTAAGACAAAGCCCTTAGTAGTGAAATCTTTTGAAAACTAAATAGCACAAAAACTGTCTTTGAAATTGATTTGTAAAAACCTGAGTGCCACTTCAACTTACATATCATACATAGATTTTTTACCAAAATTAAAATTTTATTGAAGAGCAACAGAAATACTTTTATTAAACATTAGGATCCATCCAGTGGTTCACATACACAACCCCTGTATTATTACAATATATTTTCCATACTACACAATCCAAATTATATAGTACTCAATACATCCCATCCGTAAAGTCTAATCATCCTTGACCTTACTAATTGATGGGAGTAATAGATTTTTCAATTAACAGAAAATTACAGTACTTAAATCTTTATTTTAATAGGTTCTGGAGATAGTACTTTAAGAAGAATCCAACGCCTCTTTTTTATCTCAATTTGGAGTTAAATTGAGTTTAGAATTGAATTTTTTATTTTATTTTTATTTTTAATGGTCCAGATTTATTAGATCAATTATCATTATAATCTTTGATCCATATGTCCAATTGTTTTACTATAACATGTTTTTTTGGGGTTTTGGGATGTTATGAATCCATCTAATAGATCAGATCAACATTTTAAGATCTTTTTATTATTATGTTCCAACCTTATTTGCAAGATCTTAGCTATAGATCAATAAAAATAGTACATAAATATTCAATTATGTGAATTCAATAGATTTTAGACTTGAAGAGGAATTCAATGGTTCTTTTCGATCTCAATTCGGGGTCAAAATGAGTGTGGAATTTAATTTTAAAGATTTTATTTATTTATTTATCATTTCAACGGTCCAGATTCAATCCAGACAATGAGAACACAAAAAGACAAGGCAGGCCGTGTCTCCGTCTTCGGGATGCAGTGGCGTCGCAATCAGTTAAAGATCGTGTTGCACGTGCACACACACGGGGGCCGTGCCATTAGGGGGCGTCTACTTCGACATTCTTGTACTGTGCCTTGGATACAGATCATCGGAGAATCATTTAGACGGTCCGATCTAGACCATTAGATTAATCATCACCAAATCTCCATTAACTAGGTTCAAAAATTTGATTGTAACTTCACATCTAAGGGTTTTGGGCCCTCTTAAATCCATTGGATAGCTTAGATTCCTCATCTGAGTCGTCCTTGATGGAGTTCCACACCATGTTCACTGGTACTAGTTTCACCAAAAAATCATGCAAGAAAAACCAGTCTAGTGACCTATTTTCTATAAAATATATCAAAAAAGGAAGAGGGGAGAGAGGAGACCAACCTAGAAGTGTCCAAAGAGAAGATATTTTCAAAAAAACAAGAAAACCCTCCTGGAGAGATGTCAGTGCCAGAGAAGAAATAAGTTGAGATTCTTTGATGAATTTATTGGTGGATCATCCAATAATCTTAGGGCTTTTATAGGACAAGTCTTTTTGCATCCTTTTAAGGGTTTTGATTATTGAAATAGTTGCTTCATTCAGATGACTAATTGAATTTAGGGTTTTTGGGTGGAAACCCTCCTCATCAGGGATGATACATCTCCAGAAGTGCCCCAACTTTAGACAAAGGTTTGACCATTGGTTGCGCCTGGTACTTGCCTTCCAGTGAAAGAGAGAGGAGAGAGAAAGAGGAGAAAGAAAGAAGAAAAGAGGGAGGAGGAGGAGGGAGAGATTGGGATCAGAGGGGGACTTAGTGCATTTCGTGGGAAAATTTTGGGAAAATTTTTGGCCTAATTATAGGCAACTTTTGGAAATTTTATTTAATTTCTTATTTTAATCTAAATTCCACTAAAAAATATTAAAATGGGGCGTGAAAATTCCACTACCTCTACTAGGGGTTGAGTGTTGGCTGATGTTTGACTTGCATCACTGTTGATCTTAGTGCTTACCTATTCTTTTTGGTCCCACTAAAAAGTAAAATTACCATTTTGCCCTTTTAATTCAAAAATTAAGAAAAATACGAATTTTCATCTGAATTCAAAATTTAGCATACATATAGTCATTTGACTTGATTTTTTTAGTATATTTCAAATATACATGTCTTAATTCTTAATTCCATTTCTATGAAAAAAAAGGATTTTGTTAGAACTTTAACTTCCAATTTCGTTTTCAAAATTTCAACTTCTTACTTTTACTAATTCAAATATATTGGTAAAAATTGGGGTTATTTGTTTTTCTTAAGAAGTTTTGGTATTATATTTTCCCATTTTACTATATCTCTATATCTCATTTGTCATGTAATTTTACTCAAATGTAAAGGTCATTTCTCTATACTCTAGAATTTTATCTTTTATTTAGTTATCCTTGTTGAAACTCTTCACCTTTACTAATTTTGGAGAGAAAATAGTCATTATTCCTTGAATTCTTCTCAAGTGATTTCATCTATATTTTGGTAATTAGATCCATTTGTCTAATTGTCATTATTATTTCTTATTGTATTATATATATGTGGCAATTTTATCTCTTTATTATTATTATTATTATTTTAGAGTTTGTAATAATTCTAGGGTTCTTCTCTAATTCTAGCACCTATTCTTCAAAAATTTCCATTTTACCTTTCCTACAAAGGTTGGAATTAATCTTCTAGACTTTTTCCATCATATTTTCTAATTTATCATTTGTTTCTCTTAAACTTCCTCTATTTCACTCAATACAAGTGAATAATAACCATATACTAGTGTTAGGGTATTTTATCTGTAAACAGATATGTTTATTTAAGACTTTAGGTTAAACCTGAATATCCTTACATTACACCACTACATGTTGTAATATTTTTATTACTTGATTTCATGGCTTCTTTATTTTCAAAAGGTGGCTAGCCTTGTTTGTAAAAATTTTAAATAGCAAAAGAAAATTCCTTGAAATTCATTTCTAAAAACCCGAATGCTACTTTCACACTCTTACATATATACATATTTTGTATATAACATATATTTCTACTAAAATAATTAATAGAAATTTATTTATTAAAACTAGTAAGATCGATCAGTGGTTCACATACACAGCCCCTTTATTACATATGATGTCTAAAGTACACAAATCCAAACTACAATACAAACTTGTACATTTCCTTGATCAATGGTATAGTTGTTGTATTCCCCTATAGTATCCATCTACTCTTTTCTATCTCTATCTGAGATATTGTAAACATTCAAACATTTACAATATCTCACCAAGCTATGCTTGGTAGGAGATTTAAAAAGCATATGGAATTTACAACACCATATATAATTCAATAAACCTTTCATGAATCTAATATTTATATCCATCATATTCCATATAAATCAAGTAATTCAATTTCCATAAACCATACTATGATTGATAACTCTATCATATAATTTCTCATGTAAAATCTTCAATGAATATTCCCAAACAACTCACAATAATACTTTATATATATAAACGGTTAAAATTATGAAAAATAATTAATATCTTCAATAATGATACCATAATATTCATACCTAGACTACACTGGGTTGAATAATCATCTAGCCTCTATTGGAAACTATCCCTTCATGGAAAATCTCAATAATGAGCATTTACTAGGCATTTCATCATGCCATGTTATAAGGCATCTTATAATGCCATGCATCATAATGGAAAAATACACAAAGGACTACTATGTTGTAATTCAGCCCATATTAGTGCACTTGGATAATTTTCAATTAACTCTATTGATGCCACGGTAGAAAATATTATTTCACTATCCACATGGAGAGACAAGACCTTCTCGTAATTGCCCCACCCAACTTTTAGCCTCACTTAGGGCATGTTATACATCACATCATCTATTTCAGAGAGCGGATGACCAAACTTTATAACTCTCCTAGCATAGTATCCCTAGGCTTTATGCTTGTCAAAAACAAAATCCACAGGCTTCCATGCCTGTACGGAAAGTAATAGTAATATTAGTAGGAGATTTGTCTATTTATAAAAACTTGCCTCACCATCCTCATATTTTGGTATACTTATACTGAGGATATAATCTCAAATTGAAGTTTAGGGATAGTCATTTAATATAAATGATACTCATGTTTATTAATTAAATTTAGGGATAATCATTTAATATAAATGATATCCATTTCCCTTAATTTTGGTATTCATATACCAATGATGTAATTTCATATATAAGTGTAGGGATAACCATTCATATAAATGGTACACAAGTATTTATCATGTATTTAACCTAATTAGACAATTTAATTCTAACATATACTCATCAAATAGTAATCACATAATTCTAAGCATGATATAGTTCTCATTAAGTCACTAAACATTCAATAATTAAATTCTATAATTTTATGCACAATATAAATGACAATTATTTTCATAAGATCATGTTTATCACATAGATCTTACACATCAATAAAATGCATTCTTGAGCTTACGCCTACCTCAAATGTGGTAATCCCACTCTGTAAGATCTTCTGTAATCTTGATCGACGTATGAAATGTGTCAATTCATACATATTGTTATTATCTATCATAATTTTAGATAATCTTATATTTACCTTTCTTTGATTATATCTATCTTCTTTTAGGATTTGTCGAATTTTTTCATTCTTGTTCCGTGATTAATATTAAGGATCCAGATCTCCTTGTATTCTTTCATCTATCTCTTTCAAATAGTGTTTCTAACTATTGACATTATAAATCTGCAATTAGATTAACTTCTTATATGTCATGTCTAAGTATTTTCTAATCCTAATTCTTTATATACATTTCATTGATTTTGATCTTTATATATTTCTTTGATCAATAGTTCACAGTTGTTGATCAAGATCAAGAGGAATCCAACACCTCTTTCTAATCTTAATTTGGAGTTAAATTGAGTTTAGAATTGAATTTTTAGTATTTCTATTATTTTCAATAGTCCAGATTTATCATATCTATTTTCATTATAATCTTTAATCCATATGTCCAATTGTTTTACTATAACATGTTTTTCTAGGATTTTGGGATGTTTTGAATCCATCTAACGGATCATATCAATATTTTAAGATCTTTTTTAGTATATTCCAACCTTTCAGATAGTGTTTCATATACATCTCATTGATTTTGATCTTTAAGATTTCTTTGATCAATAGTTCACAGTTGTTGATCAAGATCAAGGGTTTAGATCCTATATCTTCTAGTCCCTATTGATTTCATTTTGATCTAAGATTGATCTTTTGATCATCCCTTAAGACAATGATCTAGATCTATTTTCCTTGAATCATATTGGTCAAGGGTTTAGATCATCTGCCTATTGATCTATATTTGATCTAAAACCGATCTAAAACATATATTCTAATTCAAGAATATAATATAAAATTATGATTATTTCTTTTATTATTCTTTGTCATTCAAGTTTCATAATTGATCATGTTTGATCATAATTATTTTATTTAAAATTTAATTTGATTTGGTAATTTCCTAACCTTTTATGTTCTTATTATTAATGCTCAACTAGTTACTATTTTCCTATTTGAAGTGATTTTTTCTTCCTAAGTCTATACTGCTGCTCCTTATATCAGATTTGACTAATGCTTACCAGTTAAAGTTTGCTCAAAAAGTGGTTAATACAATCCTCATGTAATAAGGCATTTAGACCTCAACAAATATCAACGAAAGGCAAGGAAAAATCACTTGGATCTTGTATATCCCCTATAACCACGATGTCCATAGTCCACTAGAGTGACACTAGATCAGCCTTCTATAAGGTTTCTATGAGCTCTTTTATCCTAAGTCCCTTTTTTACTTGATTTTAACTTATGTTTATTAACACAAATAATGTCATTCATGGATTTTTATAATTCTCCTAAATGGGCTAAGGAAACAATGGTAAATTCCATTCCTTATATTTTACTAATTACAGTAGCCTTTTCTAGGATTAAGTTCATGTCATTCCTGTATTGTAAGTGTCCATGAAAGTAAATCTAAATTTTAAATAATTACATCCTTAATCATTTTTCGTAGTTACTTAACATGAACATTAAATCACAAAAATAAATCTACTATCAAATCAGAGATAATTAAACTAAAATTTAGCAATTCAAATGATAATTAAGCATATAAAAAATGTCCATCATTATCCAATGATCAAATTTGATTTTCACTCTTTATATCTAGGGTTTTCATCCCATTAAGGGTCCATATCTTAAAATTTTCACATTTATGTCACACCTAACACATAATTTCATGTAATCTCATAGCTAGATCATCAATACATCCCATCCATTAAGTCTGATCATCCTTGATCTCACTAATCAAGGAGATTAGTAATAGATTTTTCAATTAATAAAAAATTACAATACTTAAATCTTCATTTTTATGGTTTCATAGATGGTACTTTTCAAGAGGAATCTAACACCTCAATCTGATCTTAATTTGGAGTTAAATTGTGTTCAGAATTGAATTTTCAATATTTCTATTATTTTCAACAGTGGAGATTTATCAAATCTACTTTCATTATAATCTTTGATCCATATGTCTAATTGTATTACTATAACTATAACATGTTCTTCTAGGGTTTTGGGATGTTCTAAATCTATCTAATGGATCAGACAAACATTTTAAGATCTTTTTGAGTATGTGTTCCAACCTTATTCGCATGATCTTAGCTATAGATAAATAAAAATAGTACATAAATATTCAATTATATGAATTCAATTGATTCTAGACTTGAAGAGGAATTCAATGGTTCATTCCAATCTCAATTTGGAGTTAAATTGAGTATGCGATTTAATTTTAAAGATTTCTGATCATTTTAATGGTCCAGATTCAATTTGGACAGTGAGAATGTGAAAAGACGGGTTGGGGTGCGTCTCCGTCTTTGGGACACAGGCGGCATTGCAGTCGGTTAATGAGCGTGTCGCACGCGCGCCACACACATGGGGGTGCACTCGTAGGGGGCATCTGCTTTAGTATTCTTCTACTGCGTCTTGGATACAGATCAACAGAGAATCATTGAGATAGTCCAATCTAAACCTTCAGATCAACCATCTCCTGATCTCCATTAACCAGGTTTAGAAATTTGATTGTAACTTCACATCTAAGGGTTTTGGGCCCTCTTGACTCCATTGGACAACTTAGATTCCTCATCTAAGTCATCCTTGATGGAGTTCCACACCATGTTCACTAGTACTGGTTTCATCGAAAAACCATGCCAGAAAAACTAGTCTAATGACCTATTTTCTATAAAATATACCTAAAAAGGAAGAGGGGAGAGCAGACCTACTTGGAAGTGTCCAGAAGAGAAGATATTGCTGGAAAAACAATAAAACCCTACTGGAAAGATGTTAGTGCCAAAGAAGAAATAAGTTGAGATTTTTCAGCAAAATTACCAGTGGATCATCCAATAATATTAGGGCTTTTGTAGAACATGTCTTTTTACATCTTTTTAAGGGTTTAGATAATTGAAATAGTTGCTTAATTTGGACGGTTAATTAAATTTAGGGTTTCTAGGTGGAAACCCTCCTCATTGGGGACGACAAGTCTCTGGATGGGCCTCGACTCTAGACAGAGGTTTGGCTGTCAATTGTGCCTGGGATGTGCCCTCTAGTGAAAGAGAGAGGAGAAAGAAAGAAGAAAAGAGGGAGAAGGATGAGGAGGGAGGGATTGGGATCAAAGGGGGAGTTAGCGTGGTTTGTGAAAATTTTATGGAAATTTTTGGCCTATTTAGAGGCAACTTTTATAAATTTTAATTAATTTCATATTTTAATCTAAATTCCACTAAAAAATATTAAAATGAGGAGTGGAAATTCCACTACCTCTACTAGGGGCTGAGTATTGGTTGATGTTTGAGTTGCATCATTACTAACCTCAGTGCTTATCTAACTTTCTTGGGTCCCACTAAAAAGTAAAATTACCATTTTGCCCTTTTAATTCAAAATTTAAAAAAATACAGATTTTTCATCTGAACTCAAAATTTAGTGTACTTATAGTCATTTGACTAGATTTTTTGAGTATATTTCAAATATTCATGCCTTAATTCTTGATTCCATTTCTATAAAATTGGATTTTCTCAAAACTTCAGCTTCTAGTTTTGTTTTCAAAATTTCAACTTCTTATTTTTACTAATTCAAATATATTCGTAAAAATTGGGTTTATTACATTTTTCCCCTTATAAGAATTTTGTCCTCAAAATTTAACATAACAACTCACTTATGAGTTTTAATCATCTCATTCATAACTTTGCTCATGTGGCTTACCACTTAAGGAAATCTCGATTTCTTTTTCATTCATAACTCATAGTACCTTCTCCTCAAAGTATAATTCACATTACTAGGTCATTTACCAAAATACATAATTATAACACAATTGATACTTTAACTAATGATGCTAATTCATCAAATACTTATCTTGATACTTGCTAGAATTTCAAAAGGATTAATAACTCTTATACTGAGTTATCCTTTTATCCAAACTTCCTAATCCCTTTGGCTAGCATCATAAATTTTAACTCTCATATTCACCAGTCCGTAATTATAATACTTCATCTATTTATATCTTAACTTCAATTTCTCATCCCCATTCCTTTCTAATGCATATAAGCTTTAGCATATCTTTCCTGATATGGATAGTCCTTAGACTATCTACCTAAGAGTGACATGTTGAATTGATTCTTAGATAATCTAACTAATGTTCTTTGTAACAATCTTCCAACCTTTGAAAATAATTATTTTTATCTCTATTCTTACAATATTTGGAAGTAATTATCTTGTCTCTATTCTAGATAATCATACTTCTTTACTAATTCTTTTCTAATGAAATTCTCTTTTCAGATCCTGATATTGATTGATAATATCCTTGTAATAATTCTTTCCTCAAACTTTCATTAACAGTTTGTCTATTGTTTTTGTAAAAGCTATTCCTTTACCAAAAATTCCTTTTTATTCATAGCACTTGACTTTCTAAATATACCTTCCCAAGATGATTTATGGATAGTGTCATAGTAATCATTTTATATATACTCCATCCACTTTTGTTATCTCATATTCATAACAATATTCTTGAAGTTCTAATAATCAATTATAATATTTACTTTTTCATTGTATGGATAACATTAGTTTCACAACTTCTAGATTGTGTAATTGGAATTTTATCTCATGCTTCTTTCATTACTATGAAGACGTTAAGTTTTTTGCAAGTGCACAGCTGTTGTAGTCTAGCTAGTACAAGTCCGGGTCAATTCCATGGGGAGTCAACTTGAAAAGGTAGCATTTATATAAATTTTAATTATAAATTAACAAAATTAAAATTCAATTTCATCAACCAATCCATGAGTATTCGATTTTGAATTTAAACAACACGAAATGAAAGAAAATTACATTTAACTGCATCTTCCCTATTTTGGCTGCTATGTCACATAGCAGATCACAACAGATACTAATCAATAATAATGTAACTTCAACATAAGTTAAATACAATAACAAGCTAAATATATTTTTCCTATCTTGATCATTGTGTCACACAATGAACAAGAAGTAAAAATACAAATTCTAGAAACAAATTCAAGAACAACACTAACTTGGATTAAGTAAAGCATGGATAGACATAAAGATGAAATAAAGAACAAGACAAAAAAATGGGACACAAATGACATTTTATTTAAAGTTAGATGGGCATTTTTGGAATTTGTTACAAAATATCCTCTTCTTCAACTTCAACCCGTAAGGGAGAAAACACAACAGAGTGAAGAGGAGGAAGATGGGGAGAAGAGATGACGACTAGAGGAGAACGTTGGTGTAGGATCGGCATCAAGTCTAATTCCCGGTGATGCATATTGGCCATATGGAGAAAAGAGGAGCAGAGAATAGTGCTATTGGAAATGGGAAAGATCGATGATGACGAAAATGGAGAAAAAAGAGAGTAACAAGTGAAATTAGAGTGGAATGGTGAGGAGATGGAGGGTAAGGGAGAAGAAGAGGAGGAGAAGAGGGGGAAAGAGGGAAAACCCAAATCCTTCTCCATGCCGTTGGTGAGGTAAATTGAGAGAGAGAGAGAGAGAGAGAGAGAGAGAGAGAGAGAGAGAGAGAGAGAGAGAGAGAGAGAGAGAGAGAGAGAGAGAGAGAGAGAGAGAGAGAGGCTAGAATCACACGATCCGTCACTGCCTGGTGGAAAATGATGCTTGGGCAGGGAGCTGAGGACATGCAGTGAACAGAGGAGATGAAGAACAGTGCTGGAGAAGGGATGATAGCTGGTGTACAAGTGGAATAGGCGGGTCAAGTTGGTCTGGGGAGTGATGAGGAAGAGGCCCGATGCAGGGTGCTGGAAGATCTTCCCTACTGTAATGATCTTAATTTTTAAATTTTATTTTAAAGGATTATAAATTAATTTTTAAATTTCACTGAATTGACCTTTTGAAAGACATCAAAATAGACCCCAATACCTTCACCTTTGGATTGTATTCAAAAAGATGATTCAAATGATACCAAGTTTACTAAAATCGAAGTTCGGATGAAGAAGATATGTGTAGTTAATGAAGGGCAATTTTGAAAAAGAAAGAAAAGGGAGCTTAAACAGAGGGGGCCATATTTGATACAGGTGCCCCCTCACCCCCAACTTAAGGAAACCCAACGCAATCGTTGGCTTGCCTTCCCAAAGCCAACAGAAAAAAAAATGAAAGAAGAACCATGCTTAGGAGGAGAAATGCGACTCTGGTGGAGGAGGAGAGAGAAGGAGAAGGGAAAGGAAAGGAAAGGAAAGGAGAGAGGGAGAAGAAAGAAAAAAACATAGATCATGCCGAAGAGAGTGAACCGACAATGAAGAAGATGGGAATGAGAGAGAGAGAGAGAGAGAGAGAGAGAGAGAGAGAGAGAGAGAGAGAGAGAGAGAGAGAGAGAGAGAGAGAGAGAGAGAGAGAGAGAGAGAGAGAGAGAGAGAGAGAGAGAGAGAGAGAGAGAGAGAGAGAGAGATGAAGCTTCCATAGTAGGCAGGCATGTAGGCAAGAAAGGGGCAAGGACTTCTATGTTTGTCGAATTTTGCAGTTGTCGTCGAGAAGATGACAGCTCGGATCCGATCATCTTGCTCTGCATGAAGAGTTGAACCAAAGCCCTATGTCTATTGAGTGATTCAAGTGGTTCTTGGTGGTCAATCAGAGAAGAGATTGACACACGATGAACTCAAAGATCATCGCTAGAAAATGATGATCAATCTAACAAATACATTTAGGGAAGAAGGCTAGAGACCCATTGTGAGGTAGGAATTCCAAAACCCAACTCATGCATTCCATGTTTTAGCTAGATTCATGCTGTCTTATGCTAGATATAGGGTTTTAAATTGATTTGCATGTAGATTTTAATTGTTTATTGAAAAACATTACCAAACCTTCGATTAGCTTGATTTGAACTGAGATTGCTTGATTTAGGACTGATGAACAGCACTGTAGGAGTGCTGATGCACCTGTCTGAGGTTCCGATCATCTGATTGGAGCTTGGATAGGAGTGATCGGACATTTGAACCCCTGTCCACCGATGATCCAACCATTAAATTTTAAATCTGCACTTAGATAAGTATAAAATAGGTCTTAATTATCCTTGATCAATAGCTGATCGGAGCTGTAGCCACTCGATTAACATTTTGATCATTGATCCATGGGTTGTGGTGGCAGATCTAACCATTGTGCACCTCTATTGCTAGATTCGACCATCCAAATTGTAATTTATGCTTAAAAATGGTTAAACACAAACTTTTTTGGCTAGGATGTAACTGGAATGTCAATATGTGTGGGAAAACAGATCAGACAATCTGGACAATCAGATATGTTACTATGTAAACAGTGTTTGACAACATTTGATTGATGATTAGATGCTGCCATTGAGTTCCTCATCCTTACAAATGATAGGATGAGTCAAAATTTTAAGATTTTGGAGTGAAAGAAATCGAATGATCTAGGCCTTTTGATCTGTCATTATTTAAACAAGAACTCGTGATGTCTGATCAAAGATCAGATGCCATAGATGAATTTCTAAACCTTGAATTGGCTTAAATATGATATCAATTATGGAATTTGGATAAACATCCATTGAACCATCTAGCTGTTCGATTGGACAGTGATGGAAGAGGAACCTAGCAATGTCTAATTGGTAATCAAATGCCACTGTTACGTACCTTAACCCTTATTAAGTAAACATACTCTGAAATTCTAAAAGATTAGGGCATTAATTATTAGAAAATTGATGGATTGAATGAGGACCATTGATTGCCACTACATACATTGTTTATTAAGCCATTAGAACTCCAATAGTCTTTTGGATTCTAATTAATGAGCTTTGAATCGTAATAGCCAACTCAATCACTCAAACAATCTGGATCGTTAAGAGAATCATTAAATCAAGGACCTTGGCTAAATAATCATGACCTTGAGTTTATGGTTAACAACTGAGAACATAGGATTAGACCTTGAAATACTAAGTCAGATTACCATGTCTTATTAGATTAAACTATTGGATCTAGATTGTTTATCAATGAGGATATTTGAATGGTAAATGTAAATCTAAACTGTGAACCACTAATTGGTGAATAGATGATGGGCCTAGGACTGAACTGATTATGTATCCCTCTATGTAATACATGATCAGTGGAAAATTAAATGGTTCATGATAACCTAAGCCGTTAGACTTTGATTAAAACAAAAATTTTATGTACTCATTTATATATGATTCAACATTGACAAGAACTCTGTAACATCAATAGAGAATATTAGCCGATAAGTCGAGTTGAGGAAGGAACTTAGTGAAATTAAGAATTTTGCCTAAGAGGTAGGTGGTTTTAACATCTATTTGCCCTTGAGATTTTGAATAATCAAATCTTAGTTTATCATATTTTCTATTTCAGATTACTTGACTATCATGAAACTTACACTTCATCATGTTACTTTCTTTTAATCTTGTAAAGAATGCAATGTTTCCAAATGAGACATGTGAACTATATATATGTATGTATGTATGTATGTATGTATGTATGTATGTATGTATGTATGTATCTTCGTAGCCATGATGCATGTTTTTGTATGAAAAACAAAAATGATGTTGTTCATTACATGTAGTTGAGTGCCTTTGAAAGAAATGATGATATTTGAAATGCATCAATCCCATGTTTTGAGATTGAGTTAAAGAAATGCTTGATTTTGCATGAGATTTATATTTATATAATTTAAGATCATTTGGGATTGAGATATATGTTTATTCAGGCTAATGAGCCTAGTGGGCACTATGCTAAGAGGTTATATGGGGTGGCCTCCCGGCCTCTAACCACCAAAGGTGGAAGGTATCCATGCCCAAAGTGGCATCGTTTTTCTAGACTATTGTGGTAGGAACAACTATTGGAGGTGGTCATAGCACCCTTTCGAGACGTATCTGCAATCACCGTGGAGGCTACAGTGGCTAGCTCCTAGATACCAGGTGCACACGACTCAGTGATATGGTCATGAGCATAGTGTACCATAAGATTTTTGTTTTGTGACCCCATGTAGATGGGCTTGATGATGGTCTTTAGGTGAGTACTCATAACCAATTGGCTGATATGTTCGCTGGGGTGCATATGTGGACATGATGATGTTGTCAATTTGGGATTGCCGACGTTCGTGATTTAATTGATGATTACTTCAATACTTTGAGGATCTTATGACATTTGATCTCTCAAGTTAGTAGATCTTTTATATAGTTCTCAAGTTATGTTTACATGTGATTTTGGGAATTGTTCTATGTTGCAATTTACTTGAGATTACTATGATGATATAACCATTTGAAAAATGCATGTTTAAAGTCGTATATGTTTTATATGGATACTATCTGAAATGTCTTGGCATGAAACTGTGAAACTAAGATTGAAAAACTACTTTAATCCTCTTTCTTATATGTGATTTGATCACTCTATTATTTGGAATAGCATGAAAAATGATTTAAAATATTATTTAGAATTGTATTTTAAAATGGGTAAAATGGATGTGAAATTACCTACACAAGCCCAAGCTTGCTGAGACATTGTAAATTGTTTACAACGTATTAGGTGTGAAGGAGTAGAACAGAGGAAAGAGAGCAGAAGACCGCACTAAAGATCTCAAGATGACTAAACAGGTATAACAAGCAGTTTTGCAATATGGTTAATGATTTATTGAAGTATTACTTTGAATTGATATAACTTTACTTTATGGACATGTGGATTAAAGTGGTAATGGCATGGCTATGACTGGATTGATCCTGGTTATGATTTTCTTTTGATTTGGTTGAATTTTGATTTTCAAAATACAAAGTTATGTATGTAAATGTGATGGGATGGAGACGAAGTCTCCCTTATCCTTTTATTTATAAAATTGTGTTTATCAGATACTTCACAATGACATGTGTTAAATGTCTAATGTCGAAAAACAGAGAAAACTCTGCCAGATTTTTGGTAGAAATGTAGTGCACATTTCATCAATAATCCTTTTAAAAAAAAGAAAAATAACACTTACTCTGCATAATAGTTCCATGAACCATACTATGCATAACAGTTCTACCCATTCATATACCCTTATGAAACTTATATGAAACTGCACCCTTTATCATATACATATAGCATACATGCACATATATGAAAATTGTTAAAAGACATACAAAATTATGAATATAATCAATATTACCTAATTTACATTCTCAAACTATACTTGGTTTCAGAATCATATCCCTCATCATGTGGGGTTCATAATCATCCAGCCTCTACTAGTATATCAATATAATCCTCATGCCCCTCACTATATGGGGTCCACAATCCTCCAGCCATTGCTGAGAAAACAATATAAGGCATCTCATAATGCCACCATATAAGCACCATAGTGCATCAAATATAAGGACTACTATGCATGCAGTCTAATTTGTATAGCATGCTCGAATAACTACTTTCATAATACCAAATGTAAAAAATCATCTATGTCATGTCTAAATGGGTAGATAGACCGTCATAGTGGTGGTCTTCCCATAATTGTCCCACCCAACCTGTTGCCTCTCTTTGGGCATGGTATCATCATATATCACATTTTGGAGAGCAGGTGGCCAAACCCTCGTAACCCTCCTAGCATAGCATCCCTAGGCATATGCCAGAATAAAACAAAACTCTCAGGCCTTCATGCCTGGATGTAAAGTAATCATAATTAAAGGTGATTTGCCTGTTCATATATTTCATAAAAAGAATAACATCCTCACTTACTTGGTGCTAATCCACCAAGGATGTATCCTATAAACCTAAACTCATACATCATCAATACTGACATGGTACCCATGTACCATAAACATAATTTCACAATTCACATACATGATGTACTAGTCATAAGCATCAATTATAACATACAATTCTTTTAATTAACATTATTTTCATAACTACAATTTAAAGCATGTCGAATATCAATCATCCCATTTTAGTTTCATAACATTCATAATTAGAAATAAGATCATGTTTAGAACATGCATCTTATTATTTAAACATACCTTCTTAAATTTCCACCTACCTCATGTGACACATTCTTCAATTCCACTAGCATTGATCGCCATCCATTCATGTTGATAAAATCCTCATTTTTACCTAGACCCTCCAAATCAAACAATCAATTAGTAACTTCTAACTAAACGATCTAATTGAATAAGTCACATTGATCATAATCATAGAACTTGATCAATTTCCATACATGGATCCTAGATTGATCTCGACCATTGATCAAGATCAGTGAAATCTCTCTAATCAATCTTTTGATCCTAAATCTCTCATCAGATTCTTGATCTACACTTCCTAATGGTCATGATAGATTATTTGAATTGGAAAAACGAAGTCAAATAATCACAGATTCAATGGTCTGACCCTCGATCAATGGTTGGGTAAATTCACCAGTTGGGTCTTCTTGGATCAAGAATTAGAAAGATGGATTTTTTTCCTCACGTCAAAAGGATTGCGAGGGTACTCTCAGATTTCTAAAACTCTTCCTGGATTGATCAAAATCTAGGTTTGAAGTTCAAGGTTTAAAATGGGTAACTGAGTCAACTAAGTTTCTCCTAACGAGTCAGGGGCGAGTTGACTTGGCAAGTTTACTCTGCCCTAACTTGTCAGAGTCAAGGGAAAGAGGGATGGAAATGGGGTACTGGTGGTGGAGGTGGCCAGATTATGCACTGTCCGTTCTAAGTCACTAGAAACTATAGGGAAAACGGAGACCAAGGGGAAAAATCCAGCGATCTCTGGTTGGTCTGAACACGCTGGCCGGCTTGAAGGCTTGGCCGTGCTAGTACCGTGGAGAAGACAAGGGAAAGAGGGTTATAGAGTGTTTTTCCTTTACAGGCATTCAAATGTGGCCAACATCGTCGCCAAAGAAAGAAAGGAGAAATTTGGGGTTTCAGACGATCGGTTTGGCTGAGCTTGATTAACGGAGAAAACGGGGGACAGATCTGAGAGAGAGAAAAGGGTAGAGAGAGTGAGATACGTTGAGACCTGGGCATGCTAGAGATAGGGGAGATCTATGTGGTCATTCCCTGTGAGTGGTAATGGGGATCTGCTCGAACAAAATGTTTTCCAGCTATGGGGAAAGAGATTGGAGGTAGGGGTTGTACTCTAGAGATCTAGGTTTTACAAGTGAAGGGAAACAAAGAGAGGAAAATGATAGGGATCTAGGGTTTCTGGTGAAACCGGAGAACAAGGTTGTGGTTGCTGGGTTTTGCAGATTGTCTGTAGGGGGAGATCGAATGGATGGGGTTGCTTGGGGGATTGCCGAAAACAATGGGTGTTTGTCGATGATTTTGTAGCATGAAAACCCGATAGGGTTTTCTGATCGTGCCCAGATTGATGGGGATGGTGTCTTCCATGGGGAAAGGAGTGAACTACTCAGTGAAAGGTGGCCCCAAGCAACTGAAGATGGTGAAGATGGTGGAACACTGGCATCTGGTTGCCAAAGTTTGTGGTTTGCCAGTAGGGAAAAAGGTACGCTAAATAGAAGAGGGGAGAGGCGTGGAATGCTAGGGTTAAGGTTGTCAGGTATGTTCTCTTTGAGAACAGATCGTGCGATAAGGGGGTGCCATTACCAAAATAGCCCTGACTTTGAAGTCCCATAACTTCCTCATCTAGACTCCATTTTTAGCGTTCTTTAGGTCGTTAGATTCCATTTTCTGAGTATAATCCAATTATGTATCTTTTAGTTCTTCATTCTAATTCCATGAAAAGTTATTCTCCTAGAAAACTCATACCTTCATCATGCAATAGTAAAATTTTGGAGTTGTTACAATGAACTTGGCTCTAATACCAACTGAGACGACCCAGGTTTTTAAAACACTTTTTCATGTTTATTTTCAAAAGGTGGCTAGCCTTGTTTGTAAAAAATTTAAAAATTTAAATGGTGGAAACATTTTCTTTGAAATTCATTTCTATGTGAGATATTGTAAACATTTAAACATTTACAATACCCCAACAGGCTATGCTTGGTAGGGGATTTAAAAAGCATATGGAATTTACAACACAATACATAATTCAATAAACCTTTCATAAATCTAATATTCATATCCATCATATTCTATATAAATTAAGTAATTCTATTTTCATAAACCATACTATGATTGATAACTCTATCATATAATTTCTCATGTAAAATCTTCTATGAATATTCCCCAACAACTCACAATAATACTTTATATATATAAACAGTTAAAATTATGAAAAATAATTAATATCTTCAATAATAATACCATAATATTCATACCCAGACTACACTATGTCAATAATCATCCAGCCTCTACTGGAAAATATCCCTTCTTGGGAAATCTTAGTAATGAACATGCTTAAGGTTCCACCTCCTCAAATGTGGTAATCCCACTCCTTAAGATCTTCCGCGATCTTGATCGACTTATGAAATCTGTCAATTCATACATAATGTTATTATCTATCATAATTTTAGATAATCTTGTATTTATCTTTCTTTGATTATATCCATCTTCTTTCAAGATTTGTCTGATCTTTTCATTCTTGTTGCTTGATTAATATTAAGGATCCAGATCTCCTTGTATTCTTTCATCTATCTTTTTCATATAGTGTTTCTAACTGTTGTTCTTATAAATCTGATACTTAGATTAACTTCTGATCTATTAGATCTAAGTATTTTCTAATCCTAATTCTTCATATACATCTCATTGATTTTGATCTTTATAGATTTCTTTGATCAATAGTTCATAGTTGTTGATCAAGAGGAATCCAATGCCTCTTTTTGATCTTAATTTGGAGTTAAATTGAGTTCAGAATTGAATTTTTAATATTTCTATTATTTTTAATAGTCCAAATTTATCATATCTATTTTCATTATAATCTCTAATCCATATGTCTAATTGTTTTACTATAACTATAACTTGTTTTTTCGAGGTGTTGGGATGTTTTCAATCCATCTATTAGATCAAATCAATATTTTAATATCTTTTTGAGTATGTTCCAACCTTATTAGCATGATCTTAGCTATAGATATATTAAAAAAAAAAAAAAAACTGCATATAAATCTTCAATTATATGAATTCAATATATTCTAAACTTGAGGAGGAACTCAATGGTTCTTTCCGATCTCAATTTGGAGTTAAATTAAGTTTAGAATTTAATTTTAAAGATTTTTTTTTTTTATCATTTTAACGGTCCAGATTCAATTTGGACAATGAGAACACTAAAAGACAATGCAGGCCGCTTCTTCATCTCCGGAACACAGGAGCTTCGTAGTCGGTTAACAATCGCACCGCCCACGGGGGCACACCCATGGGGGTCATTTGCTTTGGCATTCTTCGACTGCATCGTGGATACAAATCACTGAAAAATCATTGAGACGGTCTGATCTAGACCTTCAAATCAACCTTCTCCAGATCTCCATTAACTCTGTTCAAAAATTTAATTGTAACTTTAGATCTAAGGGTTTTAGGCTGCAACAGCCAGGGTTTGATCCACACACAACCATATTGTTCGCTCTGGGCAATGCTTGCATGATTTTGTTCTTGCCTCGTGAGGAAAAATGCGTGGTTGTATGGAAAGTCCTCCGAAACCTTATCAACAGCCCAGACACTTTTTCCTTAGAGATATGGAACAAACTCTCAGTCCAACCCCGCCTTCATCACCTCAGACCATCTTGGTCTGTTGCCTCAGACTATCTTGGAGCCTCCCCCTCAAGCCATCTTGGCTCACCCTTAGGCCATCTTGGAAGACGGCAACGGGTTCACCTCTCCCCATTAGGGGACACGTGTCCACGCGTGCGGTTAGCCATCCACCATCGGGTCGGGGTCTGGCTCTGATACCACTATAATAGCCCGGGTTCGATCCACACACAATCATATTGTCCGCTCCGGGCAATGCCCGTACGGTTTTGTTCTCCCCTCGTGAGGAAAAAGGCGTGGTTGTATGGAAAGTCCTGCGAACCCTTATCAACAGCCCAAACACTTTCCCCCCAGCAACGTGGGATTAACTCTCAGTCCATCCCTACCTTCATCCCCTCAGACCATCTTGGTATGTTGCCTTAGACTATCTTGGGGCCTCCCCCTCAAGCCATCTTGGCTCACCCTGAGGCCATCTTTGAAGACAGCAATGGGTTCACCTCTCCCCCTTAGGGGACACGCGTCCATGTGTGTGGTTAGCCATCCACCATCGAATTGGGGTCGGGTTGTGATACCACTGTAATAGCCCAGGTTCGATCCACACACAACCATATTGTTCGGTTTGGGCAATGCTAGGATGGTTTTGTTCTTACCTCGTGAGGAAAAACGTGTGGTTGTATGGAAAGTCCTCCGAACCCTTATCAATAGCCTAGACACTTTCCCCCTAACGATGTGGGACTAACTCTCAATCCATCCCCGCCTTCATCCCTTCAGACCATCTTGGTCTGTTACCTCAGACTATCTTGGGGCTTCCCCCTCAAGCCATCTTAGCTCACCATCAGGCCCTCTTGGCAGACGACAACGGGTTCACCTCTCCCTCTTAGGGGAGATGCGTTCGTGTGTGTGGTTAGGCATCCACCATTGGGTCGGGTTCTGGCTCTGAAACCACTGTAACATCCTGGGTTCGATCAACACACAACCATATTGTCTGCTCTGGGCAATGCCTGCACGGTTTTGTTCTTCCCCCATGAGAGAAAATGCGTGGTTGTATGGAAAGTCCTCCGAACCCTTATCAATAGCCCAGACACTTTCCTCTTAACAATGTGGTACTAACCCTCAGTCCATCTTCGCCTTCATCCCCTCAGACCATCTTTGTCTTTTGCCTCAGACTATCTTGGGGCCTCCCCCTCAAGCCGTCTTGGCTCACCCTCAGGCCATCTTGGAAGACGGCAACGGGTTCACCTCTCCCCATTAGGGGACACATGTCCACGCGTGCGGTTAGCCATCCACCATCGGGACGGTGTCTAGCTTTGATACCACTGTAGCCCAAGGCTGATCGACACACAGCCATATTGTCAGCTCTGGGCGATGCCCGCACAGTTTTGTTCTTCCTTTGTGAGGGAAAATGCGTGGTTATATGGAAAGTCCTCCGAACACTTATCAACAACCCAGACACTTTCCCACTAGCGATGTGGGACTAACTCTTAGTCCATCCTCGCCCTTATCAACTCAAAAAATCTTGGTCTGTTTCCTCAGACTATCTTGGGGCCTCCTCCTCAAGCCATCATGGCTCACCCGCAGGCCATCTTGGAATATGACAACAGGTTCACCACTCCCCCTTAGAGACATGCGTCCGTTCGTGCAATTAGCCAACCACCATCGGGTCGGGGTCAGGCTCTAATTCCATTATAGGAGCCTAGGTTCGATCCACACACAACCATGTTGTCCACTTTGGGCGATGCCCACACGGTTTTGTTCTTCCCTCGTGTGGAAAAGTGCATGGCTATATGGAAAGTCCTTTGAACACTTATCAACAGCTCAGAAAATTTCCTCCTAGCAATGTGGGATTAACTATCAGTCCATCCTTGCCTTCATCCCCACAGACCATGCTGGTCTTTTGCCTCACACTATCTTGGGGCCTCCCCCTCAAGCCATCCCAGCCTTCATCCCCTCAGACCATCTTTGTCTATTACCTCAGACTATCATGGGGCCTCCCCCTCAAGCCATCTTGGAAGACGGCAATAGGTTCACCTCTCCCCATTAGAGGACGCGTGTCCACGCGTGCGGTTAGCCATCCACCATCAGGACGGTGTCTGGCTCTGATACCACTGTAGTAGCCCAAGGCTGATCGACACACAACCATATTGTTAGCTTTAGGCAATGCTTGCACGGTTTTGCTCTTCCCCCGTGAGGAAAAATGTGTGGTTGTATGGAAAGTCTTCCGAACCCTTATCAACAGCCCAAACACTTTCCCACTAGCGATGTGGGACTAACTGTGTGTCCATCCTCGCCCTCACCACCTCAAACTATATTGGTCTGTTTCCTCAGACTATCTTGGGGCCTCCCCCTCAAGCCATCATGGCTCACCCGCAGGCCATCTTGGAATACTACAACAGGTTCACCACTCCCCCTTAGAGACATGCATCCGTGCGTGCAGTTAGCCAACCACCATCGGGTCGGGGTCAGGCTCTAATGCCACTGTAACAACCCAGGTTTGATCCACACACAACTATATTGTTCAATTTGGGCAATGCTAGGATGGTTTTGTTCTTCCCCCATGAGGAAAAACGCGTGGTTGTATGGAAAGTCCTCCGAACACTTATCAATAGCACAGAAACTTTCCTCCTAGCGATGTGGGACTAACTATCAGTCCATCCCCACCTTCATCCCCACAGACCATGTTGGTCTTTTGCCTCACACTATCTTGGGGCCTCCCTCTCAGGCCATCTTGGATGACGGGAACAGGTTCACCTCTGCCCCTTAGGTGACACACGTCCACGCGTGCGCTTAGCCATCCACCATAGGGTCAAGGTCTGGCTCTGACACCACTGTAACAGCCCAGGTTCAATCCACACACAACCATATTATCTGCTCTGGCATTGCCCGCACGGTTTTGTTCTTCCCCCGTGAGGGAAAATGCCTGGTTGTATGCAAAGTCCTCTGAACCCTTATCAATAGCCTAGACACTTTCCACCTAGCGATGTGGGACTAACTCTCAGTCCATCCCCACCTTCATCACCTCAGACCATCTTGGTCTGTTGCCTCAGACTAACTTGGGGCCACCCGCTCAAGCCATCTTGGCTCACCCTCAGGCCATCTTCGAAGACGGCAATGGGCTCATCTCTCCCCCTTAGGGGACATGCATCCACGCGTGCAGTGAGCCATCCAGCTTTGGGTCGGGGTCTAGCTCTGATACCACTGTAATAGCCCGGATTCGATCCACACACAACCAAATTGTTCGCTCTGGGCAATGCCAGCACGGTTTTGTTCTTCCCCCGTGAGCGAAAATGCGTGGTTGTATGGAAAGTCCTCCGAACACTTATCAACAGCCCAGACACTTTCCCCCTAACGATGTGGGACTAACTCTCAATCCATCCCCACCTTCATCCCCGCTGGCCATCTTGTTCTGTTGCCTCAGACTATCTTGGGGCCTCCCCCTCAAGCCATCTTGGCTCACCCTCAGGCCATCTTGGAAGACAGCAACAGGTTCACCTCTCCCCCTTAGGGGACACGCGTCCTTGCGTGCGGTTACCCATCCACCATCGAGTCTGGGCCTGGCTCTGATACCACTATAACAGCCCGGGTTCGATCAACACAAAACCATATTGTTCGCTCTGGGCAATGCCCGCATGATTTTGTTCTTCCCCCGTGAGGAAAAAGCGCGTCGTTGTATGGAAAGTCCTCCGAACGCTTATCAATAGCGGAGACACTTTCCCCCTAGCGATGTGGGACTAACTCTCAATCCATCCCTGCCTTCATCCCCTCAGACCATCTAGGTTTATTGCCTCAGACTATCTTGGGGCCTCCTCAAGCAATCTTGGCTCACCCTAAGGCCATCTTGGAAGACAACAATGGGTTCACCTCTCCCCCATAGCGGACACGCTACCATGCGTGCAGTTAGCCATCCACCATCAAGTCGGGGTCTAGCTGTGATACCATTGTAACAGCCTAGGTTCGATCCACATACAACCATATTGTACGCTCTGGGCAATGTTAGCACGGTTTTGTTCCTCCCCCGTGAGGAAAAATACGTGGTTGTATGGAAAGTCCTCCGAACCCTTATCAATAGCACAGACACTGTCCTCCTAGTGATGTGGGACTAATTCTCAATCCATCCCTACCTTCATCACCTCAGACCATCTTATTCTTTTGCCTTAGATTGGGGCCTCCCCCTCAAGCCATCTTGGCTCACCCTCAGGCTATCTTGGCAGACGGCAAAAGGATCACCTCTCCCCCGTAGGGGACACTCGTTCGCGCGTGCGGTTAGCCATCCACCAATGGGTCGGGGTCTGGCTCTGATACCACCGTAAGAGCGCGGGTTCGATCAACACACAACCATATTCTCCGCTTTGGGCAATGCTCGCATGGTTTTGTTCCTCCCCCGTGAGGAAAAATGTGTGATTCTATGGAAAGTCCTCCGAACCCTTATCAACAGCCCAGACACTTTTACCCTAGCGATGTGGGACTATCTCTCAGTCCATCCCCACCTTCATCCCCCCAGACCATCTTCGGCTGTTGCCTCAGAGTATCTTGGGGCCTCTCCCTCAAGCCATCTTGGCTCACCCCTCAGGCCATCTTGGCAGACGACAAAAGGATCACCTCTCCCCCGTAGGGGACACTCGTTCGCTCGTGCTAGTAGCCATCCACCATCAGGTCGAGATCTGGCTCTGATACCACTGTAACAGCCTGGGTTCGATCCACACACAACTATATTATCAGCTCCGGGAAATACTCGCATGGTTCTATTCTTCCCCTAGCCATGTGGGACTGACTCTAAGTGCATCCCTGCCTTCATCCCCTCAGACCATCTTGGTCTGTTGCCTCAAACTATCTTGGGGCCTGCCCCTCAAGCCATCTTGGAAGACAGCAACGAGTTCAAATCTCCCCCTTTGGGGACACACGTGCACGCATGCGGTTAGACATCCAGCATCGGGTTGGGATCTGGCTATGATACCACTGCAACAGCCCGGGTTCTATCAACACACAACCATATTGTCCGTTCTGCGCAATGCCCGCATGGTTTTGTTCTTCCCACGTGAGGGAAAATGCTTGGTTGTATGGAAAGTCCTCCGAACCATTATCAACAACTCGGACAATTTCCCTCTAGTGATGTGGTACTAACTCTCAGTCCATCCCCGCCTTCATCCCCTCAGACCATCTTGGTCTATTGCCTCAGACTATCTTGGGGCCTCCCCCTTAACCAATCTTGGCTCACACTCAGGCCATCTTGGAAGACAGAAATGAGTTCACCTCTCCCACATAGGGGACACGCGTCCATATTGTCCGCTCTAGGCAATGCCTGCACGATTTTGTTCTTCCCCCGTGAGGGAAAACACGTGGTTGTATGGAAAGACCCCCGAACCCATATCAATAGCCCAAACACTTTCCCCCTAACAATGTTGGACTAACTCTCAATCCATCCCTGTCTTCATCCCCTCAAACCATCTTGGTATGTTGCTTCAGACTATCTTGGGGCCTCCCCCTCAAGCCATCTTAGCTCACCCTCAGGCAATCTTGGCAGACAACAACGGGTTCACCTCTCCCCCTTAGGGCACACGCATTCACGAGTCCGGTTTCCCATCCACCATCGGGTTTGGGTCTGGCTCTGATACCACTATAATACCCCAGGTTCGATCCACACATGACCATATTGTCCGCTCTGGGCAATGCCCGCACAGTTTTGTTCTTCCCCTGTGAGGGAAAACACGTGGTTGTATGGAAAGTCCTCCGAACCCTTATTAACAGCCCAGACACTTTCCCCCTAATGATGTGGGACTAACTCTTAGTCCGTCCCTGCCTTCATCCCCTCAGATCATTTTGGTCTGTTGCCTCAGACTGTCTTGGGGCCTCCCCCTTATGCCATCTTGGCTGACCCTCAAGGCATCTTGGAAGACGGCAACGGGTTCACCTCTCCCCCTTTGGGGAATGTCCACTCGTGCGGTTAGCCATCCACCATTGGGAAGGCCTCCGGCTTTGATACCAGTGTAATAGCCCAGGTTTGATCCACACACAACCATATTGTCCGCTCTGGGCAATGCCTGCATGGTTTTGTTCTTCCCTTCGTGATGAAAAACACGTGGTTGTATGGAAAGTCCTCTAAACCCTTATCAACAGCCCAGACACTTTTGCCCTAGTGATGTGAGACTAACTCATAGTCCATCCTTGCCTTCATCCCCTCCGACCATCCTAGTCTATTGCCTCATACTATCTTGCAGCCTCCCCCTCAAGCCATCTTGGCTCACCCTTAGACCCTCTTGGAAGACAACAACGGGTTCACCTCGCCCCTTTAGGGGACACGTGTCCATGCGTGTGGTTAGCCGTCCAACATCGCGTTGAGGTCTGGCTCCGATATCAATGTAACAGCCCGGGTTCGGTCCACACATAACCATATTGTTCGCTCTGGGCAATGCCTGCACTATTCTGTTCCTCCCCCATGAGGAAAAACATGTGGTTGTATGGAAAGTCCTCAGAACCCTTATCAACAGCCCAAGCACTTTCCCCCTAGCGATGTGGGACTAAGTCTCACTCCATCCCTGCCTTCATCGCCTTAGACCATTTTGGTCTATTGCCTCAGACTATCTTGGGGCCTCCCCCTCACGCCATCTTGGCTCACCCTCAGGGCGTCTAGGAAGTCGACAACGGATTCACCTCTCCCCCTTTGGGGATGCCTGTCCACTTGTGTGGTTAGCCATCCACCATCGGTTAGGCGTCTGGCTCTGATACCAATGTAACAGCCCAGGTTCGATCCACACACAACCATATTGTCCGCTCTGAGCAATGCCTGCACGGTTTTGTTCTTCCCCCATGAAGAAAAATGCATGGTTGTATAGAAATTCCTCTGAACCCTTATCAACAGCCCAGACACTTTCCCCTTAGCGATGTGGGACTAACTCTCAATCCATCCCCCCCTTCGTCCCCTCAGACCATCTAGGTCTATTGCCTCAGACTACCTTGGGGCCTACCCCTCAAGCCATCTTGGCTCACTCTCTGGCCATCTTGGAAGACGACAAAGGGTTCACCTCTCCCCCTTAGGGGACACGCGTCCACCGGGGAGTTAGCTATCCACCTTCAGGTTGGGGTCTGTCTCTGATACCAGTGTAAAAGCTTGGGCATGATACACACACAACCATATTGTTTGCTCTGGGCAATGCCCGCACAGTTTTGTTCTTCCCCTATGAGGGAAAATACGTGGTTGTATGAAAAGTCCTCTGAACCCTTATCAAACAGCCTAGACACTTTCCCCCCAGCGATGTGGGACTAACTCTCAGTCTATCCCAGCCTTCATCACCTCAAACCATCTTGGTCTATTGCCTCAAACTACCTTAGGGCCTTCCCCTCAAGCCATCTTGGCTCACCCTCAAGCCATCTTAGAATACGGGAACGGGTTCACCTCTCCCCCTTAGGAACACGTGTCCACTCGTGTAGTTAGCCATCGACCATCAGGTCGGGGTCTGGCTCTGATACCACTGTAACAACCCGGGTTTGATCAACACACAACCATATTGTCCATTCTAGGCAATGCCCGCACAATTTTGTTATTCCCCTGTGAGGAAAAACGCGTGGTTGTATGGAAAGTCCTTCAAACCCCGATCAACAACCCAGACAGTTTCCCTCTAGCGATGAGGGGATAACTCTCAGCCCATCCCTGCCTTCATACCCTCAGACCATCTTGGTATGTTGCCTCAGACTATCTTGGGGACTCCCCCTCAAGCCATCTCGGCTCACCCTCAGGCCCTCTTGGCAGACGGCAGTGGGTTCACCTCTCCCCCTTAGGGGACACAAGTTCGCGCGTGTGATTAGCCATCCACCATCGGGTCAAGGTTTTGCTCTGATACCATTGTAATAGCCCGGGTTCGATCCACACACAACCATAATGTCTGGTCTGGGCAATGCCAGCATAGTTTTGTTCTTCTGCCGTGAGGAAAAATGTGTTGTTGTATGGAAAGTCCTTCGAACGCTTATCAACAGCCCATCCCCCCCTTCATCCCCTAGTGATGTGGGACTAAATCTTAGTCCATCCCCCCCTTCATCCCCTTAGACCATCTTGGTCTATTGCCTCAGACTATCTTGGGACCTCCCCCTCAAGCCATCTTGGCTCACCCTCAGGCCATCTTAGCAGACGGCAATGGTTTTACCTCCCCCCCCTTATGGGGCACGCGTTCGCTCGTGCAGTTAGCCATCCACCATCGGGGCGGGGTCTGGCTTTGATACCACTGTAACAACCCAGGTTCGATCCACACACAACCATATTGTTCACTCTGGGCAATGCCCACATGGTTTTGTTCTTCCCCTGCAAGGTAAAACGCGTGATTGTATGGAAAGTCCTCTGAACCCTTATCAACAACCGAGACAGTTTCCACCTAGCGATGTTGGATTAACTCTCAGTCCATCCTTGCCTTCATCCCCTCAGACCATCTTCGTCTGTTGGCTCATACTATCTTGGGGCCTCCCCCTTAGGCCATCTTGGAAGAAGACAATGGGTTCACCTCTCCCTCTTAAGGGACATGCGTCCACGGGTGCGGTTAGCCATCCACCATCGGGTCAGGGTCTAGCTCTAATACCACTATAACAACTCAGGTTTGATCCACACACAACCATTATGTCAGCTCTGGGCAATGCCCGCACAGTTTTGTTCTTCCCCCATGAGGAAAAATGCATGGTTGTACGGAAAGTCCTCTGAACCCTTATCAACAGCCCAAATACTTTCCCCTTAACGATTTGGAAGTAACTCTCAGTCCATCCTAGCCTTCATCACGCCAGACCATCTTGGTCGGTTGCCTCAGACTACCTTGGGGTGTCCCCCTCAAACCATCTTGGCTCACCCTTAAGCCATCTTGGAAGACGGTAACGGGTTCACCTCTCCCCCTTAAGGGACACGTGCCCACTCGTGCAATTAGCCATCCACCATCGGGTCGGGGTTTGGCTATAATATCACTATAACAGCCCAGACACTTTCCCCCTAGCGATGTGGGACTAACTCTCAGTCCATCCCTACCTTCATCAACTCAAACCATCCTGGTTTGTTTTCGTAGACTACCTTGGGGCCTCCCCCTCAAGCCATCTTGGCTCACCCTAGGCCACCTTGGCAGACGGCAATGGGCTCACCTCTCACCCTTAGGGGACACGCGTTCGCGCGTTCGATTAGCCATGCACCATCGTATCGGGGTCTGGCTCTGATACCGCTGTAACAGCACGGGTTCGATCCACACACAACCATATTGTCTACTCTAGGTAATGCCCACACATTTTGTTCTTCCCCCTGAGGAAAAATGCGTGGTTTGCATGGAAAGTCCTTTGAACCCAGATCAACAGCCCAGACACTTTGCCCCTAGCGATGTGGGACTAACTCTCAGTCCATCCCGGCCTTCATCCCCTTAGACCATCTTGGTATGTTGCCTCAGACTATCTTAGGGCCTCCCCCTCAAGTCATCTTGGCTCACCCTCAGGCCATCTTAGAAGACGGCAATCGGTTCACCTCTCCCCCTTAGGAGACACGCGTCCACGCGTGCGGTTAGCCATCCACCATCGGGTCGGGGTCTGGCTCTGATACAACTGTAACAACCCAGGTTTGATCCACACACAACCATATTGTCCGCTCTGGGCAATGCCTGTACGGTTTTGTTCTTCCCCCCTGAGGGAAAACGTGTGGTTGTATGGAAAGACCCCCGAACCCTTATCAACAGTCCCAACACTTTTCCCCTAACAATGTTGGACTAACTCTCAATCCATTCCTGCCTTCATCCCCTCAAACCATCTTAGTATGTTGCTTCAGACTATCTTGGGGCCTCCCCCTCAAGCCATCTTAGCTCACCCTCAGGCAATCTTGGCAGACAGCAACGGGTTCACCTCTCCCCCTTAGCGCACACGCGTTCACGAGTCCAGTTACCCATCCACCATCAGGTTTGGGTCTAGCTCTGATACCACTATAATAGCCCAGGTTCAATCCACACACGACCATATTGTCCGCTCTAGGCAATGCCCGCACGGTTTTGTTCTTCCCCCATGAGGGAAAACACGTGGTTGTGTGGAAAGTCCTCTGAACCCTAGTGATGTGGAACTAACTCTCAGTCCATCCCCGCCTTGATCCCCTCAGACCATCCTGGTCTATTGCCTTAGACAATCTTCGGGCCTCCCCCTCAAGCCATCTTGGCTGACTCTCTGGCCATCTTGGAAGACGGCAACGGGTTCACCTCTCCCCCTTAAGGGACACGCATCCACATGTGCGGTTAGCCATCCACCATCAGCTAGGAGTCTGGCTCTGATTCTAGTGTAACAACACAGGTTCGATCCACATGCAACCATATTGTTCTCTCTGGGCAATGCCCGCACCATTTTGTTCTTCCCCCATGAGGAAAGACGCGTGGTTGTACGGAAAGTCCTCCTAACCCTTATCAACAGCCTAAACACTTTACCCCTAGCGATGTGGGACTAACTCTTAGTCTATCCCTGTCTTCATCCGCTCAGACCATCCTAGTCTGTTGCCGCAGACTATCTTGGCGCCTCCCCCTCAAGCCATCATGGCTCACCAACAGGCCATCTTAGCAGACGGCAACGGGTTCACCTGTCCCCCTTAGGGGACACCTGTTCACTCGTGCGGTTAATGATCCACCATCGAGTCAAGGTCTGGCTCTAATGCCACTGTAATAGCTCGGCTTCGATCCACACGCAACCATATTGTCGACTCAAGGCAATGCCCACACAATTTTGTTCTTCCCCTTGAGTAAAAACGCGTGGTTGCATTGAAAGTCCTCCGAACCTAGATCAACAGCTCAGACACTTTGCCCCTAGCGATGTGGGACTAACTCTTAGTCCATCCCTAACTTCATCCCCTTAGACCATCTTGGTTTGTTGCTTCAGACTATGTTGGGACCTCCCCATCAAGTCACCCTGGCTCATGCTCAGGCCATCTTGGAAGAGGCAAGGGGTTCACCTCTCCCCCGTAGGGGACACACGTCCACTCGTGTGATTAGCCATCCACCTTCGGGTCGGGGTCTTGCTTTGATACCACTGTAACAGCCCAGGTTCGATCCACACCCAACCATATTGTCAACTCTGGGCAATGCCCGCACAGTTTTGTTCTTCCCCCGTGAGGAAAAATAGGTGGTTGTATGAAAAGTCCTCCGACCCTTTATCAACAGCCCAGACACTTTCCCCCTAGCGATGTGAGACTAACTCTCAATCCATCCCTACCTTCATCCCCTCAAACCATCCTGGTCTATTGCTTCAGCCTATCTTGGGGCCTCCCCCTCGAGCCATCTTGGCTGACTCTCTAGCCATCTTGGAAGACAGCAACGGCTTCACCTCTCCCCCTTAGCCATCCACCATCAGGTCGGGGTCTGGCTCTGATACCAATGTAACTGCTGGGTTCGATCCACACACAGCCATTTTGTTCGCTCTGGGCAATGCCCGCATGGTTTTGTTCTTCCCTCGTGAGGAAAGACGCGTGGTTGTACAGAAAGTCCTCCGAACCCTTATCAACAGCCCAGACACTTTCCCCCAAGCGATTTGGGACTAACACTTAGTCCATCTCTACCTTCATTCCCTCAGACCATCCTGGTCTGTTGCCTCAGACTGTCATTGGTCCTCCCCCTCAAACCATCTTGGAACACCCTTAGGCAATCTTGCAAGACGGAAACGGGTTCACCTCGCCCCCTTAGGGGAAAAGCATCCATGCATGCAATTAGCTGTCCACCATCGGGTCGGGGTCTGGCTCTGATATCACTGTAACAGCCAAGGTTCCATCCACACACAACTATATTGTTCGCTTTGGGCAATGCCCACATGGTATTCTTCTTTCCACATGAGGGAAAATGCGTAGTTGTATGCAAAGTCCTCCAAACCCTTATCAACAACCTAGACACTTTCCCCCTAGCAAGGTGGGACTAACTCTCAGTCCATCCTTGCCTTCATCCCCTCAGACCATCTTAATCTGTTGCCTCAAACTATCATGGGGCCTCCCCATCAAGCCATCTTGGCTCACCCACAGGCCATCTTGGCAGGCGACAACAGGTTTGACTCTCCACCTTAGGGGACACGCGTTCGCACGTGTGATTAGCCATCCACCATCGGGTCTGGGTCTGGCTTTGATACCAATATAACATCCCAGACTCGATCCACACACAACCATATTGTCCGCTCCGGGTAATGCTCGCACGGTTTTGTTCTTCCCACGTGAGGGAAAACACGTGGTTGTATGGAAAGCCCTCCGAACCCTTATCAACAGCCTAGACACTTTCCTTTTGGTGATGTGGGACTAACACTTAGTCCATGCCTCCCTTCATCCCGTCAGACCATCTACGTCTGTTGCCTCAGACTATCTTGGTGCCTCCCTCTCCAGCCATCTTGGCACACTCACTGGCCATCTTGGAAGACGGCAACGGGTTAACCTCTCCCCCTTAGGGGACACGAGTCCACACATGCGGTTAGCCATCCACCATCATGTCGAGGTCTGGCTCTAATACCGCTGTAATAGCCCGAGTTCGATCCACACACAACCATATTGTCCACTCTGGGCAATGCCCGCACGGTTTTGTTCTTCCTGCGTGGTTGTATGGAAAGTCCTCTGAACCCTTACGAACAACCCAAACACTTTCCCCCTAGCGATGTGGGACTAACTCTCAATCCATCCCTGCCTTCATCCCCTCAGACCATCTTGCTTTGTTGCCTCAAACTATCATGGGGCCTTCCCCTCAAGCCATCTTGGCTCACTCTCTGGCCCTTTATGAAGATGGCAACGGGTTCACCTTAGCCCCTTAGGGGACACGCCTCCACACGTGCAGTTAGCCATCCACCATCGGGTCTGGCTCTTGCTCTGATACCAATATAACAACCCGAGTTCGATCTACACACAACCATATTGTCCACTCTGGGCAATGCATGCACGGTTTTGTTCTTCCCCCATGACGAAAAACACGTGGTTGTATGGAAAGTTCACCGAACCCTTATTAACCACCCAAACACTTTCCCCCTAGCGAGGTGGGACTAACTCTCAGTCCATCCCCGCCTTCATGCCCTTAGACAATCTTGGTTCTTTGCCTCAGACTATCTTGGGGCCTCCCCCTCAAGTCATTTTGGCTCACTCTCTAACTATCTTGGAGGACGGCAACGGGTTCATCTCTCCCCCTTAGGGGACAAGCGTCCCCACGTGCGGTTAGCCACCCACCATCGGGTTGGGGTCTGGCTCTGATACCAGTGTAACAGCTTGGGTTCAATCCACACACAACCATATTGTTCGCTCTGGGCAATGCCCGCATGTTTTTGTTCTTCCCTCACGAGGGAAAATGCATGGTTGTATCAAAAGTCTTCTAAACCCTTATCGACAGCCCAGACACTTTCCCCCAAGCGATATGGGATTAACTCTCAGTCCATCCTTGCCTTCATCCCCTCAGACCATCTTGGTCTATTGCCACAGACTATCTTGGAGCCTCCCCCTCAGGCCATCTTGGCTCACCCTCAGGCCATCTTGGAAGACGGCAACGGGTTCACCTCTCCCCCTTAGGGAACACGCGTCCATGCTTGCGGTTAGCTATCCACCATCGGGTCGGGGTCTGGCTCTGATACTTCTGTAATATCCCAAGTTCGAACCACACACAACCATATTGTCCTCTCTGGGCAATGTTCGCATAGTTTTGTTCTTCCTCCGTGAGGGAAAACGTGTGGTTATATGGAAAGTTCTCCGAACCCTTATCAATAGCCTAAGCACTTTCCCCTTAGCAATGTGGGACTAACTCTTAGTCTATCCCCACCTTCATCACCTCAGACCATCCTGGTCTGTTGCCTCAGACTATCTTTGGGCCCCCACCTCAGGCCATCTTAGCTCACCCTCAGGCCATCTTGGAAGATGGCAATGGGTTCACCTCTACCCCTTAAAGGGCACGCGTCCACATGTGCGATTAGCCATCTACCATCGTGTCGGGGTTTGGCTCTAATACGACTTTATCAGCCCGAGTTCGATCCACACACAACCATATTGTCCGTGCTAGACAATGGCCGCATAGTGTTGTTCTTCCCCCGAGAGAAAAAATGTGTGGTTGTATGAAAAGTCCTGCGAACCTTGATCAACAGCCTAGACACTTTCCCCCTAACGATGTGGGACTAACTCTTAGTCCATCCCTGCCTTCATCCCCACAGACCATCTTAGTCTGTTGCCTCAGACTATCTTGGGGCCTCCCCTTCAAGCCATCTTGGCTCACCCTCAGGCCATCTTGGCAGACGACAACGGGTTCACCTCTCCACCTTAGGCGACACGCGTTTGCAGGTGCGGTCAGCCATCCACCATCGGGTAGAGGTCTAGCTCTGATATTGCTGTAACAGCTTGGGTTTGATCCACACACAACCATATTGTTTGCTTTGGGTAATGCCAGCACAGTTTTGTTCTTCCCCGGTGAGAAAAGATGAGTGGTTGTATGGAAAGTCCTATGAATCCTCATCAACAGCCTAGACACTTTCCCCCTAACGATGTGGGACTAACTCTCAGTCCATCCCTGCCTTCATCCTCTCATACCATCTTGATCTGTTGCCTCAGACTATCTTGGTTCCTCCCCCTCAAGCCATCTTGGCTCACCCTTAGCCCATCTTGGATGATGGCAATGGATTCACCCAGCCCCCTCAGGGGACACGCATCCATACATGCGGTTAGTCGTCCACCAACGGGTTGGGGTCTAGCTCTGATATCAGTGTAACAGCCTGGATTCAATCCATACACAACCATATTGTTAGCTTTGGGCAATGCCTGCACGGTTTTGTTCTTCCCCCGTGGTTGTATGGAAAGTCCTCTAAACCCTTTTGAACGACCCAGACACTTTCCCCCTAGTGATGTGGGACTAACTCTAAGTCCATCCCTGCCCTCATCCCCTCAGACAATCTTGGTCTATTGCCTCAAACTATCTTGGGGCCTTCCCCTCAAGCCATCTTGGCTCACCCTCAAGCTATGTTGGCAGACGATAACGGGTTCACCTCTCCCCCTTAGGGGAGCCGCGTTCGCTCGTGTGGTTAACCATCCACCATCGGGTTGGGGTCTGGCTTTAATACCAATGTAATAGCCCGAGTTCAATCCACACACAACCATATTGTCCGCTCTGGGCAATGCCCACACAATTTTGTTCTTCCCCCGTGAGGAAAAATGCATGGTTGCATTGAAAGTCCACCGAACCCTGATCAACAGCCCAGACACTTTCCTTCTAGCGATGTGGGACTAACTCTCAGTCCATCCCCCCCTTCATCCCCTCAGATCATCTTGGTCTGTTGCCTCAAACTATCGCAGCGCCTCCCCCTCCAGCCATCTTGGCTCACTCTCTGGCCATCTTGGAAGATGGTAAAGGGTTCACCTCTCCCCCTCAAGGGAGACATGTCCACACGTGCAGTTAGCCATCCTCCATCGGGTTGGGGTCTGGCTCTGATACCACTGTAACAGCCCGAGTTCGATCCACACACAATCATATTGTCCGCTCTGCGCAATGCCCGCACGACTTTGTTCTTCACCCGTGAAGGAAAACGTGCGGTTGTATGGAAAGTCCCCCGAACCCTTATCAACAGCACAAACACTTTCCTCCTAGCTATGTGGGACTAACTCTCAGTCCATCCCCGCTTTCATCCCCTCAGACCATCTTGGTATGTTGCCTCAGACTATCTTAGGGCCTCCTCCTCAAGCCATTTTTGCTCACCCTTAGGCCCTCTTGGAAGATGGCAACGGGTTCTTCTCTCCCCCTTTGGGGACACACCTTCGCACGTGCAGTTAGCCATCCACCATCGGGTCGAGGTCTGGCTCTGATACTGCTGTAACGACCGGGGTTCGATTCACACACAACCATATTGTCCGGTTTGGGCAATGCCAGCATAGTTTCGTTCTTCCCCTGTGAGGAAAGACGCGTGGTTGTACAGAAAGTACTCCGAATCCTTATCAACAGACCAGACACTTTTCCCCTAGCGATGTGGGACTAACTCTCAGTCCATCCCTACCTTCATCCCCTCAGACCATCCTCGTCTATTACCCCAGACTATCCTGGGGCCTCCCCCTCAAGCCATTTTGGCTCACCTTTAGGCCCTCTTGGAAGACGGCAATGGGTTCACCTAGCCCCCTTAGGGGACACGCGTCCAGACGTTCGGTTAGCCATCCACCACTGGGTCGGGGTCTAGCTCTGATATTAGTGTAACAGCCCGGGTTCGATCCACACACACCCATATTGTTTGCTCTGGGCGATGCCCGCACAGTTTTGTTCTTCCCAGTGAGGGAAAATGTGTGGTTGTATGGAAAGTCCTCCAAACCATTATCAACAGCCTAGACACTTTCCCCCTAGCGATGTGGGACTAACTCTCAGTCCATCCCCGCCTTTATCACCTCAGACCATGTTGGTTTGTTGCCTCAGACTATCTTGAGGCCTCCCCCTCAAGCCATCTTGGCTCACCCTCAGGCCATCTTGGAAGATGGCAACGGGTTCACCACTCCCATTTAGGGACACGCGTCTGCGCGTGCAGTTATCCATCCACCATCGGGTCAGGGTTTGGCTCTGATACCCCTGTAATAGCCCGGGTTTGATCCACGCACAACCATATTGTCCGCTCTAGGCAATGCCGGCACGATTTTGTTCTTCCCCTGTGAGGGAAAACGCGTGGTTGGATGGAAAGTCCTGCGAACCCTTATCAACAGCCCAGACACTTTCCCCCTAATGATGTGGGACTAACTCTCAGTCCATCCCCGCCTTCATCACCTCATACCATGTTGGTTTGTTGCCTCAGACTATCTTGGGGCCTCCCCCTCAAGCCATCTTGGCTGACCCTCAGGCCATCTTAGAAGACGGACACGGGTTCACCACTCCCATTTAGGGACACGCGTCCGCGCGTGCAGTTAGCCATCCACCATCAGGTCGGGGTTTGGCTCTAATACCATTGTAACAGCCCAGATTCTATCCACACACAACCATATTGTTCGCTGTGGGCAATGCCCGCACCATTTTGTTCTTTCCCTGTGAGGAAAAATGCGTGGTTGTATCGAAAGTCCTCTGAACCCTTATCAATAGCCCAAACACTTACCCCCTAGCGATGTTGGACTAACTCTCAGTCCATCCCTTCTTTCATCCCCTCAAACCATCTTTCTTCAATTGCCTCAAACTATCTTGGGGCCTCCCCCTCAAGCCATCTTGGCTTACCCTTAGGCCATGTTAGAAGATGACATTCGGTTCACCTCTCCCCCTTAGGAGACATGCGTTCATGCGTGTGGTTAGCCATCCACCATCGGGTCAAGGTCTAGCTTTGATACCACTGTAACAGCCCGAGTTTGATCCACACACAACCATATTGTCCGCTCTGGGTAATGGCCGCACGACTTTGTTCTCCACCCGTGAAGGAAAATGCGTGGTTGTGTGTAAAGTCCCCCGAACCCTTATCAACAGCCCAGACACTTTCTTCTTAGCGATGTGGGACTAACTCTCAGTCCATCCCCGTTTTCATCCCCTTATCTTGGTCTGTCACCCCAAAGTATCTTGGGCCCTCCTCCTTAAACCATCTTTGCTCACCCTCAGGCCATCTTGGCAGACAGCAATGGGTTCTTCTCTCCCCCTTAGGGGACACACCTTCACATGTGCGGTTAGCCATCCACCATCAGGTTGGGGTCTGGCTCTGATACCGCTGTAACGACCAGGGTTCAATTCACACAAAACCATATTGTCGGCTTTGGGCAATGCCAGCACAATTTTGTTCTTCCCCTGTGAGGAAAGACGCGTGGTTGTTTAGAAAGTCCTTCGAACCCTTATCAACAGACCAAACACTTTCCCCCTAACGATGTGGGACTAACTCTCAGTCCATCCCTGCCTTCATCCTCGCAAACCATCCTGGTCTGTTGCCTCAGACTATCTTGAGGCCTCTCCCTCAAGCCATCTTAGCTCACCCTTAGGCCATCTTAGAAGACAGCAATGGGTTCACCTAATCCCCTTAAGGAACACGCGTCCATGCGTGCGGTTAGCCGTCCACCATCGGGTCGGGGTCTGGCTCTGATATCAGTGCAACAGCCCGGGTTCAATCCACACGCAACCATATTGTTTGCTCTGGGCAATGCCCGCACGGTTTTGTTCTTCCCCAGTGAGGGAAAATACGTGGTTGTATGGAAAGTCCTCCAAACCCTTATCAACAGCCCAAACACTTTTCCCCTAGCGATGTGGGACTAACTCTCAGTCCATCCTCGCCTTCATCCCCTCAGACCATCTTGGTCTATTACCTCAGACTATCTTGGCTTGGTTCACTCCCTGGCCATTTTTTAAAGACAGCAACGAGTTCACCTCACCCCCTTAGGGGACACGCCTCCACACATACGGTTAGTCATCCACCATCGGGTCTGGGTCTAGCTTTGATACCACTGTAATCGCTTGGGTTCGATCCACACACTACAATGTTCACTCTTGGCAATGCCCGCACGGTTTGTTCTTCCCCCGTGAGAAAGAACGCGTGGTTGTATGGAAAGTCCTCCGAACCCTTATAAACAGCACTGACACTTTCCCTCTAGCGACGTGGGACTACCTCTCAATCCATCCCCACCTTCATCCCCTCAAACCATCTTAGTATGTTGCCTCAGACTATCTTCGGGCCTCCCCCTCAAGCCATCTTGGCTCACCCTCAAGCCCTCTTGGCAGACGGCAACGGGTTCACCACTCCCCCGTAGGTGACACGCGCTTGCACGTGCGGTTAACCATCGACCATCGACCATCGGGTCAGGGTCTGTCTCTGATACCACTGTAACAGCTTGTGTTCTATCCACACACAACCATATTGTCCACTATGGGCAATGCCCGCACAGTTTTGTTCTTCCCCCGTGAGGGAAAACGTGTGGTTGTTTGGAAAGTCCTCCGATCCCTTATCAATAGATCAGACACTTTCCCCCTAGCGATGTGGGACTAACTCTCAGTCCATCCCCGCCTTCATCCCCTCAGACCATCTTGGTCTGTTGCCTCAGACTATATTGGGTCCTCCCCCTCAAGCCATCCTCGCTTACCCTCAGGCCATCTTAAAAGATGGCAACAGGTTCACCTCTCCCCCTTAGTGGACACGCGTCCACGCGTGTGGTTAACCATCCACCATTAGGTTAGGGTTTGGCTCTGATACCACTGTAATAGCCCGGGTTCGATCCACACACAACCATATTGTCTGCTCTGGGAAATGCCCACACAGTTTTGTTCTTCCCTTGGGAGGGAAAACGCGTGGTTGTATGGAAAGTCCTGCGAACCCTTATCAACAACCCAGACACTTTCCCCTTAGTGATGTGGGACTAACTCTCAGTCCATCCCTGCCTTCATCCCCTCAGACCATCTTGGTCTGTTGCCTCAAACTATCTTGGGGCCTCCCCCTCAAGCCATCTTGGCTCACCCTCAAGCCATCTTGGCAGACGGCAACGGGTTCACCTCTCCCCCTTAGGGGACACAGGTTCGCGTGTGTGGTTAGCCATCCACCATCGGGTCAGGGTTTTGCTCTAATACCACTGTAACTACCCGGGTTCGATCCACACACAACCATATTGTTTGCTCTAGGCAATGCCCTCATGGTTTTGTTCTTCCCCCGTGAGGAAAAATGCGTGGTTGTATGGAAAGTCCTCCAAACCCTTATCAACATCCTAGACACTTTCCCCTAGCGATGTGGGACTAACTCTCAGTCCATCCCTGCCTTCATCCTCTCAGACCATCTTGGTCTATTGCCTCAGACTATCTTTGGGCCTCCCCCTCAAGCCATCATGGCTCACCCTCAGGCCATCTTGGCAGACGGCAACGGGTTCACCTCTCCCCCTTAGGGGACACAAGTTCGAGCGTGTGGTTAGCCATCCACCATCGGGTCAGGGTTTTGCTCTGATACCACTGTAACAGCCTGGGCTCGATCCACACACAACCATATTGTTTGCTCTGGGCAATGCCCACATGATTTTGTTCTTCCCCCGTGAGGAAAAACGCGTGGTTATATGGAAAGTCCTCCAAACCCTTCTCAACATCCCAGACACTTTCCCCCTAGCGATGTGGGACTAACTCTCATTCCATCCCTGCCTTCATCCCCTCAGACCATCTTGGTATGTTGCCTCAAACTATCTTGGGGCCTCCCCTTCAAGCTATCTTGGCTCATCCTTAGGCCCTCTTGGCAGACGGCAATGGGTTCACCTCTCCCCCTTAGAGGACATGTGTACGGTTAGCCATCCACCATCGAGCTGGGGTCTGGCTCTGATACCAGTGTAACAACCCGGGGTCGATCCATACACAACCATATTGTTCGCTCTGGGCAATGCCCGCACAGTTTTGGTCTTCCCCCGCAAGGGAAAACGCGTGGTTGTATGGAAAGTCCTCTGAACCCTTATCAACAACCCGAAAACTTTCCCCTAGCGATGTGGGACTAACTCTCGGTCCATCCCTGCCTTCATCCCCTCAGACCATCATGTTCTATTGCCTCAGACTATCTTATGGCCTCCCCTCAAGCCATCTTGGCTCACCCTCAGGCCATCTTAGAAGAAGGCAATGGGTTCACCTCTCCCCCTTAGGGGACATGCATCCATGCATGCGGTTAGCCATCCACCATTAGGTCAGGGTCTGGCTATGATACCACTGTAACAACCCGAGTTCGATCCGCACACAACCATATTGTCCGCTTTGGGCAATGCCCGCACGGTTTTGTTCTTTCCCCGTGAGGGAAAACACATGATTGTATGGAAAATCCTCTGAACCCTTATCAACAGCCCCAAACACTTTCCCCCTAGCAATGTGGGACTAACTCTCAGTCCATCCTGCCTTCATCCCCTCAAACCATCTTGGTATGTTGCCTTAGAGTATCTTAGGGCCTCCCCCTCAAGCCATCTTGGCTCACCCTCAGGCCGTCTTGGAAGATGGCAACGGGTTCACCTCTCCCCCTTAGTGGACACGTGTCCACGCATGTGGTTAGCCATCCACCATCAGGTCAGGGTTTGGCTCTGATACACTGTAACAGCCCAATTTCGATCCGCACACAACCATATTGTCCGATCTAGGCAATGCCTGCGCAGTTTTGTTCTTTCCCCGTGAGGGAAAACACGTGGTTGTATGGAAAATCCTCTGAACCCTTATCAATAGCCCCAGACACTTTCCCCCTAGTAATGTGGGACTAACTCTTAGTCCATCCCTGCCTTCATCCCCTCAAACCATCTTGGTCTGTTGCCTCAAACTATCTTGAGGCCTCCTCCTCAAGCCATCTTGGCTCACCCTCAAGCCATCTTGCAAGACGACAAGGGGGAGAGGTGACCCGTTGCCTTCTTCCAAGATGGCCTGAGGGTGAGCCAAGATGGCTTGAGGGAGAGGCCCCAAGATAGTCTGAGGCAACAGACCAAGATGGTTTGAGGGGATGAAGGCGGGGATTGACTAAGAGTTAGTCTCACATCGCTAGGGAGAAAGTGTTTGTGATGTTGATTAGGGTTTGGAGGACTTTCCATACGACCACATGTTGTTCCTCACGGGGGAAGAACAAAACTGTGCGGGAATTTCCCAAAGTGGACAATATGGTTGTGTGTGGATCGAACCCAGGCTGTTATAGTGGTATCAAAGCCAAACCCCAACCTGATGGTGGATGGTTAACCACACATGTGGATGCGTGTCCCCTAAGGGGGAGAGGTGAACCCGTTGCCGTTTTCCAAGATGGCCTGAGAGTGAGCCAAGATGGCTTGAGGGGGAGGCCCCAAGATTTACTAAGGCAATAGACCAAGATGGTCTGAGGGGATGAAGGCGAGGATGGACGGAGAGTTAGTCCCACATCGCTAGGGGAAAGTGTCTTGGCTGTTGATAAGCGTTCAGAGGATTTTCCATACAACTATGCATTTTTCCTCACGAGAGAAGAACAAAACCGTGCGGGCATTGCCCAGAGCAGGCAATATGGTTGTGTGTGGATCGAACCCTAGGCCCTCTTGAATCCATTGCATGGCTCAAATTCCTCATCTGAGTCATCCTTAATGGAGTTCCACACCATGTTCACCTGTATTGGTTTCACCGAAAAACCATGTAGGAAAAACCAATCAGGTGACCTATTTTCTGTAAAGTATACCGAAAAAGCAAGAGGAGAGAGAGGAGACCTACCTAGAAGTGTCCAAAAGAGAAGATATTGCCAAAAAAACAAGAAAACCCTATAGGAGAGATGTCAGTGCCAGAGAAGAAATAAGTTGAGATTTTTCGACGAATTGACTAGTGGATCGTCTAATAATCTTAGGGCTTTTCTAGATCAGGTCTTTTTACATCTTTGTAAGGGTTTAGATAATTGAAATTGTTGCTTCATTTGGATAGTTAATTCAATTTAGTGTTTCTGGGAGGAAACCCTCCTCGTCGAGGATGGCACGTTTCTAAACACACCTTGACTCTGGACAAAGGTTTGGCTATTGGATGCATCGGGGGACAAGCCTCCAGTGAAAGAGAGAGGAGAGAGAAAGAGGGGAAAGAAAGAAGAAAAGAGGGAGGAGGGAGAGACTAGGATCAAAGGGGGAGTTAGGGCATTTTGTGGAGGAATTTATGAAAATTTTTAGCCTATTTATAGGCAACTTTTGAAAATTTTAATTAATTTCTTATTTTAATCTACATTCCACGCAAAAATATTAAAATGGGGAGTGAAAATTCCACTACCTCCACTAAGGGCTGAGTGTTGGTTTATGCTTGACTTGCATTATTGCTAACCTTAATGCTTACCTAACTTTTGCGAGTCCTACTAAAAAGTAAAATTACTATTTTGTTCTTTCAATTCAAAAATTAAGAAAAATACGGATTTTTCATCTGAACTCCAAATTTAGTGTCCTTATAGTCATTTGACTCAATTTTTTGAGTATATTTCAAATATTTATATCTTGATTCTTGATTCTATTTCTAAAAAAATGGATTTTCTCAAAACTTTAATTTCTAGTTTCGTTTTCAAAAATTTAACTTCTTAATTTTACTAATTCAAATATATTCGTAAAAATTGAGGTTATTACATGTCCAATACATCAAGATGACCAAATTATATTCTTAGCAGTGGTTATATGGCTCCCGAATATGTAATGAGGGGTCTTTTCTCAGAAAAATAAGATGTCTTTGGCTTTGGAGTTCTACTGCTCGAGATAGTAAGTAGTAGAAAGAACACAGGCTTCAACTGTGTTGATGAATCGTCAGACCTCCTAACGTATGTAAGAATTAAGATAAATGCCTTTTTCTTTTGTTAAAATGGACTTAACCTGCATGATTACTGAATATTATGTTTAAACGTGTTACATTCATGTTGCAGGCATGGGAATGCTGGAAAGAAGGAAGGAGCTTTGATTTGATGGATTCAACGCTAAGCGAATCACCAAGTTTTCATGAGCTACAAAACTTAAGATGCATTCAAGTGGGTTTGTTGTGTGTGCAAGAAAATCCAGCTGATAGACCCACTATGTCAGATGTTGGCCACATGCTGAGCAGTGAAACTACAGCTTTGGCAATTCCTAAACGACCCGCTCATTCCCTTGCGACACAAACATTGGGAGCAGATGCCCCTGCAAATAGCATAGGAAATGGTTCCTCAAATGAACAAACGATTTCTGTGGTTTACGCCCGATAACAGTTTATTTCTGGCAGTCCCGGTGCACGAAGCTCCAGCCAATGTAGGGTTTGGGGAAGGGGGAGGCCACAATGGCCTAAAGTAGGCAGTCTTACCTTGCATTTTTGCAAGAGACTAATTCCACGTCTTGAACCCATGACCTCAAGGTCACATGACGACAACTTTTACCGTTGCACCAAGGCTCCCCTTCTAACAATTTATCTCTGCATATCCATAAAAAAAGGAAAGCCAAGCTGTGAATGGTTTATGTATCTGTTTCTTATTTCAATAGTGTAACGGCCATTGAGGGAAAAATATGAACCCCGTTTGCTGAAAAAATATATGAAATACTTTTGATTTATCTTTCTAAGTGATTGAGCGCATTCTGTCTTTATCATGGTATATTGATAAGCATAATTATTTGATAGATAGTTCTCATGCCAACTCAGATTGCATGAGGACAGAAATTCACTGGTTTGATGAGTCAGTCAGTTGTGCAATGTTTTCTTGAACATCAACACAAACCAAGAAACCATGTTGGAAAATCTGAAGCGTGGTCTGCCAATAAAAAAAGAAGTTCCTGCAAGAGCACTGAGGGTGTTAAAGCAGTATCTTTATCTGCTATAACTACGATGAAGAAAATTAGAGCACATTTTGTTCTTGATAAACCAACCTGATAAAAAAAAAGAAAAAAAAGAAAAGAAAAACAAGAGAAGAAACAGAGGTAACTCCGAACAGATAGTCCATAAAACAAGAGAAACAAGAACTATCTGAAGAAGAAATGTCATCTCGCCGATGCCAATTCTGTAGAGGATTTCCAGAGAGAATCTTAGATCTCTCTTTTATTTTCACAAGCATACATAATTATCTAACAAATATACCGACCATTTGCAGCCAAAACCCAGTTGATTCTTCCATTTGCGGCTCTGCCTGCCTGCTGGGTAGATTAACAAGTGGAGAACTCTCTCTCCATGGACAGTTATGGAGTCATTTCTCTATCGAATCCATTTGCCATGATCATCCACAAATGTATACCATTAAAGAATCTCTCTATGCGGGGTTTGTATGTAAGATTCATACATCATACTTATCGCCATGATCGAGACAAATTGACACCTGCACAATTGACATCTCACAACCGGAATTAAATGTCCCTTCAGGATCAATCACCCTGCATTAGGGGTCTCCATTGTATAAATCAAGGATTAAGTCACAACACTTGTCACTTCAATTGGACATCCACTTGCACTAAATCAACCCACATATTCCAACAAGATTCAGATCTTAGTCATGGTCAATATTAGAGCAATTCAGATCTTCATAAATCTAGACCCACCTAGAATTATAGCCTTTAAATCGGCTAATGGATAAAAGCAAGGGCCCACGAATATACCACTAGGCTCTTTTTTTTTTCTATTTCTTTTTACTTTTCATATTCATCTTTTGGTTAGTAATTTGGCTTAGCTACAAGGCTTAATGCTACCTGTAAAAAGTACCACGCTGCTATTTAAAGTGCCTATTTACAGTTTGCGCCCTTTTTTATTAAGAGCTCAATATTGATGAAATTGGCATGATCCCTGACTGTAATCGGATGACTCGCACAAGAACATTTTCTTTCCTTTGTTGTACTTGTCTGGTGTACTTCTTTTTGTCTTTTCTTTCTTGTGAGAATTGAGAAATTCTATCCAAACTAAATAGCAGGACCCAGCAGCGGACCCTCCAATTAAGACTTGCAAAGGAAAATGAGTTGGGGACCCTCCAATTAAAACTTGCCAACTAAGTCCAGCTTGAAAAGGTTGTTGGTGACTTGGCAAGGAAGGGAACCGAGACTTTGGGCATCAAATAACTAGTTTTTAGAGAGATAAAAAAGGGTTTTCTTACAGAAATGCCATTACATTATGGCGTTTTTGCAGGCGAATCCAGCATTTTCATGTTTTTGCACATTTGCCATGACATTTTGGGCAGCTTTACAGATTTGCCATTCCGTTTGTGTTCTGTCCGGAATGGCCGTTTGAAAATTTTAAATTCCAGAAATACCCCCCAAAATCGTTTCTCTCTTTTTAACATTACAGACGAAAGTTACAAACGAAAGCTGAAGAATGACCCCACCGGACCAACGGCCGGCTTCATACTCCGGCGTCGATTGATCCACGAAGACCGCAGTTGCCCCCACCGATATTTCTCCCGTCACCCACGCCCCCCACCACCTCCATTTCTCCCCTCACCCGTGCAACCCCAACTTGTACATGTAAACTTACTATTTTGGGGTGAGATTGTGCTATGTCCAAAGTATTGGAACTCTTGCTTGCCTTTTAGTGCTAAAAGTTGATGTAATTTGATTTGATTTATAAAATTACCATTTTAGCAAAAGAGAAAAGACTGTTACTTGTTGTAGTGTAGCCTACTTTTGCATGTTAGGTTTCACAAATGGTTGATCAAAACTTTTCCAATGATGGAGAAATCAAATGGAAGAATCTGATAAGCTTTTGGTGGGCTTCATCATGAAAAAGTATCTACACTGTGCTATCATTGTTCTTAGAAAGATGAGTGTTGGGAGAGAGTTTGATTGTAGATGTTATCTACTAATTCTACCTCTTGTTTATGGGCGATACTAGTTAAGCAATTATATGATAATCTGGAGATCACTACAAGACTATATATTTTCTAAGGTATAAATTTTAGTAGGCCCACATTTTATTAGATTTAACCATTAAGAGTATATCCACGACTTAGATGGACTATGAAATTGTAACACCCCGGGGTTCCAATAGCTACAATATTGTCCTCTTTGGGACACCCATACACCCCTCAAGGCTTTGCTTTTCCCCAGTTTCCCAGCAAAAACGCATTGTGACCGTTAGAAACACCTAAATTCTTATAAATGGCCCAACTTCCTCTTCCTCGGGCAATGTGGGACTAAACTTTCGGTTCCTCACCTTGCTTAGAAGCCTGCTAGCTTAGAAGCTTGTTTATCTTGTGGAAAATGCACCATGGTCTACTGCTCCTAGGTTGATGGTCAAAATCAGCGATGCCAGCCAACGTGGACATTTTGCTGAGCGCGTAGATCAGTACATTGATTTTCAAACCTTTAAAATGTGGATAAGCGGCCCAATTTTGGTGCACTAACACTAGATGTGAAGTTTGATTAGTGCACAAGTCAAGAAACACTGGCGGGGTCGAGAAGTTCCTTGTGAGCCCACATTTTGTGGTGATCAAAACCGTTCATCTTTGATTCTAGATACAAAGGTTATACTCCACAAATTTAAAGCTCATCCATTGGGTCATCCTAGAATTATTTTCTCTCATATATAAAAAAGATGTTGAAGGGGAGCCTTGGCGTAATGGTAGAGTTGTAGTTGTGTGGCCTTGAGATCATGGATTCAAGTCGTGGAAATAACTTCTTACAAAATACAAGATAAGATTGAGTACTATTGACCATTATGGTCCATCAGTCCCAAACCCTATGTACACAAAAACTTCTAGTCAAGAATTTCTTATAAGAAAGTTGTCTTTGAATGTGGATGCTTGACTAATTGTCGTTCACAACTAAAGTGGCCTTATCTTACACCACAGTGGAGTGTAGGTTGCATGCTATACCATCATTCCATTTATACTTTTCATGGAAGATAAGTAACTCCTTAATCAATTGCACCAAAGCCTTCTAGTATAGTGGCACGAGGAGGAGTCTCTTAATTGGGTGAATAAGATTTGAGGTTGTGTGTTGGTGTGTGTATAACCTTCAAAAAATAAACTCCTTAATCAATTATAATTTCAATTGTCCATTCTTCATATTTAGCTTTCATAGCTCATTTGGTTAGAGCACCCGTTTAGTAAGCAGGTCTCAATGAAAGCAGATTTTAAACTTTTATTGGAAGCCTTGGTGCAACAGTGAAGTTGTCGTCATGTCATACTATAAACTCTTGTGGTCTCTATTTCTCATGAAAAGATAACTCACACTCAAAATTATCCAATGGACACAATGCTGTTCAACCAATCTCTCCAATGGACACAATGCTGTTCAACCAATCTAAGAGAGGCCCAACAATATAAACATGGCAGATCATTCAAAGATGGTGTTTGGAGTCAGTCCGGCAATTCAACATGGACAAGATTTCTCTTTCCTAAAGCACCTTGGAGAAAATATGTGTTCTCTGATGAAATGTGATGCAATGGAAACAAAGCGGCGCTGTCGAAAGGACGAATGGACACCGATATGTCACGTGATATCCACCCCCTTATGGCCCCCTAAACTTAATTTTGATGGGGTTTCCAGGGGAACTTGAAGAATGACTCATCCATACTTCCTATGGTCAATGGGGGGTCGGGGCATATGCCTATGTTTGTCATACTCGAACCAATAGTATGGCTTAGTGGATGGTGGTACTAGCCTCCTGTGTATATGGGGTTCTGAGAAGGGGTGGACCACAAAGGTCCATTGTATGTAGTCTTATTTTATTTTATTTTTAAGAAGTTGTTTCCACGCCTTGAACTCACGTCCTTAGAGTTACACGACGACAACTTTACTTTTATGCCAAAGCTGGTAGATGATGCTGAGAGTCGGATTGAAAATTGCAACTGAGCTTACCATTACTCATTTACCTATAAACAAAAATTCGTAGGTAATACTCCGATCACCTTGGCAGCAACAGCCAGATTTAGCATGGGACCTTCAGCCATTTCATCAAAACTTCCAATTCCAGCTTCTCTCAAAAGCATATAAACCTGGACAATTTGCTCCCTTACAAGAAGTGGTGTTGACCATTAGCTAGGACCAAGTGAACGCAGACATGGGTTTCTTCTATTCCTTTTGGCCATCTTAGTTACTATGGGATGAACTTGTAGGCTCTTTGGTGCCACCACCAATGTAAGTTTTCCTTCATAATGATCTTTTGCCCACACCAGCAAGAAAGAAGAAAAAGAAGCTCAAATACAAGACCCTTTGTTTTTGTAACAAAGCATATGCCGCTTCCACCTTTCCAGTCCACTTCGACATAGATTGCATATGCAAGCAATGAAAAAAGTTATTTCCCTGCAATTTCCAGTTCGGCGTGTCCCTTTCCACACCCAAAGAGAGCACAAAAAAGTGATAAACTGCAGAGGCGTGCAAGTCGGAAACACATGCAAAGATAGTTGCTGAGCCAATATTTTCTCGTTTGTTCATTGCTTTATTATGCTTATAGATTTGATTTGGCAATTTCACGAGAAATATATGAGATGGTTAAAGTACGTCTAAACTAGACATTGGAGCTGGTCTCGGAATAAGACAACTTTCCTCGTTGAGCTTGGTTGGAGGTTTGAGGTGACAATTTTCAAATAAATTTAAGAGCTGGGACCATGTGTTAGTAGACAGTTTGCTTGCTAAGTTCTGCGCTGCGTGTCAACCCAAAAGAAAAGGCTCAATTGTGTTAACTGATTAGTCTTGTACGTCCATAAAACCTTCTAGTGCCCTTCTTGAGCTACTCTTAGTTTTAGCAGCGCTTTCACTTCAGTGACTTCTACATGATGCTCCCTCTAGGCTTTCTAGTGCGAGGTTGGCATTGAAGGCGCTCTCTTGTTTTGGTAATAGCACATCTCACTTTGTTAAATAGTTTCCTATTACAGCATGCTTGCTGGTAGCTTCTTGAGAAATGTAGGAGAAGTACTTCTGAATGTTATAGAGGCTGCCATTGTTGAAACAAGTGACTGAGGATGTCATTTTCCTTTTTATCCTTGTACTTGGATCAGAACAATAGCTTTAACATAGAAAAGAGAACGATATGTTCTTTGATGAGAAAGAAGAGGAATAAAACAGAGCTGAAGGTTGTGTAAAACAGTAATCAAACATAGTCATGACACATGTATTCACATTACTTTTCAATGTACAGTTTGTACATACACACACACACAAACATACACATTATAAAGTGGGAACATTGGAATTTTGTACACTTACACTTGATTCTATTGAGTTTGCAAGCCGGGAAGGTGTCATTCTGTGTTTGAAAGCTTAGACTTGACGAGAATTGGTTCAATTAGAACTCCTTCCATCAGACGAGTTAATGATCGATCGATGTGGTCGGTTTGGTTTCTTTGTTAACTTGGATGGAACACAAAACCTTGTTGAGTTGGCTAGATGATGATGAGAGACTCAAGAGTTTTTAATGGTCGCGGTTGTTTAGGTTCTATTTGGTGATAGTTTTCTCAGTGAATGACTGTTCAGCATAGCATAGACACAGGCAAGATCCAATTGCGTCAACTGTGAGATTTTTGTTGAAATAATTTTCATTACATTATGTTATGCAATGAATAATTATTTTTTCCCCTAATGTTAGACAGATGCACCCATGAGCAGCCTTTACCGCTGATTCATTTAAGAGAGAGGCTCCTTCTTGTGCCATTGCTACACAAGAAGGCCCATGCTCTAACCAAAGGTTGTTTTTTAGATTCAATTCTTTGAGTCATGATAAGTAAAAGGGTAGTCCCCGTGTATGAAGCTCCCTTGTATGCGAGGTCTGGAAAAAGGTGACCAAAAGGGTTAATAGTATGCATCCTTACCTTGCATTTTGCAAGAGGCTATTTCCACGCCTTGAACCCGTGATCTCAAGGTCACACGACGATAACTCTACCATTGTGCCAAGTCTCTCTTTCTGAGTCATAGTAAGTGTAGAAGTTAAAAAAATCCATTTTCAGGTAGACACCTACCTTTGATAAACTTAGGCAAAACTTTTAGAAGATCTAACCATCCTACTTGTTGGGACTTCTTAAATTACCTACCATAAAAAAATTACTCTCATTAGGTATCTATAATATATTTTTCTTTCTGCTTTAAATCGGGACTATTTATAACTAAAAGTAAAAATACAAGACATTAAAAATATTAGATGAGCATGATTTTCTATACATGGACTAAATATGAGGGGCCAAATAAGATAAATGACTTTGATCTTAAAAAACAATAAAGAAAAATGGGGGTCAACGAAAGATGCTCTTTTAGCATCTACAATTATTACGAGATAAAGCTTAGTTTGTGTGTGGATACTATAATTTCAAAATTGTGATCATCTGTTTGTAGAGACGACGAGAAAGGTGCTTCGAAGGACCACAAAACTCACTGTCATCCTACGTTTTTCAATACTTCACCTTTCGTTCTAAACTCCCTAATCAGACCACTAATCTAACTCAAGATATACTTAAGGATGGCTCACCTAAAAAGTCAGCCCAGTGCACGAGGCTTTCACGTATGCAAGGTTCAAAAAAGGGAAATTACAAGGGTCAATTGTATGTAGCTTTACTTTGCATTTTACAAGAGGCTATTTTTACGCCTTGAACTCATGACCTCAAGGTCACCCAACGACAACTCTAGCATTGTACCAAGGCTCCCCTTCTACTTAAGATGGCTCTACTAACTTTCCCAATTACTATAATTGAATGAGTTATCGTTGTAACTAGCGGAGCAGAACCAGGAGACCACTAGCTGGTGAAAAGGATTGATTTACTATTTCCTGCTATCTGCCGAATTTCTCGACCATCGAATTATTGTTGCCTTTGTTTTTCAGGAAGTTTTGCTGGTGAAACCACTGCTTTTCTTTGTTTTCACTTCTAACCATCCATTCGCAGTCACAAATTGGAGGCTTAACTTTCCTTTCCATGCAGTGCAGTGGCACTGGAGGATGACGAAATGAAGAGGAAACAATCCACATTCGAAATCAAAGCCTCTGATCGTCTTAACAAAACCTTATACTTCTGTAAAAGGCTGTTTTCATGTCTTGAACTAACATGTGACCTCAAGATCACACAACGATAACTCTAAACAATTATGATGTTAAGTTATAATTGTACTCAAATCCCCCGTGTACTTTTGGAAAGACCTATGATATGATAAGATTCGGATGGCTACTTTTTGAGGTGGGAAATTCATGCGGGCCTGGTTGTTTAATGATCTAAACAATTTCCACCCACAGCCAGACTTTAAGACAGATGAACAATGCAACAAATTGATTAAACATATCTAACAATTCTACCTCTTTAATTAGCTTTTGACTAAATATGAGAAAATGACCATGCAAGAATTTGTGTTCATACATAATCAATAGTTATTATGATATGAAACAAGTGGGGCTATTCCAGTTTTGTGTTAGCTGCTCCTGCAGGGTTTTCCATTTTTTATCTCTTCCAATTCTTATAGATGGCCAAATAATTGATGTGATGGAAGGTGACTTAGTATAAGGCTTGATGTTTTCGTAAGTGAAGCTTGACTAGCGATAATCCCTCTCATAGTTCATGCTTATGCTTTTGTAGATCGTATTTGTGGATTGGGTGGATAACAGATGGTTACTTATCTTTCGTCTCTTCCTTTTTTCTTCTCTACTGACTTCACCTCGTGGAACTTTAGTTAACTTTTATGCCCTGCACCTATATGTCATGTCTTGAAAGGGAGTCCTGGCGCAATCGGTAGAGTTGTTGTCATGTGATTTTGAGGTCATAGGTTCAAGGCGTGAAAACAGCCTCTTGCAAAATGCAAGGCAAGGCTACGTATTCTTGACCCTTGTGATCCGTCCTTTCCCTGAACCCTGCATACACGGAGCTTCATGCATGGGGACTTCCTACCTGTCATGCCTTCTATACAAATTGGAAATTTATAATCCGGATGACTGGCTGTAATGATATGGATTGGCCCACAAGTGATCATCCTAGAGGGTGCCTATGGAACCCATTTGTGGTATGTAAACATATGGTGGTCGGAGCCGGTGACACACTGGTCTGTGGTTCTGTTGCTACTCAAGGACTTCAATTGTCAACTGCCATTATCTTAGACAGGGATGTGCTATTCGTAGCAGTAAACTATGGATAAATAGCCGAGGGCCTTCTATCCAAAATTACTTTATAAGTTCTTTGCTTGTAATAAAAATGGTCAAGTCTAGTTGCTTACGAGCATTTGTATACAGTGATGATCAGAATTATCATTTTTTTTTTTTAAAGATTCAAAATAAGTGGTTCAAATCATCCAAATGTACTGATTTCTTAGAAGTTGCCTAATTTATGTATCCCAAACATGATAAACAGCTCGGATCTTCCAAAAATAGATTCTAGTTGCTATAGGATGCCAATAACTTCTACTCCTCTACTCCTGTCTAGACTCAAAAAAATTAGAGAATTTCTCACAAAGAGCTGTAGGTTAAAGTACAGGTGATAATTTTATTGGCCGAGGAAATGATTTTAACTGTCATTTTCTCTAACCATTTTGTTTTCTACTTTTCCCAACCAGCTAAAATTACTTGCTTTCAAACTTTTTTTTCATTGGGGTGCTAATTCCTTAATCTACAAAAGATGAGGAGATTTCAGTGAATTATTTTCTCAGAACGTTTGATTGACAGAAATCAGGCTTGAGCCAGATTTGTGAAGAGTTTGCATCAAGATTTCTTTCCATATATAGTTGATTTATGGAATGATTTGCATGCTAGGAGTAGGATTTGAAATGGGTTTATAAAGGAAGGAGCTGGAAGTAGGGAGAAAGAAGATTTCTACAGGTGGAAGGTGAGGCAAAGGGTTTTCTATGCTATGTAGAGGAGTCACCATGATCCCTTTATAATTTTCTCCCTGCGGCTACCTGATTTACACACAGTTAGCACTATGGCCTTTTGGTTTTCTTGCAGAAAAGTGCTCTTTAAAGCCAAAGATTCATTTCCATTTTCTTCGTTTTAGCATAAAAAAAATTAAAAAAAGATATATTTTGGACATGCTTTTGTATAATAGCACCAAAAGGAAAGAAAAGAATCCCTGGGTTTACAATTCCTTTTAACCTAGCCGAGAGTAAACGATTTGGGTGCAGCTGTTGAGCAAGTGGTTTCATGCCCTAATTTTTAATTTTTTATTTGTAGATTGTATTAGGTGATTTTAGATGAAATTAGGCTTTGTAGACTATAATTGATTGGTTGTGGTCTTTAATGGTCTTTTTGTTATGAAACAAAGGTCTATAAGGGTCTTTAGTTTCAGGCTACATATTAACCCCAAAATAAAAATGGGTTATAACTAATATTTGAAACAAAAACCACCATGAAACTTGCAACACAATTGCAAACAACGACAAGAAAAAGACATGAATCGTTGGTAGAACTACACCAATCAAAGTTTAGATGCTTTAAATCACACGGAAAAGACCCCACCACAAATTGTTCTAGATTGAGGTTTATTTCAAAATCTGATCATCCTACTTTTCTTGTTGTCGCATGAAAGCTCGTGATTAGGGTTTTTTTCTTCTTTTTATTTTTGGGAAGAGGTAAAAGAGAAGAGCTACGGTGAAAGGATACTTGGGGCCTTTATGTAAGAGAATTTTGGGCATTAATGGCACTTTTGACATATGATTAGAGGCATAATAAGTTAAAAGACCAACTCAAATTTACTTAACTTACCATTTTAGAAGGGAAATTTTTTTGTGATGAATATATATATATATATATATATATATATTATAATATCAAATGGGTCTAGTGAAGGACACGAGACTTTTTTCGAAGACAAGACTATTAGATTTTGGTACCGACGAAAAGTTTGTAGAATTCATCGAACACAAATCGTCTAGCAAAAAAGAGGTCGCAACTTCAAATAAGAAGCCCCCCAAAAAGATTAAAAGGCTTTCTGTTTGATAGAATCAACTGTCGCATACAAATGAATAAATAATAACGTACCGGAGGTCGAATGTCTTTACGCTTTTCTAGAGTTGTTGCAGAATTTTGCAAATCCCTTATTCGATTTGGAGAAATGAGAAAAGTCACTTAGGAGATTAATTCCAGTGACAAACCTTTTCATGTGAGAAAAGACCCTGCTTGTGCCTAAGGCTTGTCAACTCTTTTGACAGATGAACTCAAAGACTCACTCTGCCCTCACTGAATCTTTCTGTGTGTTTTGTGTTCTTTGTAAGAGACTCGAAATGGTAGTTAGTTGATGAAAAGACGATTAAAATTGAAGAGCACGAATATATATAGATACACACGCTCTTAAGTGTTTGATAGGTGCTCCATTGCTCTTAGAGTCTGGGAAAAACCGATGGGTGTGACTTTCAATTCAAAGAACACGAGCTAAAAGCATCAATGGGCTTATCTACAAATTTGGTTTTGTAGCCTCGCTACGCAATTCCAAACGGATGAGTGCCTTAGGTATTAAAAAAATAAAAAATAAAAAATGAAAGAGTGTATCCTATAAGCACGGCTTAGATCTACAAAAAAATATTTACCATGAAAGGGTGCCTGCCCCCATCAAATCCTCATAAACATCTATTCATACCAGTTGTCTTTTACACAAAAGTTATTGTTAGAGACCAAAATACCCTCGTTTCCCTCTCTCTCTCTCAAAATTGCATCAGCAAAAATTGCAGATGTACAGTAGCCTGCAACCAGAAAATTCAGAGAAAATCATCCCTCTAATGCAAAAAGTTGATTTCCCTCGTAATAGAAAAAATGCATTCCAACCAAAAGAACCTTTACATTTGTGATGAGAACCAACCATCCCCACAAGTGACTTATTTTCTGAAACTGTCTTCCCATGAGTTGAGAATGTGAAGAACATTGAACTGTAATTGATTGAGAGGTGGTATGCTAAGTTTGTTCCTTTCAAGTACTTAATCTATTCATGGGCATTTCTGTGTGCTTTTTACTGCTTGTGGGCTGTTGCCTTTAGGAGGGACTCCGCATGTCAGGCCAACGTTTTCCTTTATGAGCCAAAAGGTCAAGTCGCTGTTACGGTGCACTAAGAGACTGACGAGTCCTTTAATCCTTGCAACAACACTCGGAAATAATTTCGGCGTGATGAGGAATTACGGTATAGTGCCGACACTACATCAGCTTGCTGTAGTACGACTCCAATTTGGTACAATAGGCCCCATCTTTGGCTGACCGGAACCATTCATCTGATTATCTACCCTTGGATGACTACTGGTCCAAAAACAGCAAGGATTGAATAAGCATACAATATGAAAATAATGATTTGGATCACAGCACATGGAGGATTGAAAACACTGTTTAAAGAATGGTTCTCAATCAATGTGTAAGAAGCACAAGTTTTCGGATACGGAAATCATTCAACCGTCTAGATGTTTCTCATACAAGAAATTCAAGGCCAGAGAAATCTGAAGGACGGTTCTGATCAACCAAAGATAGAGCCTATCATTTCAAAGTGAGGCACACTAAAGAAAAGCTACTGTAGTGTCCGCACAGGATACCATCATTCCCCTAATATAAAATCCATGAATTTAGTGATTTGTCACACCGGCACAACACCACTTCTAAGAATTACGAACCACTTAAATGCCGACATTAGCCAGGAAAATAATGTCAACATTGACTGTATTTTGATTATTAAATCCAATTAATTAAGTCTTTGAATGCATTTATATTTTAGGGGAATCTACTTTTCTTACTGAAGGGGCGACTTCGTCCCAATCCTGCTGTTGCAAGGGCATTATATGACGCCAATATATTGCTGTTACAATTTCTAGACAAAGAGAAAAGGCATTTTGGTTTTAGAACATGGTAAGGAAATGTATAGTCAACATAACCTATGATGGAAGTAACTTCTGTTAACGTTCCAGATATGAATCTATTTTTCTGAGAACGGATATAATTTTTTATAAATAAAAATAATAAAAAATATATTTGTTGGCCTATATGTGCCACGTTGGCATGAACCAAACTGTTATTTGGGAAGATAATGAAGAGCCCAACTAGGGTTGCCAACGGACCAAATATCATCGTTATGCATCCATTCCAATAAATTATATCAGTTTGGACAGTAGTTGAGATTTTCATATTCCACTCTATATCCATTCCATTCACTTCAATTTAGTTAGTAGATTATCAGTTCCATTCAGTGTGGCTAATTTTATTTTTAAGAACAACACAATTATTTGAAGTTCTTTGCACTGTTATCCAATCTAAGAAGAAGTTGAAGAAGTTCAACTATATTCCTTTCCATTGGTTGTTTGTATTTTGTTTCTTCAAGATCCTTTAGTCATTCTATTAAAATTTTGAATGCAAATGTTTGTAAATTTATGTTATCCTTGTCTGTTCAAAGTTGCATATTGATGGATATAACTTCTGGTTTTATACCATTTAATTATTATTAACATATAAATGTCATGTATCTTAATGCAAGCACAGAATATTTGATTGTGTAAATTGCAAATAACAAGTTAATAATGATGATTGCAAGTATTGATTGTAAAAGCATCTCAATATTTTGAATTTCCAAATCATCTGCTTGTAGAAGTTCAAAGAACATTTATATTTTAAGATAACCATAACAAATATAACAAATTTTCATAAGAAAGAAGGTTAAGTGAATAATATGTAAGGTTTTTGTATGTAGGGTTTCTAGCTATGTTATTTTCAAATTGAAATCCATCTTAAATCGAACACCTTTTTCGTCTATGATTGCTATCTTGTTATGCATTGAAATTCTTGAGATGTTACTATTCATTGAGAAGAAAGAGAAAGTAGTTGATAATAAAGTTAAAACATGTAATGAATTCCTAAGAATAATTTATATATAAATTTACTTGCCTCTAGCTTACCCTTTTTGTAGATATAAGTTATTCACTAAGCTGGGAATGGTTTATATAGGCTAAATACCAAATTGTAGGCAAGTAAAGTAGTTTATTCTATATATTTTCCATGATTCTTAGCATAAATAAAAATATGATAAAGTATGGCTATGATATTCAACTTAAAGAACTATGAGATAAATTATCTTATGGGCAAAAAATTTGGTACTTTGCTTGTCAAAGTCATTTCCAATTTGGTGAACGGCTTAGATATACATAAGAGGTATGCTAGAGATAAGTAAAGCGCACTTGGACAAGATAAATCCAAGTGCACCTTTTGATTTATCATTCTATTATAAAGTTTGCTTTACAATATGAATATGTGGTGTTTATACACATACTCTTGAAGGTCGCTAGAAGTTAATATGATGGGCGTTGGGTGAAAAGGGGTTTCATAGGATATACAGACATAATTAAGAATATGTATGAGGGAGTGGTTACAAATGTTAGGAATTGCAACAGAGATTGGCATTGAGTTCATACTTTTTTACTTTAGTTATGAATGAATTGACAAAACATATACTCGAGGAGATTTCATTGTGCATGTTATTTGCATATGACATAGTTTTGATTAATAAGATAAAAAAGGGTGTAAACACAAAGATAGAGTTGTGGAAAAATGTTATAGAGTCTAAAGGATTTAAATATTAGCCGAACTAAGACAAAACATAAAGAATGCAATTTTAGCAAATAGAAGAGTAGGAGTGAAGCAATAGTAAAGACTGATAACCAATAAGTTTCCCAAAAAGAACACTTTTAATACTTGGTATCAATAATTCATGAGAGTAAAGAGATTGAGAGGGGTGTTACCCAAAGAATTCAAGTGGATTGGAACAAATGGATATGTGTCCTGCAATTTTGTGTGATAGAAAGTGCCACTCAAAATAAAAGAAATTTTTTATGGGATGGCTATAATGCCAGCCATGTTGTATAAATTAAAGTGTTGAGTTGTTAAGGAACAACATGTATATAGGATGAGCATAGCCAAAATGAGGATGTTGAGATGGATAAGTAACAAGATAAGAAAGAATATAATTATAAAATGTTAAGTATTCAATTTTAGCCAAAATACCCTTAAAATGTTAAGTGTTCAATTTTAGGACACCTCCAAAGATGTTGATAGGATGACAAGTGTTGGAGCATGTTGAAAACATGGAATCAAGTAAACTTGTAGGTGAAAGTAATTGTAAAAGTTGTTGGAAGAAGAAATCAATATTTTTTTGTTTGCCAGACTACAAATCACTACATATACGTCAAGTGCTTGATGTCATGCACATTGAGAAGATGTGCGTAAAAGTTTGACTAGTACCTTGCTTAATATCCTAGGAAAAATAAAGGATGGACTTGCAGCTCAAATGGATCTTATGAACATGGGTTTGAAGAGGAAATTGCATCTAGAGGATAAGGGTAGTTGAGGAACATACCTTATTAAGGAAAATTATACTCTCGATAGAGAGGAGAGGAGAATAATGTGTAAAACCTTGTTCAAGCTCAAAGTCCTAGATTACTACTGTTCAAACTTTAAAAACATTGTTTCCATTGAAGAGCTAAAATTGTTGTGAATGAAGTTGTAACATTCCTAATTTTTAAAAATGAATTTAAGTAAAATTTTGAATTATCTTAAGTTGGGATGAAAAGAGAATATTGAAATTTCTAATTTTTGAAGTTTTATAGACATCAAATCAAGTGTTGAGACATCCATATTTGGATTGTATTTTAAAAACAATTCCAATGACACTAAGTTTGTTGAAATTGGAGTTTGGACGAATAAATTGTTATTTTTCTTACAAAGGGCAATTTGGTAATTTTACTAGTGAGACCCACTTGTTGGAATATAGGTCCATTGGTATAAGGTGAGGACATGTAACAATCATACACACTAACTAAACTTGGGCTGAGTAGAATGATGAGGAAAAAACCCAATGATTAGTGTTTACCATATAAAAGGAAAAAAGAAGAAGAAAACAAATAGTTTAAGTAATTTAGGGGAGGGGGCACATTTGATGATGGCACCCCCCCCCCCGCCCCCCCTCCCCCACACACACACACTTAAATGAAAACACAAATAGACTTAATGTATGTTTTCCAAACCTAACGAAAGAGGAAACTTGACGATGGGGGAAGAAGAGAGAGAGAGAGAGAGAGAGAGAGAGAGAGAGAGAGAGAGAGAGAGAGAGAGAGAGAGAGAGAGAGAGAGAGAGAGAGAGGAGGCTTTGGAAAAATCCAACCATGCTGGAGAAGAAAGAAAAGAGGGTTTGGGGATTTTTCATGTCGTCGAAGGATGAGGAGCACGCCGACAACAATGGCCGCTCGATTGTTAATCCGGCCATCCATTCTACACTGCACATAGAGGGGAATGAAACCCCTTTGGTTTTTCCATGATTGGAGGAGGAACAACCAAGGAACGAAGCACAAATAGTATGCACGGAGCAATTACAAAAAAATTTGGGTGAATCACGTCTTCTCTGGCTACGATTGAGGGTTATGAATTTTACAGAGGTAGGATTCTTACTTATAACCATCATTTTTGGTCTTGATTGTTTACTGTTTTGAAGAATTTCATGTAGATCTAGGGTTTTGTGAGAAAATAGAATTTTTTTTATTTTTTTATTAATATCTTAGAGGTTATTGGAGACCAATCAGAACTCTGGGAATCCCCATTTGAGTTCTAATAATCAAATCCAAAACTGTATGGTTAGATCTGACCATTTATAGAAATCGTAGCTGTTGAATCATTTGTATAAGGTGGATTCGATTGCTGTTAATGCTTGTTGGCCATCAGATCATTTGTAAAAGATCTGACCATTTATAGAAATCATAGCCGTTGAATCATTTGTATAAGGTGGATCTGACTGCTGTTAATGCTTGTTGGTCATTAGATCATTTGTAAAAGACAGATATGATCATTTATATTGTACCCTAGCCGTCAGATCATCATAGATGGTAGATCCAACTGCTCTTAATGAGTATTGGACATTGGATCATCTGTAATAGATAGATCCGACCATTTATAGTGTGCCCTAGTTGTCAGATCATCCGTAACAGACAAATTTGAGCTGTTCATCTGGTTTATTATGGAATCCAGAGCAAAACCCCAGCGGTTGAATTGTCATCCAAGGGAATCACTGTGGAAAACCAACATGGAAAGAGGTGCATGGTCATGATCGAAGCCTATTACCTTACTCTAACTGTGCATGGACATTTCCAGCAATAGTTTGAGCTAGGAATCATGCATAAAAGTTTAGGTGGTGGTCATGACACATGCCTACGGGAAGCGCTCTAGAGTATGCTATATGACTTGTGGTTTGAAAGTATATTATGTACCTTGGAGACCATTTCTGATGCAAAATACATCATTGACCTTCTATGGGATGCTTTCAATTTTAAGGACAATCCTCATTTGAGGGAGAATATCATTGGTCCATGAACATCAAGCTTTCTCAACTTTGTGTCATGAAGCATTAATGCATGCACGGACAATGAGTTACAAAGTTGTGTTTATTAGATCATTCTCTCTATGGTTTCTTTTGCTAATGTTGGAAGCATCCACATGATTAAGGTGTTGAAATTTACTTTGGCAAATGTGAATCAGGCCATATGTGTTTCCCATACAAGCAAGAAAAACACTGTCTTGCAATCAGACATTACCATTGTGTTATTTAAACCTAGAGTTGTTTGAAACTAGAGAAAAGTTCATATTAGAACATTAATCCAATAGATATGAACAAAAAAAGTAAAGTTAATGGTTGGATGACAATCATGTACAGAAGGTTGATTGTTTGGTATTGTTTATATGGGTTTAAACAGAATTTGATCATCAAATTTTATTTAGAATTTCTATTTAAAGGATATTATACTAGTTTATGTAATTTAAGAAGGTTGGACCATTGAATCATTTATTTGTATACTACATGGTAGATATAAGGATATGATCCTATCTTCTATGTATAACTTGGGAACAATGACAGTAAAACATTCGAATAGGCAAATATGACCTTTAAATGATAAACTGATGAAAAAAATGGTTAACCATGGATCAATAAGAGATCTTAAGTCTAATAGTTTTATGGCCTAAAGATGGTCTAAACTGTTAGATTGTGAGATGAGTAAAAATATAAGCTATGGATTTATAATGGTATAATAGTTAAAACTGATGTTGTGAACATCAACTTTATCCACAGCATTGATTGACACACAAGTTGATTTACGAAGGAGAGTGGACCGTAAACGCTATGGAGAAAGGATAAACTATCTTAAGAGGTATGTGATCTGATACTGCCAAGTTTCAAATGATCTTCAAATTGAGAAAATGATTTGAGAACTATTTTCGATTTAGAATGTTTTGGAATTATTATACTAATGACGTGGTGAATATATATATATATATATATATATGTATATGTGAATTGAGTGTATATGATTTTCTTATAAAATTCATGATTCATCTTATGTTTCATACATGATATTCTTACAACTGAAGCATGTAAATTGATATTTGGGTTTAAATTCATGTTGCATACCTACTTTGGAAAGAATCATGAGTTATTCAATTCATAATATTCATTTAATTTACTTATGAGACATGAGAAAATAGTGACTTGTATATGAATGAATTCCTTATTTTGGAAAGAAAGCTTTAAAATTCAATAGTTTCGTACAAGACGTGCATGTCATATGATACAGTTTTGAGATATACTAATATGAAAATGAGCTGAATTGGCTATTGAGCCATACATTGAAACGAATATTCGAGATATATAATTTTGCATAAAGTATACATACTATTTTATATGATTTGAGATGTATGATGTGATCTGTTGGTAGTGATTGCCCATGAGGTTAGTCCACTTGCATGTGTTACAAAGGGACCTCAGGTTAGTCTACCTGCATGTGTTTCAAAGGAACACCAGGTTAGTCTACCTACATGTGTTGCAAAGGGACAATTGGTGATTTACCTCATAAGGTTAGTCCGCTTGCATGTGTTGCAAAGGGGCCTCAGGTTTGTTTGTTTGCATGTGTTGCAAAGGGACCACAATTTTAGGTTAGTCCATCTGCATGTGTTGCAAAGGGACCGCAGGTTAGTCTACCTGCATGTGTTGCAAAGGGACACTAGGTTAGTCCGCCCACAGTATTGCAAAGGGACATATGGTGCCCTATTAGGTTAGTCCACCTACATGTGTTGCAAAAGGACATTTGGTGATTTACCCTATATGGTTAGTCTGCCTACATGTGTTGCAAAAAGGATACTTGGTGATTTGCCCTATATGGTTGGTTAACTTGACATGTGTTGTCAAAAGACTTATTGTGGTTTTTTTTTTTTTTTTTACTATAGATGATATGTTTTTACATGATGAGCTAGTTATTTGAAATTATATTGCATATAGTTTGAAAATGGTCATCATGTAGTTTAATTAAATCTTACTTTGAATTTTAAAGTAATGATATGAAACTTGATTGGCAAGTATGATATAGGTTTTGTTGATGACATACATATATGTATTTACATGCATATGTGTGCTATGATGCATTCCATGAAATGACTTATATGACAACATGATTTTATTATAAAAAAAATCACTTTTCAAGTCATTGTATGTGTATTTCGTGATTTCAGTTTTGCAGTATTAAGTTATCTACTCAGTATGTTGTATACTCACTCTACTATTTTTAACACAGGTCAGCTCAGAAAGAATTAGAAAAAAGATTAAAGCTCTAAGAAAAATCACTTGAAGATTGCAAGAGGATAAAAGGCAAGGTAATCTAGAGTTTCACTAAGAAACTCAATCCATCTTGACTATTAGATGATATTTGAATTTTATATGTGATTTAATTTGTAATTGGGCTATGATTGATAAATCTTGGCAATGCTGCATGTTTGATATTTTGAAAAGGAGATGGAGTCTCCAATTATATTTTGAAATTCAAATGAATTTTTATCAGGTACTTCGCAATGACATGCATTAAATGTCTATTGTCCAAAAAACAAAGAAAACTCTACTCGATTTTCGGTAGAAATGAGTGCCCATTTCATTGAGAATCCTTGTTTTGAGAAAAGAAAAATGACACCGAGGTTTTCAAAGTGAATTTAAAAGAAAAAGGTTTTTTTTTTTTTTTCTACATTGCATTGTTTTATAAAAGTGTTTTCAAATAGGATCGATCCTACATTAATAATTAGTTTTGCATTTAAAAATGCATATAAAAAATTTGGGTCTTTACAGTTGGTATCAGAGCCTAGATTCATGTCATTCACAGCCAATTACAAATGGAAAATCACAAATAGTCAACATTGTTCAGAGAAATCTATGTTTTAGTGTAAGTAATTAGAGAAAATACTCTTATAGGATTAGTGTAACTTGAAAGTAGGTGTCACATTGAAAATATAAATAACTAGAGTATAAGTACTTGGTTAGAGTTGTGTACATGTGAAATTGCAGAAATGCCATGTATGAGGAGTAAGCATATGAGCCCTAGGAATAAGAATAATCCTGACAACTTCCTTGAGCAAGGAGCCTCATCAATTGAAACAATGCAGAAATTCACGCAGTACATAGGCTAATTTTTCCAGAATCAACCACAGATAGAAATAACTGCTAGAATAGAGACATCTGATTAAGTTGATGAAAGAGCAAAAGCTCAATTGGAAATATTCAAGAAGTTGACTCCATCATTCTCTGGAGAGGATGAATCCTACTCAGTAGAGAAATGGATTTATGAAGTAGAGAAGGTCATGAAAGCAATGAAAATTTCAGAGAACAGAAAAGTAGTAATGACTACTTTTATCTTGACAAGAGAAGCACCCTTTTGGTGGGAAAAGGCTGAACGAGTAAATTTCGAAGGAAAAGATGTCATTTCTTGGGAAGAATGTAAAGCTGTCTTTTATGAAAAGTATTTTCCAAGACATGTGAGAAAAGAAAAAGAGAGAGAATTTATGAATTTGGAGTAAGAAAATTCTACGGTAAGACAATATGGGAACAGATTCACTTGTCTTTGTAGATTTGCACCACAGTATGTATCACATAGGTTAACGCTGTAGAGAAATTTGTTGATGGGTTAAACCCTAGTTTGAGAAATAAAGTTATAGGGTTTCAACCTAATACTATGGCAAAGGCAGTAGAGTTAGCTTCTCTTTTTGAGAAGGATTATCAAAGGACATTGGGAGATTGACAGAAGTGGAAAAGGGATACTAGCACAAGTGGGCATGCCAATAGAGGAAAATGATTAATACAGTCTTCAAGTCCCCATCCTCCACAGGAGTGGCAATGTGACAACAGGAATAAAACTCTAGTATATAAAACATGTCCACGGTGCAAGAACCATCATCCAAGCAAACATTGCAGTAGCATCAAGTGGTACATTTGTAGAGAGATGGGACACATCACCATGCACTATCCAAAGAAAGAGAAAGAACAAGGACCTGAAAAAGATGAGATCATTAAAAGCGAAGGTCGTGTACTTGAAATCACCTCAAGACAAACACGGGCATCAGATACGGAGATAGAAGGCACACTTCAAATACATATAACATACCTATTAAGATTTCATTGGATACTAATTCTATGCTTTCTTCTATATCATATGAGCTTGCTTAAGGTGTAGATAGTATATGTGTAATTTAGTATCTTGTATAGAATTCTGACATGGTTAGGTGAACCAAATTACATATAGTCATTCATGACAAGTCTTAGTTATGATTGGAGAGACAAATAGAGGCTAGCTTAATCTTTTTAAAACATCTTGGAGACTTTTTTATTATATCAGGAATGGATTGGTTAATTATATAGTTAATGATCACAATGAGGATAGGAGTTGCATTTGATGATATAGAGAAGTAATGAAGTGTTTTAGACTAAGTCAAGTCTTGAAAATGAGTACATGTTATCTTTCTTGAGAATACTGATAGACGCCTTACTGAGGAATGTGATTGTACTTATCAAAGTGGAAATTTTGTAGTCTATAGCAATTTCTTAAGAAAGGGGTCGGGAATTGTATCTATATAATGGTGTTCCTAATAAGTAGAAGCTACTACAGCAAATAGAGTACAAGTCACAGAAAACTAATAATTAGAAATCTACATGTGAAAAACTTTCATCATTGACGTAAAAAGATGATAGGTGAAAGTATTGAACTTAATTTATTAGTTTTGGAATTCCTTGGTGTGAAGTGAGATGAAATATGATAGCATGAATTTAATTATGACTTAAATACTCTTGGAACTTTTATTAATAAGGAAATGATCATTCAGAATGTGTAAAGTTATACTACCCATGATTGAGGAATGATTGTTTTGATCTGACTGTAAAGATCAGAGTGCACAGCAAAAGCTATTCAATGTTTCTTAACACAAATAGGAAGTTATGCTAATAAGCAGCACAAATGTTTAGGGTTTAAAGTTGAAAATATATGAATGTCAAGGAGTTATGAGAACTTATATTAAAGATGAGATGACGATACATTTAGAGTTGTTTGGAAGATAACATTGAAAGAATTTCGAGGACGAAATTCGTCTAGGGAGGGAAGGATGTAACATCCCTAATTTTTAAAAATGAATTTAAGTAAAATTTTTAATTATCTTAAGTTGGGTTGAAAAGAGAATATTAAAATTTTTAATTTTTGATTTTTTATAAGTGAAAGTTTTATAGACATCAAATCAAGTGTTAAGACATCCATATTTGGATTGTACTCAAAAAAATGATTTCAATAACATTAAGTTTGCTGAAATCGAAGTTTGGATGAATAAATCGCTTATTTTCTTACAAAGGGCAATTTGGTATTTTTACTAATGAGCCCCACTTGCTAGTGTATGGGTCCACTGGTAGTGAAGTAAGGACGTGTAACAATCATTCACACTGACTAAACTTGGGCTGGGTGGAATGATGAGGAAAAAACATAATGATCAGTAATTAACATATAAAAGGAAAAAAAGAGAGAAAACAAATAATATAAGTAATTTAGTGGAGGCCCGCGCCCCCCCCCCCCCCCCCCTTAAAACACAAACAAACTTAACATTTGTTTCCCAAACCCAACGAAAGAGGAAACCTGATGGTAGGGGAAGAAGAGAAGAAGAAGAAGAGGAAAGGATGAAGAGAGAGAGAGAGAGAGAGAGAGAGAGAGAGAGAGAGAGAGAGAGAGAGAGAGAGAGAGAGAGAGAGAGAGAGAGAGAGGAGGCTCCGGTGTCGAAAAAATCCAGCCACGTCGGAGAAGAAAGAAAAGAGGGTTTGGGGGTTTTTTCATCACGCCTGAGGATGAGGAGCATGTCTGCAACAATGGCGACCCAGATTGTTAATCCATCTCTCCATTCTACACTACACATAGAGGGGAATGAAACCACTTTGTTTATGCCTTGATCAGAGGAGGAACGACCAAGAAGCAAAGCATGAATAGTATGCACGAGGCAATTGCCAAAAAATTTAGTTGAATCACGACTTCTTCAGCTATGATTGAGGGTTGTGAATGTTATAGAGGTAGGTTCTTACTTAAAACCATCATTTTTTGTCTTGATTGTTTATTATTTTGAAGAATTTCATGTAGATCTAGGGTTTGGAGAGAAAACAGAGAATTTTTTTTATATCAGAGGTTATTGGAGACTAATCAAAACTCCGAGAATCCTCATTTGAGTTTTGATCATCAAATCCAAAACCGTATGTTCAGATCTGACCATTTATAGAAATTGTATCCATCAGATCATCTGTATAAGGTGGATCCAACTGCTCTTAAAGCTTGTTGGCCATCAAATCATCTGTAAAAGATAGAATTGATCATTTTAGGTACCCAAGCTATCAAATCATACGTAGAAGGTAGATCCGACCGCTCTTAAAGAGCATTGGACATTGGATCATCTGTAACAGATAGATCCAACCATTTATAGTGTGCCCTAGCTATCAGATCATCTCAAGAAGGCAGATTCGATGCTCTCAAGGAGTTGTAACTGTCGAATCATTCATAACAAACAGATCCAAATTGTTCATCTAGTTTATTATGGAATCTAGAGTAAAACCCCATTGGTTGAATTGTGATCCAAGGGAATTGCTATGGAAAACCAGCATGGACAGAGGTGCATGGTCATGATCGAAGCCTATTACTTTGTTCTAACTTTGTCTAGACATTTTTGGCAATAGTCTAAGCTGGGAATCATGCATAAAAGTTTAGGTGGTGGTCATGACACATGCCTACGGGAACTGCTCTAGAGTATGCTATATGACTTGTAGTTTGAAAGTATATTATGTACCTTTGAGGCCATTTCTTATGCAAAATACATCTTCGACCTTCTATGGGAAGCTTTCAATTTTAAGGACAATCCTCATTTGAGGGAGAATATCATTGGTCCATGAACAACAAGCTTTCTCAACTTTGTGTTATGAAGCATTAATGCATGCACAAACAATGAGTTACAAAGTTGTGTTTATTAGATCATTCTCTCTATGGTTTTTCTTGCTGATGTTGGAAGCATCCACATGAATAAGGCATTGAAATTTACTTTGGCATATGTGAATCAGGCCATATGTGTTTCTCATACAAGCAAGGAAAACACAGTCTTGCTATCAAACATTGCCATTGTGTTATTTAAACCTGAAATTGTTTGAAACTAGATAAAAGTTCATATTAGAACATTAATCCAATAGATATGAACAACAAAAATAAAGTTAATGGTTGGATCTCAATCATGTACAGAAGGTTGACTGTTTGATATTGTTTATACGGATGTAAATGGAATTTGATCATCAAATTTCAGTTAGAATTGCTATTTAAAGAATATTATACTAGTTTATGTAATTTAAGAAGGTAGGACCATTGAATCATTGATTTCTATACTACATGGCATATCATATAAGGATATGATCCTATCTTCCATGTATAACTGAGGAATAATGACGACAAAACATTAGAATAGGCAAATATGACCTTTAAATGATAAACTGATGAAAAAAATGATTAACCATGGATCAATAAGAGATCCTAAGTCTAATAGTTTTATGACCATGAAATGGCTAAACTGTTAGACTGTGAGATGAGTAAAAATATAAGTTATGGATTTATAATGGTACGATAGTTAGAACTGATGTTGTGAACATCAATTTTATGCCCAGCATGGATTAACATGCAAGTTAATTTACGGTGGAGAGTGGACTGTACAAGTTATGGAGAAAGGATAAACTGTCTTAAGAGGTAGGTGATCTGATATTGCCAAGTTTCAAATGATCTTCAAATTGAGAAAATGATTTGAGAACTATTTTTTATTTAGAATGTTTTGGAATTATTATACCAATGACATGGTGCACACACACACACACACACACACACACACATATGTGATGTGAGTGTATATGATTTTCTTATAAAATTCATGATTCATCTTATGTTTCTTACACGATATTCTTACAACTGAAGCATGTAAATTGATATATGGATTTAAATTCATGTTGCATACCTAATTTGGAAAGAAACATGAGTTATTCAATTCATAGTATTCAATTACTTAATTTATTTATGAGACATGAGAAAATAGTGACTTTGTATAAATGAATTCCTTATTTTGGAAAGAAAAGTTTAGAAAGCATAGTTTCATACAAGACATGCATGTCATATGATACAGTTTTGAGATATATTAATATGAAATTGAGCTGGATTGGCTATCGACCATGCTTTGGAAAGAATATTTGAGATATATCATTTTGCATAAAGTATGCATACTATTTTATATGATTTGAGATGTATGATGTGATCTTTTGGTGGTGATTGCCCACGAGGTTAGTCCACTTGCTTGTGTTGCAAAGGGACCTCAGGTTAGTCCGCCTGTATGTGTTACGAAGGGACACTAGGTTAGTCTGCCTGCATGTGTTGCAAAGGGACCCCAAGTTAGTCTGCCTGCATGTGTTGCAAATGGACACTAGGTTAGTTTGTCTACATATGTTGTAAAGGGACAATAGGTTAGTCTGCCTGCATGTGTTGCAAAGGGACATTAGGTTAGTTCGCCTGCATGTGTTGCAAATAGACACTAGGTTAGTTTGCCTGCATGTGTTGCAAAGGGACACTAGGTTAGTCTGCCTGCATGTGTTGCAAAGGGACGTATGGTGATTTACCCTATGAGGTTAGTCCACATGCATGTGTTGTGAAAGGACATTTGGTGATTTACGCTATATGGTTAGTCCACCTGCATGTGTTGCAAAAAGGACACTTGGTGATTTGCCCTATATGGTTGGTCAACCTGACATGTGTTGTCAAAAGACTTGTTGTGGTATTTTGTTTTACTCTAGATGATATGTTTTTACATGATGAGTTGGTTATTTGAAATTATATTGCATATAGTTTGAAAATGGCCATCATGTAGTTTAACTAAATCTTACTTTGAATTTTAAAGTAATGATATGATACTTGATTGGTAAGTATGATATAGATTTTGTTGATGACATACATATATGTATATTCATGCATATTTGTGCTATGATGCATTCCATGATTTTATTATAAAAAAAATCACTCTTCAAGTCATTGTATGTGTATGTCGTGATTTCAGTTTTGCAGTATTAGGTTATCTACTTAGTATGTTGTATACTCACTCTACTATTTTTACCACAGGTCGGCTCAAAAAGAATTAGAAAGAAGATTAAAGCTCTAAGAAAAACCACTTGAAGATTTCAAGAGGATAAAATGGAAGGTAATCTAGAGTTTCACTAAGAAACTCAATCCATCTTGACTATTAGACGATATTCGAATCTTATATGTGGTTTAATTTGTAATTGGGCTGTGATTGATAAATCTTGGGAATGATGCATGTTAGATATTTTGAAAAAGAGACAGTGTCTCTAATTATATTTTGAAATTCAAATAAATTTTTATCAAGTACTTCGTAATGACATGTGTTAAATGTCTATTGTCCAAAAAAATAAGGTAGCTCTGCCAAATTTTTGGTAGAAATGAGCCCTCATTTTACCTAGAATCCTTGTTTTGAAAAAAGAAAAATGACACTGTGGATTTCAAAGTGAATTTAAAAGAAAAAGGTTTTTTTGCTGCATCGCATTGTTTTGTAAAGGTGTTTTCAAATAGGATTGATCCTGCATTAAGAATTAGTTTTGCATTTAAAAATGCATACAATAACCTGGGTCATTACAGAAGTCCCACGATTGCCATGCATTGATGTAGCAACTACTACCAGTAGCAATACATTCAGTACTACCGGACAAAGTTAGGGGAGCTATTACAAAATTCTACTACTTCTTTAATACTTTGTATAAGAAGGTGGTAGATGTTTCAAAATTACGTGAAATTCAAGGTCATCTAGTGACAACCTTATGTGAGCTTGAGATAATCTTCCCACCATCCTTTGACATCATGGTACACTTAACAATGCACCTCATTGATGAGGTAGACTTTGTGGTCCAGTTTACTTGCGATAACTATATCTATTTAAGAGGTACATGAAAATTTTAAAAGGGTATGTACATAAGAGTAGATGCCATTGGAATCCCAAGAAAGAAACAATTAGTTGTAGTTCATGATCTCATGGTTGGCAAACCTCTATCGAGTGGTCGTGTATCGATTGTTGACTATAAAGAAAGAGACTAGGCACATCTTTTATGTGTTGTGAAATGTTAATGAAGCCCAACCATACATTGAGTAAGTCGATCATACATGCACTTATGTAAAATTTAATTATTGATGGTTAATTACATTTTCTTTGATTACTCTATTAATTTATTTATGTGTACGTAGTGAACACATGTATGTACCAAGTTACATAAAGAAACCGAAGTGGCTACAATCTGAGCATTATCACACTTTTAATAATTGACTATGTACGAAGGTAAAGTAAAAGAATTCTCACTTAATATTAATTAAAAAACTACATTTTGTATATATATACATATATATATATGTAAATATTAATCTTACTTAAGCCTACCTATTATGAATATACATAGATTCAAGATTAGGTATATCAAAAACTTTGGTTTGGATGGCGATAAGACCACAAACAAAAGTAATAAAATATGCTAGATATGCCATCATTGGTTATCTTTTCTACATAAAAGATCGTAATAACTCAAGAGTGCAACAGAATAGTGGAGTTAGCTTAGTTGTCAATGATACATTCTTTTCAAGTTTAAAGTATAACAGGCAAATAGTGGTGGATGATATTTATTATAGGGTTATAAGAGATATTTGAGCCTTGGATTATACTTTCAGAATTTTAGTTATGTTTAAGTGCGATTGGGTGAAACACAACAGCATCAAAATTGATGCCCATAGATTGACATTGGTTGACCTCAACAGGATCAGGTACAAAAATGATCAATTTATTTTGGCATATCAAGCAAAACAAGTAATTTACGTACAAGATGGACATGATAAGAGATGGTCAACTATTTTATCATCCTATCTAAGGGATTTTTATGAAGAAGATGATCTAGGAGATACTTAAATAAATTACCCTTCTATTATCAAAACAATCCCATCAATTGAAGCACTACTTTGTGAGAATGAGGATTATGTGCATGATAATGGTGAGGAAGGTGCTTGGGTTTGAAAACAATATATATTTTGGGGTATGTGAAATATGTATATTAGTTAGTTGTAATATATATATATATATATATAATTTCATATTGATAATTTTTAGCTCTGCTTTTGTCATGAGCTAGATGGATTGATAGTGAGCTATATATATGTGCGTAAAAATAATGCATGAATCAATGTTGACTATCATAAAAAAGTCATTTCATTGTGCATTAATTGTTGGATATTGTGAAGTACTAATATAAAAGGTGTATATATTTTGATTAAAAATTTATAAAAAATATAAAAAAGTGTATACTTTTAAAGTCTTTTATCAGTAAAAGACTTTAAAAGTGTATTCTTTTTAAGTCATTTATCATATAAATGACTTCTTTATGTATAACAAATTTAGCAACAAAAAAGATCGATCTCCTAAATTTATAGTGTTAATTATTTAAGATCTTTTGATTCTTAAATAACAATTTACAAATGTTTGAATTATGTGAATTTGGTATCAAGAAAACTAACCCCGAACCTTAACCCTGAGCCCTTAACTCTAACCTCGAACCCCGTTCCTTGAACACTTGAACCCTAAACCTTGAACCCTTATGTACATACCCTGAGCCCTTAGTTTGAACCTTAACCCTAAGCCCTTAACCTAACCCTAAACACTTACATACGTACCCTGAACCCTTACCTAAACCTTGATGCCTGAACCCATGATTGAATATTGGCTATTATCATAAAAAAATCATTTCATTGTGTATTAATTATTAGATATTGTGATGTACTAACATAAAATTAATCAAATACATATATTCATTTAAAATTAATTAAGTGTAGATCAACCATGAACCCTAGCCCTAACCCTGAACCTTGTTGCCTGGACACTTGAACCCTAAACCCTGAAACCTTATGCAAGTACCTTGAACCTTAACCCTAAGGACTTAACCTGACCCGACCTTGTTCCCTGAACACTTGAACCCTAAATCCTAAACACTTATGTACATACCCTAAACCCTTACCCTGAACCTTAATGCCTGAACCCATGAATGATTGTTGACTATTATCATAAAAAATCCATTACATTGTGTATTAATTGTTATATATTGTGATGTACTAACATAAAATTAATCAAATACATGTATTTATTTAAAATTAATTAAGTGTAAAATCAATCATGAACCATAACCTTGAACCTTAATTTCGAGCCCTTAACTCTAACCCTGCACCCTGTTCCCTGAACACTTGAACCATGAACCCTGAAGCCTGAATAGATACATAAGTACCCTGAACCCTGAGTCCTTAACCTAACCCCACCTTGTTCTTGAACACTTGTACCCCAAACACTTGAACCCTTAACACTTACATACGTACCCTGAACCTTGATGTTTGAACCCATGAATCAATGTTAACATTCATAAAAATTCCATTTCATTGTGTATTACTTGTTAGATATTGTGAAGTACTAACATAAGATGTGTATATATTTTGAATACAAAATTGTATACTTTAAAGTCGTTTACATGTAAAATTTTAAAGTTATTTTACATATAAATGACTTCTTTATGCATCCCTACTTAAACCACAAAACAGACTTCCCTCCATTCCCGACTTATACAGAGAAAAATCAAGGAAGAAGAAAGAAAATGAGAAGAGGAACAAGGAAGGAGAGGAGAAAAGAGGTGGTATGTACAGTGCTAGTCGGCGGGGGCGAGGGTGGGCATTGAAGGAGGAGAGCTGGGTTTGAGTGGGCAGGGGAGGAGGACGAGAGTTGGCTTCGATCGAGCAGGGGGTGGGAGGAAGAGGGGAGCTAGGTTCGGGCAAGCTATAATAACCCCAATTTTGTAGTAGTAATCGAACAATTAATAAAAATTAAAATTTTCTAAAAAATTGGGCTGGATTATTAGGTTGTCAGAAATTTACTTTTTACAAAAAAGAATCATAGATTGAAACATGGATATTTAAAATGTTCTTGAAAAATTGAGTCAAATGACTATAAGTACGCTAAATTCCGAGTTTAGATGAAAAATCTCTATTTTTCTCCATTTTTGAAGTTAAAAGGGCAAAATGGTAATTTAACTCTATATGGGGTCCACAAAGTTAGTAAAAACTGAGATTAGCAATGATGCAATTCAAGCATCAGCAAGCACTCAGCTAGTAGTGGAGGTAGTGGAGCTTCCACTTCCCATTTAAATATTCCCAATTGGAATTTATAATAAAATAAGAAATTATTTAAAAATTCCAAAACTTGCGTATAAATAGTCCAAAAATTTTCATAAAATTTCCCACTAAGTTTCCTAACTCCTCCTTTGATTTCAACTCCAAATTCTCTCTCTTTCCCTATTTTTCTCCCACTTTTTTCCCTATTTTCTCTCTCCTCTCTTTTTCACTAGTGGAGCGTCCCCAGAGCGTAAGACAGAATATTTTGTTTAGAGATGTGTCATCAATGATAAACCAGGGTTTTCATCCTAAGCACTATTTTGAATTAGACATCAAATTTAGACTATTAAAAACATGATCTAATCCGTTCAATCTTTTTGAATCATCACAAGATTCAAAAGTCCTATACTCTTACAAAGATCAGAAAAGTATTCACCTGTGATTTCACCCAAAAATAATAACTCCAGAAATCCTATATATTTTGGCCTTTTTCTCTCCTTTGGACATTCCAGGTAGGTGGCCCTCTTTCCTCCCTTTCTATTCCGGTACATTTTACAGCATGAAGATCATCGGACTGGATTTTTCGGTTGAGTTTTTTCCAGTGAATCTAGTATTGGTGACCTAACTTCAAATCTCTATCATGGGAGACTCATATGGGAAAAATCTAAGCCATCCAATGAATTTAGGAGGGAAGAACCTCTAAATATGTAATTATAGTAAATTTTCATTTATTTTTAACTATAGATTTGGAAGAAACTTGATCTGAAAGTCCAGATCGGACCATCTCAATGGCCTTCTATGGATTTGCATCAAAGAAGTAGAACAAAAAACACTATAGAGAAGTTCCCTGTGTGAGTACCTCGGTGCGTATGACAAGGGTGGGTTCTGCCCAAGATGCCGGCCACCTAGTCTTTTCATGTTCTCACTGTCCACATTAAACGTTCTCACTGTCCACATCAAATCTAGACTATTGAATTTAAGCTAAAACTTCAAACTGCAATTCAGAGCTCATTTTAAGTCCAAATTGAGATAAAAAAACAAGCACTAAATTCCTCTTTATGAGTAGAATCTAATGAAACCATAAAAAATGAGGAATTAAGCAATGTAACTTTATATTATTTACAAGATCTAATACTAATCTCATTGATCAGTTAGATCAAGGATGATCAGACCCTATGGATGAGTTATATTCATGATCTAATAATGAAATATGATGAAAGTAAGGGTCAGATATGATTGATATATGAATGATTAAGATCTAGACCCTTAATGGGATGAAAACCGTAAATCTAAAGAGTATAAATCAAATATGATCATTGGATCATGATGGACATTGGTGATATACTTAATTATCATATGAATTGTTAAATATAGTTTAATTATCTCTGATTTGATAGTAGCTTACTTGATTAGATTTATTTTCGTAATTTTAAGTTCATGTTAGTAAATTACATTGAAAATCATGAAAGATGTAACTAAAGAAAATATAGATTTACTTTCATAAATACTTGCACTTTATGAGTGACATGAAATTAAGCATTGTAAGGGCTATAATTAGTAGCACAATTTAAGGAATTGAATTCATCACCATCTCCTTAGCCCATTTAGAAGAATAATAAATATGCATGAATGGCATGATTAATGTTCATGGACTTAAGTTAAAATCAAGTAGAAAAGGGACTTAGGGTAAAAAGCTCACAAGAACTATTAAGTGTTCAATTTCAACCAAAATACCCTTAATTTAGTATCTAATTAGAACATCTAAGCAATCAATTTTGAGATTTTACATAAAATTTTGCAATTTAGCTCTAATTGGCCATCCAACCATTGAATTGAAAATTTTAATGATAAGATGATCATCAGAGCTAATTAGAGGAGTACTGAATGATTTAGATGATTCTAATTTGGTCTTGTGCATTGCAAATCAATCAGATCAGAGTGGATGATCCAGATCAAGTCAAATGGATTAGATCAGGATGAGGAAGCTGCCTGGAAAGAGAGAAATTTGAAGATCACTAGGAAATTTGGATGGATTAGGAAGAAGAGGAGTTTGAATGAAACTCAAAGTCCTCTGGAAGATCTATAAACATGGAAGAATCTTGAAGAAAAGGAGTTTTGGCAAGGTTGGGCTAGTGGTGGACCCTCTCTCTCTCTCTCTCTCTCTCTCTCTCTCTCTCTCTCTCTCTCTCTCTCTCTCTCTCTCTCTCTCTCTCTCTCTCTCTCTCTCTCTCTCTCTCTCTCTCTCTCTCTCTCTCTCTCTCTCTCTCTCTCTCTCTCTCTCTCTCTCTCTGTGTGTGTCATCACTCACATTTCCTCCCCCCATCTCTTGCTTCTCTCTCTCTACTGGACCCTTTGTATCTCGCTTCTTTCTGCTTCCCCACTCCTCTCTCATTCTTACTCTTTATCCTTCTCTACTGGCCAACTAGCACTGCCCAAATCCCCTGACTGGCATCACATCTCCATAATCTCTTTCATTCACCGCTTCCTCCTCTTCTTTCACCCTCTATCTGCTTGAAACGACAACCACTATACTGCAACGCACCAAAGCCTAGCACGAGCACGGTGTCATAGGTCAAGCCCCTTGCTTGCCAAGCTGCTCAAGATCATCGTTCTCCTTGCTAGAATCCGACACTAACCAGATCTCCCACTTGCACCGATTGATGCACCAAACGATGCCCTAGACCATCACCGTCATCATCTACCCAACACCATCGTCTGTTCCCATCACTGGCTTCATCTACTCTGCCCAAGCTGGCTCCTATCTTTGACCAGCACTCACCCTCTCCATCCTAGGTGGACACCTGAACCAGTCACCATTCAACGAAACCCTAGATCCCTCCATCTCCTCCAATCACAATCGTATGCCCTATCCCCCTCGTTCACTCTCTCTCTTAGCACCACTTCTATCTTTTATCCATCTCTTCTCTCTCTCCATTGGAGTCAGTCGCCTACCTGATCCCCCATTCCTCACGGGTTCTCCTTTGTCTCTTGTCCCTTCTCTATTTTCAGCATCGGCAGCCATCACCGACACAGTCAGTTTCCCGACGCTAGTCAAGAGTTTCTCCCATTTTCTCTTCCTCTCCCCTTCTTTTCCTTCTCCTCTGGAATTTCCCCCTCATTGCTTCATCTTCTCCATCAGTTTTATCTAGTTTTAGTTTAAAACCAGAATTCTAAAAAAATTCCAGTTTGGCCCTAGGAAAATAAATAAAATTTCATCTATGTCCAAAATTTTAATGCCATATGTGAATCCATAATCTTATTCCAACTTTATCTTCTCTTTATTCTGCCTATCCATTACAATAGGTATGCACTTGTGGTAAAACACATCAACAAGTTATTGGCACAGTTGTCGAGGACCCACAACGAAGTTTTTGCAAAATTTAATTAAAAATTCAAGAATATACAAATATACAAAAAATATAAAAAAAATTAGGAATTACAATTATTTTTTAGCATTTTTAGCATTTTTATTTTATTTTTACTTCATAAACACTTTATTTCCTGAATTTGATATTGATTGCTATCTTTCTTTTTTATGAAATTAGCAAGTGGAGCATCATCAACAAAATAAAATTTCCTTGATTTCCTATATTAAGATTTTTTTCTTTTCTTTTTTGAGTGAATCTTATAGTGAGGCACTTTTGTAATTTGTAATTTTAATTTCAATTTTAAAAGGATTGTATAATATAGGGCAAGTTTGGGATAAGGTGGCCTACACTTGATCTTCATCAGAAACCCCACTGTAAGTTTCCTCACTTGTTTATTTCCTAGTTAGGGTTTGCATTTAAAATAGTTTTGCATTGTTTTGTATTATAATTGCATATAGAAGTGTCTTTTATAATTGTTGCATTTTACGATTTTGCATTAGGCTATTGCTTTTAATTACATGTTAGGACATGTCTAATGCTTTAAGGTGATTTATATGCTGATCGAACTGCCATGGAGTGTGAAAATTAATTAGTAAGGGTACCCTACCCTACAAGATCAAGGGTGGATTTGATCACGACCTCTTAGTCCACCTAGGATAATCACCACAAGCGCACAACCTAGCAATTTATAGTAATTTTAAAAAATTTAGAAGAGACCTATAGGGTCATCACATGCTCGTAGGAACCTCTTAATAGGACATGATCTATTGTCACTCTAGTGGCTTCTGATCATTGTGGTTATAGTGGATGTCTGAAAATCCAAGTGATTTTTCCACGCCTTCGGTTGACGTCTATTGAGGTATAAACGCCTCCTTACACGAGGATTGTATTAACTACATTGTGTAGAACCTAACTGGTAGGCAATAGTCAACTCTAAAAGAGAGGAGTGTTTGATTAAGCCAATTAAAAGCATCGTCCTCACATAAAACTAAGAGAATTAATATATGTGCATCATTCTAGGCATTTAGGTTGCATCATTTAGGATAGTCCTCTTCTAAAAAAAAACAAAAAACAAAAACAAAAAGATCTTTCATTATATGCCCTTTTGGATATGCGACAAAACTGGTAGGTTAGTCAAGTACAACCAAAAAGACATACCACCAATGACTAATCAACAATTAAGGGGTAACTCACCCCATGGTAGTGTCAGAGGTGATCAAGGCCCTCCACTCATCATGAATGAGGACCTGCCACTTCTAATTGATGATGAATATCAACCTCCATAGAGGAGGAATAATCATTCACAAAGGAATTAGGGAAGGAATGGAAACAGGGAATGGGACCAACAGAGTGACTATGGAGATAATAATGTTTATCAAAATCTTCATGGACTAACTTTAAGAGACTACTTTCAGCCTACACATACTAGTACACCCGATTGTGTCATTCTTCCTTAGAATGCTGGTGCGTTAGAATTAAAACAGGAGTAATCTAGTTACTTTTCAAATTTCATGGGTTAGATAGTGAGAGTCCTGATTTGCATCTTAAAGAATTTGATAAGGTATGTAGTACCCAAAGAACACAAGATATTGGTCAACATACCGTCATGCTTAAACTTTTTCCTATCTCTTTAAAGTAAAAAGCAAAAATGTGGTTTAATACACTACCATCAGCTTCCATAAGGACCTGGAATGAAATGACTAGGGAATTCTTAAAAATGTTTTTCTCTATGCATAAAACAAATATGCTTTGCCATAAGATAATGAACTTTACTCAGAAAAATAAAGAATCATTCTACCAATGCTGGGAAAGGTTTAAAGATATATTACTCACTTGCCCACATCATGGCTATGAACGATGGCACATCATAAGCTTCTTTTATGAAGGACTTAATTCTGACATGTGCCAATTTGTAGAGATGATGTGCAATGGGAACTTTCTAAATAAACAACCATATGGGGTGGAGGAGTATTTGGAATGGCTAGTTGAGAGTACACAGACCTGGGCTGACTCAGAAAGGGTAGAACATTTAGATAGACCTAAGCCCACTACCACATTTGCTAGGGGAGGCATGTATGCCATGTATGAAAAATATGAAATTAATGCCAGAGTAGCAACCCTTGCTAGAAAAGTAGAAGTCATGGAAATGAGAAAGAAAACCTCAAATAACGATGAATAAGTTTGTAGCATTGTGAAAGTACTGCCCATCTTATACAGGAATGTCCTACCATTCTAGCATTTCAAGAAGTACTTCATGATTAAGCTAATACACTTAACAATTATAAAAGAGCTTTCTCCCCTTATTGAAAGTCATATAATCCCAATTGGAGAAACCATCCAAATTTTAGTTGGAGAAATGGACCAACTGCTTATGTCTCACAACTGGGCCCATACCAGCATCAATAACCAAACCAAGGACTACTTGCTCCACCCCATACCAAACTCATCAACCTGCTTCTTCTGGACCTTACTTGCCCCTACCCAAAAGGCATGTAGAAGATAATCAACTTGCTCAAAACTAGGAGAAGAAAATTTCTCAATTGGAAAGCTAAATAAAACAAACCAAAGAGTCTATGGCTGAATTTAAAAAATGTGGTGAGTCAAATGATGCAAAGTATAGAAAAAGGAAATTTTCTAGCTCAACTGTAACAAACCCAAAATTTGTAAATAATATTCTATGTGTTATTATGTGAAATTGGAATTTTGGACCCAGAGAAAATAAATTTTTATATAACAATAGAATTTGGAGTGGAAACATGAATATTTGGAATGTACTTGAAAATTCAACTCCAACAACATAAAGAACACTGAAATCAGAGTTCGGATGAATTTCACCCCAAAATTTTACTATTCCACGACCAGATTATGAGTTTTTAAGAAGTATATCTTTTAATAGGACACTAAATTGGAACTAAAACTAAAACCATTAGATATTACTTAGAAAATGTAATTCAATGAGCCAAAGAATGTTGAAAATAGAGTCCAAATGAGGAAGCTATGGGACTTCGAAGTCAGGGCTATTTTGATAATGGTACCCCCTTGTTGTATGATCTATTCTCTAACAGAACATAACTAACAACCCTAACCCTAGCATTCCATGCCTCTCCCCCCTTCCATCGAGCGTACCTTTTCCCCTACTGGCAACCCACAAACATCGACAAACAGATGCCGGTGTCCCACCATCTTCACCATCTCCGATCCCCTTGGGCTGCCTTTGCCAAGCAATTCACCCCTTTCCTCATGGGAGACACCATCCCCATCAATCCGAGCATGATCAGAAAACCCTATCGGGTTTTCATCCTACAAAATCACCAACAAACACCCATTGTTTTTGGCAATCCACCAAGCAACCCCTTCCATTCGATCTCCCCTACTGACAATCTGCAAAACCCAGCAACCACGACCGAGATCTTCGGTGCCACCAAAAACCCTAGATCCCTATCATTTTCCTCTCTCTGTTTCCCATCACTTGTAAAACCCAGATCTCGGGCGTACAACCCCTACCTCCGATCTCTTTCCCGAGCAGATCCCCATTCCTACTCACAAGGAACGAGCACACGGATCTCCTCCATCTCTAGTGTGCCCAAGTCTTAATGGATCTCACTCTCTCTACACTTTTCTCTCTCTCAAATCTGCGCGCCACCCCCCCCCCCCCCATTTTCTCCATCATCGAGCTCAGCTAAACCCATCATCTGAAACCCCAAATTTCTCCTTTCTTTCTCTTGCAATGATGTTGGCTGGATCTCAATGCCTGTAAAGGAAAAACACCGATAACCCTCTTTCCCTTGTCTTCTCCATGGCACTAGCACGGCCAGGCCTTTAGGTGGGTTGGCGTGTTCAGACGCACCGAAGATCGCTGGATTTTTCCCCTTGGTCTTCATTTCCCCTACAGTTTTCAGTGACCTGGAGCGAGTAGTGCATAATTAGACCACCACCATCCTTGCGTTTCCATATCACTAGCCCGACCTAGTTTTCAAGCATGCTTGCATTTTTCGGTGGCCGAGATAGGACAGCGCTAGTCTGACCACTAGTCACCATCCACCCTTATTTTCCCTGCTATTTAATAGTCACCTGAGCTGGTCACCTCTGACTCAGTTGGACGAGACCTAGTTTAACCCTTGAATTGCAAACCTGGAATCTGATCAATCCAGTAGGATTTTTTGAAATCTAAGAGTACCCTAGTAATCCTTGTGATGTGAGGAACAAAATCAACTTTATCAAATTTTGATACGAGAATATCTGACCATTAAAATTATCAGACTTTTGATCGATGGTTAGATCATCTAATCTATGATGATCTGACTCCATTTTTCCAATCCACATAGTCTATCATGACCCTTAGGAAGTGTAGATCAAGAATTTTATGAGAGATTTAGGATCACAAGCTCGATTTGAAAAGATTTCACTGATCTTGATCAATGGTCGAGATCGATTTAGGATCTCGGTATGGAAATTGATCAAGTTCTATGACTGTGATCAATGTAGCTTATTCAATTAGATCATTCAATTAGAAGTTACTAATTGATTGTTTGATTTGGAGGGTCCAGGTAAAAATAAGGATTTTACCAGTGTGAATGGATGGCGATCAATGCTAGTCGAATTGAAGAACACATCATGCGAGGTAGGTGAAAATTTAAGACAGCTTATCTAAATAATAAGATGCATGTTCTAAACATGATCTTATTTCTGATTATAGATGTTATGAAACTAAAATGTTATAATTGATATTCGACATGCTTTAAATTGAAATGATAAAATAATGTTAATTAAAAGAATTGCATGTTATAATTGATGCTTATGACTTGTAAATCATGTATGTGAATTGTGAAATTATGTTTATGGTACATGGGTACCATATCAGTATTGATGATGTATGAGTCTAAGTTTATAGGATACATCCTTACTGGGTTATCACCAAATAAGTGAGGATGTTATTCTTGTTATGAAATATATGAACAGGTGAATTGCGTACTATTATGATTATCTTACATCTTGGCATGGAGGCCTAAGAGTTTTGTTTTATACATGCATATCTTGGGGGTGCTATGCTAGGGAAGTTATGAAGGTTTGGCCACCCACTTCCCAAAATTTGATTATATGATGATACCTTGCCCTATGAGAGGCTAAAAGTTGGGTGGGCAATTATGGGAAGGCCCCACTATGAAAGCCTTGTCTCCCCATATGGTCAATTACATGATATTTTTCACCTTGGTATCAGTGGTGAATAGGTTAGTTATCCAAGCGCTCTAGTATGGATCAGACCGTAACGTGGTATTTCTTATATTTGATGCACTATTGTGCTTATATGATGGAAGTATGAGTTGCCTTATATGATATGGCATAATGATATGCCTTATATTGTTTTCCCAACAATGGCTGGAGGATTGTGGACCCAATATAGTGAGGGGCATGAGGATTATATTGATATACCAGTAGAGGCTGGATGATTATGAACCCCACATGATGAGGGGTATGATTTTGAAACCTAGTATAGCCTAAGAATGTAAATTAGATGATATTGATTATATTTATAAATTTGTATGTCTTTTAATAATTTTCATATATATGTACATATGCTATAAGTATATGATTGAGGGCATAATTTCATATAAGTTTCATATGGGTATATGAATGGGTAGAACTGTTATGCAAAGTATGGTTCATGGAACTGGATTAGTTTATTTAGATAACAAATAATAATTAAAGATGCTTGATAAATTAATGGATTACTTATAATTATGAAACATGTTAATAATTGATTTATCAATCGATTGTTAATGATTATGAAACATGTAGATACTTGCTTTATAAATGGATTATTGAAATGTGAAACATATAGTAAATCTAATTCAATATAATTGCTATGAAAATGAATATTCTAATTACTATAGAATAATTCATGTATCTTAAGATTTAGCATGCTTCTTAAACTCCCCTACCAAGCATAGCTTGCTGAGATATTGTAAACATAAAAATGTTTACAATATCTCAGATACAGATAGACAGGAGATGTACACAAGAAGAGGAATCCAACAACCATATTTCTGAGCTCAGGTATACATTTTATTAAAACTTTTGTATTGTGTAGTTAGTCATTTGAACTGTGATATTGGACATTTAATATAATGTTATAGGGGTTATACAAGTGAACCATTAGATGGGTCCTATTTTAAGAAATAAATTTCTATCTTCTAGAAAACTATATATATATATATGTATAGTATGAGCATTGAAGTGACGTCCAGGTTTTTGGAAAAATGAATTTCAAAGAAAAGTCTTCCACTATTTTTGTATTTTAAAATTTAGAGGCGTGCCACATTTCAAAAGTTAATGCGAAAATTTTTCATGAAAAATCCAAGGTGTCACATCAACCACAAGCAAACCCTAAGGGTGTGCATGGGCTTAGCAAATCTACACCTAATGCATCATCAAGCTCTATCATGGAAGAGAGTAAAGATATCACTATTCTTAGGAGTAGTAAAATAATGGAGAAAGATGAGCCCCAAAAGACTGAAAAGGTAGAAAAACCTACTAAAAATAAAGAAAATTCTAATGAGAAGGGTCCCACTCCACCTGTTGAGCCATGTCCATTCCCTCAAAGGTTGCATCAAGTCACAAAGAGCACCACTAATGATGAGATTATGGAGATATTCAAGTAAGTCAAGATCAATATACCAATCTTAAACACAATAAAACAAATCCCATCATATGCCAAAATTTTAAAGTATTTATGCACAATAAAAAAGAAATTGAATGTGCAAAAGAAGGCATTTGTGACTGAACATAAGTTCAATTCTTCATATCATACACCCCAAAGATACAAGGATCAAGGTTGCCCCACTCTCACTTGCATCATTGGCAACCATAAGATTAACCAAGCCTTATTATATATTGGATCTAGTGTTAATTTGTTACCATATATAGCTAGGAGACCTCAAGCCAACATCCACTACTCTCCAACTATCTGATAGATTAGTGGTAATACCTCGAGGCATAATAGAGGATGTGTTACTCCAAATAGAGCAACTCTTTTTCCTAGTCAATTTCTTAATTTTGGACACACAACTAGTGCTGAATGAGCAGCGAGAAATTCCTGTCATCCTTGGATGTCCATTTTTTACTACGTCCAATGCCCTAATAAACTACAAAAATGGAGTCATGAAGCTTTCATTTGGTAACATGATACTAAAATTGAATATCTTTGATATCGGTAAGCAACCTGGAGAAGCCTCAGATGACTTACACAGTGTCAATGTGATAAATTCAATGGTGCAAGATCATTTTCAATCATCTTCCTTGTCAAACCCACTTGAGGCCTATTTGGTCCATTTTAATAAGTTTAATGAGGATGCATTAATAGAGGAAGTTAATGCCCTCCTTGATTTTGTGCCCCTATAGATATAGATAAATGGAAACCTCATTTCGAGGAACTTCCATTGAGTGAATCCACTCTCCTCCTAGCATCAGTAGAACCCACAGAGCTTAAAATTCCAATTGAACAACCACTATATAAGAATTTAGGTCCATCTGAAATCTTGCCTGTGCCCATATCACAGGAAGAGAAAGAGTCTAGTGATGTACTAGCACTGCATCAACCAACTCTAAGGTACACATTAAAAGATAATCAGGGATTAAGCCAGACCATATCTCTACCTCTATAAAAACAAGAACAATTTCTTAAGGAACTGCAGAGTCAGCTTATATCCCAATTTCAAGACAATGTAAGTGATATAAATGCAAATACATGGAATACGATGGTCAATATTATCTTTAAATTTGGTCAAGAAAAGGATCATCGACTTCCATACAGTTCAACATAATTCAAATTCAAGGCAGATCACATTGTCATAATAATACCACCAAATAAATTTTCAAGGTAGAGAAATTTATTGATTACCATGAAATTTTGAAGATGGGAGATTATTAGAGTGGTCCCACTCACTTTATAATCGTGGTAGTCTACTGTGTCATAATGCTACCATCACCAAAAATATCATGGTGGTGGAAAAATATTGACTATCATGAGATTTTTAAGTGGTATGATCAATCTTGCCATTCATTGTTAGGATTAGGACAACTTAGTACCAGTTAGGTCTAGATTAGGGTACATTAGGGTATGTTTAGCTGAAAACGTTAAACTTAGAGCTGATTGGGAGGCAACCTAAAGTTTTTTCTTTTTGTTGCTTTCTGCATCACCCATATTCATTTTAGGTTGTCCTTTTTAAAAATTGAGGACAACATTTCTTTCAAGTTGGGGGTGTAGAATTCTAGCAAATTCTAGTCAATTTTTTAGGCTTTTAGGTGATTTCCATGATTTTTCAAAAAAAGAAAATGAAAAATGAAAAATTTTAGGTCAATTCCTACACTTTGAAGAGAATTGAATTTTTTGAAGTATAGTCTTAATAACTTTAGATTATTATTTGAATTGAACATGATTAATTCATCATTTTATTCATGTTCTAAAGTATTCCATAAAAGCAAAGTCTCAGATCACATCTGTACGCATAGTTGCATATAGATAGTCTAGATTGATAAGTAGCTGTAACTTACAAATCCTGAAGAAATTCAATGAAGACTTAGAACCTAAGTGAGATTTAGAGCCATTCATCCTTTTTGAGAGGTTATAAATAATCCTAATTTTGTTAAAAAATCCTAAAGAAAATTGATCCCACTAACTCTTAAAATTAGCTAATTATCTGAATAATTAGAGTATTACCTTTAAAGTTCTAAAAGCTCATTGAATCTAATAGATCATAAGAAACCTAGAAAATGATTTAGGCCATCCTTCTTGTTAACCTAGAGACATAAAGCCTACCCAAAATTAATTTTACCACTAGTTAGCCAAGTTAAGCCTTTTCCTTTTTCACCCAAAGTACCTTTACCCATATTCACCCAGTATAAATTATCCATTACCCATTTTCTTTGAAAAATAAGTTAGAGATGAATGAAGAAATACCTTTTAGTTGCAATGAAAGTAAAAAATTAGATATCAAGAAAAGAAATATTCTTTAAAGTGATTCAAAAGTGTTGAAAAGAAAAGAAAGAGGTACTGGAAAAAAAAAGTGGAAAAAGAAATTTTCACCTTAGCAAAGTAAAGAAGAATTGTTAACTTTAGTAGAAGACCTCTACTTATTTTTTAAGAAATTTTAAATACCCTTATACTCTTTCTTTGGTACCTTGTCCTAAGCCTACATTTCATCCCAGTTAAAGACTTATTGATTCTAAGAGAAATATAGTCTCGATGAAGAAATGAATGGATAGGATCAAATTCAAGGCAGATTGCATTGTCATAATAATACCACCACCTAAATTTTCAAGGTGGAGAAATTTATTGGTTACCGTGAAATTTTGAAGATGGGAGATTATTAGAGTGGTCCCACTCACTTTACAATCGTGGTAGTGTACTGTGTCATAATGCTAGCATCACCAAAAATTTCATGGTGGTGGAAAAATATTGACTATAATAAGATTTTTAAATGACATGAGCAATCTTGCCATTCATTGTTAGGATTAGGAAAACTTAGTATCAGTTAGGTCTAGATTAGGGTACATTAGGGTATGTCTAGCTAAAAACGTTAGGCTTAGGGCTGACTGGGAGGCAACCTAGAGTTTTTTCTTTTTATTGTTTTCATCACCCATATTCATTTTAGGTTGTACTTTTTAAAAATTGAGGACAATGTTTCTTTCAGGTTGGGGGTGTAGAATTCTAGCATATTCTAGCCAATTTTTTATGCTTTTAGGTGATTACCTTGATTTTTCAAAAAATTGAAAAAATGAAAAATTTTAGGTCAATTCTTACACTATGATGAGAATTGAATTTTTTGAAGTATAATCTAGATAACTTTAGGTTATTATTGGAATTGAACATGATTAATTCATCATTTTATTCATGTTCTAAAGTATTCCATAAAAGCAAAGTCTCATATCACATTTGTACGCGTAGTTGCATATAGATAGTCTAGATTGATAAGTAATCGTAACTTACAAATCCTGAAGAAATTCAATGAAGACCTATAACCTAAGTGAGATTTAGAGCTACTCATCCTTCTTAAGAGGTTATAAATGTTCCTAATTTTCTTCAGCATGCTTAAAGAAAATTGATCCCACTAACTCTTAAATTTGGCTAATTACTTGAATAATTAGAGTATTACCTTTAAAGTTCTAAAAGTTCATTGAATCTAATAGATTATAGGAAACCTAGAAAATGATTTAGGCCATCCTTATTATTAACCTAGAGACATAAAGCTCACCCAAAAGTATTTTTACCACTAGTTAGCCAAGTTAAGCCTTTTCCTTTCTCACCCAAAGTACCTTTACCCATATTCACCCAGTATAAATCATCCATTACCCATTTTCTTTGAAAAATAAGTTACAGATGAATGAAGAAATACCTTTTAGATACAATAAAAGTAGAAAAGTGGATATCAAGAAAAGAAATATTCTTAAAAGTGATTCAAAAGTGTTGAAAAGAAAAGAAAAAGGTACTGAAAAAAAAAGTGAAAAAAGAAATATTCACTTTAGCAAAGTAAAGAAGAATTGACAACTTTGGTAGAACACCTCTACTTATTTTTTAAGAAATTTTAAATACCCTTATACTCTTTCTTTGGTACCTTGTCCTACACCTACATTTCATCCTAGTTAAAGACTTATTGATTCTAAGAGAAATATAGTCTTGATGAGGAAATGAATGGATAGGATCTAAAAGAGTGGTATTTTTAAATATTTAAAGGTAATGGCATTCATTCTAAAGGGATCAACAATTAAATTCCTTTGTAACTCCTGTTCTTCATGAGTATATGTGAGCTAAATTTGATTATGTTCACTTTGCTCACATATTTAAAAGAGAGATATGATTTGAACCCTCAATCTGAGAGATTTTGTTTTTGAGTGTATGTCATTAGTGAGGATTGAGGTCAAAATATATTTCAGATGGAGTTCAAAAGTTAGAAGTCTACTTAGAGATAAAGATTATACTATATGTCCATTGTGTACACACACACACACTCACTTTGAAATCTAAGCTAAAATGGAATGTTTTTAGCATATGAGTAAGGTTTTAAATTCTTCATTAATTTTTATTAATATTCTAAAGTTGATAAATTTATTAAAGATAATTCTCTAAGAAAAAAGTGGAATTGACTTGAATTTTTTTTTTTTTGGAATTCTTTGATTTGATTTTTTGCATCTTTTGCTAGGGACTAGCAAATGTGGTTGGAGTTGTCTTAAGTGTTCAATTTTAGCCAAAATACCCTTAATTTAGAATCTAATTAGATCATCTAAGAAAATCAATTTTGAGATTTTACATAAAATTTTACAATTTAGCTCTAATTGGCCATCCAACTGTTGAATTGTAAAATTTAACGGTCAGATGATCATCAGAGCAAATCAGAGGAGTAATGAATAGTTTAGATAATTCTAATTTAGTCCTATGCATTGCATATCAATAAGATCAGAGTGGATGATCCAAATCAAGTTAGATGGATTAGATCGAGATGAGGTAGCTTCCTAAAAAGAGAGGAATTTGAAGATCACTAGGAAACTTGGATGGATTAGGAAGAAGAGGAGTTTGAATGAAACTCAAACTCCTCTGAAAGATCTATAAACATGGAAGAATCTTGAAGAAAAGGAGTTTTGGCAAGGTTGGGCTATTGGTGGACCCCCTCCCTCTTCATCTCTCTCACTTCTCCACCTCTGCTTCTTTCCCTTTTTGCTCTGACACCCACTCTCCCACTCGAACCTCTCCCTTCTTCTCTCTATTCCAAGTCTCTCGACACGCCATCATGCTAGTCAACCTCCTTTCTCTACTCTGCCTTCTCTCTTTGTTTCCTCTCTTCTCCCCGCTGCTCTGCTCCATCATCCCACCAGACCTGACAGACTCCTCCATGCTCAAACCCAACCTCTGGCCAAGACACTCACTACACCCTCTCTCTAGTCTTTCTCTCTTAGATTGCTCTCTCTCTCTCTCTCTCTCTCTCTCTCTCTCTCTCTCTCTCTCTCTCTCTCTCTCTCTCTCTCTCTCTCTCTCTCTCTCTCTCACTATCGGACCCTCTATATATCGCCTCTTTGGACTTCCCCACCCCTCCTCTCTCATTCTAACATTTTATCCCTCTCTGCTGGCCAATTAGCACTGCCCAGATCCCCTGACTAGCATCACATCTCCATAATCTCTTTCATTCACCCTCTATCTACTTGAAACATCAACCACTGGACTGTAATGCACCAAAGCCTAGCACGGGCGTTGCATCATCAGTCAAGCCCCTTGCTTCCCAGGCTGCTTGAGATAATCATTCTCCACACCAGAACCCAGCACAAACCATATCTCCCACTTGCACCGATCGACACACCGAATGACCCACAGTCTTCACCAGTCTTCCTCTTTATCTTAGCGTGACACCATCCCAAGTGGACACCTAAACCAATCACCATTCAATGTAACCCCCCCATTCCCTCTATCTCCTCTGATCATTGTCGTACGCCCTATCCCCCTCATTCACTCTCTCTCCCAGCACCACTTTGATCTTCTATCCATCACTTCTCTCTCTCCATCGAAGTTAGTCACCTACCCGATCCCCCATCCCTCTCAAGTTCTCCTTTGTCTTTCATCCCTTCTCTATCTTTAGCATTGACAACCAACACCTAGACGGCCAGTTTTCAAACACCGGCTAAGAGTTTCCCCAGTTTTATCTTCCTCTCCCCTTCTTTCCCTTCTCCTCCAGTATTTCCCCCTTCACTACTTCATCTTCTCCATCAGTTTTCTCTCGTTTTAGTTTAAAACTAAAAATTTAGAAAATTTCTAGTTTCTCCCTAGGAAAATAAATAAAAGTCCATCTGTGTCCTGAATTTTAATGTCATCTCGTGTCTAAAATTACCATTTTGCCCTTTTAATTCAAAATTTAAATAAATATTAAGATTTTCATCTAAACTCAAAATTTAGCATACTTATAGTCATTTGAGTTGATTTTTTTAGTACATTTCAAATATTCATGCCTTAATTCTTGATTCCATTTCTATAAAAATGGATTTTCTCAGAACTTCAACTTCTAGTTTTGTTTTCAAAATTTCAACTTCTTATTTTTACTAATTCAAATATATTCGTAAAAATTGGGGTTATTACATTTTTTCCCCTTATAAGAATTTTGTCCTCGAAATTTAACATAACAACTCACTTATGAATTTTAATAATCTCATTCATAACTTTGCTCATGTGGCTTGCCACTTAAGGAAATCTCAATTTATTTTTCATTCATAACTCATATTACCTTCTCCTCAAAGGTATAATTCAAATTTCTAGGTCATTTATGAAAATACATAATTATAACAAAATTGATACTTTAACTAATGATGCTAATTCATCAAATACTTATCCTGATACTTACTAGAATTTCAAAAGGATTAATAACTCTTATACTGAGTTATCCTTTTATCCAAACTTCCTAATCCCTTTGACTAGTATCATAAATTTTAACTCTCATATTTACCAGTCCGTAATTATAATACTTCATCTATCTATATCTTAACTTCTATTTCTCATCCCCATTCCTTTCTAATGCATATAAGCTTTAGCATATCTTTCCTAATATGGATAGTCCTTAGACTATCTACCCAAGAGTGACAGGTTGAATTAATTCTTAGATAATCTAACTAATGTTCTTTGTAACAATCTTCCAACCTTTGGAAATAATTATTTTATCTCTATTCATCCAATATTTGGAAGTAATTATCTCGTCTCTATTCTAGATAATCATACTTCTTTACTAATTCTTTTCTAATGAAATTCTCTTTTCAGATCCTGATATTGACTGAGAGTTTCCTTGTAATAATTCTTTCCTCAAACATTCATTAACAGTCTATCTATTATTTTTGTAAAAACTATTCCTTTACTAAAAATTCCTTTTTATTCATAGCACTTGACTTTCTCAATATACCTTGCCAAGATGATTTATGGATAGTGTCATAGTAATCTTTTTATATATCCTCCATCCACTTTTGTTATCTCATATTCATAACAATATTCTTAAAGTGCTCATAATCAATTATAATATTTACTTTTTCATTGTATGGATAACATTAGTTTCACAACTTTTAGATTGTGTAATTGGAATTTTATCTCATGCTTCTTTCTTTACTATGAAGTCGTTGAGTTTTTTACAACTACACAGCTGTTGTAGTCTAGCTTATACAAGTCTGGGTCGATTCCATGGGAAGTCAACTTGAAAAGGTGGAGTTTATATGAATTTTAATTATAAATTAACAGAAGTAAAATTCAATTTCATCAACCAATCCTTGAGTATTTGATTCTGAATTTAAACAACATGAAATGAAAGAAAATTACATTTAACTGCATCTTCCCTGTTTTGACTGCTATGTCACATAGCATATCACAACATATACTAATCAATAACAATGTAACTTCAACATAAGTTAAATACAATAGAAGCTGAACATATTTTTCCTATCTTGATCATTATGTCACGCAACGAACAAGAAGTAAAAATACAAATTCTAGAAACAAATTCGAGAACAACACAAGCTTGGATTAAGTAAAGCATGGATAAACATAAAAGATGAAATAAAGAACAAGAAAAAAAAATGGGACACAAATGACATTTTATTTAAAGTCAAATGTGCATTTCTGGAATTTTGTTACAAAAGTTCCTCTTCTTCAACTCCCGTAAGGGAGAAAACATGGCAGAGGGAAGAAGAGGAAGATGGGGAGAAGAGACGACAACCAGAGGAGAACGTCGATGTCGGATCGGCATTAGGTCTAATTCCCAGTGATGCATATTGGCTAGATGGAGAAAAGAGGAGCAAAGAATGGTGCTATTGAAAATGGGAAATATCCATGACGACGAAAACAGAGAAAAAAGAAGCTAACTGGTGAAATCAAAGGGGAACGGTGAGGATGGAGGGTAAGAGAGAAGAAGAGGAGGAGAAGAGGGGGAAAGAGGGAAAACCTAGATCCTTCTTCATGCCATCGGTGAGGTAAATTGGGAGAAATGAGAGAGAGAGAGAGAGAGAGAGAGAGAGAGAGAGAGAGAGAGAGAGAGAGAGAGAGAGAGAGAGAGAGAGAGAGAGAGAGGGAGAGGTTGGAATCACACAATCCGTCATCGCCTGGTGGAAAATGACGCCTGGGCGAGGGAGCTGGGGTCATGCGGTGAGCAGAGGAGATGAAGAACAGTGCTAGAGAAGGGATATTGGCTGGTGTGCAGGTGGAATAGGCGGCTCAAGTTGGTTTGGGGAGTGATGAGGGAGAGGCCCGATGCACGGTGCTGGGAGATCTTCCCTACTATACCGATCCTAATTTTTAAATTTTATTCTAAGGGATTATATATTAAATTTTAAATTTCACTAAATTGACCTTTTGAAAGACCTCAAATTAGACCCCAATACCTTCACCTTTGGATTGTATTCAAAAAGATTATTCAAATGATACCAAGTTTCCTAAAATCGAAGTTCGAATGAAGAAGATATGTGAAGTTAGTGAAGGACAATTTTGAAAAAGAAAAAAAAAAGGGAGCTTAAACAGAGGGGGTTGTATTTGATACGAGTGCCCCCACCCCTTGAACTTAAGGACACCTGACGCAGTCGTCGCTGGCGAAGACGACAGCTTGGATCAATTATCTGAGCCGATCATCTTACTTTGCACAAAGAATTGAACCAAAACCCTATGTCTATTGAGTGATTTGAGTGATTCTTGGTGGTCAATTGGAAAAGAGACTAACACACGATGAACTCAAAGATGATCGTTAGAAAACGATGATCAATCTGACAAATACATTCAGGGAAGAAGGCTAAAGAACCACTGTAAATTATGCTTAAAAATGGTTAGACACAAACCTTTTTTGGCTAGGATGTAACTGGAATGTCAATATGTGTGGGAAAACAGATCAGACAATCTGGACCATCAGATATGTTACTATGTAAATAGTGTTTGACAACATCTGATCGATGATTGGATGCTGCCATTGAGTTCCTCATCCTTAGAAATGATAGGATGAGTCAAATTTTTAAGATTTTGGAGTGAAACAAATTGGATGATTTAGGCCTTCCAATCTGTCACTATTTAAACAAGAATCCTATGATGTCTGATCAAAGATCAGATGCCATAGATGAATTTCTAAACCTTGAATTGGCTTAAATATGATATAAATTATGAAATTTGGATAAACATCCATTGAACCATCTAGCTGTTCGATTGGACAGTGATGGAAGAGGAACCTATTAATGTCTGATTGGTAATCAAATGCCACTGTTGCATACCTTGACCCTTAGTAAGTAAACATACTCTGAAATTCTAAAATATTAGGGCATTAATTATTATAAAATTGATGGATTGAATGAGGACCATCAATTGCCACTACATACATTGTTTATTAAGTCATTAGAACTCCAATAGTCTTTTGGATTCTAGTTAATGAGATTTGAATCGTAAGAGCCAACTCAATCACTCAAACAACGTGGATCGTTAAGAGAATCATTAAATCAATGACCTTGGCTAAATAATCATGAACTTGAGTTTATGGTTAAAAACTAAGAACATAGGATCAAACCTTGAAGTACTAAGTTAGAATTACCATGACTTATCAGATTAAACTATTGGATCTAGATTGTTTATCAATGAGGATATTTGAATGACAAATGTAAATCTAAACTGCGAACCACTAATTGGTGATTTTGGGAATTGTTCTATGTTGCAATTTACTTGAGATTACTATGATGACACAACCATTTGAAAAATGCATGTTTAAAGTCGTATATGTTTTATATGGATACTATCTGAAATATTTTAGCATGAAACTATGGAACTAAGATTGCAAAACTACTTTAATCATGTTTCTTATATCTAATTTGATCACTCTATTCCTAGGAATTGCATGCAAAATGATTTAAAATATTATTTAGAATTGTATTTCAAAATGGGTAAAATGGATGTGAAACTACCTACACAAGCTCAAGCTTACTAAGACATTGTAAATTGATTACAATGTCTTAGGTGTCAAGGAGTAGAACAGGGGAAAGAGAGCAGAAGGTCGCACTAAAGATCTTGAGATGACTAAACAAATATAACAAGCAGGTTTGCAATGTGGTTAATGATTTATTGAAGTATTACTTTGAATTGATATAACTTTACTTTATGGACATGTGGATTAAAGTGATAATGGCATGGCTGTGACTGGATTGATCCTGGTTATGATTTTCTTTTGATTTTGTTGAATTTTGATTTTCAAAACACAAACTTATATATGCAAATATGATGGGATGGAGACGGAATCTCCCTTATCCTTTTTTTTATTTATAAAATTGTGTTTATCAGATACTTCGCAATGACATGTGTTAAATGTCTAGTGTCAAAAAACAAAGAAAACTTTGCCGAATTTTTGGTAGAAATGTAGCGCTCATTTCATCGATAATCCTTTTTGAAAAAAGAAAAATAACACTCGAGGTTTTTCTAAAAGGGTCTTTTCATGAAAAATATTTTTTGCTATTTGTTTTCTAAATACTTTTACAATTAAGGGCCCAACATTTAAAAAATAATTACAAAAATGTATTATAAAAACCCAAGTCATTACACCAACTAAAGTTACAAAAGGAGCTGGTAAAGAGAGGGATTGGAGCAAGAGAGAATGGGAGAGAGGGATGGATTGAGAGGTGGAGAGGAATGGTGCTTCTGCCTCTCTCCGTCAAGGGTCAGAGAGAATCAGAGAGATATTGAAATGGGGTGAGAGGTGACGAGGGATAGATGGGAAACATGAGAGAAGAAGGGGAGTAGTGGGTGAGGACTGAGAGGCGAGAGTGAGATGGGGAGCGGAGAGGAATGGTCCTTCTGCCTCTCCCTATGAAGAGCTCCAGAAGAGGAGAAGAGCTAGCCCCTTTTGTTCGGTGAAAACCCACTCAAATGAGGAGCGGTCCATCATGGCAACCAATTCCTTGTCTCCTAGTCAAGCTGCATGCTACTCATGATAAGTCTTTGTGCTGTTCACACATGTGCAGCCCACTTCCTTAAATTGGGATCAATTATGTAACATTTTTAAAGCTTTCTTGTAAGGTGGGGTCCAAGCCTTTGATGATCTGGTTCGATCAAGTCAATCTGAAGCCATCCAATCTCAATATTTTTCTCAAAACTTATATGACCTTGAAATTTACTTTCTCTACTCAAAATTTACATTTACCAAATAGTTTACAAGTTATGAAAGTGTTTAGCATACTCCATAAATATTCATGATAAATTTATGTGTCCTCAGTGAATATAGTCACTAATTTATCTAAGAAATCTTATTCTTATCAGACTCATCACTTATCCAAATGATATAACGCAGAACTTATTTTGATTTCTGACTACTATTTTTCATTTTTGACTCACAATTGATGACAATAGATTGGAAGAAATCATCTATGCAAAGTAAAAGGGTACTTAACATCCTCAGTAATATTATTCAACATTTATAATTACTATATAATCACATTGATCCTTCCTTTTTCTTTTACTAAGAGGATTGTTGCTCTCCAATGTTACTTACTTAGTCCATTAACTCCTTTGTCCAATAATCCTTGTAATTCACTTTTCAACTTTTTCAGATCAGTTGATGTCATTTTCTAAAATATCATAAAGATTTAATAATTCAATCTCATGTGGGATTGACAATCTTAAAATTTCCTCAAAATACCTTGTAATTTCTAATCACCTATTTCTCCATAATATGGAATTATTCATCATTTATAATCACCAAAATTATCATGTGTTTAGCTGCCTATATTTGTTTATAGGTCTTTATTTCTCATGCATTTTTCATCATCAATGCGAAAAATTTATTTCTTTTCACTATAGTCCATAACTATTTCAATACATCCAACTCTATCATATAAGTAGAATCAGCATCTCTCTAAATCTTGGTGAGCTCTTGTACTAACTCAACACTTGAGTTATCATATCAAATATAATTTCTAACTTGGTAAATTCATATTTGTTGCACAATGTATATGGACTATAATTTCTTTGTTAACCATATTCTATCATGGTTCATTTGTTTTTCTTAAGTTTTGGTATTATATTTTCCCATTTCACTATGTCTCTATATCTCATTTGTCATGTAATTTTACTCAAATTTAAAGGTCATTTCTTTATACTCTAGAATTTTATCATCTATTTAGTTATCCTTGTTGAAACTCTTCACCATTACAAATTTTGGAGAAAAAATACTCATTATTTCCTTGAATTCTTCTCAAGTGATATCATTTATATTTTGGTAATTAGATCCATTTGTTTAATTGTCATTATTATTTCTTATTTTATTATATATATGTAGCAATTTTATCTCTTTATTATTATTATTTTAGAGTTTGTAATAATCCTAGGGTTTTTCTCTAATTCTAGCACCTATTCTTCAAAATATTTCATTTTACCTTTCCTATAAAGGTTGGAATTAATCTTTTAGACTTTTTTCATCAAATTTTCTAATTTATCATTTTTTTCTGTTAAACTTCTATTATTTCACTCAGTATAAGTGAACAATAATCATATACTAGTTTTAGGGTATTTTATCTCTAAATAGGTATGTTTATTTAAGACTTCAGGTTAAACCTAAATATCCTTACATTACACCACTATAGTTGTAATATTTTTATTACTTGATTCCTTGGCTTACTATTCCCTATATTGGAGTCAGTAATTTGCTGAGCAGTCCTCTTAGTTATTTCACTAAGTGGTACTTGCTCATACTTCACTATTCCTTCATGAGTTAATTACATTAACTCTTTCTATCCTCATTTTCAACTAATACTATCTTATTCCTATATTAACTCACTATTTCCTATTCTATATTTAGATTGTCATCTTTATATTGGGCATAAAGGGTTGCAAGTGGCTGGATGAATGTGACAACCTGGGTTTTTCATGAAATTTTTTTGCGTTTATTTTAAAAGATGGAGTGCCTCTAAATTTTAAAATACAAAAATAGCAGAAGATTTTTCTTTGAAATTTATTTCCCCAAAAACCTAGATGTCACCTTTATGCTCACACTATACTTACACACACACACACACACACACACACACACACACACACACACACACACACACACACACACACACACACACTCATACATATATATATAGTTTTCTAAAAGATAGAAATTCATTTCTTAAAACATGACCCATCAAATGGTTCACTTGTATAGCCCCTATAACATAGTAATTAGAATATTCATTTTCATAACAATTTTATTGAATGGGATTTACTGTATGTTTCACATTTCAAAAATCCACTTATAAACCAAATATCTACATGTTTCATAATCATTAACAATCCATTGATGAATCAATTATTAACATGTTTCATAATTATCAATATCTACGTGTTTCATAATTATAAGTAATCCATTGATTTATCAAACATCTTTAATTTTTATTTGTTATCTAAGTAAACTAACCCAATTCCATGAACCATACTCTGCATAACAGTTCTACCCATTCACATACCCATATGAAACTACGCCCTCTATCATATACATATAGCATATGTGCACATATATGAAAATTGTTAAAAGACATACAAAATTATGAATATAATCAATATTATCTAATTTACATTCTGAGACTATACTGGGTTTCATAATCATACCCCTCATCATGTGGGGTTCATAATTATCTAGCCTCTGCTAGTATATCAATATAATCCTCACGCCCCTCACTATATGGGGTCCACAATCCTCCAGCTATTGCTGGGAAAACAATATAAGGCATATCATTATGCCACATCATATAAGGCATCTCATAATGCCATCATATAAGCACCATAGTACATCAAATATAAGGACTACTATGCATGCAGTTTGATCCGTACAGCGTACTCGAATAACTAATTTCATAATACCAAAATAAAAAATCATCTATGTCATGTCTAAATGGGTAGATAGACCATCATAGTGGTGGCCTTCCCATAATTGCCCCACTCGACCTGTTGCCTCTCTTTGGGCATGGTATCATCATATATCACATTTTGGAGAGCAAGTGGCCAAACCCTCATAACCCTCCTAGCATAGCATCCCCAAGTATATGCTTGTATAAAACAAAACTCTCAAGCCTTCATGCCTGGATGTAAAGTAATCATAATAACAAAAAAACTAATAATTCATATAAGACATAGTATATCAAATTTTCAAGTAGATTTAGCTACATGAAAAATTATATAAAACAAGCTTAAGTAGAAATATAATGATAAAAATATAAAATAGCACTTTATATTGAACCATGTGATTTCATAAAGAAAAAACCACTAATATAGATATTACTTTCATCTTTGATGGCTGTAATACTATCTTATTCTATGATGTACACAATTATACACAGCCATTGAGATGATGTACAAAACAAGAAATATGGAGTGGGAGCTTGTTATTTACTTAGGCGTAAATATCACATACATGACAACCCACACATGCTCTTTTTTTAGAATGGTAACTTATTTGTCCTTAATTGATATGATACAAGTACATGCCACTCAAAATCATGCTGGCCAACATAGTAGAAATCAACCACTGTAAGAACCCTTGATCGACATCATAAGCACAAAAATGCACAAAATCAAGATAAAAATGTAGCAACGACAAACACAACACCGATCCACACATGTTCTTTGTTGGCACCAAAACACAAATGCCATTCATCTTACAACCTTGGTGCTTGAAACAATGTTAAAAGGCAATCGAAAAATGGGAGTATAGGCATTTGATGAATCATGAGGAAGCGAAATAGTGTCCTGAAGCATAGAAATGTACAAAATCAAGATAAGAATGTAGCAACGACAAACAAAGCACAAAACCACACATGTTCTTTATTGGTACTAGAACATAAACGCCATTCATCTTACAGCCTTGGTGCTTGAAACAATGTTAAAAGGCAAAGGGAAAATAGGGCTACATCCATTTGATGTTTTCAGTAGAGACCATGTTATATATATATATATATATATGGTTCTGGGTTGGATAAACATGGAGTTGGTACGGCAAGTAATGGTTCTTCCTTCTTAAGAACAAGTTGGAGCCATTCGGAAACATCAGGCTTGGCGCCCTCTGGCAAGCGCCAATTGAAGGAATGTAGGAGAGAAGCAATTACCATTTTGAGCAATCTTTTGGCCATAGGGATCCCAACACATACCCTACAGCCTGTGCCAAACGGGAGGTAGCGGTAATCCGTGCCCCTAAAATCCCATTTCTTAGAGCCCTCCAAGAACCTCTCAGGTCAGAACTTTAAGGGGTCTTCCCAATACTTGGGATCCCTTTGTATGGCCCACACATTCACAAAGAGTGTGCTATCTTTGGGGATCAAGTAGTCACCAACAATGCATGATTCACTTGTCTTGTACAGGGCTAAAAGTGGGGCCAAGGGGTGCATTCGCTGACTCTCCTTTAATACTGCATCCATATAAGGTAAACTAGGCATATGAGACTCTTCGACTATATTGTTTGGTCCCACTACTTCATCTAATTCCTGTTGGATTTTCTTCATGACCTCAGGATGATAGAGGATTTCAGCCATCGCCCATTCCAACATTGTCGATGTTGTGTCACTCCCGCCAAACAAGATATCCTAGTAATGAAAACCAAAAAAAGCAGTGAAAAATAAGAAGATAGGCAACTTGTTGGCCAAAAACCATGGCAAATTAGAACTGAATCTTTCAGTAAAGTGTTGGGAGTATTATTTTCTCTTTTTTTCTATTTACTGCGTTTCTTCGTTGACTTCCATAGGAGTCTTAGTTCAGACTATCTTTAGCATCCAAAGAGGCGCTACTTTTATTTTCACATGCATGTTGAATTTTTCTTAAAGATCTAATCCATTCATCGATCTAGGAATGTCTTAGATAGGCTAGATACAAAATGTTATACCTACAGATTCTTTTAGCCTATGTTTCTTGGATAGAAATCTAGACCAACCAATTTTATTAATTTTAAAAAAACCTAAATCAAGTGTTACAATAATCTAAATGCAATGATTTCTCCTAAATTGCCTATTTTTTATACACTGATCATAATTGCAATGATATGATTTATATGTAAATAAATATAATTTGGCATGAATTAACCAACAAAACAAGTTAGCTCAAATGGTTTGAGTTGATATTGTAAGTCCAGAGTACAAGTGACAAAGTGAGCAAAATAAAATATCTTTTTGGAATAAAGTGAAAAAGTTTAGCCACCATGAAAGAGAATGAATGTGTTGTTAAATGTGAATATTCATTTTTGCAAAAGATAAATAACAAAAGCCAGTAGATTGAGTATAAATGCCTTAGGTCTAGAGTTTAATTCACCATATCATCGTAATTCTAACTTTTTGGAGTAAAATTCAAATGCATATTGAGCTAGTAGGGAAAGGAGAGAAGTTGTGAAACATAGAAAGATTGACAAGGAAAGAAATAGAAGATAAAATGAAGAAAGAGAAGAAAGAGAAGAGAAAGAATGAAAGAGAGAAAGGAGAAGGGAGAAAAAGAGAGAAAAAAAGGAGGAGAAAGGCTACAAAAGAGTTTGTCATCCCTACAAAATGGTATGCCTCTAAAGTGCAAGTTTTTCTTAAACTTTTGGGGTATGCTTTCAATGGAAAACCATGTTACTTTAGTGTTGATTTCATGCTTAAAACATGGATCAAAGATCATGCCTGGAATCACACATTTCATTAAGTTTTGACAGGATTAATTGGACATGTTTTTCACTCTAAAAAAGTAAGCATTATTACCTATGTGTTTACTAATTTTGAGCATTTTTATTTATTTTTGTCTCTTGTATACATCTTGAATCATATGTTGTTAAGGTTCATTTATCTCCATGGATGCATGGTTAATGTTAGATTTCGTTATGCTAAGACAAATAGAAGCACAAAACAGTAAATTAACATTCAAAACTTGTACATGTAAATTTACTATTTTGGGGCGAGATTGTGCTATGTCCAAAGTACTGGAACTCTTGTTTGCCTTTTGCTGATAAAGTTTATGTAATTTGATTTTATTTATAAAATTATCATTTTAGAAAAAGAGAAAAGACAGTATAGTGGACAAAAAGTAAAGGCCTAGTTAGCCAAACTATAGTTGCTTGTTGTAGTGCAGCCTACTTTTGCATGTTAGGTTCCACAAATGACTGATCAAAACCTCTCCAAAGCTGGTGAAATCAAATGGAGGGGTCTAATAAGATTTTGAGGGGTTTCATCATGGAAAAGTATGTGCACTATGCTATCATTGTTCTTAGAAACAAGTGTTGGGAGAGTTTGATTTTAGATGTTATCTATTCATTCCACCCTCTTGTTTTATGAGTGATACTAATTAAGAAATTATGTAATAGTATGGAGATCACTACAAGACTATATATTTCCTAAGGTATAAATTTTAGTAGGCCCATGTTTTACTAGATTGAACCATTAAGAGTATATCCACGACTTAGATGGATTATGAACAAAAAATTTCATCCTTCAAATGATCAAGTTCCTAAGATATACAGCTTTTAGTTAAAATGATGGATGGTTTAATGTTGATTTGCAAATTAAGAAAAAAGTGGTTAGGATCATCTAGTCTATGAGATTTTTGGTTCATAGGCTATCTTTTCATGGCTATAGACACTGTGAATGTGTAGATCTTCCTAACAGTGGACTAGCTTGGAGTTATGTCTATACTACCTATACTCGATATATAATGACTCCATGGGTTGAAAACAGACTTAGGATAATTATAATATTTGTCTATAGATGTGCTTTATGGGAAAAAAAAAAAAGACTTTTGGAGAAGAGAATTACTTCTCTCTAAAATTAATAAAAAGAAAAGCTTATTAAGGTACTCTCTCTCCCCTTTTCTTTCTAAGACATGCAAGTGCATAGGTATGCTCATGTGTGTAGGTGAATAGTATTAAAAAAAGATATGGTCATGAGACCACCGTGCACGTAACTTGGAGAAATGAGAACCAATCACTTCGAATTATATAGTTTGTCAAACGATATGGAGGAATACTAAACAAAAGCACTACATTTTGCATGAAGGGACTCTACCTTTGGATGATCTAACTAGTTCATTTGATTCCTCTTGCTTTGTATTTCTTTTAACTAAAAATACTTGACCGCTTGATGATTCTCCTATTTCCAAAAGTCCATTTTACATCAATGAATTTTAACTAATGTTTCTATCCACCCAATTATCATTGACAAAGGTACTCTTCATCAGATGTTAAAATCATCCAATCTATATGATTTTTTTAAAAGAAAATATCTAAAACAAGAGAGGTATGATGTACTGGTTTGATCATCCAAAAGTGAGGCCCCTTTATGCAAAAAGTGGCCTTTCATTTTAATGCATTGTTTGAGCACTTTGGTTGAGCATTCATCATTCAAAAGTGGGGCATCTTCGAGCAAAAAGTGCACTTTGGTCTTAATATTGGTTTGAGAGCTTTGATTATCATTCCTCAAAGATATACCATGAAGTTTCATTACTCCTAGGGGTGTGAATAAGACCGAAACATTAGGTACAGTCTCAGTCCCATAGTTCAACCCGATTGGACCGGTCTTAAATCTATTAAATATAAAAGTCTTTTTCCCTCTTAACCCTAACTTCATATACAAGCGCTTTGGTTTTTGGGAGCAGCGGAAGATCAAAACCATAGCCCATGAAATCCTAGGGTTTTTTCATCCTATAATGTAGGTGAAAAACTCGATTGAAGTTCATGAACTAGCCGAAGATGAAGAGATATAGAAAGAGCAAAAGGGATGCAAGATCCTAGTTTTGAGTCCAAAATCCTTGTATGGTTTTTCTCTCTTAAAAGATCTTCTTCCTCCTAGAAGCTAGAAAGACCAATCCGAATTCGTTGAAATCTTGATCAAATACAGCTTAGATTTAGGATTTTAGTAGCCCATCTCTAGCTCCAGATCCTACAAGCCTGAAAATCTTAGCTAAAAGACACAGGGAATGCTTCGAGTCTATGCAATTTGTTCTTCCTCTCAAGGGAAGGAAATTAATTTTTGGTCTTCTCCTCATTCCTTTCATAGGATTTGCTTCAAATTACAAAAAATCAATGTTTGAATCAAGTAGTAGTAGAAGAAGATTGGGTTTTTTCTAGAAAGATTTTATTTTTCTTCTTTAATTTTAAGGGGAGCCTTGGCGCAATGGTAAAAGTTGTCGTCATGTGACCATGAGGTCACGGGTTCAAGGCGTGGAATCAGCCTCTTGCAAAATGCAAGGTAAGGCTGCATACTATAGGCCCTTGAGGTCCAACCCTTTCCCAGACCCTGCATAGGAGGGCTGCCCTTTTTAATTTTTAATTTTGGATTTTATCTTTTTAATCTTTTATCTATGCTTGTTATTATTTTAGTTTTACTTGGTGTTGATGTTTCTATGGAATGGAATAATGATCCGTTGATTGAATTATCCTCGGGCAATGATTTCTCTTATACTATTTGCAGCCTTGGAGTCTAGTTTTGGTCAAGCCCGAAGACCGATCGGTCTTTGCTAGACCTAGATCAGTTTAGTCCGGTCTCAGTTCTCATGGTAGTAGACCAAAAAAATTAGGTCCAGTCCACTTTAAACCCAGGAACTGAACCGGACCGGACCATTCACACTCCTAACTAGTCGTCCGTCCTCACAAATAACATGCTCCTTTTGCTCCATGGAGGGCACTCTCTCTCTCTCTCTGAAAAGAAAGATGATCTTACCATAAACAAGGCCTTGACATGGGGGAGAGTCATCTGTCCTTGCTTCACAAGCTATAAAGTGATTCAAAAGTGTTGAAAAGAAAAGAAAGAGGTACTGGAAAAAAAAAATGGAAAAAGAAATTTTCACCTTAGCAAAGTAAAGAAGAATTGTTAACTTTAGTAGAAGACCTCTACTTATTTTTTAAGAAATTTTAAATACCCTTATACTCTTTCTTTGGTACCTTGTCCTAAGCCTACATTTCATCCCAGTTAAAGACTTATTGATTCTAAGAGAAATATAGTCTTGATGAAGAAATGAATGGATAGGATCAAATTCAAGGCAGATTGCATTGTCATAATAATACCACCAACTAAATTTTCAAGGTGGAGAAATTTATTGGTTACCGTGAAATTTTGAAGATGGGAGATTATTAGAGTGGTCCCACTCACTTTACAATCGTGGTAGTGTACTGTGTCATAATGCTAGCATCACCAAAAATTTCATGGTGGTGGAAAAATATTGACTATCATAAGATTTTTAAGTGGCATGAGCAATCTTGCCATTCATTGTTAGGATTAGGAAAACTTAGTATCAGTTAGGTCTAGATTAGGGTACATTAGGGTATGTCTAGCTAAAAACGTTAGGCTTAGGGCTGACTGGGAGGCAACCTAGAGTTTTTTCTTTTTATTGTTTTCATCACCCATATTCATTTTAGGTTGTACTTTTTAAAAATTGAGGACAATGTTTCTTTCAGGTTGGGGGTGTAGAATTCTAGCATATTCTAGCCAATTTTTTATGCTTTTAGGTGATTACCTTGATTTTTCAAAAAATTGAAAAAATGAAAAATTTTAGGTCAATTCTTACACTATGATGAGAATTGAATTTTTTGAAGTACAATCTAGATAACTTTAGCTTATTATTGGAATTGAACATGATTAATTCATCATTTTATTCATGTTCTAAAGTATTCCATAAAAGCAAAGTCTCATATCACATTTGTACGCGTAGTTGCATATAGATAGTCTAGATTGATAAGTAGCTGTAACTTACAAATCCTGAAGAAATTCAATGAAGACCTATAACCTAAGTGAGATTTAGAGCTACTCATCCTTCTTAAGAGGTTATAAATGTTCCTAATTTTCTTCAGCATGCTTAAAGAAAATTGATCCCACTAACTCTTAAATTTGGCTAATTACTTGAATAATTAGAGTATTACCTTTAAAGTTCTAAAAGTTCATTGAATCTAATAGATTATAGGAAACCTAGAAAATGATTTAGGCCATCCTTATTATTAACCTAGAGACATAAAGCTCACCCAAAAGTATTTTTACCACTAGTTAGCCAAGTTAAGCCTTTTCCTTTCTCACCCAAAGTACCTTTACCCATATTCACCCAGTATAAATCATCCATTACCCATTTTCTTTGAAAAATAAGTTACAGATGAATGAAGAAATACCTTTTAGATACAATAAAAGTAGAAAAGTGGATATCAAGAAAAGAAATATTCTTAAAAGTGATTCAAAAGTGTTGAAAAGAAAAGAAAAAGGTACTGAAAAAAAAAAGTGAAAAAAGAAATATTCACTTTAGCAAAGTAAAGAAGAATTGACAACTTTGGTAGAACACCTCTACTTATTTTTTAAGAAATTTTAAATACCCTTATACTCTTTCTTTGGTACCTTGTCTTACACCTACATTTCATCCTAGTTAAAGACTTATTGATTCTAAGAGAAATATAGTCTTGATGAGGAAATGAATGGATAGGATCTAAAAGAGTGGTATTTTTAAATATTTAAAGGTAATGGCATTCATTCTAAAGGGATCAACAATTAAATTCCTTTGTAACTCCTGTTCTTCATGAGTATATGTGAGCTAAATTTGATTATGTTCACTTTGCTCACATATTTAAAAGAGAGATATGATTTGAACCCTCAATCTGAGAGATTTTGTTTTTGAGTGTATGTCATTAGTGAGGATTGAGGTCAAAATATATTTCAGATGGAGTTCAAAAGTTAGAAGTCTACTTAGAGATAAAGATTATACTATATGTCCACTGTGTACACACAATGGAATGTTTTTAGCATATGAGTAAGGTTTTAAATCCCCCTCATTCACTCTCTCTCCCAGCACCACTTTGATCTTCTATCCATCACTTCTCTCTCTCCATCGAAGTTAGTCACCTACCCGATCCCCCATCCCTCTCAAGTTCTCCTTTGTCTTTCATCCCTTCTCTATCTTTAGCATTGACAACCAACACCTAGACGGCCAGTTTTCAAACACCGGCTAAGAGTTTCCCCAGTTTTATCTTCCTCTCCCCTTCTTTCCCTTCTCCTCCAGTATTTCCCCCTTCACTACTTCATCTTCTCCATCAGTTTTCTCTCGTTTTAGTTTAAAACTAAAAATTTAGAAAATTTCTAGTTTCTCCCTAGGAAAATAAATAAAAGTCCATCTGTGTCCTGAATTTTAATGTCATCTGTGTCTAAAATTACCATTTTGCCCTTTTAATTCAAAATTTAAATAAATATTAAGATTTTCATCTAAACTCAAAATTTAGCATACTTATAGTCATTTGAGTTGATTTTTTTAGTACATTTCAAATATTCATGCCTTAATTCTTGATTCCATTTCTATAAAAATGGATTTTCTCAGAACTTCAACTTCTAGTTTTGTTTTCAAAATTTCAACTTCTTATTTTTACTAATTCAAATATATTCGTAAAAATTGGGGTTATTACATTTTTTCCCCTTATAAGAATTTTGTCCTCGAAATTTAACATAACAACTCACTTATGAATTTTAATAATCTCATTCATAACTTTGCTCATGTGGCTTGCCACTTAAGGAAATCTCAATTTATTTTTCATTCATAACTCATATTACCTTCTCCTCAAAGGTATAATTCAAATTTCTAGGTCATTTATGAAAATACATAATTATAACAAAATTGATACTTTAACTAATGATGCTAATTCATCAAATACTTATCCTGATACTTGCTAGAATTTCAAAAGGATTAATAACTCTTATACTGAGTTATCCTTTTATCCAAACTTCCTAATCCCTTTGACTAGTATCATAAATTTTAACTCTCATATTCACTAGTCCGTAATTATAATACTTCATCTATCTATATCTTAACTTCTATTTCTCATCCCCATTCCTTTCTAATGCATATAAGCTTTAGCATATCTTTCCTAATATGGATAGTCCATAGACTATCTACCCAAGAGTGACAGGTTGAATTAATTCTTAGATAATCTAACTAATGTTCTTTGTAACAATCTTCCAACCTTTGGAAATAATTATTTTATCTCTATTCATCCAATATTTGGAAGTAATTATCTCGTCTCTATTCTAGATAATCATACTTCTTTACTAATTCTTTTCTAATGAAATTCTCTTTTCAGATCCTGATATTGACTGAGAGTTTCCTTGTAATAATTCTTTCCTCAAACTTTCATTAACAGTCTATCTATTGTTTTTGTAAAAACTATTCCTTTACTAAAAATTCCTTTTTATTCATAGCACTTGAGTTTCTAAATATACCTTGCCAAGATGATTTATGGATAGTGTCATAGTAATCTTTTTATATACCCTCCATCCACTTTTGTTATCTCATATTCATAACAATATTCTTAAAGTGCTCATAATCAATTATAATATTTACTTTTTCATTGTATGGATAACATTAGTTTCACAACTTTTAGATTGTGTAATTGGAATTTTATCTCATGCTTCTTTCTTTACTATGAAGTCGTTGAGTTTTTTGCAACTACACAGCTGTTGTAGTCTAGCTTATACAAGTCTGGGTCGATTCCATGGGAAGTCAACTTGAAAAGGTGGAGTTTATATGAATTTTAATTATAAATTAACAGAAGTAAAATTCAATTTCATCAACCAATCCTTGAGTATTTGATTCTGAATTTAAACAACATGAAATGAAAGAAAATTACATTTAACTGCATCTTCCCTGTTTTGACTGCTATGTCACATAGCATATCACAACATATACTAATCAATAACAATGTAACTTCAACATAAGTTAAATACAATAGAAGCTGAACATATTTTTCCTATCTTGATCATTATGTCACGCAACGAACAAGAAGTAAAAATACAAATTCTAGAAACAAATTCGAGAACAACACAAGCTTGGATTAAGTAAAGCATGGATAAACATAAAAGATGAAATAAAGAACAAGAAAAAAAAAATGGGACACAAATGACATTTTATTTAAAGTCAGATGTGCATTTCTGGAATTTTGTTACAAAAGTTCCTCTTCTTCAACTCCCGTAAGGGAGAAAACATGGCAGAGGGAAGAAGAGGAAGATGGGGAGAAGAGACGACAACCAGAGGAGAACGTCGATGTCGGATCGGCATTAGGTCTAATTCCCAGTGATGCATATTGGCTAGATGGAGAAAAGAGGAGCAAAGAATGGTGCTATTGGAAATGGGAAATATCCATGACGACGAAAACAAAGAAAAAAGAAGCTAACTGGTGAAATCAAAGGGGAACGATGAGGAGATGGAGGGTAAGAGAGAAGAAGAGGAGGAGAAGAGGGGGAAAGAGGGAAAACCTAGATCCTTCTTCATGCCATCAGTGAGGTAAATTGGGAGAAATGAGAGAGAGAGAGAGAGAGAGAGAGAGAGAGAGAGAGAGAGAGAGAGAGAGAGAGAGAGAGAGGCTGGAATCACACAATCCGTCATCGCCTGGTGGAAAATGACGCCTGGGCGAGGGAGCTGGGGTCATGCGGTGAGCAGAGGAGATGAAGAACAGTGCTAGAGAAGGGATATTGGCTGGTGTGCAGGTGGAATAGGCGGCTCAAGTTGGTTTGGGGAGTGATGAGGGAGAGGCCCGATGCACGGCGCTGGGAGATCTTCCCTACTATACCGATCCTAATTTTTAAATTTTATTCTAAAGGATTATATATTAAATTTTAAATTTCACTAAGTTGACCTTTTGAAAGACCTCAAATTAGACCCCAATACCTTCACCTTTGGATTGTATTCAAAAAGATTATTCAAATGATACCAAGTTTCCTGAAATCGAAGTTCGAATGAAGAAGATATGTGAAGTTAGTGAAGGACAATTTTGAAAAAGAAAAAAAAAGGGAGCTTAAATAGAGGGGGCTGTATTTGATACAAGTGCCCCCACCCCTTGAACTTAAGGAAACCCGACGCAGTCGTCGCTGGCGAAGACGATAGCTTGGATCAATGATCTGAGCCGATCATCTTGCTCTGCACGAAGAATTGAACCAAAACCCTGTCTATTGAGTGATTTGAGTGATTCTTGGTGGTCAATTGGAAAAGAGACTAACACACGATGAACTCAAAGATGATCGTTAGAAAACGATGATCAATCTGACAATTACATTCAGGGAAGAAGGCCAAAGAACCACTATGAGGTAGGAATTCCAAAACCCAACTCGTGAATTCAATGTTTTAGCTATATTCATGTTGTTTAATGCTAGATCTAGGGTTTTAGATTGATTTGCATGTAGATTTCAATTGTTTTGTTGAAAAACATTATCAAACCTTAGATTAGCTCAATTTGAACTAAGATTGCTTGATTTAGGACTAATGAACAACACTGTAGGAGTGCTGATCCACTTGTCTGAGGTTCCGATCATTCGATTGGAGCTTGGACAGGAGTGATAGGACATTTGAACCCCTATCCACAGATGATCCAACCGTTAAATTTTAAATTTGCACTTAGATAAGTATAAAATAGGTCTTAATTATCCTTGATCAACAGCTGATTGGAGTTGTAACCACTTGATTAACGTTCTGATCGTTAATCCGAGGGTTATGGTAGCAAATCCGACCATTGTGCACCTCTATTGCTAGATTCAACCATCCTAATTGTAAATTATGCTTAAAAATGGTTAGACACAAACCTTTTTTGGCTAGGATGTAACTGGAATGTCAATATGTGTGGGAAAACAGATCAGACAATCTGGACCATCAGATATGTTACTATGTAAATAGTGTTTGACAACATCTGATCGATGATTGGATGCTGCCATTGAGTTCCTCATCCTTAGAAATGATAGGATGAGTCAAATTTTTAAGATTTTGGAGTGAAACAAATTGGATGATTTAGGCCTTCCAATCTGTCACTATTTAAACAAGAATCCTATGATGTCTGATCAAAGATCAGATGCCATAGATGAATTTCTAAACCTTGAATTGGCTTAAATATGATATAAATTATGAAATTTGGATAAACATCCATTGAACCATCTAGCTGTTCGATTGGACAGTGATGGAAGAGGAACCTATTAATGTCTGATTGGTAATCAAATGCCACTGTTGCATACCTTGACCCTTAGTAAGTAAACATACTCTGAAATTCTAAAATATTAGGGCATTAATTATTATAAAATTGATGGATTGAATGAGGACCATCAATTGCCACTACATACATTGTTTATTAAGTCATTAGAACTCCAATAGTCTTTTGGATTCTAGTTAATGAGATTTGAATCGTAAGAGCCAACTCAATCACTCAAACAATGTGGATCGTTAAGAGAATCATTAAATCAATGACCTTGGCTAAATAATCATGAACTTGAGTTTATGGTTAAAAACTAAGAACATAGGATCAAACCTTGAAGTACTAAGTTAGAATTACCATGACTTATCAGATTAAACTATTGGATCTAGATTGTTTATCAATGAGGATATTTGAATGACAAATGTAAATCTAAACTGCGAACCACTAATTGGTGAATAGACGATGGACCTAGGACTGAACTGATTATGCCCTCTATGTGATACTGATCAGTGGAAAATTAGATGGTTCATGATAACCTAAGCCGTTAGACTTTGATTAAAACAAAATTTTTATGTAGTCATTTATATATGATTCAAGATTGACAAGAACTCTATAACATCGACAGAGAATATTAGCCGATAAGTCGAGTTGAGGAAGGAACTTAGCGAAACTAAGAATTTTGCCTAAGAGGTAGGTGGTTTTAACACCTATTTGCCCTTGAGATTTTGAATAATCAAATCTTAGTTTATCATATTTTCTATTTCATATTACTTGACTATCATGAAACTTACACTTCATCATGTTACTTTGTTTTAATCTTGTAAAGAATGCAATGTTTGCAAATGAGACATGTGAACTATATATATATATGTGCATACGTATGTATGTATCTTTGTAGCCATGATGCATGTTTTTGTATGAAAAACAAAAATGATGTTGTTCATTACATGTAGTTAGTGCCTTTGAAAGAAATGGTGATATTTGAAATGTATCAATCCCATGTTTTGAGATTGAGTTAAAGAAATGCATGATTTTGATGGGATATATATTTATATGATTTAAGATCATTTGGGATTGAGATATATATTTGTTCAGGCTAATGAGCCTGGTGGGCACTATGCTAAGAGGTTGTACGGGGTGGCCTCCCGACCTCTAAACACCAAAGGTGGAAGGTATCCATATCCAAAGTGGCATCATTTTTTTAGACTATTTTGGTAGAAACAACCATTGGAGGTGGTCACGGCACCCTTTTGAGACGTATTCGTAATCACTGTAGAGGCTACGGTGGCTGGCTCCTAGATACTAGGTGCACACGACTCAGTGATATGGTCATGAGCATAGTGTGCCATAGGATTTCTATTTTGTGACCCCACATAGATGAGATTGATGATGGTATTTAGGTGAGTACTCATGACCAATCGGCTGATATGTTCGCTGGGATGCATATGTGGACATGATGATGTTGTCAATTTGGGATTGCCAACGTTCGCAATTTAATTGATGATTACTTCAATACTTTGAGGATCTTATGACGTTTGATTTATCAAGTTAGTAGATCTTTCACATAATTCTCAAGTTATGGTTGCATGTGATTTTGGGAATTGTTCTATGTTGCAATTTACTTGAGATTACTATGATGACACAACCATTTGAAAAGTGCATGTTTAAAGTCGTATATGTTTTATATGGATACTATCTGAAATATTTTAGCATGAAACTATGGAACTAAGATTGCAAAACTACTTTAATCATGTTTCTTATATCTGATTTGATCACTCTATTCCTAGGAATTGCATGCAAAATGATTTAAAATATTATTTAGAATTGTATTTCAAGATGGGTAATTCACTTTTCAATGTTACTTTTTCTTTTACTAAGAGGATTGTTGCTCTCCAATGTTACTTACTTAGTCCATTAACTCCTTTGTCCAATAATCCTTGTAATTCACTTTTCAACTTTTTCAGATCAGTTGATGTCATTTTCTAAAATATCATAAAGATTTAATAATTCAATCTCATGTGGGATTGACAATCTTAAAATTTCCTCAAAATACCTTGTAATTTCTAATCACCTATTTCTCCATAATCTGGAATTATTCATCATTTATAATCACCAAAATTATCATGTGTTTAGCTGCCTATATTTGTTTATAGGTCTTTATTTCTCATGCATTTTTCATCATCAATGCAAAAAATTTATTTCTTTTCACTATAGTCCATAACTATTTCAATACATCAAACTCTATCATATAAGTAGAATCAGCATCTCTCTAAATCTTGGTGAGCTCTTATACTAACTCAACACTTGAGTTATCATATCAAATATAATTTCTAACTTGGTAAATTCATATTTGTTGCACAATGTATATGGACTATAATTTCTTTGTTAACCATATTCTATCATGGTTCATTTGTTTTTCTTAAGTTTTGGTATTATATTTTCCCATTTCACTATGTCTCTATATCTCATTTGTCATGTAATTTTACTCAAATTTAAAGGTCATTTCTTTATACTCTAGAATTTTATCATCTATTTAGTTATCCTTGTTGAAACTCTTCACCTTTACAAATTTTGGAGAAAAAATACTCATTATTTCCTTGAATTCTTCTCAAGTGATATCATTTATATTTTGGTAATTAGATCCATTTGTTTAATTGTCATTATTATTTCTTATTTTATTATATATATATATATATATGTAGCAATTTTATCACTTTATTATTATTATTTTAGAGTTTGTAATAATCCTAGGGTTTTTCTCTAATTCTAGCACCTATTCTTCAAAATATTTCATTTTACCTTTCCTATAAAGGTTGGAATTAATCTTTTAGACTTTTTTCATCATATTTTCTAATTTATCATTTTTTTCTGTTAAATTTCTACTATTTCACTCAGTATAAGTGAACAATAATCATATACTAGTGTTAGGGTATTTTATCTCTAAATAGGTATGTTTATTTAAGACTTCAGGTTAAACCTAAATATCCTTACATTACACCACTATAGTTGTAATATTTTTATTACTTGATTCCTTGGCTTACTATTCCCTATATTGGAATCAGTAATTTGCTAAGCAGTCCTCTTAGTTATTTCACTAAGTGGTACTTACTCATACTTCACTATTCCTTCATGAGTTAATTACATTAACTCTTTCTATCCTTATTTTCAACTAATACTATCTTATTCCTATATTAACTCACTATTTCCTATTCTATATTTAGATTGTCATCTTTATATTGGACATAAAGGGTTGCAAGTGGCTGGATGAATGTGACAACCTGGGTTTTTCATGAAATTTTTTTGCGTTTATTTTAAAAGATGGAGTGCCTCTAAATTTTAAAATACAAAAATAGCAGAAGATTTTTCTTTGAAATTTATTTTCCCAAAAACCTAGATGTCACCTTTATGCTCACACTATACTTACACACACACACACACTCACACACATATATATAGTTTTCTAAAAGATAGAAATTCATTTCTTAAAACATGACCCATCAAATGGTTCACTTGTATAGCCCCTATAACATTATATTAAATGTCCAATATCACAATTCAAATGATTAACTACACAATACAAAAGCTTTAATAAAATGTATACCTGAGCGCAGAAGTATGGTTGCTAGATTCCTCTTCTTGTGTACATCTTTTCTTATCTATCTGTAGCTGAGATACTATAAACATAAAACATTTACAATATCTCAGCAAGCTATGCTTGGAAGGAGAGTTTAAGAAGCATGCTAAATCTTAAGATATATTAATTATTCCATAGTAATTAGAATATTCATTTTCATAACAATTTTATTGAATGGGATTTACTGTATGTTTCACATTTCAAAAATCCACTTATAAACCAAATATCTACATGTTTCATAATCATTAACAAACCATTGATGAATCAATTATTAACATGTTTCATAATTATCAATATCTACGTGTTTCATAATTATAAGTAATCCATTGATTTATCAAACATCTTTAATTTTTATTTGTTATCTAAATAAACTAATCCAATTCCATGAACCATACTCTGCATAACAGTTCTACCCATTCATATACCCATATGAAACTACACCCTCTATCATATACATATAGCATATGTGCACATATATGAAAATTGTTAAAAGACATACAAAATTATGAATATAATCAATATTATCTAATTTACATTCTGAGACTATACTGGGTTTCATAATCATACCCCTCATCATGTGGGGTTCATAATTATCTAGCCTCTGCTAGTATATCAATATAATCCTCACGCCCCTCACTATATGGGGTCCACAATCCTCCAGCTATTGCTGGGAAAACAATATAAGGCATATCATTATGCCACATCATATAAGGCATCTCATAATGCCATCATATAAGCACCATAGTACATCAAATATAAGGACTACTATGCATGCAGTTTGATCCGTACAGCGTACTCGAATAACTAATTTCATAATACCAAAATAAAAAATCATCTATGTCATGTCTAAATGGGTAGATAGACCATCATAGTGGTGGCCTTCTCATAATTGCCCCACTCGACTTGTTGCCTCTCTTTGGGCATGGTATCATCATATATCACATTTTGGAGAGCAAGTGGCCAAACCCTCATAACCCTCCTAGCATAGCATCCCCAAGTATATGCTTGTATAAAACAAAACTCTCAAGCCTTCATGCCTGGATGTAAAGTAATCATAATAACAAAAAAACTAATAATTCATATAAGACATAGTATATCAAATTTGCAAGTAGATTTAGCTACATGAAAAATTATATAAAACAAGCTTAAGTAGAAATATAATGATAAAAATATAAAATAGCACTTTATATTGAACCATGTGATTTCATAAAGAAAAAACCACTAATATAGATATTACTTTCATCTTTGATGGCTGTAATACTATCTTATTCTATGATGTACACAATTATACACAGCCATTGAGATGATGTACAAAACAAGAAATATGGAGTGGGAGCTTGTTATTTACTTAGGCGTAAATATCACATACATGACAACCCACACATGCTCTTTTTTTAGAATGGTAACTTATTTGTCCTTAATTGATATGATACAAGTACATGCCACTCAAAATCATGCTGGCCAACATAGTAGAAATCAACCACTGTAAGAACCCTTGATCGACATCATAAGCACAAAAATGCACAAAATCAAGATAAAAATGTAGCAACGACAAACACAACACCGATCCACACATGTTCTTTGTTGGCACCAAAACACAAATGCCATTCATCTTACAACCTTGGTGCTTGAAACAATGTTAAAAGGCAATCGAAAAATGGGAGTATAGGCATTTGATGAATCATGAGGAAGCGAAATAGTGTCCTGAAGCATAGAAATGTACAAAATCAAGATAAGAATGTAGCAACGACAAACAAAGCACAAAACCACACATGTTCTTTATTGGTACTAGAACATAAACGCCATTCATCTTACAGCCTTGGTGCTTGAAACAATGTTAAAAGGCAAAGGGAAAATAGGGCTACATCCATTTGATGTTTTCAGTAGAGACCATGTTATATATATATATATATATATATATATATATATATATATATATATATATATATATATATATGGTTCTGGGTTGGATAAACATGGAGTTGGTACGGCAAGTAATGGTTCTTCCTTCTTAAGAACAAGTTGGAGCCATTCGGAAACATCAGGCTTGGCGCCCTCTGGCAAGCGCCAATTGAAGGAATGTAGGAGAGAAGCAATTACCATTTTGAGCAATCTTTTGGCCATAGGGATCCCAACACATACCCTACAGCCTGTGCCAAACGGGAGGTAGCGGTAATCCGTGCCCCTAAAATCCCATTTCTTAGAGCCCTCCAAGAACCTCTCAGGTCAGAACTTTAAGGGGTCTTCCCAATACTTGGGATCCCTTTGTATGGCCCACACATTCACAAAGAGTGTGCTATCTTTGGGGATCAAGTAGTCACCAACAATGCATGATTCACTTGTCTTGTACAGGGCTAAAAGTGGGGCCAAGGGGTGCATTCGCTGACTCTCCTTTAATACTGCATCCAGATAAGGTAAACTAGGCATATGAGACTCTTCGACTATATTGTTTGGTCCCACTACTTCATCTAATTCCTGTTGGATTTTCTTCATGACCTCAGGATGATAGAGGATTTCAGCCATCGCCCATTCCAACATTGTCGATGTTGTGTCACTCCCGCCAAACAAGATATCCTGGTAATGAAAACCAAAAAAAGCAGTGGAAAATAAGAAGATAGGCAACTTGTTGGCCAAAAACCATGGCAAATTAGAACTGAATCTTTCAGTAAAGTGTTGGGAGTATTATTTTCTCTTTTTTTCTATTGACTGCATTTCTTTGTTGACTTCCATAGGAGTCTCAGTTCAGACTATCTTTAGCATCCAAAGAGGGGCTACTTTTTTTTTCACATGCATGTTGAATTTTTCTTAAAGATCTAATCCATTCATCGATCTAGGAATGTCTTAGATAGGCTAGATACAAAATGTTATACATACAGATTCTTTTAGCCTATGTTTCTTGGATAGAAATCTAGACCAACCAATTTTATTAATTTTAAAAAAACCTAAATCAAGTGTTACAATAATCTAAATGCAATGATTTCTCCTAAATTGCCTATTTTTTATACACTGATCATAATTGCAATGATATGATTTATATGTAAATAAATATAATTTGGCATGAATTAACCAACAAAACAAGTTAGCTCAAATGGTTTGAGTTGATATTGTAAGTCCAGAGTACAAGTGACAAAGTGAGCAAAATAAAATATCATTTTGGAATAAAGTGAAAAAGTTTAGCCACCATGAAAGAGAATGAATGTGTTGTTAAATGTGAATATTTATTTTTGCAAAAGATAAATAACAAAAGCAAGTAGATTGAGTATAAATGCCTTAGGTCTAGAGTTTAATTCACCATATCATCGTAATTCTAACTTTTTGGAGTAAAATTCAAATGCATATTGAGCTAGTAGGGAAAGGAGAGAAGTTGTGAAACATAGAAAGACTGACAAGGAAAGAAATAGAAGATAAAAGGAAGAAAGAGAAGAGAAAGAATGAAAGAGAGAAAGGAGAAGGGAGAAAAAGAGAGAAAAAAAGGAGGAGAAAGGCTACAAAAGAGTTTGTCATCCCTACAAAATGGTATGCCTCTAAAGTGCAAGTTTTTCTTAAACTTTTGGGGTATGCTTTCAATGGAAAACCATGTTACTTTAGTGTTGATTTCATGCTTAAAACATGGATCAAAGATCATGCCTGGAATCACACATTTCATTAAGTTTTGACAGGATTAATTGGACATGTTTTTCACTCTAAAAAAGTAAGCATTATTACCTATGTGTTTACTAATTTTGAGCATTTTTATTTATTTTTTGTCTCTTGTATACATCTTGAATCATATGTTGTTAAGGTTCATTTATCTCCATGGATGCATGGTTAATGTTAGATTTCGTTATGCTAAGACAAATAGAAGCACAAAACAGTAAATTAACATTCAAAACTTGTACATGTAAATTTACTATTTTGGGGCGAGATTGTGCTATGTCCAAAGTACTGGAACTCTTGTTTTCCTTTTGCTGATAAAGTTTATGTAATTTGATTTTATTTATAAAATTATCATTTTAGAAAAAGAGAAAAGACAGTATAGTGGACAAAAAGTAAAGGCCTAGTTAGCCAAACTATAGTTGCTTGTTGTAGTGCAGCCTACTTTTGCATGTTAGGTTCCACAAATGACTGATCAAAACCTCTCCAAAGCTGGTGAAATCAAATGGAGGGATCTAATAAGATTTTGAGGGGTTTCATCATGGAAAAGTATGTGCACTATGCTATCATTGTTCTTAGAAACAAGTGTTGGGAGAGTTTGATTTTAGATGTTATCTATTCATTCCACCCTCTTGTTTTATGAGTGATACTAATTAAGAAATTATGTAATAGTATGGAGATCACTACAAGACTATATATTTCCTAAGGTATAAATTTTAGTAGGCCCATGTTTTACTAGATTGAACCATTAAGAGTATATCCACGACTTAGATGGATTATGAACAAAACATTTCATCCTTCAAATGATCAAGTTCCTAAGATATACAGCTTTTAGTTAAAATGATGGATGGTTTAATGTTGATTTGCAAATTAAGAAAAAAGTGGTTAGGATCATCTAGTCTATGAGATTTTTGGTTCATAGGCTATCTTTTCATGGCTATAGACACTGTGAATGTGTAGATCTTCCTAACAGTGGACTAGCTTGGAGTTATGTCTATACTACCTATACTCGATATATAATGACTCCATGGGTTGAAAACAGACTTAGGATAATTATAATATTTGTCTATAGATGTGCTTTATGGGAAAAAAAAAAGACTTTTGGAGAAGAGAATTACTTCTCTCTAAAATTAATAAAAAGAAAAGCTTATTAAGGTACTCTCTCTCCCCTTTTCTTTCTAAGACATGCAAGTGCATAGGTATGCTCATGTGTGTAGGTGAATAGTATTAAAAAAAGATATGGTCATGAGACCACCGTGCACGTAACTTGGAGAAATGAGAACCAATCACTTCGAATTATATAGTTTGTCAAACGATATGGAGGAATACTAAACAAAAGCACTACATTTTGCATGAAGGGGCTCTACCTTTGGATGATCTAACTAGTTCATTTGATTCCTCTTGCTTTGTATTTCTTTTAACTAAAAATACTTGACCGCTTGATGATTCTCCTATTTCCAAAAGTCCATTTTACGTCAATGAATTTTAACTAATGTTTCTATCCACCCAATTATCATTGACAAAGGTACTCTTCATCAGATGTTAAAATCATCCAATCTATATGATTTTTTTAATAGAAAATATCTAAAACAAGAGAGGTATGATGTACTGGTTTGATCATCCAAAAGTGAGGCCCCTTTATGCAAAAAGTGGCCTTTCATTTTAATGCATTGTTTGAGCACTTTGGTTGAGCATTCATCGTTCAAAAGTGGGGCATCTTCGAGCAAAAAGTGCACTTTGGTCTTAATATTGGTTTGAGAGCTTTGATTATCATTCCTCAAAGATATACCATGAAGTTTCATTACTCCTAGGGGTGTGAATAAGACCGAAACATTAGGTACAGTCTCAGTCCCATAGTTCAACCCGATTGGACCGGTCTTAAATCTATTAAATATAAAAGTCTTTTTCCCTCTTAACCCTAACTTCATATACAAGCGCTTTGGTTTTTGGGAGCAGCGGAAGATCAAAACCATAGCCCATGAAATCCTAGGGTTTTTTCATCCTATAATGTAGGTGAAAAACTCGATTGAAGTTCATGAACTAGCCGAAGATGAAGAGATATAGAAAGAGCAAAAGGGATGCAAGATCCTAGTTTTGAGTCCAAAATCCTTGTATGGTTTTCTCTCTTAAAAGATCTTCTTCCTCCTAGAAGCTAGAAAGACCAATCCGAATTCGTTGAAATCTTGATCAAATACAGCTTAGATTTAGGATTTTAGTAGCCCATCTCTAGCTCCAGATCCTACAAGCCTGAAAATCTTAGCTAAAAGACACAGGGAATGCTTCGAGTCTATGCAATTTGTTCTTCCTCTCAAGGGAAGGAAATTAATTTTTGGTCTTCTCCTCATTCCTTTCATAGGATTTGCTTCAAATTACAAAAAATCAATGTTTGAATCAAGTAGTAGTAGAAGAAGATTGGGTTTTTTCTAGAAAGATTTTATTTTTCTTCTTTAATTTTAAGGGGAGCCTTGGCGCAATGGTAAAAGTTGTCGTCATGTGACCATGAGGTCACGGGTTCAAGGCATGGAATCAGCCTCTTGCAAAATGCAAGGTAAGGCTGAGGTCCAACCCTTTCCCAGACCCTGCATAGGAGGGCTGCCCTTTTTAATTTTTAATTTTGGATTTTATCTTTTTAATCTTTTATCTACGCTTGTTATTATTTTAGTTTTACTTGGTGTTGATGTTTCTATGGAATGGAATAATGATCCGTTGATTGAATTATCCTCGGGCAATGATTTCTCTTATACTATTTGCAGCCTTGGAGTCTAGTTTTGGTCAAGCCCGAAGACCGATCGGTCTTTGCTAGACCTAGATCAGTTTAGTCCGGTCTCAGTTCTCATGGTAGTAGACCAAAAAAATTAGGTCCAGTCCACTTTAAACCCAGGAACTGAACCGGACCGGACCATTCACACTCCTAACTAGTCGTCCGTCCTCACAAATAACATGCTCCTTTTGCTCCATGGAGGGCACTCTCTCTCTCTCTGAAAAGAAAGATGATCTTACCATAAACAAGGCCTTGACATGGGGGAGAGTCATCTGTCCTTGCTTCACAAGCTGTAAAAGGAGCAGCAGTAAATGACGAGACTTTCCGCCCGCATCCTTATTTTGCTCAATAACATCATTCATAAACGCATCCACCTTTGCCTCGAGTTTCTTCGTGTCTCTTGCCACTCCTTGCAAATCGAACCGCTCCAAAGAAGGAAAAATGTCAGAAATATTCAGTTTCCCCATCAGCAACTGTATCTCATCTAACAAATGATGCATCTCTACGGCTTCTTTCCTCTTTTCTCCACTCATATTCCCTCCCCACAAGATGCCACAAACAGTATTTAAGGCCACTATAAATGTCAATTCACAGATGTTAATATGTGTCCCATTCCGTTTGTAAACGTCTTGCACCATGGCACGAATTTCCCGCCAGCGGTAAACGTAATAATAATCAAGACTTACATTGCTCATTACCTCTCTAACGAACACTTTTCTTAGTTTCCGCCAATGATCGCCATAAGGACTCCATGTAATTCCGGCGCCATCGAATAGTGTTGCTGCTACAGTCGGCGAGTCATGGGTTGAAAAGATGATGTCCTTCTCCTGTAAGGCCTCTTTGGCTACTTCTGGTGAGCTTAATATTATCCAGAGTTTTGACCCAACCTTCACTTTCTCACCGGACCGTATATCTGGGCTTCATCTTTGAATTGCTGGTGGATCTCTCTCTTTAGAAAAGGCAGGTAGCCCACCAAAGGTAATCCCCGTGGCCCCAGAGGTAGTGTTGCTCCTTTTCTCTTCGATTTCACTGCCTTCCTTGTGTACGACAACATCCCGGCTATCACGATAATGGTAATTGCCACCGACGTTATGGTTCCAGGCAACCATAAACTAAGATCCATTTTCACCGAAAGGAATGGAGTGGCTGCGGTTGTGAGTCGCTCCGAAGTACTTATAGTGAAACTAGTATGATAGGGACTAACGAGCGAGATTATTTTGTATTATTTAGATGTAACGTTTCAACATTTTAACAGTCATTGACATGAAGTTTTGGAGTGCGAGATAATTCTTATTCTACGTCAATCAGAAATGAGAGGGAGAGAGGATGATAATTAAAAGGTGAAAAAAGTACAAATAAGTATGGAACCCTCCATTAACGATCATGTGAACCATGATCCATGGCTACGGATGAGTGGTTTCGTTCGCCAAACCCTGGGTTCCCGTGTCCTTTACACGTGAAACAAACTCTTCTTGTCAAAAAGGAAAAAAAGAGATAGAGAAACAGCACATCTTCCATTAAGACTTGCCAACATGCTGTCTTTAATTTGGCAAATAAGGCAACTGAAAAGTTCGGAGTCCGGTTGCTAGTTTTAAGAGAAAGGGTAGCATGGTACACGAAGTTTTCCATGTGCAGAATTCCAGGAAGGAGCAGACTACAAGGGTCACGGCTTTATCTTGCATTTTTTGCAAGAGGCTGTTTGCGTGCCTCAAACTTGTGATATCAAGGTCACACGAGGACAACTCTACCATTGCACAAAAAACAACAAAAAAAATTTCCATAAAAAGAAAATTGAAAGGAAAAAGCAGAGAAAACCGATTGAAACACCTTAGAAAGAGAGAAAAAAACTTAACTCTGTTTGGTCTCTTCTTTAGATTTTAGAATTCGAAGAAGATTAGAGGAATAGATCGTGTACATTGCTGAAATTGGAGAGTCCGCATGGGCAAACCATAAGAGAGTGACCGTGCAGGCATAGAGTAAAAGAGAAACTGTGAATCTCGGCCAATGCCGAAGGGAAGATGTTAATGCCCCATCTGATGCCATATGCTTGCGATCGGAAATGAAGTTGAAATCAGCTTCGTTACAATTAACAGACAAAAATGTTGGATTGTTCTGATGATGATATTCTCCTAGCGATGCCATCAGCCTGTTTAATAACCTCTAGGAATGTGAGAAATGATAAACTCTTAGAGGCAATGATCTGCTCGATATTGTTGACCATTTCTGGAAATTTTCAGGAGGCCTTATCCAGCTGTTTTATCCACGAAATAGCCTTGCAGACTCTCCAATTTAATTAGTATGTAAAATCTTTTCTTCTAATCTCTCTCCGAGTTGTGAAATCCCGAAGAAGAGACCAAACAGAGTTTAAGTCTTTTCTGCGGAAGAAAGTTTTTTCGTGTTTTTTATTTTTTTTTAATCTCCTTAAAAACTAGCTATTTGATGCCCAAAGTCTCGGTTCCCTTCCTTGCCAAGTCACCAACGACCTTTTTATGCTGGACTTAGTTGGCAACTTTTAATTGGAGGGTGCCCAACTCATGCTCTTTGCAAGTATTAATTGGAGGGTGCGCTACTGGGTCCTGCTATATTTAGTCTGGATAGAATTTCTCAATTCGTATAAAGAAAGAAAAGACAAAAAGAATACACCGTACAAGCACAACAAAGGAAAGAAAAAAGTTCTTGTGAGAGTCATCCGGTGACAGTTAGAAATCATGTCAATATTTGAGCTCTTCAAAAAGAATAAGGCGGCAAACTGTAAATAGCAGTGTGGTACTTTTTAAAGGTAGTATTAAGCCTTCTAGCTAAGCCAAATTACTAACCAAAAGATGAAAACGAAAAGTAAATTAAAAAAAAAGAAAAGCCTAGTGGTATATTCACGGGCCCCTCCTATTATTCATTGGCCTCATTATAAATGATTTAAAGGCTATAATTCTAGGTGGGTTCAAATTTATGAAGATCTGAATTGCTCTAATGTTGAACCATGACTAAGGGTAGGGGTGGCAAAATATGACACGACCCGAACCCGACACGAATTTAGCGGGTTCGGGTTGAGTCTTATCATGTTCGTGTCATTTTTGGGTGACCTGAAAAATGACACGCTAAAAATCGTATCGTGTTCGGTTCAATCAATGTGACCTGTCATGTCGACCTGTTTGACATACAACCTATTTATTTATTGCGCTGACCCATCTAACCTGTGGTTGAAAATATAAGACAGTTCATCTAGAACCGTCTTATATTACACAATAATATAGGACGGTTCTAGATGAACCGTCCTATATTACACTGGAACCGTCTTATATCCCATCAAATAATTTTATCTGCCAGCGAGTCCGATACTGCAATGCCTCCAAAGGAACCAAATGGTAGGATTCATACTAAACTGCATAAACTACAGCAATCGAAAGGAGCGAGCAATGATAGGGAATGCCTAATCTGCATGAAAGATGAAGTATCAGTTGTCTTCCAACCATGTGCACATCAGGTTCTTTGCGTCAATTGCAATGAGGAACATGCGAAGAATGGTAAACGTAGTTGTCCTTGTTGTAGCATCTAGATTGAGGAACGAATCCATGTGTATGGTGCAAGCTCATAGTTTTGGTTGAGTAATCAGAAGCTATATTGTGCGTGATGAATCAATAAGACTAAAAGGAAAATAAAACTACTAAGACGGTTCTTCTAAAACCGTCCTATATTACTATAATATAGGACGGTTCTTCTGAAACCATCCTATGTCATTTATTTTATATGTATTTAATAGCATTACATGAGTCGTGTTGTGTCGACTTGTTTAATAATCGTGTCGTGTTCAGGTCACGGATTCTTGATGCGATTATTAAGAGGGTCGTGTTCGTGTCGGCACAAACGCGACCTGCCAACCCGAATTGCCAGGCCTAACTAAGAGGGGCCAAGCTTTGAGATTCTTGTCTATTGCTTCTTTAATAATAAAAAAGATGGTGATATTTTTAGCCAGTCATTTTGCAACTACAACTCAAGAAAATATTGGCTAGGATCATCTAATGGATGAGAGTTTTGGAACTTCGCCCGTATAAGTTAAGGTAAATATTGTGAACCATTTGGATCGAGTTATAGCTATCCAATCATTTACAAAGGGGTAATAAATACAAAAATGAGGGCAGATACAAAATAAAAGTGTATGAGCTTCTCTAGTGTCACAAAAGTGAGCCTCAACTGTGAAGGTCATGAGTTTGAAACTAAGTGTGTGTACGTATACGTGAGTAGTGTTTTCACCATTGTTCCCCGATGTTGGTCTCCTTTGTAGTTGTTATCCTTGGTGAGTAGCTGGATCTCTTGTAATCGCTCTAACTGTTCAACAAGTTACCAACATAAAAATAAATAAGTAAATAAATAAAGGAAATCGAGGAAGGCAAGTTGCTCACTTCAACTAAATAACACAAAATAATCTCGCTCGTTAGTTCCTATCATACCAGTTTCATTGCAAGTACTTCTTCGGAGTGACTCTCAACCATTCCATTCCTTTAAGTGAAAATGGATGTGTCCATGGTTGCCTAGAGCCATGGGCAACTGCAGTGGCGGGCGGGTTATTGTCGGATAAATGGAAGACTGAGATCGAAGAGAAAAGGAACAAGACTAGCTCCGGGGCTACGGAAGACAGTACTTCTTACCTGCTACACACAGTCATGTGTTTGTCGTTTTTCTGCAGTACACAATAATCAGTTTGTGTCATGCGGAGTTGAACGCACAGAGAGAATAAAGTATGGAATTAAAACACCAAAGCCACCTAGAATTACAGCCTTTGAATCATTTGTAAAGAGGCTAATGAATAAAAGCAGGGGCCACTAGACATTTTTTTTACTTCTCATTTTCATCTTTTGGTTAGTGACTTGGCTTACCTACAAGGCTTAATGCTACCTTTAAAAAGTACGACATTGCTATTTACAGTTTACCGCCCAATATTTTTTTAACTTGTCTTCCCTTACTTGCCAAATTAAAGACAGCATGTTGGCAATTCTTAATGGGAGGGGAGGGTGTGCTATTTCTCTGTCTTTTTTGCTTTTTGACAGGAAGAGTTTGTTTCGCGCGTAAAGGACGTGTGGATTTCAAGATTTGGTGAACTAAGCCACAGATCATGGTTCACATGGTCGTTAGTAGAGAATTCCATTTTTAATTGTACTTCTTTACCTCTTAATTATCACCCTCCCTCCCTCCCTCCCTCTCTCTCTTAATAAAAAAAAAAGGGCAAAACATTATTGTACGTCATTGCAATCCAATACATATCCACAACACAGGATTATAAATTACATGTCAATAAAGAAAGAAAACCTTTGATTGTACGTCACATTCTTTGATTACATGCGTAAGCAATTACTTTTGTGATTTTATATAAAATTTTGCATTCTAGCTCTATTTGGCCATCCAATTGTTCAATTGCAAAATTTAATGGTCAGATGATCATCAGAGCTAATCAGAGGAGTAATGAAAGGCTTAGATGATTCTAATTTGGTCCATGTGTTGCAGGTCAATCAATTCAAAATTGGATTATCTCTGTCAACTTAGATAGATTAGATCAAGATGAAAAAAATTCTTTGAAAAAGAGGAAATTGAGTACCATCAGGAGCATAGATGGATAAGGAATAAGAAGAAGAGTTTGAATCAAAATCAAACTCTTTTGGAAGATTTATAAAAGGGGAAGAAATTTGAAGTAAAAGGTTAGCAAGGCTAGGAGGGTGGTGACCTCTCCCTCTTCACTGTCTCTCTTTCCCTCTCTCTCTTCATACTCTCCTCTCTTCTCCCACACTCTCTCTACACATGCACCTTCTATTTGTCTATCTGCCTCTCCACCACAGATAAACCAAACCCGTCTCTCTCTCTCTCTCTCTCTCTCTCTCTCTCTCTCTCTCTCTCTCTCTCTCTCTCTCTCTCTCTCTCTCTATATATATATATATATATATATATATATATGCTGTTACTTGACACCTACTGTCCGGAATTCCCATCTCCATCGCACCATACTAGCCCACCTCTCTTTCTTCTCCCCATCTCACCACTCTCTGCTCTCTCTCTTGTCATTCCCACCGTGCAGTAGTCCAACACCGCATCGGACAGCACCCAGATGATGGCACTCCCAAACCCCGCACTCCATCGCACTCCCTCTTTCACTGCTATCTTTTCCTCTTTCTTCCACAGGCCGCACCTTCCCCTCCCCCCCTTTCACTTTCTCTCTTCTTCACCCTCATCTCCTTCTCGTTTCTTTCTTACCAGTGCTCCACCACCCTAGTCACCGGCTATGTTTCCTTCCCTATTCACTACGCCAACCAGAAACTCCATTCTCTGCTGACCAGCACCTTTTCTTCCCTACATTTATCTCTTTTGCTTCATCTATCTTCTTTAGATGCTACACTGCCCATCCCATCATCTCCTCTATTAGCTCCTTCTCTGTTCCCAACTCCTTGTCCTCCTCTCTTTCTCACTTTCTAGCATCTTTCCCTTCGCCATAATAGATAACCCAAGTTGGGTTCCTTCAATCCTATGTTCCCCTTCTATTTCCACGTTTCAAACAACACAGGGAGCTGTTTGAAGCAGTTCCCTACATTTTTCTCGTCTTACTATTACGAGAAGAAGAAGTATAAAAGGAAATATCCCATTTTGTCTTTTAGTCTATTTTGTCTTTTTCTTTATCCTTGTTTTGTGTTATTCAGGTTCTATTTATTCTCAAAGAATTTCAGATATTAGATCTTGATTGATTCAAGCATAACTGAATCAACGGTTTAGCTTAAACAACTAAGATAGTTTCAATTCCTGATCTTTTTCATATCAAATTTCAAATCCCTCATTAGATCTTGTTCTTAGGACACTTCCTAGCTTATCCACTAGGTTCTGATCTTCAATCTAAAACCCAAAAATCAGATCTAAGCAATTAAAACCCAAATTTATTCTTTAGCCTAGATCTTCCAGATTTTGGGGAATTTTCTCAATCTAGCCATCAAATATTCAATCATAGTTATCAGTAAGAGATTGATGATGGTCGATCGAAGTTTCTGATATTAAATGTGAAGAATGTTGTAAAAATTAAGGGAAGTAGATTTTAATTGTTTTCTAGTAAATTTTCTATGTTTTTTAATTTGAATTTTTGTAATTTTTAGTATTTAAATATATTTTAGTTTATAATTCACTTTTAGTTAATTTTTGTTGTTTTTTATTTTTAGATAATTAAATTCATTAAAACTTCATCTTTTACCCCTGGGATCGATCCATAATTACATTAGCTATACTACAATAGCCCTTGCACTTGCGATAAAATAATCAACATCTAAGCTTTGGATTATGGGAGTGGGGACAATAGTGATCATAGATGTAACCCCTAGACATAAAACATGATTGCACCTATGCTCATATCTAAATCAAGTGAGTAGAGAGAGAGAGAGAGTTCCTGGAATGTAATTTGAATTCAATGTTAATTTGATCTCTTAGAGTGAAGGGGAGAATCCTTATATATAGATTTAGGCACACAAATAGTTTTTGGGCAGACAATGAGGCTGATACACCATTGTCCAGTGCTATTATGCAACCATCACCAGGGGACTGGTACTAGGCAGCCTTTGTTTGTTGATTTTTATCTAAAAAATGGGAGCATCTAGTGCCACATCATCTAAGAGGTTATCCAATTCCATTTTGTGAATGTCTAACACTAGCACTTTGAGAGGAGTTTGTCCACTGTCGACTTGTCCAACTCCACCTTAAGTGAAGTCTTTGTCCAATGCCACTAGTGATGGACTTCATTCTTTAAAATGAATGAAGTTGTTCAACACCATTGGTCCTAAACTCCTATTTTAGGATCAATAGACTGTCTGAACTCACTAGTGCCGGTTGTTTTGAAGCAATTTGAGGGCGTCTACTGCTACTGGTGCCAGAGTTTGTTGTTGCAACATAATGGGAGTGGTTGACTCCACTTGGAGACTCCACTTGGAGTCACAAATGGTCATCCATGCCACTCATTTAATGCACCTTGGTGTGCGTTAGTCTCGAATTTCTTTGTGTGGTACAACTTTGTGCTTGAGAATCTGGGTCCACTTTTCTCATTTAAACAGATTGCCCTACAAAGTTTTTACAGAATGGCTATAGATGTTCATGAAAACTTAGAATATTGGTCAATACTATGTGAGTTCATAGTGATCTCAATTTAGGGAGAGTTGGGATTGCTTCATAATTGGATCAAAAGTTATCTGTCACTAGTGAATATTTGTAAATAAGTGGGTCATGTCCCATTGCTCTACAAATTATGCCTGAGATTCTAACTTAGGGATCAACAATTATCATGTTAACCATCATATAAGAAAAGATCTTGAAAAGGTAATGGCCATTCGTTAGAGTAAAATAATGGACTCCAAGTGTGACGAACTGGATTTTTATAACACATTTTTACAAGTGTTTTGCAAAGATAGAGCCCTTAGTAGTGAAAATTTTTGAAAACTAAATAACACAAAAACTTTGTCTTTGAAATTGATTTGTAAAAACCTGAGTGCCACTTCAACATATCATACATAGATTTTTTACCAAAATTAAATTTTTATTGAAGAGCAACAGAAATACTTTTATTAAACATTAGGATCCATCCAATGGTTCACATACACAACCCCTGTATTATTACAATATATTTTCCATATTATACAATCCAAATTATATAGTACTCAATACATCCCGTCCGTAAAGTCTAATCATCCTTGACCTTACTAAGCAATGGGATTAGTAATAGATTTTTCAATTAACAGAAAATTACAGTACTTAAATCTTTATTTTAATAGGTTCTGGAGATAGTACTTTCAAGAGGAATCCAACGCCTCTTTTTTATCTCAATTTGGAGTTAAATTGAGTCTAGAATTGAATTTTTATTTTATTTTTATTTTTAATGGTCCAGATTTATTAGATCAATTATCATTATAATCTTTGATCCATATGTCCAATTGCTTTACTATAACATGTTGTTTTGGGGTTTTGGGATGTTATGAATCCATCTAATAGATCATATCAACATTTTAAGATCTTTTTATTATTATGTTCCAACCTTATTAGCAAGATCTTAGCTATAGATCAATAAAAATAGTACATAAATATTCAATTATATGAATTCAATAGATTTTAGACTTGAAGAGGAATTCAATGGTTCTTTTCGATCTCAATTTGGGGTCAAAATGAGTATGGAATTTAATTTTAAAGATTTTTTATTATTTTTTATCATTTCAATGGTCCAGATTCAATACAGACAGTGAGAACGCAAAAAGACGGGGTAGGATGTGTCTCCATCTTCGGGATGCAGCGGCATCGCAATCAGTTAATGATCATGTCGCACGTGCGCACACACAGGGGGCATGCCATTAGGGGGCGTCTGCTTTGGCATTCTTCTACTGCGCCTTGGATACAGATCATCGAGAATCATTGAGACGGTCCGATCTAGACCATCAAATTAATCATCACCAAATCTCCATTAACTAGGTTCAGAAATTTGATTGTAATTTAACATCTAAGAGTTTTGGGCCCTCTTAAATCCATTGGATAGCTTAGATTCCTCATCTGAGTCATCCTTGATGGAGTTCCACACCATGTTCACTGGTACTGGTTTCACCAAAAAATCATGCAAGAAAAACCAGTATGGTGACCTATTTTCTATAAAATATATCAAAAAAGGAAGAGCGGAGAGAGGAGACCAACCTAGAAGTGTCCAAAAGAGAAGATATTTTTCAAAAAACAAGAAAACCCTCCTGGAGAGATGTCAATGCCAGAGAAGAAATAAGTTGAGATTCTTTGATGAATTTATTGGTGGATCATCCAATAATCTTAGGGCTTTTATAGAACACGTCTTTTTACATCTTTTTAAGGGTTTAGATCATTGAAATAGTTGCTTCATTCAGATGACTAATTGAATTTAAGGTTTTTGGGTGGAAACCCTCCTCATCAGGGATGATACATCTCCAGAAGCACCTTGACTCTAGACAAAGGTTTGGCCATTGGTTGCGCCTGGTACATGCCTTCCAGTGAAAGAGAGAGGAGAGAGAAAGAGGAGAAAGAAAGAAGAAAAGAGGGAGGAGGAGGGAGAGATTGGGATCAGAGGGGGACTTAGTGCATTTTGTGGGAAAATTTTGGAAATTTTTTTGGCCTAATTATATCAACTTTTGGAATTTTTATTTAATTTCTTATTTTAATCTAAATTCCACTCAAAAATATTAAAATGGGGAGTGAAAATTCCACTACCTCTACTAGGGGTTGAGTGTTGGCTAATGTTTGACTTGCATCATTGTTGATCTTAGTGCTTACCTAATTTTTTTGGTCCCACTAAAAAGTAAAATTACCATTTTGCCTTTTTAATTCAAAAATTAAGAAAAATACGAAATTTCATCTGAACTCGGAATTTAGCATACATATAGTCATTTGACTTGATTTTTTTAGTATATTTCAAATATACATGTCTTAATTCTTGATTCCATTTCTATAAAAAAAAAAGGATTTTGTTAGAACTTTAACTTCCAATTTCTTTGTCAAAATTTCAACTTCTTATTTTTACTAATTCAAATATATTCATAAAAATTGGGGTTATTTGTTTTTCTTAAGAAGTTTTGGTATGATATTTTCCCATTTTACTATCTCTACATCTCATTTGTCATGTAATTTTACTCAAATGTAAAGGTCATTTCTCTATACTCTAGAATTTTATCTTCTATTTAGTTATCCTTGTTGAAACTCTTCACCTTTACTAATTTTGGAGAGAAAATACTCATTATTCCTTGAATTCTTCTCAAGTGATTTCATCTATATTTTGGTAATTAGATCCATTTGTCTAATTGTCATTATTATTTCTTATTGTATTATATATATGTAGCAAATTTATCTTTTTAGTATTATTATTATTATTTTAGAGTTTGTAATAATACTAGGGTTCTTCTCTAATTCTAGCACCTATTCTTCAAAAATTTCCATTTTACCTTTCCTACAAAGGTTGGAATTAATCTTCTAGACTTTTTCCATCATATTTTCTAATTTATCATTTGTTTCTCTTAAACTTCCTCTATTTCACTCAATACAAGTGAATAATAATCATATACTAGTGTTAGGGTATTTTATCTATAAATAGATATGTTTATTTAAGACTTTAGGTTAAACCTGAATATCCTTACATTACACCACTACATGTTGTAATATTTTTATTACTTGATTCCATGGCTTCTTTATTTTCAAAAGGTGGCTAGCCTTGTTTGTAAATATTTTAAAATTTTAAATAGCAAAAAAAAATTCTTTGAAATTCATTTTTAAAATCCTGAATGCTACTTTCACACTCTTTCATATATACATATTTTGTATAACATATATTTCTACTAAAATAATTAATAAAAATTTATTTATTAAAACTAGTAAGATCGATCAGTGGTTCACATACACAGCCCCTTTATTACATATGATGTCTAAAGTACACAAATCCAAACTACAATAGAAACTTGTACATTACCTTGATCAATGGTATAGTTGTTGTATTCCCCTGTAGTATCCATCTACTCTTTTCTATCTCTATGTGAGATATTGTAAACATTCAAACATTTACAATATCTCACCAAGCTATGCTTGGTCGGGGATTTAAAAAGCATATGGAATTTACAACACCATATATAATTCAATAAAACTTTCATGAATCTAATATTTATATCCATTATATTCCATATAAATCAAGTAATTCAATTTCCATAAACCATACTATGATTGATAACTCTATCATATAATTTCTCATGTAAAATCTTCAATGAATATTCCCAAACAACTCACAATAATACTTTATATATATAAACAGTTAAAATCATGAAAAATAATTAATATCTTCAATAATAATACCATAATATTCATACCTAGACTACACTAGGTTGAATAATCATCTAGCCTCTATTGGAAACTATCCCTTCATGGGAAATCTCAATAATGAGCATTTACTAGGCATTTCATCATGCCATCTTATAGGGCATCTTATAATGCCATGCATCATAATGGAAAAATACACAAAGGACTACTATGTTGTAATTCAGCCCATATTAGTGCACTTGGATAACTATCAATTAACTGTATTGATGCCACATTGGAAAATATTATGTCACTGCCCATATGGAGAGACAAGACCTTCTCGTAATTGCCCCACCCAACTTTTAGCCTCACTTAGGGCATTTTATACATCACATCATCTATTTCAGAGAGCGGATGACCAAACTTTATAACTCTCCTAGCATAGTATCCCTAGGCCTTATGCCTGTCAAAAACAAAATCCACAGGCTTCCATGCCTGTATGGAAAGTAATAGCAATATTAGCAGGAGATTTGTCTATTTATAAAATCTTGCCTCACCATCCTCATATTTTGGTATACTTATACTGAGGATATAATCTCAAATCAAAGTTTAGGGATAGTCATTTAATATAAATAATACCCATGTTCATTAATTAAATTTAGGGATAATCATTTAATATAAATGATATCCATTTCCCTTAATTTTAGTATTCATATACCAATGATGTAATTTCATATATAAGTGTAGGGATAACCATTCATATAAATGGTACCCAAGTATTTATCATGTGTTTAACCTAATTAGACAATTTAATTCTAACATATACTCATCAAATAGTAATCACATACTTCTAAGCATGATATCATTCTCATTAAGTCACTAAACATTCAATAATTAAATTCTACAATTTTATGCACATTATAAATGACAATTATTTTCATAAGTTCATGTTTATCACATAGATCTTACACATTAATAAAATGCATTCTTGAGCTTACGCCTACCTCAAATGTGGCAATCCCACTCTATAAGATCTTCTACAATCTTGATCGACGTATGAAATGTGTCAATTCATACATATTGTTATTATCTATCATAATTTTAGGTAATCTTATATTTATCTTTCTTTGATTATATCTATCTTCTTTCAGGATTTGTCGAATTTTTTCATTCTTGTTCCTTGATTAATATTAAGGATTCAGATCTCCTTGTATTCTTTCATCTATCTCTTTCAAATAGTGTTTCTAACTATTGATATTATAAATCTGCAATTAGATTAACTTCTTATATGTCATATCTAAGTATTTTCTAATCCTAATTCTTCATATACATCTCATTGATTTTGATCTTTATAGATTTCTTTGATCAATAGTTCACAGTTGTTGATCAAGATCAAGAGGAATCCAATGCCTCTTTCTAATCTTAATTTGGAGTTAAATTGAGTTTAGAATTTAATTTTTAGCATTTCTATTATTTTCAATAGTCCAGATTTATTAGATCTATTTTCATTATAATCTTTAATCCATATGTCCAATTGTTTTACTATAACATGTTTTTCTGGGGTTTTGGGATGTTTTGAATCCATCTAACGGATCATATCAATATTTTAAGATCTTTTTGAGTATATTCCAACCTTTCAGATAGTGTTTCATATACATCTCATTGATTTTGATCTTTGAGATTTCTTTGATCAACAGTTCAAAGTTGTTGATCAAGATCAAGGGTTTAGATCCTATATCTTCTAGTCCCTATTGATTTCATTTTGATCTAAGATTGATCTTTTGATCATCCCTTAAGACAATGATCTAGATCTATTTTCCTTGAATCATATTAGTCAAGGGTTTAGATCATCTACCGATTTGATCTAAAACCGATCTAAAACATATATTCTAATTCAAGAATATAATATAATTTATGATTATTTCTTTTATTACTCTTTGTCATTCAAGTTTCATAATTGATCATGTTTGATCATAATTATCTTATTTAAAATTTAATTTTATTTGGTAATTTCCTAACCTTTTATGTTCTTATTATTAATGCTCAACCAGTTACTGTTTTCCTATTTGAAGTGATTTTTTCTTCCTAAGTCTATACTGCGGCTCCTTATGTCAGATTTGACTAATGCTTACCAGTTAAAGTTTGCTTAAAAAGTGGTTAATACAATCCTCATGTAATAAGGCATTTAGACCTCAACAAACATCAATGAAAGGCGAGGAAAAATCACTTGGCTCTTGTATATCCCCTATAACCACGATGTCCATAGTCCACTAAAGTGGCACTAGATCAGCCTTCTATAAGGTTTCTATGAGCTCTTTTATCCTAAGTCCCTTTTTTACTTGATTTTAACTTATGTTTATTAACACAGATAATGTCATTCATGGATGTTTATAATTCTCCTAAATGGGCTAAGGAAACGATGGTAAATTCCATTCCTTGTATTTTACTAATTACAGTAGCCTTTTCTAGGATTAAGTTCATGTCATTCATGTATTGTAAGTGTCCATGAAAGTAAATCTAGATTTCAAATCATTACATCCTTGATCATTTTTCATGTAATTTATCATAGTTACTTAACATGAACATTAAATCACAAAACTAAATCTAATCAAGTAAATCTACTATCAAATCAGAGTTAATTAAACTAAAATTTAGCAATTCAAATGGTAATTAAGCATGTAAAAAATGTCCATCATTATCCAATGATCAAATTTGATTTTCACTCTTCAGATCTAAGGTTTTCATCCCATTAAGGGTCCAAATCTTAAATTTTTCACATTTATGTCACACCTAACACATAATTTCATGTAATCTCATAGCTAGATCATCAATACATTCCGACCATTAAGTCTGATCATCCTTGATCTCACTAATCAAGGAGATTAGTAATAGATTTTTCAATTAATAAAAAATTACAATACTTAAATCTTCATTTTTATGGTTTCATATATAGTACTTTTCAAGAGGAATCTAACACCTCTTTCTAATCTTAATTTGGAGTTAAATTGTATTCAGAGTTGAATTTTTAATATTTCTATTATTTTCAATAGTGGAGATTTATCAGATCTACTTTCATTATAATCTTTGATCCATATGTCTAATTGTATTACTATAACTATGACATGTTTTTCTAGGGTGTCGGGATGTTCTAAATCTATCTGATGGATCAGACCAACATTTTAAGATGCTTTTGAGTATGTGTTCTTGGATACAGATCAACAGAGAATCTTTGAGACGGTCCGATCTGAACCTTCAAATCAACCATCTCCTGATCTCCATTAACCAAGTTCAGAAATTTGATTGTAACTTCACATCTAAGGGTTTTGGGCCCTCTTGAATCCATTGGACAGCTTAGATTCCACATCTGAGTCGTCCTTGATGGAGTTCCACACCATGTTCACCAGTACTGGTTTCATCAAAAAACCATGCTAGAAAAACCAGTCTAATGACCTATTTTCTATAAAATATACCTACAAAGGAAGAGGGGAGAGCAGACCTATTTGGAAGTGTCCAGAAGAGAAGATATTGCTAGAAAAACAATAAAACCCTACTGGAAAGATGTTAGTGCCAAAGAAGAAATAATTTGAGATTTTTCAGCAAAATTACCAGTGGATCATCCAATAATCTTAGGGCTTTTGTAGAACATGTCTTTTTACATATTTTTAAGGGTTTAGATCATTGAAATAGTTGTTTAATTTGGATGGTTAATTAAATTTAGGGTTTCTGGGCCGAAACCCTCCTCATTGGGGACGACGAGTCTCTGGATGGGCCTCGACTCTAGAAAGAGGTCTGGCTATCAATTGCGCCTGGGACGTGCCCTCCAATGAAAGAGAGAGGAGAAAGAAAGAAGAAAAGAGGGAGAAGGATGAGGAGGGAGAGATTGGGATCAGAGGGGGAGTTAGCATAGTTTGTGAAAATTTTATGGAAATTTTTGGGAAAATTTTTGGCCTATTTATAGGCAACTTTTATAATTTTTAATTAATTTCATATTTTAATCTAAATTCCACTAAAAAATATTAAAATGAGGAGTGGAAATTCCACTACCTCTACTAGGGGCTGAGTATTGGTTGATGTTTGACTTGCGTAATTACTAACCTCAATGCTTACCTAACTTTCTTGGGTCCCACTAAAAAGTAAAATTACCATTTTGCCCTTTTAATTCAAAATTTAAAAAAATATAGATTTTTCATCTGAACTCAAAATTTAGTGTACTTATAGTCATTTGACTAGATTTTTTTAGTATATTTCAAATATTCATGCCTTAATTCTTGATTCCATTTCTATAAAATTGTATTTTCTCAGAACTTCAACTTCTAGTTTTGTTTTCAAAATTTCAACTTCTTATTCTTACTAATTCAAATATATTCGTAAAAATTGGGGTTATTACATTTTTCCCCTTATAAGAATTTTGTCCTTAAAATTTAACATAACAACTCACTTATGAGTTTTAATCATCTCATTCATAACTTTGCTCATGTGGCTTACCACTTAAGGAAATCTTGATTTCTTTTTCATTCATAACTCATATTACCTTCTCCTCAAAGGTATAATTCACATTTCTAGGTCATTTACCAAAATACATAATTATAACACAATTGATACTTTAACTAATGATGCTAATTCATCAAATACTTATCCTGATACTTGCTAGAATTTCAAAAGGATTAATAACTCTTATACTGAGTTATCCTTTTATCCAAACTTCCTAATCCCTTTGACTAGTATCATAAGTTTTAACTCTCATATTCACCAGTCTGTAATTATAATACTTCATCTATTTATATCTTAACTTCTATTTCTCATCCCCATTCCTTTCTAATGCATATAAGCTTTAGCATATCTTTCCTGATATGGATAGTCCCTAGACTATCTACCCAAGAGTGACATGTTGAATTGAATCTTAGATAATCTAACTAATGTTCTTTGTAACAATCTTTCAACCTTTGAAAATAATTATTTTATCTCTATTCTTCCAATATTTGGAAGTAATTATCTCGTCTCTATTCTAGATAATCATACTTCTTTACTAATTCTTTTCTAATGAAATTCTCTTTTCAGATCTTGATATTGACTGATAGTATCCTTGTAATAATTCTTTCCTCAAACTTTCATTAACAGTTTGTCTATTGTTTTTGTAAAAACTATTCCTTTACTAAAAAATCCTTTTTATTCAAAGCACTTGACTTTCTAAATATACCTTCCCAAGATGATTTATGGATAGTGTCATAGTAATCTTTTTATATATACTCCATCCACTTTTGTTATCTCATATTCATAACAATATTCTTGAAGTTCTCATAATCAATTATAATATTTGCTTTTTCATTGTATGGATAACATTAGTTTCACAACTTCTAGATTGTGTAATTGGAATTTTATCTCATGCTTCTTTCATTACTATGAAGTCGTTAAGTTTTTTGCAAATGCACAGCTGTTGTTGTCTAGCTAGTACAATCCCGGGTCGATTCCATGGGGAATCAACTTGAAAAGGTAGAGTTTATATAAATTTTAATTATAAATTAACAAAATTGAAATTCAATTTCATTAACCAATCCATGAGTATTCGATTTTGAATTTAAACAACATGAAATGAAAGAAAATTACATTTAACTACATCTTCCCTATTTTGATTGCTATGTCACATAGCAGGTCACAACAGATACTAATCAATAACAATGTAACTTCAACATAAGTTAAATATAATAACAAGCTAAATATATTTTTCCTATCTTGATCATTGTGTCACACAATGAACAAGAAGTAAAAATACAAATTCTAGAAACAAATTCAAGAACAACACCAACTTGGATTAAGTAAAGCACGGATTGACTTAAAGATGAAATAAAGAACAAGACAAAAAAATGGGACACAAATGACATTTTATTTAAAGTCAGATGGGCATTTCTGGAATTTTGTTACAAAATTTCCTCTTCTTCAACTTCAACCCATAAAGGAGAAAATAAAACAGAGGGAAGAGGAGGAAGATAGGGAGAAGAGACGACGACTAGAGGAGAACGTCGGTGCAAGATCGGCATCAAGTCTAATTCCCGGTGATGCATATTGGCCGGATGGAGAAAAGAGGAGTAGAGAATGGTGTTATTGGAAATGGGAAAGATCGATGATGACAAAAATAGAGAAAAAAGAACGTAACCAATGAAATTAGAGGGGAACGGTGAGGAGAGAGAGAGAGAGAGAGAGAGAGAGAGAGAGAGAGAGAGAGAGAGAGAGAGAGAGAGAGAGAGAGAGAGAGAGAGAGAGGCTGGAATCACACGATCCGTCACTGCCTGGTGGAAAACGATGCTTGGGTGTGGGAGCTAAGGACATGCAGTGAATAGAGGAGATGAAGAACAGTGCTGGAGAAGGGATGCTAGCTGGTGTGCAAGTGGAATAGGCAGCTCAAGTTGGTCTGGGGAGTGATGAGGAAGAGGCCCGATGCAAGGTGCTGGGAGATCTTCCCTACTGTAATGATCCTAATTTTTAAATTTCATTTAAAGGATTATAAATTATCTTTTAAATTTCACTGAAGTGACCTTTTGAAAGACATCAAATTAGACCCCAATACCTTCACCTTTGGATTGTATTCAAAAAGATGGTTCAAATGATACCAAGTTTGCTAAAATCAAAGTTCAAATGAAGAAGATATGTGAATTCAAAAAGATGATTCAAATGAAAGACATCAAAGGGAGCTTAAATAGAGGGGGCCATATTAGATACAGGTGCCCCCTCACCCCCAACTTAAGGAAACCCAACGCAGTTGTTGGCCTGCCTTCCCAAAGCCAACAGAAAAAAAAAAAAAATGAAAAAATGAAAGAAGAACCATGCCTAGGAGGAGAAATGCGACTCCCGTGGAGGAGAGAGAAGGAGAAGGGAAAGGAAAGGAAAGGAGAGAGGGAGAAGAAAAAAAAACCTAGATCATGCTGAAGAGAGTGAATCGAGGAGAGAGAGAGAGAGAGAGAGAGAGAGAGAGAGAGAGAGAGAGAGAGAGAGAGAGAGAGAGATGAAGCTTCCATAGTAGGCAGGTGTGCAGGCGAGAAAGGGGCAAGGATTTCTAGGTTTGTCGAATTTTGCAGTCGTTGCCAAAGAAGACAGCAGCTCGGATCGATGACGAGCTGATCATCTTGCTCTGCATGAAGAGTTGAACTAAAGCCCTATGTCTATTGAGTGATTCGAGTGGTTCTTGGTGGTCAATGGGAGAAGAGATTGACACACAATGAACTCAAAGATCATCGCTAGAAAACAATGATCAATCTAACAAATACATTCAGGGAAGAAGGCCAGAGACCCACTGTGAGGTAGGAATTCCAAAACCCAACTCATGCATTCCATGTTTTAGCTAGATTCATGCTGTTTTATGCTAGATCTAAGGTTTTAAATTGATTTGCATGTAGATTCCAATTGTTTTATTGAAAAACATTATCAAACCTTAGATTAGCTTGATTTGAACTGAGATTGCTTGATTTAGGACTGATGAACAGCACTGTAGGAGTGCTGATCCACCTGTTTGAGGTTCTGATCATTCGATTGGAGCTTGGATAGGAGTGATCGAACATTTGAACCCCTGTCCACGGATGATCCAACCATTAAATTTTAAATCTACACTTAGATAAGTATAAAATAGGTCTTAATTATCCTTGATCAACAATTGATCGGAGCTGTAGCCACTTGATTAACATTTTGATCATTGATCCGAGGGTTGTGGTGCCAGATCTGACCATTGTGCACCTCTATTGCTAGATTCGACCATCCAAATTGTAATTTATGCTTAAAAATGGTTAAACACAAACCTTTTTTGGCTAGGATGTGACTAAAATGTCAATATGTGTGGGAAAACAGATCAAACAATCTGGACCATCAGATATGTTACTATGTAAACAGTGTTTAACAACATTTGATCGATGATTAGATGCTGCCATTGAGTTCCTCATCCTTACAGATGATAGGATGAGTAAAAAATTTAAGATTTTGGAGTGAAAGAAATCGAATGATCTAGGCCTTCCGATCTGTCAGTATTTAAATAAGAACTTGTGATGTCTGATCAAAGATCAGATGCCATAGATGAATTTCTAAACCTTGAATTGGCTTAAATATGATATAAATTATGGAATTTGGATAAACATCCATTGAACCATCTAGTCGTTCGATTGGACAGTGATGGAAGAGGAACCTAGCAATGTCTGATTGGTAATCAAATGCCACTGTTACATACCTTAACCTTTATTAAGTAAACATACTCTGAAATTCTAAAAGATTAGGGCATTAATTATTAGAAAATTGATGGATTGAATGAGGACCATTGATTGCCACTACATACATTGTTTATTAAGTCATTAGAACTCCAATAGTCTTTTGGATTCTAGTAAAGGAGCTTTGAATCGTAATAGCCAACTCAATCACTCTAACAACGTGGATCGTTAAGAGAATCATTAAATCAAGGACCTTGGCTAAATAATCATGACCTTGAGTTTATGGTTCACAACTGAGAACATAGGATCAAACATTGAAATACCAAGTCAGATTACCATGTCTTATCACATTAAACTATTGGATCTAGATTGTTTATCAATGAGGATATTTGAATGGTAAATGTAAATCTAAACTGTGAACCACTAATTGGTGAATAGATGATGGACCTATAACTGACCTGATTATGTATCCCTCTATGTAATACATGATCAGTGAAAAATTAAATGGTTCATGATAACCTAAGCCGTTAGACTTTGATTAAAACAAAATTTTTATGTACTCATTTATATATGATTCAACATTGAGAAGAACTCTGTAACATCGACATAGAATATTAGCCGATAAGTCGAGTTGAGGAAGGAACTTAGTGAAACTAAGAATTTTGCTTAAGAGGTAGGTGGTTTTAACATCTATTTGCCCTTGAGATTTTGAATAATCAAATCTTAGTTTATCATATTTTCTATTTCAGATTACTTGACTATCATGAAACTTACACTTCATCATGTTACTTTGTTTTAATCTTGTAAAGAATGCAATGTTTGCAAATGAGACATGTGAACTATATATGTATGTATGTATGTATGTATGTATGTATGTATCTTCATAGCCATGATGCATGTTTTTGTATGAAAAACAAAAATGATGTTGTTCATTACATAGTTGAGTGCCTTTGAAAGAAATGATGATATTTGAAATGCATCAATCCCATGTTTTGAGATTGAGTTAAAGAAATGCATGATTTTGCATGAGATATATATTTATATAATTTAAGATCATTTAGGATTGAGTTATATGTTTGTTCAAGCTAATGAGCCTGGTGGGCACTATGCTAAGAAGTTGTGCAGGGTGGCCTCCCAGCCTCTAACCACCAAAGGTGGAAGGTATCCATGCCCAAAGTGGCATCGTTTTTCTAGACTATTGTGGTAAGAACAACCATTGGAGGTTGTCATGGCACCCTTTCAAGACGTATCCGTAATCACCGTGGAGGCTAGGTGGCTAGCTCCTAGATACTAGGTGCACACGACTCAGTGATATGGTCATGAGCATAGTGTACCATAAGATTTCTGTTTTGTGACCCCATGTAGATGGGCTTGATAATGGTCTTTAGGTGAGTACTCATAACCAATCGGCTGATATGTTCGCTGGGGTGCATATGTGGACATGATGATGTTGTCAATTTGGGATTGCCGACGTTCGTGATTTAATTGATGATTATTTCAATACTTTGAGGATCTTATGACATTTGATATCTCAAGTTAGTAGATCTTTTACATAGTTCTCAAGTTATGTTTACATGTGATTTTGGGAATTGTTTTATGTTGCAATTTACTTGAGATTACTATGATGATACATCCATTTGAAAAATGTATGTTTAAAGTCGTATATGTTTTATATGGATACTATCTGAAATGTTTTAGGATGAAACTGTGAAACTAAGATTGAAAAACTACTTTAATCCTCTTTCTTATATGTGATTTGATCACTCTATTATTTGGAATTGCATGAAAAATGATTTAAAATATTATTTAGAACTGTATTTCAAAATGGGTAAAATGGATGCGAAATTACCTACACAAGCCCAAGCTTGCTGAGACATTGTAAATTGTTTATAATGTATTAGGTGTGAAGGAGTAGAACAGAGGAAAGAGAGCAGATGACCGCACTAAAGATCTCCAAATGACTAAACATGTATAACAAGTAGTTTTGCAACATGGTTAATGATTTATTGAAGTATTAATTTGAATTGATATAACTTTACTTTATGGACATGTGGATTAAAGTGGTAATGGCGTGGCTATGACTAGATTGATCCTGGTTATGATTTTCTTTTGATTTCGTTGAATTTGACTTTCAAAACACAAAGTTATGTATGTAAATGGGATGGGATGGAGACGAAGTCTCCCTTATCCTTTTATTTATAAAATTGGGTTTATCAGATACTTCACAATGACATGTGTTAAATGTCTAATGTTTAAAAACAGAGAAAACTCTACCAGATTTTTGGTAGAAATGTAGCGCACATTTCACCAATAATCCTTTTAAAAAAAAGAAAAATAACACTTACTTTGCATAACAGTTCCATGAACCATACTCTGCATAACAGTTCTACCCATTCATATACCCTTATGAAACTTATATGAAACCACACCCTCTATCATATAAATATAGCATACATGCACATATATGAAAATTGTTAAAATACATACAAAATTATGAATATAATCAATATTATCTAATTTACATTCCCAGACTATACTTGGTTTTAGAATCATATCCCTCATCATGTGGGGTTCATAATCATCCAGCCTCTGCTAATACATCAATATAATCCTCATGCCCCTCACTATATGGGGTCCACAATCCTCCAGCCATTGCTAAGAAAATAATATAAGGCATCTTATAATGCCATCATATAAGCATCATAGTGCATCAAATATAAGGACTACTATGCATGCAGTCTAATTTGAACAGCATGCTCGAATAACTACTTTCATAATACCAAATGTAAAAAATCATCTATGTCATGTTTAAATGGGTAGATAGACTATCATAGTGGTGGTCTTCCCATAATTGCCCCACCCAACCTATTGCCTCTCTTTGGGCATGGTATCATCATATATCACATTTTGGAGAGCAGGTGGCCAAACCCTCGTAACCCTCCTAGCATAGCATCCCAAGGCATATGCCAGAATAAAACAAAACTCTCAGGCCTTCATGCCTGGATGTAAAGTAATCATAATTAAAGGCGATTTGCCTGTTCATATATTTCATAACAAGAATAACATCCTCACTTACTTCGTGATAATCCACCGAGGATGTATCCTATGAACCTAAACTCATACATAATCAATACTGACATGGTACCCATGTACCATAAACATAATTTCACAATTCACATACATGATGTACTAGTCATAAGCATCAATTATAACATACAATTCTTTTAATTGACATTATTTTCATAACTACAATTTAAAGCATGTCAAATATCAATCATACCATTTTAGTTTCATAACATCCATAATTAGAAATAAGATAATGTTTAGAACATGCATCTTATTATTTAAACATACCATCTTAAATTTTCACCTACCTCTTCTGACACGTTCTTCAATTCCACTAGCATTGATCGCCATCCATTCACGTTGGTAAAATCCTCATTTTTACCTAGACCCTCCAAATCAAACAATCAAATAGTAACTTCTAATTAAACGATCTAATTGAATAAGTCACATTGATCATAATCATAGAACTTGATCAATTTCCATACCTGGATCCTACATTGATCTCGACCATTGATCAAGATTAGTGAAATCTCTCTAATCAATCTTTTGATCCTAAATCTCTCATTAGATTCTTGATCTACACTTCCTAATGGTCATGATAGATTATTTGAATTGGAAAAACGAAGTCAGATCATCACAAATTCAATGGTTTGACCCTCGATCAATGGTTGGGTAAATTCACCAGTTGGGTCTTCTTGGATCAAGAATTAGAAAGATGGATTTTTTTCCTCACGTCAAAAGATTTAGGAGGGTACTCTCGGATTTCTAAAACTCTTCGTGGATTGATCAAAATCTAGGTTTGAAGTTCAAGGTTTAAAATGGGTAACTGAGTCAACTAAGTTTCTCCTAACAAGTCAGGGGCGAGTTGACTCGACAAGTTTACTCTGCCCTAACTTGTCAGAGTCAAGGGAAAGAGGGATGGAAATGGGGTACTGGTGGTGGAGGTGGCCGGATTATGCATTGTTCGTTGCAGGTCACTAGAAACCGTAGGGAAAAAGGAGACCAAGGGGAAAAATCAAGCGATCTTTGGTTGGCCTGAACACGCCGGCCGGCTTGAAGGCTTGGCCGTGCTAGTATCGTGGAGAAGACAAGGGAAAGAGGGTTATCGAGCATTCAGATCTGGCCAACATCATCGCCGAAGAATGAAAGGAGAAATTTGGGGTTTCAGACGATGGGTTTGGCTGAGCTCGATTGACGGAGAAAATGAAGGACAGATTTGAGAGAGAGAAAAGTGTAGAGAGAGTGAGATCCGTTAAGACCTGGGCATGCTGGAGATAGGGAAGATCTGTGTGCTTGTTCCCTGTGAGTCGTAATGGGGATCTACTAGAACAAAATGTTTGTCAGCTACGGGGAAAGAGATTGGAGGTAGGGGTTGTACTCTAGAGATCTAGGTTTTACAAGTAAAGGGAAACATAGAGAGGAAAATGATAGGGATTTGGGGTTTCTAGTGAAACTGGAGATCAAGGTTGTGGTTGCTGGGTTTTATAGATTGTCGGTAGGGGGAGATCAAATGGATGGGGTTGCTTGGGGGATTGCCAAAAGCAATGGGTGTTTGTCGATGATTTTGTAGCATGAAAACCCAATAGGGTTTCTGATCGTGACCAGATTGATGGGGATGGTGTCTTCCATGGGGAAAGGAGTGAACTGCTCAGTGAAAGGTGGCCCTATGCAACCGAAGATGGTGGAACACCAGCATCTTGTTGCTAGAGTTTGTGGGTTGCCAGTAGGGGAAAAAGGTACGCTAGATAGAAGAGGGGAGAGGCATGGAATGTTAGGGTTAAGGTTGTCAGGTATGTTCTCTTTGAGAACAGATCGTGCGATAAGGGGGTGCCATTACCAAAATAGCCCTGACTTTGAAGTCCCATAACTTCCTCATCCAGACTCCATTTTTAGTATTCTTTGGGTCATTAAATTCCATTTTCTGAGTATAATCCAATTATGTATCTTTTAGTTCTTCAGTCTAATTCCATGAAAAGTTATTCTCCTAGAAAACTCATACCTTCATCATGCAATAGTAAAATTTTGGGGTTGTTACAATGAACTTAACTCTGATACCAACTAAGATGACCTAGGTTTTTAAAACACTTTTTCATGTTTATTTTCAAAAGGTGGCTAGCCTTGTTTGTAAAAAATTTAAAAATTTAAATAGTGGAAATATTTTCTTTGAAATTCATTTCAATGTGAGACATTGTAAACATTCAAACATTTACAATATCCCAATAGGCTATGCTTGGTAGGGGATTTAAGAAGCATATGGAATTTACAACACAATATATAATTCAATAAACCTTTCATAAATCTAATATTCATATTCATCATATTCTATATAAATTAAGTAATTCAATTTTCATAAACCATACTATGATTGATAACTCTATCATATAATTTCTCATGTAAAATCTTCTATGAATATTCCCCAACAACTCACAATAATACTTTATATATATAAACGGTTAAAATTATGAAAAATAATTAATATCTTCAATAATAATACCATAATATTCATACCAAGACTACACTGGGTCAATAATCATCCAGCCTCTACTGGAAAATATCCCTTCTTGGGAAATCTGAGTAATGAACATTCTTAAGGTTCCACCTACCTCAAATATGGTAATCCCACTCCTTAAGATCTTTTGCGATCTTGATCAACGTATGAAATCTGCCAATTCATGCATACTGTTATTATCTATCATAATTTTAGATAATCTTGTATTTATCTTTCTTTGATTATATCCATCTTGTTTCAGGATTTGTCTGATCTTTTCATTCTTGTTGCTTGATTAATATTAAGGATCCAGATCTCCTTGTATTCTTTCATCTATCTCTTTCATATAGTGTTTCTAATTGTTGGTCTTATAAATCTGATACTTAGATTAACTTCTAATCTATTAGATCTAAGTATTTTCTAATCCTAAATCTTCATATACATCTCATTGATTTTGATCTTTATAGATTTCTTTGATCAATAGTTCACAGTTGTTGATCGAGATCAAGGGGAATCCAATGCCTCTTTCTGATCTTAATTTTGAGTTAAATTGAGTTCAGAATTGAATTTTTAATATTTCTATTATTTTCAATAGTCTAGATTTATCATATATATTTTCATTATAATTTCCTGATCCATATGTCTAATTGTTTTACTATAATTATAACATGTTTTTCTGGGTGTTGGGATGTTCTCAATCCATCTATTGGATCAAATGAATATTTTAATATCTTTTTGAGTATGTTCCAACCTTATTAGCATGATCTTAGCTATAGATAAAATATATATATATATAAATCTTTAATTATATGAATTCAATATATTCTAGACTTGAAGAGGAACTCAATGGTTCTTTCTGATCTCAATTTGGAGTTAAATTAAATTTGGAATTTAATTTTAAATAAATAAATAAATAAATATATATATTTTATCGTTTCAACGGTCTAGATTCAATTTGGACAATGAGAACACAAAAAGACAGTGCAGGCCGCATCTTAATCTCTGGAATGTAGGAGCTTCGTAGTCAGTTAACGATTGCACGGCCCGTAGGGGCGCATCCATGGGGGTCGTTTGCTTTGGCATTCTTCTACTGCATTGTGGATCCAAATCACTAAAAAATCCTTGAGACGGTCTGATCTAGACGTTTAGATCAACCTTCTCCAGATCTCCATTAACTAGATTCAAAAATTTAATTGTAACTTTAGATCTAAGGGTTTTGGGCTGCAACAGCCAGGGTTCGATCCACACAAAACCATATTATTCGCTCTGGGCAATGCCCGCACGGTTTTGTTCTTCCCCTGTGAGGGAAAACATGTGGTTGTATGGAAAGTCCTCCAAACCCTTATCAACAGCCCAAAAACTTTCCCCCTAGCAATGTTGGACTAACTCTCAGTGCAACCCCGCCTTCATCACCTCAGACCATCTTGGTCTGTTGCCTCAGACTATCTTGGGGCCTCCCACTCAAGCCATCTTGGCTCACCCTCAGGCCATCTTGGAAGATGGCAATGGGTTCACCTCTCCCCCTTAGGGGACACTCGTTCATGCATGCAGTTAGCCATCCACCATCGGGCCGGGGTCTGGCTGTGATACCACTGTAACAGCCCAAGTTTGATCCACACACAACCATATTGTTCGCTCTGGGCAATGCGAGCACGGTTTTGTTCTTCCCCCGTGAGGTAAAATGCGTGGTTGCATGGAAAGTCCTTCGAACCCTTATGAACAGCCCAAACACTTTTCCCCTAAGGATGTGGGATTAACTCTCAGTCCATTGCTGTCTTCATCCCCTCAGACCATCTTGGTCTGTTGCCTCAGACTATCTTGGGGCCTCCCCTTCAAACCATCTTGGCTCACCCTCAGGCCATCTTGGAAGACAGCAATGGGTTCACCTCTCCCACTTATGGGACACGTGTCCATGCTTGTGGTTAGCCATCCACCATCGAGTCGGGGTCTAGCTGTGATACCACTATAACAGCCCAAGTTCGATCCACACACAACCATATTGCTCGCTCTGGCCAATGCTAGCACAGATTTGTTCTTCCCCCGTGAGGAAAAACACGTGGTTGTATGAAAAGTCATCCCAAACCTTATCAACAGCCCAGACACTTTCCCCTTACCAATGTGGGACTAACTCTCAATTCATCCCCGCTTTCATCCCCTCAAACCATCTTGGTCTGTTGCCTCAGACTATCTTGGGGCCGCCCCCTCAAGCCATCTTGGCTCACCCTCAGGCCATCTTGGCAGACGGCAACAGGATCACCTCTCCCCCTAAGGGGCCACTCATACACGCATGCGGTTAGCCATCCACCATCGAGTCGGGGTCTGACTCTAATACCACTGTAATAGCCCCGGTTTGATCCACACACAACCATATTGTCTGCTCCGGGAAATGCCCACACAGTTTTGTTCTTCCCCCATGAGGAAAAACGCGTTGTTGTATGGAAAGTCCTCCGAACCCTTATCAACAGCCCAGACACTTTCCCCCTAGTGATGTGGGACTAACTCTTAGTCCATCCCTGCCTTCATCCCCTCAGACCAGCTTGGTTTGTTGCCTCAGACTATCTTGGGCCTCCCCCTCAAGCCATCCTGGCTCACCCTGAGGCCATCTTGGAAGATGGCAACAGGTTCACCTCTCCCCCTTAGGGGACACCCGTTCGTGCGTGCAGTTAGCCATCCACCATCGAGCCAAGGTCTGGCTGTGATATCACTGTAACAGCCCGAGTTCGATAAACACACAACCATATTGTCTGCTCCGGGCAATTCCCGAACAGTTTTGTTCTTCCCCCGTGAAGAAAAACGTGTGGCTGTATGGAATGTCCTCTGAACCCTTATCAACAACCCAGACACTTTCCCCCTAACGATGTGGGACTAACTCTCAGTCCATCCCTGCCTTCATCCCCTCAAACCATCTTGGTATGTTGCCTCATATTATCTTAGGGTGTCCCCCTAGAGCCATCTTGGCACACCCTTAGGCCATCTTGGAAGATAGCAACGGGTTCACCTCTCCTCCTTAGGGGACATGCGCCCATGCGTGTGGCTAGCCATCCACCATCCAGTCGGGGTCTGGCTGTGATACCACTGTAACAGCCTGGGTTCGATCCACACACAACCATATTGTTCACTCTAGGCAATACTGGTACGGTTTTGTTCTTCCCCCGGGAGGAAAAACGCGTGGTTGTATGGAAAGTCCTCCGAACCCTTATCAACAGCCCAGACACTTTCCCCCTAGCGATGTGGGACTAGCTCTCAATCCATCCCCGCCTTCATCCCCTCATACCATCTTGGTATATTGCCTCAGACTCTCGTGGGGCCTCACCCTCTAGCCATCTTGGCTCAACCTCAGGCCACCTTAGCAGATGGCAGCAGGTTCACCTCTCCACCTTAGGGGACACGCGTCCATGCTTGTGGTTAGCCATCCACCATCGAGTCGGGGTCTGGCTCTGATACCACTATAACAACCCGGGTTCAATCAACACACAACCATATTGTCCGCTCCAGGCAATGCCCGCATGGTTTTGTTCTTCCCCTGTAAGGAAAAATGCATGGCTGTATGGAACGTCCACCAAACCCTTATCAACAGACCATACACTTCCCCCCAAACGATGTGGGACTAACTCTCAGTCCATCCCTGCCTTCATCTCCTCAGACCATCTTGGTCCGCTACCTCAGACCATCAAGGGGCCTCCCCTTCAAGCAATCTTGGCTCACCCTCAGGCCATCTTGGTAGATGCCAACAAGATCACCTCTCCCCCTATGGGGACACTCGTTCACGCGTGCGGTTAGCCATCCACCATCGGGTCGGGGTTTGGCTCTGATACCACTATAAAAGCCTGGGTACGATCCACACACAACCATATATTACGCTCTGGGCAGTGCTCGCATGGTTTTGTTCTTCCCCCGTGAGGGAAAATGGGTGGTTGTATGGAAAGTCCTCCGAACCCTTATCAATAGCCCAGACACTTTCCCCCTAGCGATGTGTGACTAACTTTCAATCCATCCCCGCCTTCATTCCCTCAGACCATCTTGGTCTATTGCCTTAGACTATCTTGGGGCCTTCCCCTCTAGCCGTCTAGGCTCAACATCAGGTCACCTTGGCAGATGGCAACAGGTTCACCTCTCCGCCTTAGGGGACACGCGTCCATGCTTGCGGTTAGCCATCCACTATCGAGTCAGGGTTTGGCTCTGATACCACTGTAACAACCGGGGTTCGATCAACACACAACCATATTATTAGCTCTGGGCAATGCTAGTACAATTTTGTTCTTCCCCCGTGAGGAAAAATGCATCGTTGTATTGAAATTCCTTTGAACGCTTATCAATAGCCCAGACACCTTCCCCCTAGTGATGTGGGACTAAACCTCAATCCATCCCCACCTTCATCCCCTCAGACCATCTTAGTCTGTTGCCTTAGACTATCATGGGGCCTCCCCCTCAAGCCATCTTGGCACACCATTAGGCCTTCTTGGTAGATGGCAACGAGTTCACCTCTCCCTCTTAGGGAACATGCGTTTGTGCCTGCAGTTAGCCATCCACCATTGGGTCAGGGTATGGCTCTAATGCCACTGTAACAGCCCAGGTTCGATTAACACACAACCATATTGTCCGCTCTGAGCAATGCTGGCACGATTTTGTTCTACCCTCGTGAGGGAAAATGCGAGATTGTATGGAAAGTCCTCCGAACCCTTATCAACAGCCCAGACACATTCCCCCTAGCGATGTGGGACTATCTCTCAGTCCATCCCCAACTTCATGCCCACAGACCATCTTGGTCTGTTGTCTCAGAGTATCTTGGGGCCTCCCCCTCAAGCCATCTTGGCTCACCCTCAGGCCATTTTGGCAGACAGCAACATGATCACCTCTCCCCCTTAAGGGACACTCGTTCGCGCGTGCGGTTAGCCATCCACCATCGGGTCAGGATCTGGCTCTGATAACATTGTAACAGCCCGGGTTCGATCCATAGACAACCATATTGTCTTCTCGGGCAATCTTGACATGGTTTTGTTCTTCCCCCATGAGGAAAAACGTGTGGTTATATGGAAAGTCCTCCGAACCCTTGTCAATAGCCCAAACACTTTCCCCCAGCCATGTGGGACTAACTCTAAGTCCATCCTTGCCTTCATCCCCTCAGACCATCTTGGTCTGTTGCCTTAGACTATCTTGGGGCCTCCCCCTCAAGCCATCTTAGCCAACCGTCAGGCCATCCTGAAAGACAGCAACGAGTTCACCTCTCCCCCTTTGGGGACACGCATGCATGCATGCGTTTAGCCATCCACCATCGGGTTGGGATCTGATTGTGATACCACTGCAACGGCCTACGTTTGATCCACACACAACCATATTATTCGCTTTGCGCAATGCCCACACGGTTTTGTTCTTCCCTCGTGAGGCAAAATGCATGGTTGTATGCAAAGTCCTCCGAACCCTTATCAACAGCCCAGACACTCCTCCCCTAGTGATGTGGGACTAACTCTCACTCCATCCCCGCCTTTGTTCCCTCAGGCCATCTTGGAAGACGGCAATGAGTTCACCTCTCCCTCTTAGGGGACATGCGTCCACGCATGCGGTTAGCCATCCACCATCGAGTCGAGGTTTGGCTGTGATACCATTGTAACAGCCTAGGTTCGATCCACACACAACCATATTGTTCGCTCTGGGTGATGCTAGCACGGTTTTGTCCTTCCCCTGTGAGGAAAAACACGTAGTTGCATGGAAAGTCCTCCGAACCTTTATCAAGAGCCCAAACACTTTTCCCCTAGCGATGTGAGACTAACTCTCAATCCATCTCCGCCTTCATCCCCTCAAACCATCTTGGTCTGTTGCCTCAGACTATCTTGGGGCCTCCCCCTCAAGCCATTTTGGCTCACCATCAGGCCATCTTGGAATACGGCAATGGGTTCACCACTCCCACTTAGGGACATGCGTCCACGCATGCGATTAGCCATCCACCATCGAGTCGGGGTCTAGCTCCGATAACACTGTAATAGCCCGGGTTCGATCCACACACAACCATATTGTCCGCTTTGGGCAATGCCTGCATGGTTTTTTCTTCTCCCGTGGGCGAAAACGTGTGGTTGTATGGAAAGTCCTCCGAATGCTTATCAACAGCTTAGACACTTTCCCCTAGCGATGTGGGACTAACTTTGTAATATCCTTAATTTTTAATATAAATTAGGAAATTGTTAAATAAATTAAATTAAAAATTTATAGATGGATATTTTTCCTGAAAACTTAAAAATTTGAAAGTGCTCGTCAATAGGATTCCAATGCCATAAAGAATGCAGAAAACGGAGCTCAAACGAGGGAGTTAAGAGTTGTTGAAGTTATAGGGGTATTTTAGTCATTTGGCCAAGACGTATAACACAAGGGCCCAAATTGATAATGGCACCCCCGTCTTCTACACGCGTCTACCGGATCCACCAAAATTGCCTAAGAAACCTGTGGAAAGAGGCGTGAAGGGAAGAGTTTCTCTTCTCCTTGGACTCTAAGGCCTATATCTATTCCCCCTAAGCGCCAAAACACTCTACCCTGAGCATTTTCACTGAGTTTTACTTAGAAACCCTAGCTCCACAAAGTTCACGTTTTTTGGCGAGTGGAACTCCAGCTAGGGGCGGCAAAATATGACACGACACGATAACACGACTCGAACCCGACACGAATTTAGCGGGTTCGGGTCGAGTCTTATCGTGTTCGTGTCATTTTCGGGTGACCCGAAAATGACACGCCAAAAATCGTGTCGTGTTCGAGTCAATGAATTTGACCCGTCGTGTCTACCTGTTTGACACGCGACCCACTCATGACCTTATTACCTTAACACTTGAAAATATAGGACGGTTCATGAGTAATCGTCCTATATTAGTATTTATATTATATAGGACGGTTACTTACAAACCGTCCTATATTAGTAGTTATAAATATAATATAACTTATATATAGGACGGCTATTCACAAACCGTCCTATATTACTAGTTATATATATATATAGGATGGCTATTAACAAACCGTCCTATATTACTAGTTATATAGGACGGCTATTCACAAACCGTCCTATATTACTATTTATATAGGACGGCTATTCACTAACCGTCCTATATTACTAAGTTATATTGGAGAATGGAGGGTTCTTCTAGAGCCACTGTTAAGAGTTAATGAGTTATTCTCACACATATACTATAAAGATATTCTCAGAGGAACAGCTTCTTCCAGGTTCTCGTTCGGGTGCATCTTAGAGAATATGAAAAGAAAGCAAAGACATGAGAGTGACAAACTATAAACAGGAATTCACAAAATATAATCCGTAAATCTGTGATTCAAGATCCGAATGAAGCAGATTTCCGAAATGTAAGCCGAAGCAACTTGACCTTCCAGTTTGCAAGCTTCGATAAAACACATTTGATTGGCAAATGTATAAGTGAAAGCTTGCAAACATGATATAATTACAACTAGTGGAACTTCCTCATCCCTCTTTCTATTCACACAAATAATTGTGTTCCGATTGTCGAAACTTGGTAGCTTAGAATCATGGGCTCCAATCATCACAATTGCCCAACATATCAATCACTTAGCACCATCTCCATGACTATATCATTCCAATTGTCAATAGGCCCGAGGCAGTGCACCAATGCACAATCATTCTCGAACTTTGGCATTTTTAATTTTATCCTCATTCCTTAGCAAATGAATGAAATTGCTGTATAGGCAGGGATGTCCATCCAGTCTCCATTCAAAACACCAACTTCACAATCACATCATTGAAATTTGAAAGTTTTTTGGTATCATATTCATATGAATCATATCTACAACTTCAATATATATCAGTAATTTCAATCATCAACCTCCATTCCATATATGACTCCTTCTCCAATACATGATACAATACATGATATGATATCAACCACCCATACTGTATTTGTAGATTGTATGTACATACATGATACAATACAACCCATCTGCTGATCTAAGCCATCATTGAAAATTGATGATTAACCCATCTGCTGATCAAAACACCAACTTCACAATCACATCATTGAAATTTGAAAGTTTGAAACAAAGAAAGCACATACATTGATACAGTGTACTTCAGTGACAGTAAAATTACACACATTCATTGAAATGAACTGATCTTTGTATTATATTTGAGTAAAATGTATATACATGAATGATAATATACATTCATTTACAATTTTACATCACTGAACTACAAATTAAAAATCATAATATGATCTGTCCATTCCATTCTAATATCATCTAGATCCAACTGGGAGTAACTCTTGGTTCCAAAATCCACCTACAAGAAACATATAATAACTTAGTTCAGAGATTAGACATGTAATCTTGAATTAAGTCAGGAAATATACAAATCAAAAGTGCAACTTTGGTTAGTAAGTCTAAGTGTTACCTTTCTCAATTGTGAGACTGAAACTCCATTGCGAATGAGGGTTCTCATGTATCTAAGAACATAATATCCACACTCCCAATCTGATTTTTGTTGAGGGCACTGCAAAACAATGCCACCAAAGACAACATAAAAGTTTCAAAATATAATTTCCAACAAGTTCAGGTTTAAAATTATATGAAAGAGTCTAAAGAGCAGTAATTAGTAAACTGTACCTTGGCCTTCTTCCAGTTGAGTTTTGGTGGGTGGTGAATGCCTTCCCTCTCTGCCCATTTATACCATGCTCTACACACATATAATTGAAAAGCATTAGATTATGATTATTATTTTTCTTGTCTTGTGAGTAGTTATATTATAATAAAAAGAATAATAAAGACTTACTTGTTTATAATTTCCATAAGGTGTTCCCGAATGTGTGCTCCACATGAATAAAAAAAAATTGCATGGCCACCATGCACATCCAAAGCTAGCAACATCCAATGGGACCTATAAAAATAATAGTTCAATTGAATTTTCTCTAATCTTAATTGATGTAGTATTCATGTGTATGAAACTATGAATTGTGAAATTAAAATGGCATAATTAAGCAACCTATGTTACAACGTACCCGCTATTGTAGGGAATCAGTAATGCTTGCCCCTTCGCACAAGTCATGAGACCAGAATGATATCTTCACTTTGTTTGTCCTTAGGCAAATGGGCCAATTGAAAGACAAGAGAAGGGTCAAGGAACTTGTAAATGTCCTTGACCTCTAGTCTATGCAAGCTATCATGCAAATACCTGCATTTGAAATTTGGGTTAATGTCAAATAATTATTAAGTTTTATTAAAAAGCAAGTATTAAGTAATGTTACATTGATTGGTAAGTCTTAACTCTAATAGAGCAGTTACACGACGTACCCTATATAGACTATGATGTGCATGTACTCCAATTGATCCATATTACATATGGCTATGAGGTCTTCCTTGAAGAGTGGAACCTCAACCACATCGTTTGAAAGCACACCTGCCTCTATCCTTACAGGGTTCATTGTATTTGTGTTGCCTTCATTGGCCAGTCTGAACAGTACCCTTAGGAATGGAGGTGTGTTAGGTGGAACCTCCACCTGATACCTACACTGTAAATGTAATCATGTAACATTTTAGAAATTAGTAATGAATATATACAGCATATACTGATATACTAGCAGATATAAAAGAAGAAACCCAGTGAGGTAAAATTAGAATATTTTATAATATAACAATAATAACATTGTGACTACTGACTTGTGACTTGTGAGTAGTGACTAGTGAGCACCTTACAAGTGTTTTGAACTAAAGAACTAGTACTACTGACTTATGACTTGTGAGTAGTGACTATGGAAAAACATAGAACTAGTACTACCTGAGAAGGCTGGGATGTGGCTACACTTGCCACTATGCCAGAATTTGCCGGCGGCAAGGTTTGCTTCAATTGCCCCTTGTGCTGCTTTTCGTGATCCGACTGTCCGACATGTTGCAGACAATATTAATCAATGAACAGTTTAGGAGGACTTAAAAAAAGGTAGGAGAAAATGAAGCCATGACTACAGTTAGTATATATGTACCTTGGAATTGGATATCATTGGTTTTATGTGTTTCTCTGGCCAACACACATGATATCCAATTGCATCCCCAACAGTTTCAACATCATCCCCTTCGACTGGAAATGGAAGGGGAGCATCTGGTTGAATGGCAGTAGTGATGCACACACGCTTAGTGTGTGGAGGCATCAACTTACCATGCAAGGTGGCGGAAGTCATGGGCCGAACCTCGTACAGTGTTGCCACAGCCACATGGTTCTCAAATGTATGTAGCTGCAACATGCACTGACCCACCTGCATTTGAGAAATGACATATATATAATAATTAGTGATGTAATGTAAAGTGTAAACTAAAAACAAAAGTAAATAAGTAACATTGTAAAACTAAACAAGTGAATATACATACCTCACTGATTGGGAGTACTTGTTCTGCCACCTCTTCATCTGATAGAGGAGTAGGAGTAGGAGTGCAGCTATTATTATTTCTTGCTGGTTGAACTTGAGGTTGAGCTTCAGCTTGAGGGCCGCCAACATCCTCACATGAGGTTCTTCGGCCACCTTGGAGTTCCTTCAATAGTTGATCTTTGACCATGCTATATATCTCCACAACTGTTTGCTTCTTCCATTCTTCCAATTCTTGTAGCGTAGGAGCCTTTTGTTTGGGGAAAAATTTGGAAGGAACAACACCCCGACCTTGGCCCCTTACCCGGCCAGGGTGCTCATTCTTGTTGCCCATTGCCCTATACAGGATGTCCCCCTTTGCAGCAGTGCTGCTAAGAGTCCCTGTAGTTGCACTTTCTTCTTGTTCTTGGGTCAACTCTTCCTGCACACATAAAGATCATAACATGATAAAATCACTATTATATATGTAATATTTAAATAATATACTATGCAAGGGTATAAAACTATAAAAGTATTTAACTAGGCAGTATGCAAATAAAGTAAAAGTATAAAACTTAAAGTCTTAAACCACTTACAATTCTTGAAGCAATTGTTGCAGTTGTCTCGTTGGCAAAGGTCTGGGAGTTACGCCCTTTCGAATGTGCCATTTTCCATAGAATAGCACGGTCGATGGGATCCGTTGTCCCAGCCTTCTTTTGCTGTAATAAGATTATAAGAGACACTAAGTCATAGTTAATAAAAATAATAATCTAATATGATTAGAAAAATGGAATGTGACATGATATACTTACTACATCTGCCTCTAATCGTGCATAGCCAACCTTTGAAAGGTGGTGCGGCGTATGGTTCTGTGCATGAGCCTTTTGTCCTTTTATACGCTTTGCCTGGACATCAAAGTAATGTGATCAAAGATTCAAAATACAATAAATTATAATAATTACAAGACTCAAAATTTAGCTTGGCTAGTTCAAGTTGTGATTACCTCAAAATCAGGAGATAGCCTATATCAGACAAATTGATTCCATGCTTCCTGGTTAATGAAGCAGGAATACAACTGAGGGACCATGTGAAGCGTAGAAGGATCATGAGAATTTGGAAGTATGTACTTCCTTGCAAGCTCACTCTTCCATTTCCTCCAAGCTTCACCAGCTCCTAGCAAGGCTTGCTTCTTGCACTCATCAGATACGTCAAAGGCAGACTACAAAACAAAAGAAGAAGCATGTTAAAGTGACTAACTAGTGAGTATTGCAGCAACTTTGTGTATCTTATCGTGATTCATATGCAAACAAAAACAAAACATATAAATATAAAGGACATATTATGTTATATGTAGGAAGAATTTACATACCTTGACCATTTCCCATACTGAATCTTTGACTTGTGGAGATACATGTCTCCAATCAGTCACTGATACTGGCACAAGTCTTCTAACAGTGCAACATATGAAGCTAGCATAGGCATGTGCAACACCACCAATCGGTTGGCCTTTAGTGTTGAATTGTACTGTTTCTTTTATTCCAACTGAGGTTCTCTTATTTATATGTTCCATTTGCGTTGGGCCCCTCCCCCTGACCTTTCTCTTGACACTGACCACCGGTGGTGTTACTGATGGACATGTGCTTGATAGCCTTGATTGTTCTGCTTCTGTGTGTTGTAATTGTTCTACTTGTACCTCTCCTACCTCTTCTACTTGCTCCATGTTTGCTTCAAAATAAAAATGACTACAGTTAGACAAGAAAAGAGGAATACAATTATACAGGGATAATAAGCAGTAGCACCCTTGAAAACCATCACAAATTTTTCATTTGACAAGGAGACTATACAGGAAGCCTCCTACAAGGTCAGATTGTTGCTCCCTCTATCTCTTCAAACAAGCAATTATGCATGTTCCCATTTTTTGTGATGTTGGCATAGTGTCATAGCCCTAGAAGTATGCCATTCCAATATGCAGAGTGGAAAAAAATGTGATATTTTGTTTTTGTATAACATTCATTATTTGTAGCTTGATTTGGCCATTTCATTAAGTTTCCTATCTCAAAACATTCATTCCAGTCTAATAATAATTTAAAAAATCTGTTATGTTCCTTCATCCTTTATTTTTTATTTTGGTCAACTATCACTTAATCATTCCTCTTGTTTCAACAGTTCCAACACATCAAAAATGTTGAAAATCTGACATTGTTTGATGCGGATATGGGATATGTTAATTTTGTTTTTGAGAGATTTTTCTTGATTTGGTTCTTTTTTCTAGGGCTCCCTTAAGGCAAAGAAGAAATTGGGATATAAGCTGTAGCTAGTTTGTGATAAATTAGGTAAAGGTAATGTTTTTTTCCATTTTGTAAAAGAAAGAACTAGTTTAATGTCTCTCTCCCTCAATCTTCTGACATCTGTCCTGCTTCTTCTACTGCTCAGTCTGCTCTACATTTCAGCTGGAGAGTGGAGACTATTTCAGTAGATGCAGTTCTCTGAGAACCTATCTATCAGGATTCACTGATTCAGCACTAATGAACTATGGGCAAAGTCAGAAGACTCAGAACCTTTATAATTTATATGTTTGGTTTTTCCGTCAGAGGAACATACATATCTGATATCTCCCATAATCCCATTCCACTTCCAGGCTTCCAGGTCCGTTTTTTTTTGCTCATCCATCTTTTTCCCAACAAACCCCGTTTCCAGACTCAAATGAAAGACAACATAAATCAAAATCTGAGAAATAGGTGTTTGACAACGAAATGACAGAACAAGTTCAAGGCAAGGATCAGAGAAACCAGATAGAGGTTTTTTTTTTTTATCAGATTGTGTTCTTTTATTACTTTTTACGGTTACAGAAGTAACAGAACTGTATACGAAATTACATTAAAGATGCAAAAAATCGTAAATACATACCTTTCTTTGCTTAGATCTGTGAAAGATCGAAGAGGAATGGTCGTTTTCACCTTCTCACTTCTCAGTATAGGTTGGATTGGATCGTTGGGTTGGAACTTGGAAGATTGAAATTAGGGCTGAGAATGACCAAGGTGAAAAGTGAAAAGTGAAAACGATATATTATATGTATAGAACCATATAGGACGGTTTTAAAATAACCGTTCTATATAATATACTAATATAGGACGGTTATTCAATAACCGTTCTATAATATACTTAAATATAAGACGGTTTTTCTATAACCGTTCTATAATTATAATTAAATATAGGACGGTTTTCAAATAACCGTTCTATAATATACTTAAATATAGGACGGTTTTCAAATAACCGTTCTATAACATAATCAAATATAGGACGGTTTTCAAATAACCGTTCTATAACATAATCAAATATAGGACGGTTTTCAAATAACCGTTCTATAATATATTAAATATAGGACGGTTTCAAAATAACCGTTCTATAATATATTTAAATATAGGACGGTTTTAAAATAATCGTTCTATAATATATTTAAATATAGGATGGTTTGTTTATAACCATCTATATATTGAAATATAGGAGTTGTATAAGCTATAAGAGTTATGTATTTAATTAATCTTAGTTGATGATGTCCTTAAATAAAACTAGTCATTAAGTATAGAGTGGAGAAAGAGTTATGTAATTAACTCATCTTAATTTCCTTAAGTTAAGGATGACTGGATGAGCTTAAAAAGACAGAGCAATAGCATATAGGCATATATCATATATGTATTATGTTCATCTCACTATCTCGTGCTCGAGACTTCTCAGTTGAGTTGAGTTACTTGAGTATCTATCAGCTTAAAAGCAAAGTTATGTTACTTATGTAAGTAACTCATACTATCATATTCAATTCAACATAGTTGTTGAGGTTGAGGTCAGGAGGATGAGTAAAGTTGGTGTTAATTATGTATATAATGTATTTAACTCATTCGATGTCCGATGATCTCACTTGAGGATCATCTTAAAAAGCAAAGTTATGTAAGTAACTCATACTCAATTCAAAAGTTGTTGAATGTTGATGATAACATTGATAAATGATAATAAGTAAAGAAAGAGAAAGAATCATGTAATTAACTCATTAGGTAAGAATGACCGAATCGAACTAGAATAGAAAGCAGTTATGTAATTAACTCAAGAGCTTGAGAATGAGTATAGAAAGAGTTGTGTAATTATCTCATTAGAGGATAATGAGTATAGTATAGGAACTAGGAAGGGTCCCAAGGGAATAGTTATTAGTTATTTAGTTATTTAACATTGTAATTAACTCATTAGGTGAGGTGAGAATGTGAACAGAGAATAGGAGTTGTGTGTTGAATTAACACAAATGTTGAATGATATTACTAAAGGAGTTACTAAATTTTACTCTACAATATCTACATGAATGATGGATCAAAGGATCATGGATGAATCATGAATGAGTTATTCCTAATCTATTATCATCAATTGGGAGTTAGAAATGAGAAACAAATATTGAGTTATATGAGTTGGATACATGATATTCATGAATTTGATTGAAAAGAGATATATTAGATCAATTGGTTGGTGAGACATGTGAAATTAACATAAGAAATTCATTATTCATTAGCATTTATAATTTTATACAACAATATATGACAGTTAGTTAGTCTCTCTCTCACTTCACTTTTACTTGTACAACTTACAAAACTTGGTTAACTTATCTACTAAGTGTAACTTGTAAGTTGTAACAATTGACATGTGACAATGTGTAGCTAAACTAAAAATGGTTGATAAGAAATTGGTTATACAGTTATTTATAACTTATAGTTATAGGCTTATAGTTGGATAATTGGATTTGGGCTTACTTAACTTACATGATACAATACAATTATACAAAAAGACAAAACAATTGCCTTAGACAGTTAGATTAGACTCTAGATTGACTTAGTAGTTAGTATACCTAGATAATTATTAATTAGTTAAAGTTAAACCTTTATGTTCTTTTCAGTTTTCAACTTTCATTTTGTTTTCCCGCCACTACAAGTCTACAAGGGGGCCCCCCCGCCCCCACCTCGGATCATCTATCATGATTCATGACATCTAACTATCTAAGTTATCTAACAAGTAAGTTAACTTAGTTAAGTAACATTAAGGACAATAACTAGGGGCATCAAAATATTTGACAAATGATTGAAGTGTAAGTTTCAACTTTCATTAACTCCACTTGCCACTTGCCGCTTGGAATTGGAGGAAAGAAGGCTATCGATCTTTGTCGAGGCGGTAGTCACTTGAAAAGCGAAAATCTGGCACATCACAGACTTCACAGTCACACTCACAGATTGGTAATGAAGGAATAAACCATGTGTAAAATAGGACGGTTAGTAATTAACCGTCCTATATTATTATGTAAAATAGGACGGTTAGTCCGTAACCGTCCTATATTATTATGTAAAATAGGACGGTTAGTCCGTAACCGTCCTATATTATTATGTAAAATAGGACGGTTAGTCCGTAACCGTCCTATATTATTATGTAAAATAGGACGGTTAGTCCGTAACCGTCCTATATGTTAAAGCTTACAAAAAATAAGACGGTTAGTAAGTAACCGTTCTATATTTTTAAAATATAGGACGGTTAATACATAACCGTACTATATTTTATAAATATATATATAGGACCGTTAATACTGTAATACATAAGTAACATAACCAACGTTACCAACCCAAGGTTGAAGTTGAAGGCTTGCAGGTTTGCAGCTGCTTTTATAATTTACAATTTTACATCTGTTTCAGATTTCCCTTTCCAGACTCCAGAGGACCAGAATCCAAATATCTTCTTCAAGTTCAAACATCAACCCTTCTAAGTTCTAACACGATGAGCAGCAGCACCCCTACTATAGCACCACAGGTATGTCATGTGTTTGTTTTTTGTTATTTCTCTATGAAATTATGAGTCTGACTCTTTTCATTCCTCTCAATTTCCTCACTCTCGAGTCTCAACTCTCAAGTCTCAGTGTCTCACTCACTCACTCCCTTCCCTTATTACTTATTACTTATTAGTAATTGTTGGTGAACTACAAGTGTTTAGTTTACTGTCAGTGTGAACTAATTTTTTTTTGTCATTTGCATTTTGCAATATAGGCACAAGTTGAAGTTGGGAGCACTAATGTTTCTGATAACTTGAATATGCTACACCACAACAACGATGATGATGAGTTTGTTGATTTGGAGAACGTGGAGTTAGTTTCAAAATCCAATAGAGGTAAAAAGCATAGGAAACTAATGTCTCCAGGTTTGGAATTTTTTGAATACCTTCCTCTATCGAAGATGGAAGGCAAAGGTGTAAATGCAAGAAGTGCTACGCAATATACATTTGCGATAGCAAATTTGGTACTGGTAACTTAAATCGTCATATAAAGACTTGTCAACGGAGCTCTTCTCGTGATATAGGTCAGTTGCTTTTATCTCAAAGTCAGGGGAGTATGTCAGTGTCACTAAGTGCGACTTCGGATAATAAGTTTGATCCTGAAGTTTATCGTGAGTTAGTAGCAGCTGCAGTTGTTATGCATGATTTGCCTTTCCAATTTGTTGAGTATGATGGAATTAGAACTCTACTGAAATATTTGCGTGCAGATTTGCACTTGATTAGTAGAAATACGGAAAAGCGGATGTTACGAGAATGTATAAAAGAGAAAAAGGAAAGATAAAAGAGATGTTAGAATTGGCACCTAGCAGATAAGTTTGACATCGGATTTGTGGACTTCTTGTATTCTGATGGTTATATAAGTCTCACAAAGACATTTTCTAGATAGTCGGTGGGTCTTACAAAAGAGGATATTAAATTTTTGTTTCCTACCACCTCCACATAATGGAATATCATTAGCGAGAAAAGTTATACTCATTATTGGTAGAATGGGGGATTGAGAAAAAGATTTTTTCAATCACTTTAGACAATGCTTCTTCTAATGATTCTTCTGTTGAGTTGTTAAGGCATCAATTAAACATCAGGAACACTCTTGTTTGTGGTGGAGAGTTCCTTCATCTACGTTGTTGTTGTCATGTTTTGAATTTGATTGTGCAAGATGGTTTGAAAGAAATTGATGATGCTATTCAAAAAATTAGAGAGAGTATCAAGTATGTCAAAGCATCACAAAGTAGAAAACAAAAATTTTTAGAGTGTGTGAATCACATGTCAATTGAGACAAAAAGGGCTTAAGACAAGATTGTCCTACAAGATGGAATTCAACGTATTTGATGCTTGAAAGTGCTCTTTGTTACCAACATGCATTTTGTCACTTAGAACTAAGTGACTCAAATTATAAGCATTGTCCTTCTTTCATTGAATGGGAAAAGGCTACAAAAATTTCGAAGTTTTTGGCAGTTTTTTATGATGCCACCTGCATGTTCTCTGGATCCAAATATCCCACTGCAAATCTCTACTTTCGTGCAGCATTTGTAATTTATTTGAGTTTAACACAATACATGAGAAGTGATGATGACTATATGAAGCGTATGTCCACCCAAATGTTTGCCAAGTTTTCAAAGTACTGGTCTGAATTCAGCACCATTTTGGCAATTGCATGTGTGTTGGATCCTCGGTATAAGCTCTCCTTTGTGGAATTCTCGTACAAGAAATTGTTTGGCAGTGGCTGCTTGGAGTTTGCTCAAGTTAGGGAAAAGTTATTCTCTCTCTTCAATGAATATAAGGTTAAGATTTATCCTATTCCTTCCTCCTCATCTACACAAGTGGCTAGAGGTGCAGGTGCTGATGATAGACAGAACATGTCATATAGTCAAGAGGTTTTAGATGTCATGAAGGTGATTTTATTTATAATTGTATCTTTCATTATATGTCGCTTACTACTTAGCATATTAAAATTTGCTATGAAGTATGAATTGTCTTATCGTACGTTGAATAATATAATTGCATTTGCATTAGGAATTTGATTCATTTGAAGGTGAAGGAGGTACTTTGGCTATGCAAAAATCACAATTGGAGCTTTATTTAGATGAACCAAGATTGCAAGAGTCAAAGCTAGACATTCTTGCATTCTGGAAAGGCAATCAATACAGGTTGTTTGACTAATAATCTCATGTAAACACTATTTTCTGTAATCTTATTTACATTTATATTTGATTCAAATGTTGATTTTAGGTATCCTGAACTTGCTGCCATGGCTCGTGATGTCTTGAGCATTCCTATATCTACAGTTGCATCGGAGTCTGCTTTTAGTGTTGGTGGTCGGGTTCTTGACCAATATAGATCTACTTTAAAGCCAGAAACCGTGCAAGCATTGATTTGTGTGAGAGATTGGCTATATGGATTGAAAGGTAATAGTTTATAATTCTATATTTACATTATATTTTATATGAGCTTAGTAATAACTAATGCTTGTTTATTCTATATGATTGTAGACTCTACCATTACAGTTGCCGTGGATGAGCTTACTGAGGACATTATAAGCATAAGTAGCACTGCAGGATCACTTCAACCAACTGAAGACTCTGGATCAATTCATTTTGATTAATTTGTATAATTTTCATGACTTATTTTAATTTGTTGTGTTTGATACATAATACATTGATGGAAGTATATTTCCATCATGTGCTACTTAATCCATATTTATTTACTACTATTGTGGTTATTTGATTCATTTCAGTCTCTTTTTTTTCACATATCATGTGAATTGTGAACTTGTGAAGTGAGTCAGTGAGTGACTGAGTGGTGTAATACTAAACTATAAAGAACTGTGTTGCTTCTAAATAAAATAACAAAATATTACAGGAACATTATTGGTAATTTGGTTGTCTATGTACTTGTCGTGTGGTGTGGTGGATCAATCACCAGTAATTCAATGGATATAGCAATGACCAGTGACAATGAGCATGAAAGGAGTTGGAGAAATGAATTCCCTCCTAACAATTTATGTGGGGGTTGGTACTTGGTAACTTGAGTTGAAAGTCTAGTTCTTCATAACTGAAAGACCCATGCTATTCAATTCTGATTTTCTGCTCCAGAACCTCATTGTCATTGCTTCAGGTGATCAAAGATTCAAGATACAGTTCAGTCAGAATCAGAAGATCAGTCATAACGGTGGAGTGGAATAAAATTATAAAAAGTAAACTATAGGATGGTTATTTCACAACCGTTCTATAAAACCTAACATATAGGATGGTTATGAAATAACCGTACTATAAAATAACATATAGGACGGTTATTTCACAACCGTTCTATAAAATCTGTAATATATATATATATATAGGACAGTTATTTCACAGTCGTCGTATAAAACCAATGATATATAGGACGGTTATGTTACAACCGTCCTATATGTTAGGGTTTTATAGAACGGTTGTGAAATAACCGTCCTATATGTTAGTTTATTTTATTGTGGTTGTTTTGGGATTTGGCCCGTTCGGGCCTTGGCAGCCGTTCTATAACTTCTATTCACTTGGGAGTTGGGACTTGACTTGAGAGGGCAGTTTTTTTAATATGTCGGGTCGTGTCGTGTCATTTCGTGTCGTGTATCCAACACGACTCAATTAATTAATCGTGTTACACAGGTCGTGTCGTGTCATTTTTTTAAGAACCGGGTCGTGTACGAGTCATAGGTTTTTGACACGACTATTAAGCGTGTCGTGTTCGTGTCGACCCGTAACACTATTCGTGTCGTGTTCGTGTCGCCACAAACACGACCCGCCAACCCGAATTGCCACCCCTAACTCCAGCAACGTCCATCAACGCCAGCCAGATGAGATAAGTCTTAAACCCTTAAATTTTAATTATTAAATAGGTATATATAAAATAGAAATACATTTAAATCAGGAAAAATCACATTTTGCCTGGGAACTCTGTGCACGCTACTGTTGGAGCATGATTTCATGGATGAAACCACATTTTTTTGAAAATCAGACCATCCATCTAGTGCACAAGAGACCCAAGATCAAACCCTTTAAATTTGGGAGAGATCCAATGGTGAGTTTCTCCAAAAAATGTAAAAACTAGTACTTATGGACGTTTTTAGGAACTTGGGAAAAACCATTTAAAAAACATATTTTTTGGAAAAATCAAAGCAAAAAGAGGGTATAAATGAAATCTAGATGAAATTCTAAGAAAAAAGGTGCAAAAATTGCACAAATTGGACACCTGTAGGCTTGTTGGAGACGACCGGAATCTAGTCGTCTTCTCTGACGGCGGTGACTGAGTCGCCACCCTATGCTGATGCCAGGACACCCAGCAGGACGCCCCAAAGAAGATGCCCAATGGGAGATTGACACGCGCACGTACGCAGCGTCTGCGGGCGCTGGGGAGACGGGGTGCGCTGTCTTGGTGGGGTCAGGACGTGCGACGTCCTTCCGACCGTGACGGACGCAGCAGTGCGTCACAGTACTGAAGACACACGTGGGGCATCTCGACCATGTTTCACGCAGGCGCACCGCCGGTGTAAACCACCTTATGGTGGTCGATCAGCCCCATTTTGCAAGTGTTTTCACTAAAACTTGATTTTTGGGAGCTAGAGGAGTCCAAATCACAATCCGAAAGAGGCATTGTGACCGTATTGACAACGCGGACCTAGTTTTAACTTAAAAACTTATAAATGACCACTTTTAATTTAATTTTTTTAAAAATAGTGATGTGACATGTACAGGTGCACTTGAACATACCAGTTAAAGGGATTTATTAGCAAACTAAGTGGTCTCACATTGAGGTAGGTGATGACAATTAATGCTTTGCCTTGATTTTAAACCCATGCATAAACATAGCATCATGTGTAATTGTGTTTTAAATTGCATTTATTATGTGCCATGGATTTCATGAGACTTTGAGTACATTATGATTATTACCAATTGAAATCTTTTATAAACTCATGACAAATGTTTTTATGAGCATGATATTAATTAATTATGCTTAAATAGAGACTTCTTTCTTATTATATATTGAAAATGCATGGATTGGCATGGAAATAAGAATAGAGGCTTGTTAGCTGGTCCTTTTAAGCTAACCCCAAGATGAGGGGCGTGTCTTGGGGATTGCGAGCTAGGAGTGCTCTTGAGTTTCAGCATATACATATGATTTTCATATTTTTATATTTGATGATGGGTGCTCTCACCCAGTGGGCGTCATGCTAGGGGGATAGGGCTGGCGACCCACCCTCCGAGATTGTGATGTGATGATATTGTGATATGATAGACACCTGCCCATAAATGGCATTCGGTAGGGGTTTGGTAACATGGATAGTCCACACTACCGGTCTAGGCCTTTCCATGGGGATAGACGCTAAGTCTCTCGTTATGGTGTTGACGGAGAGCGGCAGTGGTTGCTACCCACGAAGGCTTGCCACTGCGGCATGATGACCCATATTCTTATTATGTGTACGTGTATGATGAGCATGGTTATGGATGGTATGCTTGGGTGTGACGACACTCAGAGGTTGGCTATGAGTACTAATGATCAGTAATATTAGTGCGATGTTGTAGGACCCATTACCTTAGGGTGCCCTTATTCTTATTGTATGCTCATTTATATTGATTCATATCATGTTTTAACTCTGTGAAATGCACATTTTAGCATATGGAATAAATTGGCATTTATGTAAGCATGACTTATGATATTGCTATTTTCATAGATGATAGACTTTTATTTTATTTGTACTGTTATTCATTTATTTTATTTTATTGCATTAATTGTCTATGTACCTACACAAGCGATAGCTTGCTGAGGCATTGCTTTGTTTTGTAATGCCTTAGATCTCGAGCACAATAACAGGAAAGGCAAGGCTATTGAGAAATCATGAGAGCTGCGAAAGATCCTTTTTCCTAGAATTTTAGACAGCGATGTGAGTCAATAAATAGGATTATCATTTGAATTTAATTATGGACTGTATGCTTTATATTTTGGATTTGATTGAGATGTTTAGACATATGTTGGACATTTATATGGGATGTTATGATGGATAGACTCTGGGCCATATTATTATTGTGTTTTGGATATTTATTTGATTCAAAATAAAGGCGTCGATTTATTTGACATTAATTGATACGTGTATTGTTTTAAATCTATTATCATAAAAATTTATTTATGTTTTAAATTATATATGTGATGTTTTGAGAAAAGAAAACTAACACCCGGAGTTTTTAAGAGATGTTTTAGTAAAATGATAAATAAAACTTTTCTCATGGGATCCCAAATGCTCTTATTAAAAATGCTATTATTATTATAAAACAATGTGTCTTAAAAACCCAGGGTGTTTCAAACTCTCAGTCCATCCCGCCTTCATCCCCTCAAACCATCTTGATCTGCTGCCTCAGATTATCTTGGGGCCTCCCCCTTAGGCCATCTTGGCTCACCCTTAGGCCATCTTGGAAGACGACAACGGGTTCACCTCCCCCCCATAGGGGACACGCATCCACGCGTGCGATTAGCCATCCACCATTGCATCGGGGTTTGGCTTTGATACCACTGTAATAGCCCAGGTTCGATCGACACACAACCATATTGTCTACTCTGGGCGATGCCCGCACGGTTTTGTTCTTCCCCCGTGAAGAAAAACGCGTGGTTGTATGGAAAGTCCTCTGAAGCGTCTTTGACGCAGGCAGGCCGCGTCTTGGCACCCAGGACACCCGATGCATCCTCGATGAGTTGGAAGCCCGCCGCACGCTCGCGTGCGCTATGCCCGCCCCAGGGGGTGCGTTTCGTGTGCGTCATGCAGTGTGTCCCTGAGATGTTCTGGTTCGACGGATCGGGAGACCTGTCGTGTCTAGAGGTTTTCCCCTGGTTTCCTAGCCAAAAAATACCCAGATCTAGTGTGGATTTGGGCATGGAAGAAGGGGGAACAAAGGGGCGGTGTGAGGGCTTACCTGGGCAATGCAAGAAGATGCCCATCGCCAGAGATGCATTTTTCTCCACGCTGAAACCCTTGCTTGTCGGAATCCTTTCTTGACAGTCGGAGAAGGTGGAGGAGAAAGGGCTGTTTGAGGAGGAGGTAAGAAGGCTTTTTATAGAGGGTGAAAGGTGGTGCTGCCAATGGCAGTGCTTTCATTTTTTGCCACCCTTTAGAGGCGGTGGTGGAAGCCTATGGAAACTACTGGAGGAGGAAGACGATGGGGGGTGCCGTTATCAAAACAGTCCCTGCATTTTTTGCCTTTTTCGTTTTTAAGTATAAATTACATAAATGCCCTTAATCTTTGAACATGGTTAATTTCATATAGAATGTCCAATTCATTTTTGTAATGGATGCAAAAATTGCGTAAAATGCTCTAGGCATTACATCATTACCCCCTTGAAAGAATAACGTCCTCGGAATTCCTCAAATTCTTACCTTCAAGTCAGCTATCTTCTTGATAAGTCATATTCTTCCTGAGGACTCCCTTAGAACTCGAACTAAGAAAATTCCTTTTGCTCCAACCCTATAAGTCTCTTCATTAATTCCTTAAGTGAGTATGTAGAGGAATTGTGCCCTTACAACCCTTTCACGTTACTGTGCAACTAATCCTAGGTATATTCTCAATGTATCATCTTTATAATTCCTTCTACAAGGCTTTACATGTATATCGTCAATATATCCTACCCATTTACTTTAGGTAGATACGGGCCGCTTTCTCTGTATACTCTAATACATAGTCCCATACTTGCCAGTTTAGCAATATCGGTTATAGCTGTAGTTCATATAGCTACAATCCTTAGATGCTCATATTCCTCTGATCATGTATAGGATAATCTCCTTAGATGACCATACTCTCTTACTTGTATTTACTTCATACTTCTTTGACATCATCTTTTCTTATTTCTCATCTTTCATTTTGAATAGCATGGGATAATCCATCTAGTGATCTATTCAACAGCAAAGTCTCCTTCTAATGGTTGGTTGTATGTCATTAGTAAGAGTCCCAAAAAGTTACATTCTTTCTATTCTGTCTATTGTTGCTTCCTATCTTCTTTGCTTTATATTTTTCCCCAAGATACTTCAATAGCTAATATGGTATCATGTGTCCTCCAATTATATTAATGCTAAAAGCCAAACCCTTGATTAACTTCGAATTTCAACTGTTTGTCGCTTTTCTACTATAACTTGGGTCCTCAACCCATATTATATTCAAAATAAAACCATGAAACAATTCAAGTAGCATCCTCCATCAATAATACTATCTCATATTATGATTAGGATATCTGAAATGTACATCAAGTTTCATAGATGTTGAAGCCATCAAATGCTTTTCTCCTTGAAGGATTTATCCAAACTCATGTCAACTGTTAATGGTCGATTCCTCATCATGGGTCAAAATGTTCTCATCCAGAGGCCTATCTTACTATTCACATCAATTTGTCATTAGGATTTCCAACAATGTTCCCATTCATGCAAAAAGTCTCTTGTTCCTAACCGAGTACCCTTACTAGGTAATGGTTGAATCCTTTGTCATTATACTCTTTATCCTTTCTTTGCTTGATGGTTTTCCTTCGTAACATTTCAGTCCAAAAGTTCTATACTCAATCTAGTAAGGTTAGTACTTAGGAAATTGCTTTAATTGATTTTTTTTTTCGTACTTGGTACATATCTATAACAACTAACTTTTTGTTTAAAGGCAACTTAAACATTAGATATTACTGTATAATGTGCTGGCCACCTCAACTTTTCTCCTTTCATTCCCTATATCAATATATGGTTCAATCTTTTATCAAGGCTTTCTCGTCAACCATCATCATCATCATCATCAAGACCTTATCCCAATTAGGGGTCGGCCACATGAATCTTATTCCTCCATTCCACTCTATTAAATACCATGGCTTCATTTAGTCCCAAAGTTTTTAAATCTTTCCTCACCACTTCTATCCACGTTCTTTTGGGCCTTCCCCTTGCCCTTTTAGAACCTTCAACTTGTATTGCCTCACTCCTTCTAACTGGTGCCGTTGTTGGCCTCCTTTGAACATGTCCAAACCATCTAAGTCTAATCTCCCTCATCTTGTTACCTATTGGTGCTATCCCTAAATTTCTTCTAATATTTTCATTTCTAATTCTATCCTTTCTTGTCTTACCACTCATCCATCTCAACCATTCAGTCATTTTTTTTTGTCAGGAGGTATCCTCATAAGTAGTGATTCTCTCAATTCCTTCAATTTTATCTTTCAAGTGTCTCCTCGTACTTAGCTTATAATAATAATTCTCATTCAATAGCTACTACATTAAGTTATGCTGAAGTTGTTAAATCATCAAGTTTGAAAAATGCTCGGGTAAGCATGGAACATTTTTGTAGACATAGGAAGAGACTTTATTCAATTACTTGTTGATCTCTATCCAGATGTATATGTTATAAGCTCAAAGGTCTCTCTCTAAAGCTATGAGTGCTTATCTACATTTCTTTTCACTCCAAGTCAGCAGCATCTTTCAATCCCAAAGTGATTTCTATGGTTTGTTATGGTATCTAGTAAGGATTGGAAAACCTTTCACATTGATTTAGATTGCTTCTTATTTTTGCTCTTGTCTCAGTTGCTACTATACTCATCGTACTTGTAGCTTCTTCATGATGTGGCTTAATCAACTGTCCTCATATCCTCAAATGACTGAGTCTAACAAGTAACTTCTTTTTAGGGAAAATTCACGTCTAAAGACTTATAACATCCCTCTGAGGATATAACTTCGACTACTATCTAATATATACTAACATATTTGATTAAATGGGGTGAGACACTTTTATTCAATCAATAGTACTCCAAAGGTAATGATTAAATGATGGCCTAAAGATACTTGCTAAAAAACAAATGGACAAGTCGTTGTCCTGTCTTGTTTCCTTTTTCAGTATAGATATCATCAACTTTTCCTTTTTATGGACTTCATCCACTGGTGTTCCTCATAAGCTAATGGATCTATAGAGTTTAATTTTTAGTTGGTCACCATTTTTCTTCGAAAATTTCTTATAGCATAATCTCCTAAAATTCGATACTCTACTCAAAGTCTTAAACCCCATCTGCTTTATCTCTATTATACTCTTTTAAAATAAAATCACCAACTCAACAAGTATTATTCCTTCGAATTTGATTGGTCTACCTTCCCATAGGATTCAAGATGAAAGATTTGTTGTCTCTATTCTTTCCTCCATAAAATCATGATCTTCTTCTTTTGAATATTCAATATTCATTGAATACTTATAGTTGCATCTCTATCTCTTTCTCTCTTTTCTTCTTATTTGGTCAAAATCCTTCTTTTGTCTACTTAGATCAATGTCTCCATTTGAGTGGTAGCATATAATCGATCTACACGTCAAACAGGAGAAACTTGATACTTTCAGGAATTGTTGAAGTTTTCTAATATCATCGAAATCCTTAATTGCCTGTAGCCTTAGTAAAATTCATAAAGTGTCTTAATAATGTCATTGATGTTTTGGTCATGCTATACTTCTCTTATAAGTTCATGTCAGGATCAATCTATTATCATAGATCTGTCATCCCTAGTATTATCATCAAAATCTTCTAGTAACTCTGTCGAATACATTTCCCTATCATATTCGTGTTATTTTCCTCTTAATCACATAATATGTCAATTGTACACATCTTTTGATCTGCTCCATTATACTCAAGTTGTCATTATTAGATAACACTTTACTCCTCATAAGACTCCAATTAAGTTATCCAAAATTGAGCTAAGTGTTTCAGGATCCATACCTTTGTGATCTAGTATAAGTCACAGTTATCCCTTAGTAGCATCTAGTATTCTCATCCCTATTAGATTATCATCAAAATCTTCAAAGTCCGTCTTTCACATCCCCTATCATACTCATATTATATCCCTTTTGATAATATACTCATATTTTGATATTCTTTCGAAGGGTACAATAGCCATCCAGATCTAGGTTCTTCGATTTACTCACCTTTGGTCAGAACTATCTACTAACAAGTTCACTAACATCTTCCTTCATCATTCTCATCATAATCTGATCCATCTATGAGTTTACCTGTTTGCACCACACAACAATCCTTAATCCTTAAGTCATCTTAGACTAGATTTTGGATAAGGTTTGCAATATCCAATGCCTAATTATTTGTTAAATCAAGCTGCCTTTCACCTATTTATTGATGGTGCGCATCTTTGTGATTTGATATTATTCGTATTCTAGTCATCTCTACTACTTCTCTACTTCTATTTAGACTACTTCTTCTTATTTATCCTGATTGTCTATGACCCTTGGACATGCTGGACCGGCTGTGAAAGGATAAAACTGGGCTCTGATACCAACTGTGACGACCTGGGTTTTCCCATGCATTTTTAAATACAATATCTAATTCCTAGGGCAAGATGCATCCCTATTTGAAATCCATTTTACAAAAACAATGCAATGCAGTAGAAAATATTTTCTTTTAAACTCATTTTGAAGACCCCGAGTGTCATTTGCTTTCACAACAACTAAAGTAGTTCCTGAAAATTACTGTAATCATAAATGTCTTCTCAGGTCTATCCAGTCACAGCTCACAGCCCAACTATAAATAAATACAAATGCATGTCCCAAGGGTAGAGTGTTTACTTACATTCATACTTGTCTCTTCTTTATTTACTTGATCATAGTACTAATCATTTCCTGATGCTTCTTCTACTCGTGAGTCGAGTTATCCTGAAAAATAATATATTTGAGTGAGTATTTCTCATACCCAATAGGTGATCTGATACTACTATTTTGAAAACACGGTAGGCAACATGCAGGATTCTAAAAGCTTTTCACGAAAAAGATTAGTGATTCTTTTTATGTAAGCATGCATAGTTATGCATAAAACATAAGCTTATTGATGCAATTTGGATCATGAAATCCTTTCGGATAAGCTAGTATTTAACAATATAAATATGATCAACAATAGATCCATATACAAAGATCTCGACAAATACATCAAACCAGCGAATCAAATATAATAGTCATGAAACTCTTAAAATAATTATCGTTCACGCAGATGCTAGTATCATGCACATTAGTCTCTCAGCATACACGTCACACCAACTAGTCACGAGTACTCGTATATGACCACCTCAATGCTATATGCATATCAATTACATTGAAATTATAGGGTCACTATGCTCACGAGCAGCACACAGTTGACTCGTGTGGCTCCGATATCTAGATACCTACCTACCATAGCCTCTACGGCTACTATGGATGTGCTCGAAAGGGTGCTGTGAACACCTCCAGTGGTCGTCTCTGTTTACCACAGCAGTCAGGGAAGGGACAATGCCTTTTTTGAAGTGATACCATCCACCCTTTTTGGTGGTAGAGGCCGGGAGGCCAAACCCGTACCCCTCAGCATAGTGCCCACCGTGGATTGCCTCATCTAGCGATCTGTCCACTAAAAAGATATCTATAGATAATCTGAATCTCATACATTGTAAATCATGCAATTTAGGCATTTTCTTTCAAAACATGCAAGCAATGCATAAAATCTGCACATGCTAGTAATCGCATTCAAAGCCATAATTTCGTATGCTTGTACAAAAATAACATATCTCAAAAAACATGATAAATATAGTAATTAAAGCCAAGTAAAGCATTCAAATTTGAAATGTACTTGAAAACTTAGTTGTATCAGACTACCTACCTTGATGTTTTCTGGAGTCGCGTCCTTCATTACTCAACTCGACCCTGGGTCTCATTTCTAAACTCCTGGATATGAATGGATAACAAGGAGTCCTTATCGATTTCTATCTATTTATAAAATACTATATAGATCTTTAGATTAATGGCTAGATCTGCCTTTTAGGGTCCATAAGTCCTTGCCTAATACAGTGTCAAGCTAGATCTTATGTATGGATCTACTATTCAATAGTTAGACCTCATAATTTGTCCTCTGATCTTAATTTTTCTAGTCTCATTAGGTCCACGTCATCAATACGAACACAACGGTTCTTTCAGATCATCAATTCGAGTCCTATAACCTTCGTAATTGGGTTTTTAACATCGCGAAATTAATGGATGAACCAAAAACAACCATTGAGGGCCCGCACGTCATGATTCCCAAGACGCGTGCGCATCATTGCTCCCAGGATGCATGCGCATCCCGATCGAGCCGCGACTGCGGTCGCACGTGAGCGCATGTTTGAGCAGCACTACAGTGTGCGTCCCAATTAGGGTCCTGCGGATGCGTCTTCGACGTAGGTGGGCCACATGTTGGCACCCAGGACACCCTGCGCTTCCTCGATGAGCTGGAAGCCCATTGCATGCTCACGCGTGTGCGTCATGCAATGCGTCCCGTGGACGTGCTGGTTTGACAGGTCGGGAGACCTATCGCATCTGGGGTTTTCCCCTGGGTTTCCTAGCTCAAAAATACCCAGATTCTGTGTGGATTTGGGCAGGGAAGAAGGGGAAATAGAGGGGAGGTGTGAGGGCTTACCTGGGTAGTGCGGGAAGATGCCCATCACCGAAGATGCATTTTTCTCCATGCCAAAACCCTTGCTCATTGGAATCCTTCCTTGACAGTTGGAGAAGGTGGAGGAGAAAGGGCTGTCTGAGGAGGGAAGAGGGCTTTTTATAGAGGGTGAAAGGCAGTGCTACCAATGGCGGTGCCGCCATTTGTTGCCGCCCTTCAGAGGCGGTGATGGAAGCCTCTGGAAACTACTAGAGGAGGAAGACAATGGGGGGTACCGTTATTAAAACGGCCCCTGCGTTTTTTGTCTTTTTCGTTTTTAAGTATAAATTACAGAAATGCCCTTAATCATTAAATGCCCGTAACTTTGTCATATGAACTCCGTTTTCGGCATTCTTTGAGGCTTTGGATTCCATTTTGAACGAAGAATCTAATGGTACCAATTTTTCTTACAAATTCCTTTGTTTACTATTTTAAATAAAATAAAATATTGAACATGGTTAATTTCATATAGAATGTCCAATTCATTTTTGTAATGGATGCAAAAATAGCGTAAAATGCTCGGGGCATTACACCTGAACTCTTAAACCCTAAGCACTTGAACCATGAACCATGAACACTTACTTATGTACCATGGAAGCTTACCCTGAACCTTGATGCTTGAACCCATGAATAAATGTTGACTATCATAAAAAATCTATTTCATTGTATATTACTCATTAGATATTGTGAACTAGTACTAGCATAAAAGGTGTATATATTTTGAATAAAAAAGTTTATGAAAATTTATATACTTTTAAAGTTGTTTATCTATAAACGACTTTAAAACTTTGCAATTTTAAAGTTGTTTATAGATAAACAACTTTAAAGGTGTATACTTTTAACATCATTTATAGATAAACAACTTTAAAAGTCTACACTTTTAAAGTCATTTAAAAATATAAACGACTTATTTATATATAACAACTATATCAACAAAAGAGATAGACCTCCTAAATTTGCCATATTAATTATTTAACATATTTGATTCTTAAATATCAATTTACAAATATTTGATTTATGTGAATTTGGTGTCAAGAAAATTAATGTTAATATAAGAACCACTCTGACATACACACATGTCAAGAAATGGACATGAAAATTTAAGCTAGCATCCCCACATTCCCACTTCATGATTAATTTATCATCCTATTCTTTTAATGTTCTTTTATTAGTACAATTTTTTATACTTCTTTGGTTCTCACATATTTTTAGGTCTTTAGGAGTGTTTCTACAATATTTTGTAGTGCATGTAAACTTTGGATTAATCTTAGTGTCAATCAAATACATACATTTATTTAAAATTAATTAAGTGCAAATCAACCATGCATGAACCCTGACCCTGTACCTTAACCCCGAGCACTTAAATTTTATCCCCAACCCTGTTCCCTGAACACTTGTGTACGTATCCTAAACCCTTCCTCTAAACCTTAACTTTGAGCCCTTAACCTAACCCTAGCCCAACATTGTTACTTGGACACTTGAACCTTGAACACTTGAACCATAAACCCTGAACACTTACGTACATAACCTGAATCCTTACCTTGAACCTTAATGCCTGAACCCATGAATCAATGTTGACAATCATAAAAAATTCATTTCATTGTGTATTACTTATTAGATATTGTAAAGTACTAACATAAAAGGTGTATATATTTTAAATAAAAAATTGTATACTTTTAAAGTCATTTTTCAAAATATGACTTTAAAAGTGTATACTTTTAAAGTCATTTTACATATAAAATGACTTCTTTATCTACCCATATTTAAACCCCAAAATAGACTTCTTGCCATCCCCGACTTACATAGAGAAAAATAAGGGATAGAAGAGAAGAGGAGAAGAGAAATAAGGAAGGAGAGAGGAGAAGAGGGAAGGTACGTAACTATAGCTGGTTGGTGGTGGGGTGGGCATTGGAGGAGGGGGGGGAGTGGGGAGCGGGAGGAGGGAGTTGTGTGGGGGGGTGGGGGTAGGAGGAGGAGGGGAGGAGCTAGGTTCCGGCGTGGTGGTGAGCAGGGGGTGGGTTACTTTTACGATTGATTTTTATGACTAATTTTCAATGTTTTCTGTAGAATTAAGTTATTCGTGTGTAAACCCTAGCTATGGAGGTATTCATTTAGAGGAATCAAAGTTGACAAGCGCAATTTTATAGGTGCTTGATTGCTTCCTCTCTTCTTTTGTTTCTTAACATGCATGCATGTCTGGTAATAACATCTAATAACTCCATTTCATGTTTCTATTTTCATGTTATTTTCTTTCCTAGTTAAATCAAAACAAATCTCTCTTAGGCTACGTTGTGTAGCTTTAAAATTACTTGCAAGTTCACAAATCAAAGTAATAATTGCATGTGACATAGGTCGATCCCATGAGGAATCTTAAGGAATTTCCAGTTGATTTGATCCTATTTAAGTTGCTTAGCTTAGCTAAAGAAAGATTATTTTGATAAACATGGAATTTAAGCCAAAGAAAACTTTCTAAAAGTAAAGATTTCCAAAGGAATTAGAAACTTTCCTAACTAACATGCATTAAATTAAAAAAAAATGTTAAACTAAAATGAATGATTCTAGGAAGCTTTAATTAAGGAAATTTGCTAAAAATAAAACTTTCTTAAACTAACACTTTCCTAATCCTAAAACTTTCTAAAAATAAAACATTCTAAAACTAAACAAAGAAACATTCTAAAGGTAAATGATGATGCAAATAACTGAACAAGTAATGCAAAACTATCATGAAACAAGGGAACAATAAACAACGTAAAGACAAAGCATGGTTCATGAGTAAGGAAATGGCTGAAATGAGTGGATTAAAAGTTTGCTAACATGGGATCTAACCCAAATATTAATTAAACTATCTAGAAAGCTAAAGTGGTTCTTAAGAAATCAAGTAAAATAAAGTGTATGGACTACTCAAAATTATGTATATATGACTCATAAAAGGTAAAATTCCAAAAGTAAGATACTCATGAAACTTAAATCAAACAAGGCATGAAATGATATAGTGCATATGATTCAAGAGGCCAACATGAGCACCACTCCATAAAGAAAGGGCAGAGGGCAAATAACAACGGAAAAGGTTATCAATAGAAAGTTGAAGGAAATTAAAGAAACCATCCAATACAATAGTAGAGGGCAAGAGATTGGTGAGAGTGCACCTGCTTATATTAGTTTCCTATGCTCTATAGTAAGAAGCATGATTCCTAACACATTTGATGATTAGAGACATGTTCCATCCTCAACTTCGCCAATGTCGGTCCCAAGCAGGGATAAAAAAGGAGGGTCTTGCGTTAGGTGCCAGCCGGCTTTTAAGAAGTTGAAGATGATTTTTTTATTTCTTTCTTACAAATGAATATGCATTTGTATATTAGTTTGTGAGGAAGAAATGAAAATCATCTTCAGCTTCTTAAAATATGGCAACCCTTGTGTTAGGTAGCCAGCCGGCAAGGGTGAAGCTAAAGATGGTTTTGTTATTTCTTTTCTACTTGCAAATGAATATGCATTTGTATATTAGTTTGTAAGGAAGAAATGAAAATCATCTTTAGCTTTTTTAAAACTACGACAACCCAAACTATGACATGAATCGAATATAGACATTCCCTCAAGCTAAGGCATTCCCCATAAGCGACACGCTGCATCAAATCCCTGGTGCGGTGAAAAATAGGCAAGGGTTACTAGGGCGTTCTACCAAAAGTGACGCTCTACATCAGATCCCGGGTGTAGTGAAAAATGGGCAAGGGCTGTTAAAGCGTCCCCTCGGAGGCGACGCGCTGCATCAGAACCTAGGTGCAATGAAAAGTGGATATGGGTTCATAACATAGAGGTCAAGAAGGCTGAGAGTAAATAGTGTATCTTCAGAACATAAGATTCGTATTGCCACATGGAATATAGGGACATTGACAGGTAAGAGTTTGGAGTTAGTAGACGTGATGAAATGTAGGAGAGTCAACATCGCTTGTATCCAAGAAACCAAGTGGAAGGGGGCTAAAGCTAAAGAAATAGATGGGTATAAATTATGGTATGTAGGAAAGGAAAATAATAGAAATGGCATAGAAATAATAGTGGATAAGGAATTAAAGGATGAAGTTGTAGACGTTAAAAGAATTAGTGATAGAATTATAATAATAAAACTTGTTCTAGGAGAGCAGATTATTAATGTTATAAGTGCATACACACCATAAGTAGGGTTACAAGATATAATCAAGAGACAGTTTTGGGAAGATATGGAGGGAGTCATGTATGAAATTCCCACCACTAAGAGGATATTTATAGGAGCAGACTTAAATGGCCATGTAGGAAAAGATAAGAAAGGATATGATTAAATACACAGAGGACATGGTATAGGTGAACGAAATGAGATGGGGGAGAATATCCTCGATTTTGCTTTGTCATATAACATGTCCATTGCTATACACTCTTTAAGAAGAGGGATGAACACTTAATAACCTTTAAAAGTGGACTTCATAAAAGCTAAATAGACTTTTTACTACTTAAGAATAATGAACGATCTATATGTAAGCATTGTAAGGTGATACCCGGTGAGAGTTTAACCTCACAACATAGGTTAATGGAAATGGATATCCATATCAAAAGATGGAGAAAAAGAACTGAACTTAATACTCATCCAAAAACTAAGTGGACTTAAAAAGAGAAAAAATAACCTCATTCAAAAATAAGTTGATGGTAGAAGGAAATTGGAACTATGAAACAGAAGTAAATACCATGTGGACTAATATGGCCGAGTCAATTAAAAAAGTGGTAAAAGATGTCTTATGAGTATCTAAAGGTAAAAGGCTATTGGCAAAGGAAACATGGTGGTGGAGTGAAACATTGCAAAAAGTTATTAAAGAAAAATGGATGCTTTTTAAAGCATAGTAGAAGGTTAGAAAAAATGGAAACTACGAACAATATAAGAATGCTAAAAAGGTTGCTAAGAGAATAGTAAGTGAGGCTAAACTTAAAGCATATGATGAGCTCTACAATAGACTAGGAACAAGAGAAGGTGAGAAGGATGTGTTTAAACTTGCAAAAGTAAGAAAACAGATGGGTAAGGACTTAGATCATGTTAGGTGTATTAGAAGAAATGATCAAAGGATATTAGCCAAAGATGACGAGATGAAACAAAGGTGGGAAACATACTTTCAAAAATTGTGAGATGACAATGGCTCTAAGAATATAGGGATTGAAAATACTATAAATTTAAATAACATTGGATATTATAGATATGAACGTAGGATTAGAATACCTGAAGTAAAAGAAGCCTTGGAAAAGATGAAATCAGAAAAGGCCATGGGGCCTGAATACCAATAAAGGTTTGGAAGCATATGGGAGATATTGGGGTAGTTTGGTTGACTAGGTTGTTTAACAAGATTATAAAATCAAAGAAAATGCCAGATGAGTGGAGGGAAAGCTCTATTGTAACAATCTATAAGAAAAAAGGAGACATACAGAGCTACACTAATTATAGAGGGATCAAACTTATGAGCCACACTATGAAACTTTTTGAAAGAATGATTGAAAAGAGGCTACGATATGAAACAAGTGTATCAGAGAATCAGTTTGGTTTCATGCCTGGGAGGTCTACCATGGAAGCTCTTTTCTTACTAAGACAATTAGTATAGAAATATAGGCAGAGGAGGAAAGACCTCCACATGGTCTTTATCGACTTAGAGAAAGCTTATGATAGAGTCCCTAGAGAGTTAATATGGAGGGTGTTGGGTGGTAAAGGGGTTTCCTAAGGATATATAGACATAAATAAAGATATGTATGAGGGAGCAGTAACAAATGTTAAGACCACTAGTGGCGTGACTGGTAATTTTCCTATCATTATAGCATTTCACCAAGGATCGGCATTGAGTCCATACCTTTTCACATTCTTTATGGATGAGTTAACAAAATATCTGCACGAAGAGATTCCCTGGTGCATGCTATTTGCAGATGATAGTCTTACATGATGAGACAAGAGAGGGTGTAAACATAAAGTTAGAGTTATGGAGAGAAGCATTAGAATCTGAAGGATTTAAAATTAGCCGAACTAAGATAGAATATGTGGAATGTAATTTTAGCAAGGAGAGTAGGAGTAGAACACCAATTAAGATTTATAACCAAGAAGTTCTCGTTAAAGACCACTTTTGGTACTTAGGATCAATCGTTCCTGGGAGTGGAGAGATTGAGACAGAGGTTACCCAAAGAATCCAAGCAGGTTGGAACAAATGGAGATGTGCATTGGAGTTTTGTGTGATCAACGGGTGCCACTTAAACTAAAAGAAAAATTCTATAGGATGGCAATAAGACCGACCATGCTCTATGGATCAAAGTGTTGGGCAGTTAAGGAACATCATACTCATAGGATGAGTGTTGCACAAATGAGGATGTTGAGATGGATGAGTAGTAAGACAAGAAAGGATAGAATTAGAAATGAAAATATTCGAGGAAATTTAGGGATAGCACCAATAGGTAACAAGATATGGGAGACTAGAATTAGATGGTTTGGATATGTTCAAAGAGATCAACAATAGCACCAGTTAGAAGAAGTGAGGCAATACAAGTAGAAGGTTCTAAAAGGGAAAGAGGAAGGCCCAAAAGAACGTGGATAGAAGTGGTGAGGAAAGATTTAAAAATGTTGGGACTAAATGAAGCCATGGTATTTAATAGAGTGGAATGGAGGAATAAGATTCATGTGGCCAACCCCTAATTGGGATAAGGTCTTGATGATGACGATGACACATGTTCCATCCTCAATAAAAGATTCAATATGGGAAATGGTGAAGGTATGTAAACATTAAGTACATGTATTATTTACATTATAACTTTTCTTATTTTTCAAATATAGTAATTTGATGTATTCAATTTGCAGTCTGCCTTTGACGTGCCGGATGACAAGAAGATACATGCTTTATGTGATGACCCAGGTTTTTAAAACACATTTTCATAATTATTTGCAAAGGTAGGGCCCTAAATTTGGAACATTTAAAAATACAAATAGTGGAAACATACTTTCTTTGAAATTGATTTGTCAAAAACCCAAGTGTCACCTCAAATTACTTATCATACATAGATTTTTGTATAAAATAAAATTTCTATTGAGGTTAGTCTGTCACATATGTTAGATATTGTATGTTTATGTGAATGGATTGAGACAAAGTCTCCTTTAATTATTTTTGTACTTAAACTATGTTTATTAGGGACAAAGGTTTGGTTTCTTTAAATGATTTACGTAGCCTTTTTTTACGTCACTGGTCTAATATCATTGAATGTTTCTTTGTAGTAATGATGAACGAGAAGAACATTAAACTAAAGATTATGGCCACATTGAAGAGCATAAACAAGAGGCCAACATGAGCACCACTCCAAAAAGAAAGGGCAGAGGGCAAACAACAATGGAAAAGGTTATCAAGAGAAAGTTGAAGGAAATTAAAGAAACTATCTAATAAAATAGTAGAGGGCAAGAGATTGGTGAGAGTGCACCTACTTATATTAATTTCCTCTGCTCTACAGTAAGAAGTATGGTTCTTATCACATTTGAGGGTTAGAGACATTTTCCATCCTCAACAAAAGATTCAATATGGGAAATGGCGAAGGAATGTAAACATTAAGTACATGTATTATTTACATTATAACTTTTCTCAATTTTCAAATTTAATAAATTGATGTATTCAATTTGCAGTCTGCCTTTGACGTGCCGGATGACAAGAAGATACGTGCTTTATGTGACAACCGGAGTTTTTGAAACACATTTTCATAATTATTTGCAAAGGTAGGGCCCTGAATTTGAAACATTTAAAAATACAAATAGTGGAAACATGTTTTCTTTGAAATTGATTTGTTAAAAACCTGAGTGCCACCTCAAATTACTTATCATACATAGATTTTTGTATAAAATAAATTTCTATTGAATATGAATAGAAATACTTTTATTAAAATCAAGATCAATCTAGTGGTTCACATACATAACTCCCGGTAGTCATTACATACCTTGTCCAAATATTACAATCCAAATTACAAAAAATCAATACAATCTTCCTCATAATAAATACCCTGAGCCGTAGTTCAGTGATGATTATACACAAGTCTTGAGCTTTCAATCTTCCTTAACTATATCTAAGATATTGAAAATAGTCAAACATTTACAATATCTCAACAAGCTATGCTTGGTAGGGGATTTGAGAAATATATTTAATATATCTCAAAATCAACTGTTCATTATATCCATGGTATAAATCAATTTATACAATTGGATAACCATTTTATCCTTTACTCATCGTATGAATTATATGTATTTATTACATATAAATAAAACCATTGAAAATCATGAATATAGTTAATATCATCAATAATATCTCATTTCCAAACTGATTTCAATATTAACATTAGGTGTTAATATATAATCATACCGTATTGAGAATCATCCTCCAATGCCATAAAATAAGGCATCTCATCATGCCATAATCAATTGCATCATAATGCAAAATATTAAAGGACTACCATGCTTGTAGTCTCAATCCGTACAACGCGCCCAGATAACTGCATAAATACTCCACTGATACCACGATGAAAAATACAGATACATGTTCGTATGGGGGGGACCATGGCTGTTATAGTGGTAGCCTTCCCATAATTGCCCCACCCTAATGTTCTGCCTCGCTTTGGGCACGATATCATCATCATAATCAGTTTCAAAGAGTATGTGGACAAACCCTCACAACTCTCCTAGCATTGGCATCCCCAAGCATAAGCCTATCTTAAAACAAAATCACAAGCATTCATGCTTGTATGGAAAATGATATTTCAATACTTATAGACTATGTGTCTGGTTATAATAGGACATGCCTATAACTTCTTTCCTTAAGATTTGGGGGTCCAACTTATATAATTCAAATCTTCTTATTCTACCCATTAAGTAATTTCATAATTACTTAATCAATCCCTTTATATTCATTTCAACATCATTTGTTGTCTTAAGTAATTTCACAATTACTTAATTAATCCCTTTGTATTCATTTCAACATCATTTGTTGATTCATAACAATTCTAAGGAAATTATAATCAAAACTCATTTATCAGGATAAGATCATGTGTAAAATACATGTATCTTATATATTGAATATATTCTTAAGGTACACCTACCTTTACATTCAACCATCCATCTTCTCATTGATCTTGATCATCATATCCTTCATGTATCTGTCAAATCATGTGCATATAGTCATTCCTCAACTCATTTATACTTCCTAATTATTCTTTTGATCATCCTTACATAGGATGATTCAGATCTTATTCCTTGGATCATATTGATCAAGGGTTTAATCTATTGATCTACATTTGAATCTAATATTTATACTACTTTAAAATATACATACAATATTATGATTCTTATTATTCTTGATCATTCAAGATCTCCTTATGGATCTTGTTTGATCTTTGATTATCTTAATTACCATTTTTATTAGGATTAGATAGTTTATTATCTTTTTATGATCTTATTATTAGTCAATCAGTTAATGTTTTACTGATTGAAGATAATTTATGCACTCTTAATTCTAGACAACTCCTTATTTCAGAATTGACTAAGGCTTACCAATTAAAAGCTACTCACATAATAGTTAATTCAATCCTCATGTAAGGAGGCATTTAGACCTCACAAATATCACCATAAGGTAGAGGAAGAGCGAAGCTCTATTAGAGAACCCCCTTAACCACCATGTTCAACATTTACTAGGGTGACCTTAGCTGAATCTTCATAAAGTTTCTATGAGCATTAAACCCTAAGTACTCTTGCTATTTGATTTTAATTAAACCCATGAACATTTAAATGTCATTCATTTGGTCTATTATTTTCCTAATTTGGACTAAGGAAATGATATTCCTTATATTGTCCTCCTAACTATAGCCCTTACTATCATTAAGTCCATGTCCATATTCATTGTAAATGTTCATCAATATCTATTTTTATTTAATTACATTTTTCATGTAATTTACATAACATGAACAATTAAAGTGTAAATAAATAAATCTAATAATTAAATCTACTAAGAAAATAAAAGAACATTTATAATAGAATTTAATAATTCACATGCTCATTTGAATACATCATATTTATTCATTTTGATCAAATGATCATATTTTGATTTCTATTCATTTTTCATCCCATTAAGGGGTTAGATCTTGATCTTTCATTTTTATTCAAATCTATCACATTCTCTTAATGTGATATCATCACTAGATCATTGATGCATCTCATCATATGATTTGATCTTTCTTGATCCAACCGATTAAGAAGATCTTAAGTCAATTTATCCAAATCAAGGGCATAGATTTCAATCTATCCCAAATTAGCCACATCAGACCATTCATTTTTCATGATCTTATCATTAGATCATCATCCATATTGTTTTATAGTTTCTGATCATGCTTGATTAGTCAGATCAAGTAAATCCATGATTATTTTTAAGATTTCTCATCCATTAAGGTTAAATTTCTTAATCCATCTCAGATTAGTCATATCTAACTCTTGATTCCATATTCCCTCATAACTAAATAACTAATGGATCAGAAATCCAAGGTCTGATCATGTCAGATTTGACTGATCTTGGGAATTAGTACCTTTCTTTGTAATTTATAGATTTTTATAGTGAATAAAACATACATTTTATATTTTCATTAGATTCTACTCTTCACTAAGAATCCATAGCTGCTTTCCGATCTTGATTTGGAGTTAAAATGAGCTTTGAATTGAAGTGTTAAGGTTTTAGATCAAAACAAGGGGCCCAAATTCAATCTGGGTTTCCTGGATTGATGGGTTGATCATTGGCCCGTCTCTACCTTGTTCCGCTGGTGTATGGGGAGGGGTGACCTAGGATAGCCGAGACAATCCGATCTGGACCGTTAGATTAGTTTATTCACAGATCTCTCATATCTAACCACGTTAAGGGCCCAGGATTCATACCCTGGGTTTTTGGGACCCTCTGAACTGATCCAATGGTTCAAATTTTCTAAATTTGGTCGATTTGGTGGTGATTTTCACCTAGGTCATCGAATTCTGGTTCACCGGTGATCCAGTCACTGATGAACCAAATTCAATGTTGATTTGGCTAGAAAAACATGGGGTTTTTGAAGAGGAGATGTCGGAGACCTACCTGAATCTAGTCTGAAGTGGAGAGGATAGTTGGAGAAGAGATTTCTTGTCGAATTTTTTAAGGCCTAGCCGAACGGCTAGCGTTTCTGAAATTATTTTGCCGCCGGGGTGCTTGTTAGTGCTGGGGAAGAGAATTGGTAAAGGATTTTATGACGACCCGGGTTTTCTCATGCATTTTTAAATGCAATATCTAATTTCCTAAGGCAGGATGCATCCCTATTTGAAAACCATTTTCTAAAAACCATGCAATGCAGCAGAAAACCTTTTAGTTTTAAACTCATTTTGAAAACCCTGAGTGTCATTTGCTTTCACAACAACCAAAGTGGTTTTTGAAAAACTTCAGAAATCATAAATGTTTTTCCCCAGGTCTATCCAATCACAGCACACATCCCAACTGTGATTAAATACAAATACATGTCCAAAGGGTTGAGAGTTTACTTACACGTATAACTGTCTCCTTTTTAATTCACTTGCTCGTAGCACTAATATCTCCTCAGGCGTCGTCTATTTGTGAGTGGAGCTATCCTGAAAAATGTTAAGGATACGGTGAGTATATACTATACTCAGTAGGAAACTATCACTACTAGTTTTATAATGCATGAGATGTTTTAAAATCATATGCTCTTTCAAAATATGTGCATGTCTGAATACTCAAGTTCAATATTGATATAAAAATCCATTGTCAAACTGAAATACTAACGACTTAAAGGATCACATAATCCAAAATCGAAAGTATCGTATACATATATATCATAACATTATGCTATGCATAAGATGCTTCATTGAATCCAACTCATGGATATCTAGTATGGTACGGTCGACCAACCTCATATCATGCCTTATGAAATGCAAATAAGTCCACAAAACCATAGGGTCCAACTATGCCCACGACCTCCTCGCCGTGTGGTCCCCGGGTACCTGAGGACACTCGGTCATAGCCTCCATGGGGCCTATGATACGTCGACCCAGTGCCGTGACACCAGTGGTAGCCCCCTGTACCACATGAAGTCGACGTAGGGACTTGCCTCTTTTTGGGTGTGGTACCCATCCACCTAATAGTCGTAGAGGCTGGGTGGCCAACCCAGACCCCTCGGCATAGCACCCACGAGCTTATTAGCCCAAGTCACATAAGATCAAACAAGCTAAAACCTCTTTTCAAAACCTATCCTCTTTGGGTCCCTCACAACTGCCTGGCCCTCGGCACTCCAGCGTCTTTTGGCAACCCTCAAGGACATGCAATCTTTGCAAGACATATCTATGCATAATGTATGTACAAAACATATCTATGCATAATGTATGTACAAAACATGTCTATGAATAAAGCATTTTTCACATGCATGCTAAACAAGTCATATACTTAAATCATGTATTTGCAAAACAATCATAGTTCTTTTAAAAGAATCTAGTAGCGATAGAGCACCTACCTGACTAGGTCGCGCTAACCCCTTTGTCCTAAGACACTCCTGAACATGGTTTAGGGACTCAAGGTTAGTTTGGCCCATCTTTTATGGGTTTTAGAGTAGTTGGTCTTATTACTTAGGCATTAGGGGTCCATCCCTATGCCTATGGGTGTCCTAAGGTCCTAATTGGGCCTTGGTATCCTCAGTTTTTTCAAAGGTCTAGCGTCCACGAGCCACCATCCTATTCTAAGGTTCATACCCACCTTTTATTGGACCTTGATCAGGGATTTTATAGTTTGGGTGTGTCCATGTCGACGATACGGACACAACGCCTTTTGCGGCGCCTCAATCGGAGCTCTAGATCTCAAGTTATAAGCGTTTTAGTGTCGCACTTACATAAGGGTTTCAAGAGTGAAAAGACGGAATGCTAGGGCGCTGTGCGTCAGCGGCATGCACCTGCCCTTTCTAAAGAAAATGGAAATCCCAGCTTGCTAGCGCACTACGTGCCTGTGGCATGCGCCTCAGTGGGCACGTCTACAGACACGCCAGGTTTTCCCGCCGTCTCTCTCTTTTGCGGGCACGTCCCTGGAAGCGCCCATTTGGTTTTTCAAACAAAAATTGACGTGTTATGTTCCGACTGGAACGTTTCGTCGTCTGGGGGACCGGGGCATCCTTAGGACACCCTGGTTCAACCTTGTCGAACTAGTGTAGCCCAGGGAACATCCCTGGGTCCTTAGTGAGTCTCCAGGGCTCTATTTTGTATGGTTTTTCATGCAAAAACCTAGAGAAATTGATCTTAGAACTACGGTGGAGATGGGTTTTAAGGGATCTTGGGCATACCTGGCTCGTTGCTGGGTTTTTCTCCTTGTTTTTCACTCTAGGTTACTCCTCCACAACGGGTTTTCTCCAACCTTTTGGGCTGCCATTAGAGGCGCCAAGAGCTCTATTTATAGAGCTATGAGAGGGTTCTGGAGGGGGCTCTCACCGCCTTTAAATGGCTGTGGAGAAACCTCCAAAATGACAGTGATTTCACCTCCAATCACTGCCGTTCTAGAACCCTCTAGGAGGTGGAAGATGAAGGGTGCTCGTATAAAAATGGGCCCCTGTGTTTTGTAGCTAAATCCGTTTTTGTAAAAATTACAGTTTTGCCCCTGAACTTCAAAGGGCCATAACTTGCTCATTTTAACACCATTGTGGGTGATTTTAGTCTTGTTGGATTCCTTTTTCTGAGACACATCTAATGGTATCATTTTTAGGACCAAGTTTCTGGGTTCAACCAAGGCGAATAGTGAAATGACCAAAATGCTCTTATCTTCAAAATTGAACTTTTCATGGGATTTTAATATTACAAAAATTAGGATCATTACAGGTTTTGAAGAGGAAGGTAAGGGGAACTAGAATCTGGATTCTAGTTCCATTTTCAATGCCAGAGAAAGGATGTCAGTGGAGGAGCTATAGGCTGAGGAAAAACCCTAGCCTGCCTGTTCGTCGCAGACGTCAGCAACCTAGGACAGGCTATTTCCCTGGCCAGGCACATGTGGGGACTGCTGCTTTGGCTGGAAAGAGAGGAGAGAGAAAAAGAAAAGAAAAAAGAAGGAAAAAGGAGAGGAGAGAGAAAGAGAAGGAAAGAGGAGCAAAGTCCAAGGAGTTTGTGCAATTTCATGCAGACTATAGGAGGGGTATTTATAGGGTTATTTTTGCATTATTTTAATTAAAATTTTAATTATTTTTTATTTTAAATGATTTTTCACTTTTCATATAAAATTAAAAGCATATTCCTCATCATTGATATTCCTTGATCTGGTTGTCCCCCAACTCACCTAAATTTTGTGGACCTCATACAAAAGTGAAATGGCTATTTTACTCTTCTGGGTAAATGTAAATTCACAAAATTACTAAAAATGGGGATTTTTCACCTGAGCTAATATTTCAGCGTGCTTACAGTCATTCTGACTAGTTTCCTACGAATGATTCTAAATATCTATGTTTCAAGACCTAATTATTTTTCTAAAATTTAATATTATATTAAATATGATATTCCACCTTAATTTTCGTAAAAATTCCAATTAATTCTAAATAATTCCAGAAAATTAGAGTTTTTCACACTTTACAAGGGGCAGGTAAGCAATGGAGAAAATGGAAAAACTACCTTGTTTGAAATTACATAGCTCCAAATGTCAACAATCTAAGGCTGTACATAGTGCCTTCCATTTACTCTGACATCATTGACCAGGAGGTTTGGAATGCATTTGTACAGTGCCGCACCTCTGCCGAGTTTGAGGTATGTGCAGAAACAATGCTCCATTCTTTTAATTACATGTAACGTTCAATTAGGGCACTTGATCACACATGTAAAAATGTGCTGGCAAAGAGTGCAAGGGTAAAAAAGGTGCATGAAACAAATATGCAGCACCACCTAACTTGGATGGCTATGCTCATTTAAAAGAGCGCAAAGTAAGCATCTATGACAATTTATCCCATTCAATCTAATGCTACTATAGTTATGTACATGTTCTCTAACTCTAGTGCCTTTGCTTGATAGCAAAAAAAAAAGCTGAGACTACAGAACCCATTGATCTCTTCATCCTTTAGAAGATAGTGCATTTAGTGGTCTGTACTAGCAACAAGTTTGTAGATGAAACTACTGCACAAATTACTTAGTGCATAGTAAGTGGTTCCACCTGTCTATAATTTTTTTTTACAATTAATTAGATGAAATGATCATGTGTTTCTAATTAAATTTTGCAGGACATTCTTACACAAGAAACTACTACTATAGGCACTTTAAGTAGCACTGCTGCCAAAGATGACATCGTGTATAAGGCTATGGGAAATAAGTAGGACTACCCTAGTCAAGTTAGGGGCATGGGTCAAGGTGTTATTCCTTCTAAATTCTTTGGCAGAGGCTGTATACCTAAAGTTCAAGATGATGAGTAGGCCTACAATGAGTTCATTGAGAAAATAAAGGATGATACATTTAGATAGATGCGTGAGGGAGGTTTTGATGATTGTTACTCCACCTCCTGCTCATAATACGTGCCCTACTGTACCTCCATCACATGCGAGCTGTAATTCCCCAACTAAAGAAGATAATGATGGACATCCACCTTCCCTCAAAAAGGAAATTCTTGCCCAGGAGGTATATACATTGACAAGGTTATTAATTTCCTTTTGCAATAATTCTATATCTCAACCTCTCTGCTGCATATTTAATTTGCAGGTGGGTCAATGCATGTTGGCCTTCGATTCTTGTCAAAATATCGTGGCAATCGATTCATGCTATGAGCATGAATCAAATGTTTTATACAGAATTAGCATGCCATTACATACTAAGCGTGTGTCCATTACCATGGCTTTGAATGCTAATGCCTACCTACCATTCTCATTAGAAATGGAAAATATTATAACCGTTGGATAGGAAATTGCATATCACGTTGTCCAGAGGCATTAGTCATTCCCATATAGTCCACGGTATGTATCTTATCAGACCTTCCTCATTAATATTTTTTAGTTAAAGACCTCACTTAATTGTTTAATAACTCTATATGTTTAATCAGCAACAAAATGAGGCACCGAGATTGACTGCCATTACAGTGTCACCTTTGGCTACTGCACCAATGGAATAGGTGCTTGTATATATCTTTGGTTTTTCTTTCATCATAAATTAGGCCCTCTTTATAGATTAATATTATATTATTCATATGAAAATTTATACATCTTTAATAGTAGCTGACCTAGGAACGTGTGGAAGTCCCACCTAACATGCCTTTGTCACTTAGGTTAATCTATGGTCTCATCAACAACAATATGGTAATAAATCTTATACAAATCAAGCAGAGAGTGCTTGCCAAGGATGTTGTTGAAGTGCCACTTATGGGAGAGCACATATTATGAGTTTGCCTATGGGATCAGTTGAGCACCCTCACATTGTCTTCTACATGGGGTATATGCACATAGTTGCTTGTAAATCACTTGGTATTTAATTACATATTATATTTTAATGGTATATGTAACAAATATTTCTTTTATGTAGCTTCTTGAATGATGCTACTAACCTTTTTGAGGGTTAGGGTACACTTTACCAATTCCTTGTCATTCCTGAAGCAACGGAGCAATGGCTAATCAAGAGGCACATTCAGGATATTTTTCCAGGCTTCTTTTGCTGCTCTCAGGGATAAGGCTTAATGATTCCATACAATAACGAGTAAGTTTTAATTTTCTTGTTGTCTTCCCAATTTATTCTTTACTTAGTGTTTGTCAACTTCCATTACAATCTATATGACTGTCTATGTAGGTCTCATTGGATGCTACTTGTTTTGGATGTACATGATGATCATGCTTTTTTTTTTTATTCTTATCGAGCGCACAGCCGTCCTGCCCTCACAGATATTATAGATAAGTAAGCATTTATTTTTTTCATGTGTTATGTGTAGATAAGTAATTTGTTATTCATCTACAATGAATTTGAATTTTAAATTTGTAGGACTTAGTGGGAATGGGCTACAGTGACCAAGACTTTACAACCACCAAAACTCACATGGAAGAATGTCAAGTTATATGAAATAGTTAATTACACTAAATTATCACTAATTAAACCTACATTATTACAAATGTTATTTATAAGTTCTTTTTTGTTGTCCTTGTTGCACCATGCCTTAAACAATAGTTTAATTGGGAGTGTGGGTATTATGTCCTGAGGTACATGAGGATCCTCATATTTGATTGTACTCATGTCTCCCATTTAAAAAAGGTAAAACACTTTTTATTTTTTATAATCTTATATTTTTCTACAATTTTTAAGGATGTAGCTAATTTCTTTTAGCTTAATTAAATATGTTGTATTTCAAGTTGCTATGCTTTCTGAGTTGATAAACAAGAAGAGTTTCTCCAAAGTAAAACTCAATGAAATACGAAATGAATGGGCTAAATATTTAATGAGTTTCAATCAGATTACTTGGAGTAACTACATGAACTTGAAATACATAATAAAGTATTTTTTCATTGACTTGTGTGTGTTCCTTTATATTTTATTATTTTTTTAATATATATATATATATATTAATTTTAAGCAATGAATGAGTGGAAATTTAGAGTGTGGGAATAAATGAGTATGGATGAAGTGAATTTGGAGTTTGAACATGAAGTGAATATGTGGCAGTTGAATTATATAACTTTTACGAGATGAAGAATGAGAGGGTTACTTAGAATGTGTATGGATTTACAAATGAAGTGAATGTGGATGTCATAAACAATACATATATTGTAGTTTCTTATATAAATTATTTTCAAGATAGATGTGGATGGATTATGATGAGTATGGATGTTTTGTAGCCATTATGGATGTATTAGGTTTTATCTTTTAAGAATGATTCGGGGTATCAAGAAAGAAGTGGATGCATGCCATATTAGATGTTTGTTTTTCATGTTTATAAAGAATGTTTGTATTAGGCATATATAATGTTTATTATTCAGTGTATACATAGGTGGTAGTGTATCATGGAAGATGTTAATGCATTTTAGTGGATAGTAGTTTGGAATGTATATGGAGATTGAAGTTATTAGGTGTATACACTACTAAAATTGTGGCTTTATAAGATGGCAAATATAAGACGGTTTTATCACAATGGTCTTATATAAAATTCATATAAGACAGTTATGGATACCCGTCTTATATACTATAAACAATATAAGACGGGTTTCACATAACCGTCTTATGTAAAATTATATAAGATCATTCTGAAAAACCATCTTATATTATTAGCTTCATATAAGACAGTTATCCAGAACAGTCTTATATTACTCTACTAATATAAGATGGTTTTACAGAACAGTCTTATATAAAATTACATAAGATGAGTCTTATAACTGTCTTATATTTTTTATATCTTATAAAGTTGAAATGACTCTCAGCTTATTTGATGAAAACTCGAACATTGTGTTGGATTTATGTGTACTTTGTCCCAAACTTGCATTTTCTCGGTTGATATCATTTGGGGTAGTATTCTTTCTTGTACTTTTTCATTATATATGTTTACTTTATTTGATGTTTATGGCTATAAAATTCCTTTTCTTTTTCTTGTTGCATTTTGTATATATGATACATATATTTTATGTATGTGCATGATGCTGGCGAAGAGGGTGAGTGGGTGGAATCTTAATGTATATGGGGGGGATAAATAAAAGTGCATGTATTTGTTATAGTAGTATGAGCTTTGTAGTACATGAGTATATATGACCAACTTAGTTCTTGATGATCAGATCATTAATGATCACAATGGTTACAAAAAGGAATGATGGGGGTTCCGGGGCAGCACCCTCGAGAAGCAGGGTTTGGGACAGCAGCCTCAGTGGGGGTCCCAGGGGGCAGTGACAGTATGCACCATCTGAAGGTTGAAGCCCAAGTTGTAATTGTAAAATTGTCAAGTGTGAAAAAAAAATTGGGCAAGGGAACATTTTACTCCTAAAAAGAATATTAATATAGGAAAGGTATAAGAACTGTCTTTTATTCATAACAATATAAGATTGTTATGAGTAACCATCCTATATTTAAGTGAATATAGGATGGTTCTCATACCCATCCTTTATTGAAAGTAATATAAGATGGGTCTGTGGAACTGTCCTTTATTCAAAAGAGTAAAGGATGGTTCTACAGACCAATCCTATAATCTTGTTTATATAGGACAGTTCTAATGAACCATGCTTTATTTGTTTTTAAATATCCAAGCTCTCTTCTTCCCATTTTGAATTTTACAAACCCCAAAACCCTAGGAGAAGAAGAAGAAGAGAGGAAAAAGAGATAGAAGAAGAGAAAGAGGAAGATGAGATGAGATGAGGAGAGAAATCACGCCCCCTCCAACCCCTCCTCCCATGATTATTTAAAATCGGGCCTCTTCCTCCCCTTTCCGCCATTCAAAATTTTGAATTTCAAACCCCCAAAACCCCTGCGTGGAGAAGAAGAAGAGGGGAGAGGAGAGAAATCACGGCCCCATACAATTTTTTACAAAACCCCTTCCCACACCACCCCCCATATTTCCCCCATTCAAATTTTCCAAACACAAACCCCTAAAACCCTCGAGGAGAAGAAGAAGAAGAAAAAATAGGTAAAATTTTCTCGTTGGATCTCTCTCATTTCTTGACTTTATAGTTATCTAATCCTTTTAAATGCTTGTAAATCCTTTTCTATGCATGTTCTACCATGTGTTTTCTACTGTATGTCATGTTGATTTTGGGCTTCTTTAATACTTCTAAATGCTTGATTATGATCATGCTAGATAATCTCTATTGAGTCTAAGAAGACCCATGTCTTATATTTTGATGTTTCATTCAAAACGGCATGCAAAATGTAGATTGAATGTGTTTTTACCATGCATTTTTTACTGTATGTCATGTTGATTTTGGGCTTCTATAATACTTGTAAATGCTGGATTATGATCATTCTAGATATCCTTAATTGAGTTTATTAAGACCCATATCTTAGATTTTGATGTAATATTTGTTTTCTTGCAGGTTGATTTGAGGAGTAAGAGTTACTTCCAATTAGAGATAGATGATAACATAATTGAATGGACTAAATTTTTTTTATTTTTAATATGTAGACATATGATGTTATTGAACATGTATCAATTTTATGACAGATATATAACTTGCATTGCATTAATTAGATCCGTATGTTCCTTTTACCTTAATTTATGTCTATTCATGTTTTCTTTATTTCACTAAGTATGGAGAAGTTTGACGTGGAATGTGGAAATGTTGGATGTGTATGAGTGTATGAATGTATGAACAGATGATGTGTTAAAATCCAAAAACTGTAGGAACAATATATGAACATAAACCAACACAAATGTGAAGAAATTATAAGCAATATAGGACGGTTTTTCAATAACCATCCCATATGTAGATATCCATATAGGACAATTTTTGAATAACCATCCTATATACACCTCTTATAATTTTTAATATAAGACGATTGTACCGTCTTATATGACATTTCATTTTATAAGAAGGCCAGGTATAAGATGCTTTGGTAACCATCTTCTACATCTGTTTTTGACCATCTTATAAGCCCCTCATCATAGTAGTGATATGATGTTTGGTTTTTCATGTTTATAAAAATTATTTAAAGTATTACATGCATAGAATGTTTGTTGTTCAATGTATATATAGGTAGTAATGTATCAATAAATTAAGATGTAGATGCAATGTAGTGGTTGTTGGTTTTCAATGTTTGTGGAGATTGAAGTATTTTAATATATACATGGTATTGTGTATTAAGAAGTGGATGAACACTATTTGTAAACAATTTTTTCATGTTTATAAATATTGTTTGAATATCAGGTGTTTGTTATTCATTGTATAAATGAGGTGGAGTAAACAAACAAATTTGAAAAAAAAAAAAAAATTAAAGTCATTTTTGTACAACACGACTTTAAAAGTTGACCCATTTAAAGTCATTTTGTTGAAAACAACTTTAAAATTCATGATATATTTAAATATGCCAACTTTCGAAGTCGCTATTATAAAAATGACTTCTAAAATCACAAACTTTTGAAGTCATTTTTATATAAGTGACTTCAAAAGTTCATCCAAATGAAATTCTTTTGAAGTCGTTTATCTGAAAATGACTTCTAAAGTCATCAACTTTAGAAGTCCTTTTTTTGTAAGTGACTTCAAAAGTCAATTAAAATTTGGTTGTTTTTGAAGTCTCTTACAAAGAAACAACTTCTAAAGTTGATGACGTTAGAAGTCATTTTTATAAAAGCAACTTCAAAAGTGTATGACTTTTGAAGTCGTTTAAAAAATATGTCTTTAAAAGTTTGTGACTTTTAATTAAATGACTTTCAAAGTTGACGACTTTCCAAGTCGACTCAATAGAAGTCACTTAGTAAGTGACTTCTATTATCACTTTTAATCAACTTTAAAAGCCCCCATGTAGTAGTGGTAAAATAATGAACTCTAAGAAATTAAATGAAGTGCTTACAGTTTATACTTGTGTATAGGAGTAAATTCTCACTTGGAGTTGCATGCATCACACAATTTGACCTCATATGGGAAGGAAGAGAAATCAGATAGAAAAAATTGGAGAACTCTACAACGAGATTGGAGGTCTTGAGAATCAGACATAGTACCATTGCAGCAATAGATCTCTAGTTGTCACTCAAATTGAGACTCTTAATAAAAGTCTTGTACATTGTGGAATATCAGTTATACTGGTCACTTCTCAAGTCAAGAAAAATAGAGTAGACTGAAGTAGAATAGCTAACAAAAGATCATACTTTCTCGCTTGTTGTGATAAAGGGCAATGCAAGAAAGAGAAGCAAATTAAGAGAAGAATGTACTTGTTGATGCTACTGAGGCACTCATACAAATATAATTACACACATCCTCATTTTGAATTAAGGAAATTCTTCTTCTATCACTTTCGCTTTTGCATGTAAGATTTGATCTTGACTTGTCAAACTATACTTTTTGTCTAGACTTTAAAGGCTTGAACCTTGTATAACACCCTATAATACATGATTCTGAATTCAATGTTAGCACATGGGACTTTTGGATAACCCAACTTACCTATGTAGGGACTTGTAATGATCACCTTTAGATTATGATGAAGGTGAAAGCATAGAGAAAGATCTATGAGTGGGTAATATACTTTGTGGGAAGGAGGTATGATCTTCGATCATGTTAAGTGGAAAGATTAAGAGAATCAATGTAATAACCCTAATTTTTCTAGTTATATTTGATATGAATTGAAAATTTTGGAAAAACATGACTAAAAAATTGTATTCTAAGAAATTAACTTTTTATAAAAAAAATGGAATCAAGGGTTGAAACATAGATATTTGGAATGTACTCGAAAAATTGAGTCCCACGTTTATAAGCACCCTAAAATCGAAGTTCAAATGAAAATTTCATATTTTCCTTAATTTTTGGAATTTAATTTTACTTATAAGGTTAAAATGATAATTTTATTTTTGTGCATGGTTCACAAAAGTTAGGTGAGATGTGAGTCAGCTACTTATTTGGTAAATAGTCTTTATATAAGCATTGCATACATGTTTTAGAACTAGTTGCATAAATTGCACAATTTGTGATGATTGATATTCGAAATATATGCATATTTATATGCATTGCTATACTGTTTTGAAACTCATTGCATAGATTGCATGATTTACGATGATTGAAATTGGGGTTACATGTATCTACAAATTTTTTTTTGGGGCTATTAAGCCTAGTGGGCACTATGCTGAGAGGTTGTTGATGGGGTTGGCCTCCTGTCCTCTATCATAGAAAGTGGATGGTATCACTGTCAAAATGGCATTGTCCCTTTCTCGACTATTGTGGTAAACAGGGATGACCACTGGAGGTGTTCACGTTACCCTTTTCTAGGACAGCCATGGTCGCCGTGGAGGCTATGGTGGGTTGGTCTCTAGATACCGAATTTTTTAGTACACAATGTAATGGATTTTTTATGATAATAGTCAACAATCATTCATGAGTTCAAGCATTAAGGTTCAAGGAAAGGGTTTAGGGTATGTACATAAGTGTTCAGGGTTTAGGGTTCAAGTGTTCAGGGAACAAGGTGGGGTTAGGTTAAGTCCTTAGGGTTAAGGTTTAGGGTACTTGCATAAGGTTTCAGGGTTTAGGGTTTAAGTGTCCAGGGAACAAGGTTCAGGGTTAGGGTTCATAGTTGATCTACATTTAATTAATTTTAAATGAATATATGTATATGATTAATTTTATGTTAGTACATCACAATATCTAATAATTAATACACAATGAAATGAATTTTTTATGATAATAGTTAATATTCAATCATGGGTTCAGGCATCAAGGTTTAGGTAAGGGTTCATGGTACGTGCGTAAGTGTTTAGGGTTAGGTTAAGGGCCTAGGGTTAAGGTTCAAACTAAGGGTTTAGGGTTCAAATGTTCAAGGAACGGGGTTCGAGGTTAGAGTTAAGGGCTCAAGGTTAAGGTTCAGAGTTAGTTTTCTTGATACCAAATTCACATAATTCAAACATTTGTAAATTGTTATTTAAGAATCAAAGATCTTAAATAACTAACACTATAAATTTAAGAGATTGATCTTTTTTGTTGCTAAATTTGTTATACATAAAGAAGTTGTTTATATGATAAATGACTTAAAAAGAGTACACTTTTAAAGTCTTTTACTGATAAAAGACTTTAAAAGTCTACACTTTTTTATATTTTTTATAATTTTTTAATCAAAATATATACACCTTTTATATTAGTACTTCACAATATCTAACAATTAATACACAATGAAATGACTTTTTTATGATAGTCAACATTGATTCATGCATTATTTTTACGGACATATATATAGCTACTACCAATCCATATAGCTCATGACAAAAGCATAGCTAAAAATTATAAATTTGAAATTATATATATATATATATATTACAACTAACTAATATACATATGTCACATACCCCAAAATATATATTGTTTTCAAACCCAAGCACCTTCCTCACCATTATCATGCACATAATCCTCATTCTCACAAAGTAGTGCTTCAATTAATGGGATTATTTTGATAATAGAAGGGTAATTTATTTAAGTATCTCTTAGATCATCTTCTTCATAAAAATCCGTCGAACAAGATGATAAAATAGTTGACCATCTCTTATCACGTCCATCTTGTACGTAAATTACTTGTTTTGCTTGAGATGCCAAAATAAATTGATCATTTTTGTAGTTCATCCTATTGAGGTCAACCAATGTCAATCCATGGGCATCAGTTTTGATGCTGTTGTGTTTCACCTAATCCACACTTAAACATAACTACAATTCTGAAAGTATAACCCAAGGCCCAAATCTCTCTTATAACCCTATAATAAATATCATCTACCACTATTGGCCTGTTATACTTTAAACTTGAAAAGAATGTATCTTTCACAACTAAGCTAACTCCACTATTTTGTTACACTCTTGAGTTATTACGGTCTTTTGTGTAAAAAAGATAACCATTGATGGCACATCTAGCATATTTTATTACTTTTGGTCATGGTCCTATCGCCATCCAAACCAAAGTTTTTGATATACCTAATCTTGAATCTATGTATATTCATAATAGGAAGGCTTAAGTAAGATTAATATTTACATATATATATATATATATATATATATATATACAGAATGTAGTTTTTTAATTAATATTAAGTGAGAATTCTTTTACTTTGCCTTCTTATGTAACCAATTATTAAAAGTGTGATAATGCTCAGATTGTAGCCACTTAGGTTTCTTTACGTAACTTAGTACATAAATGTGTTCACTACATACACATAAACAAATTAATAGAGTAATTAAAGAAAATGTAATTAACCATCAATAATTAAATTTTACATAAGTGCATGTATGATCGACTTACTCAATGTATGGTTGGGCTTCATCAACATTTCACAACACATAAAAGATGTGCCTAGTCTCTTTCTTTATAGTCAACAATCGATACACGACCACTCGATAGAGGTTTGCCAACCATGAGATCATGAACTGCAACTGATTGTTTCTTTCTTAGGATTCCAATGGCATCTACTCTTATGTACATACCCTTTTAAAATTTTCATGTACCTCTTAAATAGATATAGCCATCGCAAGTAAACTGGACCACAAAGTCTACCTCATCAATAAGGTGCATTTTTAAGTATACCATGATGTCAAAGAAGGATGGTGGAAAGATTGTCTCAAGCTCACATAAGGTTGTGACTAGATGACCTTGAATTTCATGTAATTTTGAAACATCTACCACCTTCTTATACAAAGCATTAAAGAAGTAGCAGAATTTTGTAATAGCTCCCCCAAATTTGTTCGGTAATACCTAATGTATTGCTATTGGTAGTAGTTGCTACATCAATGCATGGCAATCGTGGGACTTCTGTAATGACCTGGGTTTTTGTATGCATTTTTAAATGCAAAACTAATTCTTAATGTAGGATTGACCCTATTTGAAAACACTTTTACAAAACAATGCAATGCAGCAAAAAAAAAAACTTTTTCTTTTAAATTCACTTTGAAAACCCTGGTGTCATTTTTCTTTTCTCAAAACAATGATTCTAGGTAAAATGAGGGCTCATTTCTACCGAAAATCTGGCAGAGTTTCCCTTTTTTTTAGGCAATAGACATTTAACACATGTCATTGCGAAGTACATGATAAAAATTCATTTGAATTTCAAAATATAATTGGAGACACCGTCTCCTTTTCAAAATATCTAACATGCAACATTCCCAAGATTTATCAACCACAACCCAATTACAAATTAAATCACATATAAGATTTGAATATCATCAATAGTCAACATAGAATGAGTTTCTTAGTGAAACTCTAGATTACCTTGCTTTTTATCCTCTTGAAATCTTCAAGTGGTTTTTCTCGGAGCTTTAATCTTCTTTCTAATTCTTTCTGAGCTGACCTGTGGTAAAAATAGTAGAGTGAGTATACAACATACTGAGTAGATAACTTAATACTGCAAAATTGAAATCATGACATACACATACAATGACTTGAAGAGTGATTTTTCTGGTAATAAAATCATGTTGTCATATAAGTCATTTCATGGAATGCATCATAGTAGTATATACATGTATGTATGTCATCAACAAAATCTATATCATACTTACCAATCAAGTATCATATCATTACTTTAAAATTCAAAGTAAGATTTAGTGAAACTACATGATGGCCATTTTCAAACTATATGCAATATAATTTCAAATAACCAACTCATCATGTAAAAACATATCATCTAAAGTAAAACAAAATACCGCAATAAGTCTTTTGACAACATATGTCAAGTTGACCAACCATACAGGGCAAATCACCAAGTCTCCTTTTTGCAACACATGCAGCCGAACTAACCATATGGGATAAATCATCAAATGTCCTTTTGCAACACATGCAGGTGGACTAACCTCATAGGGTAAATCACCATATGTCCCTTTCCAACACATGCAGGCGGACTAACCTAGTGTCCCTTTGCAACACATGTAGGCAAACTAACCAAGTGTCCATTTGCAACACATGCAGGCAGACTAACCTAGTGTCCCTTTGCAACACATGTAGGCGGACTAACTTGTGGTCCCTTTGCAACACATGTCGACAGACTAACCTAGTGTCCCTTTGTAACACATGCAGGCGGACTAACCTGAGGTCCCTTTACAACACAAGCAAGTGGACTAACCTCGTAGGCAAGCACCACCAAAAGATCACATCATACATCTCAAAACATATAAAATAGTATGCATACTTTATGCAAAATGATATATCTCAAATATTCTTTTCAAAGCATGGTCAATAACTAATCCAATTCATTTTCATATTAATATATCTCAAAACTGTATCATATGACATGCATATCTCATACGAAACTATGCATTTTAAAGCTTTCTTTCCAAAATAAGGAATTCATTTATATACAAGTCACTATTTTCTCATGTCTCATAAATAAATTAAGTAATTGAATACTATGAATTGAATAACTCATGTTTCTTTCCAAATTAGTTATGCAACATGAATTTAAACCCAAATATCAATTTACATGCTTCAGTTGTAAGAATATCGTGTAAGAAACAGAAGATGAATCATGAATTTTATAAGAAAATCATATACACTCACATCACATATACGTATATATATGCACCATGTCATTGGTATAATAATTCCAAAACATTCTAAATCAAAAATAGTTCTTAAATCATTTTCTCATTTTGAAGATCATTTGAAACTTGGCAATATCAGATCACCTACCTCTTAAGACAGTTTATCCTTTCTCCATAGCTTTTATAGTCCACTCTCCACCATAAATTAACTTGCGTGTTAATCCATGCTACTAATAAAGTTGATGTTCACAACATCAGTTCTAACTATCATACCATTATAAATCCATAACTTATACTTTTACTCATCTCACGGTCTAACAGTTTAGACCATTTCATGGTCATAAAACTATTAGACTTAGGATCTCTTATTGATCTATGGTTAATCATTTTTTTTCATCAGTTTATCATTTAAAGGTCATATTTGCCTATTCTAATGTTTTGTTGTCATTATTCCTAAGTTATACATGGAAGATAGGATCATATCCTTATATGATCTGCCATGTAGTATACAAATCAATGATTCAATGGTCCTACCTTCTTAAATTACATAAACTAGTATAATATTCTTTGAATAGCAATTCTAATTGAAATTTGATGATCAAATTCCATTTATATCCATATAAACAATACCAAATAGTCAACCTTCTGTACATGATTGTGATCCAACCATTAACTTTATTTTTGTTGTTCATATATATTGGATTAATGTTCTAATATGAACTTTTCTCTAGTTTTAAACAATTTCAGGTTTAAATAACACAATAGCAATGTTTGATAGCAAGACCGTGTTTTCCTTGCTTGTATGAGAAACACATATGGCCTGATTCACATCTGCCAAAGTAAATTTCAACACCTTATTCATGTGGATGCTTCCAACATCAGCAAAAAAAACCACAGAGAGAATGATCTAATAAACACAACTTTGTAACTCATTGTTTGTGCATGCATTAATGCTTCATGACACAGAGTTGAGAAAGCTTGTTGCTCATGGACCAATGATATTCTCCCTCGAATGAGGATTGTCCTTAAAATTGAAAGCGTCCCATAGAAGGTCGAAGATGCATTTTGCATAAGAAATGACCTCAAAGGTACATAATATACTTTCAAACCACAAGTCATATAGCATATTCTAAAGCGGTTCCTGTAGGCATGTGTCATGACCACCACCTAAACTTTTATGCATGATTCCCAACTTAGACTATTGCTGGAAATGTCTAGAAAATGTTAGAGCAAGGTAATAGGCTTCGATCACAACCATGCACCTCTGTCCATGCTGGTTTTCCACAGCAATTCCCTTGGATCACAATTCAACTAGTGGGGTTTTACTCTAGATTCCACAATAAACTAGATGAATAGCTTGGATCTGTCTGTTATGAATGATTCAACAGTCACAACTCCTTGAGAGCATCAAATCTACCTTTTTGAGATGATTCGATAGCTAGGGCACACTATAAATGGTCAGGTCTATTTGTTATAGATGATCCGACGTCCAATACTCTTTAAGAGCAGTCAGATCTACCTTCTACATATGATCTGATAGCTAGGGTACCTACAAATGATCAGTTCTGTCTTTTACAGATCATTTGATGGCCAACAAGCATTAAGAGCAGTCGGATCCACCTTATACAAATGATCTGACAGATACAATTTCTATAAATGGTCGGATCTGACCATAGGGTTTTGGATTTGATGATCGAAACTCAAATGAGAATTCCCAGAGTTCTAATCAGTCTCCAATAACCTCTGATATCAAAAAATTTCTCTGTTTTCTCTCCAAACCCTAGATCTACATGAAATTCTTAAAAATAGTAATTTTAAGTAAGAATCCTACATCTATAACGTTCACAACCCTCAATCGTAACTGAAAAAGACATGATTCAACCAAATTTTTTGGCAATTGCCTCGTGCGTACTGTTCATGCTTTGCTTCTTGGTCGTTCCTCCTCTGATCAAGGCATAAACAAAGTGGTTTCATTCCCCTCTATGTGCAGCATAGAATGGACAGCCAGATTAACAATCTGGGCCACCATTGTTGCCAACGCGCTCCCCATCCTCAGGCGTGATGAAAAAACCCCAAACCCTCTTTTCTTTCTTCTCTGACGTGGTTGGATTTTTCCAGCACCAGAGTCTCCTCTCTCTCTCTCTCTCTCTCTCTCTCTCTCTCTCTCTCTCTCTCTCTCTCTCTCTCTCTCTCTCTCTCTCCTCCTCCTCCTCCTCCTCCTCTCTTCTTTCTTCGTCCTTTCCTCTTCTTCTTCTTCTCTTCTTCCCCTACCGTCGGGTTTGGGAAATAAATGTTAAGTCTGTTTCCGATGCCTTTATCAAATGTGGGCCCCTCCACTAAATTACTTATATTATTTGTTTTCTCTTCTTTTTTTTTTCCTTTTATATGTTAAATACTAATCATTATGTTTTTCCACATCATTCCACCCAGCCCAAGTTTAGTCAGTGTGAATGACTGTTACACGTCCTCACCTCACTACTAGTGGACCCATATTCCAGCAAGTGGGGCTCACTTGTAAAATTGCCCTTTGTAAGAAAATAAGTGATTTATTCATCCAAACTTCAATTTCAACAAACTTAGTGTCATTGGAATCATTTTTCCAAGTACAATCCCAATATGGATGTCTTAACACTTGATTTGATGTCTATAAAACTTTCACTTATAAAACTTCAAAAATTACAAATTTTAATATTCTCTTTTCAACCCAACTTAAGATAATTCAAAATTTTACTTAAATTCATTTTTAAAAATTAGGGATGTGACATCCTTCCCTCCTTAAAGGAATTTCATCCTCGAAATTCTTTTGATGTTATCTTCTAAACAACTCTAAATGTATCGTCATCTCATCTTTAATATAAGTTCTCATAACTCCTTGACATTCATATATTTTCAACTTTAAACCCTAAACATTTGTGCTGCTTAATAGCATAACTTCCTATTTGTGTTAAGAAAAATTGAATAGATTTTGCTGTGCACTCTGATCTTTACAATCAGATCACAACAACCATTCCTCAATCATGGGTAGTATAACTTCACACATTCTGAATAATCATTTCCTTGTCGATAAAAGTTCCAAGAGTAGTTTAAGTCATAATTAAATTCATGCTATCATATTTCATCTCACTTCACACCAAGGAATTCCGAAACTAATACATTAAGTTCAATACTTTCACCTATCATCTTTTTACGTCAATGACGAAAGTTTTTCACATGTAGATTTCTAACTATTAGTTTTCTGTTACTTGTACTCTATTTACTGTAGTAGCTTCTACTTATTAGGAACACCATTATATAGATACAATTCCCGACCCCTTTCTTAAGAAATTGCTATAGACTACAAAATTTCCACTTTGATAAGTACAATCACATTCCTCAGTAAGGCGTCTATCAGTCTTCTCAAGAAAGATAACATATACTCATTTTCAAGACCTGACTTAGTCTAAAACACTTCATTACTTCTCTATATCATCAAATGCAACTCCTATCCTCATTGTGATCATTAACTATATAATTAACCAATCCATTCCTGATATAATAAGAAAGTCTCCAAAATGTTTTAAAAAGATTAAGCTAGCCTCTATTTATCTCTCCAATCATAACTAAGACTTGTCATGAATGACTATATGTAATTTGGTTCACCTAACCATGTCAGAATTCTATACAGGATATTAAATTACACATATACTATCTACAGCTTAAGCAAGCTCATATGATATAGAAGAAAGCATAGAATTAGTATCTAGTGAAATCTTAATAGGTTTGTTATTTGTATTTGAAGTGTGCCTTCTATCTCTATATCTGATGCCCGTGTTTGTCTTGAGGTGATTTCAAGTACACGACCTTCCCTTTTAATGATCTCATCTTTTTTAAGCTCTTCTTCTTTCTCTTTCTTTGGACAGTGCATGGTGATGTGTCCCATATATCTACAAATGTACCACTTGATGCTACTGCAATGTTTGCTTGGATGATGGTTCTTGCACCATGGACATGTTTTATATACTAGTGTTTTATTCCTGTTGTCACATTGCCACTCCTATGGAGGATGGGGACTTGGAGACTGTATTAATCATTTTCCTCTATTGGCATGCCCACTTGTGCCGGTATCCCTTTTCCACTTTTGTCAATCTCCCAATGTCCTTTGATAATCCTTCTCAAAAAGAGAAGCTAACTCTACTTTCTTTGCCATAGTATTAGGTTGAAACCCTATAACTCTATTTCTCAAACTAGGGTTTAACCCATCAACAAATTTCTCTATAGCATTAGCCTCTGTGATACATACCATGGGTGCAAATCTACAAAATGAATCTGTTCTCATATTGTCTTACTATAGAATTTTCATACTCCAAATTCATAAATTCTCTCTCTTTTTCTTTTCTCATATGTCTTGGAAAATACTTTTCATAGAAGACAGCTTTAAATTCTTCCCAAGAAATGACATCTTTTCCTTCAAAATTTACTTGTTCAGCCATTTCCAACCAAAAGGTTGCTTCTCCTGTCAAGATAAAAGTAGTCATTACTACTTTTCTGTTCTCTAAAATTTTCATTGCTTTCATGACCTTCTCTACTTCAAAAATCCATTTCTCTGCTGAGTAGGATTCATCCTCTCCAGAGAATGATGGAGTCAACTTCTTGAATCTTTCCAATTGAGCTTTTGCTCTTTCATTAACTTTATCAGATGTCTCTATTCTAGCAGTTATTTCTATCTGTGGTTGATTCTGGAAAAATTGGCCTACGTGCTGCATGAATTTCTGCACTGTTTCAAATGATGAGGCTTCTTGCTTAAGGAAGTTGTCAGGATTATTCTTATTCTTAGGGCTCATATGCTTACTTATCATACGTGGCATTTCTGCAATTTCACATGTACACAACTCTAACCAAGTACTGATACTCTAGTTATTAATATTTTCAATGTGACATCTACTTTCAAGTTACACTAATCCTATAAGAGTATTTTCTCTAATTACTTACACTAAAACATAAATTTCTCTTAACAATGTTGACTATTTGTGATTTTTCATTTGTAATTGGCTGTGAATGACATGAATCTAGGCTCTGATACCAACAGTAACGACCTGAATTTTTTATATGCATTTTTAAATGTAAAACTAATTATTAATGCAGGATTGATCCTATTTGAAAACACTTTTATAAAACAATGCAATGTAGAAAAAAACATTTTTCTTTTAAATTCACTTTGAAAACCCCGGTGTCATTTTTCTTTTCTCAAAACAAGGATTCTCAATGAAATGAGCACTCATTTCTACTAAAAATCCAGTAGAGTTTCCTCTGTTTTTCGGACAATAGATATTTAATGCATGTCATTGCGAAGTACCTGATAAAAATTCATTTGAATTTCAAAATATAATTGGAGACTCGTCTCCTTTTCAAAATATCAAACATGCAGTATTCCCAAGATTGATCAAATATAGCCCAATTACAAATTAAATCACATATAAGATTCGAATATCATCTAATAGTCAAGATGGATTGAGTTTCTTAGTGAAACTCTAGATTACCTTGCCTTTTATCCTCTTGCAATCTTCAAGTGGTTTTTCTTAGAGCTTTAATCTTTTTTTTAATTCTTTCTGAGCTGGCCTATGTTAAAAATAGTAGAGTGAGTATGCAACATGCTGAGTAGATAACCTAATACTGCAAAACTGAAATCACAAAATACACTTACAATGACTTGAAGAGGGATTTTTCTGATAATAAAATCATGTTGTCAAATAAGTCATTTCATGGAATGCATCATAGCACACATATGCATGTATATACATATATGTATGTCATCAACAAAACCTATATCGTACTTGCCAATCAAGTTTCACATCATTACTTTAAAATTCAAAGTAAGATTTAGTTAAACTACATGATGACCATTTTCAAACTATAAGCAATATAATTTCAAATAACTAGCTCATCATGTAAAAACATATCATCTATAGTTTAAAAATAAAATAAAAATACCACAATAGGTCTTTTGACAACACATGTCAGGTTAACCAACCATATAGGGCAAATCACCAAGTATCCTTTTTGCAACACATGCAGGCAGACTAACCATATAGGGTAAATCACCAAATGTCCTTTTGCAACATATGCAAGTGGACTAATGTCATAGGGTAAATCACCATATGTCCCTTTGCAATACTACAGGTGGACTAACCTAGTGTCCCTTTGTAACACATGCAAGTAGACTAACCTGTGTTCCCTTTGCAACACATGCAGATGGACTAACCTAGTGTCCCTTTGCAACACATGCAAGCGAACTAAATTGTGGTCCCTTTGCAACACATGCAGGCAAACTAACCTAGTGTCCCTTTGCAACACATGCAGGTGGACTAACTTGAGGTCCCTTTGCAATACAAGCAGGTGGACTAACCTCGTGGGCAATCACCACCAAAAGATACATCATACATTTCAAATCATATAAAATAGTATGCATACTTTATGCAAAACTATATATCTCGAATATTCGTTTCAAAGCATGGCTCAATAGCCAATCCAGCTCATTTTTATATTAGTATATCTCAAAACTGTATCATATGACATGCACATCTTGTACGAAACTATTGCATTTTAAAGCTTTCTTTCCAAAATAAGGAATTCATTCGTATACAAGTCACTATTTTCTCATATCTCATAAGTAAATTAAGTAATTGAATACTATGAATTGAATAGCTCATGATTCTTTCCAAATTAGGTATGCAACATGAATTTAAACCTAGATATCAATTTACATGCTTCAGTTGTAAGAATATCATGTATAAAACATAAGATGAATCATGAATTTTATAAGAAAATCATATACACTCAATTCACATATACGTGTGTGTGTATATATATATATATTCACCACGTCATTGGTATAATAATTCCAAAACATTCTAAATTGAAAATAGTTCTCAAATCATTTTCTCATTTTGAAGATCATTTGAAACTTGGCAGTATCAGATCACTTACCTCTTAAGACAGTTTATCCTTTCGCCATAGCGTTTACAGTCCACTCTCCATCGTAAATGAACTTGTGTGCCAATCCATGCTGCGGATAAAGTTAGTGTTCACAACATCAGTTCTAACTATCATACCATTATAAATCCATAACTTAGATTTTTACTCATCTCACAGTTTAACAGTTTAGACCATCTCAAGGTCATAAAACTATTAGACTTAAGATCTATTATTGATCCATGGTTAGTCATTTTTTTCATCAGTTTATCATTTAAAGGTCATATTTGCCTATTCGAATGTTTTACCGTCATTGTTCCCAAGTTATACATAGAAGATAGGATCATATCCTTATATGATCTGCCATGTAGTATACAAATCAATGATTCAATGGTCCAACCTTCTTAAATTACATAAACTAGTATAATATCCTTTAAATAGAAATTCTAACTAAAATTTGATGATCAAATTCCGTTTAAGTCCATATAAACAATACCAAACAATCAACCTTCTGTACATGATTGTGATCCAACCATTAACTCTACTTTTGTTGCTCATATCTATTGGATTAATGTTCTAATATGAGCTTTTCTCTAGTTTCAAACAACTCCACATTTAAATAACACAATGGCAATGTCTGATTGCAAGACCGTGTTTTCCTTGCTTGTATGGGAAACACATATGGCCTGATTCACATCTGCCAAAGTAAATTTCAACACCTTATTCATGTGGATGCTTCCAACATCAGCAAAGAAAAACCATAGAGAGAATGATCTAATAAACACAACTTTGTAACTCATTGTCCATGCATGCATTAATGCTTCATGACACAGAATTGAGAAAGTTTGATGTTCATGGACCAATGATATTCTCCCTCAAATGAGGATTGTCCTTAAAATTGAAAGCATCCCATAGAAGGTCGATGATGTATTTTGCATCAGAAATGGTCTCCAAGGTACATAATATACTTCCAAACCACAAGTCATATGGCATACTTTAGAGCGGTTCCCATAGCCATGTGTCATGACCACCACCTAAACTTTTATGCATGATTCCTAGCTCAAACTATTGCTGGAAATGTCCAGGAATAGTTAGAGCAAGGTAATAGGCTTTGATCAAGACCATGCACCTCTTTCCATGCTGGTTTCCCATAGCAATTCCCTTGGATGACAATTCAACCACTGGGGTTTTGCTTTGGATTCCACAATAAACTAGATGAACAGCTCAGATTTGTCTGTTATGGATGATCTGACAGTCACAACTCCTTAAGTGCGTCAGATCTACCTTCTTTAGATGATCTGACAACTAGGGCACACTATAAATGGTCAGATCTATCTATTATAGATGATCCAACGTCCAATACTCATTAAGAGCGGTCAAATCTACCATCTACAAATGATCTGATGGCTAGGGTACACTATAAGTGATCAGATCTGTCTTTTACAAATGATCTAATGGCCAACAAGCATTAAGAGCGGTCGGATCCACCTTATACAAATGATTCAACAGCTACGATTTCTATAAATGGTCAAATCTGACCATACAATTTTGGATTTGATTATCAGAACTCAAACAGGGATTCCCAAAGTTCTGATTGACCTCCAATAACCTCTGAGATTAAAAAAACTAATAAAAAAAAAATTGTTTTCTCTCAAAACCCTAGATCTACATGAAATTCTTCAAAGTAGGAAACAATCAAGACCAAAAATGATGGTTTTAAGTAAGAATCCTACCTCTGTAATGTTCACAACCCTCAATCGTAGCCGGAGAAGACGTGATTCACCCAAATTTTTCAGTAATTGCCCCATGCATACTATTCATTCTCCGCTCCTTGGTTGTTCCTCCTTCGATCATGGCAAAACCAAAGGGGTTTCATTCCCCTCTGTGTGCAATGTAGAATGGATGGCCGGATTAACAATCTGGCCACCATTGTTGTTGGCGTGCGCCTCATCCTCCTCCGACATGAAAAATCCCGCAACCCTCTTTTCTTTCTTCTCCGGCGTGGTTGGGTTTTTCCAACGCCGAAGCCTCCTCTCTCTCTCTCTCTCTCTCTCTCTCTCTCTCTCTCTCTCTCTCTCTCTCTCTCTCTCTCTCTCTTCTTCTTCTTCTTCTTCTTCTTCTTCTTCTTCTTCCCCCACCATCAGGTTTCCTCTTTCATCAGGTTTGGGAAACAAACGTTAAGTCTGTTTGTGTTTTCGTTTAAGTGGAGGGGGGGTGCCATTATCAAATGTGGCCCCCTCCTCAAAATTACTTAAATTATTTGTTTTCTTTTCTTTTTTTTTCTTTTATATGTTAAACGCTAATCATTGTGTTTTTTCCTCATCATTCTACTCAGCCCAAGTTTAGTTAGTGTGTATGATTGTTACATGTCCTCACCTTACTACCAATGGTCCCATATTCCAACTAGTGGGGCTCACTAGTAAAATTACCAAATTTCCCTTTGTAAGAAAAATAGTGATTCAAATGTGGCCCCCTCCCCTAAATTACTTAAATTATTTGTTTTCTTTTCTTTCTTTTTTCCTTTTATATGTTAAACGCTAATCATTGTGTTTTTTCCTCATCATTCTACTCAGCCCAAGTTTAGTTAGTGTGTATGATTATTACATGTCCTCACCTAACTACCAATGGGCCCATATTCCAACAAGTGGGGCTCACTAGTAAAATTATCAAATTGCCCTTTGTAAGAAAAATAGCGATTTATTTGTCCAAACTCCGATTTCAGCAAACTTAGTGTCGCTAGAATTGTTTTCAGAGTACAATCCAAATATGGATGTCTCAACACTTGATTTGATGTCTATAAAACTTCAAAAATTAGAAATTTCAATATTCTCTTTTCATCCCAACTTAAGATAATTCAAAATTTTACTTAAATTTATTTTTTAAAATTAAGGATGTTACAACTTCATTCACAACAAATTTAGCTCTTCAATGGAAACAATGTTTTTAAAGTATGAAGAGTAGCCATCTAGGACTTTGAGCTCAAACAAAGTTTTACACATTATTCCCCTCTCCTCTCTATTGAGAGTATAATTTTCCTTAAGAAGGTTTGTTCCTCAACTACCCTTATCCTCTGAGTGCAACCTCCTCTTCAAACCCATGTTCATAAGATCCATTCGAGCTGCAAGTCCATCCTTCGTTTTTCCTGGGATATTAAGCAAGGTACCAGTCAAGCTTTCACACACATTCTTCTCAATGTGCATAACATCAAGCACTTAACATATATGCAATGATTTATAGTATGGCAGAGAAAGGAATATTGATTTCTTCTTCGAACAACTTTTACAATTACTTTCACCTACACGTTTACTTGATTCCATGTTTTCAACATGCTCCAACACTTGTCATCCTATCAACATCTTTGGAGGTGTCCTAAAATTGAACACTTAACATTTATAATTATATTCTTTCTTGTCTTGTTACTTATCCATCTCAACATCCTCATTTTGGCTATGCTCATCCTATATACATGTTGTTCCTTAACAACTCAACACATTAATCTATAGAGCATAGCTAGTATTATAGTCATCCTATAGAATTTTTCTTTTATTTTGAGTGGCACTTTCTATCACACAAAATTGCATAGACACATATCCATTTGTTCCAATCACTTGAATTCTTTGGGTAACACCCCTCTCAATCTCTTTACTCTCATGAATTATTGATAGCAAGTATTAAAAGTGGTCTTTTTAGGAAACTTATTGGTTATCAATCTTTACTATTGCTTCACTCCTACTCTTCTATTTGCTAAAATTGCATTCTTTATGTCCTATCTTAGCTCAACTAATATTTAAATCATTTAGACTCTATAACATTTCTCCACAACTCTATCTTTGTGTTTACACCCTTTTTTATCTTATTAATCAAAACTATGTCATATGCAAATAACATGCACAATGAAATCTCCTCGAGTATATGTTTTGTCAATTCATTCATAACTAAAGTAAAAAAGTATGAACTCAATGCCAATCTTTGTTGCAATTCCTAACATTTGTAACCACTCCCTCATACATATTCTTAATTATGTCTGTATACCCATGAAACCCCTTTTCACCCAACGCCCATCATATTAACTTCTAGCGACCTTCAAGAGTATGTGGTGTATGTGTATAAACACCACATATTCATATTGTAAAGCAAACTTTATAATAGAATGATAAATCAAAAGGTGCACTTGGATTTATCTTGTCCAAGTGCGCTTTACTTATCCCTAGCATACCTCTTATGTATATCCAAGCCGTTCACCAAATTGGAAATGACTTTGGCAGCAAAGTACCAAATTTTTTGCCCATAAGATAATTTATCTCATAGTTCTTTAAGTTGAATATCATAGCCATAACTTATCATATTTTTATTTATGCTAAGAATCATGGAAAATATATAGAATAAACTACTTTATGTGCCTAGAATTTGGTATTTAGCCTATATAAACCATTCCCAACTTAGTGAATAACTTATATCTACAAAAGGGGTAAGCTAGAGGCAAGTAAATTTATATATAAATTATTCTTCGGAATTCATTACATGTTTTAACTTTATTATCAACTACTTTCTCTTTCTTCTCAATGAATAGCAACATCTCAAGAATTTCAATGCATAACAAGTTAGCAATCATAGATGGAAAAGGTGTTCGATTTAAGATGGATTTCAATTTGAAAATAACATAGTTAGAAACCCTACATACAAAAACCTTACATATTCTTCACTTAACCTTCTTTCTTATGAAAATTTGTTATATTTGTTATGGTTATCTTAAAATATGAATATTCTTTGAACTTCTACAAGCGGATGATTTGGAAATTCAAAATATTGAGATGCTTTTACAATCAATACTTGCAATCATCATTATTAACTTGTTATTTACAATTTACACAATCAAATATTATGTGCTTGCATTACGATACATGACATTTATATGTTAATAATAATTAAATCATATAAAACCAGAAGTTATATCCATCAATATGCAACTTTGAACAGACAAGGATAACATAAATTTACAAACATTTGCATTCAAAATTTTAATAGAATGACTAAAGGATCTTGAAGAAACAAAATGCAAACAACCAATGGAAAGGAATATAGCTGAACTTCTTCAACTTCATCTTAGATTGGATAACAATGCAAAGAAATTCAAATAATTGTGTTGTTCTTAAAAATAAAATTAGCCACACTGAATGGAACTAATAATCTACTAACTAAATTGAAGTGAATGGAATGGATATAGAGTGGAATATGAAAATCTCAACTACTATCCAAACTGATATAATTTATTGGAATGGATGCATAATGATGATATTTGGTCCCTTGGCAACCCTAGTTGGGCTCTTCATTATCTTCCCAAATAACAGTATGGTTCATGCCAACATGGCACATATAGGCCAACAAATATATTTTTTATTATTTTTATTTTAAAAAAATCATATCCGTTCTCAGAAAAATAGATTCATATCTGGAACGTTTATAGAAGTTACTTCCATCATAGGTTATGTTGACTATTCATTTCCTTACCATGTTCTAAAACCAAAATGCCCTTTCTCTTTGTCTAGAAATTGTAACAGTAATATATTGGCGTCATATAATGCCCCTGCAACAGCAGGATTGGGACGAAGTCGCCCCTTCAGTAAGAAAAGTAGATTCCCCTAAAATGTAAATGCATTCAAAGACTTAATTAATTGGATTTAATAATCAAACTACAGGCAATGTTGACATTATTTTCCTGGCTAATGTCGGCATTTAAGTGGATCGTAATTCTTAGAAGTGGTGTTGTGCCGGTGTGACAAATCACTAAATTCATGGATTTCATATTAGGGGAATGATGGTATCCTGTGCGGACACTACAGTAGCTGTGCTTTAGTGTGCCTCACTTTGACATGATAGGCTCTATCTTTGGTTGATCAGAACCATCCTTCAGATTTCTCTGGCCTTGGATTTCTTGTATGACAAACATCAAGACGGTTGAATGATTTACGTATCCGAAAACTTATGCTTCTTACACATTGATTGTGAACCATTCTTTAAACAGTGCTTTCAATCCTCCATGTGCTGTGATCCAAATCATTATTTTCATATCGTATGCTTATTCAATCCTTGCTGTTTTTGGACCAGTAGTCATCCAAGCGTAGATAATCAGATGAATGGTTCCGGTCAGCCAAAGATGGGACCTATTGTACCAAATTGGAGTCGTACTACAGCAAGCTGATGTAGTGTCGGCACTAGACCGTAATTCCTCATCACGCCGAAATTATTTCCGGGTGTTGTTGCATGAAATCAAAGGACTCGTCAGTATCTTAGTGCGCCATAACAGCGACTTGACCTTTTGGCTCATAAAGGAAAACCTTGGCCTGACATGCGGAGTCCCTCCTAAAGGCAACAGCCCACAATCAGTAAAAGGCACACAGAAATGCCCATGAATAGATTAAGTACTTGAAAGGAACAAACTTAGCATACCACCTCTCAATCAATTAGAGTTCAATGTTCTTCACATTCTCAACTCATAGGAAGACAGTTTCAGAAAATAAGTCACTTGTGGGGATGGTTGGTTCTCATCACAAATGTAGAGGTTCTTTTGGTTGGAATGCATTTTTTCTATTACGAGGGAAATCAACTTTTTGCATTAGAGGGACGATTTTCTCTGAATTTTCTGGTTGCAGGGTACTGTACATCTGCGATATTTGCTGATGCAATTTTGAGAGAGAGAGAGAGGGAAACGAGGGTATTTTGGTCTCAAAAAATAACTTTTGTGAAAAAGACAACTGGTATGAATAGATGTTTATGAGGATTTGATGGGGCAGGCACCCTTTCATGGTAAATATTTTTGTGTAGATCGAAGCCATGCTCATAGGATACACTTTCATTTATATTATTTATTTATTTATTTATTTTTAATATCTAGGCCACTCATCTGTTTGGAATTGCGTAGATAGGCTACAACCCAAATTTGTAGATAAGCCCATCGATGCTTTTAGCTCATGTTCTTGGAATTGAAAGTCACACCCATCGGTTTTTCTCAGATTCTAAGAGCAATGGAGCACCTATCAAACACTTAAGAGTGTGTGTGTCTATATATATTCGTGCTTTTAGCTCATGCTCAACATAAAACACAAAAAGATTCAACGGGGGAGAGTGGATCTTTGAATTCATTTGTCAAAAGAGTTGACAAGCCTTAGGTGCAGGCGGGGTCTTTTCCCACATGAAAAGGTTTGTCACTGACATCAATTTGCCAAGTGATTTTTCTCATATCTCCAGATCGAAGTAAGGGATTTGTAAAATTCTGCAACAACTCTAGAAAAGCATAAAGCCATTCGACCTCCAACACGCTATTGTTTATTCATTTGTATGCATGCGACAGTTGATTCTATCAAGCAGAAAGCCTTTTAATCTTTTTGGGGGACTTCTTGTTTCAAGGCATGATCTCTTTTTTGCCAAACGATTCGTGCTCAATGAATTTTACAAACTTTTCGTCGGTACCAAAATCTAATAGTCTTGTCTTGGAAAAAAGTCTCGTGTCCTTCACCAGAACCATTTGATATTATATATATATATATTATCAAGTTATGTATAAGCTCGTAGCATCACAAAAAAATTTTCCTTCTAAAATGGTAAGTTAAGTAAATTTGAGTTGGTCTTTTACCTTATTATGCCTCTAATCATATGTCAAAAGTGTCATTAATGCCCAAAGCATGAGGAAAGATAAGTAACCATATGTTATCCACCCAGTCCACAAATACGATCTACAAAAGCATAAGCATGAAATATGAGAGGGATTATCGTTAGTCAAGCTTCACGCATGAAAACATCATGCATTATACTAAGTCAGCTTCCATCACATCAATTATATGGCCATCTATAAGAATTGGAAGAGAGGAAAAATGGAAAACCCTGCAGGAGCAGCCAACACAAAACTGGAGTAGCCCCACTTGTTTCACATCATAATAACTATTGATTATATATGAACACAAATTCTTGCACGGTCATTTTCTCATATTCAGTCAAAAGCTAATTAAAGAGGTAGAATTGTTGGATATGTTTAATCAATTTGTTGCATTGTTCATCCATCGTACAGTCTGGCTGTGGGTGGAAATTGTTTAGATCATTAAACAACTAGGCCCACATGAATTTCCCACCTTGAAAAGTAGCCATCTGAATCTTATCATATCGTAAGTCTTTCTGAAAGTACACGGGGGATTTGAGTACAATTATAACTTAACATCATAATTGTTTAGAGTTATTGTCTTGAGGTCACATGTTAGTTTAAGACGTGAAAACAGCCTCTTACAGAAGTATAAGGGTTTGTACTATAAACCCTTGTGGTCCATCCCTTCTCTGAACCCACATATGCGGTGGCTTTGTATGCTGGGCTGTCTTTTTTTTTTTTCTTTCTCATTGATGAATAATGTAAGACTAACAGAGGCTTTGATTTCGAATGTGGATTGTTTCCTCTTCATTTCGTCATCCTCCAGTGCCACTGCACTGCATGGAAAGGAAAGTTAAGCCTCCAATTTGTGACTGCGAATAGATGGTCAGAAGTGAAAACGAAGAAAAGCAGTGGTTTCACCAGCAAAACTTCGTGAAAAACCAAGGCAACAATAATTCAATGGCCGAGAAATTCTATAGACAGACCATCTATAGCAGGAAATAGTAAATCAATCCTTTTCACCAGTTAGTGGCCTCCTGGGTCTGCTCCGCTAGTTGGAATCAGTCTGGTTTGGAGCACACGTGCATCCATCTTACAAACTCATTCAATTATAGTAATTGGGAAAGTTAGTAAAGCCATCTTAAGTAGAAGGGGGAGCCTTGGCACAATGCTAGAGTTGTCGTCGGGTGACCTTGAGGTCACGAGTTCAGGAGTGGAAATAGCTTCTTGTAAAATGACAGATAAAGCTACGTACTATTAACCCTTGTAGTTCCCCTTTTTTGAACCTCGCATACGTGGGAGCTTCGTGCACTGGGCTAACTTTTTAGGTGAGCCATCTTTAAGTATATCTTGAGTTAAATTAGTGGTCTGATTAGGGAGTTTAGAACGAAAGGTGAAGTATTGAAAAACGTAGGATGACAGTGAGTTTTGTGGTCCTTCGAAGCACCTTTCTCGTCATCTCTACAGACAGATGATCACAGTTTTGAAATTATAGTATCCACACACAAACTAAGCTTTATCTAGAACATCAAAAGTTTTAGAGTCCTGATAATTGTAGACGCTAAAAGAGCATCTTTCATTGAGGCCCATTTTTCTTTAATTTTTTTTTTTTAAGATCAAAGTCATTTATCTTATTTGGCCCCTCATATTTAGTCCATGTGTAGAAAATCATGCTCATCTAATATTTTTAATGTCTTTGTATTTTTACTTTTAGTTATAAATAGTCCTGATTTAAAGTAGAAAGAAAAATAGATTATAGATACCTAATGAGAGTAATTTTTTGTTGGTAGGTAATTTAAGAAGTCCCAACAAGTAGGATGGTTAGATCTTCTAAAAGTTTTTCCTAAGTTTATCAAAGGTAGGTGCCTACCTGAAAATGGATTTTTTAGCTTCTACATTTACTATGACTCAGAAGGAGAGCCTTGACACAACAATAGAGTTATCGTCACATGACCTTGAGATTATGGGTTCAAGGCGTGAAAATAGCCTTTTGCAAAATGCAAGGTAAGGATGCATGTTATTGACCCTTTTGGTCCCCCTTTTCCCGGACCCTGCATACAAGGGAGCTTCATGCACAGGGACTAGCCTTTTACTTATCATGACTCAAAGAATTGAATCTAAAAAAAAAAACTTTGGTTAGAGCATGGGCTTTCTTGTGTAGCAATGGCACAAGGAGCCTCTCTCTTAAATAAATCAGCGGTAAAAGCTGCTCATGGGTGCATCTATCTAACATTAGGGGAAAAAATAATTATTCATTACATAACATAATGTAATGAAAATTGTTTCAACAAAAATCTCACAGTTGACGCAATTGGATCTTGCCTGTGTCTATGAATGAGGGGGCAAATTGTAATACCTCCAATGTTGAACAGTCATTCACTGAGAAAACTATCACCAAATAAAACCTAAACAACCACGACCATTAAAAACTCTTGAGTCTCTCATTATCATCTAGCCAACTCAACAAGGTTTTGTGTTCCATCCAAGTTAACAAAGAAACCAAACCCACCACATCGATCAATCATTAACTCGTCTGATGGAAGGAGTTTTAATTAAACCAATTCTCGTCAAGTCTAAGCTTTCAAACACAGAATGACACCTTCCTGGTTTGCAAACTCAATAGAATCAAGTGTAAGTGTACAAAATTCCAATGTTCCCACTTTATAATATGTGTATGTTTGTGTGTGTATGTATGTATGTACAAACTATGCATTGAAAAGTAATGTGAATACATGTGTTATAACTTTGTTTGATTACTGCTTTACACAACCTTCAGCTCTGTTTTATTCCTCTTCTTTCTCATCAAAGAACATATCCTTCTCTTTTCTATGTTAAAGCTATTGTTCTGATCCAAGTACAAGGATAAAAAGGAAAATGACATCCTCAGTCACTTGTTTCAACAATGGCAGCCTCTATAACATTCAGAAGTACTTCTCCTACATTTCTTAAGAAGCTACCGCAAGCATGCTACAATAGGAAACTATTTAACAAAGTGAGATGTGCTATTACCAAAACAAGAGAGTGCCTTCAATTCCAACCTCGCACTAGAAAGCCTAGAGGGAACATCATGTAGAAGTCACTAAAGTGAAAGCGCTGCTAAAACTAAGAGTAGCTCAAGAAGGGCACTAGAAGATTTTATGGACGTACAAGACTAATCAGTTAACACAATTGAGCCTTTTCTTTTGGGTTGACACACAGCACAGAACTTAGCAAGCAAACTGTCTACTAACATATGATCCCAGCTCTTAAATTTATTTGAAAATTGTCACCTCAGACCTCCAACCAAGCTCAACGAGGAAAGTTGTCTTATTCCGAGACCAGCTCCAATGTCTAGTTTAGACGTACTTTAACCATCTCATATATTTCTCGTGAAATTGCCAAATCAAATCTATAAGCATAACAAAGCAATGAACAAACGAGGAAATATTGGCTCAGCAACTATCTTTGCATGTGTTTCCGACTTGCACGCCTCTGCAGTTTATCACTTTTTTGTGCTCTCTTTGGGTGTGGAAGGGGACACGCCGAACCGGAAATTGCAGGGAAACAACTTTTTTCATTGCTTGCATATGTAATCTATGTCGAAGTGGACTGGAAAGGTGGAAGCGGCATATGCTTTGTTACAAAAACAAAGGGTCTTGTATTTGAGCTTCTTTTTCTTCTTTCTTGCTGGTGTGGGCAAAAGATCATTATGAAGGAAAACTTACATTGGTGGTGGCACCAAGGAGCCTACAAGTTCATCCCATAGTAACTAAGATGGCCAAAAGGAATAGAAGAAACCCATCTCTGCGTTCACTTGGTCCTAGCTAAAGGTCAACACTTCTTGTAAGGGAGCAAATTGTCCAGGTTTATATGCTTTTGAGAGAAGCTGGAATTGGAAGTTTTGATGAAATGACTGAAGGTACCATTCTAACTCTGGCTGTTGCTGCCAAGGTGATCGGAGTATTACCTACGAATTTTTGTTTATAGGTAAATGAGTAATGGTAAGCTTAGTTGCAATTTTCAATCCGAGTATCAGCATCATTTACTAGCTTTGGCATAAGAGTAAAGTTGTCGTCATGTGACTCTAAGGACGTGAGTTCAAGGCGTGGAAACAGCTTCTTAAAAAAAGAAGAAGATAAAGACTACATACGATAGACCTTTGTAGTCCACCCCTTCTCCAAACCCCATATACACAAGAGGCTAGTACCACCATCCACTAAGCCATACCATTGCTTCGAGTATGACAAACATCGGCATATGCCCCGACCCATTGACCATAGGAAGTATGGATGAGTCATTCTCCAAGTTCCCCCTGGACACCCCATCAAAATTAAGTTTAGCGGGCCATAAGCGGGTGGATATCATGTGACATATCGATGTCCAATCGTCCTTTCGACAGCGCCCCTTTGTTTCCACTGCATCACATTTCATCAGAGAACACATTTTCTCCAAGGTGCTTTAGGAAAGAGAAATCCTGTCCATGCTGAATTGCCGGACTGACTCCAAACCCCATCTTTGAATGATCTGCCATGTTTATATTGTTGTGCCTCTCTTAGATTGGTTGAACAGCATTGTGTCCATTGGATAATTTTGAGTGTGAGTTATCTTTTCCATGAGAAATAGAGACCACGAGAGCATATAGTATGACATGACGACAACTTCACCATTGCACCAAGGCTCCCAATAAAAGTTTAAAATCTGCTTTCATTGAGAGTCGAACTCAGACCTGCTTACTAAACGGGTGCTCTAACCAAATGAGCTATGAAAGCTAAATATGAAGAATGGATAATTGAAATTATAATTGATTAAGGAGTCTATTTTTTAAAGGTTATACACACACCGACACACAACCTCGAATTCTATTCACCCAATTAAGAGACTCCTCCTCGTGCCACTATACTAGAATTCTTTGGTGCAATTGATTAAGGAGTTACTTATCTTCCGTGAAAAGTATAAATGGAATGATAGTATAGCGTGCAACCGACACTACACTATAGTGTAAGATAAAGCCGCTTTAGTTGTGAACGACAATTAGTCAAGCATCCACATTCAAAGACAACTTTCTTATAAGAATTTCTTGACTAGAAGTTTCCGTGTATGTAGGGTTTGGGGAACTGTTGGACCATAATGGTCAATAGTACTCAGTCTTATTTTGCATTTTGCAAGAAGTTGTTTCCACGCCTTGAACCCATGATCTCAAAGTCACACAACTACAACTCTACCATCACGCCAAGGCTTCCTTCAACATGTTTTTTATGTACGAGAGAAAATAATTCTCGGATGACCCAGTGGATAAGCTTTAAATTTGTGGAGTACAGCCTTTGTATCTAGAATAGAAGATGAACGGTTTTGATCACCACAAAATGTGGGCTCGCAAGGAACTTCTGGACCCCGCCAGTGTTTCGTGACTTGTGCACTAATCAAACTTCACATCTGGTGTTTGTGCACCAAAATTGGGCTGCTTATCCACATTTTAAAGCGTTGAAAATCAATGTACTGATCTACACGCTCAGCAAATGTCCACGTTGGCTGGCATCGCTGATCCTGACCATCAACAGAGGAGTAGACCATGGTGCATTTTTCACATGATGAACAAGCTTCTAAGCTGGCAGGCTTCTAAGTAAGGTGAGGAACCAAAAGTTTAGTCCCACATTGCCTGGAGAAGAAGAAGTTGGGCCATTTATAAGAATTCGGGTGTTTCTAACGGTCACCACACGTTTTTCCTGGAAAACTGGGGAAAAGCAAAGCCATCAAGGGTGTATGGGTGCCCCAAAGCGGACAATATTGTGGCTGTTAGAACCCCGCGGTGTTACAATTTCATAGTTCATCTAAGTCGTGTATATACTCTTAATGGTTAAATCTAGTAAAACGTGGGCCTACTAAAATTTATACCTTAGAAAATATACAGTCTTGTAGTGATGTTCGGACTATCATATAATTGCTTAATTAGTATCACCCATAAAACAAGAGGGTAGAATTAGTAGATAACATCTACAATCAAACTCTCTCCCAACACTCATCTTTCTAAGAACAATGATAGCATAGTGCACATACTTTTCCATGATGAAGCCCACCAAAAGCTCATCAGATTCCTTCCATTTGATTTCTTCATCTTTGGAAAGGCTTTGATCAACCATTTGTGAAACCCAACATGCAAAAGTAGGCTACACTACAACAAGTAACAGTCTTTTCTCTTTTGCTAAAATGGTAATTTTATAAATAAAATCAAATTACATCAACTTTTAGCACTAAAAGGCAAGCAAGAGTTCCAGTACTTTGGACACAGCACAATCTCACCCCAAAATAGTAAGTTTACATGTACAAGTTGGGGTTGCACGGGTGAGGGGAGAAATGGAGGTGGTAAGGGGCTTGGGTGACGGGAGAAATGTCTGTGGGGGCAACTGCGGTCTTCGTGTATCAATCGACGCCGGAGTATGAAGCCGGCCGTTGGTCCAGTGGGGTCATTCTTCAGCTTTCGTCTGTAATGTTAAAAAGAGAGAAACGATTTTGGGGGGTATTTCTGGAATTTAAAATTTTCAAACGGCCATTCCAGACAGAACACAAACGGAATGGCAAATCTGCAAAGCTGCCCAAAATGTCATGGCAAATTTGCAAAAACATGAAAATTCTGGATTCGCCTGCAAAAACGCCATAATGTAATGGCATTTCTGCAAAAAAAATCCTTTTTTATCTCTCTAAAAACTAGCTATTTGATGCCCAAAGTCTCGGTTCCCTTCCTTGCCAAGTCACCAGCAACCTTTTCATGTTGGACTTAGTTGGCAAGTTTTAATTGGAGGGTGCCCAACTCATTTCCCTTTGCAAGTCTTAATTGGAGGGTCTGCTACTGGGTCGAATTTCTCAATTCTCACAAGAAAGAAAAGACAAAGAAGTACACCAGACAAGTACAACAAAGGAAAGAAAAAGTTCTTGTGCGAATCATCCGATTACAGTTAGGGATCATGCCAATTTCATCAATATTTAGCTCTTAAAAAAAAAAGGGCGGCAAACTGTAAATAGGCAGACTGTAAATAGCAGCGTGGTACTTTTTAAAGGTAGAATTAAGCCTTGTAGCTAAGCCAAATTACTAACCAAAAGATGAAAATGAAAAGTAAAAAAAAAAAAAAAGAAATAGAAAAAAAAAAGAGCCTAGTGATATATTCGTGGGCCCTTGCTTTTATCCATTAGCCTCTTTATAAATGATTCAAAGGCTATAATTCTAGGTGGGTCTAGATTTATGAAGATCTGAATTGCTTTAATGTTGACCATGACTAAGATCTGAATCTTGTTGGATTGAATATGTGGTTTGATTTAGTGCAAGTGGATGTCCAATTGAAGTGACAAGTGTTGTGACTTAATCCTTGATTTATACAATGGAGACCCCTAATGTGGGGTGATTGATACTGAAGGGACATTTAATTCCGGTTGTGAGATGTCAATTGTGCAGGTGTCAATTTGTCTCGATCATGGCGATAAGTATGATGTATGAATCTTATATACAAACCCCGTATAGAGAGATTCTTTAATGGTATACATTTGTGGATGATCATGGCAAATGGATTCGATAGAGAAATGACTCCATAACTGTCCATGTAGAGAGAGTTCTCCACTTGTTAATCTACCACAGTGTGCAGAGCCGCAAATGGAAGAATCAACTGGGTTTTGGCTGCAAATGGTCGGCATATTTGTTAGATAATTATGTATGCTTGTGAAAATAAAAGAGAGATCTAAGATTCTCTCTGGAAATCCTCTACAGAATTGGCATCGGCCAGATGACATTTCTTCTTCAGATAGTTCTTGTTTCTCTTGTTTTATGGACTATCTGTTCGTAGTTACCTCTGTTTCTTCTCTTGTTTTTTATTTTTTATTTTTTTTTATCAGGTTGGTTTATCAAGAACAAAATGTGCTCTAATTTTCTTCATCGTAGTTATAGCAGAAAAAGATACTGCTTTAACACCCTCAGTGCTCTTGGAGGAACTTCTTTTTTCTATTGGCAGACCACGCTTCAGATTTTCCAACATGGTTTCTTGGTTTGTGTTGATGTTCAAGAAAACATTGCACTACTGACTGACTCATCAAACCAGTGAATTTCTGTCCTCATGCAATCTAAGTTGGTATGAGAACTATCTATCAAATAATTATGCCTATCAATATACCATGATAAAGACAGAATGCGCCCAATCACTTAGAAAGATAAATCAAAAGTATTTCATATATTTTTTCAGCAAACGGGGTTCATATTTCTCCCTCAATGGCCGTTACACTATTGAAATAAGAAACAGATACATAAACCATGCACAGCTTGGCTTTCCTTTTTTTATGGATATGCAGAGATAAATTGTTAGAAGGGGAGCCTTGGCGCAACGGTAAAAGTTGTCGTCATGTGACCTTGAGGTCACGGTTTCAAGACGTGGAATTAATCTCTTGCAAAAATGCAAGGTAAGACTGCCTACTTTAGGCCATTGTGGCCTGCCCCTTCCCCAAACCCTACATTGACGGGAGCTTCGTGCACCGAGGCTGCCAGAGATAAACTGTTATCGGGCGTAAACCACAGAAATCGTTTGTTCATTTGAGGAACCATTTCCTATGCTATTTGCAGGGGCATCTGCTCCCAATGTTTGTGTCGCAAGGGAATGAGCGGGTCGTTTAGGAATTGCCAAAGCTGTAGTTTCACTGCTCAGCATGTGGACAACATCTGACATAGTGGGTCTATCAGTTGGATTTTCTTGCACACACAACAAACCCACTTGAATGCATCTTAAGTTTTGTAGCTCATGAAAACTTGGTGATTCGCTTAGCGTTGAATCCATCAAATCCAAGCTCCTTCCTTTCCAATATTCCCATGCCTGCAACATGAATGTAACACATTTAAACATAATATTCAGTAATCATGCAGGTTAAGTCCATTTTAACAAAAGAAAAAGGCATTTATCTTAATTCTTACATACGTTAGGAGGTCTGAAGATTCATCAACACGGTTGAAGCCTGTGTTCCTTCTACTGCTTACTACCTCGAGCAGTAGAACTCCAAAGCCAAAGACATCTTATTTTTCTGAGAAAAGACCCCTCATTGTATATTCGGGTAGGGTGGCAAAATATGACACGACACGATAACACGACTCAAACCCGATACCAATTTAGTGGGTTCGGGTCGAGTCTTATCGTGTTCGTGTCATTTTTGGGTCAACCCGAAATTGACACAGCAAAAATCATGTCGTGTTCAGGTCAATCAATGTGACCTGTCGTGTCGACCTGTTTGACACACGACCTATCTATTCATCTTCATCACCTTGATGCTTGATCCGTCTAACCTACGGTTGAAATTAGGACGGTTCCGAACTTTCGGTTCATCTGTAACCGCCATATACCAGATGCAATATAGAACAGTTCATCTGGAACCGTCCTATATTCTTCAACAGGTAATATAGGACGGTTATTCTATAACCATCCTATATTCAAGTTTTTCACAAGTAATATAGGACGGTTCTTCTCGAACCGTCCTATATTCACAAGTAATAACCTCTCACGTCCGCCCGATAGTGAGTACTAAAGAGAAACCGCGTGTAGGTATCAAAGTAAGGGCCACTAACTACTAGTCCTTTGATAATGACGCAAAACGCCACCGACAGTATCAGACCCATTTTCCACGCAATGTGAATATTCACCTTGATTCGATGTATAAACCTAGAGGAGGGATAGTATCACCCCCGTACTCTTCGGAGGATGGCAGACATTGTTCCTACTTCTGAAAATCTCCAAGAATGGATCTACCCAGTAAGTACTTGTTTGCTATCACATAATCATGATAGTTTTCTGACACTTATGACATCAAGCTCATTTTGTGGTTGCTTCAATTGACTTTGCTGAAGGTATAGATGAATCAAGTGAGACAGATGTTACTGAAGCGGCTTGGTTAGAAGAGTTTCAGCCCCCTGACAACTTTGCAGTTCAGAGGGGGATGTACTGTTATTAGGGTTTAAAGGTTTTGCATTGGTGTCGATGCTGCATAACCAAATTATCTCTAATTCGTTGAGGTGAATACCTCGTTTGTCTATTGTATTGGTTGTTAATAGAAGGCAATAATTACTGTTATCAATATGTAATTTAAGCATTTTGATGTACATATATAATGGTAAAGGGCAGCCCCGATGCAGGTGCATGAAGCTCCCGCCTATGCGGGGTCTAGGGAAAGGGAGGACCACAAGGGCCTAAAGTGCACAGCCTTACCATTCTCTTATTTAATTACATTCCCTTATAGCTAAGGGAGCATAGACGAATAGAACTTCAGCTTTATCATAGCTGTGACAGTATCCATTTTCCCAATAGATAGTCAGAGACGGATCGGTTTATCTGTGCTTAATTTTTTTTCCTTTTGCTCACATTCATTGTCCCAGTCCACAAATTTTTTGGCAATGCTTGTTACACCTTAGTAAGATTCTTGGATTATGAACTGCGTCGAAATTGAATGGTCCAGTATCCTTCCTCCCCTCTCCCATCCACCCCTGAAAATATATGCTCATCATCCTACTTCCTTAGACAATCCGATCCAGGTTATGTGACTATCATGTAGTAAGGTGAAGATGGATTTGAATGAGAGCTGGACATGGGAAATATATGTTGGTCATCCGTGCTGTGTGAGATAACCGGCCATAATATGGGAATCTCTGTTGAGGTGGTCTAAGTTAGCAATTCACTCGGAGTGATGGCTGAGATCAATTCTTGAGAAACAAACGCAGCTGATATCAACCCTATAACCAGTTAGTTTCTCCATTGTATCTTATGCTGCTAAAAGATATTGTCCTCAAACTGGTGGAATTCTCTTCCAAGTGCCCAGAATGGTTGTCATACCTCTACGGAGATCCCAATTGGCTTGGGCCTACATTTTTGGAATGGTCTCGTGGGGCCCATCAGTTGAAAGGCTTGTAATGAACTCATCGGTGTAGATTTTACATCTAGATTTATAGTAGACGAGATAGCCTTTCCCAAGCTTCCACAATAACTTGCATTATTGGAAAAATGGATGCCACTCTTTAACCTCAAAATGTGGGCCACGGCGGCTGGTAAGGAATTAGCCACTAAAACTTAAGGGTGTCAATTGGTTAGGAGTCAGGACGGTCCCACCGATTTGAATGATCCTAATATATTTGGTCTAATTCAATGTACCTAATCGTATCTAATTACTGTTTTCACGATCCGATTTTTATTTGATCATTATATATAAAATCTTTTAGAAGCCATCCACTTATGACGGTTCTGCTGGAACCGTCATATATTCACAAGTAATATAGGACGGTTCTGCTGGAAATTTTCCTATATTCATAAAGACATTAATGACTAAACATGACAGTTCGAGCAGAATCGTCCTATATTACTAGTGAATATAGGACGGTTCTTCTGGAACTGTCCTATATTCATAAAGACACTAAACATTAACCAAATAGATAGGTAATTAGTCTATTTAACGAATTCCACTACAGTAAGTCCCCAATACAGCCACAAACCTGTATCGATGAAACCAATGATGACATTGTCTTGATTCTTTGTAGAAAATCCTAGAATTTCCATCTCTTCGCCTTTCAAAAGACCCATAAAATCCCATGAATGAGTAGTATGTAACCTTCTCGCTTCTCCTCAAGTTCGAAAACACCGAAACAACTCCAGAGACTAGAGTCCAGACATCTCTGTCACTGTGTCACATTAAATTACCAAACTTTAAGACCAAAAATGGGTCCAAATTCCTAAAGATCAGATTTCCTTGAATTAGACGTTTTGTGCTCCAAAATTATCTTCCATTCAATAATTTTAGCCATTGATTTCTTCATTGGTAAAATAAATTGTCAAAATTTTTATCATCTATTTTATAACTAAAAGTAGCCATCGTACTCCTTTGCATAGAGTTGGCAGATCAGTATTGAAACAAAGATAGCATATACATTGAAACAATGTACTTCAATCAAAAGAAAAACAAAACACATCCATTGAAATGAACTGATCTTTCTATCATATTTGAGTAAAATGTACATACATGAATGATAATATACATTCATTTACATCACTGAACTACAAATTAAAATTCATAATATGATTTGTCCATTCCATTCTAATATCATCTAGATCCAACTGGGAGTAACTCTTGGGTCCCAAATCTGCCTGCAAGAAACATATAATAACTTAGTTTAGAGATGAGACATCTAATCTTGGATTCAGTCAGAAAATATACAAATCAAAAGTGTAATAACATTAGTCAGTAAGTCTAACTGTCTAAGTGTTACCTTTCTCAATTGTGAGACTGTAACTCCATTGCGAATGAGGGTTCTCATGTATCTAAGAACATAATATTCACACTCCCAATCTGATTTTTGTTTAGGGCACTACAGAACAATGCCACCAAAGATATTAGGAAAGGTTCAAAATATAATTTCCAATAAGTTCAAGTCTAAAATTATATCAAAGAGTCTAAAGATCAATAATTAGTAAATCATACCTTGGCCTTCTTCCAGTTGAGTTTTGGCAGGTGATGAATGCCTTCCCTCTCAGCCCATTTGTACCATGCTCTACCTCTACACACATAAAAAGACAGAGCATATATGTAATTAACTCATCTCAATTGAGTATCAGCTTAAAAACTAAACAAAGTTATCTAAGTAACTCATACTGTCATACTCAATTCAATAGTTGTTTTGTTGAGGTTAAGGATGAGTAAAGTAAGTGTTATGTATTTAACTCATCTGATCTCAGTTGAGGATCAGCTTAAAAAGCAAAGTTATGTAAGTAACTCATACTCAATTCAAAAGTTGTTGAGGAATCAGGATCAATAAAGAAAGAGTCATGTAATTAACTCATTAGGTAAGAATGAGTTAATGAGAATAGAAACAGTTATGTAATTAACTCAGTAGCTTGAAAATGAGTATAGAAAGAGTTATGCAATTATCTCATTAGTGGATAATGATTATAGGAAGGGTCTGAAGGGAATAGTTATTAGTTATGTAATTAACTCATTAGGTATATAGGTGAGGTGAGAATGAGAATATAGAATAGGAGTTATGTGTTGAATTAACACAAATGTTGAATGATATTACTAAGGGAGTTACTAAATTTTACTCTACATGAATGATGGATCAATGGATCATGGATGAATGAGTTATTCTCAATCTATTATCATCAATTGGGAGTTAGAAATGAGAAACAAATATTGAGTTATATGAGTTGGATACATGATATTCATGAATTTGATGAAAAAGAGATATATTAGATCAATTGGTGTTTGGTGATGACATGTAAAATTAACATAAGAAAATCATTAGCATTTATAATTTTATACAATATATGACAGTTAGTTAGTCTCTCACTTCACTTGTACTTGTACAAGTTACAAAACTTGATTAACTAATTTTCTATTAAGTGTAACTTGTAAGTTTGTAACTGACAATGCGTAGCTAATCTTAAAATGGTTGATAAGAAAATTAGAGACAGTGTGTAGGTGTAGTTAAGTCTTAGGTTATAACTTATAGTTATAGGCTTATATCAAACAACCACCAGCTAGGTCTATAAGACGGTTCTTCAAAAACCATCTTATATTAAAATATAGAATGGTTCATCTGGAACTGTCTTATATTACATTTAGTCATGTAATATTACATGTTACTTTCTACTGAAGTGGATTCACTTCAAAATGCCTACCCGTCCTTGTAGTGGATTCACTTTCTCCCCCTTTCCTTTCAAATGAAAAACATTTTAAATATTGCGGGAAGAAATGGCGCCCAAATTTTGGCAACTTTTTCAACACATTTTCCCTCTATTAAAGGCTCTCTTCTTGCCTTCATTTTCCACTCGTCCCCTTCTTTCCCTAAATTCTTAGTGCTTTCAATCAAAAATGGGAAAACAAGATCAAATCACAAGCCCTGAAACCAATGAACCCCTCCCAAAACTTCAGAAAACCAACCAAAATGGTGTATCCGCAGGTTCTTCAAACCTTCTCCTTCTTTTGAGGGTAAAAAGGCTCTCTGAGAATGCCAATTTTCCTTCAAAAGGTTCTCCTCTCTCAGCAAAATATGATCTTTCAAGGTAATGTATGCTTTAATCCATCTAGGTATCAGTGATTTTGAGCAATGCCCATCTCAATCTTCCATCGTTTGTTTATTTTCCAGTTCTGCGTCAACAACCATTCCCGCCAGAGGAAAAGCCCTTGTTCTTACCTATTTAAGCATAGGAATACCAGAAGGAACCTATGCTCGCATAGGTATGTGCTCGAAATAGAAAACCTTTTGATGTGTTTGATGATATACTCATGGACGAGCTTGTTATTTGCAGCACCGAGATCTGGTCTGGCTTGGAAGCATTCAATCGATGTGGGTGCAAGCGTGATTGACGCTGATTATAGAGGTTCAGTGGGCGTGATTTTGTTCAACCATTCTGATGTTGATTTTGATGTGAAGCAAGGAGATCGGATTGCTTAGTTGATCATTGAGAGGATAATGATGCCCGAGGTTTTGGAAGTTGAAGATCTTGATGCTACAATGAGAGGCGTGGGAGGATTTGGATCTACAGGAGTTTGAGTAGTCATCCATGTAGCAGTTTACTTAATCATCTATGTTGGCTCTTTTGTTTTTTTGGTCTTTATTTGGAAGGATGATTCATTGGAAGACTTCTATCAAATGTAATATAGGACGGCTACTAAGTGTAATATAGGACGGTTCATCTCATAACCGTCCAATATGTTATGTTTACACTTTATAGGATGGTTATTTCACAACCGTCCTATAAAACGTAACATATAGGACGGTTATTTCACAACCGTCCTATAAAACGTAACATATAGGACGGTTATTTCAAAACCGTCCTATAAAACGTAACATATAGGACGGTTATTTCACAACCGTCCTATAAAACGTAACATATAGGACGGTTATTTCACAACCGTCCTATAAAACGTAACATATAGGATGGTTATTTTAAAACCGTCCTATAAAACGTAACATATAGGACAGTTGAAAAATAACCGTCCTATATTTTGCGGTTGTGTTCGCTCAATGGCTCCATCTACTTGGGAGTAGTTTTTTTACCAAGTCGTAATAGGAAAATAGATTCGTGTTATGTCGTATCATGTCGTGTTGTGTCATTTCATGTCTAGTATCCAACACAACTCAATCAATAATCGTGTTACACAGGTCGTGTCGTGTCATTTTTTTAAGAACTGGGTTGTGTACGAGTCATAGGTTTTTGACACGACTATTAATCGTGTCGTGTTCGTGTCGACCCATAACTCTAATCGGGTCGTGTTCATGTTGCCACAAACACGACCCGCCAACCCGAATTGCCACCCCTATAATCGGGAGCCATATAACCACTGCCAAGAATATAATTTGGTCATCTTGAAGTATTGGACATGTAATAACTCCAATTTTTACAAATATATTTGAATTAGTAAAAATAAGAAGTTAAAATTTTGAAAACGAAACTAGAAATTGAAGTTCTGAGAAAATCCATTTTTATAGAAATGGAGTCAAGAATTAAGATATAAATATTTGAAATATACTCAAAAAATTGAGTCAAATGACTATAAGGACACTAAATTTGGAGTTCAAATGAAAAATCCATATTTTTCTTAATTTTTGAATTGAAAGGACAAAATAATAATTTTACTTTTTAGTAGGACGCGCAAAAGTTAGGTAAGCATTAAGGTCAGCAATAATGCAAGTCAAGCATAAGCCAACACTCGGCCCCTAGTGGAGGTAGTGGAATTTCCTCTCCCCATTTTAATATTTTTAGTATAATTTAGATTAAAATAAGAAATTAATTAAAATTTCCAAAAGTTGCCTATAAATAGGCTAAAAATTTTCATAAATTCCTCCACAAAATGCCCTAACTCCCCCTTTGATCCCGTCTCTCCCTCCTCCTCCTCCCACTTTTCTTCTTTCTTTCTCCTCTTTCTCTCTCTTCTCTCTTTCACTAGAGGCGCGTCCCCAGATGCATCCAATAGCCAAACCTTTGTCTAGAGTCAAGGAGTGTCCAGAAAAGTGTCATCCTCGACGAGGAGGGTTTCCTCCCAGAAACACTAAATTAAATTAACCATCCATATGAAGCAACAATTTCAATGATCTGAACCCTTACAAAGATGTAAAAAGACCTGATCTACAAAAGCCCTAAGGTTATTAGCCGATCCACCAGTCAATTGGCCGACAAATCTCAACTTATTTCTTCTCCGGCACTGACATCTCTCTGGTAGGGTTTTCTTATTTTTCGGAAATATCTTCTCTTCTGAACACTTCCAGGTAGGCATCCTCTCTCCCCTCTTGCTTTTCCAGTATACTTTACAGAAGATAGGTCACCGGATTGGTTTTTCCTGCATGGTTTTTCAATGAAACTAGTACCGGTCAACATGGTGTGTAACTCCATTAAGGATGACTTAGACTAGGAATATGAGCCATCCAATGGATTCAAGAGGGCCCAAAACCCTTAGATCTGAAGTTATAGTTAAATTTCTGAACCTGGTTAATGAAGATCTGGAGAAGGTTGATCTGATGGTCTAGATCGGACCGTCTCAATGATTTTTCAGTGATTGGTATCCAAGATGCAGTAGAAGAATGCTGAAGCAAACAACCCCCATGGGTGCGCCCCCGCGGGCAGTGCGGTCGTTAACCGACTACAAAGCACCTGTATTTTGGAGATGAAGATGCAGCCCGCACTATCTTTTCACGTTCTCACTATCGAAATTGAATCTGGACCGTTGAAATGATAAAAAAAAAAAAATCTTTAAAATTAAATTCCAAACTTAATTTAACTCCAAATTGAGATCGGAAAAAACCATTGAATTCCTCTTCAAGTCTAGAATATATTGAATTCATATAATTGAATATTTATATACTATTTTTATTGATCTATAGCTAAGATCATGCTAATAAGGTTGGAACATACTCAAAAAGATATTAAAATATTGATTTGATCCATTAGATGGATTGAGAACATCCCAACACCCCAGAAAAACATGTTATAGTTATAGTAAAACAATTACACATGGATCAAAGATTATAATGAAAATAGATATCATAAATCTGGACTATTGAAAATAATAGAAATATTAAAAATTCAATTATGAGCTCAATTTAACTCCAAATTAAGATCAGAAAGAGGCATTGGATTCCTCTTGATCTTGATCAACAATTGTGAACTATTTATGAAAGAAATCTACAACGATCAAAATCAATGAGATGTATATGAAGAATTAGGATTAGAAAATACTTAGATCTAATAGATCAGAAGTTAACCTATCTATCAGATTTATAAGATCAATAGTTAGAAACACTATATGAAAGAGATAGATGAAAGAACACAAGGAGATCTGGATCCTTAATATTAATCAAGCAACAAGAATGAAAAGATCAGACAAATCTTGAAAGAAGATGGATATAATCAAAGAAAGATAAATACAAGATTATATAAATTATGATAGATAATAACAGTATGTATGAATTGACAAATTTCATACGTCGATCAAGATTGCAGAAGATCTTTAGGAGTGGGATTACCACATTTGAGGTAGGTGGAACCTTAAGAATGTCCATTACTGAGATTTCCTAAGAAGGGATATTTTCCAGTAGAGGCTAGATGATTATTCAACCCATTGTAGTCTAGGTATGAATATTATGGTATTATTATTAAAGATATTAATTATTTTTCATAATTTTAACCATTTATATATATAAAGTGTTATTGTGAGTTGTTGGGGAATATTCATGGAATATTTTACATGAGAAATTATATGATAGAGTTATCAATCATAGTATGGTTTATGAATATTGAATTACTTAATTTATATGGAATATGATGGATATGAATATTAGATTTATGAAAGGTTTATTGAATTATATATTGTGTTGTAAATTCCATATGCTTCTTAAATCCCTTACCAAGCATAGCCTACTGGGATATTGTAAATGTTTGAATGTTTACAATATCTCACATAGAGATAGAAAAGAGTGGATAGATATAACATGGGAATACAACAACCATACTATTGATCAAGGTTATGTACAAGTTTGTATTATAGTTTGGATTTGTGTACTTTGGACATCATATGTAATAAAGGGGCTGTATATGTGAACCGCTGGATTGATCTTGCAATTTTTAATAAATAAATTTTTATTGATTATATTAGTAGAAATATATGTTATATACAAAATATGTATATATATAAGAGTATGAAAGTGATACGTGGGTTTTTAGAAATGAATTTCAAAGAAAATGTTTCCACTATTTAAATTTTTAAAATTTTTACAAATAAGGCTAGCCACCTTTTGAAAATAAACATGAAAAAGTGTTTTAAAAACCCGGGTCATCTCAATTGGTATCAGAGCCAAGTTCATTATAACAACCCCAAAATTTTACTATTGTATGATGAAGGTATGAGTTTTCTAGGAGAATAACTTTTCATGCAATTAGAATGAAGAACTAAAAGATACATAATTGGATTATAATCAGAAAATGGAATTCAACGACCCAAAGAATGCTAAAAATGGAATTCGAATGAGGAAGTTATGGGACTTCAAAGTCAGGGCTATTTTGGCAATGGCACCCCCTTATCGCACGATCTGTTCTCAAAGAGAACATACTTGACAACCTTAACCCTAGCGTTCCATGCCTCTCCCCCCTTCTATCTTGCATACCTTTTTACCCTACTGGCAACCCACAAACTCTGGCAACCAGATGCCGGTGTCCCACCATCTTCACCATCTTCGGTTGCTTAGGGCTACCTTTCACCGAGCAGTTCACTCCTTTCCCCATGCAAGACACCATCCCCATCAATCCGGGCACTATCACAAAACCCTACCAGGTTTTCACGCTATAGAATAACCGACAAACACCCATTGTTTTCGGCAATCCCCCAAGCAACCCCATCCATCCGATCTCCCCCTACCAACAATCTGCAATCTCTTTCCCCATAGCTGGCAAACATTTTGTTCTCGCAGATCCCCATTCCCACTCATAGGGAACGAGCACACAGATCTCCCCTATCTCCAGCATGCCCAGGTCTCAATGGATCTCACTCTCTTTGCACTTTTCTCCCTCTTAGATCTGTCCCCTGTTTTCTCTGTCAATCGAGCTCAACCAAACCCATCACCTGAAACCCCAAATTTCTCCTTTCTTTCTCCGACGACGATGTTGGCCAAATCTGAATGCCTCTAAAGCAAAAACACTCGATAACCCTCTTTCCCTTATCTTCTCCACGGTACTAGCACGGCTAGATCTTTAAGCCGGTTGGCGTGTTCAGACCCACCAAAGATCACTAGATTTTTCCCCTTGGTCTTCGTTTTCCCTACGGTTTCGAGTGACCTAGAACAAGCAATGCATAATTCGGCCACCTCCACCACCAGTACCCCATTTCCATCCCTCTTTCCCTTGACTCTAACGAGTTAGGGCAAAGTAAACTCGCCGAGTCAACTGGCCCCTGACTCGTTAGGAGAAACTTAGTTGACTCAGTTACCCATTTTAAACCTTGAACTTCAAACCTGGATTCTGATCAATCCAGGAAGAGTTTTAGAAATCTGAGAGTACCATCACAATCCTTTGGATGTGAGGAACAAAATCCATCTTTCTAATTCTTGATCTGGGAAGGCCCAACTAGTGAATTTACCCAACCATTGATCGAGGGTCAGACCATTGAATCTGTAATGATCTGACTTCGTTTTTCCAATCCAAATAATCTATCATGACCATTAGGAAGTGTAGATCAAGAATCTGATCAGAGATTTAGGATCAAAAGATTGATTAGAGAGATTTCACTGATGTTGATCAATGGTCGAGATCAATCTAGGATCCATGTATGGAAATTGATCAAGTTCTATGATCATAATCAATGTGACTTATTCAATTAGATTGTTTAGTTAGAAGTTACTAATTGATTGTTTGATTTGGAGGGTCTAGGTAAAAATGAGGATTTTACCAACGTGAACGGATGGCAATCAATGCTAGTGGAATTGAAGAACGCGTCACATGAGGTAGGTGAAATTTAAGATGGTATGTTTAAATAATAAGATGCATGTTCTAAACATGATCTTATTTCTAATTATGGATGTTATGAAACTAAAATGGTATGATTGATATTCGACATGCTTTAAATTATAGTGATCAAAATAATGTTAATTAAAAGAATTGCATGTTATAATTTATGCTTATGACTAGTACATCATGTATGTGAATTGTGAAATTATGTTTATGGTACAAGGGTACCATGTCAGTATTGATAATGTATGAATCTAAGTTTATAGGATACATCCTTGGTGGATTATCACCAAGTAAGTGAGGATTGTGCACTATTGTTTTCTCAGCAATCCTAAATAATATTTTAAATCATTTTTCATGCAATTCCAAAGAATAGAGTGATCAAATCATATATAAGAAACATGATTAAAGTAGTTTTTCAATCTTAGTTCCATAGTTTCATGCTAAAACATTTCAGATAGTATCCATATAAAACATATACGACTTTAAACATGCATTTTTCAAATGGTTGTATCATCATAGTAATCTCAAGTAAATTGCAACATAGAACAATTCCCAAAATCACATGTAAACATAACTTGAGAACTATGTGAAAGATCTACTAACTTAATAAATCAAATGTCATAAGATCCTCAAAGTATTGAAGTAATCATCAATTAAATCATGAACGTCGGCAATCCCAAACTGACAACATCATCATGTCCACATATGCACCCCAGCAAACATATCAGCTGGTTGGTCATGAGTACTCACCTAAAGACCATCATCAAGCCGATCTACGTGGGGTCACAAAACAGAAATCCTATGGCACACTATGCTCATGACCATATCAATGAGTCATGTGCACCTGGTATCTAGGTGTCAGCCACCATAGCCTCCACAGTGATTACAGATACGTCTCGAAAGGGTGACGTGACCACCTCCAATGGTTGTTCTTACCACAATAGTCTAGAAAAAGGATGCCACTTTGGGCATGGATACCTTCCACCTTTGGTGGTTAGAGGTTAGGAGGCCACCCTGTACAACCTCTTAGCATAGTGTCCACCGGGCTCATTAGCCTGAACAAACATATATCTCAATCCCAAATGATCTTAAATCATATAAATATATATCTCATGCAAAATCATGCATTTATTTAACTCAATCTCAAAACATGGGATGGATGCATTTCAAATATCATCATTTCTTTCAAAGGCACTCAACTACATGTAATGAACAACATCATTTTTGTTTTTCATACAAAAATATGCATCATGGCTACGAAGATACATACATACATACATACATACATACATACATACATACATACATACATACATACATACATACATACATACATACATATAGTTCACATGTCTCATTTGCAAACATTGCATTCTTTAAAAGATTAAAACATGGTAACATGATGAAGTGTAAGTTTCATGATAGTCAAGTAATATGAAATAGAAAATATGATAAACTAAGATTTGATTATTCAAAATCTCAAGGGCAAATAGATGTTAAAACCACCTACCTCTTAGGAAAAATTCTTAGTTTCACTAATGTAATGACTCCAATTTTCCAACATTAAAATCCCAAGATAGCCATGAAAAGATCAGTTTTTGAAGATAAGGGCATTTTGGTCATTTCACTATTTTCCTTGACTGAACCCAGAAAATTGGTCCTAGAAAAGGTACCATTAGGTGCATCTCAGAAAAAGGAATCCAACAAGACTAAAATCACCTAAAACAGAGTTAAAAAGAGCAATTTATGGCCCTTTGAAATTCAGGGGCAAAAATGTAATTTTTACAAAAAAGGGATTTAGCCTGCAAAACACAGGGGCCCATTTTGATACGGGCACCCTTCATCTTCAACCTCTAGAGGGTTTTAGAATAGCAGTGATTGGAGGAGAAATCACTGCCATTTTGGAGGTTTCTCCACCGCCATTCAAAGGCGGTGAGAGCCCCCTCCAGAACCCTTTCATAGCTCTATAAATAGAGCTCTTGGGTGCCTCTAATGGCAGCCCAAAAGGTTGAAAAAAACTCATTGTGGAGGAGTGACCTAGAGGCGAAACAAGGAGAAAGACCCAGCAACGAGCCAAGTATGCCCAAGATCCCTCAAAACCCATCTTCATAGTAGTTCTAAGATCAATTTCCCTAGGTTTTTGCATGAAAAACCATGCAAAATGGAGCCCTGGAGAGCCACCAAGGACCAGAGTGTCCTGAGGACGCCCCAGTTCCCCAAACGACGAAAACATTCTAGTTAGAATGTAACACGTCGTTTCCGTTTGAAAAACCAAACAGGTGCATCCAGGGACGCGCCCGCAAAAGAGAGAGACGGGCGGGAAGTTCATCGCGTCTGCAGACACGCCCACTGAGGCGCATGCCGTAGACGGGCAGCGCACTAGCGACACGAGGTTTTCTCATTTCTTAAGGAAGCCGGTGCGCATGCCGCTGGCGCGCAGCACACTAGCATTCCATATTTTTATCCTTAAATGCTTATGTACGTGTGACACTAAAATGCTTATAACTTGAGATCTAGAGATCCGATTGAGGCACCGCAAAAGGCGTTGTATCCTTATTGACGACACGGACACACCCAAACTATAAAATCCTTGATTAAGGCCCAATCAAAGGTGAGAATGACCCTTAGAATAGGATGGTGGCGCGCACCTTTGGGAAACTGATAATACTAAGGCTCAATTAGGACCTTAGGACACCCATAGGTATAGCGATGGACCCCTAATGCCTAAGTAATAAGATCAACCACTTTAAAACCCATAAAAGATAGGCCAAACTAACCTTGATTCTCCAAACCATATTCAGGAGCGTACGAGGACAAAGGGGTTAGCGTGACCTAGTGAAGTAGGCGCTCTATCGCTACTAGATTCTTTTAAAAGAACTATGATTGTTTTGCAAATACATGATTTAAGTATATGACTTGTTTAACATGCATGTGACAAATGATTTATGCATAGACATATTTTGTATACACATTATGCATGGATATGTTTTGCAAACTATTGCATACATTGCATGATCTATGAGCATTAAGTTTTTGCAAAGATTGCATGTCCTTGAGGGTTGCTAAAAGACACTGGAGTACTGAGGGCTAGGCAGTTGTGAGGGACCCAAAGAGGACAGGTTTTGAAAAGAGGTTTTTGGCTTATTTGATCTTATGTGATTTGGGCTAGTAAGCCCGTGGGTGCTATGCCGAGGGGTCTGAGTTGGCCACCTAGCCTCTACCACTACTAGGTGGAATGGGTGCCATGCCCAAAAAAAGGGCATGTCCCTACGTCGACTGCATGTGGTATAGGGGGCTACCACTGGTGTCACGGCATTGGGTCGATGTGCCATATGCCTCATGGAGGCTACGACGCTGTGTCCTCAGGTACTCGGGGACCCCACAGTGGCGAGGTCGTGGGCATAGTTGGACCCTATGGTTTATGGACTTATTTGCATTGCATGTGGTATGATATGAGGTTGGTCGGCCATACCATACTAGAGATCCATGAGTTGGATTCAATGAAGCATCTTATGCATATCATAATGTTATGATATATATGTATATGATACTTTCGATTTTGGATTATGTGATTCCTTAAGTCGTTAGTATTTCAGCTTGACCAATGGATTTTTATATCGATATTGAACTTGAGTATTCGGACATACACATGTTTTGGAAAGAGCATATGATTTTAAAACATCGCATGCATTATAAAACTAGTAGTAATAGACTCCTACTAAGTATAGTATATACTCACCCTATCCTTAAAATTTTTCAGGATAGTTCCACTCATAATTAGAAGACGTCTCAGGAGATATTAGTGCTACGAGCAAGTGAACAAAAAAGGAGACAGTTATACATGTAAGTAAACTCTCAACCCTTTGGACATGTATTTGTATTTAATTACAGTTGGGCTGTGTGCAGTGACTGAATAGATCTGGGGAAAAACACTAATGATTTCTAAAGCTTTTCAAAAACTACCTTGGTTGTTGTGAAAGCAAATGACACTCGGGGTTTTCAAAATGAGTTTAAAACTAAAAGGTTTTCAGCTGCATTGCATGGTTTTTTATAAAATGATTTTCAAATAGAGATGCATCCCGCCTTAGGAAATTAGATATTGTATTTAAAAATGCATGAGAAAACCCGGTCGTCACAACTAAGTTCCTCCCTCAACTCGACTTATCAGCTAATATTCTTTGTTGATGTTACAAAGTTCTTGTCAATGCTGAATCATATATAAATGAGTACATAAAATTTTTGTTTTAACCAAAGTCTAATGGCTTAGGTTATCATGAACCATTTAATTTTCCACTGATCATGTATTACATAGAGGGATACATAATCAGTTCAATCCTAGGTCCATCATCTATTCACCAATTAGTGGTTCACAGTTTAGATTTACATTTACCATTCAAATATCCTCATTGATAAACAATCTAGATCCAATAGTTTAATTTGATAAGTCATGGTAATCTGACTTAGTATTTCAAGGTTGGATCCTATGTTCTTAGTTTTTAACCATAAACCCAAGGTCATGATTATTTAGCCAAGGTCCTTGATTTAATGATTCTCTTTTTGTTGGACAAATAGTCCATTCATATACAATAATCATATTGTAGCGGGTATAGTTTAGTGGTAAAAGTGTGATTCGTTCTATTAACAACTGAAATAGTTAAGGGGTCCTTCGGTTTTGTATATTCCGATCAAAAACTTTATTTCTTAAAAGGGTTTAATCCTTTACCCCTCAATGCTACGTTTGGGGAAGAATATACATTCTCGTGATTTGTATCCAAAAGTAAATTCTCTTAACGATCCACGTTGTTTGAGTGATTGAGTTGACTATTACGATTCAAAGCTCATTAACTAGAATCCAAAAGACTATTGGAGTTCTAATGACTTAATAAACAATGTATGCAGTGGCAATCGATAGTCCTCATTCAATCCATCTATTTTCTAATAATTAATGCCCTAATCTTTTAGATTTTCAGAGTATGTTTACTTAATAAGGGTCAAGGTACATAACAGTGGCATTTGATTACCAATCATACATTGCTAGGTTCCTCTTCCATCACTGTCCAATCGAACGGCTAGATGGTTCAATGGATGTTTATCCAAATTCCATAATTTATATCACATTTAAGCCAATTCAAGGTTTAGAAATTCATCTATGGCATCTGATCTTTGATCAGACATCACAGGGTTCTTGTTTAAATAGTGATAGATCGGAAGGCTTAGATCATCCGATTTGTTTCACTCCAAAATCTTAAAATTTTGACTCATCCTATCATTTGTAAGGGTGAGGAACTTGATGGCAGCATCTAATCATCGATTAGATGTTGTCAAACACTATTTACATAGTAACATATCTAATGGTCCAGATTGTCTGATCTATTATCCCACACATATTGGCATTCCAGTCACATCCTACCCAAAAAGGGTTTGTGTTTAACCAATTTTAAGCATAATTTACAATTTGGACTGTCGAATCTACAATAGAGGTGCACAATGGTCGGATCTGCCACCATAACCCTCGGATCAATGATTAGAACGTTAATCGAGTGGATACAACTCCTATCAGCTATTGATCAAGGATAATTAAGACCTATTTTATACTTACCTAAGTGCATATTTAAAATTTAATGGTTGGATCATCCGTGGTTCAAATGTCCGATCACTCCTGTCCAAGCTCCAATCGGATGATTGGAACCTCAGACAGGTGGATCAACACTCCTACAGTGCTGTTCATCAGTCCTAAATCAAGCAATCTCAGTTCAAATGGAGCTAATCTAAGGTTTGATAATGTTTTTCAACAAAACAATTGAAATCTACATGCAAATCAATCTAAAACCCTAGATCTAACATAAAACAGCATGAATCTAGCTAAAACATGGAATGCGCGAGTTGGGTTTTGGAATTCCTACCTCACAGTGGGTCTCTAGCCTTCTTCCCTAAATGTATTTGTCAGATTGATCATGGTTTTCTAACGATGATCTTTGAGTTCGTCGTGTGTCAATCTCTTATCCAATTGAGAACCAAGAACCCCTCGAATCACTCAATACACATAGGGCTTTGGTTCAACTCTTTGTGCAAAGCAAGATGATCGGCTCGGATCATCAATCCGAGCTGTCGCCTTCTCCGACGACGATTGCAAAATTCGACTAACCTAGAAATCCTTGCCCCTTTCTCACTTGCACGCCTGCCTACTACGGAAGCTTCTCTCTCTCTCTCTCTCTCTCTCTCTCTCTCTCTCTCTCTCTCTCTCTCTCTCTCTCTCTCTCTCTCTGTGGCACGATCTAGGTTTTTTTTTTTTCATTCTCCCTCTCTCCTTTCCTTTCCTTCTCCTTCTCCCTCCTCCTCCTCCACCGGAGTCACGTTTCTCCTCCTAGGCATGGTTCTTCTTTCATTTTTTCATCTTTTTCTGTCAGCTTTGGGAAGGCAGGCCTACGAATGCGTTGGATTTCCTTAAGTTGGGGGGGAGGGGGGACCTGTATCAAATACGGTCCCCTCTGTTTAAGCTCCCTTCTTTTTCTTTTTCAAAATTGCCCTTCATTAACTTCACATATCTTCTTCATCCGAACTTCGATTTTAGCAAACTTGGTATCATTTGAATTTTTTTTTTGAATACAATCCAAAGGTGAAGGTATTGGGGTCTAATTTGATGTCTTTCAAAAGCTCAATTTAGTGAAATTTAAAAATTAATTTATAATCCTTTAAAATAAAATTAAAAAATTAGGATCATTATAGTAGGGAAGATCTCCCAGCACCCTGCATTGGGCCTCTTCCTCATCACTCCCCAAACCAACTTGAGCTGCCTATTTGTAATGACTCAACATTTTGGAGACATTTTGTATAAAGAACAAACATAGTGTGATGTACTAATGATCTTGTAACTTGACTATTTTGGAATAAATATATGTTTATTATATGTTTAAAGGTCTTATTAGGTGGTTAAATGTTTGATCTAAATTCACATAGGGAACTTAGGAATTTGTGAATAAAATTAGTACCACTAGATACTATATGCAAAATGGAATCCAACGCCTCAAAGAACGCCGAAAATGGAGCTTGTATGACGAAGTTATAGGCGTTAGAAGATTGAGGGCATTTTGGTAAAATGCACTCAAAAACAAAAAAGCCAAAAACCATAGGGGGACTGTTTTGATAACGGCACCCCCTGTCTTCTTCCTCCTCTAGCCCTCTCTCGATTTCTCCAGAAACCCCCGGTTTCCAGAGGTTTCCACCACCGCCTTCTTCCCTCTATAAATACCCTCCACCCCTTCTTCCCAAATCGCACTTCTCCTTTCCAATTTCTCCCAAAACCAGATCTTGTAATAGGGGTTTGAAGGCGAGTTCAAGGCCTCGTTGCGTCACATGGAGGGCTCCCCTGGTACGTCTCTCTTCCCCACGTCATTCTCCTCTCTTCCCTCACTCTTTTCCCCAAGGTTTTGGGCTAGATCTGGGCGTCTCTCGGCCGGAGAATGCTTTTGGTAAGCAGGGTTCATTCCAGAACCCTCAACCAGCCAACCATGGTTCCGGCGGGACCCGAAACCATTGACCAGGGTGCCATTCCAGGCTGCCCAAACTGGCCCTCGATCCCCTTTCCTTCCCAGCCCAGATCCACGCCGGATCTGGGTGCTTTTTTGGCCGGACATCACTGGCTTTCCGTGACCCAAACTAGACAGGTGAAAACCCATCAACAGAGACATAGAGAGAGAGAGAGAGAGAAAGCGCCTCCCAGGGGCGCACGAATGTCCTAGAGTGCACGGCGCAGTCCAGGACGCCCGGCTTGACACACACCCGTGCCAAGCTCCTTGGGGGCTGTCCTCGCGCACGTGTCGGTGCGAACAGTTTTCTTGGCTCGACCAGGACTCATGGGATGTCCTAGGAGCCAAAGCACTCCATAGCTATGCCTAAGACGCGTCCGCGCAATAGTGCACACCCTGGCACACCATTTGAACTTGCGCACATGACCCAACCTGGTTGTGGTGCGACCAGGACGCACGCATCTACTATAGAGCGCGCATTCTAGAACTATGTCGTGCAAGACCCTAGGCGCTACATTTGGGTCGTCCGTTAAGGCGCGACCTTTTAAAATCCAAATTTGGAGCCTATACAATAAAATAGCATAGAATAACGCCTAGATTTTATGTTTGGACATCACTCAGGACCTTACCAAGATATTCTCAGACTCGAGGTGAAGACAGGCACGAGCGACATAACAACGCATGAGGTAAGTAGTCTGATCCTACTCTGTTTTCAAAATACATCCTAAACGTTCATTAAGTTACTTGTTTTAATACTATATGAAGCATGTGTTTTAAACTATACTATTCTTATACAAGTATACGGGACCTGCTTGCATGATTTATGTATTTGAAAAATCTTGCATTAATTGAAGAATGCTGTTGAGAAATAGTGTTTTTATACACGTTACGGATTCATGGCATTTTACGCAATGCTTGTATACTTTGAAAACAAAGCCATAAATTGCATGGTTTTATGTTGATTTGAGGTTTGGACTATATATGATTTTGGGCTATTAAGCCCAATGGGCACTATGCTGAGGGGTACGGGTTTAGCCTCCCGGCCTCTACCACCAAAAAGGTGGATGGTATCGCTGCCAAAAACAGCATTGTCCCTTCCTTGACTGCTATGATCAATAAGGACGACCACTAGAGGTGTTCACAGCACCCTTTCAGGGACATATCCATAGTCGCCGTGGAGGCTATCGTGGACTGGTCTCTAGATACCGGAGACATGCGATCCAGAGTGGTTCTGGTCATAAGCATAGTGACCCTATGATTTCAGCAGTATGGATATGCATATAGCATTTAAATTGGTCGTAAACAAGTACTCATGACCAGATGACTTGAGACCGGTGCATGTTACTTCGTGATGCTATCATTTACTTCGTATGTAGACTACTTTAAGTATTTTCTGATCATTATATACTACGCATGGCTTTGACATATGGTGTAGATCTCATAACTGGGATATGGTGAATCTATTGATTTTGACTTTCTAAACTCAGACATACTGTTAGTATTGCATACTAACTCGTGATTGATAAAGAATTTCAATAGATGGCATTACTTACACTTTATGCATACATTTGTGCACCTATTACAAATTTAGCATGACTTTCATGCAACCACTTTGAACTCCATATGATGCATTGCTATGTTTTCAAAAAGGGTAGTGTCAAGTTACCTACTGAGTATGATAAATACTCAACTCAATCCATTATTTTTCAGATCAAACAAAAGACAAATAGAAGAAACATCAGGAGGCGTTAGAACCAAAGTCAAGTAGGCAAAGGTACGATTTAATTAGTGATTTCCTTTGGTAACTACTATAATCTTGATTGTAATTATTTGTTGTAACTATGGATGTGACTAACAATCCTGGGAGTGATTACTTGTTTTGATTTGGTTTATAAATTGCCATGGAACTATGCATTGAGCGTTCATTTTGACACCCGGGCTCTTTATACAATGTTTTTGAAAAAGAAGAAAATTTTCTTGCATTCTTCTGCATAAATTGTTTTAAAACTAGAGATCGATCTTGCTGCATTTTTACTAAAAATGGCATTGAAAAACCCGGGTCATCAAACTATTCCACTTGCGCACCAGCTGGCATCCCTTCTCCAGCACTGTTCTTCATCTCCTCTGTTCACCGCATGTCCCTAGTTCCCTCGCCGAGGCGTCGTTTTCCACTAGGCGGTGACGAATTGTGTGATTCTAACCTCTCCCTCTCTCTCTCATTTCTCCCAATTTACCTCACCGACGGCATGAAGAAGGATCTGGGTTTTCCCTCTTTCCTCCTCTTCTCCTCCCTTACCCTCCATCTCCTCATCATTCCCCTCTGATTTCACCGGTTACCTTCTTTTTTCTCTGTCTTTGTCATCATCGATCTTTCCCATTTCCAATAGCACCATTCTTTGCTCCTCTTTTCTCCATCCGGCCAATATGCATCACCAGGAATTAGACCTGATGCCGATCCTACACCGACGTTCTCCTTTGTTAGTCGTCTCTTCTCCCCATCTTCCTCTTCTTCCCTCTATTGTATTTTCTCCCTTACGGGTTGAAGTTGAAGAAGAGGAACTTTTGTAACAAAATTCCAAAAATGCCCATCTAACTTTAAATAAAATGTCATTTGTGTCCCATTTTTTTGTCTTGTTCTTTATTTCATCTTTATGTCTATCCATGCTTTACTTAATCCAAGTTAGTGTTGTTCTTGAATTTGTTTCTAGAATTTGCATTTTTACTTCTTGTTCATTGTGTGACACAATGATCAAGATACGAAAAATATATTCAGCTTGTTATTATATTTAACTTATGTTGAAGTTACATTGTTATTTATTAGTATCTATTATGATCTGCTATGTGACATAGTATTCAAAATAGGGAAGATGTAGTTAAATGTAATTTTCTTTCATTTCATGTTGTTTAAATTCAAGATCGAATACTCATGGTTTGGTTGATGAAATTGAATTTTACTTATGTTAATTTATAATTAAAATTTATATAAAGTCCACCTTTTCAAGTTGACTCCCCATAGAATCAACCCGGACTTGTATTAGCTAGACTACAACAACTGTGCACTTGCAAAAAACTCAACGACTTCATAGTAATGAAAGAAGCATGAGATAAAATTCCAATTACACAATCTAGAAGTTATGAAACTAATGTTATCTATACAATGAAAAAGTAAATATTATAATTGATTGTGAGAACTTCAAGAATATTGTTATGAATATGAGATAACAAAAGTGGATGGAGTATATATAAAAAGATTACTATGACACTATCCATAAATCATCTTGGGAAGGTATATTTAGAAAGTCAAGTGCTGTGAATAAAAAGGAATTTTTAGTAAAGGAATAGTTTTTACAAAAACAATAGATAGACTGTTAATGAAAGTTCGAGGAAAGAATTATTACAAAGAAATTATCAGTCAATATCAGGATCTGAAAAGAAAATTTCATTAGAAAAGAATTAGTAAAGAAGTATGATTATCTAGAACAAAGACAAGATAATTACTTCCAAATATTGGAAGAATAGAGATAAAATAATTATTTCCAAAGGTTAGAAGATTGTTACAAAGAACATTAGTTAGATTATCTAAGAATCAATTCAACATGTCACTCTTGGATAGATAGTCTAAGGACTATCCATATCAGAAAAGATATGCTAAAGCTTATATGCGTTAGAAAGGAATGGGGATGAGAAATAGAAGTTAAGATATAGATAGATGAATATTATAATTACGAACTGGTGAATATGAGAGTTAAAATTTACGATACTAGTCAAAGGGATTAGGAAGTTTGGATCAAATGATAACTTAGTATAAGAGTTATTAATCCTTTTGAAATTCTAGCAAGTATTAAGATAAGTATTTGATGAATTAGCATCATTAGTTAAAGTATCAATTGTGTTATAATTATGTATTTTGGTAAATGAACTAGAAATGTGAATTATACCATTGAGGAGAAGGTAATATGAGTTATGAATGAAAAAGAAATAGAGATTTCCTTAAGTGGCAAGCCACATGAGCAAAGTTATGAATGAGATGATTAAAACTCATAAGTGAGTTGTTATGTTAATTTTGAGGACAAAATTCTTATAAGGGGGAAAAATGTAATAACCCCAGTTTTTATGAATATATTTGAATTAGTAAAAATAAGAAGTTGAAATTTTGAAAAACTAGAAGTTGAAGTTCTGAGAAAATCCATTTTTATAGAAATGGAATCAAGAATTAAGGCATGAATGTTTGAAATACACTAAAAAAATCAAGTCAAATGACTATAAGTACACTAAATTTTGAGTTCAGATGAAAAAACTATATTTTTTAAAATTTTGAATTAAAAGGAAAAAATGGTAATTTTACTTTTTAGTGGGACCCAAAAAAGTTAGGTAAGCACTGAGGTTAGCAATGATACAAGTCAAACATCAACCAATACTCAGCCCCTAGTGGAGGTAGTGGAATTTCCACTCCTCATTTTAATATTTTTTAGTGGAATTTAGATTAAAATATGAAATTAATTAAAAATTATAAAAGTTGCCTATAAATAGGCCAAAAAATTTCCCAAAATTTTCCATAAAATTTTCACAAACTATGCTAACTCCCCTCTGATCCCAATCTCTCCCTCCTCATCCTTCTCCCTCTTTTCTTCTTTCTTTCTCCTCTCTCTTTCACTAGAGGGCACGTCCTAGGCACAACTGACAGCCAAACCTCTGTCTACAGTCGAGGCCCATCCAGAGACTCGCTGTACCCAATGAGGAGGGTTTCCACCCAAAAACCCTAAATTTAATTAACCATCCAAATTAATCAACTATTTCAATGATCTAAACCCTTAAAAAGATGTAAAAAGACCTGTTCTACAAAAGCCCTAAGATTATTGGATGATCCACTGGTAAATTTGCCGAAAAATCTCAACTTATTTCTTCTTTGGCACTGACATCTCTCTAGTAGGGTTTTCTTGTTTTTCCAGAAATATCTTCTCTTTTGGACACTTCCAAGTAGGTCTGCTCTCCCCTCTTCCTTTTTAGGTATATTTTATAGAAAATAGGTCATTAGATTGGTTTTTCTAGCATGGTTTTTCAATGAAACTAGTACTAGTGAACATGGTGTGGAACTCCATCAAGGACGACTTAGATGAGGAATCTAAGCTGTCCAATGGATTCAAGAGGGCCCAAAACCCTTAAATGTGAAGTTATAATCAAATTTCTAAACCTGGTTAATGGAGATCAGGAGATGGTTTATCTGAAGGTTCAGATCGGACCGTCTCAATGATTCTTTGTTGATCTGTATCCAAGATGCAATAGAAGAACACCAAAGCAGACGCCCCATATGAGTGCACCCCCGTGCATGGCGCACGTGCAACACGATCGTTAACTGATTGCAATGTCGCCTATGTCCTAGAGACGGAGACGCACCCCGACCTGTCTTTTCGCATTCTCACTGTTCAAATTGAATCTGGACCATTAAAATGATCAAAAATCTTTAAAATTAAATTTCATACTCAATTTAACTCCAAATTGATATTGGAAAGAACCATTGAATTCCTCTTCAAGTCTAGAATCTATTGAATTCATATAATTGAATATTTATGTAATATTTTTATTTATCTATAGCTAAGATCATGCTAATAAGGTTGTAACACACACTCAAAAAGATCTTAAAATGTTGGTCTGATCCGTTAGATAGATTTAGAACATCTTGAAACCCTAGAAAAACATGGTATAGTTATAGTAATACAATTAGATATATGGATCAAAGATTATAATGAAAATAGATCTGATAAATCTCCACTGTTAAAAATAATAGAAATATTAAAAATTCAATTATGAACACAATTTAACTCCAAATTAAGATCAGAAAGAGGCGTTAGATTCCTCTTCAAAAGTACTATCTATGAACCCATAAAAATGAAGATTTAAGTATTGTAATTTTTTATTAATTGAAAAATCTATTACTAATCTCCTTGATTAGTGAGATCAAGGATGATCAGACTTAATGGATGGGATGTATTGATAATCTAGCTATGAGATTACATGAAATTATGTGTTACATAAATGTGAAAAATTTAAGATCTGGACCCTTAATGGGATGAAAACCCTAGATCTAAAGAGTGAAAGTCAAATTTGATCATTGGATAATGATGGACATTTTTTATATGCTTAGTTATCATTTGAATTGTTAAATTTTAGTTTAATTATCTTTGATTTGATAGTAGATTTACTTGATTAGATTTATTTTTGTGATTTAATGTTCATGTTAAGTAACTATGAAAAATGATCAAGGATGTAATTATATGAAATCTATATTTACTGTCATGGACACTTACAATACATGAATGACATGAACTTAATCCTAGAAATGGCTATTGTAATTAGTAAAAGATAAGGAATGGAATTTACCATCATTTCCTTAGCCCATTTAGGAGAATTATAAACATCCATGAATGACATTATCTGTGTTTATAAACATAAGTTAAAATCAAGTAAAAAAGAGACTTAGGATAAAAGAGCTCATAGAAACCTTATAGAAGGCTGATCAAGTGTCACTCCAATGGACTATGGACATAGTGGTTATAGGGGATATACAAGATCCAAGTGATTTTTCCTTGGCTTTCATTAATGTTTGTTGAGGTCTAAACGCCTTATTACATGAAGATTGTATTAACCACTTTTTGAGCAGACTTTATAAGATCAATAGTTAGAAACACTATTTGAAAGAGATAGATGAAAGAATACAAGGAAATCTAGATCCTTAATATTAATCAAGGAACAAGAATGAAAAAATTTGACAAATCCTGAAAGAAGATAGATATAATCAAAGAAAGATAAATATAAGATTATCTAAAATTATGATAGATAATAACAATATGTATGAATTGACAGATTTCATACGTTGATCAAGATCGCAGAAGATCTTAAGGAGTGGGATTACCACATTTGAGGTAGGTGTAAGCTCAAGAATGCATTTTATTAATGTGTAAGATCTATGTGATAAAAATGATCTTATGAAAATAATTGTCATTTATAATGTGCATAAAATTGTAGAATTTAATTATTGAATGTTTAGTGACCTAATGAGAATGATATCATGCTTAGAATTATGTGATTACTATTTGATGAGTATATGTTAGAATTAAATTGTCTAATTAGGTTAAATACATAATAAATACTTGGGTACCATTTATATGAATGGTTATCCCTACACTTATATATGAAATTACATCATTGGTATATGAATACCAAAAGTAAGGGAAATGGATATCATTTATATTAAATGATTATCCCTAAATTTAATTAATAAACATGGGTATCATTTATATTAAATGACTATCCCTCAACTTCGATTTGAGATTATATCCTCAGTATAAGTATACCAAAATATGAGGATGGTGAGGCAAGTTTTTATAAACAAACAAATCTCCTGCTAATATTAATATTACTTTCCATACAAGCATGGAAGCCTATGGATTTTGTTTTTTACAGGCATAAGGCCTAGGGATACTATGCTAGGAGAGTTATAAAGTTTGGAATCTGCTCTCTGAAATAGATGATGTGATGTATACCATGCCCTAAGTGAGGCTAAAAGTTGGGTGGGGCAATTACGGGAAGGTCTTATCCCTCAATGTGGGTAGTGATATAATATTTTCCACCGTGGCATCAATAGAGTTAATTGGCAATTATCCAAGTGCACTAATATGGGCTGAATTGCAACATAGTAGTCCTTTGTGTATTTTTCTATTATGATGCATGGCATTATAAGATGCCCTATAACATGGCATGATGAAATGCCCGATAAATGCTATTACTGAGATTTCCCATGAAGGGATAGTTTCCAATAGAGGCTAGATGATTATTCAACCTAGTGTAGTCTAGGTATGAATATTATGGTATTATTATTGAAGATATTAATTACTTTTCATGATTTTAACTGTTTATATATATATATATATAAAGTATTATTGTGAGTTGTTGGGGAATATTCATTGAAGATTTTACATGAGAAATTATATGATAGAGTTATCAATCGTAGTATGGTTTATGGAAATTGAATTACTTGATTTATATGGAAGATGATGGATATAAATATTAGATTTATGAAAGGTTTATTGAATTATATATGGTGTTGTAAATTCCATATGCTTCTTAAATCCCCTACCAAACATAGTTTGGTGGGATATTGTAAATATTTGAATGTTTACAATATCTCAAATAGAGATAGAAAAGAGTAGATGGATACTACAGGGGAATACAACAACTATCCTATTGATCTAGGTATTGTACAAGTTTGTATTGTAGTTTGGATTTGTGTACTTTAGACATCATATGTAATAAAGAGGTTGTGTATGTGAACCACTGGATTGATCTTACTATTTTTAATAAATAAATTGCTATTAATTATTTTAGTAGAAATATATGTTATATACAAAATATGTATATATGTAAGAGTATGGAAGTAGCATTCAGGTTTTTAGAAATGAATTTCAAAGAAAAAGTTTTTGCTATTTAAAATTTTAAATTTTTTACAAACAAGGCTAGCCACGTCTTGAAAATAAAGAAGCCATGGAATCAAGTAATAAAAATATTACAACATGTAGTGGTGTAATGTAAGGATATTCAGGTTTAACCTGAAGTCTTAAATAAACATATCTGTTTATAAAAAAAATACCCTAACACTAGTATATGATTATTATTCACTTGTATTGAGTGAAATAGGGGAAGTTTAAGAGAAACAAATGATAAATTAGAAAATATGATGGAAAAAGTCTAAAAGATTAATTCCAACCTTTGTAGGAAAGGTAAAATGGGAATTTTTGAAAAATAGGTGCTAGAATTAGATAAGAACCCTAGGATTATTACAAACTCTAAAATAATAATAATAATAAAGAGATAAAATTGCAACATATATAATACAATAAGTAATAATAATGATAATTAGACAAATGGATCTAATTACCAAAATATAGATGAAATCACTTGAGAAGAATTCAAGGAATAATGAGTATTTTCTCTCCAAAATTAGTAAAGGTGAAGAGTTTCAACAAAGGATAACTAAATAGAAGATAAATTTCTAGAGTATAAAGAAATGACCTTTAAATTTGAGTAAAATTACATGACAAATGAGATATAGAGATATAGTAAAATGATAAAGTATAATACCAAAACTTCTTAAGAAAAACAAATAACACCAATTTTTACTAATATATTTGAATTAGTAAAAATAAGAAGTTGAAATTTTGAAAACAAAACTAGAAGTTAAAGTTCTAAGAAAATCCTTTTTTTTTTTTATAGAAATGGAATCAAGAATTAAGACATGTATATTTGAAATAGACTAAAAAATTCAAGTCAAATGACTATATGTATGCTAAATTCCGAGTTCGGATGAAAATTCATATTTTTCTTAAATTTTGAATTAAAAGGGCAAAATGGTAATTTTACTTTTTAATGGGACCAAAAAAATTAGGTAAGCACTAAGATCAACAATGATGCAAGTCAAACATCAACCCCTGGTAGAGGTAGTGGAATTTTTACTCCCCATTTTAATATTTTTTAGTAAAATTTAGATTAAAATAAGAAATTAAATAAAAATTCCAAAAGTTGCCTATAATTAGGCCAAAAATTTTCCCACGAAATGCGCTAAGTTCCCCTATGATCCCAATCTCTCCCTCCTCCTCCTCCCTCTTTTCTTCTTTCTTGCTCCTCTTTCTCTCTCCTCTCTCTTTCATTGGAAGGCACGTCCCAGACGCTGTCTAGAGTTGGGGCGCTTCTAGAGATATATCATCCCTGATGAGGAGGGTTTCTACCCAAAAACCCTAAATTCAATTAGCCATCCGAATGAAGCAACTATTTCAATTATCTGAACCCTTAAAGAGATGTAAAAAGACCTATTCTATAAAAGCCCTAAGATTATTGGATGATCCACTAATAAATTCATCGAAGAATCTCAACTTATTTCTTCTCCGGCACCGACATCTCTCTAGGAGGGTTTTCTTGTTTTTTTCAAAAATATCTTCTCTTTTGGACACTTCTAGGTTGGTCTCCTCTCTCCCCTCTTCCTTTTTTGATATATTTTATAGAAAATAGGTCACCAGATTGGTTTTTCTTGCATGATTTTTTGGTGAAACCAGTACCAGTGAACATGGTGTGGAACTCCATCAAGGACAACTCAGATGAGGAATCTAAGCTATCCAATGGATTTAAGAGAGCCCAAAACCCTTAGATGTGAAGTTACAATCAAATTTCTGAACCTAGTTAATGGAGATTTGGAGATGATTAATCTGATGGTCTAGATCGGACCGTCTCAACGATTCTTTGATGATCTATAGCCTAGACGTAGTAGAAGAAGGCCGAAGCAGACGCCCCCTAACGGCACGGCCCCCGTGTGTAGCGCACGTGCGACACGATCATTAACTGACTGCGACACTGCTTGCATCCCTAAGACGGAGACACAGCCTGCCCATCTTTTCGTGTTCTCACTGTCTAGATTGAATCTGGACCATTGAAATGATAAAAAAAAAAAAAAAAAAAATCTTTAAAATTAAATTTCACACTCATTTTGACCCCAAATTGAGATCGAAAAGAACCATTGAATTCCTCTTCAAGTCTAAAATCTATTGAATTCATGTACTATTTTTATTGATCTATAGCTAAGATCTTGCTATTAAGGTTGGAACATAATAAAAAAAAAGATCTTAAAATATTGATCTGATCTATTAGATGGATTCATAACATCCCAAAACCCCAAAAAACCATGTTACAGTAAAGCAATTGGACATATGGATCAAAGATTATAATGATAATTGATCTAATAAATCTGGACCATTAAAAATTAAAAAATTAAAATTCAATTATAAACTCAATTTAACTCCAAATTGAGATAAAAAAGAGGCGTTGGATTCCTCTTAAAAGTACTATCTCCAGAACCAATTAAAATGAAGATTTAAGTACTGTAATTTTTTGTTAATTGAAAAAACTATTACTAATCTCATTGATTAGTAAGATCAAGGATGATCAAACTTTACGGATGGGGTGTATTGAGTACTATATAATTTGGATTGTGTAATGTGGAAAATATATTGTAATAATACAGGGGTTGTGTATGTGAACCACTGGATGGATCATAATGTTTAATAAAAGTATTTCTATTGCTCTTCAATAAAAATTTAATTTTGGTAAAAAATCTATGTATGATATGTAAGTTGAAGTGGCACTTAGGTTTTTACAAATCAATTTCAAAGACAAAGTTTTTATGCTATTTAGTTTTCAAAAAATTTCACTACTAAGGTCTTTGTCTTTGCAAAACACTTGTAAAAATGTGTTATAAAAATCCAGTTCGTCACACTTGGAGTCCATTATTTTACTCTAACGAATGGTCATTACCTTTTCAAGATCTTTTCTTATATGATAGTTAAAATGATAATTGTTGATCCCTAAGTTAGAATCACAGGCACAATTTGTGGAGCAATGGGACATGACCCACTTATTTACAAATATTCACTAGTGACAGATAACTTTTGATCCAATTATGAAGCAACCCCAACTCTCCCTAAATTGAGATCACTATGAACTCACATAGTATTGACCAATATTCTAAGTTTTCATGAACATCTATAGCCATTCTGTAAAAACTTTGTAAGGCAATCTGTTTAAATGAGAAACGTGGACCCAGATTCTCAAGCACAAAGTTGTACCACACAAAGAAATTCGAGACTAACGCACACCAAGGTGCATTAAATGAGTGGCATGGATGACCATTTGTGACTCCAAGTGGAGTCGACCACTCCCATTATGTTGCAACAACAAAGTTTGGCACCAGTAGCAGTAGACGCCCTCAAATTGCTTCAAGGCAATCTGGCACCAGTGAGTTCAGACAGTCTATTGATCCCAAAATAGGAGTTTAGGACCAATGGCGTTGGACAACTTCATTCATTTTAAAGAATGAAGTCCATCACTAGTGGCATTGGACAAAGACTTCACTTAACGTGGAGTTGGACAAGTCGGTAGTGGACAAACTCCTCTCAAAGTGCTAGTGTTAGACATTCACAAAATGGTATTGGATAACCTCTTAGATGATGTGGCACTAGATGCTCCCATTTTTTACAAAAAAATCAACAAACAAAGGCTGCCTAGTACCAGCCCCCTAGCGATGGTTACATAACAGCACTGGACAATGGTGTATCAACCCCATTGTCTACCCAAAAACTATTTGTGTGCCCAAATCTATATATAAGTATTCTCCCCTTCACTCTAAGAGATCAAATTAACATTGAATTCAAATTACATTCTAGGAACTCTCTCTCTCTCTCTCTCTCTCTCTCTCTCTCTCTCTCTCTCTCTCTCTCTCTCTCTCTCTCTCTCTCTCTCTCTCTCTCTCTCTCTCTCTCTCTCTCTCTGATATGAGCATAGGTGCAGTCATATCTTATGTCTAGGGGTTACATCTATGACCACTATTGTGCTCACTCGCACAATCCAAAGCTTAGATGTTGATTATTTTATCGCAAGTACAAGGGCTATTATAGTATAGCTAATGTAATTACAGATCAATCCTACAGGTAAAAGATGAAGTTTTAATAAAACTTAATTATCTAAAAATAGAAAACAACAAAAATTAACTAAAAATGAATTATAAACTAAAATATATTTAAATACTAAAAATTACAAAAATCCAAATTAAAAAACACAGAAAATTTACTAGAAAACAATTAAAATCTACTTCCCTTACTTAATTTTTACAACATTCTTCACATTTAATATCAGAAACTTTGATCGGCCATCATCAATCTCTTACTGATAACTATGATTGAATATCAGATGGCTAGATTGAGCAAATTCCCCAAAATCTGGAAGATCTAGGCTAAAGAATAAATTTGAGTTTTAACGGCTCAGATCTGATTTTTGGGTTTTAGATTGAAGATCAGAACTCAATGGATAAGCTAGGAAGTGTCATAAGAACAAGATCTAATGAGGTATTTGAAATCTGATGTGAAAAAGATCAGGAATTGAAGCTATCTTAGTGGTTTAAGCTAAACCGTTGATTCAGTTATGCTTGAATCAATCAAGATCTAATATCTAAAATTATCTGAGAATAAATAGAACTTGAATAACACAAAACAAGGATAAAGAAAAAGACAACATAGACTAAAAGACAAAATGGGATATTTCCTTTTCTACTTCTTCTTCCCGTAATAGTAAGACGAGAAAAATGCAGGGAACTGCTTCAAACAGCTCCCTGTGTTGTTTGAAACGTGGAAACAAAAGGGGAACATAGGATTGAAGGAACCTGACTTGGGTTATCTATTATGGCGAAGGGAAAGATGCTACAAAGTGAGAAAGAGAGGAAGACAAGGAGTTGGGAACAAACAAGGAGCTGATAGAGGAGATGATGGGCTGGGTAGTCTAGCATCTAAAGAAGATAGATGAAGCAAAAGAGATAAATGTAGGGAAGAAAAGGTGCTGGTCAGCAGAGAATGGCGTTTCTAGTTGGCACAGTGAATAGGGAAGGAAACATAGCCGGTGACTTGGGTGGTGGAGCGCTGGTAAGAAAGAACGAGAAGGAGCCGAGGGTGAAGAAGAGAGAAAGTGAAAGAGGGGGAGGTGCGGCCGGTGGAAGAAAGAGGAAAAGATAGCAGTGAAAGAGGGAGTGCAGGGTTTGGGAGTGCCGTCGTCTGGGTGCTGTCCGATGCGGTGTTGGACTACTGCACGGTGGGAATGACAAGAGAGAGAGCAAAGAGTGGTGAGACGGGGAGAAGAAAGAGAGGTGGGCTAGTATGGTGTGATGGAGATGGGAATTCCGGCCAGTGGTTGTCGGGTAACAACATAGATAGATAGAGAGAGAGAGAGAGAGAGAGAGAGAGAGAGAGAGAGAGAGAGAGAGAGAGAGAGAGAGAGAGAGAGAGAGAGAGAGAGAGACGAGCTTGCTTTATCTATGGTGGAAAGGCAGATAGACAAATAGAAGGTGCATGTGTAGAGAGAGTGCAGGAGAAGAGAGGAGAGTACGAAGAGAGAGAGGGAAAGAGAGAGAGTGAAGAGGGAGAGGTCACCACCCTCCTAGCCTTGCTAATCTTTTACTTCAAATTTCTTCCCCTTTTATAAATCTTCCAAAGGAGTTTGATTTTGATTCAAACTCTTCTTCTTCTTCTTCTTCTTCCTTATCCATCTATGTTTCCTGATGATACTTAATTTCTTCTTTTTCCAAGAAGATTTTTCATCTTGATCTAATCTATCTAAGTTGACAAGGATAATCCAATTTTGAATTGATTGACCTACAACACACATGACCAAATTAGAATCATCTAAACCATTCATTACTACTCTGATTAGTTCTGACGATCATTTGACTATTAAATTTTGCAATTGAACAATTGGATGGCCAAATAGAGCTAGAATGCAAAATTTTATATAAAATCACAAAAGTAATTGCTTAGATGATCTAATTAGATGCTATACTAAGGGTATTTCGTTCAAAATTGAACATTTAACATTAGACCATCTATGCATGAGTCTAGATTATCTTGGTTTTAGTCATGGTACTGTTACCCAAGGGATTGACCAACTAGGCATAGATCACCCAAGTCTAGGCTAACCATTGGCTAAACGTTAAGTCATAGATCATGTTGACAAATTATCTACATAACTCAGTTTAAGCATAAGCTTCTACACCTCATTAGGTATGAATTATGGTCCCCGAGGATGCCCAAGGCTAGGTACGTGCTCATCAACATCATATAGGCCCATATCTTAGACATCTTGGGAACCTCGTGACATATTGTTACTTGGACCTTTTATGACTAGCTATATCTTGCTTATGGTCCCTAGTAAACTTAATGGCTCACGTAAGACCTTCTTCAAGGCTCAACTAGCATTAAGCATGTAATCAAAGAATGTGACGTGCAATCAAAGGTTTTCTTTCTTTATTGACATGTAATTTATAATCCTGTGTTGTGGATATGTATTGGATTGCAATGACGTACGGTAATGTTTTGCTTCTTTTTTTTTATATTGAGAGAGAGAGAGAGAAACTCCGCCAATGCCGGTCCCAAGCCCGGATAAAAAAGGAGGAGGGTCTTGCGTCAGGTGCCAGCCGGCAAGGGGGAAGGTGAAGATGATTCTATTATTTCTTTCTTACAAATGAATATGCATTTGTATATTAGTTTGTGAGGAAGAAATGAGAATCATCTCCAGCTTCTTAAAAGATGGCAACCCTTGTATCAGGTAGCCAGCCGGCAAGGGGGAAGTTGAAGATGATTCTATTATTTCTTTCTTACAAATAAATATACATTTGTATATTAGTTTGTGAGGGAGAAATGAAAATCATCTTCAGCTTCTAAAAATATGGCCACCCTTGCGTCAGGTAGCAAGCAAGGGTGAAGTGAAGATGATTTTAATGATTTTAATGATTGTAATGATTTCCATGATTTTAATGAAAATCATCTTCAGCTTTTAAAACTATGGCAACCCCAACATGACATGAATCGAAATCTGAAATTCGCTCAAGCTAGGGCGTTCCCCATAAGCGACGCGTTGCATCGGATCCGGATGCGGTGAAAAATAGGCAAGGGTTGCTAGGGCGTTCTCCCGAAGCGACGCGCTACATCGGATCCGGGTGTAGTGAAAAATGGGCAAGGGCTGCTAGAGCGTCCCCTCGGAGCGACGCGGCGCATCGTAACCAGTGCGGTGAAAAGTGGACATGGGTTCATACCATGGAGGTCGAGAAAGGCGATAGTAAATAGGGAATCTCCAAATCATAAGATTCGCATCGCTACATGGAATATAGGGACATTGACGGGTAAGAGTTTGGAGTTAGTAGACACGATAAAACGTAGGAGAGTCAACATCGCTTGTATCCAAGAAACCAAGTGGAAAGGGGCTAAAGCTAGAGAAATAGATGGGTATAAATTATGGTACGTAGGAAAGGAAAATAATAGAAATGGCGTAGGAATAATAGTGGATAAGGAATTAAAGGATAAAGTTGTGGACGTTAAAAGAATCAGTGATAGAATAATAATAATAAAAATGATTCTAGGAGAGCAGATTATAAATATTATAAGTGCATATGCACCACAAGTAGGGCTACAAGATATAATTAAGAGACAGTTTTGGGAAGATATGGAGGGAGTCATGCAAGAAATTCCCAACACTGAGGGAATATTTATAGGAGCGGACTTAAATGGCCATGTAGGAAAAGATAAGGAAGGATATGATAGAATACACGGAGGGTATGGTATAGGTGAACGAAACGAGATGGGGGAGAATATCCTCGATTTTGCTTTGTCATATAATCTATCCATTGCAAATACACTCTTTAAGAAGAGGGATGAACACTTAATAACCTTTAAAAGTGGACTTCATAAAAGCCAAATAGACTTTTTTCTACTTAGGAATAATGAACGATCTATATGTAAGGATTGTAAGGTGATACCCGGTGAGAGTTTAACCTCACAACATAGGTTAATGGTTATGGATATTCATATCAAAAGATGGAGTAAAAGAACTGAACTTAATACACATCCAAAAACTAAGTGGTGGAACTTAAAAGGAGAGAAAATAACCTCATTCAAAAATAAGTTGATGGTAGAAGGAAATTGGAATTATGAAGCAGTAAATACCATGTGGACTAATATGGTGAGTCCATTAAGAAAGTGGCAAAAGATGTCTTAGGAGTATCTAAAGGTAAAAGGCTATTAACAAAGGAAACATGGTGGTGGAATGAAACAGTGCAAAAAGCTATTAAAGAAAAACGAATGCATTTTAAAGCATGGCAGAAGATTAGAAATAATGAAAACTATGAACAATATAAGAATGCTAAAAACGTTGCTAAGAGAATAGTAAGTGAGGCTAAACTTAAAGCATATGATGAGCTCTATAATAGACTAGGAACAAGAGAAGGTGAGAAAGATGTGTTTAAACTTGCAAAGGTAAGAGAATCGAAGGGTAAGGACTTAGATCATGTTAGGTGCATTAGAAGCGATGATCAAAGGGTATTAGTCAAAGACGCTGAGATCAAACAAAGGTGGGAAATCTACTTCCAAAATTGCTAAATGACAATGGCCACGAGAATAGAGGAATTGAAAATACTATAAATCTAAATAACACTTGGATATTATAGATATGAACGTAGGATTAAAATGCTTGAAGTAAAAGAGGCCTTGAGAAAGATGAAATCGGGAAAGGCCATGGGGCTGATGGTATACCAATAGAGGTTTGGAAGCATATGGGAGATATTGGGGTAGTTTGGTTGACCAAGTTGTTTAACAAGATTATAAAATCAAAGAAAATGCCTGATGAGTGGAGGAAAAGCTCTATTGTACCAATCTATAAGAATAAAGGAGACATTCAGAGCTGCACTAATTATCGAGGGATCAAACTTATGAGCCACACCATGAAACTTTTTGAAAGAGTCATTGAGAAGAGGCTACGACATGAAACAAGTGTATCGGAGAATCAGTTTGGTTTCATGCACAGGAGGTCTACCATGGAAGCTATTTTCTTACTAAGACAATTAGTAGAGAAATATAGGGAGAGGAGAAAAGACCTACACATGGTCTTTATTGACTTAGAGAAGGCTTATGATAGAGTCCCTAGAGAGTTAATATGGAGGGTGTTAGGTGTTAAAGGAGTCTCTCAGGGGTATATAGACATAATTAAAGATATGTATGAGGGAGCAGTAACAAATGTTAAGACCACTAGTGGCGTGACTGGTGATTTTCCTGTCCTTTGTCGGATTGCACCAAGGATCGGCATTAAGTCCATACCTTTTCACATTAGTTATGGATGAGTTAACAAAACATCTGCATGAGGAGATTCCCTGGTGCATGCTATTTGCAGACGATATAGTCCTACTTGATGAGACAAGGGAGGGTGTCAACATAAAGCTAGAGCTATGGAGAGAAGCAGTAGAATCGAAAGGATTTAAAATTAGCCGAACTAAGACAGAATATATGGAATGTAATTTTAGCAAGGAGAGTAGGAGTGGAGCACCAGTCAAGATTGATAACCAAGAGGTCCCCATGAGAGACCACTTAGATACTTAGGATCATTGATCCATGAGAGTGGAGAGATTGAGAGGGAGGTTACCGAGAGAATCCAAGCGGGTTGGAACAAATGGAGATGTGCATCGGGGGTTTTATGTGATCGGCGGGTGCCACTCAAACTAAAGGGAAAATTCTATAGGATGGCTATAAGGCCGGCCATGCTCTATGGATCGAGTGTTGGGCGGTTAAGGAACATCATACTCATAGGTGAGTGTTGCGAGAAATGAGGATGTTGAGATGGATGAGTGGTAAGACAAGAAAGGATAGAATTAGAAATGAAAATATTAGAAGAAATTTAGGGATAGCACCAATAGGTAACAAGATGAGGGAGATTAGACTTAGATGGTTTGGACATGTTCAAAGGAGGCCAACAACGGCACCAATTAGAAGGAGTGAGGCAATACAAGTTGAAGGTTCTAAAAGGGCAAGGGGAAGGCCCAAAAGAACGTGGATAGAAGTGGTGAGGAAAGATTTAAAAACTTTGGGACTAAATGAAGCCATGGTATTTAATAGAGTGGAATGGAGGAATAAGATTCATGTGGCCGACCCCTAATTGGGATAAGGTCTTGATGATGATGATGATGATGATGAGAGAGAGAGAGAGAGAGAGAGAGAGAGAGAGAGAGAGAGAGAGAGAGAGAGAGAGAGAGAGAGAGAGAGAGAGAGAGAGAGGTAAAGAAGTAAAATTAAAAATGGAACCCTCCGTTAACGATCATGTGAACCATGATCCGTGGCTTAGTTCACCAAATCTTGAAGTCCACACGTCCTTTACACGCGAAACAAACTCTTCCTGTCAAAAAGCAAAAAAGACAGAAATAGCACACCCTCCCATTAAGAATTGCCAACATGCTGTCTTTAATTTGGCAAGTAAGGGACGACAAGTTAAAAGAAAATTGGTAGGCAAACTGTAAATAGCAATGTCATACTTTTTAAAGGTAGCATTAAGCCTTGTAGCTAAGCCAAGTTATTAAACCAAAATATGAAAATGAGAAGTAAAAAAAATGTCTAGTGGCCCCTGCTTTTATTCATTAGCCTCTTTACAAATGATTCAAAGGCTGTAATTCTAGGTGGCTTTGGTGTTTTAATTTCGTACTTTATTCTCTCTGTGCGTTCAACTCCGCATAACACAAACTGATTATTGTGTACTGTAGAAAAACGACAGACACATGACTGTGTATAGCAGGTAAGAAGTAGTGGCTTCCGTAGCCCCGGAGGCAGTCTTGTTCCTTCTCTTCGATCTCAGTCTTCCATTTATCCGACAATATCCCGCCCACCACTGCAGTTGACCATGGCTCTAGGCAACCATTGACACATCCATTTCACTTTAAGGAATGGAATGGTTGTGAGTCACTCCGAAGTACTTGTAATGAAACTAGTATGATAGGGACTAACGAGCGAGATTATTTTGTGTTATTTAGTTGAAGTGAGCAACTTGCCTTCCTCGATTTCTTTTTTCTTTTTTTCTTTTCTTTTTTTTTTTTTATGTTGGTAACTTGTTGAACAGTTAGAGCGATTACAAGAGATCCAGCTAATCACCATGGGTAACAACTACAAAGGAGACCAACATCACGGAACAATGGTGAATACACTACTCACATATATGTACACACACTTAGTTTCAAACCGGTGACCTTCACAATTGAGGCTCATTTTTGTGACACTAGAGAAGCTCACACACTCTTTTATTTGTATTTTCCCTCATTTTTTTATTTATCACCCCTTTGTAAATGATTGGACAGCTATAACTTGATCCAAATGGTTCACAATATTTCCCTTAACTTGTACGGGTGAAGTTCCAAAACTCTCATCCATTAGATGATCCTAGCCAATATTTTCTTGAGTTGCAGTTGCAAAATGAATGGCTAAAAATATCACCATCTTTTTTATTATTAAAGAAGCAATAGACGAGAATCTCAAAGCTTGGCCCCTCTTAGTCATGGTTCAACATTAGAGCAATTCAGATCTTCATAAATCTGAACCCACCTAGAATTATAGCCTTTAAATCATTTATAAAGAGGCCAATGAATAATAGTAGGGGCCCGTGAATATACCACTAGGCTTTTTTTTTTTTTAAATTTACTTTTCGTTTTCATCTTTTGGTTAGTAATTTGGCTTAGCTACAAGGCTTAATGCTACCTTTAAAAAGTACCACACTGTTATTTACAGTTTGCCGCCTTTTTATTTTTGAAGAGTTCAAATATTGATAAAATGGGCATGATCTCTAACTGTCACCGGATGACTCGCACAAGAACTTTTTTCTTTCCTTTGTTGTGCTTGTACGGTGTATTCTTTTTGTCTTTTCCTTCTTTATAAGAATTGAGAAATTCTATCCAGACTAAATATAGCAGGACCCAGTAGCGCATCCTCCAATTAATACTTGCAAAGGGCATGAGTTGGGCTCCCTCCAATTAAAACTTGCCAACTAAGAAGTCCAGCATGAAAAAGTTGTTGGTGACTTGGCAAACAAGGGAACCGAGACTTTGGGCATCAAATAGCTAGTTTTTAAGGAGATAGAAAAAAAAAAAAAAAAAAAAACCTTTCCTCCGCAGAAAAGACTTGAACTCTGTTTGGTCTCTTCTTCGGGATTTCAGAACTCACAGAGAGATTAGAAGAAAACATTTTATACACTAATTAAATTGGAGAGTCTGCACGGCTATTTCGTGGATAAAACAGCAGGATAAGGCCTCCTGAAAATTTCCTCTAGGAGTTTATCATTTCTCACATTCCTAGAGGTTAATAAACAGGCTGATGGCATTGCTAGGAGAATATCATCATCAGAACAATCCAACATTTTTGTCGGTTAATTGTAACGAAGCTGATTTCAACTTCATTTCCGATCGCAAGCATATGGCATCAGTTGGGGCATTAACATCTTCCCTTGGGCATTGGCCGAGATTCACAGTTTCTCTTTTACTCTATGCCTGCACGGTCACTCTCTTCTGGTTTGCCATGCGGACTCTCCAATTTCAGCAATGTACACGATCTATTCATCTAATCTTCTTTGAGTGATAAAATCTAAAGAAGAGACCAAACAGAGTTGAGTTTATTTCTCTCTTTCTAAAGTGTTTCAATCGGTTTTCTCTGCTTTTTCCTTTCATTTTTCTTTTTATGGATTTTTTTTTTGTTTTTTGTGCAATGGTAGAGTTGTCCTCATGTGACCTTGATGTCACAAGTTTAAGGCATGCAAACAGCCTCTTGCAAAAAATGCAAGATAAAGCCGTGACCCTTATAGTCTGCTCCTTCCTGGAATTCTGCACATGGAAAACTTCGTGTACCATGCTACCCTTTCTCTTAAAACTAGAAACCGGATTCCGAACTTTTCAGTTCCCTTATTTGCCAAATTAAAGACAGCAAGTCTTAATGGAAGATGCGCTGTTTCTCTCTCTTTTTTTCCTTTTTGACAAGAAGAGTTTGTTTCACGTGTAAAGGACACGGGAACCCAAGGTTTGGCGAACGAAACCATTCATCCGTAGCCATAGATCATGGTTCACATGATCGTTAATCGAGGGTTCCATACTTAATTGTACTTTTTTCACCTTTTAATTATCATCCTCTCTCCCCCTCATTTCTGATTGACGTAGAATAAGAATTATCTCGCACTCCAAAACTTCATGTCAATGACTGTTAAAATATTGAAACGTTGCATCTAAATAATACAAAATAATCTCGCTCGTTAGTCCCTATCATACTAGTTTCACTATAAGTACTTCGGAGCGACACACAACCGCAGCCACTCAATTCCTTTCGGTGAAAATGGATCTTAGTTTATCGTTGCCTGGAACCATAACGTCGGTGGCAATTACCGTTATCGTGATAGCCGGGATGTTGTCGTACACATGGAAGGCAGTGAAATCGAAGAGAAAAGGAGCAACACTACCTCCGGGGCGACGGGGATTACCTTTGGTGGGCTACCTGCCTTTTCTAAAGAGAGAGATCCACCAGCAATCCAAAGATGAAGCCCAGATATACGGTCCGGTGATGAAAGTGAAGGTTGGGTCAAAACTCTGGTTAATATTAAGCTCACCAGAAGTAGCCAAAGAGGCCTTACAGGAGAAGGACATCATCATCTTCTCAACCCATGACTCGCCGACTGTAGCCGCAACACTATTCGATGGATCCGGAATTACGTGGAGTCCTTATGGCGATCATTGGCGGAAACTAAGAAAAGTGTTCTTTAGAGAGGTAATGAGCAATGTAAGTCTTGATTATTATTTCGTTTACCGCCGGCGGGAAATTCGTGCAATGTGCAAGACGTTTTCAAACGGAATGGGACACATATTAACATCTGTGAATTGACATTTATAGTGGCCTTAAATACTGTTTGTGGCATCTTGTGGGGAGGGAATATGAGTGGAGAAAAGAGGAAAGAAGCCGTAGAGATGCATCATTTGTTAGATGAGATACAGTTGCTGATGGGGAAACTGAATATTTCTGACATTTTTCCTTCTTTGGCGCGGTTCGATTTGCAAGGAGTGGCAAGAGACACGAAGAAACTCAAGGCAAAGGTTGATGCGTTTATGAATGATGAGAGAGAGAGAGAGAGAGAGAGAGAGAGAGAGAGAGAGAGAGAGAGAGAGAGAGAGAGCAAAACGAGCATGTTATTTGTGAGGACGGAGGACTAGTTAGGAGTGTGAATGGTCCGGTCCGGTTCAGTTCCAGGGTTTAAAGTGGGCTAGACCTAATTTTTTTAGTCTACTACCATGAGAACTGAGACCGGACTAAACTGATCTAGGTCTAGCAAAGACCGATCGGTCTTCAGACGGGTTTGATCGGTCTTTGGGCTTGACCAAAACTAGACTCCAAGGCTGCAAATAGTATAAGAGAAATCATTGCCCGAGGATAACTCAATCAACGGATCATTATTCCGTTCCATAGAAACATCAACACCAAGTAAAACTGAAATAATAACAAACGTAGATTAAAGCTTAAAAAGATAAAATCCAAAATTAAAAATTAAAAAGGGCAGCTCTCCTATGTGGGGTCCGGGAAAGGGGCGGACCTCAAGGGCCTATAGTAAGCAGCCTTACCTTGCATTTTGCAAGATGCTGATTCCACGCCTTGAACCCGTGACCTCATGGTCATATGACGACAACTTTTACTGTTGCGCCAAGGCTCCCCTTAAAATTAAAGAAGAAAAATAAAATCTTTCTAGAAAAAACCTAATCTTCTTCTACTACTACTTGATTCAAACACTGATTTTTTGTAATTTGAAGCAAATCCTATGAAAGGAATGAGGAGAAGACCAAAAATTAATTTCCTTCCCTTGAGAGGAAGAAGAACTTGCACAGACTCAAAGCATTCTCTGTGTCTTTTAGCTAAGATTTTCAGGCTTGTAGGATCTGGAGCTAGAGATGGGCTGCTAAAATCCTAAATCTAAGCTGTATTTGATCAAGATTTCAATGAATTCGGATTGGTCTTTCTAACTTCTAGGAGGAAGAAGATCTTTTAAGAGAGAAAAACCATACAAGGATTTTGGTCTCAAAACTAGGATCTTGCATCCCTTTTGCTCTTTTTATATCTCTTCATCTTCGGCTAGTTCGTGAACTCCAATCGAGTTTTTCACCTACATTACAGGATGAAAAAACCCTAGGATTTCATGGGCTATGGTTTTGATCTTCCGCTGCTCCCAAAAACCAAAGCACTTGCATATGAAGTTAGGGTTAAGAGGGAAAAAGACTTTTATATTTAATAGATTTAAGTTCGGTCCAATCGGGTTGAACTATGGGACTGAGACCGTACCTAATGTTTCGGTCTTATTCACACCCCTAGGAGTAATGAAACTTCATTGTATATCTTTGAGGAATGATAATCAAATCTCTCAAATCAATATTAAAACCAATGTGCCACTTTTTCCTCGAAGATGCCCCACTTTTGAACGATGAATGCTCAACCATAGTGCTCAAACAATGCATTAAAATGAAAGACCACTTTTCGCATAAAGGGGCCTCACTTTTGGATGATCAAACCAGTACATCATCTCTCTTGTTTTAGATATTTTCTATTAAAAAAATCATATAGATTGGATGATTTTAACATCTGATGAAGAGTACCTTTGTCAATGATAATTGGGTGGCTAGAAACATTAGTTAAAATTCATTGACGTAAAATGGACTTTTGGAAATAAGAGAATCATCAAGCGCTCAAGTATTTTTAGTTAAAATAAATACAAAGCAAGAGGAATCAAATGAACTAGCTAGATCATCCAAAAGTAGAGCCCCTTCATGCAAAATGTAGTGCTTTTGTTTAGTATTCCTCCATATCGTTTGACAAACTATATAATTCTAAGTGATTTGTTTTCATTTCTCCAAATTACGTGCATGGTGGTCTCATGACCATATCTTTTTTTAATACTATTCACCTACACACATGCGCATACCTATGCACTTGCGTGTCTTAGGGTGAAAAGGGGAGAGAGAGTACCTTAATAAGCTTTTCTTTTTATTAATTTTAGAGGGGATTAATTCTCTCCTCCAAAAGATTTTTTTTTTTTTATCCATAAAGCACATCTATAGACAAATATTATAATTATCCTAAGTCTATTTTCAACCCATGGAGTCATTATATATCAAGTATAGGTAGTATAGATATAACTCCAAGCTAGTCCTCAGTTAGGAAGATCTACACATTCACAGTGTCTATAGCCATGAAAAGATAGCCTACGAACCAAAAATCTCATAGACTAGATGATCCTAACCACTTTTTTCTTAATTTGTAAATCAACAGTTAAACCATCCATCATTTTAACTAAAAGCTGTATATCTTAGGAACTCGATCATCTGAAGGATGAAAATTTTAGTTCATAATCCATCTAAGTCGTGGATATACTCTCAATGGTTAAATCTAGTAAAACATGGGCCTACTAAAATTTATACCTTAGGAAATATATAGTCTTGTAGTGATCTCCATACTATTATATAATTGCTTAATTAGTATCACTCGTAAAATAAGAGGGTAGAATTAGTAGATAACATCTACAATCAAACTCTCCCAACACTCGTGTTTCTAAGAACAATGATAGCATGGTGCACATACTTTTCCATGATGAAACCCCTCAAAAGCTTATCAGATCCCTCCATTTGATTTCACCAGCTTTGGAGAGGTTTTGATCAGCCATTTGTGGAACCTAACACGCAAAAGTAGGCTGCACTACAACAAGCAACTATAGTTTGGCTGACTAGGCCTTTACTTTTTGTCCACTATACTGTCTTTTCTCTTTTTCTAAAATGATAATTTTATAAACAAAATCAAATTACAAAAACTTTTAGCACCAAAAGGAAAACAAGAGTTCTAGTACTTTGGACATAGCACAATCTCACCCCAAAATAGTAAACACATAGGTAATAGTGCTTACTTTTTTAGAGTGAAAAACATGTCCAATTAATCCTGTCAAAACTTAATGAAATGTGTGATTCCATCTATGATCTTTCATCCATGTTTTAAGCATGAAATGAACACTAAAGTAACATGGTTTTCCATTGAAAGCAAATGCCAAAAGTTTAAGAAAAACTTGCACTTTAGAGGCATACCATTTTGTAGGGATCATGGACTATTTTGTAGCCTTTCTCCTCCTCTTTTTCTCCCTTCTCCTTTCTCTCATTCATTCATTCTCTTCCCTTTCTTTTCCTTCTTTATTTTCTCTTCTCTTTCTTTCCTTGTCAATCTTTCTATGTTTCACAACTTCTCTCCTTTCTCTACTAGCTCAATACACATTTGAATTTTACTCCAAAAAGTTAGAATTATGATGATATGGTGAATTGAACTCTAGACCTAAGGCATTTATACTCAATCTACTTGCTTTTGTTATTTATCTTTTGCAAAAATAAATATTTGCATATAACAACACATTCATTCTCTTTCGTGGTAGCTAATCTTTATCACTTTATTCCAAAAAGATATTTTATTTTGCTCACTTTGTCACTTGTACTCTAGACTTACAATATCAACTCAAACCATTTGAGCTAACTTGTTTCGTTGGTTAATTCATGCCAAATTATATTTATTTACATATAAATCAGATCATTTCAATTATGATCAGTGTATAAAAAATAGGCAATTTAGGAGAAATCATTGCATTTAGGTTATTGTAACACTTGATTTAGGTTTTTGAAAAATTAGTAAAATTGGTTGGTCTAGATTTCTAACCAAGAAACATAGGCCAAAAAAATCAGTGGGTATAACATTTTGTATCTAGCCTATCTAAGACATTCCCAGATCAATGAATGGATTAGATTTTTAGAAAAATTCAACATGTATGTGAAAAAAAAAGTAGCGCCTCTTTGGATGCTAAAGATAGTCTGAACTAAGACTCCTATGGAAGTCAACAAAGAAACGCAGTCAATAAAAAAAAATGTAGGTAATCCAGGTGCACGAAGCTCCGTGTATGTAGGGTTGAGGGAAAGAACAGATCACAAGGGTCAAGAGTACATAGCCTTACCTTGCATTTTGCAAGAGGCTATTTCCTTGCCTTGAACCTGTGACCTCAAAGTCACATGACAACAACTCTACCGATTGCTCCAGGACTCCCTTTCAAGACATGACATATATAACTAAAGTTCCACTAGGTGAAGTCAGTAGAGAAGAAAAAAGGAAGAGAGGAAAGTTAAGTAACCATCTGTTATCCACTTAGTCCACAAATACGATCTACAAAAGCATAAGCATGAAATATGAGAGGGGTTATTGCTAGTCAAGCTTCGCGTATGAAAACATCACGCCTTATACTAAGTCACCTTCCATCACATCAATTATTTGGCCATCTATAAGAATTGGAAGAGATAAAAAATGGAAAACCCTGCAGGAGCAGCTAACACAAAACTAGAGTAGCCTCACTTGTTTCATATCATAATAACTATTGATTATATATGAACACAAATTCTTGCACGGTCATTTTCTCATATTCAGTCAAAAGCTAATTAAAGAGGTAGAATTGTTAGATATGTTTAATCAATTTGTTGCATTGTTCATCTGTCGTACAGTCTGGCTGTGGGTGGAAATTGTTTAGATCATTAAGCAACTAGGCCCACATGAATTTCCCACCTCGAAAAGTAGCTGTCCAAATCTTATCATATCATAAGTCTTTCTGAAAGTACACGGGGTATTTGAGTACAATTATAACTTAATATCATAATTGTTTAGAGTTGTAGTCGTGTGATCTTGAGGTCATAGGTTAGTTCAAGACATAAAAACAGCCTCTTACAAAAGTATTAGGGTTTGTACTATAAACCCTTATGGTCCGTCCCTTCTCTGAACCCACATATGCGGTGGCTTTGTACTGGCCGTTTTTTTTTTTTTTTTTGTTCTCGTTGATGAATAATGTAAGATGAACAGAGGCTTTGATTTCAAATGTGGATTGTTTCCTCTTCATTTCATCATCCTCCAGTGCCACTGCACTGCATGGAAAGGAAAGTTAAGCCTCCGATTTGTGACTGCAAATGGATGGTCGGAAGTGAAAACGAAGAAAAGCAGTGGTTTCACCAGCAAAACTTCCTGAAAAACAAAGGCAACAATAATTTGATGGCTGAGAAATTTTGTAGACAGACCATCTACTGCAGGAAATAGTAAATCAATCCTTTTCACCAGCTAGTGGCCTCTTGGTTCTGCTTCGCTAGTTGGAATCAGTCTGGTTTGGAGAATACATGCATCCATCTTACAACAATAACTCATTCAATTATAGTAATTGGGAAAGTCAGTAGTGCCATCTTAAGTAGAAGGGGGAGCCTTGGCACAATGCTAGAGTTGTTGTCGGGTCACCTTGAGGTCACAAGTTCAAGGAGTGGAAATAGCCTCTTGTAAAATGCAAGGTAAAACTAAGTACTATTGACCCTTGTAGTTTCCTTTTTTTGAACCTCGCATACGTGGAAACTTCGTGTACTGGGCTGACTTTTTAGGTGAGTCATCTTTAAGTATATCTTGAGTTAGATTAGTGGTCTGATTAGGGAGTTTAGAACAAAAGGTGAAGTATTGAAAAACGTAGGATGACAGTGAGTTTTGTGGTCCTCCGAAGCACCTTTCTCGTCGTCTCTACGGATAGATGATCACAGTTTTGAAATTATAGTATCCACACACAAACTAAACTTTATCTAGAACATCAAAAGTTTTAGAGTCCTGATAAAAGAACATCTTTCATTGACACCCATTTTTCTTTATTTTTTTTAAGATCAAAGTCATTTATCTTATTTGGCCCCTCATATTTAGTCCATATATAGAAAATCATGCTCATTTGATATTTTTAATGTCTTGTATTTTTACTTGTAGTTATAAATAGTCCTGATTTAAAGAAGAAAGAAAAATAGATTATAGATACCTAATGAGAGTAATTTTTTGTAGGTAGGTAATTTAAGAAGTCCCAACAAGTAGGATGGTTAGATCTTCTAAAAGTTTTGCCTAAGTTTATCAAAGGTAGGTGCCTACTTGAAAATGGATTTTTTAGCTTCTACACTTACTATGACTTAGAAGGAGAGCCTTGGCACAATGGTAGAGTTATTGTCATGTGACCTTGAGATCATGGGTTCAAGCAATGGAAATAGCCTCTTGCAAAATGTAAGGTAAGGATGTATACTATTGACCCTTTTGGTCTCCCTTTTCCCAGACACCGCAAACAAGGGAGCTTCGTGCACGGGGACTACCCTTTTACTTATCATGACTCAAAGAATTGAATCTAAAAAAACACATTTGGTTAGAGCATGGGCCTTCTTGTGTAGCAATGGCACAAGAAGGAGCCTCTCTCTTAAATGAATCAACGGTAAAGGCTGCTCATGGGTGCATCTGTCTAACATTAGGGGAAAAAATAATTATTCATTACATAACATAATGTAATGAAAATTATTTTAACAAAAATCTCATAGTTGACGCAATTGGATCTTGCCCGTGTCTATGGAAGAGGAGGCAAATTGTAATGCCTCCTATGCTGAACAATCATTCATTGAGAAAACTATCACCAAATAGAACCTAAACAACCACGACCATTAAAAACTCTTGAGTTTCTCATCATCATCTAGCCAACTCAACAAGGTTTTGTGTTCCATCCAAGTTAACAAAGAAACCAAACCGACCACATCGATCGATCATTAACTCGTCTGATGGAAGGAGTTTTAATTGAACCAATTCTCGTCAAGTCTAAGCTTTCAAACACAGAATGACACCTTCCTGGTTTGCAAACTCAATAGAATCAAGTGTAACTGTACAAAATTCCAATGTTCTCACTTTATAATATGTGTATGTTTGTGTGTGTGTGTGTGTGTGTGTATGTATGTATGTATGTACAAATTGTACATTGAAAAGTAATGTGAATACATGTGTTATGACTTTGTTTGATTACTGCTTTACACAACCTTCAGCTCTGTTTTATTCCTCTTCTTTCTCATCAAAGAACATATCCTTCTCTTTTCTATGTTAAAGCTATTGTTCTGATCCAAGTACAAGGATAAAAATGACAATGACATCCTCAGTCACTTGTTTCAACAATGGCAGCCTCTATAACATTCAGAAGTACTTCTCCTCCATTTCTCAAAAAGCTACCAGCAAGCATGCTACAGTAGGAAACTATTTAACAAAGTGAGATGTGCTATTACCAAAACAAGAGAGCGCCTTCAATGCCAACCTCGCACTAGAAAGCCTAGAGGGAGAATCATGTAGAAGTCGTCGAAGTGAAAGCGCTGCTAAAACTAAGAGTAGCTCAAGAAGGGCACTAGAAGGTTTTATGGACGTACAAGACTAACCAGTTAACACAATTGAGCCTTTTCTTTTGGGTTGACACACAGCGCAGAACTTAGCAAGCAAACTGTCTACTAACATATGATCCTAGCTCTTAAATTTATTTGAAAATTGTCACCTCAAACCTCCAACCAAGCTCAACGAGGAAAGATGTCTTATTCCGAGACCAGCTCCAATGTCTAGTTTAGACGTACTTAACCATCTCATATATTTCTCGTGAAATTGCCAAATCAAATCTATAAGCATAATAAAGCAATGAACAAATGAGAAAATATTGGCTCAGCAACTATCTTTGCATGTGTTTCCGACTTGCACGCCTCTGCAGTTTATCACTTTTCTGTGCTCTCTTTGGGTGTGGAAAGGGACACGCCGAACCGGAAATTGCAGGGAAACAACTTTTTTCATTGCTTGCATATGTAATCTATGTCAAAGTGGACTAGAAAGGTGGAAGCGGCATATGCTTTGTTACAAAAGCAAAGGGTCTTGTATGTGAGCTTCTTTTTCTTCTTTCTTGCTGGTGTGGGCAAAAGATCATTATGAAGGAAAACTTACATTGGTGGTGGCACCAAAGAGCCTACAAGTTCATCCCATAGTAACTAAGATGGCCAAAAGGAAAAGAAGAAACCCATGTCTGCGTTCACTTGGTCCTAGCTAAAGGTCAACACTTCTTGTAAGGGAGCAAATTGTCCAGGCTTATATGCTTTTGAGAGAAGCTGGAATTGGAAGTTTTGATGAAATGGCTGAAGGTCCCATGCTAACTCTGGCTGTTGCTGCCAAGGTGATCGGAGTATTACGTATGAATTTTTGTTTAGGTGAATGAGTAATGGTAAACTCAGTTGCAATATTCAATCCGAGTCTCGGCATCATCTACTAGCTTTGGCATAAGAGTAAAGTTGTCGTCGTGTGACTCTAAAGAAGTGAGTTCAAGGCATGAAAACAGCCTCTTAAAAAAAAATATAAGATAAGACTACATACGATAGACCTTTGTGGTCTGCCCCTTCTCCAAACCTGATATACACAGGAGGTTAGTACCACCATCCACTAAGCCATACTATCGGTTCGAGTATGACAAACATCGGCATATGCCCCGACCCATTGACCATAGGAAGTATGGATGAGTCATTCTCCAAGTTCCCCCTGGACACCCCATCAAAATTAAGTTTAGCGGGCCATAAGGGGGTGGATATCATGTGACATATCGGTGTCCAATCGTCCTTTCGACAGTGCCCCTTTGTTTCCACTGCATCACATTTCATCAGAGCACATTTTCTCCAAGGTGCTTTAGGAAAGAGAAATCCTGTCCAGGCTGAATTGCCGGACTGACTCCAAACCCCATCTTTGAATGATCTGCCATGTTTATATTGTTGGGCCTCTCTTAGATTGGTTCAACAGCGTTGTGTCCATTGGATAATTTTGAGTGTGAGTCATCTTTTCCATGAGAAATAGAGACCACAAGAGTTTATAGTATGACATGACGACAACTTCACCATTGCACCATGGCTCCTAATAAAAGTTTAAAATCTGCTTTCATTGAGAGTCAAACTCAGACCTGCTTACTAAATGGGTGCTCTAACCAAATGAGCTATGAAAGCTAAATATGAAGAATGGATAATTGAAATTATAATTGATTAAGGAGTTTATTTTTTGAAGGTTATACACACACCAACACACAACCTCAAATCCTATTCACCCAATTAAGAGACTCCTCCTCGTGCCACTATACCAGAAGGCTTTGGTGCAATTGATTAAGGAGTTACTTATCTTCCATAAAAAGTATAAATGGAATGATAGTATAGTGTGCAACCTACACTACACTGTAGTGTAAGATAAAGCCGCTTTAGTTGTGAACGGCAATTAGTCAAGCATCCACATTCAAAGACAACTTTCTTATAAGAAATTCTTGACTAGAAGTTTCCGTGTACGTCGGGTTTGGGGAACTGATGGACCATAATGGTCAATAGTACTCAGTCTTATCTTGCATTTTGTAAGAAGTTGTTTCCGCGCCTTGAACCCGTGGTCTCAAAGTCATACAACTACAACTTTACCATTACGCCAAGGCTGCCTTCAACATCTTTTTTATGTACGAGAGAAAATAATTCTCGAATGACCCAATGGATAAGCTTTAAATTTGTGGAGTATAGCCTTTGTATCTAGAATCGAAGATGAACAGTTTTGATCACCACATAATGTGGGTTCGCAAGGAACTTCTGGACCCCGCCAGTGTTTCATGACTTGTGCACTAATCAAACTTCACATCTAGTGTTTGTGCACCAAAATTGAGCGGCTTATCCACATTTTAAAGCGTTGAAAACCAATGTACTGATCTATGCGCTCAGCAAAATGTCTATGTTGGCTGGCATCGCTGATCTTGACCATCAACAGAGGAGGAGTAGACCATGGTGCATTTTCCACAAGATGAATAAGCTTCTAGGTAAGGTGAGGAACCGAAAGTTTAGTCCCACGTTGCCTGGGGAAGAGGATGTTGGGCCATTTATAAGAATTCGGGTGTTTCTAACGATCACGACGCATTTTTTCTGGAAAATTGGGAAAAAGCAAAGCCGTGAGAGGTGTATAGGCGTCCCAAAGAGGATAATATTGTGGCTGTTGGAACCCCGGGGCGTTACAATTTCATAGTCCATCTAAGTCGTAGATATACTCTTAATGGTTAAATCTAGTAAAATGTGGGCCTACTAAAATTTATACCTTAGAAAATATACAGTCTTGTAGTGATCTTCAGACTATCTTATAATTGCTTAATAAGTCTCACCCGTAAAACAAGAGGGTAGAATTAGTAGATAACATCTACAATCAAACTCTCTCCCAACACTCATCTTTCTAAGAACAATGATAGCATAGAGCACATACTTTTTCATAATGAAGCCCACCAAAAGCTTATCAGATTCCTTCCATTTGATTTCTCCATCTTTGGAAAGGTTTTGATCAACCTTGTGAAACCCAACATGCAAAAGTAGGCTACACTACAACGAGTAACAGTCTTTTCTCTTTTACTAAAATGGTAATTTTATAAATAAAATCAAATTACATCAACTTTTAGCATTAAAAGGCAAGCAAGAGTTCCAGTACTTTGGACAGCACAATCTCACCCCAAAATAGTAAGTTTACATGTACAAGTTGGGGTTGCACGGGTGAGGGGAGAAATGGAGGTGGTGGGGGGCGTGGGTGACGGGAGAAATGTGGTTGAGGGCAACTGCGGTCTTCGTGTATCAATCGACGCCGGAGTATGAAGCCGGCCGTTGGCCCGTTGGGGTCATTCTTCAGCTTTCGTCTATAACTTTCATCTTTAATGTTAAAAAGAGAGACGATTTTGGGGGGTATTTTTGGAATTTAAAATTTTCAAACGGCCATTCCAGACAGAACACAAACGGAATGGCAAATCTGCAAAGCTGCCCAAAATGTCATGGCAAATTTGCAAAAACATGAAAATGCTGGATTCGCCTGCAAAAATGCCATAATGTAATGGCATTTCTGCAAAAAAACCCTTTTTTATCTATCTAAAAACTAGCTATTTGATGCCCAAAGTCTTGGTTCCCTTCCTTGCCAAGTCACCAATAGCCTTTTCATGCTGGACTTAGTTGGCAAGTTTTAATTGGAGGGTGCCCAACTCATTTCCCTTTGCAAGTCTTAATTGGAGGGTCCTCTACTGGGTCCTGCTATTTAGTCTGCATAGAATTTCTCAATTCTCACAAGAAAGAAAAGACAAAAAGAAGTACACCAGACAAGTACAACAAAGGAAAGAAAAAGTTCTTGTGCGAATCATCCGATTACAGTTAGGGATCATGCCAATTTCATCAATATCTGTTCGGAGTTACCTCTGTTTCTTCTCTTGGAATTTTATTTTTTTTATAATCAGGTTGGTTTATCAAGAACAAAATGTGCTCTAATTTTCTTCATCGTAGTTATAGCAGATAAAGATACTGCTTTAACACTCTCAGTGCTCTTGCAGGAACTTCTTTTTTAATTGGCAGACCACGCTTCAGATTTTCCAACATGGTTTCTTGGTTTGTGTTGATGTTTAAGAAAACATTGCACAATTGACTGACTCATCAAACCAGTGAATTTTCTGTCCTTATGCAATCTAAGTTGGCATGAGAACTATCTATCAAATAATTATGCTTATCAATATACCATAATAAAGACAGAATGCGCTCAATCACTTAGAAAGATAAATCAAAAGTATTTCATATATTTTTTCAGCAAACGGGGTTCATATTTCTCCCTCAATGGCCGTTACACTATTGAAATAAGAAATAGATACATAAACCATGCACAGCTTGGCTTTCCTTTTTTAATGGATATGCAGAGATAAATTGTTAGAAGGGAAGCCTTGGCGCAACGGTAAAAGTTGTTGTCATGTGACCTTGAGGTCACGGGTTCAAGACATGGAATCAGCCTCTTGCAAAAATGCAAGGTAAGACTGCCTAATTTAGGCCATTGTGGCTTGCCCCTTCCCCGAATCCTACACTGGCAGGAGCTTCGTGCACCAGGGCTTTCAGAGATAAACTGTTATCAGGCGTAAACCACAAAAATCGTTTGTTCATTTGAGGAACCATTTCCTATGCTATTTGCAGGGGCATCTGCTCCCAATGTTTGTGTCGCAAGGGAATGAGTGGGTTGTTTAGGAATTGCCGAAGCTGTAGTTTCACTGCTCAGCATGTGGACAACGTCTGACATAGTGGGTCTATCAGCTGGATTTTCTTGCACACACAACAAACCCACTTGAATGCATCTTAAGTTTTGTAGCTCATGAAAACTTGGTGATTCGCTTAGCGTTGAATCCATCAAATCCAAGCTCCTTCCTTCTTTCCAACATTCCCATGCATGCAACATTAATGTAACACGTTTAAACATAATATTCAGTAATCATGCAGGTTAAGTCCATTTTAACAAAAGAAAAAGGCATTTATCTTAATTCTTACATACGTTAGGAGGTTCGACGATTCATCAACATGGTTGAAACCTGTGTTCCTTCTACTGCTTACTACCTCGAGCAGTAGAACTCCAAAGCCAAAGACATCTTATTTTTCTGAGAAAAGACCCCTCATTGCATATTCGGGAGCCATATAACCACTGCCAAGAATATAATTTGGTCATCTTGAAGTATTGGACATGTAATAACCCCAATTTTTACAAATATATTTGAATTAGTAAAAATAAGAAGTTAAAAATTTGAAAACAAAACTAGAAATTGAAGTTATGAGGAAATCCATTTTTATAGAAATGGAATCAATAATCAAGATATAAATATTTGAAATATACTAAAAAAATTGAGTCAAATGACTATAGGGATGCTAAATTTGGAGTTCAAAAGAAAAATCAGTATTTTTCTTAATTTTTGAATTGAAAGGACAAAATAATAATTTTACTCTTTAGTAGGATGCGCAAAAGTTAGGTAAGTATTAAGGTCAGCAATGATGTAAGTCAAGCATAAGCCAACACTCAGCCCCTAGTGGAGGTAGTGGAATTTCCACTCCCCATTTTAATATTTTTGCATGGAATTTAGATTAAAATAAGAAATTAATTAAAATTTCCAAAAATTGCCTATAAATAGGCTAAAAATTTTCATAAATTCCTCCACAAAATGCCCTAACTCCCCCTTTGATCCCAATCTCTCTCTCCTCCTCCTCTTCCTCCTGCCTATTTTCTTCTTTCTCTCTCCTCTCTTTTTCACTAGAGGTGCATCCCCAGATGCATCCAATAGCCAAACCTTTGTCTAAAGTTAGGGCGTGTCCAGAAACATGTCATCCTTGATGAGGTGGGTTTCCTCCCAGAAACGCTAAATTGAATTAACCATCCAAATGAAGCAACAATTTCAATGATTTGAACCCTTACAAAGATGTAAAAAAACCTGATCTACAAAAGCCCTAAGATTATTAGACGATCCACCAATCAATTCGCCGAAAAATCTCAACTTATTTCTTCTCCAGCACTAACATCTCTCTGGTAGGGTTTTCTTGTTTTTCAGCAATATCTTCTCTTCTAGACACTTCCAGGTCGGTCTCCTCTCTCCCCTCTTGCTTTTTTGGTATACTTTATAGAAAATAGGTCATCGGATTGGTTTTTCTTGCATGGTTTTTCAGTGAAACCAGTACCAATGAACATGGTGTGGAACTCCATTAAGGATGACTTAGATGAGGAATCTGAGCCATCCAATGGATTCAAGAGGGCCCAAAACCCTTAGATATGAAGTAATAGTTAAATTTCTGAACCTGGTTAATGGCGATCTGGAGAAGGTTGATCTGATGGTCTAGATCGGACCGTCTCAATGATTTTTCAGTGATTTGTATCTAAGATGCAGTAGAAGAAGGCCAAAGCAAACGACCCCCATGGGTGCACCCTCGCGGGTGGTGCGGTCATAACCGACTACAAAGCACCTGCATTTTGGAGACGAAGATGCGACCCACACTGTCTTTTCGCATTCTCACTGTCCAAATTGAATCTGGACCATTGAAATGATAAAAAAAATCTTTAAAATTGAATTCCAAACTTAATTTAACTCCAAATTGAGATCAGAAAGAACCATTGAATTCCTCTTCAAGTCTATAATATATTGATTTCATATAATTGAAGATTTATATACTATTTTCATTGTTCTATAGCTAAGATCCTGCTAATAAGGTTGAAACATACTCAAAAAGATATTAAAATATTGATTTGATCCATTAGATGGATTGAGAACATCCCAACACCCAAAAAAAACATGTTATAGTTATAGTAAAACAATTACACATATGGATCAAAGATTATAATGAAAATAGATATGATAAATCTAGACTATTGAAAATAATAGAAATATTAAAATTTAATTCTGAACACAATTTAACTCCAAATTAAGATCAGAAAAGAGGCATTGGATTCCTCTTGATCTTGATCCACAACTGTGAACTATTGATCAAAGAAATCTATAAAGATCAAAATCAATGAGATTTATATGAAGAATTAGGATTAGAAAATACTTAGATCTAATAGATCAGAAGTTAATCTAACTATCAGATTTATAAGATCAACAGTTAGAAACACTATATGAAAGACATAGATAAAAGAATACAAGGAGATCTGGATCCTTAATATTAATCAAGCAACAACAATGAAAAGATTAGATAAATCCTGAAAGAAGATGGATATAATCAAAGAAAGATAAATACAAGATTATCTAAAATTATGATAGATAATAACAGTATGTATGAATTGACAGATTTCATACGCCGATCAAGATGATGAAAGATCTTAAGGAGTGGGATTACCACGTTTGAGGTAGGTGGAACCTTAAGAATGTTCATTACTGAGACTTCCCAGGAAGGGATATTTTCCAGTAGAGGCTAGATGATTATTCAACCCAATGTAGTCTGGGTCCGAATATTATGGTATTATTATTGAAGATATTAATTATTTTTTATAATTTTAACCGTTTATATATATAAAGTATTATTGTGAGTTGTTGGGGAATATTCATAGAAGATTTTACATGAGAAATTATATGATAGAGTTATCAATCATAGTATGGTTTATGAAAATTGAATTACTTAATTTATATGGAATATGATGGATATGAATATTAGATTTATGAAAGGTTTATTGAATTATATATTGTGTTGTAAATTCCATATGCTTCTTAAATCCCTTACCAAGCATAGCCTGTTGGGATATTGTAAATGTTTGAATGTTTACAATATCTCACATAGAGATAGAAAAGAGTAAATGGATATGACATGGGAATACAACAATCATGCTATTGATCAAGGTTATGTACAAGTTTGTATTATAGTTTGGATTTGTGTACTTCGGACATCATATCTAATAAAGGGGTTCTATATGTGAACCACTGGATTGATCCTGCAATTTTTAATAAATAAATTTCTATTGATTATATTAGTAGAAATATATGTTATATACAAAATATGTATATATATATATATATATGAGTATGCAAGTGATATGTGGTTTTTTAGAAATGAATTTCAAAGAAAATGTTTCCACTATTTAAAATTTTCACAAACAAGGCTAGCCACCTTTTGAAAATAAACATGAAAAAGTGTTTTAAAAACCTGGGTCGTCTTAGTTGGTATAAGAGCCAAGTTCATTGTAATAACCCCAAAATTTTACTATTGCATGATGAAGGTATGAGTTTTCTAGGAGAATAACTTTTCATGGAATTAGAATGAAGAACTAAAAGATATATAAATTAGATTATACTCAAAAAATGAAATCCAACGACCCAAAGAATGCTAAAAATAGAGTCCGGATGAGCAAGTTATGGGACTTCAAAATCAGGGCTATTTTGGTAATGGTACTCCCTTATCGCACGATCTGTTCTCAAAGAGAACATACCTGACAACCTTAACCCTAGCGTTCCATGCCTCTTCCCCCTTCTATCTTGTGTACCTTTTTCCCCTATTGGCAACCCACAAACCCCGACAACCAGATGCTGGTGTCCCACCATCTTCACCATCTTCGATTGCTTGGGGCTACCTTTCACTGAGCAGTTCACTCCTTTCCTCATGGAAGACACCATCCCCATCAATCCAGGTACGATCAGAAAACCCTATTAGGTTTTCACGCTACAAAATCACCGACAAACACCCATTGTTTTTGAAAATTTCCCAAGCAACCCCATCCATCCAATCTCCCCTTACCGACAATCTACAAAACCCAGCAACCACAACCTTGATCTCCGGCATCACCAGAAACCCCAAATCCCTATCATTTTCCTCTCTTTGTTTCCCTTCACTTGTAAAACCCAGATCTCTAGAGTACAACCCCTGCTCCAATCTCTTTCCCCATAGATGGCAAACATTTTGTTTGAGCAGATCCCCATTCCCACTCATAGGGAACAAGCACATAGATCTCCCCTATCTCTAGTATGCCTAGGTCTCAAAGGATCTCACACTCTCTACACTTTTCTCTCTTTCAGATCTGTCTCCCGTTTTCTCCGTCAACTGAGCTCAGCCAAACCCATCGTCTGAAACCCCAAAATTCTCCTTCCTTTCTCCGGCGACGATGTTGGCTGGATCTGAATGCCTGTAAAGGAAAAACACTCGATAACCCTCCTTCCCTTGTCTTCTCCACAGTACTAGCATGGCCAGGCTTCAAGCTGGCTAGCATGTTTAGACCCACCAAAGATCTTTGGATTTTTCCTCTTGGTCTTCATTTCCCCTACGATTTCTTGTGACCTGGAATGGGCAATGCATAATCTGGCCACCTCCACCACTAGTACCCTGTTTCCATCCCTCTTTCCCTTGACTCTGATGAGTTAGGGCAAAGTAAACTTGCCAAGTAAACTTGCCCCTGACTCGTTAGTAGAAACTTAGTTGACTTAGTTACCATTTTAAACCTTGAACTTCAAACCTGGATTCTGATCAATCCAGGAAGAGTTTTAGAAATCTGAGAGTACCCTCACAATCCTTTGGACGTGAGGAACAAAATCCATCTTTCTAATTCTTGATTCGAGAAGACCCAACTGGTGAATTTACCCAACCATTGATCGAGGGTCAAAGCATTGAATCTGCGATGATCTGACTTCGTTTTTCCAATATAAATAATCTAGATCAAGAATCTGATGAGAGATTGAGGATCAAACGATTGATTAGAGAGATTTCATTGATCTTGATCAATGGTCGAGATCAATCTAGGATCCAAGTATGTAAATTGATCAAGTTCTATGATCATGATCAATGTGACTTATTCAATTAGATCGTTTAGTTAGAAGTTACTAATTGATTATTTGATTTGGAGGGTCTAGGTAAAAATGAGGATTTTACCAACATGAACGGATGACGATTAATGCTAGTGGAATTGAAGAACGCATCACATGAGGTAGGTGGAAATTTAAGACGGTATGTTTAAATAATAAGATGCATGTTCTAAACATGATCTTATTTCTAACTATGGATGTTATGAAACTAAAATGGTATGATTGATATTTGACATGCTTTAAATTGTAATGATGAAAATAATGTTAATTAAAAGAATTGCGTGTTATAATTGATGCTTATGACTAGTACATTATGTATGTGAATTGTGAAATTATGTTTATGGTATATGGGTACCATGTCAGTATTAATGATATATGAGTCTAGGTTTATAGGATACATCCTTGGTGCACTATCACCAAGTAAGTAAGGATGTTATTCTTATTATGAAATATATGAACAGGAAAAATGCCTTTTATTTTGATTACTTTACATCCAGGCATGAAGGCTTGAGAGTTTTGTTTTATACAAGCATATGCCTGGGGATACTATGCTAGGAGGGTTATGAGGGTTTGGCCACTTGCTCTCCAAAATGTGATATATGATGATACCATGCCCAAAGAGAGGCAACAGGTCTGGTGGGGGCAATTAGGGGAAGACCACCACTATGATGGTTTATCTACCCATTTAGACATGACATAGATGATTTTTTACATTTGGTATTATGAAAGTAGTTATTCGAGCATGCTGTACAGATCAGACTGCGTGCATAGTAGTCCTTATATTTGATGCACTATGGTGCTTATATGATGGCATTATGAGATGCCTTATATGATGTGGCATGATGACATGCCTTATATTGTTTTCTCAACAATGGCTGGAGGATTGTGGACCCCATATAGTGAGGGACATGAGGATTATATTGATATACTAGCAGAGGCTGGATGATTATAAACCCCACATGATGAGGGGTATAATTCTAAAACCCAGTATAGTCTGGGAATGTAAATTAGATAATATTGATTATATTCATAATTTTGTATGTCTTTTAACAATTTTCATATGTGTGCATGTATGCTATATGTATATGATAGAGGGCATAGTTTCATATAAGTTTCATATGGGTATATGAATGGGTAGAATTGTTATGCAGAGTATGGTTCATGGAATTGGATTAGTTTATTTAGATAACAAATAATAATTAAAGATGTTTGATAAATCAATGGATTACTTATAATTATGAAACATTTAGATATTGATAATTATGAAACATGTTAATAATTGATTCATCAATGGATTGTTAATGATTATGAAACATGTAGATATTTAGTTTATAAATGGATTTTTGAAATGTGAAACATACAGTAAATCCTGTTCAATAAAATTACTATAGAATAATTAATATATCTTAAGATTTAGCATGCTTCTTAAACTCCCCTTCTAAGCATAGCTTGCTAAGATATTGTAAATGTTTTATATTTACAATATCTCAAATATAGATAGATAGGAGAAGATGTACACAAGAAGAGGAATCCAGCAACTATGCTTCTGTGCTCAGGTATACATTTTATTAAAGCTTTTGCTTTGTATATTTAGTCATTTGAATTATGATATTGGACATTTAACATAATGTTATAGGGTCTGTACAAGTGAATCACTAGATGGGTCATGTTTTAAGAAATGAATTTCTATCTTCTAGAAAACTATATATGTATGTATGTATGCATGTATAGTGTGAGCATAAAGGTGACATTTTGGTTTTTGGGAAAATAAATTTCAAAGAAAAATCTTCTGCTATTTTTGTATTTTAAAATTTTGAGGCGCTCCATCTTTTAAAATAAACACGAAAATTTTTCATGAAAAACCCAAGGTGTCACATTCATCTAGCCACTTGCAACCCTTTATGTCCAATATAAAGATGACAATCCAAATATAGAATAGGAAATAGTGAGTTAATATAGGAATAAGATAGTATTAGTTGAAAATGAGGATAGAAAGAGTTAATGTAATTAACTCATGAAGGAATAGTGAAGTATGAGCAAGCACCACGTAGTGAAATAACTAGAAGGATTGCTCAGCAAATTACTGACTCCAATATATGGAATAGTAAGCCATGGAATCAAGTAAGAAAAATATTACAACATGTAGTGGTGTAATGTCAGGACATTTAGGTTTAACCTAAAGTCTTAAATAAACATACCTGTTTAGAGATAAAATACCCTAAGACTAGTATATGATTATTGTTCATGTATACTGAGTGAAATAGTAGAAGTTTAAGAGAAACAAATGATAAATTAGAAAATATGATGGAAAAAGTCTAAAAGATTAATTCCAACCTTCATAGGAAAGGTAAAATGGAAATTTTTGAAGAATAGGTGCTAGAATTAGAGAAAAACCCTAGGATTATTACAAACTCTATAATAATAATAATAATAATAATAAAGAGATAAAATTGTACATATATATAATAAAATAAGAAATAATAATGACAATTAGACAAATGGATCTAATTACCAAAATATAGATGATATCACTTGAGAAGAATTCAAGGAAATAATGAGTATTTTCTCTCCAAAATTAGTAAAGGTGAAGAGTTTCAACAAGGATAACTAAATAGATGATAAAATTCTAGAGTATAAAGAAATGACCTTTAAATTTGAGTAAAATTACATGACAAATGAGATATAGAGACATAGTGAAATGGGAAAATATAATACCAAAACTTAAGAAAAACAAATAAACCATGATAGAATATGGTTAACAAAGAAATTATAGTCCATATACATTGTGCAACAAATATGAATTTACCAAGTTAGAAATTATATTTGATATGATAACTCGAGTGTTGAGTTAGTACAAGAGCTCACCAAGATTTAGAGAGATGCTGATTCTACTTATATGATAGAGTTGGATGTATTGAAATAGTTATGGACTATAGTGAAAAGAAATACATTTTTCACATTGATGATGAAAAATGCATGAGAAATAAAGACCTATAAACAAATATAGGAAGCTAAGCACATGATAATTTTGGTGATTATAAATGATGAATAATTCCAAATTATGGAGAAATGGTTGATTAGAAATTACAGGCATAATTTCTGGAGCAATGGGATGTGACCCACTTATTTACAAATATTCACTAGTGACAGATAACTTTTGATCCAATTATGAAGCAACCCCAATTCTCCCTAAATTGAAATCACTATGAACTCACATAGTATTGACCAATATTCTAAGTTTTCATGAACATCTATAGCCATTCTGTAAAAACTTTGTAGGGCAATCTGTTTAAATGAGAAAAGTGGACCTAGATTCTCAAGCACAAAGTTGTACCACACAAAGAAATTCGAGACTAACGCACACTAAGGTGCATTAAATGAGTGGCATGGATGACCATTTGTGACTCCAAGTGGAGTCGACCACTCCCATTATGTTGCAACAACAAAGTCTGGGACGAGTAGCTGTAGACGCCCTCAAATTGCTTCAAAGCAATCTAGCACCAGTGAGTTCAGACAGTCTATGTATACCAAAATAGGAGTTTAGGACCAATGGCTTTGGACAACTTCATTCGTTTTAAAGAATGAAGTCCATCACTAGTGGCATTGGACAAAGACTTCACTTAAGGTGGAGTTGGACAAGTCGGTGGTGGACAAGCTCCTCTCAAAGTGCTAGTGTTAGACATTCACAAAATGGAATTGGATAACCTCTTCGATGATGTGGCACTAGATGCTCCCATTTTTTAGATAAAAATCAACAAACAAAGGCTGCCTAGTACCAGGCCCCTGGCAATGGTTCCATAATAGCACTGGACAATGGTCTATCAGCCTCATTGTCTGCCCAAAAACTATTTGTGTGGCCAAATCTATATATAAGGATTCTCCCCTTCACTCTAAGAGATCAAATTAACATTGAATTCAAATTACATTCCAGGAACTCTATTTCAAGAAAGTTCTCTTCTCTCTCTCTCTCTCTCTCTCTCTCTCTCTCTCTCTCTCTCTCTCTCTCTCTCTCTCTCTCTCTCTCTCTCTCTCTCTCTCTCTCTCTACTCACTTGGTTTAGATATGAGCATAGGTTCAGTCATGTCTTATGTCTAGGGTTTACATCTATGACCACTATTGTCCCCACCCCCACAATCCAAAGCTTAGATGTTGATTATTTTATCGCAAGTGCAAAGGCTATTGTAGTATAGCTAATGTAATTACGTATCAATCCCACGGGTAAAAGATGAAGTTTTAATAAAATTTAATTATCTAAAAATAAAAAACAACAAAAATTAACTAAAAATGAATTATAAACTAAAATATATTTAAATACTAAAAATTACAAAAATCCAAATTAAAAAACACAAAAAATTTACTAGAAAACAATTAAAATCTACTTCCCTTACTTAATTTTTACAATATTCTTCACATTTAATATTAGAAACTTCGATAGGCCATCATCAATCTCTTACTAATAACTATGATTGAATATCTGATGGCTAGATTGAGCAAATTCCCCAAAATCTAGAAGATCTAGGCTAAAGAATAAATTTGGGTTTTAACAGCTCAGATCTAATTTTTGGGTTTTAGATTGAAGATCAGAACTCAGTGGATAAGCTAGGAAGTGTCCTAAGAACAAGATCTAATGAGAGATTTGAAATTTGATGTGAAAAAGATCAAGAATTGAAGCTATCTTAGTGGTTTAAGCTAAATCGTTGATTCAATTATGCTTGAATCAATCAAGATCTAATATATGAAATTATCTGACAAGAAATAGAACCTGAATAACACAAAACAAGGATAAAGAAAAAGACAACATAGACTAAAAGACAAAATGGGATATTTCCTTTTCTACTTCTTCTTCCCGTAATAGTAAGACGAGAAAAACGCAGGGAACTGCTTCAAACAGCTCCATGTTGTTTGAAACGTGGAAACAGAAGAGGAACATAGGATTGAAGGAACCCAACTTGGGTTATCTATTATGGTGAAGGGTTTGGTTTATCTGTGGTGGAGAGGCAGATAGATAAATAGAAGGTGCATGTGTAGAGAGAGTGTGGGAGAAGAGAGGAGAGAGAGAGAGAGAGAGAGAGAGAGAGAGACAGAGAGAGAGAGAGAGAGAGAGAGAGAGAGAGAGAGAGAGAGAGAGAGAGAGAGAGAGAGAGAGAGAGAGAGAGAGGTCACCACCCTCCTAGCCTTACTAACCTTTTACTTTAAATTTCTTCTCCTTTTATAAATCTTCCAAAGGAGTTTGATTTTGATTCAAACTCCTCTTCTTCTTCCTTATCCATCTATGTTTCCTAATGGTACTCAATTTCCTCTTTTTCCAAGAAGTTTTTTCATCTTGATCTAATCTAAGTTGATAAGAATAATCCAATTTTGAATTGATTGACCTGCAACACACATGACCAAATTAGAATCATCTAAACCATTCATTACTCCTCTAATTAGCTCTGATGATCATCTGACCATTAAATTTTGCAATTAAACGATTGGATGGCCAAATAGTGCAGAATGCAAAATTTTATATAAAATCACAAAAGTATTTGCTTAGATGATCCAATTAGATGCTATACTAAGGGTATTATGTTTGAAATTGAACATTTAACATTAGACCATCTACGCATGAGTTTAGACTATCTTGGTTTTAGTCATGGTACTGTTACCTAAGGGATTGACCAACTAGGCATAGATCACCCAAGTCTAGGCTAACCATTGGCTAAACACTAAGTCGTAGATCATGTTGACAACTTATTTACATAACTCAGTTTAGGCATAAGCTTCTACACCTCATTAGGTATGAATTATGGTCCCCGAGGATGCCTAAGGCTAGGTACGTGCTCATCAACATCATATAGGCTAGGGGTGATAATTCGGGTTGGTGGATTGTGTTTGTGGCGACACGAACATGACACGATTAATAGTCATGTAAAAAACTTATGACTCGTACACGACCCGGTTCTTAAAAAAATGACATGACATGACCTGTGTAACACGATTAATTGACTGAGTCTTGTTGGATACATGACATGACACGATATGAAACGAGTTTATTTCCTATCACGACTTAGTTAAAAACTGCTCCCAAGTGAATGAACCCATCCCAACCACAAAACATAGGATGGTTATTTTATAACCGTCCAATAAAACACAAAACATATAGGATGGTTACAAGATAACCATCCTAGAAAATATATTAAGGAAGCTATTTGAATATAGGACAGTTAGCTCATAACCATCCTGCATAGCTGTCCTATATTTTGTTGAACTATATAGGACTGTTGCTTCATAACCGTCCTATATTTGAACTATATAGGACTGTTAGTTCATAACCATCCTCTGAACTATATAGGAAGGTTACTTCATGACCGTCCTATATTTAATTACATTTAGCAGTCCTATATTTCAATTAAATATAGGATGGTTACTTATTAACTGTCCTGTATATAATTTTTGACTATTCTTCTGATTCTTACTGAACTGAATCTTTGATCACCTGAAGCAATGACAATGAGGTTATGGAGCAGAAAATCAGAATTCAAAAATTGCATCTACTTGTTTCAAACTTTCAGTGCTTGAGATTAGCAAAATCAGCACAGTAGCATATTACACTTAAATTCAATCTAAATTCTTAACTTGAGTAAGCTATAAGATGTCGTCCTGGAAAGAACAAGAACTTCATATTCATGTTCTTGTGTAGGGTGAAGAACCTCAGCCAGCAAAAGAGGCTAGCACGATCAATGAATGGAATTGTTGTGTTGTCGAGGAGTGATGATAGAGGACCCAACAATACACTTTTCAATGAATGGAAAGAACAGAAGAAGGCCAGATGGCATGGGTCTTTCAGTTATGAAGAACTAAACTTTCAACCCAACCCCCACATAAATTGTTAGGATGAAATTCATTTCTCCAACTCCTTTTATGCTCATTGTCATTGGTCATTGCTCTATCCACTGATCCACATGACAAGTACATAGACAAACACAGAAAAGCATTACTAACTAGTATTGGTGAAAATTGAACCATACCAAATTACCAATAAAGTTCTTGTGATATTTTATTATTTTATTTAGAAGCAACATAGTTCTTTACACCACTCACATCACATGATATGTAAAAGAGACTGAAATGAATCAAATAACCACAATAGTAAATAACTAGGGATTAAGTAGCACATGAGGGAAATTTACTTCCATCAATGTATCAAATACAACAAATTAAAATAAGTTATGAAAATTATACAAATTAATTAAGATGAATTGGTCCAGAGTCTTCAGTTGGTTGAGGTGATCTTACATTGCTTCTTATGTTACAATGTCCTCAGCAAGTTCATCCATGGCAACTGTAATGGTAGAGTCTACAATCATATAGAATAGAATAAACACGCATTAGTCATTACTAAGCTTGTATAAAATATAATGTAAATATAGGATCATAAACTATTACCTTTCAATCCATATAGCCAATCTCTTACACAAATTAATGCTTGCACGGTATCTGACTTTAAAGTAAATCTATAGTGGCCAAGAACCCGACCACCAATATTAAAAGCAGACTCTGATGCAACTGTCAATATGAGAATGCTCAAGACATCACGAGCCATGGCAGCAAGTTCAGGATACCTAAAATCAACATTTGAATCAAATATAAATGTAAATAAGATTACAGAAAATAGTGTTTACTTGAGATTATTAGTCAAACAACCTATATTGATTGCCTTTCTAGAATGCAAGAATGTCCAGCTTTGACTCTTGCAATCTTGGTTCATCCTAGTAAAGCTCCAATTGTGATTTTTGCATAGCCAAAGAACCTCCTTCACTTTCAAATGAATCAAATTCCTAATGCAAATGCAATTATATTATTCAACGTACTATAAGACAAAGACAATTCATAGAAAATTTTAATATGCTAAGTAGTAAGTGACATATAATGAAAGATACAATTATAAATAAAATTACCTTCATGACATCTAAAACCTCTTGACTATATGACATGTTCCGTCTATTATCAGCACCTCTAGCTACTAGGGAAGATGACGAGGAAGGAATAGATGACAAGGAGGAAGGAATAGGATAAATCTTATCCATATATTCATTGAAGAGAGAGAATAACTTTTCCTAAACTTGAGCAAACTCCAAGTAGCCATTACCAAACAATTTCTTATACGAGAATTCCACAAAGGAGAGCTTATACTGAGGATCCAACACACATGCAATTTCCAAAATCGTGCTGAATTCAGACCAGTACTTTGAAAACTTGGCAAATAAATTACAAATGCTAAACGAAAGTAGAGATTTGCAGTGGGATACTTGGATCCAGAGAACATGCAGGTGGCATCATAAAAAACTGCCAAAAACTTCAAAATTTTTGTAGCCTTTTCCCATTCATTGAACGAAGGACAGTGCTTGTAATTTGAGTCACTTAGTTCTAAGTGACAAAATGCATGTTGGTAACAAAGAGCACTTTCGAGCATCAAATAGGTTGAATTCCATCTTGTAGGACAATCTTGTCTTAAGCCCTTTTTTGTCTCAATTGACATGTGATTCACACACTCTAAAAAATTTTGTTTTCTACTTTGTGATGCTTTGACATACTTGATACTCTCTCTAATTTTTTGAATAGCATCATCAATTTCTTTCAAACCATCTTGCATAATCAAATTCAAAACATGACAATAACAACGCAGATGAAGGAACTCTCCACTACAAACAAGAGCGTTCTTGATGTTTAATTGATGCCTTAACAGCTCAACAGAAGAATCATTAGTAGAAGCATTGTCTAAAGTGATTGAGAAAATCTTTTTCTCAATTTCCATTCTGCCAATAATGAGTATACCTTTTCTGCTAATGATATTCCATTATATGAAGGTGGTATGAAACAGAAATTTAATATTCTCTTTTGTAAGACCCACTGATTATCTATAAAATGTGCTATGAGACTTATAAAACCATCAGTAATATAAGAAGTCCAAAAATCAGATGTCAAACTTATCCTGCCAAGTGCTAACTCTAACATCTCTTTTATCTTTTCTTTTTCTCTTTTATACATTCTCAGAACATCTGCTTTTATTGTATTTCTACTAATCAAGTGTAAATTTGCACGCAAACATTTCAGTAGAGTTCTAATCCCATCACACTCAACAAATTGAAAAGGCAAATCATGCAAAACAACTGTAGCTGCTACTAACTCACGATAAACTTTAGGATCAAACTTATTATCTGAAGCTACACCTAGTGACATACTCCCCTGACTTTGAGATAAAAGCAACTGGCCTATATCACGAGAAGAGCTCCATTGACAAGTCTTTATATGAGAATATAAGTTACCAGTACCAAATTTGCTATCCCAAATATATATTACAGAGCACTTCTTGGATTTACACCTTTGCCTTCCATCTTCTGATAGAGGAAGGTGTTCAAAAAAATTCCAAACTAGAGACATTAGTTTCCTATGCTTTTTACCTCTATTGGATTTTGAAACTAACTCCACGTTCTCCAAATAGCAAGCTCATCATCATCGTTGTTATGGTGCAACATATTCAATTTATCAGAAACATCAGTGCTTCCAACTTATGCTTATATTGAAAAATGCAAATGATAAAAAAATTTAGTTCACACTTCACACTGACAGTAAACTAAACACTACACCAACAATTACTAATAAGGGAAGTGAGTGAGAGTGAGGAATGAAAAGAGTCAGAATCATAATTTCATAACAAAATAACAAAAAACAAACACATATCTGTGGCTGTGGTGCTGTAGTAGGGGTGCTGCTGCTCATCGTGTTACTGTTAGAAGGGTTGAACTTGAAGAAGATATCTAGAAAGGAAAATCTAAAACAGATGTAAAATTGTAAATTGTAAAAGCAGCTTGGGTTGGGGACAATGGGGAGCCATTAATCGATTGTGTATTTGATTGATGCTATCTATATTCTCAATCACAAAAGTCTTATAATATAACAAAGAATAAAAGACCGTTAATAACCATCCTATATTATGCATAAATATAAGATGGTTAATGTCTAACCATCCTATTTTATTAGAATTTAGAAATATAGAACAGTTAATACCTAATCATCCTATTTTTACATAAATATAGGACGGTTATGGACTAACCGTCCTATTTTACATGATAATATAGCACGGTTAGTCCCTAACCATCCTATTTTACACTGAACATGGAAGACGGTCACAAATTAACTGTCCTATATAGTTTGAAAATATAAGACAGTTTTCATATGATTGTCCTTTATCTATGAGTGTGACTGTGATGTGCCAGACTTCCAGTGACCAGTCAGCCTATGCTAGCAAACGGCCTAGCCTAGGCGCCAGCCCGCCTGGTAGGGACATAGAGCCTCCTTTCCTCCAATTTCAAATTGGCAAGTGGAAACTGGAGTTAATGAAACTTACACTTCAATCATTTGTCAAATATTTTGAGTCCTTAATGTTAGATTTGATGTGTGGGCCCTCCTTGTAGTAGCGGGAAAATAAAATGAAAATTGAAAATATAAAGGTTTAACTAATTAATAATTATCTAGGTCTACCTAAGTCAATCTAGTCTAAGGCAATTGTTTTGTCTTTTTGTATGTAAGTAAGCCCAAATCCAATTATCCAATTGAATTTGAAGTCTTAAGCTAAAGCCCCTACCCTGGTTGGTTGTTTGCTATAACTATAAGTTATAACCTAAGACTTAGCTACACTTACACACTGTCTCTAATTTTATTATCAACCATTTTAAGAATAATTACACATTGTCAGTTACAAACTTACAAGTTACACTTAGTAGAAAATTAGTTAACCAAGTTTTGTAACTTGTACAAGTACAAGTGAGAGACTAACTAACTATCATATATTGTATAAAATTATAAATGCTAATGATTTTCTTATGTTAATTTCACATGTCATCAACAATTGATCTAATATATCTCTTTTTAATCAAATTCATGAATATCATGTATCCAACTCATATAACTCAATATTTGTTTCTCATTTCTAACTCCCAATTGATGATAATAGATTGGGAATAACTCATTCATCTATGATCCATTGATCCATCATCCATGTAGAGTAAAATTTAGTAAGTCTCTTAGTAATATCATTCAACATTTGTATTAATTCAACTCATAACTCCTATTCTCTATTCTCATTCTCACCTCACCTAATGAGTTAATTACATAACTAATAACTATTTCCTTCCTATACTCATTATCCAATAATGAGATAATTACATAACTCTTTCTATACTCATTCTCAAACTACTAACTTAATTACATAACTGTTTCTATTCTCATTCAGTCATTCTTACCTAATAAGTTAATTACATGACTCTTTCTTTACTTATCCTCAACAACTTTTGAATTGAGTATGAGTTACTTACATAACTTTGCTTTTTTAAGCTGATCCTCAAATGAGATCACTTACTTTACTCATCCTCAACCTCAACAAGTATTGAATTGAGTATGACAGTATGAGTTACTTACATAACTTTGTTTTTAAGCTGATACTCAACTGAGATGAGTTAATTACATATATCATATATGCTCTATCTTTTTAAGCTCATCCTTAAGGAAATTAAGATGAGTTAATTATATAACTCTTTCTTTACTCTATACCTAATAACTATTTTTATTTAAGAAGATCCTCAACTAAGATTAATTTAATACATAACTCTTTCTTTACTCATCCAGTCATTCTCAATTGAGATGAGTTGTCTTGTTAAGCTCATCCTTAAGAAAACTAAGATGAGTTAATTACATAACTCAACTAAGATTAATTAAATACATAACTCTAATAGTTTATACGGCGGTTATGCAACAACTATCTTATACCTTTCTAATAAATAACCATCCGACATGCTATAACAATATAACTTATGGACGGTTATAAAAAAACCGTCCTATATTTCATTATATATTATAGGATGATATATTCTATGATTATAGGATGGTTATATAATACTCGTCCTATATTTAATTACTTATAGGATGGTCATAATATAACCGTCCTATATAATCTCTGTAATATAGGACAGTTATTTCATAACTGTCCTATATTTGTAGTGTCCAAGCTAAAATTTTAATAATAATAATAATAATAAAACTAATATAAAAGTCTTTTGAAATATGGCTAATGTAAGATGTACCTATGGCTGTGGGAATGTGTGCAAAACCTCTATATTACCTTCTCTTTGTTAGTTTTAATTTGGAAAATGATAACCACAACCTCTGCATCACACAGAACAGAGAGCTCCTGGGCTTTCTTGAGCAACCCAACACGTCTCATGGAGAATGTAACTTGCCTGCTCATGGCGTTCTCTATCCTCTTGATCTCAATCTCTCCCCTCCCCATTTTTTCTTCTTTCTTCCTCTTCTTCGCATCCAAAGATAGACAGACCAGTTACCCGGTAAACCTTGTTTTTTTTTTTCACCTTCCAACCCTAATTTCAATCTTCCAAGTTTCCAACCTACTGAGAAGGTGAAAATGACCATTCCTCTTTGATCTTTCACAGATCTAAGCAAAAATAGGTATGTATTTATGAATTTTAGCATCTATATATAGTTTCTGTAAAAAAACGTAAAAAACCAATACCGTTTTTTCAAATTTTTTGTTTTTTGTTAACTATTTTCCATAGATCTTGATTGGTTTTAGTTCTATGTGTATACGAAAACATTTCATTTTAGTTTTATACTTCTTTGCTCTAGATTTGAGTTTGTTTTTAGGTTTTTTACTGTTTTTCAAAAAAAATCAGTTACGAAAATATAAAAAAGTCCTCGTTTTTTCATATTTTTTCATTGAAACATATTTCTATCCACATAAATATATAGCTTTCCCATGTTGTGTATTCAACTATTCATGTGTGATAATTTTTTCATCTTTTTTTTTTTTGTAATTTAGTGTTATTTTTAAATTTTTCCAAAAAAAAAGTTACAAAAATTAGGAAAAAATTGTTCTTTTTTATATTTATTAGTTAATACCTATTCTTATCCACATATGATATATAGTTTACTTAATCATGCTTGAATCTTCATGTATTAATGATTTTTAACTTATTTTTAGCATTTTAGCTAATTTTGGTTGGGCTAAACATCTTTATGGACAGTTGTTAAAAACACTGATCAAATCAAGCATAAACTGAGATTGTAAATCCTTCTCTATGAATCTATGATCAAACTGTAAAGACACTTTCCACTTTTCAATTGTCTAACTGTAGTCATTTTCATTTTTATTTGTGAAGCAAACATGGAGCAAGTAGAAGAGGTACAAGTAGAACAATTACAACACACAGAAGTAAAACAATCAAGGCTATCAAGCACATCTCCATCAGTAACACCATCGGTCAGTGTCAAGAGAAAGGTCAAGGGGCCAACACAAATGAATCGTATAAATAAGAGAACCTCAAAGGGAATAAAAGAAACGGTACAATTCAATAGTAGAGGTCAACCGATTGGTGGTACTGCACATGCCTATGCTAGCTTCATATATTGCACTGTTAGAAGACTTGTGCCAGTATTAGTGACTGATTGGAGACTTGTATCGCCACAAGTCAAAGACTCAATATGGGAAATGGTCAAGGTATGTAAATTCTTCTCACATATAACATAATATGTCCTTTATATTTATATATTTTGTTTTTGTTTGCATAGGAATCATGAGACACAAAGTTGCTACAATACTCACTGATAAGTTAGTCACTTAACATGCTTCTTCTTTTGTTTTGTAGTCTGCCTTTGAAGTATCTGATGAGTGCAAGAAGAAAGCTTTGCTAGGAGCTGCTGAACAATGGAGGAAATGAAAGAGTGAGCTTGCAAGGAAGTACATACTTCCAAATTCCCATGATCCTTCTACACTTAACATGGTCCTTCAGTTGTATTCTTGCTTCATTGACCAGGAAGCATGGAATCAATTTGTACAGTATAGGCTATCTCCTGATTTTGAGGTAATCACAACTTGAACTAGCCAGGCTAAATTTTGATTCTTGTAATTATTATAATTGATTGTATTTTGATCACATTACTTTGATGTCCAGGCAAAGCGTATAAAAGGACAGAAGGCGCGTGCACATAACCATATGCTGCACCACCTTTCAAGCGTTGACTATGCACGATTAGAGGTAGATGTAATAAGTATGTTATGTCACATTCCATTTGTCTAATCATAGTAGATTTTTATTTATTAACTATGACTTAGTATCTCTTATTATAGCAAAAGAAGACTGGGACAACGGAGCCCATCAACCGTGCTATTCTATGGAAAATGACACATTCGAAAGGGCATAACTCCCACACCTTTGCCAATGAGACAACTGCAACAATTGCTTCAAGAATTGTAAGTGGTTTAAGACTTTAAGTTTTATACTTTTACTTTATCTACATACTGCCTAGTTAAATACTTTTATACTTTTATATCCTTGCATAGTACATTATATAAATATTACATATATAATAGTGATTTGATCATGTTATGATCTTTATGTGTGCAAGAAGAGTTGACCCAAGAGAGTGCAAGTGCAATTACATGGACTCTTAGCAGCACTGCTACAAAGGGGGACATCCTGTATAGGGCAATGGGCAACAAGGATGAGCACCCTGGTCGGGTAAGGGGCCAAGGTCGGGGTGTTGTTCCTTCCAAGTTCTTCCCCAAACAAAAGGCTCTTATGCTACAAGAATTTGAAGAATGGAAGAAGCAAACAGTTGTAGAGATATATAGCAAGATCAAAGATCAATTGTTGAAGGAACTCCAGGGTGGGGGAAGAACCTCATGTGAGGATGTTGGCCCTCAAGATGAAGCTCAACCTCAAGTTCAACCACCCCAATTTGACAATAGCTGTAGTCCTAGTCCTCCATCAAATGAAGAGGTGGCAGAACAAATACTTGAATGTGATGTCCCGATCAGTGAGGTATGTATATTAACATGTTTAGTTTTACAATGTTACTTATTTACTAACCTTTTTAGTTTACATTACATCACTAATTATTATATATATATGTCATTTCTCAAATGCAGGTGGGTCAGTGCATGTTGCAACTACATACATCTGAGAACCATGTGGTTGTGGCAACACTGTATGAGGTTCGGCCCATGACTTCTGCCACCTTGCATGGTAAGTTGATGCCTCCACACACTAAGCGCGTGTGCATCACTATTGCCATTCAACCAGATGCTCCCCTTTCATTTCCAGTTGAAGGGGATGATGTTGAAATTGTTGGGGATGCAATTGGATATCGTGTGTATTGGCCAAAGAAACACATAAAACCAATTATATCCAATTCCAAGGTACATATATACTAATTGTAGACATGGCTTCATTTTCTCCTACCTTTTTTTAAGTCGTCCTATATTGTTAATTGATTAATATTGTCTGCAACATGTCGGATCACCAAAAGCAGCATAAGGGGCAATTGACGCAAACCTCGCTACAAGCAAATTATGGCGTAGTGGCAAGTGTAGCCAGATCCCAACCTTCCTAGGTAGTACTAGTTCTATATATTTGCATAGTTGTATCATGTTACATGTGAACTTAAACGATGCAACAACTAACAAGTTCAAAGCACTTGTTAGGTGCTCACTATTCACAAGTCAGTAGTCACAATGTTATATTATAAAATATTCTAATTTTACCTCACTGTGTCTCTTCTTTTATATATGCTAGTATACCAGTATATGTTGTATATATTCATTACTAATTTCTAAAATGTTACATGATTACATCTACAGTGTAGGGATCAGGTGGAGGTCCTACCTAACACACTTACATTCCTAAGGGTACTGTACAGATTGGCCAATGAAGACAACACAATGAGCCTTGTAAGGATAGAGGTATGTGTGCTTTCAAATGATGTGGTTGAGGTTCCACTCTTCAAGGAAGACCTCTTAGCCATATGTAATATGGATCAATTGGAGTACATGCACATTGTAGTCTATATAGGGTATGTCGTGTAACTGCTCTGCTCTATTAGAGTTAAGACTTACGAATCAATGTAACATAACTTAGTACTTGCTTTTTTAATAACACTTAATAATTATTTGACATTAACCCAAACTCCAAATGCAGATATTTGTATGATAGCTTGTAAAGACTAAAGGTCAAGGACATTTACAAGTTCCTTGACCCTTCTCTTGTCTTTTGATTAGACTATTTGCCCGCGGATAAACAAAGTGAAGATATCATTTCTGGTCTCATGAGTTGTGTGAAGGGGCAAGCCTTACTGATTCCCTACAATAACAGGTATGTTGTAACATATGTTGCTTAATTATGCCATTTTAATTTCATAATTCAAACACATGAATACTATATCAGTTAAGATTAGAGAAAATTCAATTGAATTGTTATTTTATAGGATCCATTGGATGCTGCTAGCTTTGGATGTGCATGGTGGCCATGCAATTTTTTTTTATTCATGTGGAGCACACATTCGGGAACACCTGATGGAAATTATAAACAAGTAAGTCTTTATTATTTCTTTTATTATAATATAACTACTCACCTGGCAACTATAATAATATTCATAATCTAATTCTTTTCAATTATATGTGTGTAGAGCATGATATAAATGGGCTGAGAGGGAAGGTATTCACCACCCACCAAATCTCAACTAGAAGAAGGCCAAGGTACGGTTTACTAATTACTACTCTTTGATAATTTTAAACCTAAACTTATTGGAAATTATATTTTAAAACTTTTTTGTTGTCTTTGGTGGCATTGTCTGCAATGCCCTAAACAAAAATTAGATTGGGAGTGTGGATATTATGTTCTTAGATACATGAGAACCCTCATTCACAATGAAGTTACAGTCTCAAAATTGAGAAAGATAACACTTAGACTTACTGACCAATGTTACACTTTTGATTTGTATATTTCCTGACTGAATCCAAGATTTCATGTTTGATCTTTGAACTAAGTTATTATATGTTTCTTGCAGGCAAATTTGGGAACCAAGAGTAAATTATCTAATCTTAATAAAAATTGTAAGTAAGATAAGGATGATCAAACAAGATTCATGATGAGATCTTGAATGATCAAGAACAATAAACAGAATTATAATTTAGATTAAATGTTTGATTTTGTATAGATGTTCGATTTAATTATAGATCAATAGATTAGACCCTTGATCAATATGATCCAAGGAAAAAGATCCAAATCATCCTATGTAAGGATGATCAAAAGAACAACTAGGAAGTATACATGAGTTGAGAAATGATTGTATATATGTGATTTGACAGATACATGAAGGATATGATGATCAAGATAAATGAGAAGATGGATTGTTGAAAGTAAAGGTAGGTGGACCTTAAGGATATATTCAATATAGAAGATACATGTATTTTACACATGATCTTGTCCTGATAACTATAGGTTGATTATAATTTCCTTAGAATTGTTTATGAATCAATAAATGATGTTGAAATGAAACAAAGTGATTGATCAAGTCATCATCATCATCATCATCATCATCATCATCAAGACCTTATCCCAATTAGGGGTCAGCCACATGAATCTTATTCCTCCATTCCACTCTATTAAATACCATGGTTTCATTTAGTCCCAAAGTTTTTAAATCTTTCCTCACCACTTCTATCCACGTTCTTTTGAGCCTTCCCCTTGCCCTTTTAGAACCTTCTACTTGTATTGCCTCACTCCTTCTAACTGGTGCCGCTGTTGGTCTCCTTTGGACATGTCCAAACCATCTAAGTCTAATCTCCCTCATCTTATTACCTATTAGTGCTACCCCTAAATTTCCTCTAATATTTTCATTTTTAATTCTGTCCTTTCTTGTCTTACCACTCATTCGCCTCAACATCCTCATTTCTGCAACGCTCATCCTATAAGTATCATGTTCCTTAACTAGCTAGTACTCTAATCCATAGAGCATGACTGGCCTTATAGCCATCCTATAGAATTTTTCTTTTAGTTTGAGTGGCACCCGCTAATCACATAAAACCCTAGATGCACATCTCCATTTATTCCAACCTGCTTAGATTCTCTGGGTAACCTCCCGCTCAATCTCTCCACTCTGATGGATCAATGATCCTAAGTACCTAAAGAGGTCTTTCACCAAGAATTCTTGGTTATCAATCTTGACTGGTGTTCCACTCCTACTCTCCTTGCTAAAATTACATTCCATATATTCTATCTTAGTTCGGCTAATTTTAAATCCTTCATATTCTAATGCTTCTCTCCATAACTCTAGCTTTATGTTTACACCCTCCCTTGTCTCATCAAGTAAGACTATATTATCTGCAAATAGTATGCACCAGGGAATCTCCTTGTGTAAATGTTTTGTTTACTCATCCATAACTAATGTGAAGCGGTATGGACTCAATGCCAATCCTTGGTGCAATCCTATAGTGACAGAAAAATCACCAGTCACGCCACTAGTGGTCTTAATATTTGTTATCGCTCCCTCATACATATCTTTAATTATGTCTATATACCCCTGAGAAACCCCCTTACCACCCAACACCCTCCATATTAACTCTCTAGGGACTCTATCATAACCTTTCTCTAAGTTGATAAAGACCATATGTAGGTCTTTCTTCCTCTCCCTATATATCTTTACTAATTATCTTAATAAGAAAATAGCTTCCATGGTAGACCTCCCAAGCATGAAACCAAACTGATTCTTTGATACACTTGTTTCATGGCGTAACCTCTTCTCTATCACTCTTTCAAAAAGTTTCATGGTGTGGCTCATAAGTTTGATCCCTCGATAATTAGTGTAGCTCTGAATGTCTCCTTTATTCTTATAGATTGGTACAATAGAGCTTTTCCTCCACTCATCAAGCATTTTCTTTGATTTTATAATCTTGTTAAACAACTTGGTCAACCAAACTACCCCAATATCTCTCATATGCTTCCAAACCTCTATTGGTACACCATCAGGCCCCATGGCCTTTCCTAATTTCATTTTTTTCAAGGCCTCTTTTACTTCATGTATTCTAATCCTATGTTCATATCTTTAATAACCAATGTTATTTAGATTTATAATATTTTCAATCCCTATATTCTGAGAGCCATTTTCATTTAACAATTTTTGAAAATATGTTTACTACCTTTGTTTGATCTCATCTTCTTTGACTAATACCCTTTGATCATCGCTTCTAATACACCTAACATGATCTAAGTTCTTACCCTTCTGTTCTCTTACTTTTGCAAGTTTAAACACATCTTTCTCACCTTCTCTTGTTCCTAATTTATTATGGAGCTCATCATATGCTTTAAGTTTAGCGTCACTTACTATTCTCTTCGCAGCGTTTTTAGCATTCTTATATTGTTCATAGTTTTCATTATTTCTAATCTTCTGCCAAGCTTTAAAACGTATTCATTTTTCTTTAATAACTTTTTGCATTGTTTCACTCCACCACTATGTTTCCTTTGCTAATAGCCTTTTACCTTTAGATACTCCTAAGACATCTTTTGCCACTTTCTTAATGGACTCAACCATATTAGTCCACATGGTATTTACTTCTGTTTCATAGTTCCAATTTCCTTCTACCATCAACTTATTTTTTAATGAGGTTATTTTCTCTCCTTTTAAGTTCCACCACTTAGTTTTTGGATGCGTATTAAGTTTAGTTCTTTTACTCTATCTTTTAATATAGATATCCATAACCATTAACCTATGTTGTGAGGTTAAACTCTCACCAAGTATCACCTTACAATCCTTACATATAGATCGTTCATTATTCCTAAGTAGAAAAAAGTCTATTTGGCTTTTATGAAGTTCACTTTTAAAGGTTATTAAATGTGCATCCCTCTTCTTAAAGAGTGTATTTGCAATGGACATGTTATATGACAAAGCAAAATCGAGGATATTCTCCTCCATCTCATTTCATTCACCTATACCTTTGTGAAGCCTTGGCCGATGAGGGCGGGCCAAGAGGGCTGGCAAGCTTCTAGGCAAGGTAAGAGACTGAGAGTTAGTCCCACATCATTAGGGGGAAAGTTACTGGGCTCTTGATAAAAGTGATGAGGACTTCCTTTACAACGAGGCCTTTTCCCTGGGCAACTAGCGAAGAACAAAACCATGCGGGGTGTATGGGCACTCCGACACGGACAATATCGTTGCAGGGTGTGGGCCCTCGGGCTGTTATAAGTGGTATCAGAGCCAGACCCCGACTCGGTGTGGGTGGCTAGCCGCACGTGGGCGCTTGCGTGTGGTAAGACACGTGGGGATGCATGTCCCCTAAGGGGGAGAGGTTGTGAAGCCTTGGCTGATGAGGACGGGCCAAGAGGGCTGGGAGGCTTCTAGGCAAGGTGAGAGACTAAGAGTTAGTCCCTCATCACTAGGGGGAAAGTTGCTAGGCTCTTGATAAGAGTGATGAGGACTTTCTTTGCAATGAGGCCTTTTCCCTATACAACTGCGGAAGAACAAAACCATGTGGGGTGTATGGGCACTCTGGCAAGGACAATATCATTGCAGGGTGTGGGCCCTCGGGCTATTACAAGTGGTATCAGAGCCAGACCCCGACCCGGTGTGGGTGGCTAGCCGCACGTGGGCGCTTGTGTGTGGTAAGACATGCGAGGATGCGTGTCCCCTAAGGAGGAGAGGTTGTGAAGCCTTGGCCGATGAGGGCGGGCCAAGAGGGCTGGCAGGCTTCTAGGCAAGGTGAGAGACTGAGAGTTAGTCCCACATCGCTAGGGGGAAAGTTACTGGGCTCTTGATAAGAGTGATGAGGACTTTCTTTGCAACGAGGCCTTTTCCCTATACAACTGGGGAAGAACAAAACCATGCGGGGTGTATGGGCACTCTGGCACGGACAATATCGTTGCAGGGTGTGGGCCCTTGGGCTGTTATAACCTTACCCTCCGTGTATTCTATCATATCCTTCCTTATCTTTTCCTACATAGCCATTTAAGTCTGCTCCTATAAATATCCCCTTAGTGTTGGGAATTTCTTGTACTACTCCCTCCATATCTTTCCAAAACCATTTCTTGATTATATCTTGTAACCCTACTTGTGGTGCATATGCACTTATAACATTTATAATCTGCTCTCCTAGAATAATTTTTATTATTATAATTCTATCACTAATTCTTTTAACGTCCACAACTTTATCCTTTAATTCCTTATCCACTATTATTTCTACGCCATTTCTGTTATTTTCCTTTACTACGTACCATAATTTATACCCACTTATTTCTCTAGCTTTAGCCCTTTTCCTCTTGGTTTCTTGGATACAAGAATTATGAAATTACTTAAGGCAACAAATGATGTTAAAATGAATACAAAGTGATTGATTAAGTAATTATGAAATTACTTAATGGGTAGAATAAGAAGATTTGAACTATATAAGTTGGACCCCCAAATCTTAAGGCATGTCCTATTATAACCATACACATAGTTTGTAAGTATGAAATATTATTTTCCATAGAAGCATGAAGGCTTGTGAATTTGTTTTAAGACATGCTTATGCTTGGAGATGCCAATGCTAGGAGAGTTATGAGGGTTTGGCCACTCACTCTCCAAAACTAATTATGATGATGATACCGTGCCCAAACAGAGGCAAAATGTCGAGTGGGGCAATTATGGGAAGGCCGCCACTATGACATCCATGGTTTCCCCCATACTAACATGGATTTGTATTTTTCACTGTGGTATCAGTGGAGTATTGAGCAGTTATCTAAGTGCACTGTACAAATTGGAACTGCAAGCATGGTAGTCCTTGAGATTATTTTGCATTATGATGCAATTGATTATGGCATGATGAGATGCCTTATATTTTGGCATGATGAGATGTCTTATGTTATGGCTCAATGAGATGCCTTATTTTATGGCATGATGAGATGTCTGGTAAAATTTATTACCAATGTTGTATTGGAGGATGATTCCCAAGATGGTATGATTATATATTAACTCCCAGTGTTAAAATTGAAATCAGTTTGAAAATGTATTCATGATTTTCAGTGGTTTTATCTATATATAATATATACATATAATTCATATGATGAGTGAAGGATGAAATGGTTATCCAATTGTATAAATTATTTTATATCATGGATATAAAGAACTGTTGATTTTGAGATATATTGATAATATTTCTTAAATCCCCTACCAAGCATAGCTTGCTGATATATTGTAAATGTTTGAATGTTTACAATATCTCAAATACAATAAAGAAGATTAAAAGCTCAAGGCTTGAAGATAATCATCACTAAACTACTACTCAGGGTATTTACTTTGAGGAAGATTGTATTGATTGTTTTGTAATTCGAATTGTAATATTTGGACAAGTTATGTAATGGCTACAAGGACTGTGTATGTGACCACTAGATTGATCTTGATTTTAATAAAAGTATTTCTATTGATATTCAATGAAAATTTTTATTTTATACTAAAATCTATGTATGATAAGTCATTTGAGGTGGCACTCGAATTTTTGAGAAATCAATTTCAAAGAAAATATGTTTTTGCTATTTGAATTTTAAAAAATTTCAAAATCAAGGCCCTACCTTTGTAAATATTTATGAAAATGTGTTTTAAAAACTCAAGTCATCATAGTTGGTATCAGAGCAATTCATCTAATCACTTACAGCCCCTATATTTCCAATATGAAGATGACAATCCAAATATGGGTTAAGTATATCATAAGTTAATATAGTTGGGATATAGTAAGTTAATATAGGAGTAGGATAGCATTAGTTAAAGTATTAGGAAAGAAGAGTTAATGTAATTAACTCATATAAGAATAGTTAAATATGAGTATATGCCTAGGAGGGCAGCTCAATAAATTACTGATTCCAATATAAGAAATAACAAACTATGGAATCAAGTAATAAAATAGCATTACAACATATAATGGTGTAATGTTTAACCTAAAGTCTTAACCAAGATATTTGTTTAGAGATAAAATATCCTAACACTAGTATATGATCATTATGCCGAGTGTAATAGTAAAAAGTTCAAAAGGAATAAGTGATAAAATGGAAAAGATGATGAAAAGAATTGTGACGAATTTAAAGAAGTCTTTAACAACAAATACTTTCCTCTTCATGTTCAAGCAAGAAAGGAAAAAGAATTTCTAGATCTACAATAAGGGAATATGTGTGTTGTAGAATATGAAAATAAATTTGTACAATTAAAGAGGTTTGCACCTCATATATGTGGTACAGATAGACAAACTACTGGTAGATTCCTAGAAGCACTTCAACCAGGAATGAGTACTAAGGTATTGGGTACCAAACCCACAACCTTGGCAAAGTGCATAGAAATGGCCTCTAGATTTGAGGAAGAGTTTAAGAAAAACCAAAATGGAAAAAGAGTAGAAATGGGAAATTTTATTTCATGGCCTTTTAAGAAAGGCAAAGGGCCTGTGAATAATTTCAAGTCACCAAGTAATCAAGGAAATCCTACTTTTGGACAAAATCAAAGGAGTTGTCCCAAATGTAGAATATTCCACCCTGGGAATATATGCCAACCTTTAGTAAGGGTAAGAAAATTCTAACCTTTATAAGAAAGGAAAAACTGAAATTTTTGAAGAATAGAAATAGAGATGATATTACTTGAGAAGAATTCAAGGACATAGTGAGTATTTTCTCTCCAAAATGAGTAAAGGAGGGGAATTTCGATAAATAGATGATTAATTTCTAAAGTAGGAAGGAATGGTTTTTCTTGAGGAAAAATTTAGAGATAAATCAGACGAGAAAGAATAGTGAAAGTGGGAAATTACAATCCCAAAATTTTTAGAAAAATAAGTTAACCATGATAGTATATGGTTCACAATGAGATCATAGTCCATGCATCTTGTACATCAAATATAAATTTACTAAGATAACTTAGTGGATGAGTAAGCACAAGAGTTCATCAGAATTAAGATGGACATTGATCTTGTACTACTGATATGATTGATTTTGTATGTTGGACTAGTTATGGACTATAGAAAAAAAATCCAATTTTCAAATTGATGAGGAAACAATCATAGTATAATAAGACCTTGTAAACAAATACAGGAAGCTAAACACATTGTTTTGAAAGTCAAGCATTTTGGATAAATGTGGTGATTATAAAGGGTGAATAATTCAAGACTATGGAGAAGGATATAGATAGAAAATTTCAAGATATATTGAAGAGTTTTCAAGATTTTCAATCTAATATGAGATTGAGTTATTACTTATTACAACTCAATTCCTTATGGTATTTTAGAAGATGGCATAAGATAATCTGAATAAGTTGAAAAGTCAATTATAAGGACTATTATGCAGAGGCTTTATTTGACCAAATAAGTTATTTTGAGAACACCAAATACTATTAGAAAAATGATGGATTAGTGTGATTATGCACTAATTAAAATGATGAATAATGAAATTGAGGAGGTTAAGTAACCTTGATTCTCATAAAATGTGAGTTAGAAGTGAAAGACATCATTCAAAACTCAATATAAATTTTGAGTTATACTTTTGGGATAAATGATATTTATGAATTTGATGAAGGAAAGTTTTCTTGGATATATGAGAAATAGTATGTATTGATTATATATAGATTTATTTTGAAACATCATGAAGTAAAATGTTTACCAACTTTGGTAAGTGTAAAGATTAGCTAGAGAAAGTAAATTTCTATGACTTATGAATTCTGAGGATAATATTGATGATCATCCTTAATTAGAGTAAAGAGAGTTACTATTTCATATACGAACTTAGAAAGGATATAGAAAAGTCATTGTGGATGCTTCATAATGATTTTCAAGTATATATTTTAGAATTTGTAACAATAGTGTTACCTATACAGTGAAAAAAGTAAATCACTGATTATGAGAACCTCAAGAATATTGATATGACTCGGCAATATTAAGAGAATCGATTTTACAAAAGTTATGACAAGATGATAGTGGAAATTTGAGGAAAGAAATATCATCAGAAGGAAATTTTTTGAAAAAAATGATATAGAAGTATGAATATTTCGAATTGAGATGAAATATTTACTTCTAAATATTTGAAGGTTATACAAAGAACATTAGTTAATTCAATTGAGATTTAATACAACATTTCATCTTTGGTTGATAGTCAAAGAACTATCCATACCTTGAAACACATGTTAAAGAGTATTCATATTGAATGAAATGGGAAGTAACAATATGATAGAAATATATTATGAGAATTACCAACTGGTAAAGTAAAGATTGATGACACCAGTCAAAGGAAATATGAAATATGAACAAGAGGATTACTCAGAGAAGTTAGTCATTTTGAAATGTTAGAAAATGTCAGGTTACTAACAAGTTTTATGACTTTCATAATTTCTACCTTTAAGCAAAAGGTAATATAATTGATGAATCAGAAAGGGAATAAAAGAGTTCCTTAAGTGTCAATATTTCATAGAACAAGCTATGAGAGAAAAATTATAAATAAGATAATGATAACTCATAAGTGAGTTGTTATATTAAATTTCGAGGACAAAATTTCAATAAGGGGGAAGAATGTGAAAACCCCAATTTTTCTCAAATTATTTGGAATTAATTAGAATTTTTATGAAAATCGAGGTAAAATATTATATTTGATATAATATTCTTTTTTAAAAAGAATCAAGTCATGAAACATAGATCTTTAGAATCATATTAGGAAAATGGGTCAGAATGACTATACGCACGCTGAAATATGTGCTTGGGTGAAAAATTCCTATTTTTCTTAATTTTTGTGAATTTATATTTACCCATAGGGATAAAATGGCCAATTCACTTTTTTGTGGGGTCCACAAAAGTTAGGTGAGTGTTGATTGTTTAACTGCAACTGCACCGGCTATTATAGTGTAGCTTATGCAAGTACGGGTCAATCCCACAAGGACTTGATTTAAAATGATGGAGTTTGAATAAAATTTAATTATGTAAAATTAAAAATAAATCACTCAAAATTACTGAAATTATTGAAATGAGAATCAATGTTCAGATCTAATCAAATTCTCAAAAATACAGAATTTTCAGTTCCTAAAGAAAACAAAGAAAATCAAATAATGAGAAAAAACTACTTCACTAGATCAATCTTTATCAAAATCTTCACTTCTGGTCTTCTAAAATCTGATCTGCCTTTACAAATATCTTCAATACATTCTTGATTAGTGATCCATTGATCAAATTTGACAGATTCTTCAGAATGGTCAAGATCTAGGCTAAATTGTGATTTCAAGATTTGGATGACTCAGATTGATTTATGGATTTCGGATCTAAGATTAGAAGCATTGGTTATGTCTAGGGATGTCCTGAGAATGAACTTGTAAAATTAATTTGAAATCTGAGAAGAAACGAAAGAGAAATTGAAGATTTGGTTTTGATTAAGGCAAAACCGTTAATGGGTAGGCCTTAATTGATCTAATTCAGATTAGGCAATTCCTGGATAAGAAAAAGATGGATAAAATAGAACTAGGATAAACTGGGACACAGATGGAATTAAAAAGGGGACACAGATGGAATTAATGAGAAAGAACATATTTGTAATTTCATTAAATGAACAAGGGCAGAATTGGAATTTGATAACAATCTGGTTTTTAAGTGAAAAACAAGACGAAAAACCCCGATGGAAAAGGGAGAAATGGAGGAAGAAGAGGGAGAGGGAAGAAGAGAGAAAAGAAGAGGAATGGGGATGTGGGAGTGGAAACCAGACTTGGGTTTCCCCTCCTGGATCGTCCGACAACGAGCAAAAAGCCGGAGCTGGTGGGATGAGCGCGCGATCCGGATGGTGAAGCCTTTGTTCTGGTTCTGACAACGTAGAGATGCCAGAGAATATTGGGATGCCAGAGATGTGCAGACGCTTAGGTTGAATGGCTGTGGTGTCGAGTGATGCTGGACCAATGGAAAGGTGCGGCCGGATCGGACTGGAATCGCCTGGCCGATGAAGAGATTTGTGGCTTTGTGACTGTCGATGGGGGAGGCCGACCGATGGAAGTGAACTACTGGGCCGGTGAAGCTGGACGACTAGAAGTGGAGTAGCCTGGGCCAAAGACGCCTTTTCTGGGCTACCTCTAGTTCTGGAAGTGGAGACGGTACAGAGATGGAAGAGACGGAGCGTGAAAGAAAGAAGAAGAGAATGAAAGACAAAGGAGAGAGCTAGAGGGAAGGAGATCCGTTGAGAATAAAAATTGACAGAAGAAGAGAAACCGAAACAGAGGCCAGCACGATAGATAGAATGAGAGGGAGAAGGAGAGAAAAAGGGTGCCTGATGCGGGAAAAGATGGAGAAGGGTGACTGGGCTTGTGGAAACGATGCCTTAGAAGATGGGTGTTGCTACAATGAAAGATGGCTAGCTGTGCTTAAGAAACCCAGTAGAAAGAAGAAGAAAAAAAAAACAACTATGAAGTAAACAAGAAAAACTAAATGGAAGCAAAGGTGGAAAGATGGGTTGGTGTAAACAAAAGAAGAGAGGGATCAGAACGTGAGAAAGATAGATAGGGAGAATGGAGAAAGAGTGGAGAAGAGAGAAGTGGGAGAATGGGAAGTGGGGGAGAGTTGGGTATGGTTGGGTGTAGGGAAGAGGGGGAGAGGAAGAGGAAGAGGAAAAGGACGTGAGAGACAGAAGAGAGGTGGGTACGTGAGAGTGAGGAAGGGAAAAAGAAAAGGAAAAGGAAAGAAAGAAGGAAAGAAGGAAAAAGAAAGAAAAGAGAAAAGGAAGGAAGGAAAAAGGAAAAAGGAAAAGAAAGGAAAGAAAGAAAAAGAAAAAAAACAAAAAGAAAAGGAAAGGAAAGAAAGAAGTGGGGGAAAGGGTTGCCTTTTGCTCCTTGCTAATTTGGGTCCACTCTCTTGACTTTGGAAACTCCTACAGATTTGCAAGTTGCCCTTTTTGTCCATGATTTCCATTTGAGCTCAATTATCATTTAGGAAACTATCACATCCATCTTCATGGGTGATCTGGTCCATCCAATCCTCTTTAAGATGATCTGCACCGTTAACTTTTGATCTTAGTCATCCGTGCGTCCTTTGGTTGATCTGAGAAGAAAAGACTAAATTAGAATCATCTGAACCGTACATTAGTCATTTAATGAACTCTAATGATCATCTGACCGTTGATTTTGACAAATTAAGGTTTGGTTGGTCAATTGGATTTAAATTCAAAATCAAGCTAAGTTTCATAAAATTGAACAGTTAGATGATCTAATTGAATGCTAAATTAGGGGTATTTGACCAAAATTGAACACTTAACAGTGACCTAGTGGACAGTCAGCTATGGGAATATGAATGATGAAGAACAAAGATGATGAGGAAGCCTATAAATACCTCCCCTAATATTCACACAAATTTCCTAAGTTTCCACTCCTCTCCCCCTCCCTTTCCCTCTCTCTTTCCTCCTCTCCTTCTCCCTCTTTCTTTTCTTTTTCTTTTCTCTCTCCTCCTCCCTTTACAGCTATAAAGCGCATATGAGGATGCACCTAAGGGGAACATTCTCCCAGATTTGTTGGGCGCATCCACAGACGCATCGTTTTCGACAAACCCAGGGTTTCACCCTACGTACCATTTTTCAATTAGTCATTGGAATTTGGCTGTTAAAACGAAGATCTGAATTTCTAGTGAAGAGTAGAATCTAATGGAAACATAAAATTTAAGTTTTATTCACTATAAATTTTTGTAAATAGCAAAAAGTGGTACTGATTCCCAAAATCAGTCAAATCTGACATGATTAGACCTTAGATTTCTAATCCATTAGTGATGTCATGGTAAGTTAACATGATATCACAAGTTGGATGAGACTAATTTGGAGTAAATTAAGAAATTTGGCCTTAATTGATGTAAAAATCATAAAAATAACCACATAACTATTTGATCTTAAAGATACAACATGATCAGAATAAATAAATTAGTTTGAATGGATATATAATCATTAAATAATATGAGTGGAAGGGTGGGTTTGACGTAATTGATTTAGCAGATCTTAAGATCTTGACCATTAAAAGTAACAAAATCCTTGAAAATACATAATAATTTCCTTGATCAGATTGATCAAGGATGATCAGAAACTATGAATCAGTATGGTTGATGATCTAATGAAAGATCATGAGAAATAAATGGTCTGATGTGGCTAATTTGGGATAGATTAAGGTCTATGCCCTTAATTTTGATAAAATGACTTAAGATCTTCTTGATTGGTTGGATTAAGAAAGATCGAATCATATGATGAGATGCATCAATGATCTAGTAATGATATCACATTAAGATAATGTGATAGATCTAAATAAAAATGAAAGATCAAGATCTAAACCTTTAATGAGATAAAAAATGAATAGAAATCACAATATGATCATTGGATCAAAATGGACAAATATGATATATTCAAATAAGCATGTGAATTATTATATTCTATTGTAAATGTTCTTTTAATTTCTTAGAAGATTTAATTATTAGATTTACTTATTTATGCTTTAATGTTCATGTTATAAATTAAATGAAAAATGTAACTAAATTAAAATAGATATTGATAAACATTTACAATGAATATGGACATAGACTTAATGATAGTAAGGGCTATAGTTAGTAGGACAATATAAGGAGAAGCTGTCTAGTGTTAGGAAAGAAATAAACTATCTTTAACTAGTAAGATATTAACTGAATGAATAATAATAATAACATAAAAGATAGCAAATTATTTAATCCTAATAAAAATTGTAAGTAAGATAAGGATGATCAAACAAGATTCATGATGAGATCTTGAATGATCAAGAACAATAAACACAATTATAATTTAGATTAAATGTTTGATTTTGTATAGATGTTCGATTTAATTATAGATCAATAGATTAGACACTTGATCAATATGATCCAAGGAAAAAGATCCAAATCATCCTATGTAAGGATGATCAAAAGAACAACTAGGAAGTATAACTGAGTTGAAGAATGATTGTCTATATATAATTTGATAGATACATGAAGGATATGATGATGAAGATAAATGAGAAGATGGATTGTTGAAAGTAAAGGTAGGTGGACCTTAAGGATATATTCAATATAGAAGATACATGTATTTTACACATGATCTTGTCCTAATACTGTAGATTGATTATAATTGCCTTAGAATAATTTATGAATCAACAAATGATGTTGAAATGAAACAAAGTGATTAATTAAGTAATTATGAAATTACTTAAGGCAACATATGATGTTGAAATGAATACAAAGTGATTGATTAAGTAATTATGAAATTACTTAATGGGTAGAATGAGAAGATTTGAACTATATAAGTTGGACCCCCAAATCTTAGGGAAATAAGTTATATGTTAATGTTTTTCACAAGTGCACGGGCTATTGTAGCATAGCTAATGCAAGTACGGGTCGATCCCACAGGGACGTGCTTAAAATTTTAGAGTTTTTAATAAAATTTAATTATTTAAAATTCAAATTAATTGGCAAAAATTTACAGAAAGAAATTAGACTTCATCTTCAGGTTAACAGTGAAATTCTAGAAGTCTAATTCTAATAAAAATAGAAAATGGAACAATAAAACCTTAACTAAACTAAAATTAGAAAAATTAAGAAAATTCTAATTCCCTATCCTAAGTATTGTTCAATTTCCTCCCTTCTGGTATCACAAACCTTGATTTGACTATATCAATATATTCAAAATTACCTGGATTAATGATCTAACGGATGAATTTGTCAAATTCCTCAAATTGTTAAAGATCTAATCAAATTAAGAAATTTAATGATTAATGGCTTAGATCTGTTTTTAGAAAGCAGATTGAAGATCAGGAACAGAAATTAAACTAGAATCTATCCTAAGAACATGCTAGAAAATTTAATTGAAATTCTAAGTTAAAATAGACAAGAAATTAAAGGTTATCCGTGGCTAAACCAGAACCGTTGATTGAGTTACCAATACAGGAATAACATAAAACAAGAATAAGAATAGTAAAGGATAGTAAATGTAAATTGCGTTATTCTTCCCAGGGAAAATTTGGAATTTTTCTTGAAACTTCCTTTAAACTCCCTGTAAAACACCAAATCCACCAGAGAAGACAGTGGTGCTGGCCTGACTGAAGGGCTGGTAGTAGATGTGCCTTAACGTCGTCTGATGCCACAAGAGAGAGAGAGAGCTAAAGATGATTAGGCAGATGGTGAGATGGGTTCGTGCTTGGGCATGTGGATGCTTGTCTGAAGAGGAAAAACGACGCCTTTTTTGGGCATCGGATGAACAGAGCCGATTTGTGCTTGGCCGTCGTCTGATGTGGCCGGAGTAAAGGGATGTCGCTTGGCCGTGCTGGAAAGATGGCCATCGCACATTGCCCAAGTTGTGGAGATGAGTTGGGTGGAGGGTTATGGCATCGCACGGTCAGACATCGCCTGGGTTTGCTCTTGGTTGGTGGTGAGGAAGCTCCTAGTCTGGGTACGACAACAGAAGAGAGAGAAAAAATGACTTATGGGCATGTGACTGGTGGGAAAAAAGGATTGCAATGGATGCAAGGGAAAAAGATAGAGATGGGAGGGGGATCTACGAGGAAGAAGAAGAACGTGAGAGGGGAGAATTGGGTGTGAGTGTAGATGTGCAATGGAGGGTGGAAAGGAGGGGGACAACGCCTTTGGCTGGGGCATCATCTGGAACAGAGGATGCAAGTAAGAGAGGGGATAGGAGAGATAGCAAAGAGGAGGAAACTAGGAATTGGTTTATCTTCAACAAGGGAATGTGCCCTAGAGATAAATAAGGGAGATGGGACAAAGAGGGAAGAAGTGCAGTGAAACATGCGATGAGTGAAAGAGATGGGAGAAATAGAAAGAGGTAACGAGGGTGGTGTTGGGGATGATGTGGTAAACAGATGGAAAGCAGGAACAAGAACTCAAATGGAAAGTAAAGCAAACAAAGAAAAAACACATGAGAACTCCCCAAAAAACAAAAACTCCCCTAAACATGCTACTGTTCCCCTCTTTATAACTTCTCACTTCCTTATTTTCTCAAACTCTTTCCTTGAAGAGGTATATTCCTATTAGTAACTTTCTCCTCTTATGACTCAACTTCCATTAGGAAACCTCTTCCAAATTAGAAAACTCTTCATCTCTTATCTTATTGATCTTCAACTAATTTGCACCACCATTGAGACTAAATTTGAGCCATCCAACCCTCCTTTAATTGATTTGCACAATCAAAGATTAGATTAGAGTCATCTAAACCATACATTAATTATCCACTTAGCTCAATTAACCATCTAACCGCTAATTTTGACAATTTATAGTTGGATGGCCGATTTGAGCTATCTTTGGGAGAAATAGAAAGAGGTAACGAGGGTGGTGCTAGGGATGATACGGTAAATAGATGGAAAGCAGGAACAAGAACAAAAATGGAAAGTAAAGCAAACAAAGGAAAAACACATGAGAACTCCCCAAAAAATAAAAACTCCAAAAAACTCCCCTAAACTCACTACGGTTCCCCTCTTTATAACTTCTCACTTCCTTATTTTCTCAAACTCTATCCTTGAAGAGGTATATTCCCATTAGTAACTTTCTCCTCTTAGGACTCAACTTCCATTAGGAAACCTCTTCCAAATTAGAAAACCCTTCATCTCTTGCCTTATTGATCTTCAACTAATATGCACCATTGAGATTAAATGCGAGCCATCCAACCCTCCTTTAATTTATTTGCACAATCAAAGACTAGATTAGAGTCATCTAAACCATACATTAATTATTCACTTAGCTCAATTGACCATCTGACCGCTAATTTTGACAATTTACAGTTGGATGGCCGATTTGAGCTTCTTCTTCTTTTTTTATCCAAAAATTACTAAATTAATAAGTTAGATGGTCTAATTAAATGCTAAACTAAGGGTCTTTTAGCCAAAATTAAACACTTAACATTATAGGCATGTCCTATTATAATTAGACACATAGTCTATAAGTATGAAATATTATTTCCCATACAAGTATGGAGGCTTATGGTTTTGTTTTAAGATAGGTTTATGTCTGGGGATGCCAATGCTAAGAGAGTTATGAGGATTTGGTCACCCTCTCTCTAAAACTGATTATGATGATGATATTGTACCCAAAGAGAGGCAAAATGTAGGGTGGGGCAATTATGGGAAGGCAGACATCCATGGTTCCCCCCATATGAACATGGATTTATATTTTTCACCGTGATATCAGTGGAGTATTGAGCAGTTATCCGGGCGCACTGTATGAATTGAGACTGCAAGCATGGTGGTCCTTAAGATTATTTTTCATTATGTTGCAATTGATTATGGCATGATAAGATGCCTTATGTTATGACATGATGAGATGCCTTATGTTATGGCATGATGAGATGCCTAGTAAAAGTTATTACTGATGTTGTATTGGAGGATGATTCCCAATACGGTATGATTATATATTAATACCTAGTGTTAATATTGAAATCAGTTTGAAAATGAGATATTATTGATGATATTTATTATATTCACGATTTTCAATGGTTTTATCTATATGTAATATATACATATAATTCATATGATGAGTGAAAGATGAAATGGTTATCCAATTGTATAAATTATTTTATATCATGGATATCAAGAACTATTGATTTTGAGATATATTGATTATATTTCTTAAATCCCCTACCAAGCATAGCTTGTTGAGATATTGTAAATGTTTAAATGTTTACAATATCTCAAATACAATTAAGGAAGATTAAAAGCTCAAGACTTGAGGATAATCATTACCGAACTACTACTCGGAGTATTTACTTTGAGGAAGATTGTATTGATTATTTTGTAATTTGGATTATAATATTTGGATAAGGTATGTAATGATTACAGGGGCTATGTATGTGAACCACTAGATTGATCTTGAGTTTAATAAAAGTATTTCTATTGATATTCAATAGAAATTTTATTTTATACAAAAATCTATGTATGCTAAGTAATTTGAGGTGGCACTAGGGTTTTTGACAAATCAATTTCAAAAAAAATATTTTTCGTTGTTTAAATTTTAAAAAATTCAAAATTCAGGGCCCTACCTTTGCAAATATTTATGAAAATGTGTTTTAAAAACCTAGATCGTCACATTTAGTCCTGAGTGCAGTCCTTCTATAAATCAATCAATAGTGTGCCTTTCGGTGTCACACACATGTGCTACAAAATCTCTTTAATTGAGTGAATCTATTATCATAATCTACCATTGAGAGATTTCCTTGTCGAAGTTCTAAAAATTCTTTCTCCTTTCTTTATTGCACATGAATGAGAAAATACTTGTTGTTAAATACTTCCTTAAATTCTTCCCATGTGGTTTCTTAGGAATTGGAAAAGAAAGTTTTCTTGCCTGATTTCCTCCAAAAAGCAACCTCTTGTTTTAAAAGGTATGTAGAAAATTTGACCTTTAGTTCTAGAGGAGTATGTAATACATCAAAAGTCTCTCTACTTCACAAATCCATTCTTTCACTTCTCAGCATCGTCCTTGCCATTATATCTTATAACCATCTTCTACAATCTCTCCATCATCTTGTCTATTTTATCTGATGCCAAATTGAGAATTCCTAAACTACTCCACTTGGTAGAGGTGAAGAATGATCCTATATTAGTGTTGGAGTATCTTGTCTTGGTGCGGATGTGTTGAGTCCTACTTCAAGTTGAGCCAAAACCTGAGTACTTAGTACTTCAACAGGAGGTGATGAAATCTAAGGCTATTGGATATGAGAAAGAAGACTCCTCAATACTCTTGTCATCATTTCCTCTATACTATTTATTGATAAACCCTCATTATTCTTTGGAGAACTTTGAGCCATTTGTCAAGTTACTCTTTTAGGTGCCATTTACTCATAAAGCAAAATTTCTATAAGTAATATATATAACTAATTCTATTTTAACCTAAATTTAGATCGTTATCTCTTTACTTGACATATTAGGGTTGCAAATGAATGAATGAACTGCACTAATACTAACTATGACAACTCGGGTTTTTAAAACACATTTTTACAAGTGTTTTGCAAAGACAGAGCCCTTAATAATGAAAATTTTTGAAAACTAAATAACGAAAAAACCTTTTCTTTGAGATTGATTTGTAAAGACCCAAGTCTTACTTCAACATACATATCGTACATAGAATTTTGTACCAAGATAAAATTTCCATTGAAGGAACATAATTTTATTAAATATCAAGATGTATCTAGTGGTTCACAATACACAGCCCCTATATTATTACAATACATTGTCCAATATTTCACAATTCAAATTACAAAGTTCTTAATACATAATCCTCAAAGGAAATACCCTGATCTATGATACTGCAAGTACGTAGCTTCAAATCTTGAGCTTTCAATCTTCTTTATATATATCTAAGATATTGTAAACATTCAAACATTTACAATATCTCAACAAGCTATGCTTGGTAGAGGATTTAAGAAGCATGATAATTTAGCAGTATATCTCCAAAATTCAATAATCTCATTAATCATTTCTATCATATAACACATTCATGAATCAATTCCATTTCTATGTATAACATTAATTTATCATATATGTTGAACCTTATACATATATACTGTATATGGATAAATTCGTCAAAATTGTGAAAGTAGTCAATAAACATTCCCAAACAAAACTGACTTTATTATCAACTCAATACATTTTATGGGGTCAATATTCATAATCAACACTTTCCACTATAGAAGGTCAATATTTTAGCCAGATTCTATATTGGGAAATTTCCCTTCATCGAAAATATGGGTAATACACAATTACTTGGCATTTCATCGTGCCAGTTCACTATGCCTGTCTCATATTCATCATAATGAAAGATACATCAAGGACTATCATGCTGCAGTCTAATCTGTACTAGCGCTCTCGAATAACTGCTGTATACACCATTGATACCAATGGTGGAAAAATACAATATCCATGTTCGTATCGGAGGACCATGGCTGTCACAGTGGCAGCCTTCCCATATTTGCCCCACCCGACTTTCTACCTTTCTTAGGGCAAGGTATCTATTACATTGTCAATTTTTGGAGAGTGGGTGGCCAAACCCTAATAACTATTCTGGCATAGCATCCTCAGGCTTATGTGTAATGATCCTAATTTTTAAATCCTATTTTAAAGGATTATAAATTATTTTTGATGAATATAAATGGAGAATCTTCATATTTAGGTTTCACTAAATTTATCTTTTGAAAGACATCAAATTAGACCCTAATACCTTCATATTTGGATTGTGCTCGAAAAAATGATCGCAACAACACTAAGTTTGCAGAAATCAGAGTTCGGATGAAGGAGATATGGATATTTGAATATGAGGGGCGTTTTAATAAAAATAAGATTAAAAAAAAGAAGACAAAAGGCCTTAAATAGAGGGGGACGTAATTGATAGAGGCAGCCCCCACTAAAGAGTACCCGACGCGCTTGTCGGGTCTGCTCTTCCCAAACCCAACAAATTAGAGAGAAAAAATAAAAGAAAAAGAAATGTCAGGCAATGGAAACCCGATGCCGTGGAGGAGAGAAGGAGAAGAAGAAGAGAAGGAGAAGGAGAAGAGAGAAGAGAGAAGAGAGAAGAGAGAAGGAGAAGGGGAAAATTGGCGCACCTGGAAACCCTAGGTCATGTCGGCAAGAGAGAGCAAACCGAGGGCGAAAAGAAGAAGGAGAGAGAGAGAGAGAGAGAGAGAGAGAGAGAGAGAGAGAGAGAGAGAGAGAGAGAGAGAGAGAGAGAGAGAGCTGCCCTAGGAGGCAGGTATGAAAGGGGTTAGGATACAGGTTGTTGGATTTTGCAGTCATCGAAGGAGAAGACGACGGCTCAGATCGATGATTCGAGCTGATCATCTTGCTCTGCACGATGAGTTGAACCAAAACCCCATGTTTATTGAGTGATTCTAGTGGTTCTTGGTGGTCAATCAAAGAGGAGACTAATGCACAATGAACTCGAAGATCATCGTCGGACAAAGATGACCAATCCGATGAATACATTCAAGGAGGAAGGCCAGAGACCCAATGTGAGGTAGGAATTCCAAAACCCAACTCTTGAATTCCATGTTTTTAGTAGATTTATGCTAGATCTAGGGTTTTAGATATAATTACATGTAGATTTCAATTATTTTGTTGAAAAACATTATCAAACCTTAGATTAGCTCGATTTGAACTGAAATTGCTTGATCTAGGACTGATGAATAGCACTGTAGGAGTGCTGATCCACCTATTTGAGGTTCCGATCATCCGATTGGAGCTCAGACAGGAGTGATCCGACTCTTGAAACCAATTCACATTGATATGAAATTATGCATAAAAGCGGTGAAGCATAGACCTTTGGTGGTTAGGATTTGACTGAAATGTTGATATGTATTGGACAACAGATTGGACAATATGAACCGTCCGATCTGTTACTGTGTAAACAGTGACTAGCAACATCTGATCAATGATCCGATGATACTAGTAAGTTCCCCATCCTTTAAAATAATAGGATGAGTCAAAATTTTAAGAATTGGAAGCGAGATAAACTGGATGATCTAAGCCATTTAATCTATCACTATTCAAATAGTGGATCTATGACAGCTGATTGATGATCAAATGCCACTAATGAATTCTAGAACCTTGAATTTGCTAGAATGCGATTGGAATTCTGAAATTTGGATAAAAAATTATCTAATAATCTAAACCATTTGGTTAGACATTAGGGGAAATAGGAACCTAATAATGGTTGGTTGTTGATTAAACATCACCATTGCATACCAAAAACTAAATTGACATAGGAAGAGATAAGTAGTTGAAAAATGAGTTATCAAAACTCTGATGGCTTGAGATGAGTTTTCATCGTCCATCTGTAATCTAAAAATGATAATTAGGTCACCATTCAATAGTTATGAGTTGAAAATATAAACATAGATTAGTGAATGATAAGCAATGGCTTGGTTTTGACAACCTACAACTTGATAGAAGTAAGATTGGTGAACCATGAAGGGAAACACAGATCAATAGCTTAAATGACTAAGATCATGAGATCTGGATGGTAGATTGGCGAGGGATTACTAAAACCTAACGGTTTCACCATTAACAAATGATCTAGATTGTCAAAGCATGGTTAATATACTTCTTTGTAATTATTAGCTTACAACGAGATATCGACAAGAAAATATGGAATATCTATAGGTTGACTAGGTCAACCAGTAAGTTGAGTTGAAGAAGGAACTTAGCTAAATTGGGAACGTCGCCTAAGAGGTAGGTGGTTTTAACATCTATTTGCCCTTGAGATTTTAAATAATCAAATATTAGTTTATCATGTTTCTAGTTGAGATTACTTAATTATCATAGAATTTACACTTCATCATGATACCTTGTTTTATGCTTTTTAAGAATGCAATGTTTGCAAATGAGGCATGGAAATTATATCTATATATCTTCATAGCCATGATGCATGCTTTTATATGAGAAACCACAAAGATATTGCTTGTTATACTCTCTTGTTTGCTTTTGAAAGAAATTATTATAATTGAAATTGCAACAATCCCATGTTTTGAGATGAGATAAAGAAACACATGATTTTGCATAAGATATGTATATTATATGATTTAAGATCATTTAAGATTGAGATATATCTTGGTTCAGGCAAATGAGCCTGGTGGCGCTATGCTAAGAGACTATAAGGGGTGGCATCTTGGCCTCTAACCACCAAAGGTGGTAGGTATCCATGCCCAAAGTGGCATTGTTTTTCTTGACTGCTATAGTAGGAAGAACCATTGGAGGCGGTCATGACACCCTTTTGAGATGTATCTGTAGTCGCCGTGGAGGTTGCGGTAACTATTCTCCAGATAGTGGAGAGGCACAATTCAATGATCTAGTCATGAGCATAATGTGCTATATGATTTCTATTTTGTGACCTACGTAGATGGGCTTGATTTTGGTCTTTAGATGAGTACTCATGACCAACTGGCTGATGTGTTCACCGGGGTGCATATGTGCACGTGATGATGTTGTTGGTTAGGGATTGCCGACGTTCGTGGTTTAATTGATGACTACTTTAATACTTTGAGGCTCTTATGGCATTGGATTTACCAAGTTATATGCGTTTCTTTCACATAGTTCTCAAGTTATGCTTACTTATGATTTTCTAATACATTTTATAGTGCAATTTACTTAAGATTACTATGATGATTTAATCATTTAAAAAAATATGTATTTAAAGTGGTGCATGTTTTATATTGACACTATCTAATCTATTTTAGCATGAAATCATGAACTGAGATTGGCTTGCAGCTTAAATCATGCTTCTTATCCCTGACTTGATCATTCCATTCTTTAGAAATTGCATGAAAAAGGATTTGAGATGCTGTTTAGACTTGCATGAAAAACTTGGTAAAATAGATGTGAAAACTATCTACACAAGCGCAAGCTTGTTGAGACATTGTAAATTATTTATAATGTCTCAAGTTGAAGAAATAGAATAGGGCAAATGAAGCAGAGGACTGTGTTAGAGAGTTCAAGATGGAAAATTAGGTATATCAACTAGGTTTACATTATTGTTAATTTAAATAGTAGGCTGAAGTAATGGTTCAATCTAATATGACTTTACTTTCTGGATATGTAGACATGTAACTTGAAGTCGTGGTTGTGTGGCTGTGGGTGACTAGATTGATCCTAGCAGGTATATTTTAAGTTGTGTATGTTTCTTTGGTTTTCATTTCTTGTGATTTTTAAAACACTTAGTCATGCTTGTAAATGTGATGGGATGGAGATAGTCTCCCCTATTCTTGTTTTTATAAAAACTATGTTTATCAAGTACATTTTAATGACATACGTTAAATGTCTAATGTCCAAAAAATAAAGGAAACTCTATGGGATTTTTGGTAGAAATGTAGCTCTCATTTCGCCGATAATCCTTTTTAAGAAAATAAAAATGACACTAGGGGTTTTTAAAAGGGTCTTTTCATGAAAATTGTTTTTCACTGTTTGTTTTCTAAATATTGAGGGCCTAACATTTCAAAAAGAATTACAAAAATGTATTATAAAAACTAGGGTCGTTACATTATGCCTGTCTGAAACAAAACCACAAGCCTCTTTGCTAGTATGTAAAATAATGATTCTTACTTATCAAATGATTTATTTGTTTATCTAAGGTTGGAATATCATCTACATCCTTATTGATTTAGGGTTTACCTATTTTCAATAAATTCTAAACTTTAACAGTTGCATAACTATTCCATCATCATTAGGTTGTATCATAAATATTTCTAAGGCATTTATAACTTCTAATTGTATCATGAATTTCTATAATTCTAAAATTCAAGATCATGGGTAAAAACATGTATCTTCCAGATGAATGCATCCTTAAAATCCAACTACCTTTGATGTGGTAATTCCATTCCTTTAAATTTTTCACAATCTTGATCAACATATATATATATATGTCAAATCATACTTATAATATGTATTTCATGTATGATCTTTTCATCACCCCTTAGGAGGATGATCTAGATGTCTTTCCTCATTTCATATAGATCAAGGGTTTAGATCATCTAACCTATTTGATCTAAAATCTATATTCTAAATTAACAATTCAATATAAATTGTAATTATTTCTTTTATTATTTTTTATCATTCAAGATCTTGTTTTTATCATTATTATCTTATTTAAAGATTATTTTGATTTGATAATTTTCTAACCTTTTATGCTCTTATTATTAATGCTCAACCAGTTAGTGTTCTACTAATTGAAAATGATTTGTTTCATCCTAATTCTAGACTGCTCCTCCTTATTTCAGATTTGACTAATGATTACAATTAAAGTTTTCTCAAAAAGTGGTTAATATAATCCTCATGTAAGAAGGCATTTAGACCTCAACAAACATCAACAGAAGGCGAGGAAAAATCACTTGGATCTTGTATACTCCCCATAACCACAATGTTCAAAGTCCACTAGAGTGGAAATAGATCAACCTTCTACAAGGTTCTTATTGATGTGTTTTATCGCAAGTGCATAGGCTATTATAGTATAGCTAATGCAAGTATGGGTTGATCCCATGGAGACTCGACTTAAAAGAGGAGTTAAATAAAAATTAAAAATAAGGAAGCCAACAAGAATAAACTAATAATAAAATAAAATCCTAAATTTATTTAAATGCTATAATTTACATAATTCTTTTATTAAAAAAATAAAAAATGAAACTAAATAAGCAGTCTTGGATAGCACTGTCCCTAGATAGGCAGAATAAAGACAAGATAAAGCTGGAATGAGATCAGGGACACATATGACATTAAAATTCAGGACACAGATCAAATTTTATTTATTTTCCTAGGAAGAAACTAGAATTTTAGTTTTAAACTAAAACCAGAGAAAATCAATGGAGAAGATGAAGTAGTGAAGGGGGAAACGCCGGAGGAGAAGGGAAAGAAGGGGAGAGGAAGAGAAAACTAGGGAAACCCTTAGCCGGTGTTTGAAAACTAGTCGTGTAGGTGATGGTTGTCGATGCTAAAGACAGAGAAGGGATGAAAGACAAAGGAGAACTTGAGAGGCATGGGGGATCGGGTAGGTGATAGACTTCGATGGAGAGAGAGAAGTGATGGATAGAAGATCAAAGTGGTGCCGAGAGAGAGAGAGTGAATGAGGGGGATAGGGCATGCGACGGTGATCAGAGGAGATGGAGGGATTGGGGGGGGGGGGTACGTTGAATGGTGATTGGTTTAGGTGTCCACCTGGGATGGTGTCACGCTAGGATAAAGAGGAAGACTGGTGAAGATGGTGATGGGAACATATGGTGATGTTGGGCTAATGACGACGGTGATGGTCTCGGGTGTCGTTCAGTGTGTCGATCGGTGCAAGTGAGAGATTTGGTCTATGCTAGGTTCTGGTGTGGAGAACGATGATCCCAAGCAGCCTGGGGGCTTGACCAATGATGCCATGCCCGTGCTAGGCTTTGGTACATTGCGGTCCAGTGGTTGACGTTTCAAGTAGATAGAGGGTGAAAGAAGAGGAGGAAGCAGTGAATGAAAGAGATTGTGGTGATGTGATGCAAGTCAGGGGATCTGGGCGGTGCTAATTGGCCAGCATAGAGGGATAAAGAGTAAGAATGAGAGAGAAGGAGGGGTGGTGAAGTACAAAGAGGCGAGATATAGAGGGTCCAATAGAGAGAGAGAGAGAGAGCAATCTAAGAGAGAGATAAGAGAGAGGGTGTAGTGCATGTCGGGTCTAGTGGGATGATGGAGCAGAGCAGCGGTAAGAAGAGAGAAGGCAGAGTAGAGAAAGGAGGTTGACTAGTGCGATGGTGTGTTGGGTGACATGGAACAGAGAGAAGGGAGAGGTTTGAGTGGGAGAGTGGGTGTCAGAGAGAGAGAGAGAGAGAGAGAGAGAGAGAGAGAGAGAGAGAGAGAGAGAGAGAGAGAGAGAGAGAGAGAGAGAGAGAGAGAGAGAGAGAGAGAGAGAGAGAGAGAGAGAGAGAGAGAGAGAGAGAGAGAGAGAGAGAGAGAGAGAGAGAGAGAGAGAGAGAGAGAGATAAGAGGTGGAGAAGTGAGAGAGATGAAGAGGGAGGGGGTCCACCAATAGCCCAACCTTGCCAAAACTCCTTTTCTTCAAGATTCTTCCATGTTTATAGATCTTTCAGAGGAGTTTGACTCCTCTTCTTCCTAATCCATCCAAGTTTCCTAGTGATCTTCAAATTCCTCTCTTTTTAGGAAGCTTCCTCATCCTGATCTAATTCCTCTAACTTGATTTGGATCATTCACTTTGATCTAATTGATCTGCAATGCATAGGACTAAATTAGAATTATCTAAGCTGTTCATTACTCCTCTAATTTTCTCTGATGATCATCTAACTGCAATTCAATAATTGGATGGCCAATTAGAGCTAAATTGTAAAATTTTATGTAAAATCTCAAAATTGATTTTCTTAGATGATCTAATTACATTCTAAATTAAGGGTATTTTGTCTAAAATTGAACACTTAAGACACCCCACAACCAGCATTTCCTAGTCCCTAGCAAAAGATGCGAAAAATCAAATCACAGAATTCTAAAAAGAAATTCAGGTTAATTCCACTTTTTTCTTAGAGAATTATCTTTAATAAATTTATCAACCTTAGCATATTAATAAAAATTAATGAAGATTTCAAAACCTTACTCGTATGCTAAAAATATTCCATTTTAGCTCAGATTTCAAAGTGAGTGTGCGCGTACACAGTGGATATTAGTATAATCTTTATCTCTAAGTAGACTTCTAACTTTTGCACTCCATTTGAAATATATTTTGACCTCAATCCTCGCTAATGACATACACTCAAAAGCAAAATCTCTCAAATAGAGGGTTCAAATCATATCTCTCTTTTAAATATGTGAGCAAAGTGAACAGAATCAAATTTAGCTCACATATGCTCATGAAGAAGAGGAGTTACTAAGGAATTTAATGGCTGATCCCTTTAGAATGAATGCCATTACTTTTAAATATTTAAAAGTTCCACTCTTTTAGATCCCATCTATTCATTTCCTCATCAGGACTATATTTCTCTTAAAATCAATAAGTCTTTAACTGGGATGAAATGTAGGTTAAAGACAAGGTCTTCTACCAAAGTTCACATTTTTTCTTTACTTTGGCAAAGTGAATATTTCTTTTTCCACTTTTTTTTAGTACCTTTTTCTTTTCTTTTCAACACTTTTGAATCACTTTGAAGAATATTTCTTTTCTTGATATCTACTTTTCTACTTTTATTTCATCTAAAAAGTATTTCTTCATTTATCTCTAACTTATTTTTTAAAGAAAATGGGTAATGGATAATTTATACTAGGTGAATATGGGTAAAGGTACTTTCGGTGAGAAAGGAAAAGGCTTAACATGGCTAACTACTAGTAAAAATACTTTTGGGTGGGCTTTATGTCTCTAGGTTAATAATAAGGATGTCCTATATCATTTTCTAGGTTTCCTATAATCTATTAGATTCAATGAACTTTTCGAACTTTAAAGATAATACTATAATTATTCAAGTAACTAGCCAAATTTAAGAGTTAGTGGGATCAATTTTCTTTAAGCATTCTGAAGAAAATTAGGAACATTTATAAACTCTTAAAAAGGATGAATGTCTCTAAATCTCACTTTGGTTATAGGTCTTCATTGAATTTCTTCAGGATTTGTAAGTTATAGCTACTTATCAATCTAGACTATCTATATGCAACTATGTGTACAAATGTGATATGAGACTTTGCTTTGATGGAATACTTTAGAACATGAATAAAATGATGAATTAATTATGTTCAATTCCAATAATAAGCTAAAGTTACCTAGATTGTACTTCAAAAAATTCAATTCTCATCATAGTATAGGAATTGACCTAAAATTTTTTATTTTATTATTTTTTTTATTTTTTAAAAATTAGGGAAATCACCTAAAAGCCTAAAAAATTAAGTAGAATTTGCTAGAATTTTACACCCCCAACCTGAAAGAAACATTATCCTCAATTTTTAAAAAGTACAACCTAAAATGAATATGGGTGATGCAAAAAACAACAAAAAGAAAAAACTTTAGGTTGCCTCCCAGTCAGCTCTAAGTTTAACGTTTTCAACTAGACATACCCTAATGTACCCTAATCTAGACCTAACTGGTACTAAGTTTTCCTAATCCTAATAATGAATAGCAAGATTGCTCATGCCACTTAAAAATCTCATGATAGTCAATATTTTTCCACCACCATGAAATTTTTGGTGATGGTAGCATTATGACATAGTTGACTACCACGATTATAAAGTGAGTGGGACCACTCTAATAATCTCCCATCTTCTAAATTTTACGATAATCAATAAATTTCTCCACCTTGAAAATTTAGGTGGTGGTATTATTATGACAATGTGATCTGCCTTGAATTTGATCCTATCCATTCATTTCCTCATCAAGACTATATTTCTCTTAGAATCAATAAGTCTTTAATTGGGATGAAATGTAGGCTTAGGACAAGGTACCAAAGAAAGAGTATAAGGGTATTTAAAATTTCTTAAAAAATAAGTAGAGGTCTTCTACGAAAGTTGACAATTCTTCTTTACTTTGATAAAGTGAATATTTCTTTTTTTACTTTTTTTTCAGTACATTTTTCTTTCCTTTTCAACACTTTTGAATCACTTTGAAGAATATTCCTTTTCTTGATATCTAATTTTCTACTTTCATTGCAACTAAAAAGGTATTTCTTCATTCATCTCTAACTTATTTTTTAAAGAAAATGGGTAATGGATAATTTATACTAGGTGAATATGGGTAAAGGTACTTTCGATGAGAAAGGAAAAGGCTTAACTTGGCTAACTAGTGGTAAAAATACTTTTAGGTAGACTTTATGTCTCTAGGTTAATAATAAGGATGGCCTAAATCATTTTCTAGGTTTCCTATAATCTATTAGATTCAATGAACTTTTAGAACTTTAAAGGTAATACTATAATTATTCAGGTACTTAGCCAAATTTAAGAGTTAGTGGGATCAATTTTCTTTAAGCATTCTAAAGAAAATTAGGAACATTTATAACCTCTTAAAAAGGATGAATGGCTCTAAATCTCACTTAATTTATAGGTCTTCATTGAATTTCTTCAAGATTTGTAAGTTACAGCTACTTATCAATCTAGACTATCTATATGCAACTATGCGTACAAATGTGATCTGAGACTTTGCTTTTATGGAATACTTTAGAATATGAATAAAATGATGAATTAATCATTTTCAATTCCAATAATAAGCTAAAGTTATCTAGATCGTACTTCAAAAAATTCAATTCTCATCATAGTGTAGGAATTGACCTAAATTTTTTCATTTTTTTAATTTTTTTTTTGAAAAATCAGGGAAATCACCTAAAAGCCTAAAAAATTGACTAGAATTTTCTAGAATTCTACACCCTCAACCTGAAAGAAACATTATCCTCAATTTTTAAAAAGTACAAACTAAAATGAGCAGAAAACAACAGAAAGAAAAAACTTTAGGTTGCCTCCTAGTCAACTCTAAGTTTAACGTTTTCAATTAGACATACCCTAATGTACCCTAATCTAGACCTAACTAGTACTAAGTTTTCTTAATCCTAACAATGAATGGCAAGATTGCTCATGCCACTTAAAAATCTCATGATAGTCAATATTTTTCCACCACCATGAAATTTTTGGTGATGGTAGCATTATGACACAGTAGACTACCATGATTATAAAGTGAGTGGGACCGCTCTAATAATCTTCCATCTTCAAAATTTCACAGTAATCAATAAATTTCTCTACCTTGAAAATATAGGTGGTGGTATTATTATGACAATGCAATCTACCTTGAATTTGATCATATCCATTCATTTCCTCATCAAGACTATATTTCTCTTAGAATCAATAAGTCTTTAACTGGGATAAAATGTAAGCTTAGGACAAGGTACCAAAGAAAGAGTATAAGGGTATTTAAAATTTCTTAAAAAATAAGTAGAGGTCTTCTACTAAAGTTGACAATTCTTCTTTACTTTGCTAAAGTGAATATTTATTTTTTCACTTTTTTTTTCAGTACCTTTTTCTTTTCTTTTCAACACTTTTGAATCACTTTGAAGAATATTTCTTTTCTTGATATCTACTTTTCTATTTCATTGCAACTAAAAGGTATTTCTTCATTCATCTTTAACTTATTTTTCAAAGAAAATGGGTAATGGATAATGTATACTAGGTGAATATGGGTAAAGGTACTTTGGGTGAGAAAGGAAAAGGCTTAACTTGGCTAACTAGTAGTAAAAATACTTTTAGGTAGGCTTTATGTCTCTAGGTTAACAATAAGGATGGCCTAAATCATTTTCTAGGTTTCCTATAATCTATTAGATTCAATGAACTTTTAGAACTTTAAAGGTAATACTATAATTATTCAGGTAATTAGCCAAATTTAAGAGTTAGTGGATCAATTTTCTTTAAGCGTTCTAAAGAAAATTAGGAACATTTATAAACTCTCAAAAAGGATGAATGGCTCTAAATCTCACTTAGGTCATAGGTCTTCATTGAATTTCTTTAGGATTTGTAAGTTACAGCTACTTATCAATCTAGACTATCTATATGCAACTACGTGTACAAATGTGATATGAGACTTTGCTTTGATGGAATACTTTAGAACATGAATAAAATGAGAATTAATCATGTTCAATTCCAATAATAAGCTAAATTTATCTAGATTGTACTTCAAAAAATTCAATTCTCATCATAGTGTAGGAATTGACATAAAATTTTTCATTTTTTCAAATCTTTTTTTGAAAAATTAGGGAAATCACCTAAAAGCCTAAAAAATTGAGTAGAATTTTCTAGAATTCTACACCCCCAACCTGAAAGAAACATTATCCTCAATTTTTAAAAAGTACAACCTAAAATTAATATGGGTGATGGAGAAAACAACAATCAGGTCCCAATCAGGTACGTATTCTACGTTACAATGCTCAATTGGAATTTTAAGCTTTGTGGGTTCTACTGATGCTAGGAGGAGAGTGGATTCGCTCAATGGAAGTTCCTCAAAATAAGGTTTCCATTTATCTATATCTATAAGGGGCACAAAATCAAGGAGGGCATTAACATCCTCTATTAATGCATCCTCATTAAACTCATTAAAATGGGACAAATAGACCTCAAGTGGGTTTGACAAGGAAGATGATTGAAAATGATCTTGCACCATTGAATTTATCACATTGACACCGTGTAAGTCATCTGAGGCTTCTCCAAGTTGCTTATCGATATCAAAGATATTCAATTCTAGTGTCATGTTACCAAATGAAAGCTTCATGATTCCATTTTTGTAGTTTATTAAGGCATTGGATGTAGTAAAAAATGGACATCCAAGGATGACAAGAATTTCTCGCTACTCATTCAACACTGGTTGTGTGTCCAAAACTAAGAAATTGCTTGGGAAAAAGAATTGCTCTATTTGGAGTAACACATCCTCTATTATGCCTCGAGGTATTACCACTAATCTATCAGCTAGTTGGAGTGTAGTAGATGCTGGCTTGAGGTCTCCTAGCTATATATGGTAACAAATTAACACTGGATCCAAGATCTAATAAGACCTGGTTAATCTTATAGTTGTCAATGATGCAAGTGAGAGTGGGGCAATCTAAATCCTTGTATTTGTGGGGTGTATGGTCTGAAGAATTGAACTTATGTTCAGTCACAAATGCCTTCTTTTGCACATTCAATTTCCTTTTTATTATGCATAAATTCCTCAAAATTTTGGCATATGATGGGATTTGTTTTATTGTGTCTAAGATTGGTATATTGATCTTGACTTACTTGAATATCTCCATAATCTCATCATTAGTGGTACTCTTTATGACTTGACGCAACCTTTGAGGGAATGGACATGGCTCAACTGGTGGAGTGGGACCCTTCTCATTAGAATTTTCTTTATTTTTAGTAGGTTTTTCTACCTTTTCAGTCTTTTGGGGCTCATCTTTCTCCATTATTTTACTACTCCTAAGAATGGTGATAACTTTACTCTCTTCCATGATAGAGCTTGATGATGCATTAGGTGTAGATTTGCTAACCGCATGCACACCCTTAGGGTTTGCTTGTGGTTGATGTGACACCCCGGGTTTTTCATGAAAAATTTTTGCATTAACTTTCAAAAGGTGGCACGCCTCTAAATTTTAAAATACAAAAATAGTGGAAGACTTTTCTTTGAAATTCATTTTTCCAAAAACCTGGATGTCATTTCAATGCTTATACTATACATACATATATATATATATATATAGTTTTCAAGAAGATAGAATTTTATTTCTTAAAATAGGACCCATCCAGTGGTTCACTTGTATAACCCCTATAGCATTATACTAAATGTCCAATATCACAATTCAAATGACTAACTACACAATACATAAGCTTTAATAAAATGTATACCAGAGCGTAGAAGTATGGTTGTTGGATTCCTCTTCTTATGTACATCTCCTATCTATCTGTATCTGAGATATTGTAAACATAAAACATTTACATATCTCAGCAAGCTATGCTTGGTAGGGGAGTTTAAGAAGCATGCTAAATCTTAAGATACATTAATTATTCTATAGTAATTAGAATATTTATTTTCATAGCAATTATATTAAATTGGATTTACTGTATGTTTCACATTTCAATAATCCATTTATAAAGCAAATATCTACATGTTTCATAATCATTAACAATCGATTGATAAATCAATTATTGACATGTTTCATAATTATCAATATCCATATGTTTCATAATTATAAGTAATCTATTAATTTATCAAACATCTTTAATTATTATTTGTTATCTAAATAAACTAATCCAGTTTCATGAATCATACTTTGCATAATAGTTCTACCCATTCATATACCCATATGAAACTTTTATGAAACTATGCCCTCAATCATATACATATAGCATATGTACGCATATATGGAAATTGTTAAAAGACATACAAATTTATAAATATAATCAATATCATCTAATTTACATTCCCAGACTATACTGGGTTTCAAAATCATACCCCTCATCATGTTGGGTTCATAATTATCTAGCCTCTACTGGTATATCAATATAATCTTATTGCCTCTTACTGTACAGGGTCCACAATCATCCAGCCATTGTTGGGAAAACAATATAAGGCATTTCATCATGTCATATCATATAAGGTATCTCATACTTCCATCATGTAAGCACCATAGTGCATCAAATATAAGAAATACCACACTGCAGTATGATCCATACTAGAGTGCTTGGACAACTAACCTATTCACCACTGATACCACGGTGGAAAATATTATGTAATTGGCCATATGGGGAGACAGGACATTCACAGTGGGGCCTTCCCATAATTGCCCACCCAACTTTTAGCCTCTCATAGGGCAAGGTAACATCATATAATCAAATTTTGGGAAGCGGGTGGCCAAACCTTCATAACTTCCCTAGCATAGCACTCCCAAGATATGCTTGTATGAAACAAAACTCTCAAGCCTCCATGCAAGGATGTAAGATAATCATAATAGTAGGCAAGTCACCTATTCATATATTTCATAACAAGAATAACATCCTCACTTATTTGGTGATAACCCACTAAGGATGTATCCTATAAACCTAGACTCATACATCATCAATACTGACATGGTACCCATGTACCATAAATATAATTTCACAATTCACATATATAATGTACAAGTCATAAGCATCAATTATAACATGCAATTCTTTTGGAGGGTTAAACTGGGTTTGATCAGATTCCAGGTTTGCAGTTCAAGGGTTAAACTGGGTCTCTTCCAACTGAGTCAGAGGTGACCAACTCAGGTGACTGTGAAACATCAGGGAAAATAAGGGTGGATGGTGACTGGTGGTCAGATTAGCGTTGTCCTATTCCGGCAACTGAAAAACACAAGCATGCCTGAAAACTAAGTCGTGCTAGTGATATGGAAACACAAACATGATGGTGGTTGGATTATGGAATGCTCGCTCCAGGTTACCCAAAACCGTAGGGGAAACGAAGACCAAGGGGAAAAATCTAGCGATCTCCAGAGCATCTAAACACGCCAGCCAGCCTGAAGGCTTGGCTGTGCTGATGCCATGGAGAAGATAAGGGAAAGAGGGTTATTGGTGTTTTTCCTTTACAGGCATTAAGATCCAGCCAACATCGTTGCAAGAGAAAGAAAGGAGAAATTTGGGGTTTCAGGTGATGGGTTTGGCTGAGCTTGATGATGGAGAAAATGGGGGGGGGGGCAGATTTGAGAGAGAGAAAAGTGTAGAGAGAGTGAGATCTGCTGAGACCTGGGCACACCAAAGATGGGGGAGATCCGTGTGCTCATTCCTTGTGAGTGGGAATGGGGATCTGCTCGGGAAAGAGATCGAAGGTAGGGGTTGTAGGCCCGAGATCTGGGTTTTACAAATGATGGGAAATAGAGAGAGGAAAATGATAGGGATCTGAGGTTTCTGGTGACACCGAAGATCATGGTTGTGGTTGCCGGGTTTTGCAGATTGTTGATAGGGGAGATTTGATGGAAGGAGTTGCTTGGTGGATTGCCAAAAACAATGGGTGTTTGTCAGTGATTTTGTAGTGTGAAAACCCGATAGGTTTTTTGTATCGTGCCCAGATTGATGGGGATGGTGTCTTCCATGGGGAAAGGGGTGAACTGCTTGGCAAAGGCAACCCAAGGCGATCGGAGATGATGAAGATGGTGGGATACTAGCATCTGATTGCTGAAGTTTGTGGGTTGCCAGTAGGGGAAAAGGTACGCCGGATGGAAGGGGGGAGAGGCGTGGAATGCTAGGGTCAGGGTTATCAATTCTGTTTTATTAGAGAATAGGTCATACAACTAGGGGGCCCTGACTTCAAAGTCCCATAACATCCTCATTCGAACTCTGTTTTCAACATTCTTTGGTTTGTGGAATTCCATTTTCCAAGTAAGGTCCAGAAGAAGCAGGTTGATGAATTGGGGGGGGGGGGGGGGGGCAGATTTGAGAGAGAGAAAAGTGTAGAGAGAGTGAGATCTGCTGAGACCTGGGCACACCAAAGATGGGGGAGATCCGTGTGCTCATTCCTTGTGAGTGGGAATGGGGATCTGCTCGGGAAAGAGATCGAAGGTAGGGGTTGTAGGCCCGAGATCTGGGTTTTACAAATGATGGGAAATAGAGAGAGGAAAATGATAGGGATCTGAGGTTTCTGGTGACACCGAAGATCATGGTTGTGGTTGCCGGGTTTTGCAGATTGTTGATAGGGGAGATTTGATGGAAGGAGTTGCTTGGTGGATTGCCAAAAACAATGGGTGTTTGTCAGTGATTTTGTAGTGTGAAAACCCGATAGGTTTTTTGTATCGTGCCCAGATTGATGGGGATGGTGTCTTCCATGGGGAAAGGGGTGAACTGCTTGGCAAAGGCAACCCAAGGCGATCGGAGATGATGAAGATGGTGGGATACTAGCATCTGATTGCTGAAGTTTGTGGGTTGCCAGTAGGGGAAAAGGTACGCCGGATGGAAGGGGGGAGAGGCGTGGAATGCTAGGGTCAGGGTTATCAATTCTGTTTTATTAGAGAATAGGTCATACAACAAGGGGGCCCTGACTTCAAAGTCCCATAACATCCTCATTCGAACTCTGTTTTCAACATTCTTTGGTTTGTGGAATTCCATTTTCCAAGTAAGGTCCAGAAGAAGCAGGTTGATGAATTGGGGGGGGGGGGGGGGGGGCAGATTTGAGAGAGAGAAAAGTGTAGAGAGAGTGGGATCTGCTGAGACACAGGCACATCAAAGATGGGGGAGATCCGTGTGCTCATTCCTTGTGAGTGGGAATGGGGATCTGCTCGGGAAAGAGATCGAAGGTAGGGGTTGTAGGCCCGAGATCCGGGTTTTACAAATGATGGGAAATAGAGAGAGGAAAATGATAGGGATCCGAGGTTTCGGTGACACCGAAGATCATGGTTGTGGTTGCCGGGTTTTGCAGATTGTTGATAGGGGAGATTTGATGGAAGGAGTTGCTTGGTGGATTGCCAAAAACAATGGGTGTTTGTCAGTGATTTTGTAGTGTGAAAACCCGATAGGTTTTTTGTATCGTGCCCAGATTGATGGGGATGGTGTCTTCCATGGGGAAAGGGGTGAACTGCTTGGCAAAGGCAACCCAAGGCGATCGGAGATGATGAAGATGGTGGGATACTAGCATCTGATTGCTGAAGTTTGTGGGTTGCCAGTAGGGGAAAAGGTACGCCGGATGGAAGGGGGGAGAGGCGTGGAATGCTAGGGTCAGGGTTATCAATTCTGTTTTATTAGAGAATAGGTCATACAACAAGGGGGCCCTGACTTCAAAGTCCCATAACATCCTCATTCGAACTCTGTTTTCAACATTCTTTGGTTTGTGGAATTCCATTTTCCAAGTAAGGTCCAGAAGAAGCAGGTTGATGAATTTGGTATGGGGTTGGAGCAAGTACTCCTTGGTTTGATTGTTGATGCTGGTATGGGCCCAATTGTGAGACATTAGCAATTGGTCCATTTCTCCAACTAAAATTTGGATGGTTTCTCCCATTGGGATCTTATGTCTTTGAATAAGGGGAGAAAGCTCTTTTATAATTGTTAAGTGCATTAGCTTGATCATGAAGTACTTCTTAAAATATTGGAATGGTAGGACATTCCTGTATAAGATGGGCAATACTTTCACAAATGCTACAAACTTATTCATCGTTATTTGAGTTTTTCTTTCTCATTTCCATGGTTTCTACTTTTCTAGCTAAGGTTGCTACTCTGGCATTAATTTCATATTTTTCAGACATGGCATACATGCCTCCCCTAGAAAATGTGGTAGTGGGCTTAGGTCTATCTAAATGTTCTACTCTTTCTAATTCAGCCCAGGTCAGTGCACTTTCAACTAGCCATTCCAAATACTCCTCCACCTCATCTGGTTGTTTGTTCAGAAAGTTGTCATTGCACATCATCTCTACAAATTGGCACATGTCAAAATTAAGTCCTTCATAAAAGAAGCTTATGATATGTCATGGTTCATAGCCATGATGTGGGCAAGTGAGTAATATATCTTTAAACCTTTTCCAGCATTGGTTGAATGATTCTTTACCTTTCTGAGTAAAGTTCATTATCTTATGGCAAAGTGTATTTGTTTTATGCATAGGGAAAAACATTTTTAAGAATTCCCTAGTCATTTCATTCCAGGTCCTTATGGAAGCTAATGGTAGTGCATTAAACACCATTTTTTGTTTTTGCTTTAAAGAGAAAGGAAAAAGTTTAAGCATGATAGTATGTAGACCAATGTCTTGTGTTCTTTGGGTACTACATACCTTATCAAATTCTTTAAGATGCAAATCAGGACTCTCACTATCTAACCCATGAAATTTGGGAAGTAATTAGATTACTCCCATTTTTAATTCTAACGTACTAGCATTCTGAGGAAGAATGACACAAGAGGGTGTACTAGTATGTGTAGGCTGAAAGTAGTCCCTTAAAGTTAGTCCATGAAGATTTTGATAAACATTATTGTCTCCATAGTCACTCTGTTGGTCTCATTCCCTGTTTCCATTCCTTCTCCAATTCCTTTGTGAATGATTATTCCTCCTTGGTGGAGGTTGATATTCATCATCAATTAGAGGTGGTGGGTCCTCATTCATGATGAGTGGAGGGCCTTGATCACCTCTGACACTACCATGGGGTGAGTTACCCCTTGATCATTGATTAGTCATTGGTGGTATGTCTTTTTGGTTGTACTTGACTAACCTACCAGTTTTGTCGCATTTCTAAAAGGGCATACAATGAAAGATCTTTTTGTTTTTGTTTTTTGTTTTTTTTAAAAGAGGACTATCCAAAATGATGCAACCTAAATGCCTAGAATGATGCACAATCAAGGACACAATTAAGCAATCCCTTAAGGCTAACAAGCACACACATATATTCATTCTCTTGGTTTTATGTGGAGATGATGCTTTTAATTAGCTTAATCTAACACTCCTCCTCTCTTTTAGAGTTGACTATTGCTTACTAGTTAGGTTCTGCACAAGGTGGTTAATACAATCCTCGTGTGAGGAGGCGTTTAGACCTCAACAGACGTCAACGGAAGGCGTGAGAAAATCACTTGGATTTTAAGATATCCACTATAACCACAATGATCAGAAGCCACTAGAGTGACCATAGATCGCATCCTATTAAGAGGGTCCTACGTGTATGTGATGACCCTATAGGTCTCTTCTAATTTTTTTTAAATTATTATAAATAGCTGGGTTGTGCAGTTGTGGTGATTATCCTAGGTGGACTAAGAGGTGGTGCTCAAATATACCCTTGATCTTGTGGGGTAGGGTGCCCTTACCAATTAATTTTCATACTCCATGGCAGTTCGATCAGCATAGAAATCACCTTAAAGCATTAGACGTGTCCTAACATGTAATTAAAAGCAATAACCTAATGCAAAATCCTAAAATGCAACAATTATAAAGATACTTCTATATGCAATTATACTACCAAACAATGCAAAATTATTCTAAATGCAAACCCTAACTAGGAAATAAATGAGTGAGGAAGCTTACAATGGAGTTTATGATGAAGATCAAGTGTAGGCCACCTTATCCCAAACTTGCCTTGTATTATACAATCCTTTTAAAATTGAAATTAAAATTACAAATTACAAAGGTACCTCACTACAAGATTCACTCAAAAAAAAGAAAAAATCTTAATATAGGAAATCGAGGAAATTTTATTTTGTTGATGATGCTCCACTTGCTAATTTCCTAAAAAAGAAAGATAGCAATCAGTACCAAATTTAGAAAATAAAGTGTTTATGCAGTAAAAAAAAATGCACCTAAAAATGCCTAAAATTCTAAAAAAAAATAAAAAATCCAATTCCTAGTTTTTTTATATTTTTTGGATATTTTTTATGTTCTTGGATTTTTAATTAAATTTTACAAAAGCTCCATTGTAGGTCCCGGACAATAGTGCCAAAAACTTGTTGATGTGTTTTACTGCAAGTGAACGGGCTATTGTAGTGGATAGGAAGAATAAAGACAAGATAAAGTTGGAATAAGATTAGGGACACAGATGGAGTTTTATTTATTCTCCTAAGGCAAAACTAGAATTTTTTTAGAATTCTAGTTTTAAACTAAAACCAGAGAAAACCGATGGAGAAGATGAAGCAATGAGGGGAAAATGCCATAGGAGAAGGAAAAGAAGGGGAGAGGAAGAGAAAATGGGGGAAACTCTTGACTAGTGTCTAGAAACTGGCCATGTCAGTGATGGCTATCGATGCTGAAAATAGAGAAGGGACGAGAGACAAAGGAGAACCAGCAAGGAATGGGGGATCAGGTAGGTGACTAACTTCAATGGAGAGAGAGAAGAGATGGATAGAAGATTAGAGTGGTGCCAAGAGAGAGAGTGAACGAGGGGGATAGGGCATGCGACTGTGATCGGAGGAGATGGAGGGATCTAGGGTTGCGTTGAACGGTGACTGGTTTAGGTGTCCACCTAGGATGGAGAGGGTGAGGTGCTGGTCAAAGACAGGAGCTAGCTTGGGCAAAGTAGATGAAGCCAGTGATGGGAACAGACAGTGGTGTTGGGTAGATGACGACGGTGACAGTCTAGGGCATTGTTTGGTGCATCAATCGGTGTAAGTGGGAGATCTTGTTAGTGTCAAGTTCTAGCATGGAGAATGATGATCCTGAGCAGCCTGGGAAGCAAGGGGCTTGACCTATGACATTGTGCTCGTGCTAGGCTTTGCTGTGTTGCGGCATAGTGGTTGTTGTTTCAAGCAGATATAGGGTGAAAGAAGAGGAGGAAGCAGTGAATGAAAGAGATTATGGAGATGTGATGCCAGTCAGGGGATTTGGGCGATGTTAGTTGGCCAGCAGAGAAGGATAAAGAGTAAGAAGGAGAGAGGAGTGGGGAAGCATAAAGAAGCGAGATATAGAGGATACAGTAGAGAGAGAGAGAGAGAGAGAGAGAGAGAGAGAGAGAGAGAGAGAGAGAGAGAGAGAGAGAGAGAGAGAGAGAGAGAGAGAGAGAGAGAGAGAGAGAGAGAGAGAGAGAGGGTGCGGTGCTTGTCTTGGCCGAAGGTTGGGTTTGAGCATGGAGGAGTCTGTTGGATCTAGTGGGATGATGGAGCAGAGTAGGGGGAAGAAGAGAGGAAATAGAGAGACAAGGGAGAGTAGAGAAAGGAGGCTGATTTGCACCATGGTGCATTAGGCGGCATGGAATAGAGAGAAGAAGGGAGAGGTGCAAGTGGGATAGTTGGTGTCAGAGCAGAGAGGGAAAGAAGCAGAGGTGGGTGTAGCCGATTGCCTATGGTGGAGAAAAGATAGAATGAGAGAGATGGGATTCCGAGAGAGGAAGAAGAGAGAGAGAGAGAGATGAAGAGGGAGGGGGTCCACCAGCAACCCAACCTTGTCAAAACTCCTTTTCTTCAAGATTCTTCCATGTTTATAGATCTTCCAGAGGAGTTTGAGTTTCATTCAAACTCCTCTTCTTCCTAATCCATCTAAGTTTCCTAGTGATCTTCAAATTTCTCTCTTTCTAAGAAGCTTCCTCATCCTGATCTAATCCATCTAACTTGATCTGGATCATCCACTCTGATCTGATTGATTTGCAATGCACATGACCAAATTAGAATCATCTAAATCATTCATTACTCCTCTAATTAGCTCTGATGATCATCTGACCATTAAAATTTTCAATTCAATGGTTGGATGGCCAATTAGAGCTAAATTGCAAAATTTTATGTAAAATCTCAAAATTAATTTCTTAGATGATCTAATTAGATACTACATTAAGGGTATTTTGTCTGAAATTGAACACTTAATAATTTTTGTGAGCTTTTCACCCTAAGTCCCTTTGCTACTTGATTTTAACTTAAGTCCATGAACATTAATCATGTCATTCATGCATATTTATTATTCTTCTAAATGGGCTAAGGAGATGGTGATGAATTCCATTCCTTATATTGTCCTACTAATTATAGCCCTTACTATGCTTAATTTCATGTCACTCATAAATTGCACGTGTTTATGAAAGTAAATCTATATTTTGATTAGTTACATCTTTCATGATTTTCAATGTAATTTACTAGCATGAACTTAAAATTACAAAAATAAATCTAATCAAATAGTCTAATATCAAATCAGAGATAATTAAACTATATTTAACAATTCATATGATAATTAAGTATATCACCAATGTCCATCATGATCCAATGATCATATTTGATTTACACTCTTTAGATTTAGGGTTTTCATCCCATTAAGGGTCTAGATCTTAACCTTTCACATATCAGCCATATATGATCCTTACTTTCATGATATTTCATTATTAGATCATGAATATAACTCATCCATAGGGTCTGATCATCCTTGATCTAACTAATCAAGGAGATTAGTATTAGATCTTGTAAATAATAGAAAGTTACATTCCTTAATTCCTCATTTTTATGGTTTCATTAGATTCTACTTATCAAGAGGAATTCAGTGCTTCTTTTTTATCTCAATTTGGACTTAAAATGAGCTCTAAATTGCATTTTGATGTTCAGCTTAAATTCAACAGTCTAGATTTGATGTGGACAGTGAGAACATGAAAAGACTAGATGGCCAGCATCTTAGGCAGAACCCACCTCGTCGTACACACGGAGGCACTCATGCAGGGAACTTCTCTATGATGTGTTTTGTTCTACTTCTTGATGAAAATCCACAGAAGGCTATTGAGACAGTCCGATCTGGACTGTCAGATCAACTGTCTTCCAGCTCTACAGTTAAAACTAAATGAAAATTTACTCTAATTATAGATTTAGAGGTTTTGCCCTCCCGAATTCATTGGATGGCTCAGATTTTTCCTATCTGAGTCTCCCATGATAGAGATTTGAAGTTAGATCACTGATACTAGATTCACTGGAAAAGCTCAGCCGAAAAATCCAGTCTGGTGATCTTCATGCTATAAAATCTACCGGAATAGAAAGAGAAGAAAGAGGGCCACCTACCTGGAATGCCCAGAGGAGAGAAAAAGGCCAAAAAATATAGGATTTCTAGAGTTATTATTTTTGGGTGAAATCACAGGTGAATACTTTTCTGATCTTTGTAAGAGTATAGGACTTTTGAATCTTGTGATGATTCAAATAGATTGAACGGATTAGATCATGTTTTTAACAGTCTAAATTTGATGTCTAATTCAAAATAGTGCTTAGGGTGAAAACCCAAAATATTTCGTCTTGTGCGTCTGGGGATGCTCCGCTAGTGAAAAAGAGAGGAGAGAGAAAATAGGGAAAAAAGTGGGGGAAAATGCGAAGAAAAATAGGGAAAGAGAGAGAATTTGGAGATGAAATCAGGGGGGGAGTTAGGAAACTTAGTGGGAAATTTTATGAAAATTTTTGGACTATTTATACACAAGTTTTGGAATTTTTAAATAATTTCTTATTTTATTATAAATTCCAATTGGGAATATTTAAATGAGGAGTGGAAGCTCCACTACCTCCACTACCAGCTGAGTGTTTGCTGATGCTTGAATTGCATCATTGCTAATCTCAGTTTTTACTAACTTTGTGGGCCCCACATAGAGTTAAATTACCATTTTGCCCTTTTAACTTCAAAAATGGAGAAAAATAGAGACTTTTCATCCAAACTCGAAATTTAGTGTACTTATAGTCATTTGACTTCGATTACAACTACAAAATTGGGGTTATTATAGCCCGCCCGAACCCAGCTCCCCTCGTCCTCCCCTGCCTACCTAAACCCAACTCCCTTCCCCCCCCCCCCTTGCAAGAAACCACCCCCACCACCCCCTGCTCGATCGAAGATAGCTCCCCTCCTCCTCCCGTGCCCACTCAAACCCAGCTCCCCTCCTTCAATTCCCACCCTCCCCCTCGCCGACCAGCACTATACATACCACCCCTATTCTCCTCTCCTTCCTTGTTCCTCTTCTCCTTTTCTTTCTTTTTCCTTGATTTTTCTCTGTATATGTCGGGGATGGAGGGAAGTCTATTTTGTGGTTTAAGTAGGGATGCATAAATAAGTCATTTATATATAAAATGACTTTAAAATTTTACATATAAAAGACTTTAAAGTATACAATTTTTTATTCAAAATATATACACCTCTTATGTTAGTACTTCACAATATCTAACAAGTAATACACAATGAAATGGAATTTTTATGATTGTCAACATTGATTCATGGGTTTAGACATCAAGGTTCAGGGTACGTACGTAAGTGTTAAGGGTTCAAGTGTTTGGGGTACACGTGTTCAAGAACAGGGTGGGGTTAGGTTAAGGACTCAGGGTTAAGGTGGTACTCAAGCTTCAGGGTTCATAGTTCAAGTGTTTAGGGAATAGCGTTAATGGTTAGAGTTAAGGGTTCAAAATTAAGATTCAGGGTTATGTTTCATGATTGATTTTACACTTAATTAATTTTAAATGAATACATGTATTTGATTAATTTTATGTTAGTACATCACAATATCTAACAATTAATACACAATGTAATGGATTTTTTATGATAATAGTCAACAATCATTCATGGGTTCAAGCATTAAGGTTCAAGGTAAGGGTATGTACATAAGTGTTCAGAGTTTAGGGTTCAAGTGTTCAGGGAACAAGGTGGGGTTAGGTTAAGTCCTTAGGGTTAAGGTTCAGGGTACTTGCATAAGGTTTCAGGGTTTAAGGTTCAAGTGTCCAAGGAACAAGGTTCAGGGTTAGGGTTAGGGTTCATGGTTGATCTACACTTAATTAATTTTAAATGAATATATGTATTTGATTAATTTTATGTTAGTACATCACAATATCTAATAATTAATACACAATGAAATGAATTTTTTATGATAATAGTTAATATTCAATCATGGGTTCAGGCATCAAGGTTTAGGTAAGGGTTCATGGTACGTGCGTAAGTGTTTAGGGTTAGTTTAAGGTCTTAGGGTTAAGGTTCAAACTAAGGGTTCAGGGTACGTACATGAGGGTTCAGGGTTTAGGGTTCAAATGTTCAAGGAACGAGGTTCGAGGTTAGAGTTAAGGGCTCAAGGTTAAGGTTTAGGGTTAGTTTTCTTGATACCAAATTCACATAATTCAAACATTTGTATATTATTATTTAAGAATCCAAGATCTAAAATAATTAACACTGTAAATTTAGGAGAACGATCTTTTTTGTTGCTAAATTTGTTATACATAAATAAGTTGTTTATATGATAAATGACTTAAAAAGAGTACACTTTTAAAGTCTTTTACTGATAAAAGACTTTAAAAGTATACACTTTTTTATATTTTTTATAATTTTTTAAACAAAATATATACACGTTTATATTAGTACTTCACAATATCTAACAATTAATACACAATGAAATGACATTTTTATGATAGTCAACATTGATTCATGCATTATTTTTACGGACATATATATAGCTACTATCAATCCATATAGCTCATGACAAAAGCATAGCTAAAAATTATCAATCTGAAATTATATATATATATATATTACAACTAACTAATATACATATTTCACATACCCCAAAATATATATTATTTTCAAACCCAAGCACCTTCCTCACCATTATCATGCACATAATCCTCATTCTCACAAAGTAGTGCTTCGATTAATGGGATTATTTTGATAATAGAAGGGTAATTTATTTAAGTATCTCTTAGATCATCTTCTTCATAAAAATCCCTCGGATAGGATGATAAAATAGTTGACCATCTCTTATCACGTCCATCTTGTACGTAAATTACTTGTTTTGCTTGAGATGCCAAAATAAATTGATCATTTTTGTAGTTCATCCTATTGAGGTCAACCAATGTCAATCCAAAGGCATCAGTTTTGACGCTGTTGTGTTTCACCTAATCGACACTTAAACATAACTACAATTCTGAAAGTATAACCCAAGGCCCAAATCTCTCTTATAACCCTATAATAAATATCATCTGCCACTATTGGCCTGTTATACTTTAAACTTGAAAAGAATGTATCTTTCACAACTAAGCTAACTCCACTATTTTGTTACACTCTTAAGTTATTACGGTCTTTTATGTAAAAAATATAACCATTGATGGCATATCTAGCATATTTTATTACTTTTGGTCATGGTCCTATCGCCATCCAAACCAAAGTTTTTGATATACCTAATCTTGAATCTATGTATATTCATAATAGGAAGGCTTAAGTAAGATTAATATTTACATACATATATATATATACAGAATGTAGTTTTTTAATTAATATTAAGTGAGAATTCTTTTACTTTACCTTCTTACGTAGCCAATTATTAAAAGTGCGATAATGCTCAGATTGTAGCCACTTCAGTTTCTTTACGTAACTTGGTACATAAATGTGTTCATTACATACACATAAACAAATTAATAGAGTAATTAAAGAAAATGTAATTAACCATCAATAATTAAATTTTACATAAGTACATGTATGATCGACTTACTCAATGTATGGTTGGGCTTCATCAACATTTCACAACACATAAAAGATGTACCTAGCCTCTTTCTTTATAGTCAACAATCGATACACGACCACTCGATAGAGGTTTGCCAACCATGAGATCAGGAACTGCAACTGATTGTTTCTTTCTTAGGATTCCAATGGCATCTACTCTTATATACATACCCTTTTAAAATTTTCATGTACCTCTTAAATAGATACAGCCATCGCAAGTAAACTGGACCACAAAGTCTACCTCATCAATGAGGTGCATTGTTAAGTATACCATGATGTCAAAGAAGGATGGTGGAAAGATTGTCTCAAGCTCACATAAGGTTGTCACTAGATGACCTTGAATTTCATGTAATTTTGAAACATCTACCACCTTCTTATACAAAGCATTAAAGAAGTAGTAGAATTTTGTAATAGCTCCCCTAACTTTGTTCGGTAATACCTAATGTATTGCTATTGGTAGTAGCTGCTACATCAATGCATGGCAATCATGGGACTTTTGTAATGACCAAGGTTTTTGTATGCATTTTTAAATGCAAAACTAATTCTTAATGTAGGATCGATCCTATTTGAAAACACTTTTACAAAACAATGCAATGCAGCAAAAAAAACCTTTTTCTTTTAAATTCACTTTGAAAACCCCGGTGTCATTTTTCTTTTCTCAAAACAATGATTCTAGGTAAAATGAGGGCTCATTTCTACTGAAAATCCAGCAGAGTTTCCCTTTTTTTTGGACAATAGACATTTAACACATGTCATTGTGAAGTACTTGATAAAAATTCATTTGAATTTCAAAATATAATTGGAGACACCGTCTCCTTTTCAAAATATCTAACATGCAACATTCCCAAGATTTATCAACTAAAACCCAATTACAAATTAAATCACATATAAGATTCGAATATCATCTAATAGTCAAGATAGATTGAGTTTCTTAGTGAAACTCTAGATTACCTTGCTTTTTATCCTCTTGAAATCTTCAAGTTGTTTTTCTCAGAGCTTTAATCTTCTTTCTAATTCTTTCTGAGCTGACCTATGGTAAAAATAGTAGAGTGAGTATACAACATACTAAGTAGATAACTTAATACTGCAAAACTGAAATCAGGACATACACATACAATGACTTGAAGAGTGATTTTTCTAATAATAAAATCATGTTGTCATATAAGTCATTTCATGGAATGCATCATAGTAGTATATACATATATGTATGTCATCAACAAAATCTATATCATACTTACCAATCAAGTATCATATCATTCCTTTAAAATTCAAAGTAAGATTTAGTTAAACTACATGATGGCCATTTTCAAACTATATGCAATATAATTTCAAATAACCAACTCATCATGTAAAAACATATCATCTAGAGTAAAAAAAAATACCGCAATAAGTCTTTTGACAACACATGTCAGGTTGACCAACCATACAGGGCAAATCAGCAAGTCTCCTTTTTGCAACACATGCAGGCGGACTAACCATATGGGGTAAATCACCAAATGTCCTTTTGCAACACATGCAGGTGGACTAACCTCATAGGGTAAATCACCATATGTCCCTTTCCAACACATGCAGGCGGACTAACCTAGTGTCCCTTTGCAACACATGCAGGAAAACTAACCTAGTGTCCATTTGCAACACATGCAGGCAGACTAACCTAGTGTCCCTTTGCAACACATGCAGGCGGACTAACTTGTGGTCCCTTTGCAACACATGCAGACAGACTAACCTAGTGTCCCTTTGTAACACATGCAGGCGGACTAACCTGAGGTTCCTTTACAACACAAGCAAGTGGACTAACCTTGTGGGCAAGCACTACCAAAAGATCACATCATACATCTCAAATATTCTTTTCAAAGCATGGTCAATAACTAATCCAACTCATTTTCATATTAATATATCTTAAAATTGTATCATATGACATGCATATCTCATATGAAACTATGCATTTTAAAGCTTTCTTTCCAAAATAAGGAATTCATTCATATACAAGTCACTATTTTCTCATGTCTCATAAATAAATTAAGTAATTGAATACTATGAATTGAATAACTCATGTTTCTTTCCAAATTAGTTATGCAACATGAATTTAAACCCAAATATCAATTTACATGCTTCAGTTGTAAGAATATCGTGTATGAAACATAAGATGAATCATGAATTTTATAAGAAAATCATATACACTCACATCACATATACGTATATATATGCACCATGTCATTGGTATAATAATTCCAAAACATTCTAAGTCAGAAATAGTTCTCAAATTATTTTCTCATTTTAAAGATCATTTGAAACTTGGCAATATCAGATCACCTACCTCTTAAGACAGTTTATCCTTTCTCCTAGCTTTTACAGTCCACTCTCCACCATAAATTAATTTGCGTGTTAATCCATGCTACTAATAAAGTTGATGTTCACAACATCAGTTCTAACTATCATACCATTATAAATCCATAACTTATATTTTTACTCATCTCACGGTCTAACAGTTTAGACCATTTCATGGTCATAAAACTATTAGACTTAGGATCTCTTATCGATCTATGGTTAATCATTTTTTTTCATCAATTTATCATTTAAAGATCATATTTGCCTATTCTAATGTTTTGTTGTCATTATTCCTAAGTTATACATGGAAGATAGGATCATATCCTTATATGATCTGCCATGTAGTATACAAATCAATGATTCAATGGTCCTACCTTCTTAAATTACATAAACTAGTATAATATTCTTTGAATAGCAATTCTAATTGAAATTTGATGATCAAATTCCATTTACATCCATATAAACAATACCAAATAGTCAACCTTCTGTACATGATTGTGATCCAACCATTAACTTTATTTTTTTTGTTCATATATATTGGATTAATGTTCTAATATGAACTTTTCTCTAGTTTTAAACAATTTCAGGTTTAAATAACACAATAGCAATGTTTGATAGCAAGATTGTGTTTTCCTTGCTTTTATGAGAAACACATATGGCCTGATTCACATCTGCCAAAGTAAATTTCAACACCTTATTCATGTGGATGCTTCCAACATCAGCAAAAAAAACCACAGAGAGAATGATCTAATAAACACAACTTTGTAACTCATTGTTTGTGCATGCATTAATGCTTCATGACACAGAGTTGAGAAAGCTTGTTGTTCATGGACCAATGATATTCTCCCTCGAATGAGGATTGTCCTTAAAATTGAAAGCATCCCATAGAAGGTCGAAGATGTTTTTTCCATAAGAAATGACCTCAAAGGTACATAATATACTTTCAAACCACAAGTCATATAGCATATTATAGAGCAATTCCTGTAGGCATGTGTCATGACCACCACCTAAACTTTTATGCATGATTCCCAACTTAGATGCTGGAAATGTCCAGAAAAAGTTAGAGCAAGGTAATAGGCTTCGATCACGACCATGCACCTCTGTCCATGCTGGTTTTCCACAGCAATTCCCTTGGATCACAATTCAACTAGTGGGGTTTTACTCTAGATTCCACAATAAACTAGATGAACAGCTTGGATCTGTCTGTTATGAATGATCCGACAGTCACAACTCCTTGAGATCATCAAATCTACCTTTTTGAGATGATTCGATAGCTAGGGCACACTATAAATGATCAGATCTATCTGTTACAGATGATCCGACGTCCAATACTCTTTAAGAGCGGTTGGATCTACCTTCTACATATGATCTGATAGCTAGGGTACCTACAAATGATCAGTTCTGTCTTTTACAGATAATTTGATGGCCAACAAGCATTAAGAGCAGTCGGATCCACCTTATACAGATGATCTGCCAAATACAATTTCTATAAATGGTCGGATCTGACCATACGGTTTTGGATTTGATGATCGAAACTCAAATGAGGATTCCCAAAGTTCTGATTAGTCTCCAATAACCTCTGATATCAAAATATTTCTCTGTTTTCTCTCCAAACCCTAGATCTACATGAAATTCTTAAAAATAGTAATTTTAAGTAAGAATCCTACCTCTATAACGTTCACAACCCTCAATCGTAGCTGAAAAAGACATGATTCAACCAAATTTTTTGGCAATTGCCTCATGCATACTGTTCATGCTTTGCTTCTTGGTCGTTCCTCCTCTGATCAAGGCATAAACAAAGTGGTTTCATTCCCCTCTATGTGCAGCATAGAATGGACAGCCAGATTAACAATCTGGGCCAACATTGTTGCCGACATGCTCCCCATCCTTAGGCATGACGAAAAAACCCCAAACCCTCTTTTCTTTCTTCTTTGACGTGGCTGGATTTTTCCAGCACCAGAGCCTTCTCCTCTCTCTCTCTCTCTCTCTCTCTCTCTCTCTCTCTCTCTCTCTCTCTCTCCTCCTCCTCCTCTCTTCTTTCTTCCTCCTTTCCTCTTCTTCCTCTTCTCTTCTTCCCCTACCGCCGGGTTTCCTCTTTCATCGAGTTTGGGAAACAAATGTTAAGTCTGTTTCCGGTGCCTTTATCAAATGTGGTCCCCTCCACTAAATTACTTATATTATTTGTTTTCTCTTCTTCTTTTTTTTCCTTTTATATGTTAAATACTAATCATTATGTTTTTCCTCATCATTCCACCCAGCCCAAGTTTAGTCAGTGTGAATGATTGTTACACGTCCTCACCTCACTACCAGTGGACCCATATTCCAGCAAGTGGGGCTCACTTGTAAAATTGCCCTTTGTAAGAAAATAAGCGATTTATTCATCCAAACTTCAATTTCAGCAAACTTAGTGTCATTGGAATCATTTTTCCAAGTACAATCCCAATATGGATGTCTTAACACTTGATTTGATGTCTATAAAACTTTCACTTATAAAACTTCAAAAATTAAAAATTTTAATATTCTCTTTTCAACCCAACTTCAGATAATTCAAAATTTTACTTAAATTCATTTTTAAAAATTAGGGATGTTACATCCTTCCCTCCTTAAAGGAATTTCGTGCTCGAAATTCTTTTGATGTTATCTTCCAAACAACTCTAAATGTATCGTCATCTCATCTTTAATATAGGTTCTCATAACTCCTTGACATTCATATATTTTCAACTTTAAACCCTAAACATTTGCGCTGCTTATTAGCATAACTTCCTATTTGTGTTAAGAAACATTGAATAGATTTTGCTGTGCACTTTGATCTTTACAATCAGATCACAACAATCATTCCTCAGTCATGGGTAGTATAACTTCACACATTCTGAATAATCATTTCCTTGTCAATAAAAGTTCCAAGAGTAGTTAAGTCATAATTAAATTCATGCTATCATATTTCATCTCAATTCACACCAAGGAATTCCGAAACTAATAAATTAAGTTCAATACTTTCACCTATCATCTTTTTACGTCAATGACGAAAGTTTTTCACATGTAGATTTCTAACTATTAGTTTTCTGTGACTTGTACTCTATTTACTGTAGTAGCTTCTACTTATTAGGAACACCATTATATAGATACAATTCCCGACCCCTTTCTTAAGAAATTGCGATAGACTACAAAATTTCCACTTTGATAAGTACAATCACATTCCTCAGTAAGGCGTCTATCAGTCTTCTCAAGAAAGATAACATGTACTCATTTTCAAGACCTGACTTAGTCTAAAACACTTCATTACTTCTCTATATCATCAAATGCAACTCCTATCCTCATTGTGATCATTAACTATATAATTAACCAATCCATTCCTGATATAATAAAAAAAGTCTCCAAAATGTTTTAAAAAGATTAAGCTTGCCTCTATTTGTCTCTCCAATCATAACTAAGACTTGTCATGAATGACTATATGTAATTTGGTTCACCTAACCATGTCAGAATTCTATACAGGATACTAAATTACACATATACTATCTACACCTTAAGCAAGCTCATATGATATAGAAGAAAGCATAGAATTACTATCCAATGAAATCTTAATAGGTATGTTATATGTATTTGAAGTGTGCCTTCTATCTCTGTATCTGATGCCCGTGTTTGTCTTGAGGTGATTTCAAGTACACGACCTTCACTTTTAATGATCTCATCTTTTTTAAGCTCTTCTTCTTTCTCTTTCTTTGGACAGTGCATGGTGATGTGTCCCATCTCTCTACAAATGTACCACTTGATGCTACTGCAATCTTTGCTTGGATGATGGTTCTTGCACCATGGACATGTTTTATATACTAGTGTTTTATTCCTGTTGTCACATTGCCACTCCTGTGGAGGATGGGGACTTGAAGACTGTATTAATCATTTTCCTCTGTTGGCATGCCCACTTGTGTTGGTATCCCTTTTCCACTTTTGTCAATCTCCCAATGTCCTTTGATAATCCTTCTCAAAAAGAGAAGCTAACTCTACTTTCTTTGCCATAGTATTAGGTTGAAACCCTATAACTCTATTTCTCAAACTAGGGTTTAACCCATCAACAAATTTCTCTATAGCATTAGCCTCTGTGATACATACCATGGGTGCAAATCTACAAAATGAATCTGTTCTCATAATGTCTTACTGTAGAATTTTCATACTCCAAATTCATAAATTCTCTCTCTTTTTCTTTTCTCAAATGTCTTGGAAAATACTTTTCATAGAAGACAGCTTTAAATTCTTCCCAAGAAATGACATCTTTTCCTTCAAAATTTACTCGTTCAGCCATTTCCAACCAAAAGGTTGCTTCTCCTGTCAAGATAAAAGTAGTCATTACTACTTTTCTGTTCTCTAAAATTTTCATTGCTTTCATGACCTTCTCTACTTCAAAAATCCATTTCTCTGCTGAGTAGGATTCATCCTCTCCAGAGAATGATGGAGTCAACTTCTTGAATCTTTCCAATTGAGCTTTTGCTCTTTCATTAACTTTATCAGATGTCTCTATTCTAGCAGTTATTTCTATCTGTGGTTGATTCTAGAAAAATTGGCCTACGTGCTGCGTGAATTTCTACACTGTTTCAATTGATGCGGCTTCTTGCTCAAGGAAGTTGTTAGGATTATTCTTATTCCTAGGGCTCATATGCTTACTTGTCATACGTGGCATTTCTGCAATTTCACATGTACACAACTCTAACCAAGTACTAATACTCTAGTTATTTATATTTTCAATGTGACATCTACTTTCAAGTTACACTAATCATGTAAGAGTATTTTCTCTAATTACTTACACTAAAACATAAATTTCTCTTAACAATGTTGACTATTTGTGATTTTTCATTTGTAATTGGCTGTGAATGACATGAATCTAGGCTCTGATACCAACAGTAACGACCTAAATTTTTTATATGCATTTTTAAATGCAAAACTAATTATTAATGCAAGATCGATCCTATTTGAAAACACTTTTATAAAACAATGCAATGTAGAAAAAAACATTTTTCTTTTAAATTCACTTTGAAAACCCCGGTGTCATTTTTTTTTTCTCAAAACAAGGATTCTCAATTAAATGAGCACTCATTTCTGCTGAAAATCCAGTAGATTTTCCTCTGTTTTTCGGCAATAGATATTTAATGCATGTCATTGCAAAGTACCTGATAAAAATTCATTTGAATTTCAAAATATAATTGGAGACTCCATCTCCTTTTCAAAATATCAAACATGCAGCATTCCCAAGATAGTTCAAATATAGCCCAATTACAAATTAAATCACATATAAGATTCGAATATCATCTAATAGTCAAGATGGATTGAGTTTCTTAGTGAAACTCTAGATTACCTTGCCTTTTATCCTCTTGCAATCTTTAAGTGGTTTTTCTTAGAGCTTTAATCTTTTTTCTAATTCTTTTTGAGCTGGCCTATGTTAAAAATAGTAGAGTGAGTATACAACATGTTGAGTAGATAACCTAATACTGCAAAACTGAAATCACAAAATACACATACAATGACTTGAAGAGGGATTTTTCTGATAATAAAATCATGTTGTCAAATAAGTCATTTCATGGAATGCATCATAGCACACATATGCATGTATATACATATATGTATGTCATCAACAAAACCTATATCATACTTGCCAATCAAGTTTCATATCATTACTTTAAAATTCAAAGTAAGATTTAGTTAAACTACATGATGACCATTTTCAAACTATATGCAATATAATTTCAAATAACTAGCTCATCATGTAAAAACATATCATCTATAGTTTAAAATAAAAATAAAAATACCACAATAGGTCTTTTGACAACACATGTCAGGTTAACCAACCATATAGGGCAAATCACCAAGTATCCTTTTTGCAACACATGCAAGCAGACTAACCATATAGGGTAAATCACCAAATGTCCTTTTGCAACACATGCAAGTGGACTAATGTCATAGGGTAAATCACCATATGTCCCTTTGCAATACTACAGGTGGACTAACCTAATGTCCCTTTGTAACACATGCATGTAGACTAACCTGTGTTCCCTTTGCAACACATGCAGATGGACTAACCTAGTGTCCCTTTGCAACACATGCAAGCAAACTAAATTGTGGTCCCTTTGCAACACATGCAGGCAAACTAACCTAGTGTCCCTTTGCAACACATGCTAGTGGACTAACCTGAGATCCCTTTGCAATACAAGCAGGTGGACTAACCTCGTGGGCAATCACCACCAAAAGATACATCATACATCTCAAATCATATAAAATAGTATGCATACTTTATGCAAAACTATATATCTTGAATATTCGTTTCAAAGCATGGCTCAATAGCCAATCCAGCTCATTTTCATATTAGTATATCTCAAAACTATATCATATGACATGCACATCTTGTACGAAACTATTGCATTTTAAAGCTTTCTTTCCAAAATAAGGAATTCATTCATATACAAGTCACTATTTTCTCATGTGTCATAAGTAAATTAAGTAATTGAATACTATGAATTGAATAACTCATGATTCTTTCCAAATTAGGTATGCAACATGAATTTAAACCTAGATATCAATTTACATGCTTCAGTTGTAAGAATATCATGTATGAAACATAAGATGAATCATGAATTTTATAAGAAAATCATATACACTCAATTCACATATACGTGTGTGTGTGTGTGTATTCACCACGTCATTGGTATAATAATTCCAAAACATTCTAAGTCAGAAATAGTTCTCAAATTATTTTCTCATTTTAAAGATCATTTGAAACTTGGCAATATTAGATCACCTACCTCTTAAGACAGTTTATCCTTTCTCCTAGCTTTTACAGTCCACTCTCCACCATAAATTAATTTGCGTGTTAATCCATGCTACTAATAAAGTTGATGTTCACAACATCAGTTCTAACTATCATACCATTATAAATCCATAACTTATATTTTTACTCATCTCACGGTCTAACAGTTTAGACCATTTCATGGTCATAAAACTATTAGACTTAGGATCTCTTATCGATCTATGGTTAATCATTTTTTTTCATCAATTTATCATTTAAAGATCATATTTGCCTATTCTAATGTTTTGTTGTCATTATTCCTAAGTTATACATGGAAGATAGGATCATATCCTTATATGATCTGCCATGTAGTATACAAATCAATGATTCAATGGTCCAACCTTCTTAAATTACATAAACTAGAATAATATCCTTTAAATAGAAATTCTAACTAAAATTTGATGATCAAATTCTGTTTAAGTCCATATAAACAATACCAAACAATCAACCTTCTGTACATGATTGTGATCCAACCATTAACTTTACTTTTGTTGCTCATATCTATTGGATTAATGTTCTAATATGAACTTTTCTCTAGTTTCAAACAACTCCACATTTAAATAACACAATGGCAATGTCTGATTGCAAGACCGTGTTTTCCTTGCTTGTATGGGAAACACATATGGCCTAATTCACATCTGCCAAAGTAAATTTCAACACCTTATTCATGTGGACGCTTCCAACATCAGCAAAGAAAAACCATAGAGAGAATGATCTAATAAACACAACTTTGTAACTCATTGTCCATGCATGCATTAATGCTTCATGACACAAAATTGAGAAAGCTTGATGTTCATGGACCAATGATGTATTTTGCATTAGAAATGGTCTCCAAGGTACATAATATACTTCCAAACCACAAGTCATATAGCATACTCTAGAGTGGTTCCTGTAGCCATGTGTCATGACCACCACCTAAACTTTTATGCATGATTCCTAGCTCAAACTATTGTTGGAAATGTCCAGGAACAGTTAGAGCAAGGTAATAGGCTTTGATCAAGACCATGCACCTCATTCCATACTGGTTTTCCATAGCAATTCCCTTGGATGACAATTCAACCAATGGGGTTTTGCTTTGGATTCCACAATAAACCAGATGAACAGCTCAGATTTGTCTGTTATGGATGATCTGACAGTCACAACTCCTTAAGTGCGTCGGATCTGCCTTCTTTAGATGATCTGACAACTAGGGCAAACTATAAATGGTCAGATCTATCTATTATGGATGATCCAATGTCCAATACTCATTAAGAGCGGTCGGATCTACCATCTACAAATGATCTGACGGCTAGGGTACACTATAAGTGATCAGATCTGTCTTTTACAAATGATCTGATGGCCAACAAGCATTAAGAGCTTCCGGATCCACCTTATACAAATGATTCAACGGCTACGATTTCTATAAATGGTCAGATTTGACCATACAATTTTGGATTTGATTATCAGAACTCAAACAGGGATTCCCAGAGTTCTGATTGGCCTCCAATAACCTCTGAGATTAAAAAAAAAAAAAAAATTGTTTTCTCTCAAAACCCTAGATCTACATGAAATTCTTCAAAACAGTTAACAATCAAGACCAAAAATGATGGTTTTAAGTAAGAATCCTACCTCTGTAATGTTCACAACTGTCAATCATAGCCAGAGAAGACGTGATTCACCCAAATTTTTCGGTAATTGCCCCATGCATAATATTCATTCTCCGCTCCTTGGTTGTTCCTCCTCTAATCATGGCAAAACCAAAGGGGTTTCATTCCCCTCTGTCTGCAATGTAGAATGGATGGCCGGATTAACAATCGGGCCACCATTGTTGTTGGCGTGCTCCTCATCCTCCTCCAACATGAAAAATCCTGAAACCCTCTTTTCTTTCCTCTCCGGCGTGGTTGAATTTTTCCAACGCCAAAGCCTCCTCTCTCTCTCTCTCTCTCTCTCTCTCTCTCTCTCTCTCTCTCTCTCTCTCTCTCTCTCTCTCTCTCTCCTTATTCTTCTTCTCTTCTTCCCCAACCATCAGGTTTCCTCTTTCATTAGGTTTGGGAAACAAATGTTAAGTCTGTTTGTGTTTTCGTTTAAGTGGAGGGGGGGGTGCCATTATCAAATGTGGCCCCCTCCTCTAAATTACTTAAATTATTTGTTTTCTTTTCTTTTTTTTCCTTTTATATGTTAAACGCTAATCATTGTGTTTTTTCCTCTTCATTCTACTCAGCCCAAGTTTAGTTAGTGTGTATGATTGTTACATGTCCTCACCTTACTACCAATGGTCCCATATTCCAACAAGTGGGGCTCACTAGTAAAATTACCAAATTGCCCTTTGTAAGAAAAATAGCGATTCAAATGTGGCCCCCTCCCCTAAATTACTTAAATTATTTGTTTTCTTTCTTTTTTTTCCTTTTATATGTTAAACGCTAATCATTGTGTTTTTCCCTCATCATTCTACTCAGCCCAAGTTTAGTTAGTGTGTATGATTGTTACATGTCCTCACCTAACTACCAATGGGCCCATATTCCAACAAGTGGGGCTCACTAGTAAAATTATCAAATTGCCCTTTGTTAGAAAAATAGCGATTTATTCGTCCAAACTCCGATTTCAGCAAACTTAGTGTCGTTGGAATTGTTTTCAGAGTACAATCCAAATATGGATGTCTCAATACTTGATTTGATGTCTATAAAACTTCAAAAATTAGAAATTTCAATATTCTCTTTTCATCCCAGCTTAAGATAATTCAAAATTTTACTTAAATTCATTTTTTTTAAATTAAGGATGTTACAACTTCATTCACAATAATTTTAGCTCTTCAATGGAAACAATGTTTTTAAAGTTTGAAGAGTAGCCATCGAGGACTTTGAGCTCGAACAAGGTTTTACACATTATTCTCCTCTCCTCTCTATTGAGAGTATAATTTTCCTTAAGAAGGCATGTTCCTCAACTACCCTTATCCTCTGGGTGCAACCTCCTCTTCAAACCCATGTTCATAAGATCCATTCGAGCTGCAAGTCCATCCTTTATTTTTCCTAGGATATTAAGCAAGGTACCAGTCAAGCTTTCACACACATTCTTCTCAATGTGCATAACATCAAGCACTTAACATATATGCAATGATTTGTAGTATGGCAGACAAAGGAATATTGATTTCTTCTTCCAACAACTTTTACAATTACTTTCACCTACACGTTTACTTGATTCCATGTTTTCAACATGCTCCAACACTTGTCATCCTATCAACATCTTTGGAGGTGTCCTAAAATTGAACACTTAACATTTATAATTATATTCTTTCTTGTCTTGTTACTTATCCATCTCAGCATCCTCATTTCGGCTATGCTCATCCTATATACATGTTGTTCTTTAACAACTCAACACTTTAATCTATAGAGCATAGCTAGCATTATAGCCATCCTATAGAATTTTTCTTTTATTTTGAGTGGCACTTTCTATCACACAAAATTGCAGAGACACATATCCATTTGTTCCAATCCACTTGAATTCTTTAGGTAACACCCCTCTCAATCTCTTTACTCTCATGAATTATTGATAGCAAGTATTAAAAGTGGTCTTTTTAGGAAACTTATTGGTTATCAATCTTTACTATTGCTTCACTCCTACTCTTCTATTTGCTAAAATTGCATTCTTTATGTTCTATCTTAGTTCAACTAATATTTAAATCCTTTAGACTCTATAACATTTCTCCACAACTCTATATTTGTGTTTACACCCTTTTTTATCTTATTAATCAAAACTATGTCACATGCAAATAGCATGCACAGTGGAATCTCCTCGAGTAGATGTTTTGTCAATTCATTCATAACTAAAGTAAAAAAGTATGAACTCAATGCCAATCTCTGTTGCAATTCCTAACATTTGTAACCACTCCCTCATACATATCCTTAATTATGTCTGTATACCCTATGAAACCCCTTTTCACCCAACACCCATCATATTAACTTCTAGGGACCTTCAAGAGTATGTGGTGTATGTGTATAAACACCACATATTCATATTGTAAAGCAAACTTTATAATAGAATGATAAATCAAAAGGTGCACTTGGATTTATCTTGTCCAAGTGCGCTTTACTTATCTCTAGCATACCTCTTATGTATATCTAAGCCATTCACCAAATTGGGAATGACTTTGGCAAGCAAAGTACCAAATTTTTTGCCCATAAGATAATTTATCTCATAGTTCTTTAAGTTGAATATCATAGCCATAATTTATCATATTTTTATTTATGCTAAGAATCATGGAAAATATATAGAATAAACTACTTTATGTGCCTACAATTTGGTATTTAGCGTATATAAACCATTCCCAGCTTAGTGAATAACTTATATCTACAAAAGGGGTAAGCTAGAGGCAAGTAAATTTATATATAAATTATTCTTAGGAATTCATTACATGTTTTAACTTTATTATCAACTACTTTCTCTTTCTTCTCAATGAATAGCAACATCTCAAGAATTTCAATGCATAACAAGTTAGCAATCATAGATGGAAAAGGTGTTCGATTTAAGATGGATTTCAATTTGAAAATAACATAGTTAGAAACCCTACATACAAATACCTTACATATTGTTCACTTAACCTTCTTTCTTATGAAAATTTGTTATATTTGTTATGGTTATCTTAAAATATGAATATTCTTTGAACTTCTACAAGCAGATGATTTGGAAATTCAAAATATTGAGATGCTTTTACAATCAATACTTACAATCATCATTATTAACTTGTTATTTGCAATTTACACAATCAAATATTATGTGCTTGCATTAAGATACATTACATGTCTATGTTAATAATAATTAAATGGTATAAAACCAGAAGTTATATCCATCAATATGCAACTTTGAACAGACAAGGATACCATAAATTTACAAACATTTGCGTTCAAAATTTTAATAGAATGACTAAAGGATCTTGAAGAAACAAAATACAAACAACCAATGGAAAGGAATATAGCTGAACTTCTTCAACTTCATCTTAGATTGGATAACAATGCAAAGAAATTCAAATAATTGTGTTGTTCTTAAAAATAAAATTAGCCACACTGAATGGAACTAATAATCTACTAGCTAAATTGAAGTGAATGGAATGGATATGGAGTGGAATAAGAAAATCTCAACTACTATCCAAACTGATATAATTTATTGGAATGGATGCATAATGATGATATTTGGTCCCTTGGCAACCCTAGTTGGGCTCTTCATTATCTTCCCAAATAACAGTACGGCTCATGCCAACATGGCACATATAGGCCAACAAATATATTTTTTATTATTTTTATTTTAAAAAAATCATATCCGTTCTCAGAAAAATAGATTCATATCTGGAACGTTTATAGAAGTTACTTCCATCATAGGTTATGTTGACTATTCATTTCCTTACCATGTTCTAAAACCAAAATGCCTTTTCTCTTTGTCTAGAAATTGTAACAGCAATATATTGGCGTCATATAATGCCCCTGCAACAGCAGGATTGGGACGAAGTCGCCCCTTCAGTAAGAAAAGTAGATTCCCCTAAAATGTAAATGCATTCAAAGACTTAATTAATTGGATTTAATAATCAAACTGCAGGCAATGTTGACATTATTTTCCCGGCTAATGTCGGCATTTAAGTGGATCGTAATTCTTAGAAGTGGTGTTGTGCCGGTGTGATAAATCACTAAATTCATGGATTTCATATTAGGGGAATGATGGTATCCTGTGCGGACACTACAGTAGCTTTGCTTTAGTGTGCCTCACTTTGACATGATAGGCTCTATCTTTGGTTGATCAGAACCGTCCTTCAGATTTCTCTGGCCTTGGATTTCTTGTATGACAAACATCAAGACGGCTGAATGATTTACGTATCCGAAAACTTATGCTTCTTACACATTGATTGTGAACCATTCTTTAAACAGTGTTTTCAATCCTCCATGTGCTGTGATCCAAATCATTATTTTCATATCGTATGCTTATTCAATTCTTGCTGTTTTTGGATCAGTAGTCATCCAAGGGTAGATAATCAGATGAATGGTTCCGGTCAGCCAAAGATGGGGCCTATTGTACCAAATTGGATTCGTACTACAGCAAGCTGATGTAGTGTCGGCACTAGACCGTAATTCCTCATCACGCCGAAATTATTTCCGAGTGTTGTTGCAAGGAATCAAAGGACTCGTCAGTCTCTTAGTGCACCATAACAGCGACTTGACCTTTTGGCTCATAAAGGAAAACCTTGGCCTGACATGCGGAGTCCCTCCTAGAGGGACGATTTTCTCTGAATTTTCTGGTTGCAGGGTACTGTACATCTGCGATATTTGCTGATGCAATTTTGAGAGAGAGAGAGGGAAATGAGGGTATTTTGGTCTCAAAAAATAACTTTTGTGAAAAAGACAACTGGTATGAATAGATGTTTATGAGGATTTGATGGGGCAGGCACCCTTTCATGGTAAATATTTTTTGTAGATCGAAGCCATCCTCATAGGATACACTTTCATTTATATTATTTATTTATTTATTTATTTTTAATATCTAGGCCACTCATCTGTTTGGAATTGCGTAGATAGGCTACAACCCAAATTTGTAGATAAGCCCATCGATGCTTTTAGCTCATGTTCTTGGAATTGAAAGTCACACCCATCGGTTTTTCCCAGATTCTAAGAGCAATGGAGCACCTATCAAATACTTAAGAGCGTGTGTGTCTATATATATTCGTGCTCTTCATTTTTAATCGGCTTTTCATCAACAAACTACTATTTCTAGTGTCTTAGAAAGAGCAATTAGCTCATGCTCAACATAAAACACAGAAAGATTCAATGGGGGGGAGAGTGGATCTTTGAATTCATTTGTCAAAAGAGTTGACAAGCCTTAGGTACAGGTGGGGTCTTTTCCCACATGAAAAGGTTTGTCACTAACATCAATCTACCAAGTGATTTTTCTCATATCTCCAGATCGAAGTAAGGGATTTGCAAAATTCTGCAACAACTCTAGAAAAGCATAAAGCCATTCGACCTCCAACACACTATTGTTTATTCATTCGTATGCATGCAACAGTTGATTCTATCAAGCAGAAAGCCTTTTAATCTTTTTGGGGGGCTTCTTGTTTGAAGGCGTGATCTCTTTTTTGCCAAACGATTCGTGCTCAATGAATTTTACAGACTTTTCGTCGGTACCAAAATCTAATAGTCTTGTCTTGGAAAAAAGTCTCGTGTCCTTCACCAGAACCATTTGATATATATATATATATATATATTATCAAGTTATGTATAAGCTCGTAGCATCACAAAAAAATTTCCCTTCTAAAATGGTAAGTTAAGTAAATTTGAGTTGGTCTTTTACCTTATTATGCCTCTAATCATATGTCAAAAGTGTCATTAATGCCCAAAGCATAAGGAAAGATAAGTAACCATCTGTTATCCACCCAGTCCACAAATACAATCTACAAAAGCATAAGCATGAAATATGAGAGGGATTATCGCTAGTCAAGCTTCACACATGAAAACATCACGCCTTACACTAAGTCAGCTTCCATCACATCAATTATATGGCCATCTATAAGAATTGGAAGAGAGGAAAAATGGAAAACCCTGCAAGAGCAGCCAACACAAAACTGGAGTAGCCCCACTTGTTTCATATCATAATAACTATTGATTATATATGAACACAAATTCTTGCATGGTCATTTTCTCATATTCAGTCAAAAGCTAATTAAAGAGGTAGAATTGTTGGATATGTTTAATCAATTTGTTGCATTGTTCATCCATCGTACAGTCTGGCTGTGGGTGGAAATTGTTTAGATCATTAAACAACTAGGCCCACATGAATTTCCCACCTTGAAAAGTAGTCATCCGAATCTTATCATATTGTAAGTCTTTCTGCAAGTACACGGGGGATTTGAGTACAATTATAACTTAACATCATAATTGTTTAGAGTTATTGTCCTGTCATCTTGATGTCACATGTTAGTTTAAGACGTAAAAACAGCCTCTTACAGAAGTATAAGGGTTTGTACCATAAACCTTTGTGGTCCATCCCTTCTCTGAACCCACGTATACGGTGGCTTTGTATGCTGGGCTGTCTTTTTTTCTTTCTTTCTCATTGATGAATAATGTAAGACTAACAGAGGCTTTGATTTCGAATCTGGATTGTTTCCTCTTCATTTTGTCATCCTCCAGTGCCACTGCACTGCATGGAAAGGAAAGTTAAGCCTCCAATTTGTGACTGCGAATAGATGGTCACAAGTGAAAACGAAGAAAAGCAGTGGTTTCACCAGCAAAACTTCCTGAAAAACCAAGGCAACAATAATTCAATGGCCAAGAAATTCTGTAGACAGACCATCTCTAGCAGGAAATAGTAAATCAATCCTTTTCACCAGCTAGTGGCCTCCTGGTTCTGCTCCGCTGGTTGGAATCAGTCTGGTTTGGAGCACATGTGCATCCATCTTACAAACTCATTCAATTATAGTAATTGGGAAAGTCAGTAGAGCCATCTTAAGTAGAAGGGGGAGCCTTGGCACAATGCTAGAGTTGTCGTCGGGTGACCTTGAGGTCACAAGTTCAGGCGTAGAAATAGCTTCTTGTAAAATGCAAGATAAAGCTACGTACTATTAACCCTTGTAGTTCTCCTTTTTTGAACCTCGCATACGTGAGAGGTTCGTGCACTGGGCTAACTTTTTAGGTGAGTCATCTTTAAGTATATCTTGAGTTAGATTAGTGGTCTGATTAGGGAGTTTAGAACGAAAGGTGAAGTATTGAAAAACGTAGGATGACAGTGAGTTTTGTGGTCCTCTGAAGCACCTTTCTCGTCATCTCTACAGACAGATGATCACAGTTTTGAAATTATAGTATCCACACACAAACTAAGCTTTATCTAGAACATCAAAAGTTTTAGAGTCTTGATAATTGTGGACGCTAAAAGAGCATCTTTCGTTGAGGCCCATTTTTCTTTACTTTTTTTTTTTAAGATCAAAGTCATTTATCTTATTTGGCCCCTCATATTTAGTCCATGTGTAGAAAATCATGCTCATCTAATATTTTTAATGTCTTTGTATTTTTACTTTTAGTTATAAATAGTCCTAATTTAAAGCAGAAAGAAAAATAGATTATAGATACCTAATGAGAGTAATTTTTTGTTGGTAGGTAATTTAAGAAGTCCCAACAAGTAGGATGGTAAGATCTTCTAAAAGTTTTGCCTAAGTTTATCAACGGTAGGTGCCTACCTGAAAATGGATTTTTTAGCTTCTACATTTACTATGACTCAGAAGGAGAGCCTTGGCACAACAGTAGAGTTATCGTCACATGACCTTGAGATTACGGGTTCAATGTGTGAAAATAGCCTCTTGCAAAATGCAAGGTAAGGATGCATGCTATTGACCCTTTTGGTCCCCCTTTTCCCGGACCCTGCATACAAGGGAGCTTCATGCACAGGGACTACCCTTTTACTTATCATGACTCAAAGAATTGAATCTAAAAAAAAAAACTTTGGTTAGAGCATGGGCTTTCTTGTGTAGCAATGGCACAAGAAGGAGCCTCTCTCTTAAATGAATCAGGGGTAAAGGCTGCTCATGGGTGCATCTGTCTAACAATGGGGGGGAAAATAATTATTCATTACATAACATAATGTAATGAAAATTGTTTCAACAAAAATCTCACAGTTGACGCAATTGGATCTTGCCTGTGTCTATGAATGAGGGGACAAATTGTAATACCTCCAATGCTGAACAGTCATTCACTCTTCTTTCTCATCAAAGAACATATCCTTCTCTTTTCTAAGTTAAAGCTATTGTTCTGATCCAAGTACAAGGATAAAAAGGAAAATGACATCCTCAGTCACTTGTTTCAACAATGGCAGCCTCTATAACATTCAGAAGTACTCCTACATTTCTCAAGAAGCTACCGGCAAGCATGCTACAATAGGAAACTATTTGACAAAGTGAGATGTGCTATTACCAAAACAAGAGAGCGCCTTCAATTCCAACCTCGCACTAGAAAGCCTAGATGGAACATCATGTAGAAGTAACTAAAGTGAAAGCGCTGCTAAAAGTAAGAGTCGCGCAAGAAGGGCACTAGAAGATTTTACGGACGTACAAGACTAATCAGTTAACACAATTGAGCCTTTTCTTTTGGGTTGACACACAGCACAGAACTTAGCAAGCAAACTGTCTACTAATATATGATCCCAGCTCTTAAATTTATTTGAAAATTGTCACCTCAGACCTCCAACCAAGCTCAACGAGGAAAGTTATCTTATTCCGAGACCAGCTCCAATGTCTAGTTTAGACGTACTTTAACCATCTCATATATTTCTCGTGAAATTGCCAAATCAAATCTATAAGCATAACAAAACAATGAACAAACGAGAAAATATTGGCTCAGCAACTATCTTTGCATGTGTTTCCGACTTGCACGCCTCTGCAGTTTATCACTTTTTTGTGCTCTCTTTGGGTGTGGAAGGGGACACGCCGAACCGGAAATTGCAGGGAAACAACTTTTTTCATTGCTTGCATATGTAATCTATGTCGAAGTGGACTGGAAAGGTAGAAGCGGCATATGCTTTGTTACAAAAACGAAGGGTCTTGTATTTGAGCTTCTTTTTCTTCTTTCTTGCTGGTGTGGGCAAAAGATCATTATGAAGGAAAACTTACATTGGTGGTGGCACCAAAGAGCCTACAAGTTCATCCCATAGTAACTAAGATGGCCAAAAGGAATAGAAGAAACCCATGTCTGCGTTCACTTGGTCCTAGCTAAAGGTCAACACTTCTTGTAAGGGAGCAAATTGTCCAGGTTTATATGCTTTTGAGAGAAGCTGGAATAGGAAGTTTTGATGAAATGGCTGAAGGTACCATGCTAACTCTGGCTGTTGCTGCCAAGGTGATCGGAGTATTACCTACGAATTTTTGTTTATAGGTAAATGAGTAATGGTAAGCTCAGTTGCAATTTTCAATCCGAGTATCAGCATCATTTACTAGCTTCGGCATAAGAGTAAAGTTGTCCTCGTGTGATTCTAAGGACGTGAGTTCAAGGCGTAGAAACAGCCTCTTAAAAAAAAGAAGAAGATAAGACTACCTACGATAGACCCTTGTAGTCCGCCCCTTCTCTGAACCCCATATACACAAGAGGCTAGTACCACCATCCACTAAGCCATACTATTGGTTCGAGTATGACAAACATCGGCATATGCCCCGACCCATTGACCATAGGAAGTATGGATGAGTCATTCTCCAAGTTCCCCCTGGACACCCCATCAAAATTAAGTTTAGCGGGCCATAAGGGGGTGGATATCATGTGACATATCGGTGTCCGATCCTCCTTTCGACAGCGCCCCTTTGTTTCCACTGCATGACATTTCATCAGAGAACACATTTTCTCCAAGGTGCTTTAGGAAAGAGAAATCCTGTCCATGCTGAATTGCCGGACTGACTCTAAACCCCATCTTTGAATGATCTGCCATGTTTATATTGTTGGGCCTCTCTTAGATTGGTTGAACAGCATTGTGTCCATTGGATAATTTTGAGTGTGAGTTATCTTTTCCATGAGAAATAGAGACCACGAGAGTATATAGTATGACATGACGACAACTTCACCGTTGCACCAAGGCTCCCAATAAAAGTTTAAAATCTGCTTTCATTGAGAGTCGAACTCAGACCTGCTTACTAAACGGGTGCTCTAACCAAATGAGCTATGAAAGCTAAATATGAAGAATGGATAATTGAAATTATAATTGATTAAGGAGTTTATTTTTTGAAGGTTATACACACACCGACACACAACCTCGAATCCTATTCACCCAATTAAGAGTCTCCTCCTCATGCCACTATACTAGAATTCTTTGGTGCAATTGATTAAGGAGTTACTTATCTTCCATGAAAAGTATAAATGGAATGATAGTATAGCGTGCAACCTACACTACACTATAGTGTAAGATAAAGCCGCTTTAGTTGTGAACGACAATTAGTCAAGCATCCACATTCAAAGCCAACTTTCTTATAAGAATTTCTTGACTAGAAGTTTCCATGTACGTAGGGTTTGGGGAACTGATGGACTATAATGGCCAATAGTACTCAGTCTTATTTTGCATTTTGCAAGAAGTTGTTTCCACGCCTTGATCCCATGATCTCAAAGTCACACAACTACAACTCTACCATCACGCCAAGGCTCCCTTCAACATGTTTTTTATGTACGAGAGAAAATAATTCTTGGATGACCCAATGGATAAGCTTTAAATTTGTGGAGTACAGCCTTTGTATCTAGAATAGAAGATGAACGGTTTTGATCACCACAAAATGTGGGCTCACAAGGATCTTCTGGACCCCACCAGTGTTTTGTGACTTGTGCACTAATCAAACTTCACATCTGGTGCTTGTGCACCAAAATTGGGCCGCTTATCCACATTTTAAAGCGTTGAAAATCAATGTACTGATCTACACGCTCAGCAAAATGTCCACGTTGGCTGGCATAGCTGATCCTGACCATCAACAGAGGAGTAGACCATGGTGCATTTTTCACATGATGAACAGGCTTCTAACCTGACAGGCTTCTAGGTAAGGTGAGGAACTGAAAGTTTAGTCCCACATTGCCTGGGGAAAAGCAAAGCCATCAAGGGTGTATGGGCGCCCCAAAGCGAACAATATTGTGGCTGTTGGAACCCCGTGTGTTACAATTTGATAGTTCATCTAAGTCGTGTATATATTCTTAATGGTTAAATCTAGTAAAACGTGGGCCTACTAAAATTTATACCTTAGAAAATATACAGTCTTGTAGTGATGTTCGGACTATCATATAATTGCTTAATTAGTATCACCCATAAAACAAGAGGGTAGAATTAGTAGATAACATCTACAATCAAACTCTCTCCCAACACTCATCTTTCTAAGAACAATGATAGCATAGTGCATATACTTTTTCATGATGAAGCCCACCAAAAGCTCATCATTCCTTCCATTTGATTTCTTCATCTTTGGAAAGGCTTTGATCAACCATTTGTGAAACCCAACATGCAAAAGTAGGCTACACTACAACAAGTAACAGTCTTTTCTCTTTTGCTAAAATGGTAATTTTATAAATAAAATCAAATTACATCAACTTTTAGCACTAAAAGGCAAGCAAGAGTTCCAGTACTTTGGACACAGCACAATCTCACCCCAAAATAGTAAGTTTACATGTACAAGTTGGGGTTGCACGGGTGAGGGGAGAAATGGAAGTGGTAGGGGGCGTGGGTGACGGGAGAAATGTCTGTGGGGGCAACTGCGGTCTTCGTGTATCAATCGACGCCGAAGTATGAAGCCGGCCGTTGGTCCAGTGGGGTCATTCTTCAGCTTTCGTCTGTAATGTTAAAAAGAGAGAAACGATTTTGGGGGGTATTTCTGGAATTTAAAATTTTCAAACGGCCATTCCAGACAGAACACAAACGGAATGGCAAATCTGCAAAGCTGCCCAAAATGTCATGGCAAATTTGCAAAAACATGAAAATGCTGGATTCGCCTGCAAAAACGCCATAATGTAATGACATTTCTGCAAAAAAACCCTTTTTTATCTTTCTAAAAACTAGCTATTTGATGCCCAAAGTCTCGGTTCCCTTCCTTGCCAAGTCACCAGCAACCTTTTCATGTTGGACTTAGTTGGCAAGTTTTAATTGGAGGGTGCCCAACTCATTTCCCTTTGCAAGTCTCAATTGGAGGGTCTGCCACTGGGTCCTGCTATTTAGTCTGGATAGAATTTCTCAATTCTCACAAGAAAGAAAAGACAAAAAGAAGTACACCAGACAAGTACAATAAAGGAAAGAAAAAGTTCTTGTGCGAATCATCCGATTACAGTTAGGGATCATGCCAATTTCATCAATATTGAGCTCTTAAAAAAAAGAGGGCGGCAAACTGTAAATAGGCAGACTGTAAATAGCAACGTGGTACTTTTTAAAGGTAGCATTAAGCCTTGTAGCTAAGCCAAATTACTAACCAAAAGATGAAAATGAAAAGTAAAAAAAAAAAAGAAATAGAAAAAAAGAAAGAGCCTAGTGATATATTCGTGGGCCCTTACTTTTATCCATTAGCCTCTTTATAAATGATTCAAAGGCTATAATTCTAGGTGGGTCTAGATTTATGAAGATCTGAATTGCTCTAATGTTGACCATGACTAAGATCTGAATCTTGTTGGATTGAATATGTGGGTTGATTTAGTGCAAGTGGATGTCCAATTAAAGTGACAAGTGTTGTGACTTAATCCTTGATTTATACAATGGAGACCCCTAATGGGGGTTGATTGATACTGAAGGGACATTTAATTCCGGTTGTGAGATGTCAATTGTGCAGGTGTCAATTTGTCTCGATCATGGCGATAAGTATGATGTATGAATCTTATATACAAACCCCGTATAGAGAGATTCTTTAATGGTATACATTTGTGAATGATCATGGCAAATGGATTCGATAGAGAAATGACTCCATAACTGTCCATGTAGAGAGAGTTCTCCACTTGTTAATCTACCCAGCAGGCAGGCAGAGCCGCAAATGGAAGAATCAACTGGGTTTTGGCTGCAAATGGTCGGCATATTTGTTAGATAATTATGTATGCCTGTGAAAATAAAAGAGAGATCTAAGATTCTCTCTGGAAATCCTCTACAGAATTGGCATCGGCGAGATGACATTTCTTCTTCAGATAGTTCTTGTTTCTCTTGTTTTATGGACTATCTGTTCGGAGTTACCTCTGTTTCTTCTCTTGTTTTTTTTTTTTATCAGGTTGGTTTATCAAGAACAAAATGTGCTCTAATTTTCTTCATCGTAGTTATAGCAGATAAAGATACTGCTTTAACACCCTCAGTGCTCTTGCAGAAACTTCTTTTTTTATTGGCAGACCACGCTTCAGATTTTCCAACATGGTTTCTTGGCTTGTGTTGATGTTCAAGAAAACATTGCACAACTGACCGACTCATCAAACCAGTGAATTTCTGTCCTCATGCAATCTAAGTTGGCATGAGAACTATCTATCAAATAATTATGCTTATCAATATACCATGATAAAGACAGAATGCGCTCAATCACTTAGAAAGATAAATCAAAAGTATGAAACAGATACATAAACCATGCACAGCTTGGCTTTCCTTTTTTTTTTATGGATATGCAGAGATAAATTGTTAGAATGGGAGTCTTGGCGCAACGGTAAAAGTTGTTGTCATGTGACCTTGAGGTCACGGGTTCAAGACGTGGAATGAGCCTCTTGCAAAAATACAAGGTAAGACTGCCTACTTTAGGCCATTGTGACCTGCCCCTTCCCCGAACCCTACATTGGCGGGAGCTTCGTGCACCGGGGCTGCCAGAGATAAACTGTTATCGGGCGTAAACCACATAAATCGTTTGTTCATTTGAGGAACCATTTCCTATGCTATTTGGAGGGGCATCTGTTCCCAATGTTTGTGTCGCAAGGGAATGAGCGGGTTGTTTAGGAATTGCCGAAGCTGTAGTTTCAGTGCTCAGCATGTGGACAACGTCTGACATAGTGGGTCTATAAGTTTTGTAGCTCATGAAAACTTGGCGATTCGCTTAGCGTTGAATCCATCAAATCGAAGCTGCTTCCTTCTTTCCAACATTCCCATGCCTGCAACATTAATGTAACACGCTTAAACATAATATTTAGTAATCATGTAGGTTAAGTCCATTTTAACAAAAGAAAAAGGCATTTATTTTAATTCTTACATACGTTAGGAGGTCTGAAGATTCATCAACACAGTTGAAGCCTGTGTTCCTTCTACTGCTTACTACCTCAAGCAGTAGAACTCCAAAGCCAGACATCTTATTTTTCTGAGAAAAGACCCCTCATTGCATATTCGGGAGCCATATAACCACTGCCAAGAATATAATTTGGTCATCTTGAAGTATTAGACATGTAATAACTCCAATTTTTACAAATATATCTGAATTAGTAAAAATAAGAAGTTAAATTTTTGAAAACGAAACTAGAAATTGAAGTTCTGAGAAAATCCATTTTTATAGAAATGGAATCAAGAATTAAGATATAAATATTTGAAATATACTCAAAAAATTGAGTCAAATGACTATAAGGACGCTAAATTTGGAGTTCAAATGAAAAATCCCTATTTTTCTTAATTTTTGAATTGAAAGGACAAAATAATAATTTTACCTTTTAGTAGGACACACAAAAGTTAGGTAAGCATTAAGGTCAACAATAATGCAAGCCAAGCATAAGCCAACACTTAGCCCCTAGTGGAGGTAGTGGAATTTCCTCTCCCCATTTTAATATTTTTGCGTGGAATTTAGATTAAAATAAGAAATTAATTAAAATTTCCAAAAGTTGCCTATAAATAGGCTAAAAATTTTCATAAATTCCTCCACAAAATGCCCTAACTCCCCCTTTGATCCCAGTCTCTCCCTCCTCCTCCTCCTCCTCCTCCCACTTTTCTTCTTTCTTTCTCCTCTTTCTCTCTCCTCTCCCTTTCACTAGAGGCGCATCCCCAGATGCATCCAATAGCCAAACCTTTGTCCAGAGTCAAGGCATGTCCAGAAAAGTGTCATCCTCGACGAGGAGGGTTTCCTCCCAGAAACGCTAAATTGAATTAACCATCCAAATGAAGCAACAATTTCAATGATATGAACCCTTACAAAGATGTAAAAAGACCTGATCTACAAAAGCCCTAAGGTTATTAGCTGATCCACCAGTCAATTGGCCAACAAATCTGAACTTATTTCTTCTCCAACACTGACATCTCTCCGGTAGGGTTTTCTTGTTTTTTCGGCAATATCTTCTCTTCTGGACACTTCCAGGTAGGCATCCTCTCTCCCCTCTTGCTTTTCCAGTATACTTTACAAAAAATAGGTCACCGGATTGGTTTTTCCTGCATGGTTTTTCAGTGAAACTAGTACCGGTCAACATGGTGTGGAACTCCATTAAGGATGACTTAGATGAGGAATTTGAGCCATCCAATGGATTCAAGAGGGCCCAAAACCCTTAGATTTGAAGTTATAGTTAAATTTCTGAACCTGGTTAATGGAGATCTAGCGAAGGTTGATTTGATGGTCTAGATCAGACCGTCTCAATGATTTTTCAGTGATTTGTATCCAAGATGCAGTAGAAGAATGCTGAAGCAAACGACCCCCATGGGTGCGCCCCCACAGGCGGTGCGGTCGTTAACCGACTACAAAGCACCTGCGTTCTGGAGATGAAGATGCAGCCCGCACTATCTTTTCGCATTCTCACTGTCCAAATTGAATCTAGACCGTTGAAATGATAAAAAAAAATCTTTAAAATTAAATTCCAAACTTAATTTAACTCCAAATTGAGATCGGAAAGAACCATTGAATTCCTCTTAAAGTCTAGAATATATTGAATTCATATAATTGAATATTTATATACTATTTTTATTGATCTATAGCTAAGATCATGCTAATAAGGTTGGAACATACTCAAAAAGATATTAAAATATTGATTTGATCCATTAGATGGATTGAGAACACCCCAGAAAAGCATGTTATAGTTAGAGTAAAACAATTACACATGGATCAAAGATTATAATGAAAATAGATATCATAAATCTGAACTATTGAAAATAATAGAAATATTAAAAATTCAATTCTGAACTCAATTTAACTCCAGATTAAGATCAAAAAGAGGCATTGGATTCCTCTTGATCTTGATCAACAACTGTGAACTATTGATCAAAGAAATCTATAACAATCAAAATCAATGAGATGTATATGAAGAATTAGGATTAGAAAATACTTAGATCTAATAGATCAGAAGTTAATCTAACTATCAGATTTATAAGATCAACGGTTAGAAACACTATATGAAAGAGATAGATGAAAGAACACAAGGAGATCTGGATCCTTAATATTAATCAAGCAACAATAATGAAAAGATCAAACAAATTCTGAAAGAAGATAGATATAATCAAAGAAAGATAAATACAATATTATATAAATTATGATAGATAATAACAGTATGTATGAATTGACAAATTTCATATGTCGATCCAGATTACAGAAGATCTTAAGGAGTGGGATTACCACATTTGAGGTAGGTGGAACCTTAAGAATGTCCATTAATTAGATTTCCTATGAAGGGATATTTTCCAGTAGAGGCTGGATGATTATTCAACCCAGTGTAGTCTGGGTATGAATATTATGGTATTATTATTAAAGATATTAATTATTTTTCATAATTTTAACCATTTATATATATATAAAGTATTATTGTGAGTTGTTGGGGAATATTCATGGAAGATTTTGCATGAGAAATTATATGATAGAGTTATCAATCATAGTATGGTTTATGAATATTGAATTACTTAATTTATATGGAATATGATGGATATGAATATTAGATTTATGAAAGGTTTATTGAATTATATATTGTGTTGTAAATTCCATATGCTTCTTAAATCTCTTACCAAGCATAGCCTACTAGGATATTGTAAATGTTTGAATGTTTACAATATCTCACATAGAGATAGAAAAGAGTGGATAGATATGACATGGGAATACAACAACCATACTATTGATCAAGGTTATGTACAAGTTTGTATTATAGTTTGGATTTGTATACTTTGGACGTCATATGTAATAAAGGGGCTGTATATGTGAACCACTAGATTGATCCTGCAATTTTTAATAAATAAATTTCTATTGATTATATTAGTAGAAATATATGTTATATACAAAATATGTATATATATATATGAGTATGCAAGTGATATGTGGTTTTTTAGAAATGAATTTCAAAGAAAATGTTTCCACTATTTAAAATTTTAAAATTTTCACAAACAAGGCTAGCCACCTTTTGAAAATAAATATGAAAAAGTGTTTTAAAAACCTGGGTCGTCTTAGTTGGTATAAGAGCCAAGTTCATTGTAATAACCCCAAAATTTTACTATTGCATGATGAAGGTATGAGTTTTCTAAGAGAATAACTTTTCATGGAATTAGAATGAAGAACTAAAAGATATATAAATTGGATTATACTCAGAAAATGGAATCCAACGACCCAAAGAATGCTAAAAATAGAGTCCTGATGAGGAAGTTATGGGACTTCAAAATCAAGGCTATTTTGGTAATGGTACTCCCTTACCGCACGATCTGTTCTCAAAGAGAACATACCTGACAACCTTAACCCTAGCATTCCACGCCTCTTCGCCCTTCTATCTTGTGTACCTTTTTCCCCTATTGGCAACCCACAAACTCCAACAACCAGATGCTGGTGTCCCACCATCTTCACCATCTTCGGTTGCTTGGGGCTACCTTTCACCGAGCAGTTCACTCCTTTCCCCATGGAAGACACCATCCCCATCAATCCGGGCACGATCACAAAACCCTATCGGGTTTTCACGCTACAGAATCACCGACAAACACCCATTGTTTTCGACAATCCCCCAAGCAACCCCATCCATCCGATCTCCCCCTACCAACAATCTGAAAAACCCAGCATCAACAACCTTGATCTCCGGCGTCACCATAAACCCCAGATCCCTATCATTTTCCTCTCTCTGTTTCCCTTCACTTGTAAAACCCAGATCTCTAGAGTACAACCCCTGCCTCCAATCTCTTTCCCCATAGCTGGCAAACATTTTATTCTCGCATATCCCCATTCCCACTCATAGGGAATGAGCACACAGATCTCCCCTATCTCCAGCATGCCTAGGTCTCAATGGATCTCACTCTCTCTGCACTTTTCTCTCTCTTAGATCTGTCCCCTGTTTTCTCCGTTAATCGAGCTTAGCCAAACTCATCACCTGAAACCCCAAATTTCTCTTTTCTTTCTCCGACGACGATGTTGGCCAGATCTGAATGCCTGTAAAGGAAAAACACTCGATAACCCTCTTTCCCTTGTCTTCTCCACGGTACTAGCACAGCCAGGTCTTTAAGCCGGTCGATGTGTTTAGACCCACCAAAGATCGCTGGATTTTTCCCCTTGGTCTTCATTTTCCCTATGATTTCTAGTGACCTGGAACGGGCAATGCATAATTCGGCCACCTCCACCACCAGTACCCCATTTCCATCCCTCTTTCCCTTGACTCTAACGAGTTAGGGCAGAGTAAACTCGCCGAGTCAACTGGCCCCTAACTCGTTAGGAGAAACTTAGTTGACTCAGTTACCCATTTTAAACCTTGAACTTCAAACCTGGATTCTAATCAATCCAGGAAGAGTTTTAGAAATCTGAGAGTACCATCGCAATCCTTTGGACATGAGGACCAAAATCCATCTTTCTCATTATTGATCCGGGAAGGCCCAACTGGTGAATTTACCCAACCATTGATCGAGGGTCAGACCATTGAATCTGTGATTATCTGACCTCGTTTTTCCAATCCAAATAATCTATCATGACCATTAGGAAGTGTAGATCAAGAATCTGATCAGAGATTTAGGATCAAAAGATTGATTAGAGAGATTTCACGGATGTTGATCAATGGTCGAGATCAATCTAGGATCCATGTATGGAAATTGATCAAGTTCTATGATCATAATCAATGTAACTTATTCAATTAGATCGTTTAGTTAGAAGTTACTAATTGATTGTTTGATTTGGAGGGTCTAGGTAAAAATGAGGATTTTACCAACGTGAATGGATGGCGATCAATGCTAGTGGAATTAAAGAACGCGTTACATGAGGTAGGTGGAATTTAAGGTGGTATGTTTAAATAATAAGATGCATGTTCTAAACATGATCTTATTTCTAATTATGGATGTAATGAAACTAAAATGGTATGATTGATATTCGACATGCTTTAAATTGTAGTGATCAAAATAATGTTAATTAAAAGAATTGCATGTTATAATTTATGCTTATGACTAGTACATTATGTATGTGAATTGTGAAATTATGTTTATGGTACATGGGTACCATGTCAGTATTGATGATGTATGAATCTAGGTTTATAGGATACATCCTTGGTGGATTATCACAAGCAAGTGAGGATTGTGCACTATTGTTTTCTCAGCAATCCTAAATAATATTTTAAATCATTTTTCATGCAATTCCAAAGAATAGAGTGATCAACTCAGATATAAGAAACATGATTAAAGTAGTTTTTCAATCTTAGTTCCATAGTTTCATGCTAAAACATTTCAGATAGTATCCATATAAAACATATACGACTTTAAACATGCATTTTTTAAATGGTTGTATCATCATAGTAATCTCAAGTAAATTGCAACATAGAACAATTCCCAAAATCACATGTAAACATAACTTGAGAACTATGTGAAAGATCTACTAACTTGATAAATCAAACGTCACAAGATCCTCAAAGTATTGAAGTAATCATCAATTAAATCACGAACGTCGGCAATCCCAAACTGACAACATCATCATGTCCACATATGCACCCCAGCGAACATATCAGCCGGTTGGTCATGAGTACTCACTTAAAGACCATCATCAAGCCCATCTACGTGGGGTCACAAAACAAAAATCCTATGGCACACTATGCTCATGACCATATCAATGAGTCGTGTGCACTTGGTATCTAGGTGTCAGCCACCGTAGCCTCCACAGTGATTACAGATACGTCTCGAAAGGGTGACGTGACCACCTCCAATGGTTGTTCCTACCACAATAGTCTAGAAAAACGATGTCACTTTGGTGGTTAGAGGTCAGGAGGCCACCTCGTACAACCTCTTAGCATAGTGTCCACCGGGCTCATTAGCTTGAACAAACATATATCGCAATCCCAAATGATCTTAAATCATATAAATATATATCTCATGCAAAATCATGCATTTATTTAACTCAATATCAAAACATGGGATGGATGCATTTCAAATATCATCATTTCTTTCAAAGGCACTCAACTACGTGTAATGAACAACATCATTTTTGTTTTTCATACAAAAACATGCATCATGGCTATGAAGATACATACATACATACACACACACACACACGCATACATACATACATACATACATACATACATACATATAGTTTACATGTCTCATTTGCAAACATTGCATTCTTTACAAGAATTAAAACAAGGTAACATGATGAAGTGTAAGTTTCATGATAGTCAAATAATCTGAAATAGAAAATATGATAAAGTAAGATTTAATTATTCAAAATCTCAAGGGCAAATAGATGTTAAAACCACCTACCTCTTAGGCAAACTTCTTAGTTTCACTAAGTTCCTCCCTCAACTCAACTTATTGGCTAATATTCTTTGTTGATGTTACAAAGTTCTTGTCAATGTTGAATCATATATAAATGAGTACATAAAATTTTTGTTTTAACCAAAGTCTAATGGCTTTGGTTATCATGAACCATTTAATTTTCCACTAATCATGTATTAGATAGAGGGATACATAATCAGTTCAGTCCTAGGTCCATCATCTATTCACCAATTAGTGGTTCACAGTTTAGATTTACATTTACCATTCAAATATCCTCATTGATAAACAATCTAGATCCAACAGTTTAATTTGATAACTCATGGTAATCTGACTTAGTATTTCAAGGCCGGATCCTATGTTCTTAGTGTTTAACCATAAACCCAAGGTCATGATTATTTAGCCAAGGTCCTTGATTTAATGATTCTCTTAGCGATCCACGTTGTTTGAGTGATTGAGTTGCCTATTACGATTCAAAGCTCATTAACTAGAATCCAAAAGACTATTGGAGTTCTAATGACTTAATAAACAATGTATGTAGTGGCAATCAATGGTCCTCATTCAATCCATCAATTTTCTAATAATTAATGCCCTAATCTTTTAGAATTTCAGAGTATGTTTACTTAATAAGGGTCAAGGTACGTAACAGTGGCATTTGATTACCAATCATACATTGCTTGGTTCCTCTTCCATCACTGTCCAATCGAATGGCTAGATGGTTCAATGAATGTTTATCCAAATTCTATAATTTATATCACATTTAAGCCAATTCAAGGTTTAGAAATTCATTTATAGCATCTGATCTTTGATCAGACATCACAGGGTTCTTGTTTAAATAGTGACAGATTGGAAGGCCTAGATCATCCGATCTGTTTCACTCCAAAATCTTAAAATTTTGACTCATCCTATCATTTGTAAGGATGAGGAACTCAATGGCAGCATCTAATCATCGATTAAATGTTGTCAAATACTATTTACATAGTAACATATCTAATGGTCCAGATTATCTGATCTATTATCCCACACATATTGGCATTCCAGTCACATCCTAGCCAAAAAAGGTTTGTGTTTAACCATTTTTAAGCATAATTTACAATTTGAACTGTCGAATCTAGCAATAGAGGTGCACAATGGTCGGATCTGCCACCATAACACTTGGATCAATGATTAGAATGTTAATCGAGTGGATACAGCTCCTAACAGCTATTGATCAAGGATAATTAAGACCTATTTTATACTTATGTAAGTGCATATTTAAAATTTAATGGTTGGATCATTCATGGACAGGGGTTCAAATGTCCGATCACTCCTGTCCAAGCTCCAATCAGATGATCGGAACCTCAGACAGGTGGATCAACACTCCTACAGTGTTGTTCATCAGTCCTAAATCAAGCAATCTCAATTCAAATCAAGCTAATATAAGGTTTGATAATGTTTTTCAACAAAACAATTGAAATCTACATGCAAATCAATCTAAAACCCTAGATCTAGCATAAAACAGCATGAATCTAGCTAAAACATGGAATTCACGAGTTGGGTTTTGGAATTCCTACCTCACAGTGGGTCTCTGGCCTTCTTCCTTGAATGTATTTGTCAGATTGATCATCATTTTCTAACGATGATCTTTGAGTTTGTCGTGTGTCAGTCTCTTATCCGATTGAGCACCAAGAACCACTCGAATCACTCAATAGACATAGGGTTTTGGTTCAACTCTTCGTGCAGAGCAAGATGATCGGCTCAGATCATCAATCCGAGCTGTCGTCTTCTCCGACAACGACTGCAAAATTTGGCAAACCTAGAAATCCTTGCCCCTTTCTCACTTGCACGCTTGCCTACTACGGAAGCTTCATCTCTCTCTCTCTCTCTCTCCGGCACGATCTAGGTTTTTTTTCCTTCTCCTTCTCCTTCTCCTTCTCCTTCTCCCTCTCTCCTTTCCTTTTCTTTCTCCTTCTCCCTCCTCCTCCTCCACCAGAGTCGCGTTTCTCCTCCTAGGCATTGTTCTTCTTTCATTTTTTCATTTTTTTTCTGTCAGCTTTGGGAAGGCAGGCCGATGACTGCGTTGGGTTTCCTTAAGTTGGGGGGGAGGGGGCACCTGTATCAAAAACGGCCCCCTCTATTTAAGCTCCCTTTTTTTCTTTTTCAAAATTGCCCTTCATTAACTTCACATATCTTCTTCATCCGAACTTCGATTTTAGCAAACTTGGTATCATTTGATTTTTTTTTTTTTTAATACAATCCAAAGGTGAAGGTATTGGGGTCTAATTTGATGTCTTTCAAAAGGTCAATTCAGTGAAATTTAAAAATTAATTTATAATCCTTTAAAATAAAATTAAAAAATTAAGATCGTTACAGTAGAGAAGATCTCCTAGCACCCTGCATCAGGCATCTTCCTCATCACTCCCCAAACCAACTTGAGTTGCCTCTTCCTCATCACTCCCCTCTGATCCCAATCTCTCCCTCCTCATCCTTCTCCCTCTTTTCTTCTTTCTTTCTCCTCTCTCTTTCACTGGAGGGCACATCTTAGCCACAACTGACAGCCAAACCTCTGTGTACAGTCGAGGCTTGTCCAGAGACTCGCTGTCCCCAATGAGGAGGGTTTCCACCCAGAAACCCTAAATTTAATTAACCATCCAAATTAAGCAACTATTTCAATGATCTAAACCCTTAAAAAGATATAAAAAGGCCTGTTCTACAAAAGCCGTAAGATTATTGGATGATCCACTGGTAAATTTGCCAAAAAATCTCAACTTATTTCTTCTTTGGCACTGACATCTCTCTAGTAGGGTTTTCTTGTTTTTCCAGCAATATCTTCTCTTCGAGACACTTCCAAGTAGGTCTGCTCTCCCCTCTTCCTTTTTAGGTATATTTTATAAAAAAATAGGTCATTAGACTGGTTTTTCTGGCATGGTTTTTCAATGAAACCAGTACTGGTGAACATGGTGTGGAACTCCATCAAGGGTGACTTAAATGAGAAATCTAAGCTATCCAATGGATTCAAGAGGGCCCAAAACCCTTAGATGTGAAGTTACAATCAAATTTCTGAACCTGGTTAATGGAGATTAGGAGATGGTTGATCTGAAGGTTCAGATCGGACCGTCTCAATGATTCTTTGTTGATCTGTATCCAAGACGCAATAGAAGAACACCAAAGCAGACGCCCCCTACAAGTGCACCCTCACGTGTGGCACACATGCGACGCGATCGTTAACTTACTGCAATGTCGCCTGTGTCCCAGAGACAGAGACGCACCCCGACCCGTCTTTTCGCATTCTCACTGTCCAAATTGAATCTGGACCATTAAAATTATTAGAAATCTTTAAAATTAAATTTCATACTCAATTTAACTCCAAATTGATATTGGAAAGAACCATTGAATTCCTCTTCAAGTGTAGAATCTATTGAATTCATATAATTGAATATTTATGTACTATTTTTATTTATTTATAGCTAAGATCGTGCTAATAAGGTTGGAACATATACTCAAAAAGATCTTAAAATGTTGGTCTGATCCGTTAGATAGATTTAGAATATCTTGAAACCCTAGAAAAACATGGTATAGTTATAGTAATACAATTAGACATATGGATCAAAGATTATAATGAAAATAGATATGATAAATCTCTACTATTGAAAATAATAGAAATATTAAAAATTCAATTATGAACACAATTTAACTCCAAATTAAGATCAGAAAGAGGCGTTAGATTCCTCTTCAAAAGTACTATCTATGAACCCATAAAAATGAAGATTTAAGTATTGTAATTTTTTTATTAATTGAAAAATCTATTACTAATCTCCTTGATTAGTGAGATCAAGGATGATCAGACTTAATGGATGGGATGTATTGATAATCTAGCTATGAGATTACATGAAATTATGTGTTACATAAATGTGAAAAATTTAAGATCTAGACCTTTAATGGGATGAAAACCCTAGATCTAAAGAGTGAAAATCAAATGTGATCATTGGATAATGATGGACATTTTTTATATGCCTAGTTATCATTTGAATTGTTAAATTTTAGTTTAATTATCTTTGATTTGATAGTAGATTTACTTTATTAGATTTATTTTTGTGATTTAATGTTCATGTTAAGTAACTATGAAAAATTACATGAAAAATGATCAAGGATGTAATTATATGAAATCTAGATTTACTTTCATGGACACTTACAATACATGAATGACATGAACTTAATCCTAGAAATGGCTATTGTAATTAGTAAAAGATAAGGAATGGAATTTACCATCATTTCCTTAGCCCATTTAGGAGAATTATAAACATCCATGAATGACATTATATGTGTTTATAAACATAAGTTAAAATCAAGTAAAAAAGGGACTTAGGTTAAAAGAGCTCATAGAAACCTTATAGAAGGCTGATCAAGTGTCACTCCAATGGACTATGGACATTGTGGTTACTGGGGATATACAAGATCCAAGTGATTTTTCCTTGCCGTCCATTAATGTTTGTTGAGGTCTAAATGCCTTATTACATGAAGATTGTATTAACCACCTTTTTGAACAGACTTTATAAGATCAATAGTTAGAAACACTATTCGAAAGAGATAGATGAAAGAATACAAGGAAATTTGGATCCTTAATATTAATCAAGGAACAAGAATGAAAAAATTCGACAAATCCTGAAAGAAGATAGATATAATCAAATAAAGATAAATATAAGATTATCTAAAATTATGATAGATAATAACAATATGTATGAATTGACAGATTTTATATGTTGATCAAGATCGCAGAAGATCTTAAGGAGTGGGATTACCACATTTGAGGTAGGTGTAAGCTCAAGAATGCATTTTATTAATGTGTAAGATCTATGTGATAAAAATGATCTTATGAAAATAATTGTCATTTATAATGCGCATAAAATTGTAGAATTTAATTATTGAATGTTTAGTGACTTAATGAGAATGATATCATGCTTAGAATTATGTGATTACTATTTGATGAGTATATGTTAGAATTAAATTGTCTAATTAGGTTAAATACATAATAAATACTTGGGTACCATTTATATGAATGGTTATCCCTACACTTATATATGAAATTACATCATTGGTATATGAATACCAAAATTAAGGGAAATGAATATCATTTATATTAAATGATTATCCCTAAATTTAATTAATAAACATGGGTATCATTTATATTAAATGACTATCCCTCAACTTCGATTTGAGATTATATCCTTAGTATAAGTATACCAAAATATGAGGATGGTGAGGCAAATTTTTATAAACAAACAAATCTCCTGCTAATATTACTATTACTTTCCATACAAGCATAGAAGCCTGTGGATTTTGTTTTTTACATGCATAAGGCCTAGGGATACTATGCTAGGAGAGTTATAAAGTTTGGTCATCCGCTCTCTGAAATAGATGATGTGATGTATACCATGCCCTAAGTGAGGCTAAAAGTTGGGTGGGGCAATTATGGGAAGGTCTTATCTCTCAATGTGGGTAGTGACATAATATTTTCTACCGTGGCATCAATAGAGTTAATTGGCAATTATCTAAGTGCACTAATATGGGCTGAATTGCAACATAGTAGTCCTTTGTGTATTTTTCCATTATGATGCATGGCATTATAAGATGCCCTATAACATGGCATGATGAAATGCCTGGTAAATGCTCATTACTGAGATTTCCCATGAAGGGATAGTTTCCAATAAAGGCTAGATGATTGTCCAACCCAGTGTAGTCTAGGTATGAATATTATGGTATTATTATTGAAGATATTAATTATTTTTCATGATTTTAACTGTTTATATATATATATATATATAAAGTATTATTGTGAGTTGTTGGGGAATATTCATTGAAGATTTTACATGAGAAATTACATCATAGAGTTATTAATCATAGTATGGTTTATGGAAATTAAATTACTTGATTTATATGGAAGATGATGGATATAAATATTAGATTCATGAAAGGTTTATTGAATTATATATGGTGTTGTAAATTCCATATGCTTCCTAAATCCCTTACCAAACATAATTTGGTGGGATATTGTAAATGTTTGAATGTTTACAATATCTCAGATAGAGATAGAAAAGAGTAGATGGATACTACAAGGGAATACAACAACTATACTATTGATCAAGGTATTGTACAAGTTTGTATTGTAATTTGGATTTGTGTACTTTAGACATCATATGTAATAAAGGGGTTGTGTATGTGAACCACTGGATAAATCTTACTATTTTTAATAAATAAATTTCTATTAATTATTTTAGTAGAAATATATGTTATATACAAAATATGTATATATGTAAGAGTATGAAAGTAGCATTCAGGTTTTTAGAAATGAATTTCAAAGAAAAAGCTTTTGCTATTTAAATTTTTAAATTTTTTACAAACAAGGCTAGCCACCTCTTGAAAATAAAGAAGCCATGGAATCAAGTAATAAAAATATTACAACATGTAGTGGTGTAATGTAAGGATATTCAGGTTTAACCTGAAGTCTTAAATAAACACATATGTTTATAAATAAAATACCCTAACACTAGTATATGATTATTATTCACTTGTATTGAGTGAAATAGGGGAAGTTTAAGAGAAACAAATGATAAATTAGAAAATATGATGGAAAAAGTCTAGAAGATTAATTCCAACCTTTATAGGAAAGGTAAAATGGGAATTTTTGAAGAATAGGTGCTACAATTAGAGAAGAACCCTAGGATTATTACAAACTCTAAAATAATAATAATAATAAAGAGATAAAATTGCAACATATATAATACAATAAGTAATAATGATGATAATTAGACAAATGGATCTAATTACCAAAATATAGATGAAATCACTTGAGAAGAATTCAAGGAATAATGAGTATTTTCTCTCCAAAATTAGTAAAGGTGAAGAGTTTCAACAAAGGATAACTAAATAGAAGATAAAATTCTAGAGTATAAAGAAATGACCTTTAAATTTGAGTAAAATTACATGACAAATGAGATATAGAGATATAGTAAAATGAGAAAATATAATACCAAAACTTCTTAAGAAAAACAAATAACCCCAATTTTTACTAATATATTTGAATTAGTAAAAATACGAAGTTGAAATTTTGAAAACGGAACTAGAAGTTAAAGTTCTAAGAAAATCCTTTTTTTTTTATGGAAATGGAATCAAGAATTAAGACATGTATATTTGAAATATACTAAAAAAATCAACTCAAATGACTATATGTATGCCAAATTCCGAGTTCGGATGAAAATTCATATTTTTCTTAATTTTTTAATTAAAAGGGAAAAATGGTAATTTTACCTTTTAGTGGGACCAAAAAAATTAGGTAAGCACTAAGATCAACAATGATGAAAGTCAAACATCAGCCCCTAGTAGAGGTAGTGGAATTTTTACTCCCCATTTTAATATTTTTGAGTGAATTTTAGATTAAAATAAGAAATTAAATAAAAATTCTAAAAGTTGCCTATAATTAGGCCAAAAATTTTCCCATGAAATGCGCTAAGTTCCCCTCTGATCCCAATCTCTCCCTCCTCCTCCATCCTCTTTTCTTCTTTCTTGCTCCTCTTTCTCTCTCCTCTCTCTTTCACTGGAAGGTACGTCCCAGACGCTGTCTAGAGTTGGGGCGCTTCTAGAGATATATCATCCCTGAAGAGGAGGGTTTCCACCCAAAAACCCTAAATTCAATTAGCCATCCAAATGAAGCAACTATTTCAATGATCTGAACCCTTAAAGAGATGTAAAAAGACCTATTCTATAAAAGCCCTAAGATTAATGGATGATCCACCAAAAAATTCATCGAAGAATCTCAACTTATTTCTTCTCCAGCACCGACATCTCTCTAGGAGGGTTTTCTTGTTTTTTTTCGAAAATATCTTCTCTTTTGGACACTTCTAGGTTGGTCTCCTCTCTCCCCTCTTCCTTTTTTGATATATTTTATAGAAAATAAGTCACTAGACTGGTTTTTCTTGCATGATTTTTTGGTGAAACCAGTACCAGTGAACATGGTGTGGAACTCCATCAAGGACAACTCAGATGAGGAATCTAAGCTATCCAATGGATTTAATAGGGCCCAAAACCCTTAGATGTGAAGTTAAAATCAAATTTCTAAACCTAGTTAATGGAGATTTGGAGATGATTAATCTAATGGTCTAGATCAGACTGTCTCAACGATTCTCTAATGATCTGTATCCAAGACGTAGTAGAAGAAGGCCGAAGCAGACGCCCCCTAACGGCACGCCCCCCGTGTGTGGCGCATGTGCAACATGATCATTAATTGACTGCGACACTGCTTGCATCCCTAATGAAATGACCCCGAATTTTTGTAAATTAATAAGGAAAATTAATAAAGTTTGAATTTTTAGAAATTCTGGGCTGGAATATTAGGTTATTGAAAATTCTCTTTTTATAAAAATTATATTATAAATTAAAAGATAGAAATTATGGATGTACTTAGAAAACTGATCGAAACAACATTAAGTACGTTCAATTCTGAGTTAAAATAAAAATTCCTTAATTTTTCCATTTGGGGGTAAAATGGTAATTTTACCCATATCCAAGAAATAAGACTTCAATATTCATGAAGTACTTAGAAATACGATTCCAACACCACTAAGTACACTCGATTTCCAGTTCGGACAAATATTCATAAAAGTGGGGCCCACAAAGTGGGCCAACGTTCTAGAAGCACCAATAATTGCTCAGTGCATTATTGCTGGTAGTGGAGATTATAGTGGGGATTGTAGTGGGAATGGAGAATGTATTAGTAATTAAAAATTCTAAAGTAGTAAAATATCTTATCAAAAGAAATGATAAAAAAATCAATTTTGGCTATAACTATGTCCCAAAATTTTCCAAAAATTTTCACAACCTTAACCACAAAATTTCCAAATCTTTCCTAGAATTTCAGCCCCAAATTCCCCTTCATCCCTCCCCAAACTCTCTTTTCCTTATTTCTCTCTCCTCTTTCTAATTGGAACAAGAGACCTAAATTCAATTAGGCACTCTGTTCCAAAAAGAATCTCATCAATTTCACAGTCCACAACATCCTATACTATGGTATATACAAAATCCCCAAATCAATTTCAAGATCCAACGGTTCCAACAATAGAAAACCACAAAAAGGTGGACAATCGGGCTATATTATCATCAACCGGTAATTCTCTCAAATTGGGCATCAAATTTTTATTTTTTTTTCCAATCAAGTAGGTGGAACTTCTTCCCATACATATTTATTATGTTTTAGTGTAATTTTTATTTTTTTTGTAATTTAATTTGAATGAAAAATGGTAAAAATAAAGTAAATATCAGACCCTTCAATTTATGGTGATAGAGAGCTCAGATGGAAATTCTGAGCTGTCCAATCGATCCAGAAGGGTCAAAAACCCATAGGATATAATTTTCAAGAAAATCTAACAAGGTTTGGACCCTTAATTGAGAGAGATTAGTTTTGCTGGGTCCAGATTAACTAATCTGGGCCCAGATCAAATCTGGACCCTAGGAACAGCTGTAAACTTCAATTTAAGATTGTGGAGTCATATGAACTCCAAATTGAGATCAGAAAGAAGCTATGGAAAGCTTGTAATTTCTAGTTTCTAATGAAGTCATAATATTTCTAAAAATTATTTCTGAATTATTCTGTATTTTGGAAATAAGTGTCCAATTTCTAAGATCTTCAAGATCTGAGGTGATCAGATCTTGGAAATTTATTTTAGTGATGATATAATAATGTAATAAAGTAATATCTATGGTTAATTTGGACAGATCTTGGATAAAATAGGGGATCTACCCTTTATGGTAGAAAAACCCTAAAAAAAAATACAAAGGGACCCACTTGATCAATGAGATCAAGTATGATCAGATCCTTGGGATGGATTAAAAGGATGATATTATGATGGAATCCAGTTAGATCATGGATGAAATGTGACAAAATCAAGTGGATATGATTTTTGGATCTTAATGGATTAAAAGCCCTAAAGGTAATTAAAATCCTTAATCTAAAGAAAAACACCTAAGATCTAATGGTTGGATCATATTTAAAGGTTTATAATAATCTTAATAAAATTAGTTTAATTGTCTTTTATTGGATATAGTTAGATCATGGATAAAATGTGACAAAATCAAGTGGATATGATTTTTGGATCTTAATGGATTAAAAGCCCTAAAGGTAATTAAAATCCTTAATCTAAAGAAAAACACCTAAGATCTAATGGTTGGATCATATTTAAAGGTTTATAATAATCTTAATAAAATTAGTTTAATTGTCTTTTATTGGATATAGTTAGATCATGGATAAAATGTGACAAAATCAAGTGGATATGATTTTTGGATCTTAATGGATTAAAAGCCCTAAAGGTAATTAAAATCCTTAATCTAAAGAAAAACACCTAAGATCTAATGGTTGGATCATATTTAAAGGTTTATAATAATCTTAATAAAATTAGTTTAATTGTCTTTTATTGGATATAGAAGTGTAAATGTGATTTATGTTCTAAGTTAGAAAGCATGATAGTGTAATATTTAAATTTTAGTATGATATGCCCTAAATGAGTAATTTGTTAGTAGATTTGATTATCTTAGGATCATATTAGTATAAATTAGGATTTAAACATGATTTCATTATGATAGAAGATGTGTTTCATAACTTAGGATCATGTTAATTTTATTTCATTAGCTTAAGTTACATTCATAAGAAGAATGTTAGTATATAGTTGTTAAACTTATATTTGATTTATGATTTCAAGTTGATGATTTACTTATTGTCAATTTTTATTCAATTTTTAAGTAATTGTTAAGATATAAGGAGCATAAATCACCAAAAATGTAAACTAATGAAATATAGAAATTCATGGACAACTAAGATGAATGAATGATTTTGACTTAATAAGGGCTATAGTTAGTATGACAATATAAGGAATGATTTATCATTTCCTTGGCCCAAAGTAGGAAAATAATGAACATCCATGGATGACATTGTGCATATCCATGGAAATTAATTAAAATCAATTAGAGAAGGGACTTAAGGTAAAGAGCTCATAGGAACCTTGTCAAAGGTTGAGCTAGTACCACTCCTGTGGACTCTGAAGATTGTGGTTATAGGGGGTATACAAGAGCCAAGTGCTTTTCCCTCACCTCCTATTAACGTAAGAGAGGTCTAAACGCCTCCTTATATGAGGGCTGTATTAACCACTTTTTGAGCAGACTTTAACTAGTAAGTACTGGTCATCCTAAAATAAGGAGGAATTGTTTAGTAATAGGAAGAAATAAATTATCTTCAACCAAGTAAGACACTAACTGGTTGAATAATAATAAGAACATAAAAAGATAGCAAATTATCTAACCCTAATAAAAATAGTAAGTGAGATAAGGATGATCAAACAAGATGAGATCTTGTATGATAAAAAAAAAAACAATAAGGAAAAAGAAACATCAATGTAAATTAGATTGTTATGTATGATATAGATAGTATTTGTATAGATGATATTAAACCCATGAATATATGATATTCAAGGAAGAAAGATTCAGATCATCCTACATAAGCATAATCAAAAGACCATGTAGTATGTACCCTTGATTAGAAAAATGACATCATACATATGATTTGATAGATATATGTTGATCGAGACTATGGCAGATTTCAAGGAGTAAGAATACCTTATTGAGGTAGGTGGATTATTAAGAATGCCTTTACATGAAGATACACGTCTAATATATGATCTTATGTTTTGAAGTATTGACATGTATGATACCAATATATTAAGGTAAATACCTCAAATTGAAATATGATCCAACCAAATGATGAGGAAAATAAGTATTAAATGGTCAAGTTGATCATTGAGAAAAACCCTAAGCGAATAGGAAAGTAGAAAATATTCCAGCCCTAGATAAACAGACAGATAGTCTGATATGTATAAGTATTATTTTACATACAAGCTTGGAGGCTTGTGGTTTTATTTTAAATAGGCATAGGCCTGGGGATGCTATGCTAGGAGAGTTAAGAGGGTTTGGCTACCCACTCTTTGAAACTTGATGATATTGAATACTAAGCTTAAGAAAGGCTAAAAGTCAAGTGAGGCATTTATGGGAAGGCCACCACTGTGACAGCCATGGTCCTCCCATATGGACATGGATATTGTAATTTCCACTAAGAATGGTATAAGTGGATTATTGAACAGTTATCCGGGCGCGCTGTATGGATCAACTGCAAGCATAGTAGTCCTTGATTAGTTTGCATTATGATGCATATGAAATTGGCATAGTGAAATGCCAGGTAATTGTATATTACCAATATTTTTCCCAAGAAGAGAAATTTCCTGTATAATAAGTAGCTGAGATACAAATCTCTTATAATGAAAGGAGTTGATCAGCTTTGTATAGAAATGATTCTTGATTATTTTTACATTTTTAACGGATTTGTCCTTATACAATATGTATGTATAAAGGTGAATACAAATGACAAGGAAATGAGATGTCCTTATAACTAATAGTTATTAATGAATGTGTTTATGATAGAACGAATTAGTGGATATTTGAATATTGAGATTATACTATCAATAATTTACATTCTTATCCCCTACCAAGCATAGCTTGCTGAGATATTGTAAATGTTCGAATGTTTACAATATCTCAAATATAGAGAATGAGACTTAGGAGCTCAAGATTTGAAGAACAATTGAAGAATAAGTAATCAGGGTATATCCCTTGAAACATTGTATTAAAACATGTATTGAATTTTGAACTTTGTAATTTGGATTGTATATTTGGACAAGTATTGTAAGGATACAATGAGCTGTGTGCTGTGAACCATTGGATGGATCCTTAAGTTTAATAAAAGAATATTCCTTCAATGGAATTTTATCTTATACAAAATTCTACTTATGTTATGCATAGGTGGTGACTTAGATTTTACAAAACAAATTCTAAAGAAAAGAATTTCCGCTGCTTTGGTTTGAGATTTTTTTTTTTTACTCTAAGGGCCCTATCTTTACAAAATGTATTATAAAATGTGTTATAAAAACCCGGGTCACCACACCTAAGACGGAGACACAGCCTACCCGTCTTTTCATGTTCTCACTGTCTGGATTGAATCTGGACCATTGAAATGATAAAAAAAAAAAAAAAAAAAATCTTTAAAATTAAATTCCACACTCATTTTTGACCCCAAATTGAGATTGAAAAGAACCATTGAATTCCTCTTCAAGTCTAAAATCTATTGAATTCATGTACTATTTTTATTGATCTATAGCTAAGATCTTGCTATTAAGGTTGGAACATAATAAAAAAAAGATCTTAAAATGTTGATATGATCTATTAGATGGATTCATAACATCCCAAAACCCCTAAAAAACATGTTATAGTAAAGCAATTGGACATATGGATCAAAGAATATAATGATAATTGATCTAATAAATATGGACCATTAAAAATTAAAAAATCAATTCTAAACTCAATTTAACTCCAAATTGAGATAAAAAAGAGGCGTTGGATTCCTCTTGAAAGTACTATCTCCAGAACCAATTAAAATGAAGATTTAAGTACTGTAATTTTTTGTTAATTGAAAAAACTATTACTAATCTCATTGATTAGTAAGATCAAGGATGATCAGACTTTGCAGATGGGATGTATTGAGTACTATATAATTTGGATTGTGTAATGTGGAAAATATATTGTAATAATACAGGGGTTGTGTATGTGAACCACTGGATGGATCCTAATGTTTAATAAAAGTATTTCTATTGCTCTTTAATGAAAATTTAATTTTGGTAAAAAATCTATGTATGATATGTAAGTTGAAGTGGCACTTAGGTTTTTACAAATCAATTTCAAAGACAAAGTTTTTATGCTATTTAGTTTTCAAAAATTTTCACTACTAAGGTCTCTGTCTTTGCAAAACACTTGTAAAAATGTGTTATAAAAATCTAATTCGTCACACTTGGAGTCCATTATTTTACTCTAATGAATGGTCATTACCTTTTCAAGATCTTTTCTTATATGATGGTTAAAATGATAATTGTTGATCCCTAAGTTAGAATCACAGGCATAATTTGTGGAGCAATGGGACATGACCCACTTATTTACAAATATTCACTAGTGACAGATAACTTTTGATCCAATTATGAAGCAACCCCAACTCTCCCTAAATTGAGATCACTATGAACTCACATAGTATTGACCAATATTCTAAGTTTTCATGAACATCTATAGCCATTCTGTAAAAACTTTGTAGGGCAATCTGTTTAAATGAGAAACGTGGACCCAGATTCTCAAGCACAAAGTTGTACCACACAAAGAAATTTGAGACTAACGCACACCAAGATGCATTAAATGAGTGGCGTGGATGACCATTTGTGACTCCAAGTGGAGTCGACCACTCCCATTATGTTGCAAAAACAAAGTTTGGCACCAGTAGCAGTAGATGCCCTCAAATTGCTTCAAAGCAATCTGGCACCAGTGAGTTCAGACAGTCTATTGATCCCAAAATAGGAGTTTAGGACCAATGGCATTGGACAACTTCATTCGTTTTAAAAAATGAAGTTCATCACTAGTGGCATTGGACAAAGACTTCACTTAAGGTGGAGTTGGACAAGTCGGCGGTGGACAAACTCCTCTCAAAGTACTAGTGTTAGATATTCACAAAATGGAAGTGGATAACCTCTTAGATGATGTGGCACTAGATGCTCCCATTTTTTAGATAAAAATCAACAAACAAAGGCTGCCTAGTACCAGCCCCCTGGCGATGGTTACATAATAGCACTGGACAATGGTGAATCAACCTCATTGTCTGCCCAAAAACTATTTGTGTGCCCAAATCTATATATAAGGATTCTCCCCTTCACTTTAAGAGATCAAATTAACATTGAATTCAAATTACATTCTAGGAACTCTCTCTCTCTCTCTCTCTCTCTCTCTCTCTCTCTCTCTCTCTCTCTCTCTCTCTCTCTCTCTCTCTCTCTCTCTCTCTCTCTCTCTCTCTCTCTCTCTCTCTCTTGGTTTAGGTATGAGCATAGGTGCAGTCATGTCTTATGTCTAGGGGTTACATCTATGACCACTATTGTCCCCACCCCCACAATCCAAAGCTTAGATGTTGATTATTTTATTGCAAGTGCAAGGGATATTGTAGTATAGCTAATGTAATTACAGATCAATCCTACGGGTAAAAGATGAAGTTTTAATAAAATTTAATTATCTGAAAATAAAAAACAACAAAAATTAACTAAAAAAGAATTATAAACTAAAATATATTTAAATACTAAAAATTACAAAAATCCAAATTAAAAAACACAAAAAATTTACTAGAAAACAATTAAAATCTACTTCCCTTACTTAATTTTTACAACATTCTTCACATTTAATATCAGAAACTTTGATCGGCCATCATCAATCTCTTACTAATAACTATGATTGAATATCTGATGGCTAGATTGAGCAAATTCCCCAAAATCTGGAAGATCTAGGCTAAAGAATAAATTTGAGTTATAACAGCTCAAAATAAATAGAACTTGAATAACACAAAACAAGGATAAAGAAAAAGACAACATAGACTAAAAGACAAAATGGGATATTTCCTTTTCTACTTCTTCTTCCCATAATAGTAAGATGAGAAAAATGCAGGGAACTGCTTCAAACAACTCCCTGTGTTGTTTGAAACGTGGAAAAAGAAGGGGAACATAGGATTGAAGGAACCCAACTTGGGTTATCTATTATGGCGAAGGGAAAGATGCTAGAAAGTGAGAAAGAGAGGAAGACAAGGAGTTGGGACACAGAGAAGGAGCTGATAGAGGAGATGATGGGCTGGGTAGTCTAGCATCTAAAGAAGATAGATGAAGCAAAAGAGATAAATGTAGGGAAGAGAAGGTGCTGGTCAGCAGAGAATGGAGTTTCTGGTTGGCGCAGTGAATAGGGAAGGAAACATAGCCAGTGACTTGGGTGGTGGAGCCCTGGTAAGAAAGAAACGAGAAGGAGACGAGGGTGAAGAAGAGAGAAAGTGAAAGAGGGGGAGGTGCGGTCGGTGGAAGGAAGAGGAAAAGATAGCAGTGAAAGAGGGAGTGCGATGGAGTGCGGGGTTTGGGAGTGCCGTCGTCTGGGTGCTGTCCGATGCGGTGTTGGACTACTACACGGTGGGAATGACAAGAGAGAGAGCAAAGAGTGGTGAAGAAAGAGAGGTGGGCTAGTATGGTGCGATGGAGATGGGAATTCCGGCTAGTGGGTGTCGGGTAACAGTAGAGAGAGAGAGAGAGAGAGAGAGAGAGAGAGAGAGAGAGAGAGAGAGAGAGAGAGAGAGAGAGAGAGAGAGAGAGAGAGAGAGAGAGAGAGAGAGAGAGGTTTGGTTTATGTGGTGGAGAGGCAGATAGACAAATAGAAGGTGCATGTGTAGAGAGAGTACGGGAGGAGAGGAGAGTATGAAGAGAGAGAGGGAAAGAGAGAGAGTGAAGAGGGAGTGGTCACCACCCTCCTAGCCTTGCTAACCTTTTACTTCAAATTTCTTCCCCTTTTATAAATCTTCTAGAGGAGTTTGATTTTGATTCAAACTCTTCTTCTTCCTTATCCATCTATGTTTCCTGATGGTACTTAATTTCTTCTTTTTCCAAGACGATTTTTCATCTTGATCTAATCTATCTAAGTTGACAAGGATAATCCAATTTTGAATTGATTGACCTGCAACACACATGACTAAATTAGAATCATCTAAACCATTCATTACTCTTCTGATTAGCTCTGATGATCATCTGATTAGCTCTGATGATCATCTGATCATTAAATTTTACAATTAAACAATTGGATGGCCAAATAGAGCTAGAATGCAAATTTTTATATAAAATTACAAAAGTAATTGCTTAGATGATCTAATTAGATGCTATACTAAGGGTATTTTGTTCAAAATTGAACATTTAACATTAGACCATCTATGCATGAGTCTAGACTATCTTGGTTTTAGTCATGGTACTGTTACCTAAGGGATTGACCAACTAGGCATAGATCACCCAAGTCTAGGCTAACCATTGGCTAAACGCTAAGTCATAGATCATGTTGACAACTTATTTACATAACTCAGTTTAGGCATAAGCTTCTACACCTCATTAGGTATGAATTACGGTCCCCGAGGATGCCTAAGGCTAGGTACGTGCTCATCAACATCATATAGGCCCATATCTTAGACATCTTGGGAACCTTGTAACATATTATTACTTGGAACTTTTATGACTAGCTATATCTTGCTTATGGTCCTTAGTAAACTTAATGGCTCACACAAGACCTTCTTCAAGGCTCAACTAGCCTTACGCATGTATGAAAGAATGTGACGTACAATCAAAGGTTTTCTTTCTTTATTGACATGTAATTTATAATCCTGTGTTGTGGATATGTATTGGATTGCAATGACGTACGATAATGTTTTGCCTTTTTTTTATTATTAAGAGAGAGAGAGAGAGAGAGAGAGAGAGAGAGAGAGAGAGAGAGAGAGAGAGAGAGAGAGAGAGAGAGAGAGAGAGAGAGAGAGAGAGAGAGAGAGAGAGAGGGAGGGTGATATTTAAGAGGTAAAGAAGTAAAATTAAAAATGGAACCCTCCGTTAACGATCATGTGAACCATGATCCGTGGCTTAGTTCACCAAATCTTGAAGTCCACACGTCCTTTACACGCGAAACAAACTCTTCCTGTCAAAAAGCAAAAAAGACAGAAATAGCACACCCTCCCATTAACAATATCCCCCCCACTACTGCAGTTGCCCATGGCTCTAGGCAACCATTGACACATCCATTTTCACTTAAAAGGAATGGAATGGTTGTGAGTCACTCCGAAGAAGTACTTGTAATGAAACTAGTATGATAGGGACTAACGAGCGAGATTATTTTGTGTTATTTAGTTGAAGTGAGCAACTTGCCTTCCTCGATTTCTTTTTTTTTCTTTTTCTTTTTTATGTTGGTAGCTTGTTGAACAGTTAGAGCGATTACAAGAGATCCAGCTAATCACCAAGGGTAACAGCTACAAAGGAGACCAACACCGCGGAACAATGGTGAATACACTACTCACATATATGTACACACACTTAGTTTCAAACTCGTGACCTTCACAATTGAGGCTCACTTTTGTGACACTAGAGAAGCTCACACACTCTTTTATTTGTATTTGCCCTCATTTTTTTATTTATCACCCCTTTGTAAATGATTGGACAGCTATAACTCGATCCAAATGGTTCACAATATTTCCCTTAACTTGTACGGGTGAAGTTCCAAAACTCTCATCCATTAGATGATCCTAGCCAATATTTTCTTGAGTTGCAGTTGCAAAATGAATGGCTAAAAATATCACCATCTTTTTTATTATTAAAGAAGCAATAGACGAGAATCTCAAAGCTTGGCTCCTCTTAGTCATTAGAGCAATTCAGATCTTCATAAATCTGAACCCACCTAGAATTATAGCCTTTAAATCATTTATAAAGAGGCCAATGAATAATAGTAGGGGCCCGTGAATATACCACTAGGCTTTTTTTTTTTTTAAATTTACTTTTCGTTTTCATCTTTTGGTTAGTAATTTGGCTTAGCTACAAGGCTTAATGCTACCTTTAAAAAGTACCACACTGTTATTTACAGTTTGCCGCCTTTTTATTTTTGAAGAGTTCAAATATTGATAAAATGGGCATGATCTCTAACCGTCACCGGATGACTCGCACAAGAACTTTTTTCTTTCCTTTGTTGTGCTTGTACGGTGTATTCTTTTTGTCTTTTCCTTCTTTATAAGAATTGAGAAATTCTATCCAGACTAAATATAGCAGGACCCAGTAGCGCACCCTCCAATTAATACTTGCAAAGGGCATGAGTTGGGCACCCTCCAATTAAAACTTGCCAACTAAGAAGTCCAGCATGAAAAAGTTGTTGGTGACTTGGCAAACAAGGGAACCAAGACTCTGGGCATCAAATAGCTAGTTTTTAAGGAGAGAGAAAAAAAAAAAAAAAACTTTCCTCCGCAGAAAAGACTTAAACTCTGTTTGGTCTCTTCTTCGGGATTTCAGAACTAAAAGAGAGATTAGAAGAAAACATTTTATACACTAATTAAATTGGAGAGTCTGCACGGCTATTTCGTGGATAAAACAGCAGGATAAGGCCTCCTGAAAATTTCCAGAAACGGTCAACAATATCGAGCAGATCATTGCCTCTAGGAGTTTATCATTTCTCACATTCCTAGAGGTTAATAAACAGGCTGATGGCATTGCTAGGAGAATATCATCATCAGAACAATCCAACATTTTTGTCGGTTAATTGTAACGAAGCTGATTTCAACTTCATTTCCGATCGCAAGCATATGGCATCAGTTGGGGCATTAACATCTTCCCTTGGGCATTGGCCGAGATTCACAGTTTCTCTTTTACTCTATGCCTGCACGGTCACTCTCTTCTGGTTTGCCATGCGGACTCTCCAATTTCAGCAATGTACACGATCTATTCCTCTAATCTTCTTTGAGTTCTAAAATCTAAAGAAGAGACCAAACAGAGTTAAGTTTTTTTCACTCTTTCTAAAGTGTTTCAATCGGTTTTCTCTGCCTTTTCCTTTCATTCTTCTTTTTATGGATTTTCCCTTTTGTTTTTTGTGCAATGGTAAGGTTGTCCTTGCGTGACCTTGATGTCACAAGTTTGAGGCATGCAAATAGCCTCTTGCAAAAAATACAAGATAAAACTGTGACCCTTGTAGTCTGCTCCTTCCCAGAATTATGCTCATGGGAAACTTCGCCACGCTACCCTTTCTCTTAAAACTGGCAACCGGATTCCGAACTTTTCAGTTCCCTTATTTGCCAAATTAAAGAAAGCATGTTGGCAAGTCTTAATGGAAAATGTGCTGTTTCTCTCTCTTTTTTTCCTTTTTGACAAGAAGAGTTTGTTTCACGTGTAAAGGACATGGGACCGCAAGGTTTGGTGAACCAAACCACTCATCCGTAGCCATAGATCATGGTTCACCTTTTAATTATCATCCTCTCTCCCTCTCATTTCTGATTGGCGTAGAATAAGAATTGTCTCGCACTCCAAAACTTCATGTGAACGACTGTCGTGCTATGGGAGAAAAATATTGAAACGTTACATCTAAATAATACAAAATAATCTCGCTCGTTAGTCCCTATCATACTAGTTTCACTATAAGTACTTCGGAGCGACACACAACCGCAGCCACTCAATTCCTTTCGGTGAAAATGGATCTTAGTTTATGGTTGCCTGGAACCATAACGTCGGTGGCAATTACCGTTATCGTGATAGCCGGGATGTTGTCGTACACATGGAAGGCAGTGAAATCGAAGAGAAAAGGAGCAACACTACCTCCGGGGCCACGGGGATTACCTTTGGTGGGCTACCTGCCTTTTCTAAAGAGAGAGATCCACCAGCAATTCAAAGATGAAGCCCAGATATACGGTCCGGTGATGAAAGTGAATGTTGGGTCAAAACTCTGGATAATATTAAGCTCACCAGAAGTAGCCAAAGAGGCCTTACAGGAGAAGGACATCATCTTCTCAACCCATGACTCGCCGACTGTAGCCGCAACACTATTCGATGGCGCCGGAATTACGTGGAGTCCTTATGGCGATCATTGGCGGAAACTAAGAAAAGTGTTCGTTAGAGAGGTAATGAGCAATGTGAGTCTTGATTATTATTACGTTTACCGCCGGCGGGAAATTCGTGCAATGGTGCAAGACGTTTTCAAACGGAATGGGACACATATTAACATCTGTGAATTGACATTTATAGTGGCCTTAAATACTGTTTGTGGCATCTTGTGGGGAGGGAATATGAGTGGAGAAAAGAGGAAAGAAGCCGTAGAGATGCATCATTTGTTAGATGAGATACAGTTGCTGATGGGGAAACTGAATATTTCTGACATTTTTCCTTCTTTGGCGCGGTTCGATTTGCAAGGAGTGGCAAGAGACACGAAGAAACTCGAGGCAAAGGTTGATGCGTTTATGAATGATGTTATTGAGCAAAATAAGGATGCGGGCGGAAAGTCTCGTCATTTACTGCTGCTCCTTTTACAGCTTATGAAGCAAGGACAGATGACTCTCCCCGATGTCAAGGCCTTGTTTATGGTAAGATCATCTTTCTTTTCAAGAAATATAAGAGAGAGAGAGAGAGAGAGAGAGAGAGAGAGAGAGAGAGAGAGAGAGAGAGTGCCCTCCATGGTGCAAAAGGAGCATGTTATTTGTGAGGACCGAGGACTAGTTAGGAGTGTGAATGGTCCGGTCCGGTTCAGTTCCAGGGTTTAAAGTGGGCTGGACCTAATTTTTTTGGTCTACTACCATGAGAACTGAGACCGGACTAAACTGATCTAGGTCTAACAAAGACCGATCGGTCTTCGGACCGGTTTGATCGGTCTTCGGGCGTGACCAAAACTAGACTCCAAGGCTGCAAATAGTATAAGGAAATCATTGCCCGAGGATAACTCAATCAACGGATCATTATTCCGTTCCATAGAAACATCAACACCAAGTAAAACTAAAATAATAACAAACGTAGATAAAAGCTTAAAATGATAAAATCCAAAATTACAAATTAGAAAGGGCAGCCCTCCTATGCAGGGTCCGGGGAAGGGGCAGACCTCAAGGGCTTATAGTAGGCAGCCTTACCTTACATTTTGCAAGAGGTTGATTCCATGCTTTGAACCTGTGACCTCATGGTTACATAACGATAACTTTTACCATTGCGCCAAGGCTCCCCTTAAAATTAAAGAAGAAAAATAAAATCTTTCTAGAAAAAACCTAATCTTCTTCTACTACTACTTGATTCAAACACTGATTTTTTGTAATTTGATGCAAATCCTATGAAAGGAATGAGGAGAAGACCAAAAATTAATTTCCTTCCCTTGAGAGGAAGAAGAAATTGCATAGACTCAAAGCATTCTCTGTGTCTTTTAGCTAAGATTTTCAAGCTTGTAGGATCTGAAGCTCGAGATGGGCTACTAAAATCCTAAATCTAAGCTGTATTTGATCAAGATTTCAATGAATTCGGATTGGTCTTTCTAACTTCTAGGAGGAAGAAGATCTTTTAAGAGAGAAAAACCATACAAGGATTTTGGACTCAAAACTAGGATCTTGCATCCCTTTTGCTCTTTCTATATCTCTTCATCTTCAGCTAGTTCGTGAACTTCAATTGAGTTTTTCACCTACATTATAGGATGAAAAAACCCTAGGATTTCATGGGCTATGGTTTTGATCTTCCGCTGCTCCCAAAAACCAAAGCGCTTGCATATGAAGTTAGGGTTAAGAGGGAAAAAGACTTTTATATTTAATAGATTGAAGTTTGGTCCCATCAGGTTGAACTATGGGACTGAGACCGTACCTAATGTTTCGGTCTTATTCACACCCCTAGGAGTAATGAAACTTCATTGTATATCTTTGAGGAATGATAATCAAAAGCTCTCAAATCAATATTAAAACCAAAGTGCCACTTTTTCCTCGAAGATGCCCCACTTTTGAACGATGAATGCTCAACCAAAGTGCTCAAACAATGCATTAAAATGAAAGGCCACTTTTTGCATAAAGGGGCCTCACTTTTGGATGATCAAACCAGTACATCATCTCTCTTGTTTTAGATATTTTATATTAAAAAAATCATATAGATTGGATGATTTTAACATCTAATGAAGAGTACCATTGTCAATGATAATTGGGTGGCTAGAAACATTAGTTAAAATTCATTGACTTAAAATGAACTTTTGGAAATAGGAGAATCATCAAGCGCTCAAGTATTTTTAGTTAAAATAAATACAAAGCAAGAGGAATCAAATGAACTAGTTAGATCATCCAAAAGTAGAGCCCCTTCATGCAAAATGTAGTGCTTTTGTTTAGTATTCCTCCATATCGTTTGACAAACTATATAATTTGAAGTGATTGGTTCTCATTTCTCTAAGTTACATGCATGGTGGTCTCATGACCATATCTTTTTTTAATACTATTCACCTACACACATGTACATACCTATGCACTTGCGTGTCTTAGGGAGAAAAGGGGAGAGAGAGTACCTTAATAAGCTTTTCTTTTTATTAATTTTAGAGAGGAGTAATTCTCTTCTCCAAAAGTTTTTTTTTTTTCCCCATGAAGCACATCTATAGACAAATATTATAATTATCCTAAGTCTGTTTTCAACCCATGGAGTCATTATATATCAAGTATAGGTAGTATAGACATAACTCCAAGCTAGTCCTCAGTTAGGAAGATCTACACATTCATAGTATCTATAGCCATGAAAAGATAGCCTATGAACCAAAAATCTCATAGACTAGATCATCCTAACCACATTTTTCTTAATTTACAAATCAACAGTTAAACCATCCATCATTTTAACTAAAAGCTGTATATCTTAGGAACTTGATCATCTGAAGGATGAAAATTTTAGTTCGTAATCCATCTAACTCATGGATATACTCTTAATGGTTAAATATAGTAAAACATGGGCCTACTAAAATTTATACCTTAGGAAATATATAGTCTTGTAGTGATCTCCATACTATTATATAATTGCTTAATTAGTATCACCCGTAAAACAAGAGGGTAGAATTAGTAGATAACATCTACAATCAAACTCTCCTAACACTCATGTTTCTAAGAACAATGATAACATAGTGCACATACTTTTCCATGATGAAACCCCTCAATAGCTTATCAGATCCCTCCATTTGATTTCACCATCTTTGGAGAGGTTTTGATCAGCCATTTGTGGAACCTAACATGCAAAAGTAGGTTGCACTACAACAAGCAACTATAGTTTGGCTGACTAGGCCTTTACTTTTGTCCACTATACTGTTTTTTCTCTTTTTCTAAAATGATAATTTTATAAAAAAAATCAAATTACGTAAAATTTTAGCACCAAAAGGAAAACAAGAGTTCCAATACTTTGGACATAGCACAATCTCACCCCGAAATAGTAAATATACATGTACAAGTTTTGAATGTTAATTTACTGGTTTGTGCTTCTATTTGTCTTAGCATAACTAAATCTAACATTAACCATGCATCCATGGAGATAAATGAACCTTAACAACATATGATTCAAGATGTATACAAGAGACAATAAATAAATAAATATGCTAAAAAATAGTAAACACATAGGTAATAGTGCTTACTTTTTAGAGTGAAAAACATGTCCAATTAATCCTGTCAAAACTTAATGAAACGCGTGATTCCAGCCATGATCTTTCATCCATGTTTTAAGCATGAAATGAACACTAAAGTAACATGGTTTTCCATTGAAAGCAAATGCCAAAAGTTTAAGAAAAACTTGCACTTTAGAGGTATACCATTTTGTAGGGATCATGGACTATTTTGTAGCCTTTCTCCTCCTCTTTTTCTCTCTTTTTCTCCCTTCTCCTTTCTCTCATTCATTCATTCTCTTCTCTTTCTTTCCTTGTGAATCTTTCTATGTTTCGCAACTTCTCTCCTTTCTCTACTAGCTCAATATGCATTTGAATTTTACTCCAAAAAGTTAGAATTACGATGATATGGTGAATTGAACTCTAGACCTAAGGCATTTATACTCAATCTACTTGCTTTTGTTATTTATCTTTTGCAAAAATAAATATTTACATATAACAACACATTCATTCTCTTTCGTGGTGTAACAATATCAACTCAAACCATTTGAGCTAACTTGTTTTGTTGGTTAATTCATGCCAAATTATATTTATTTACATATAAATCAGATCATTTCAATTATGATCAGTGTATAAAAAATAGGCAATTTAGGAGAAATCATTGCATTTAGATTATTGTAACATTTGATTTAGGTTTTTGAAAAATTAATAAAATTGGTTGGTCTAGATTTCTAACCAAGAAACATAGGCCAAAAGAATCAATGGGTATAACATTTTGTATCTAGCCTATCTAAGACATTCCCAGATTGATGAATGGATTAGATTTTTAGAAAAATTCAACATGCATGTGAAAAAAAAAGTCACGCCTCTTTGGATGCTAAAGATAGTCTGAACTAAGACTCCTATGGAAGTCAACAAAGAAACGCAGTCAATTAAAAAAATGAGAAAATAATACTCCTAACACTTTACTGAAAGATTCAGTTCTAATTTATCATGGTTTTTGGCTTGCAAGTTGCCTATCTTCTTATTTTCCACTACTTTTTTTGGTTTTCATTACCAGGATATCTTGTTTGGCGGGACTGACACAACATCAACAACGTTGGAGTGGGCAATGGCTGAAATCCTCTATCATCCTGAGGTCATGAAGAAAATCCAACTGGAATTAGATAAAGTAGTGGGACCAAACAATATAGTCGAAGAGTCTCATATGCCTAGTTTACCTTATCTGGATGCAGTATTGAAGGAGAGTCAGCGAATGCACCCCTTGGTCCCACTTTTAGCCCCGTACAAGACAAGTGAATCATGCATTGTTGGTGAGTACTTGATCCCCAAAGACAGCACACTCTTTGTGAATGTGTGGGCCATACAAAGGGATCCCAAGTATTGGGAAGACCCCTTAAAGTTCCGACCTGAGAGGTTCTTGGAGGGCTCTAAGAAATGGGATTTTAGGGGCACGGATTACCGCTACCTCCCGTTTGGCACAGGCCGTAGGGTATGTGCTGGGATCCCTATGGCTGAAAGATTGCTCAAAATGGTAATTGCTTCTCTCCTACATTCCTTCAATTGGTGCTTGCCAGAGGATGCCAAGCCTGATGTTTCTGAATGGTTCCAACTTGTTCTTAAGAAGGAAGAACCATTACTTGCCGTCCCAACTCCACGTTTATCCAACCCAGAACTATATATATAACATGGTCTCTACTGAAAACATCAAATGCATGTAGCCCTATTTTCCCTTTGCCTTTTAACATTGTTTCAAGCACCACGGCTGTAAGATGAATGGGGTTTATGTTCTAGTACCAATAAAGAATATGTGTGGTTTTGTGCTTTGTTTGTCATTGCTACATTCTTATCTTGATTTTGTACATTCCTGTGCTTCAGGACACTATTTCGCTTCCTCATGATTCATCAAATGCCTATACTCCCATTTCCCATTGCCTTTTAACATTGTTTCAAGCACCAAGGTTGTAACATGAATGACATTTGTGTTTTGGTACCAACAAAGAACATGTGTGGATCTGTGTTGTGTTTGTCGTTGCTACATTTTTATCTCAATTTTGTGCATTTTTGTGCTTATGATGTCGATCGAGGGTTCTTACAGTGGTTGATTTCTACTATGTCGGCCAACATGATTTTGAGTGCCATGTACTTGTATCATCTCAATTAAGGACAAATAAGTTACTATTCTAAAAAAAGAGCATGTGTGGGTTGTCATGTATGTGATATTTAAGCGTAAGTAAACAATAAGTCCCCACTCCATATTTCTTGTTTTGTACATCATCTCAGTGGCTGTGTATAATTGTGTAGATCATAGAATAAGATAGTATTAGTGCCATCGGAGATGAAAGTAATATCTATATTTGTGGTTTTTTCTTTATGAAATCACATGGTTCAATATAAAGTGATATTTTATATTTTTATCATTATATTTCTACTTAAGCATGTTTTATATAATTTTTCATGTATCTAAATCTACTTGAAAATTTGATATACTATTTCTTATATGAATTATTAGTTTTTTTGTTATTATGATTACTTTACATCCAGGCATGAAGGCTTGAGAGTTTTGTTTTATACAGGCATATACCTGGGGATGCTATGCTAGGAGGGTTACGAGAGTTTGGCCACCTGCTCTCCAAAATGTGATATATGATGATACCATGCCCAAAGAGAGGCAACAAGTAGGGTGGGGCAATTATAGGAAGCCCACCACTATGATGGTCTATCTACCCATTTAGACATGACATAGATGATTTTTTACATTTGGTATTATGAAAGCACTTATTCGAGCACACTGTACAGATCAGACTGCATGCATAGTAGTCCTTATATTTGACGCACTATTTGGTATTATGAGAAGCCTTATATGATGTGGCATGATGATATGCCTTATATTGTTTTTCCAACAATGGATGGAGGATTGTGAACCCCATATAGTGAGGGGTATGAGGATTATATTGATATACTAGCAGAGGCTGGATGATTATGAACCCCACATGATGAGGGGTATGATTCTAAAACCCAATATAGTCTGGGAATGTAAATGCAATAATATTGATTATATTCACAATTTTGTATGTCTTTTAACAATTTTCATACATGTGCACGTATGCTATATGTATATGATAGAGGGCGTAGTTTCATATGGGTATATGAATGGGTAGAACTGTTATGCAGAGTATGGTTCATGGAATTGGATTAGTTTATTTAGATAATAAATAATAAATAAAGATGTTTGATAAATTAATGGATTATTATAATTATGAAACATGTAGAGATTGATAATTATGAAACATGTTAATAATTGATTCATCAATGGATTGATAATGATTATGAAACATGTAGATATTTGGTTTATAAATGGAATTTTGAAATGTGAAACATACAGTAAATCCCATTCAATAAAATTGCTATGAAAATGAATATTCTAATTACTATGGAATAATTAATATATCTTAAGATTTAGCATGCTTCTTAAACACTCCTTCCAAGTATAGCTTGCTGAGATATTGTAAATGTTTTATGTTTACAATATCTCAAATATAGATAAACAGGAGAAGATGTACACAAGAAGAGGAATCTAGCAACCATACTTCTACACTCAGGTATACACCTTATTAAAGCTTTTGTATTGTGTAGTTAGTCATATGAATTATGATATTGGACATTTAATATAAAGTTATAGGGGCTGTACAAGTGAACCACTGGATGGGTCATGTTTTAAGAAATGAACTTCTATCTTCTAGAAAACTATATATATATATATATGTATGTATGTATGTATAGTGTGAGCATAAAGGTGACATCTAGGTTTTTGGGAAAATAAATTTTAAAGAAAAATCTTCTACTATTTTTGTATTTTAAAATTTAGAGGCGCTTTTCATGAAAACCTTAGGGTGTCACATTCATCTAGTCACTTGCAACCCTTTATGTCCAATATAAAGATGACAATCCAAATATAGAATAGGAAAAAGTGAGTTAATATAGGAATAAGATAGTATTAGTTGAAAATGAGGATAGAAAGAGTTAATGTAATTAACTCATGAAGGAATAGTGAAGTATGAGCAAGTACCACTTAGTGAAATAACTAGGAGGACTGCTCAGCAAATTACTGACTCCAATGTAGGGAATAGTAAGCCATGGAATCAAGCAATAAAAATATTACAACATGTAGTGGGGTAGTAAGGATATTTAGGTTTAACTTGAAGTCTTAAATAAACATACCTGTTTAAAGATAAAATACCCTAACAGTAGTATATGATTATTGTTCACTTATACTGAGTGAAATAGTAGAAGTTTAAGAGAAACAAATGATAAATTAGAAAATATGATGGAAAAAGTCTAAAAGATTAATTCCAACCTTTATAGGAAAGGTAAAATGGAAATTTTTGAAGAATAGGTGCTAGAATTAGAGAAAAACCCTAGGATTATTACAAACTCTAAAATAATAAATAATAATAATAAATAGATAAAATTGCTACACACACACACACACACACATATATATAACAAAATAAGAAATAATAATTACAATTAGACAAATGGATCTAATTACCAAAATATAGATGATATCACTTGAGAAGAATTCAAGGAAATAATGAGTATTTTCTCTCCAAAATTAGTAAAGGTGAAGAGTTTCAACAAGGATAACTAAATAGATGATAAAATTCTAGAATATAAAGAAATGACCTTTAAATTTGAGTAAAATTACATGACAAATGAGATATAGAGACATAGTGAAATGGGAAAATATAATACCAAAACTTAAGAAAAACAAATAAACCATGATAGAATATGGTTAACAAAGAAATTATAGTCCATATACATTGTGCAACAAATATGAATTTACCAAGTTAGAAATTATATTTGATATGATAACTCGAGTGTTGAGTTAGTACAAGAGCTCACCAAGATGTTGATTCTACTTATATGATAGAGTTGGATGTATTGAAATAGTTATAGACTATAGTGAAAAGAAATACATTTTCACATTGATGATGAAAAATGCATGAGAAATAAAGACCTATAAACAAATATAGGCGGCTAAACACATGATAATTTTGCTGATTGTAAATAATGAATAATTCCAGATTATGGAGAAATAGGTGATTAGAAATTACAAGATATTTTGAGAAAATTTTAAGATTGTCAATCCCACATGAGATTGAATTATTAAATCTTTATGATATTTTAGAAAATGACATCAACTGATATGAAAAAGTTGAAAAGTGAATTGCAAGGAGAGCAACAATCCTCTTAGTAAAAGAAAAAGGAAGGATCAATGTGATTATATAGTAATTATAAATGTTGAATAATATTACTGAGGATATTAAGTATCCTTTTACTTTGCATAGATGATTTCTTCCAATCTATTGTCATCAATTGTGAGTCAAAAATGAAAAATAGTAGTCAGAAATCAAAATAAGTTCTGAGTTATATCATTTGGATAAGTGAAGAGTCTGATAAGAATAAGATTTCTTAGATAAATTAGTGACTATATTCACTGAGGACACATAAATTTATCGTGAATATTTATGGAGTATGCTAAACACTTTCATAACTTGTAAACTATTTGGTAAATGTAAATTTTGACTAGAGAAAGTAAATTTTAGGGTCATATAAGTTTTGAGAATAATATTGAGATTGGATGGCTTCAGATTGACTTGATCGGACCAGATCATCAAAGGCTTGGACCCCACCTTACAAGAAAGCTTTGAAAATGTTACACAATTGATCCCAATTTAAGGAAGTGGGCTGCACATGTGTGGACAAAACAAAGCCTTATCATGAGTAGCATGTAGCTTGACTAGGAGACAAGGAATTGGTTGCCATGATGGACTGCTCCTCATTTGAGTGGGTTTTCACTGAACAAAAGGGTCTGGCTCTTCTCTTCTTCTGGAGCTCTTCATAGGGAGAGGCAGAAGGACCGTTCCTCTCCGCTCCCCATCTCACTCTCGCCTCTCAGTCCTCACCCACTACTCCCCTTCTTCTCTCATGTTTCCCTTCTATCCCTCGTCACCTCTCACCCCATTTCACTATCTCTCTGATTCTCTCTGACCCTTGACAGAGAGAGAGGCAGAAGGACCGTTCCTCTCCGCCTCTCAATCCATCCCTCTCTCCCATTCTCTCTTACTTCAATCCCTCTCTCTACTAGCTCCTTCTGTCACGTCAGTAGGTGTAATGACTTGGGTTTTTATAATACACTTTTGTAATTATTTTTTAAATGTTGGGCCCTTAGTTGTAAAAGTATTTAGAAAACAAATAGTGAAAAACATTTTTTTTAAAAGATTATTGGTGAAATGAGCACTACATTTCTACCAAAAATCTGGCAGAGTTTTCTCTGTTTTTCGACATTAGACATTTAACACATATCATTGCGAAGTATCTGATGAACACAATTTTATAAATAAAAGCATAAGGGAGACTTCATCTCCATCCTATCACATTTACATACATAACTTTGTGTATTGAAAGTCAAAATTCAACCAAATCAAAAGAAAATCATAACCAGGATCAATCCAATCATAGCCACGCCATTACCACTTTAATCCACATGTTCATAAAGTAAAGTCATATCAATTCAAAGTAATACTTCAATAAATCATTAATTACCTTGGAAACCTGCTTGTTATACTTGTTTAGTCAACTCGAGATCTTTAGTATGATCTTTCGCTCTCTTTCCCCTGTTCTACTTCTTCACACCTAAGACATTGTAAACAATTTACAATGTCTCAGAGAGCTTGGGCTTGTGTAGGTAGTTTCACATCTATTTTACCCATTTTGAAATACAATTCTAAATAATATTTTAAATCATTTTTCATGCAATTCCAAAGAATAGAGTGATCAAATTAGAGATAAGAAGCATGATTAAAGTAGTTTATCAATCTTAGTTCCACAGTTTCATGCTAAAACATTTCAGATAGTATCCATATAAAACATATACGACTTTAAACATGCATTTTTCAAATAGTTGTATCATCATAGTAATCTCAAGTAAATTGCAACATAGAACAATTTCCAAAATGACATGTAAATATAACTTGAGAACTATGTGAAAGATCTACTAACTTGATAAATCAAATGTCATAAGATCCTCAAAGTATTAAAGTAATCATCAATTAAATCACAAACGTTGGCAATCCCAAACTGACAACATCATCATGTCCACATATGCCCCCAGCGAACATATCAGCCAGTTGGTCATGAGTACTCACCTAAAGACCATCATCAAGCCCATCTACGTGGGGTCACAAAACAGAAATCCTATGACACACTATCCTCATGACCATATCATTGAGTCCTGTGCACCTGGTATCTAGGAGCCAGCCACCATAGCCTCCACGATGATTACGGATACGTCTCGAAAGGGTGCCGTGACCACTCCAATGGTTGTTCCTACCACAATAGTCTAGAAAAATGATGCCACTTTGGGCATGGATACCTTCCACCTTTGGTGGTTAGAGGTCAGGAGGCCACCTCGTACAACCTCTTAGCATAGTGTCCACTGGGCTCATTAGCCTGAACAAACATATATCTCAATTCCAAATGATCTTAAATCATATAAATATATATCTCATTCAAAATCATGCATTTATTTAACTCAATCTCAAAACATGGGATGGATGCATTTCAAATATCATCATTTCTTTCAAAGGACTCAACTACATGTAATGAACAACATCATTTTTGTTTTTCATACAAAAACATGCATCATGGCTATGAAGATACATACATACATACATACATACATACATACATACATACATACATACATACATACATACATACATACATACATACATACATACATACATACATACATACATACATACATACATATAGTTCACATGTCTCATTTGCAAACATTGCATTCTTTACAAGATTAAAACAAAGTAACATGATGAAGTGTAACATACATACATACATACATACATACATATAGTTCACATGTCTCATTTGCAAACATTGCATTCTTTACAAGATTAAAACAAAGTAACATGATGAAGTGTAAGTTTCATGATAGTCAAGTAATCTGAAATAGAAAATATGATAAACTAAGATTTGATTATTCAAAATCTCAAGGGCAAATATATGTTAAAACCACCTACCTCTTAGGCAAAATTCTTAGCTACGCTAAGTTCCTTCCTCAACTCAACTTATCGGTTAATATTCTCTGTCGATGTTACAGAGTTCTTGTCAATGTTGAATTATATATAAATGAGTACATAAAAATTTTGATTTAATCAAAGTCTAATGGCTTAGGTTATGATGAACCATTTAATTTTCCACTGATCATGTATTACATAGAGGGATACATAATCAGTTCAGTCCTAGGTCCATCATCTATTCACCAATTAGTGGTTCACAGTTTAGATTTACATTTACCATTCAAATATCCTCATTGATAAACAATCTAGATCCAACAGTTTAATCCGATAAGTCATGGTAATCTGACATAGTATTTCAAGGTCTGATCCTATGTTCTCAGTTTTTAACCATAAACTCAAGGTCATGATTATTTAGCCAAGGTCCTTGATTTAATGATTATCTTAACGATCCACGTTGTTTGAGTGATTGAGTTGGCTATTACAATTCAAAGCTCATTAACTAGAATCCAAAAGACTATTGAAGTTCTAATGACTTAATAAACAATGTATGTAGTGGCAATCGATGGTCCTCATTCAATCCATGAATTTTCTAATAGTTAATGCCCTAATCTTTTAGAATTTCAGAGTATGTTTACTTAAGGGTCAAGGTACATAACAGTGCTATTTGATTACCAATCAGACATTGCTAGCTTCCTCTTCCATCACTGTCCAATCGAACGGTTAGATGGTTCAATAGATGTTTATCCAAATTCCACAGTTTATATCATATTTAAGCCAATTCAAGGTTTAGAAATTCATCTATAGCATCAGATCTTTGATTAGACATCACAGGGTTCTTGTTTAAATAGTGACAGATCGGAAGGCCTAGATCATTCGATTTGTTTCACTTCAAAATCGTAAAATTTTGACTCATCTTATCATTTGTAAGGATGAGGAACTCAATGGCAGCATCTAATCATCGATCAGATGTTGTCAAACAATATTTACATAGTAACAGCTATGATGGTCTAGATTGTCTGATCTGTTTTGCCACACATATTGACATTTCAGTCACATCCTAGCCAAAAAAGGTTTGTGTTTAACCATTTATAAGCATAATTTACAATTTGGATAGTCTAATCTAGCAATAGAGGTGCACAATGGTCGGATCTGCCACCATAACCCTCGGATCAACGATCAGAACATTAATCGAGTGGCTATAGCTCCGATCAGCTGTTGATCCGAATAATTAAGACCTATTTTATACTTATCTAAGTGTAGATTTAAAATTTAATTGTTGGATCATCCGTGGACAGGGGTTCAAATGTCTGATCACTCCTGTCCAAGCTCCAATTGGATGATTGGAACCTCAGATAGGTGGATCAGCACTCCTACAGTGCTGTTCATCAGTCCTAAATCAAGCAATCTCAATTCAAATCAAGCTAATATAAGGTTTGATAATGTTTTTCAACAAAACAATTGAAATCTACATGCAAATCAATCTAAAACCCTAGATCTAGCATAAAACAGCATGAATCTAGCTAAAACATGGAATTCACGAGTTGGGTTTTGGAATTCCTACCTCACAGTGGGTCTCTGGCCTTCTTCCCTGAATGTATTTGTCAGATTGATCATCGTTTTCTAACGATGATCTTCGAGTTTGTCGTGTGTCAGTCTCTTCTCCGATTGACCACCAAGAACCACTCGAATCACTCAATAGACATAGGGTTTTGGTTCAACTCTTCGTCCAGAGCAAGATGATAGGCCCGAATCATCGATCCGAGCTGTCGTCTTCTCCGACGACGACTGCAAAATTTGGCAAACCTAGAAATCCTTGCCCCTTTCTTGCCTGCACGCCTGCCTACTACGGAAGCTTCATCTCTCTCTCTCTCTCTCTCTCTCTCTCTCTCTCTCTCTCTCTCTCTCTCGTCGTCTTCACCATCGGTTCACTCTCTTCGGCACGATCTAGGTTTTTTTTTTTCTCTTCTCCCTCTCTCCTTTCCCTTTCCTTTCTCCTTCTCTCTCCTCCTCCTCCACCAAAGTCGTGTTTCTCCTCTTAGGCATGGTTCCTCTTTCATTTTTTTTTATTTTTTTTCTGACAGCTTTGGGAAGGCAGGCCGACGACTGTGTCGGGTTTCCTTAAGTTGGGGGGGAGGGGGCACCCGTATCAAATACAACCCCCTCTATTTAAGCTCCCTTTTTTTTTTCTTTTTCAAAATCGCCCTTCATTAACTTCACATATCTTCTTCATCTGAACTTCGATTTAAGCAAACTTGGTATCATTTGAATAATCTTTTTGAATACAATTCAAAGGTGAAGGTATTGGGGTCTAATTTGATGTCTTTCAAAAGATCAATTCAATGAAATTTAAAAATTAATTTATAATCCTTTAAAATAAAAATAAAAATTTAGGATCATTGCAATAGGGAAGATCTCCCAGCACCTTGCATAGGGCCTCTTCCTCATCACTCCCCAGACCAACTTGAGCCACCTATTCCACCTGCACACCAATTGGCATCCCTTCTCCAACACTATTCTTCATCTCCTTTGTTCACCACATGACCCCAGCTCCCTCGCCCAGGCGTTGTTTTCCACCACGCGGCGACGGATCGTGTGATTCCAGCCTCTCTCTCTCTCTCTCTCTCTCTCTCTCTCTCTCTCTCTCTCTCTCTCTCTCTCTCTCTCTCTCTCTCTCTCTCTCTCTCTCTCTCTCTCTCTCTCAATTTACCTCACCGACAGCATGAAGAAGGATCTGAGTTTTCCCTCTTTCCCCCTCTTCTTATCCCTTAAGAGAGAAAAACCATACAAGGATTTTGGACTCAAAACTAGGATCTTGCATCCCTTTTGTCTTTTCTATATCTCTTCATCTTCGGCTAGTTCATGAACTTCAATCGAGTTTTTCACCTACATTAAAGGATGAAAAAACCCTAGGATTTCATGGGCTATGGTTTTGATCTTCCGCTGCTCCCAAAAACTAAAGCGCTTGTATATGAACTTACGGTTAAGAGGGAAAAAGACTTTTATATTTAATAGATTTAAGTTCGGTCCAATCAGGTTGAACTATGGGACTGAGACAATACCTAATGTTTCGGTCTTATTCACACCCCTAGGAGTAATGAAACTTCATTGTATATCTTTGAGGAATGATAATCAAAGCTCTCAAATCAATATTAAAACCAAAGTGCCACTTTTTGCTCAAAGATGACCCACTTTTGAACAATGAATGCTCAACCAAAGTGCTCAAACAATGCATTAAAATGAGAGGCCACTTCTTGCATAAAGGGGCCTGACTTTTGGATGATCAAACTAGTACATCATATCTCTCTTGTTTTAGATATTTTCTATTAAAAAAATCATATAGATTGGATGATTTTAACATCTAATGAAGAGTACCTTTGTCAATGATAATTGGGTGGCTAGAAACATTAGTTAAAATTCATTGACGTAAAATGGACTTTTGGAAATAGGAGAATCATCAAGAGCTCAAGTATTTTTAATTAAAATGAATACAAAGCAAGAGGAATCTAATGAACTAGCTAGATCATCCAAAAGTAGAGCCCCTTCATGCAAAATGTAGTGCTTTTGTTTAGTATTCCTCCATATCGTTTGACAAACTATATAATTCGAAGTGATTGGTTTTCATTTCTCCAAGTTACATGCATGGTGGTCTCATGACCATATCTTTTTTTAATACTATTCACCTACACACATGCGCATACCTATGCACTTAGGTGTCTTAGAGAGAAAAGGGGAGAGAGAGTACCTTAATAAGCTTTTCTTTTTATTAATTTTAGAGAGGAGTAATTCTCTTCTTCAAAAGATTTTTTTTTTTTCTCTCCATAAAACACATCTATAGACAAATATTATAATTATACTAAGTATGTTTTCAACCCATGGAGTCATTATATATCAAGTATAGGTAGTATAGGCATAACTCCAATCTAGTCCACAGTTAGGAAGATCTACACATTCACAGTGTCTATAGCCATGAAAAGATAGCCTATGAACCAAAAATCTCATAGACTAGATGATCCTAACTACTTTTTTCTTAATTTGCAAATCAACAGTTAAACCATCCATCATTTTAACTAAAAGTTGTATATCTTAGGAGCTTGATCATTTGAAGGATGAAAATTTTAGTTCATAATCCATCTAAGTCGTGGATATACTCTTAATGGTTAAATCTAGTAAAACATGGGCCTACTAAAATTTATACCTTAGGAAATATATAGTCTTGTAGTGATCTCCATACTATTATATAATTGCGTAATTAGTATCACCCGTAAAACAAGAGGGTAGAATTAGTAGATAACATCTACAATCAAACTCTCCCAACACTCGTGTTTCTAAGAACAATGATAGCATGGTGCACATACTTTTCCATGATGAAACCCCTCAAAAGCTTATAAGATCCCTCCATTTGATCAGCCATTTGTGGAACCTAACATGCAAAAGTAGGCTGCACTACAACAAGCAACTATAGTTTGGCTGACTAGGCCTTTACTTTTGGCCCACTATACTATCTTTTCTCTTTTTCTAAAATGATAATTTTATAAACAAAATCAAATTACATAAACTTTTAGCACCAAAAGGCAAACAAGAGTTCTAGTACTTTGGACATAGCACAATCTCACCCCAAAATAGTATATATACATGTACAAGTTTTGAATGTTAATTTACTAGTTTGTGCTTCTATTTGTCTTAGCATAACGAAATCTAACATTAACCATACATCCATGGAGATAAATGAACCTTAACAACATATGATTCAAGATGTATACAAGAGACAAAAAATAAATAAATATGCTCAAAAGTAGTAAACACATAGGTAATAGTGCTTACTTTTTTAGAGTGATAACATGTCCAATTAATCCTATCAAAACTTAATGAAATGTGTGATTCCAGCCATGATCTTTCATCCATGTTTTAAGCATGAAATGAACGCTAAAGTAACATGGTTTTCCATTGAAAGCAAATGCCAAAAGTTTAAGAAAAGCTTGCACTTTAGAGGCATACCATTTTGTAGGGATGATGGACTATTTTGTAGCCTTTCTCCTCCTCTTTTTCTCTCATTTTCTCCCTTCTCCCTTCTCCCTTCTCCTTTCTCTCATTCATTCATTCATTCATTCATTCATTCATTCATTCATTCATTCATTCATTCTCTTCTCTTTCTTTTCCTTCTTCCTTTTCTCTTCTCTTTCTTTCCTTGTCAATCTTTCTATGTTTCACAACTTCTCTCCTTTCTCTATTAGCTCAATACGCATTTGAATTTTACTCCAAAAAGTTAGAATTACGATGATATGGTGAATTGAACTCTAGAACTAAGGTATTCATACTCAATCTACTTGCTTTTGTTATTTATCTTTTGCAAAAGTAAATATTTACATATAACAACACATTCATTCTCTTTCGTGGTAGCTGAACTTTTTCACCTTATTGCAAAAAGATATTTTATTTTGCTCACTTTGTCACTTGTACTCTAGACTTACAATATCAACTCAAACCATTTAAGCTAACTTATTTTGTTGGTTAATTCATGCCAAATTATATTTATTTACATATAAATCAGATCATTTCGATTATGATCAGTGTATAAAAAATAGGCAATTTAGGAGAAATCATTGCATTTAGATTATTGTAACACTTGATTTAGGTTTTTGAAAAATTAATAAAATTGGTTGGTCTAGATTTCTAACCGAGAAACATAGGCTAAAAGAATTAGTGGGTATAATATTTTGTATCTAGCCTATCTAAGACATTCCCAGATTGATGAATGGATTAGACTTTTAGAAAAATTCAGCATGCATGTGAAAAAGAAAGTAGCGCCTCTTTGAATGTTAAAGATAGTCTGAACTAAGACTCCTATGGAAGTCAACAAAGAAACACAGTCAATAAAAAAAAAATGTAGGTAATCCAGGTGCACGAAGCTCCGTGTATGCAGGGTTCATGAAAAGAACGGATCACAAGGGTCAAGAGTACATAACCTTACCTTGCATTTTGCAAGAGGCTATTTCCATGCCTTGAACCTGTGACCTCAAAGTGGGATTATCGCTAGTCAAGCTTCACGTATGAAAACATCAAGCCTTATACTAAGTCACCTTCCATCACATCAATTATTTGGCCATCTATAAGAATTGGAAGACATAAAAAATGGAAAACCCGGCAGGAGCTGATGGACCATAATGGTCAATAGTACTCAGTCTTATTTTGCATTTTGCAAGAAGTTGTTTCAACGCCTTGAACCCGTGATCTCAAAGTCACACAACTACAACTCTACCATCACGCCAAGGCTCCCTTCAACATGTTTTTTATGTACGAGAGAAAATAATTCTCGGATGACCCAATGGATAAGCTTTAAATTTGTGGAGTACAGCCTTTGTATCTAGAATCGAAGATGAACGGTTTTGATCACCACAAAATGTGGGCTCGCAAGGAACTTCTGGACCCCGCCAGTGTTTTGTGACTTGTGCACTAATCAAACTTCACATCTGGTGTTTGTGCACCAAAATTGGGCCGCTTATCCACATTTTAAAGCGTTGAAAATCAATGTACTGATCTACACGCTCAGCAAAATGTCCACGTTGGCTGGCATCGCTGATCCTGACCATCAACAGAGGAGTGGACCATGGTGCATTTTTCTCATGATGAATAAGCTTCTAAGCTGACAGGCTTCTAGGTAAGGTGAGGAACTGAAAGTTTAGTCCCACATTGCCTGGGGAAAAGCAAAGCTATCAAGGGTGTATGGGCGCCCCAAAGCGAACAATATTGTGGCTGTTGGAACCCCATTTGTTACAATTTCATAGTTCATCTAAGTTGTGTATATATTCTTAATGGTTAAATCTAGTAAAACGTGGGCCTACTAAAATTTATACCTTAGAAAATATACAGTCTTGTAGTGATCTTCGGACTATCATATAATTGCTTAATCAGTATCACCCATAAAACAAGATGGTAGAATTAGTAGATAACATCTACAATCAAACTCTCTCCCAACACTCATCTTTCTAAGAACAATGATAGCATAGTGCACATACTTTTTCATGATGAAGCCCACCAAAAGCTCATCATTCCTTCCATTTGATTTCTTCATCTTTGGAAAGGCTTTGATCAACCATTTGTGAAACCCAACATGCAAAAGTAGGCTACACTACAACAAGTAACAGTCTTTTCTCTTTTGCTAAAATGGTAATTTTATAAATAAAATCAAATTACATCAACTTTTAGCACTAAAAGGCAAGCAAGAGTTCCAGTACTTTGGACACAGCACAATCTCACCCCAAAATAGTAAGTTTACATGTACAAGTTGGGGTTGCACGGTTGAGGGGAGAAATGGAGGTGGTGGGGGGCGTGGGTGACGGGAGAAATGTCTGTGGGGGCAACTGCGGTCTTCGTGTATCAATCGACGCCGGAGTATGAAGCCGGCCGTTGGTCCGGTGGGTTCATTCTTCAGCTTTCGTCTTAACTTTCGTCTGTAATGTTAAAAAGAGAGAAACGATTTTGGGGGGTATTTCTGAAATTAAAAATTTTCAAACGGCCATTCCAGACAGAAGACAAACGGAATGGCAAATCTGCAAAGCTGCCTAAAATGTCATGGCAAATTTGCAAAAACATGAAAATGCTGGATTCGCCTACAAAAACGCCATAATGTAATGGCATTTCCGCAAAAAAACCCTTTTTTATCTCTCTAAAAACTAGCTATTTGATGCCCAAAGTCTCGGTTCCCTTCCTTGCCAAGTCACCAGCAACCTTTTCATGTTGGACTTAGTTGGCAAGTTTTAATTGGAGGGTGCCCAACTCATTTCCCTCTGCAAGTCTTAATTGGAAGGTCTGCTACTGGGTCCTGCTATTTAGTCTGGATAGAATTTCTCAATTCTCACAAGAAAGAAAAGACAAAAAGAAGTACACCAGACAAGTACAACAAAGGAAAGAAAAAGTTCTTGTGCGAATCATCCGATTACAGTTAGGGATCATGCCAATTTCATCAATATTGAGCTCTTCAAAAGAAAAGGGCGGCAAACTGTAAATAGGCAGACGGTAAATAGCAGCGTGGTACTTTTTAAAGGTAGCATTAAGCCTTGTAGCTAAGCCAAATTACTAACCAAAAGATGAAAATGAAAAGTAAAAAAAAAAAAAAAGAAATAGAAAAAAAAAGAAGAAGAGCCTAGTGATATATTCGTGGGCCCTTACTTTTATCCATTAGCCTCTTTATAAATGATTCAAAGGCTATAATTCTAGGTGGGTCTAGATTTATGAAGATCTGAATTGCTCTAATGTTGACCATGACTAAGATCTGAATCTTGTTGGATTGAATATGTGGGTTGATTTATTGCAAGTGGATGTCCAATTAAAGGGACAAGTGTTGTGACTTAATCCTTGATTTATACAATGGAGACCCCTAATGCGGGGTGATTGATACTGAAGGGACATTTAATTCCGGTTGTGAGACGTCAATTGTGCAGGTGTCAATTTGTCTTGATCATGGCGATAAGTATGATGTATGAATCTTATATACAAACCCCATATAGAGAGATTCTTTAATGGTATACATTTGTGGATGATCATGGCAAATGGATTCTATAGAGAAATGACTCCATAACTGTCCATGTAGAGAGAGTTCTCCACTTGTTAATCTACCCAGCAGGCAGGCAGAGCCGCAAATGGAAGAATCAACTGGGTTTTGGCTGCAAATGGTCGGTATATTTGTTAGATAATTATGTATGCTTGTGAAAATAAAAGAGAGATCTAAGATTCTCTCTGGAAATCCTCTACAGAATTGGCATCGGCGAGATGACATTTCTTCTTCAGATAGTTCTTGTTTCTCTTGTTTTATGGACTATCTGTTCGGAGTTACCTCTGTTTCTTCTCTTGTTTTTTTTTTTATCAGGTTGGTTTATCGAGGACAAAATGTGCTCTAATTTTCTTCATCGTAGTTATAGCAGATAAAGATACTGCTTTAACACCCTCAGTGCTCTTGCAGGAACTTCTTTTTTTATTGGCAGACCACGCTTCAGATTTTCCAACATGGTTTCTTGGTTTGTGTTGATGTTCAAGAAAACATTGCACAACTGACCGACTCATCAAACCAGTGAATTTCTGTCCTCATGCAATCTAAGTTGGCATGAGAACTATCTATCAAATAATTATGCTTATCAATATACCATGATAAAGACAGAATGCGCTCAATCACTTAGAAAGATAAATCAAAAGTATGAAACAGATACATAAACCATGCACAGCTTGGCTTTCCTTTTTTTTTTATGGATATGCAGAGATAAATTGTTAGAAGGGGAGCCTTGGCGCAACGGTAAAAGTTGTTCTCATGTGACCTTGAGGTCACGGGTTCAAGACGTGGAATGAGCCTCTTGCAAAAATACAAGGTAAGACTGCCTACTTTAGGCCATTGTGGCTTGCCCCTTCCCCGAACCCTACACTGGCGGGAGCTTTATGCACCGGGGCTGCCAGAGATAAACTGTTATTGGGCGTAAACCACAGAAATCGTTTGTTCATTTGAGGAACCATTTCCTATGCTATTTGCAAGGGCATCTGCTCCCAATGTTTGTGTCACAAGGGAATGAGCGGGTTGTTTAGGAATTGCCGAAGCTGTAGTTTCAGTGCTCAGCATGTGGACAACATCTGACATAGTGGGTCTATCAGCTGGATTTTCTTGCACACACAACAAACCCACTTGAACGCATCTTAAGTTTTGTAGCTCATGAAAACTTGGTGATTCGCTTAGCGTTGAATCCATCAAATCCAAGCTCCTTCCTTCTTTCCAACATTCCCATGCCTGCAACATTAATGTAACACGTTTAAACATAATATTCAGTAATCATGTAGGTTAAGTCCATTTTAACAAAAGAAAAAGGCATTTATCTTAATTCTTACATACGTTAGGAGGTCTGAAGATTCATCAACACGGTTGAAGCCTGTGTTCCTTCTACTGCTTACTACCTCGAGCAGTAGAACTCCAAAGGCAAAGACATCTTATTTTTCTGAGAAAAGACCCCTCATTGCATATTCGAGAGCCATATAACCACTGCCAAGAATATAATTTGGTCATCTTGAAGTATTGGACATGTAATAACTCCAATTTTTACAAATATATTTGAATTAGTAAAAATAAGAAGTTAAAATTTTGAAAACAAAACTAGAAATTGAAGTTCTGAGAAAATCCATTTTTATAGAAATGGAATCAAGAATTAGGATATAAATATTTGAAATATACTCAAAAAATTGAGTCAAATGACTATAAGGATGCTAAATTTGGAGTTCAAATGAAAAGTCCGTATTTTTCTTAATTTTTGAATTGAAAGGACAAAATAATAATTTTACTTTTTAGTAGGAGGCGCAAAAGTTACGTAAGCATTAAGGTCAGCAATAATGCAAGTCAAGCATAAGCCAACACTCAGCCCCTAGTGGAGGTAGTGGAATTTCCTCTCCCCATTTTAATATTTTTGTGTGGAATTTAGATTAAAATAAGAAATTAATTAAAATTTCCAAAATTTGCCTATAAATAGGCTAAAAAATTTCATAAATTCCTCCACAAAATGCCCTAACTCCCCCTTTGATCCCAGTCTCTCCCTCCTCCTCCCACTTTTCTTCTTTCTTTCTCCTCTTTCTCTCTCCTCTCTGTTTCACTAGAGGCGCGTCCCTAGATGCATCCAATAGCCAAACCTTTGTCCAAACTCAAGGTGTGTCCAGAAAAGTGTCATCCTTGACAAGGAGGGTTTCCTCCCAGAAACGCTAAATTGAATTAACCATCCAAATGAAGCAACAATTTCAATGATCTGAACCCTTACAAAGGTGTAAAAAGACCTGATCTACAAAAGCCCTAAGGTTATTAGCCGATCCACCAGTCAATTGGCCTACAAATCTAAACTTATTTCTTCTCCGGCAGTGACATCTCTCCGGTAGAGTTTTCTTGTTTTTTCGGCAATATCTTCTCTTCTGGACACTTCCAGGTAGGCATCCTCTCTCCCCTCTTGCTTTTCCAGTATACTTTACAGAAAATAGGTCACTGGATTGGTTTTTCCTGCATGGTTTTTCAGTGAAACTAGTACAGGTCAACATGGTGTGGAACTCCATTAAGGATGACTTAGATGAGGAATCTGAGCCATCCAATGGATTCAAGAGGGCCCAAAACCCTTAGATCTGAAGTTATAGTTAAATTTCTGAACCTGGTTAATGGAGATTTGGAGAAGGTTGATCTGATGGTCTAGATCGGACCGTCTCAATGATTTTTTAGTGATTTGTATCCAAGATGCAGTAGAAGAATGCTGAAGCAAACGACCCCATGGGTGCGCCCCCGCGGACGGTGCGGTCATTAACCGACTACAAAGCACCTGTGTTCTGGAGATGAAGATGAGTCCCGCACTATCTTTTCGCATTCTCACTGTCCAAATTGACTCTGGACCGTTGAAATGATAAAAAGAAATCTTTAAAATTAAATTCCAAACATAATTTAACTCCAAATTGAGATCGGAAAGAACCATTGAATTCCTCTTCAAGTCTAGAATATATTGAATTCATATAATTGAATATTTATATACTGTTTTTATTTATCTATAGCTAAGATCATACTAATAAGGTTGGAACATACTCAAAAAGATATTAAAATATTGATTTGATCCATTAGATGGATTGAGAACATCCCAACACCCCAGAAAAGCATGTTATAGTTAGAGTAAAACAATTACACATGGATCAAAGATTATAATGAAAATAGATATCATAAATCTGGACTATTGAAAATAATAGAAATATTAAAAATTCAATTCTGAACTCAATTTAACTCCAAATTAAGATCAAAAAGAGGCATTGGATTCCTCTTGATCTTGATCAACAACTGTGAACTATTGATCAAAGAAATCTATAACGATCAAAATCAATGAGATGTATATGAAGAATTAGGATTAGAAAATACTTAGATCTAATAGATTAGAAGTTAATCTAACTATCAGATTTATAAGATCAACAGTTAGAAACACTATATGAAAGAGATAGATGAAAGAACACAAGGAGATCTGGATCCTTAATATTAATCAAGCAACAAGAATGAAAAGATCAGACAAATCCTGAAAGAAGATGGATATAATCAAAGAAAGATAAATACAATATTATATAAATTATGATAGATAATAACAGTATGTATGAATTGACAAATTTCATATGTCGATCCAGATTACAAAAGATCTTAAGGAGTGGGATTACCACATTTGAGGTAGGTGGAACCTTAAAAATGTCCATTACTTAGATTTCCTATGAAGGGATATTTTCCAGTAGAGGCTGGATGATTATTCAACCCAGTGTAGTCTGGGTATGAATATTATGGTATTATTATTAAAGATATTAATTATTTTTCATAATTTTAACCATTTATATATATAAAGTATTATTGTGAGTTGTTGGGGAATATTCATGGAAGATTTTACATGAGAAATTATATGATAGAGTTATCAATCATAGTATGGTTTATGAATATTGAATTACTTAATTTATATGGAATATGATGGATATGAATATTAGATTTATGAAAGGTTTATTGAATTATATATTGTGTTATAAATTCCATATGCTTCTTAAATCTCTTACCAAGCATAGCCTACTAGGATATTGTAAATGTTTGAATGTTTACAATATCTCACATAGAGATAGAAAAGAGTGGATAGATATGACATGGGAATACAACAACCATACTATTGATCAAGGTTATGTACAAGTTTGTATTATAGTTTGGATTTGTGTACTTTGGACGTCATATGTAATAAATGGGTTGTATATGTGAACCACTAGATAGATCTTGCAATTTTTAATAAATAAATTTTTATTGATTATATTAGTAGAAATATATGTTATATACAAAATATGTATATATATATAAGAGTATGAAAGTGATATGTGGGTTTTTAGAAATGAATTTCAAAGAAAATGTTTCCACTATTTAAATTTTTTACAAACAAGGCTAGCCAGCTTTTGAAAATAAACATGAAAAAGTGTTTTAAAAACCCGGTTCGTCTCAATTGGTATCAAAGCCAAGTTCATTGTGGCAACCCCAAAAATTTTACTATTGTATGATGAAGGTATGAGTTTTCTAGGAGAATAACTTTTCATGCAATTAGAATGAAGAACTAAAAGATACATAATTGGATTATACTCAGAAAATGGAATCCAACGACCCAAAGAACGCTAAAAATGGAGTCCGGATGAGGAAGTTATGGGACTTCAAAGTCAGGGCTATTTTGGTAATGGCACCCCCTTATCGCATGATTTGTTCTCAAAGAGAACATACCTGACAACCTTAACCCTAGCGTTCAATGCCTCTCCCCCCTTCTATCTTGCGTACCTTTTTACCCTACTGGCAACCCACAAACTCTGGCAACCAGATGCCGATGTCCCACCATCTTCACCATCTTTGGTTGCTTGGGGCTACCTTTCACTGAGCAGTTCACTCCTTTCCCCATGGAAGACACCATCCCCATCAATCCGAGCACGATCACAAAACCCTATCGGGTTTTCACGCTACAAAATCACCAACAAACACCCATTGTTTTCGGCAATCCCCCAAGCAACCCCATCCATCCGATCTCCCCCTACCAACAATCTGCAAAACCCAGCAACAACAACCTTGATCTCCGGCGTCACCAGAAACCCCAGATCCCTATCATTTTCCTCTCTCTATTTCCCTTCACTTGTAAAACCCAGATCTCTAGAGTACAACCCCTGCATCCAATCTCTTTCCCCATAGCTGGCAAACATTTTGTTCTCGCAGATCCTCATTCCCACTCATAGGGAACGAGCACACAGATCTCCCCTATCTTCAGCATGCCCAGGTCTCAATGGATCTCACTCTCTCTGCACTTTTCTCTCTCTTAGATCTGTCCCCTGTTTTCTCCGTCAATCGAGCTCAGCCAAACCCATCACCTGAAACCCCAAATTTCTCCTTTCTTTCCCCGACAATGATGTTGGCCAGATCTGAATGCCTGTAAAGGAAAAACACTCGATAACCCTCTTTCCCTTGTCTTCTCCATGGTACTAGCATGGCCAGGTCTTTAAGCCGGTTGGCTTGTTCAAACCCACCAAAGATCGCTGGATTTTTCCCCTTCGTCTTCGTTTTCCCTACGGTTTCCAGTGACCTGGAACGGGCAATGCATAATTCGGCCACCTCCACCACCAGTACCCCATTTCCATCCCTCTTTCCCTTGACTCTAACGAGTTAGGGCAGAGTAAACTCGCCGAGTCAACTGGCCCCTGACTCGTTAGGAGAAACTTAGTTGACTCAGTTACCCATTTTAAACCTTGAACTTCAAACTTGGATTCTGATCAATCCAGGAAGAGTTTTAGAAATCTGAGAGTACCATCGCAATCCTTTGAACGTGAGGAACAAAATCCATCTTTCTAATTCTTGATCCAGGAAGGCCCAACTGGTGAATTTACCCAACCATTGATCGAGGGTCAAACCATTGAATCTGTGATGATCTGACTTCGTTTTTCCAATCCAAATAATCTATCATGACCATTAGGAAGTGTAGACCAAGAATCTGATCAGAGATTTAGGATCAAAAGATTGATTAGAGAGATTTCACTGATGTTGATCAATGGTTGAGATCAATCTAGGATCCATGTATGGAAATTGATCAAGTTCTATGATCATAATCAATGTGACTTATTCAATTAGATTGTTTAGTTAGAAGTTACTAATTGATTGTTTGATTTGGAGGGTCTAGGTAAAAATGAGGATTTTACCAACGTGAACGGATAGCGATCAATGCTAGTGGAATTGAAGAACACATTACATGAGGTAGGTGGAATTTAAGATGGTATGTTTAAATAATAAGATGCATGTTCTAAACATGATCTTATTTCTAATTATGGATGTTATGAAACTAAAATAGTATGATTGATATTCGACATGCTTTAAATTGTAGTGATCAAAATATTGTTAATTAAAAGAATTGCATATTATAATTTATGCTTATGACTAGTACATCATGTATGTGAATTGTGAAATTATGTTTATGGTACATGGGTACCATGTCAGTATTGATGATGTATGAATCTAGGTTTATAGGATACATCCTTGGTGGATTATCACCAAGTAAGTGAGGATTGTGCACTATTATTTTCTCAGCAATCCTAAATAATATTTTAAATCATTTTTCATGCAATTCCAAAGAATAGAGTGATCAAATTAGATATAAGAAACATGATTAAAGTAGTTTTTCAATCTTAGTTCCATAGTTTCATGCTAAAACATTTCAGATAGTATCCATATAAAACATATACGACTTTAAACATGCATTTTTTAAATGGTTGTATCATCATAGTAATCTCAAGTAAATTGCAACATAGAACAATTCCCTAAATCACATGTAAACATAACTTGAGAATTATGTGAAAGATCTACTAACTTGATAAATCAAATGTCACAAGATCCTCAAAGTATTGAAGTAATCATCAATTAAATCACGAACGTCGGCAATCCCAAACTGACAACATTATCATGTCCACATATGCACCCCAGCGAACATATCAGCCGGTTGGTCATGAGTACTCACTTAAAGACCATCATCAAGCCCATCTACGTGGGGTCACAAAACAGAAATCCTATGGCACACTATGCTCATGACCATATCAATGAGTCGTGTGCACTTGGTATCTAGGTGTCAGCCACCATAGCCTCCACAGTGATTACAGATACGTCTCGAAAGGGTGACGTGACCACCTCCAATGGTTGTTCCTACCACAATAGTCTAGAAAAACGATGTCACTTTGGGCATGGATACCTTCCACCTTTGGTGGTTAAAGGTCAGGAGGCCACCCCATACAACCTCTTAGCATAGTGTCCACTGGGCTCATTAGCTTGAACAAACATATATCTCAATCCCAAATGATCTTAAATCATATAAATATATATCTCATGCAAAATCATGCATTTATTTAACTCAATATCAAAACATGGGATGGATGCATTTTAAATATCATCATTTCTTTCAAAGGCACTCAACTACGTGTAATGAACAACATCATTTTTGTTTTTCATACAAAAACATGCATCATGGCTACGAAGATACATACATACATACATATATATATATATATATAGTTCACATGTCTCATTTGCAAACATTACATTCTTTACAAGATTAAAACAAGGTAACATGATGAAGTGTAAGTTTCATGATAGTCAAGTAATCTGAAATAGAAAATATGATAAACTAAGATTTGATTATTCAAAATCTCAAGGGCAAATAGATGTTAAAACCACCTACCTCTTAGGCAAAATTCTTAGTTTCACTAAGTTCCTCCCTCAACTCAACTTACTGGCTAATATTCTTTGTTGATGTTACAAAGTTCTTGTCAATGTTGAATCATATATAAATGAGTACATTAATTTTTTGTTTTAACCAAAGTCTAACGGTTTAGGTTATGATGAACCATTTAATTTTCCACTGATCATGTATTACATAGAGGGATACATAATCAGTTCAGTCCTAGGTCCATCATCTATTCACCAATTAGTGGTTCACAGTTTAGATTTACATTTACCATTCAAATATCATCACTGATAAACAATCTAGATCCAACAGTTTAATTTGATAAGTCATAGTAATCTGACTTAGTATTTCAAGGTCGGATCCTATGTTCTTAGTTTTTAACCATAAACCCAAGGTCATGATTATTTAGCCAAGGTCCTTGATTTAATGATTCTCTTAACGATCCACGTTGTTTGAGTGATTGAGTTGGCTATTATGATTCAAATCTCATTAACTAGAATCCAAAAGACTATTGGAGTTCTAATGACTTAATAAACAATGTATGTAGTGGCAATCAATGGTCCTCATTCAATCCATCAATTTTCTAATAATTAATGCCCTAATCTTTTAGAATTTCAGAGTATGTTTACTTAATAAGGGTCAAGGTACGTAACAGTGGCATTTGATTACCAATCATACATTGCTAGGTTCCTCTTCCATCACTGTCCAATCGAACGACTAGATTGTTCAATGGATGTTTATCCAAATTCCATAATTTATATCACATTTAAGCCAATTCAAGGTTTAGAAATTCATTTATGGCATCTGATCTTTGATCAGACATCACAGGGTTCTTGTTTAAATAGTGACAGATTGGAAGGCCTAGATCATCCGATTTGTTTCACTTCACAATCTTAAAATTTTGACTCATCCTATCATTTGTAAGGATGAGGAACTCAATGGCAGTATCTAATCATCGATTAGATGTTGTCAAACACTATTTACATAGTAACATATCTAATGGTCCAGATTGTCTAATCTATTATCCCACACATATTGGCATTCCAGTCACATCCTAGCCAAAAACGGTTTGTGTTTAACCATTTTTAAGCATAATTTACAATTTGGACTGTCGAATCTAGCAATAGAGGTGCAAAATGGTCGGATCTGCCACCATAACCCTCGGATCAATGATTAGAACGTTAATCGAATGGATACAACTCCTATCAGCTATTGATCAACGATAATTAAGGCCTATTTTATACTTATCTAAGTGCATATTTAAAATTTAATCGTTGGATCATCCGTGGACAGGGGTTCAAATGTTCGATCACTCTTGTCCAAGCTCCAATCGGATGATCGGAACCTCAAACAGGTGGATCAACACTCCTACAGTGCTGTTCATCAGTCCTAAATCAAGCAATCTCAGTTCAAATAGAGCTAATCTAAGATTTGGTAATGTTTTTCAACAAAACAATTGAAATCTACATGCAAATCAATCTAAAACCCTAGATCTAGCATAAAACAGCATGAATCTAGCTAAAACATGGAATGCACGAGTTGGGTTTTGGAATTCCTACCTCACAGTGGGTCTCTGGCCTTCTTCCCTGAATGTATTTGTCAGATTGATCATTGTTTTCTAACGATGATCTTTGAGTTCGTCGTGTGTCAATCTCTTATCTGATTGAGCACCAAGAACCACTCGAATCACTCAATACACATAGGGTTTTTGTTCAACTCTTCGTGCATAGCAAGATGATTGGCTTGGATCATCAATCCGAGCTGTTGTCTTCTCCGACAATGACTACAAAATTCGGTAAACCTAGAAATCCTTGCCCCTATCTCACTTGCACGCCTGCCTACTACGGAAGCTTCATCTCTCTCTCTCTCTCTCTCTCTCTCTCTCTCTCTCTCTCTCTCTCTCTCTCTCTCTCTCTCTCTCTCTCTCTCTCTCTCTCTCTCTCTCTAGCACGATCTAGGTTTTTTTCCTTCTCCCTCTCTCCTTTCCTTTTCTTTCTCCTTCTCCCTCCTCCTCCTCCACCAGAGTCGCGTTTATCCTCCTAGGCATGGTTCCTCTTTCATTTTTTCATTTTTTTTTTTTGTCAGGTTTGGGAAGGCAGGCCGACTACTGCGTCGAGTTTCCTTAAGTTGGGTGGAGGGGGCACCTGTATCAAATACGGCCCCCTCTGTTTAAGTTCCCTTTTTTTTCTTTTTCAAAATTGCCCTTCATTAACTTCACATATCTTCTTCATCCGAACTTCGATTTTAGCAAACTTGGTATCATTTGAATTTTTTTTTTGAATACAATCCAAAGGTGAAGGTATTGGGGTCTAATTTGATGTCTTTCAAAAGGTCAATTCAGTGAAATTTAAAAATTAATTTATAATCCTTTAAAATAAAATTAAAAAATTAGGATCGTTACAGTAGGGAAGATCTCCTAGCACCCTGTATCGGGCCTCTTCCTCATCACTCCCCAAACCAACTTGAGCTGCCTATTCCACTTGCGCACCAGCTGGCATCCCTTCTCCAGCATTGTTCTTCATCTCCTCTATTCACCACATGTCCCCAGTTCCCTCGCCGAGGCATCGTTTTCCACTAGGCAGGGATGGATTGTGTGATTCTAGCCTCTCCCTCTCTCTCTCATTTCTCCCAATTTACCTCACCGACGGCATGAAGAAGGATCTGGGTTTTCCCTCTTTCCCCCTCTTCTCCTCCTCTTCTCCTCCATCTCCTCATCATTCCCCTCTGATTTCACCAGTTACCTTCTTTTTTCTCTGTCTTTATCATCATCGATCTTTCCCATTTCCAATAACACCATTCTTTGCTCCTCTTTTCTCCATCCAGCCAATATGCATCACCGGGAATTAGACCTGATGCCAATCCTACCCCAACGTTCTCCTTTGTTAATCGTCTCTTCTCCCCATCTTCCTCTTCTTCCCTCTGTTGTGTTTTCTCCCTTACGGGTTGAAGTTGAAGAAGAGGAACTTTTGTAACAAAATTCCAAAAATGCCCATCTGACTTTAAATAAAATGTCATTTGTGTCCCATTTTTTTTCTTGTTCTTTATTTCATCTTTATGTTTATCCATGCTTTACTTAATCCAAGTTAGTGTTGTGCTTGAATTTGTTTCTAGAATTTGCATTTTTACTTCTTGTTCGTTGTGTGACACAATGATCAAGATATGAAAAATATATTCAGCTTGTTATTATATTTAACTTATGTTGAAGTTACATTGTTATTGATTAGTATCTGTTATGATCTGCTATGTGACATAGCAGTCAAAATAGGGAAGATGCAGTTAAATGTAACTTTCTTTCATTTCATATTGTTTAAATTCAAAATCGAATACTCATGGTTTGGTTGATGAAATTGAATTTTACTTTTGTTAATTTATAATTAAAATTTATATAAACTCCACCTTTTCAAGTTGACTCCCCATGGAATCAACTCAGACTTGTACTAGCTAGACTACAACAACCGTACACTTGCAAAAACCCAACGACTTCCTAGTGATGAAAGAAGCATGAGATAAAATTCCAATTACACAATCTAGAAGTTGTGAAACTAGTGTTATCCATACAATGAAAAAGTAAATATTATAATTGATTGTGAGAACTTCAAGAATATTGTTATGAATATGAGATAACAAAAATGGATGGAGTATATATAAAAAGATTACTATGACACTATCCATAAATCATCTTGGGAAGGTATATTTAGAAAGTCAAGTGCTGTGAATAAAAAGGAATTTTTAGTAAAGGAATAGTTTTTACAAAAACAATAGACAGACTGTTAATGAAAGTTTGAGGAAAGAATTATTACAAGGAGACTATCAGTCAATATCAGGATCTGAAAAGAAAATTTCATTAGAAAAGAATTAGTAAAGAAGTATGATTATCTAGAACAAAGACGAGATAATTACTTCCAAATATTGGAAGAATAGAGATAAAATAATTATTTCCAAAGGTTAGAAGATTGTTACAAAGAACATTAGTCAGATTATCTAAGAATCAATTCAACATGTCACTCTTGGGTAGATAGTCTAAGGACTATCCATATCAGAAAAGATATGCTAAAGCTTATATGCGTTAGAAAGGAATGGGGATGGGAAATAGAAGTTAAGATATAGATAGATGAATATTATAATTATGAACTGGTGAATATGAGAGTTAAAATTTATGATACTAGTCAAAGGGATTAGGAAGTTTGGATAAAATGATAACTTAGTATAAGAGTTATTAATCCTTTTGAAATTCTAGCAAGTATCAGGATAAGTATTTGATAAATTAGCATCATTAGTTAAAGTGTCAATTGTGTTATAATTATGTATTTTGGTAAATGACCTAGAAATGTGAATTATACCTTTGAGGAGAAGGTAATATGAGTTATGAATGAAAAAGAAATCGAGATTTCCTTAAGTGGCAAGCCACATGAGCAAAGTTATGAATGAGATGATTAAAACTCATAAGTGAGTTGTTATGTTAATTTTGAGGAAAAAATTCTTATAAGGGGGAAAAATGTAATAACCCTAGTTTTTACAAATATATTTGAATTAGTAAAAATAAGAAGTTGAAATTGTGAAAACAAAATTAGAAGTTGAAGTTTTGAGAAAATCCATTTTTATAGAAATGGAATCAAGAATTAAGGCATGAATGTTTGAAATACACTAAAAAAATCAAGTCAAATGACTATAAGTACACTAAATTTTGAGTTCAGATGAAAAAACTATATTTTTTTAAAATTTTGAATTAAAAGGGAAAAATGGTAATTTTACTTTTGAGTGGGACCCAAAAAAGTTAGGTAAGCACTGAGGTTAGCAATGATACAAGTCAAACATCAACCAATACTCAGCCCCTAGTGGAGGTAGTGGAATTTCCACTCCTCATTTTAATACTTTTTAGTAGAATTTAGATTAAAATATGAAATTAATTAAAATTTATAAAATTTGCCTATAAATAGGCCAAAAAATTTCCCAAAAATTTCCATAAAATTTTCACAAACTACGCTAACTCCCCTCTGATCCCAATCTCTCCCTCCTCATCCTTCTCCCTCTTTTCTTCTTTCTTTCTCCTCTCTCTTTCACTGGAGGGTACATCCTAGGCACAACTGACAGCCAAACCTCTGTCTACGGTCGAGGCCCGTCCAAAGACTCGTTGTCCTCAATGAGGAGGGTTTCCACCCAGAAACCCTAAATTTAATTAACCATCCAAATTAAGCAACTATTTTAATGATCTAAACCCTTAAAAAGATGTAAAAAGACCTGTTCTACAAAAGCCCTAAGATTATTGGATGATCCACTAGTAAATTTGCCAAAAAATCTCAACTTATTTCTTCTTTGGCACTGACATCTCTCTAGTAGGGTTTTCTTGTTTTTCCAGCAATATCTTCTCTTCTGGACACTTCCAAGTAGGTCTGCTCTCCCCTCTTCCTTTTTAGGTATATTTTATAGAAAATAGGTCATTAGACTGGTTTTTCTAGCATGGTTTTTCAATGAAACCAGTACTGGTGATCATGGTGTGCAACTCCATCAAGGGCGACTTAAATGAGGAATCTAAGCTGTCCAATGGATTCAAGAGGGCCCAAGACCCTTAGATGTGAAGTTACAATCAAATTTCTAAACCTGGTTAATGGAGATCAGGAGATGGTTGATCTGAAGGTTCAGATAGACCATCTCAATGATTCTTTGTTGATCTGTATCCAAGACGCATTAGAAGAACACCAAAGCAGACGCCCCCTACAAGTACACCCCCACGCGTGGCGCACATGCGACACGATCGTTAACTAACTGCAATGCCGCCTGTGTCCCAGAGACGGAGACACACCCCAACCTGTCTTTTCACATTCTCACTATCCAAATTGAATCTGGACCATTAAAATGATCAGAAATCTTTAAAATTAAATTTCACACTCAATTTAACTCCAAATTGATATTGGAAAGAACCATTAAATTCCTCTTCAAGTCTAGAATCTATTGAATTCATATAATTGAATATTTATGTACTATTTTTATTTATCTATAGCTAAGATCATGCTAATAAGGTTGGAACACATACTCAAAAAGATCTTAAAATGTTGGTCTGATCCGTTAGATAGATTTAGAATATCTTGAAACCCTAGAAAAACATGGTATAGTTATAGTAATACAATTAGACATATGGATCAAAGATTATAATGAAAATAGATCTGATAAATCTCCACTGTTGAAAATAATAGAAATATTAAAAATTCAATTATGAACATAATTTAACTCCAAATTAAGATCAGAAAGAGGCGTTAGATTCCTCTTCAAAAGTACTATCTATGAACCCATAAAAATGAAGATTTAAGTATTGTAATTTTTTATTAATTGAAAAATCTATTACTAATCTCCTTGATTAGTGAGATCAAGGATGATCAGACTTAATGGATGGGATGTATTGATAATCTAGCTATGAGATTACATGAAATTATGTGTTACATAAGTGTGAAAATTTTAAGATCTGGACCCTTAATTGGATGAAAACCCTAGATCTAAAGAGTGAAAATCAAATTTGATTATTGGATAATGATGGACATTTTTTATATGCTTAGTTATCATTTGAATTGTTAAATTTTAGTTTAATTATCTTTGATTTGATAGTAGATTTACTTGATTAGATTTATTTTTGTGATTTAATGTTCATGTTAAGTAACTATGAAAAATTACATGAAAAATGATCAAGGATGTAATTATATGAAATCTAGATTTACTTTCATGGACACTTACAACACAAATGACATAAGCTTAATCCTAGAAATGGCTATTGTAATTAGTAAAAGATAAGGAATGGAATTTACCATATTTTCCTTAGCCCATTTAGGAGAATTATAAACATCCATGAATGACATTATCTGTGTTTATAAACATAAGTTAAAATCAAGTAAAAAAGGGACTTAGGATAAAAGAGCTCATAGAAACCTTATAGAAGGTTGATCAAGTGTCACTCCAATGGACTATGGACATTGTAGTTATAGGGGATATACAAGATCCAAGTGATTTTTCCTTGCCTTTCATTAATGTTTGTTGAGGTCTAAACGCCTTATTACATGAAAATTGTATTAACCACTTTTTGAGCAGACTTTATAAAATTAATAGTTAGAAACACTATTTGAAAGAGATAGATGAAAGAATACAAGGAAATCTGGATCCTTAATATTAATCAAGGAACAAGAATGAAAAAATTCGACAAATCCTGAAAGAAGATAGATATAATCAAAGAAAGATAAATATAAGATTATCTAAAATTATGATAGATAATAACAATATGTATGAATTGACAGATTTCATACGTTGATTAAGATCGCAAAAGATCTTAAGGAGTGGGATTAGCACATTTGAGGTAGGTGTAAGTTCAAGAATGCATTTTATTAATGTGTAAGATCTATGTGATAAAAATGATCTTATGAAAATAATTGTCATTTATAATGCGCATAAAATTGTAGAATTTAATTATTGAATGTTTAGTGACTTAATGAGAATGATATCATGCTTAGAATTATGTGATTACTATTTGATGAGTATATGTTAGAATTAAATTGTCTAATTAGGTTAAATACATAATAACTACTTGGGTACCATTTATATGAATGGTTATCCCTACACTTATATATGAAATTACATCATTGGTATATGAATACCAAAATTAAGGGAAATGGATATCATTTATAATAAATGATTATCCCTAAATTTAATTAATAAACATGGGTATCATTTATATTAAATGACTATCCCTCAACTTCGATTTGAGATTATATCCTCAATATAAGTATACCAAAATATGAGGATGGTGAGGCAAGTTTTTATAAACAAACAAATCTCCTGCTAATATTACTATTACCTTCCATACAAGCATAGAAGCCTGTGGATTTTCTTTTTTACAGGCATAAGGCCTAGGGATACTATGCTAGGAGAGTTATAAAGTTTGGTCATCCACTCTCTGAAATAGATGATGTGATGTATACCATGCCCTAAGTGAGGCTAAAAGTTGGGTGGGGCAATTATGGGAAGGTCTTATCTCTCAATGTGGGTAGTGACATAATATTTTCCACCGTGGCATCAATAGAGTTAATTGGCAATTATCCAAGTGCACTAATATGGGCTGAATTGCAACATAGTAGTCCTTTGTGTATTTTTCCATTATGATGCATGGCATTATAAGATGCCCTATAACATGGCACGATGAAATGCTTGGTAAATGATCATTACTGAGATTTCCCATGAAGGGATAGTTTCCAATAGAGGCTAGATGGTTATTCAACCCAGTGTAGTCTAGGTATGAATATTATGGTATTATTATTGAAGATATTAATTATTTTTCATTATTTTAACTATTTATATATATATATATAAAGTATTATTATGAGTTGTTGGAGAATATTCATTGAAGATTTTACATGATAAATTATATGATAGAGTTATCAATCATAGTATGGTTTATGGAAATTGAATTACTTGATTTATGTGGAAGATGATGGATATAAATATTAGATTCATAAAAGGTTTATTGAATTATATATGGTGTTGTAAATTCCATATGCTTCTTAAATCCCCTACCAAACATAGTTTGGTGGGATATTGTAAATGTTTGAATGTTTACAATATCTCAGATAGAGATAGAAAAGAGTAGATGGATACTACAGGGGAATACAACAACTATACTATTGATCAAGGTATTGTACAAGTTTGTATTGTAGTTTGGATTTGTGTACTTTAGACATCATATGTAACAAAGGGGTTGTGTATGTGAACTACTAGATGGATCTTACTATTTTTAATAAATAAATTTCCATTAATTATTTTAGTAGAAATATATGTTATATACAAAATATGTATATATGTAAGAGTATGAAAGTCGATTCAGGTTTTTAGAAATGAATTTCAAAGAAAAAGTTTTTGCTATTTAAATTTTTAAATTTTTTACAAACAAGGCTAGCCACCTCTTGAAAATAAAGAAGCCATGGAATCAAGTAATAAAAATATTACAACATGTAGTGGTGTAATGTAAGGATATTCAAGTTTAACCTGAAGTCTTAAATAAACATATATGTTTATAAATAAAATACCCTAATACTAGTATATGATTATTATTCACTTGTATTGAGTGAAATAGGGGAAGTTTAAGAGAAACAAATGATAAATTAGAAAATATGATGGAAAAAGTCTAGAAGATTAATTCCAACCTTTGTAGGAAAGGTAAAATGGGAACTTTTGAAGAATAGGTGCTAGAATTAGAGAAGAATGCTAGGATTATTACAAACTCTAAAATAATAATAATAATAAAGAGATAAAATTGCAACATATATAATACAATAAGTAATAATAATGATAATTAGACAAATGGATCTAATTACCAAAATATAGATGAAATCACTTGAGAAGAATTCAAGGAATAATGAGTATTTTCTCTCCAAAATTAGTAAAGGTGAAGAGTTTCAACAAAGGATAACTAAATAGAAGATAAAATTCTAGAGTATAAAGAAATGACCTTTAAATTTGAGTAAAATTACATGACAAATGAGACATAGAGATATAGTAAAATGGGAAAATATAATACCAAAACTTCTTAAGAAAAACAAATAACCCCAATTTTTACTAATATATTTGAATTAGTAAAAATAAGAAGTTGAAATTTTGAAAACAGAACTAGAAGTTAAAGTTCTAAGAAAATCCTTTTTTTTATAGAAATGGAATCAAGAATTAAGACATGTATATTTGAAATATACTAAAAAAATCAAGTCAAATGACTATATGTATGCTAAATTCCAAGTTCGGATGAAAATTCATATTTTTCTTAAATTTTTAATTAAAAGGGAAAAATGGTAATTTTACATTTTAGTGGGACCAAAAAAATTAGGTAAGTGCTAAGATCAACAATGATGCAAGTCAAACATCGGCCCCTAGTAGAGGTAGTGGAATTTTTACTCCCCATTTTAATATTTTTGAGTGAATTTTAAATTAAAATAAGAAATTAAATAAAAATTCTAAAAGTTGCCTATAATTAGGCCAAAAATTTTCCCACGAAATGCGCTAAGTTCCCCTCTGATCCCAATCTCTCCCCCCTCCTCCTCCCTCTTTTCTTCTTTCTTGCTCCTCTTTCTCTCTCCTCTCTCTTTCACTGGAAGGCACGTCCCAGACGCTGTCTAGAGTTGGGGCACTTCTAGAGATATATCATCCCTGATGAGGAGGGTTTCCACCCAAAAACCCTAAATTCAATTAGCCATCTAAATGAAGCAACTATTTCAATGATCTGAACCCTTAAAGAGATGTAAAAAGACCTATTCTATAAAAGCCCTAAGATTATTGGATGATCCACCAAAAAATTCATCGAAGAATCTCAACTTATTTCTTCTCCGGCACCGACATCTCTCTAGGAGGGTTTTCTTGTTTTTTTCGAAAATATCTTCTCTTTTGGACACTTCTAGGTTGGTCTCCTCTCTCCCCTCTTCCTTTTTTTTTATATATTTTATAGAAAATAGGTCACCATACTAGTTTTTCTTGCATGATTTTTTGGTGAAACTAGTACCAGTGAAGATGGTGTGGAACTCCATCAAGGACAACTCATATAAGGAATCTAAGCTATCCAATGGATTTAAGAGGGCCCAAAACCCTTAGATGTGAAGTTAAAATCAAATATCTGAACCTTGTTAATGGAGATTTGGAGATGATTAATCTGATGGTCTAGATCGGACCGTCTCAACGATTCTCTGATGATCTGTATCCAAGACGTAGTAGAAGAAGATCGAAGCAAACGCCCCCTAACGGCACGCCCCCCATGTGTGGCGCACGTGCGACACGATCATTAACTGACTGCGACATTGCTTGCATCCCTAAGACGGAGACACAACCTGCCCGTCTTTTTGTGTTCTCACTGTCTGAATTGAATCTGGACTATTGAAATGTTAAAAAGAAAATCTTTAAAATTAAATTCCACACTCATTTTGACCCCAAATTAAGATCGAAAAGAACCATTGAATTCCTCTTCAAGTCTAAAATCTATTGAATTCATGTACTATTTTTATTGATCTATAGCTAAGATCTTGCTATTAAGGTTAGAACATAATAATAAAAAGATCTTAAAATGTTGATATGATCTATTAGATGGATTCATAACATCCCAAAACCCCAAAAAAACATGTTATAGTAAAGCAATTGGACATATGGATCAAAGATTATAATGATAATTGATCTAGTAAATATGGACCATTAAAAATTAAAAAATTAAAAATTCAATTCTAAACTCAATTTAACTCCAAATTGAGATTAAAAAGAGGCGTTGGATTCCTCTTGAAAGTACTATCTCCAGAACCAATTAAAATGAAGATTTAAGTACTGTAATGTTTTGTTAATTGAAAAAACTATTACTAATCTCATTGATTAGTAAGATCAAGGATGATCAGACTTTACGGATGGGATGTATTGAGTACTATATAATTTGGATTGTGTAATGCGGAAAATATATTGTAATAATACAGGGGTTGTGTATGTGAACCACTGGATGGATCCTAATGTTTAATAAAAGTATTTCTATTGCTCTTCAATGAAAATTTAATTTTGGTAAAAAATCTATGTATGATATGTAAGTTGAAGTGGCACTTAGGTTTTTACAAATCAATTTCAAAGAAAAAGTTTTTATGCTATTTAATTTTCAAAATTTTTCACTACGAAGGTCTCTGTCTTTGCAAAACACTTGTAAAAATGTGTTATAAAAATCCAGTTCATCACACTTGGAGTCCATTATTTTACTTTAACGAATGGTCATTACCTTTCCAAGATCTTTTCTTATATGATGGTTAAAATGATAATTGTTGATCCCTAGGTTAGAATCACAAGCATAATTTGTGGAGCAATGGGACATGACCCACTTATTTACAAATATTCACTAGTGACAGATAACTTTTGATCCAATTATAAAGCAACCCCAACTCTCCCTAAATTGAGATCACTATGAACTCACATAGTATTGACCAATATTCTAAGTTTTCATGAACATCTATAGCCATTCTGTAAAAACTTTGTAGGGCAATCTATTTAAATGAGAAACGTGGACCCAGATTCTCAAGCACAAAGTTGTACCGCACAAAGAAATTCGAGACTAACGCACACCAAGGTGCATTAAATGAGTAGCATGGATGACCATTTGTGACTCCAAGTGGAGTCGACCACTCCCATTATGTTGCAACAACAAAGTCTGGCACCAGTAGCAGTAGACGCCCTCAAATTGCTTCAAAGCAATCTGGCACCAGTGAGTTCAGACAATCTATTGATCCCAAAATAGGAGTTTAGGACCAATGGCGTTGGACAACTTCATTCGTTTTAAAGAATGAAGTCCATCACTAGTGGCATTGGACAAAGACTTCACTTAAGGTGGAGTTGGACAAGTCAGCGGTGGACAAACTCCTCTCAAAGTGCTAGTGTTAGACATTCACAAAATGGAATTGGATAACCTCTTAGATGATGTGGCACTAGATGCTCCCATTTTTTAGATAAAAATCAACCAACAATGGCTGCCTAGTACCAACCCCATGGCGATGGTTACATAATAGCACTAGGCAATGGTGTATCAACCTCATTGTCTGCCCAAAAACTGTTTGTGTGCCCAAATCTATATATAAGGATTCTCCCCTTCACTCTAAGAGATCAAATTAACATTGAATTCAAATTACATTCCAGGAACTCTCTCTCTCTCTCTCTCTCTCTCTCTCTCTCTCTCTCTCTCTCTCTCTCTCTCTCTCTCTCTCTCTCTCTCTCTCTCTCTCTCTCTCTCTCTCTCTCTCTCTCTTGGTTTAGATATGAGCATAGGTGCAGTCATGTCTTATGTCTAGGGGTTACATCTATGACCACTATTGTCCCCACCCCCACAATCCAAAGCTTAGATGTTGATTATTTTATCGCAAGTGCAAGGGCTATTGTAGTATAGCTAATGTAATTACAGATCAATCCTATGGGTAAAAGATGAAGTTTTAATAAAATTTAATTATCTAAAAATAAAAAACAACAAAAATTAACTAAAAATGGATTATAAACTAAAATATATTTAAATACTAAAAATTACAAAAATCCAAATTAAAAAACACGAGAAAATTTACTAGAAAACAATTAAAATCTACTTCCCTTACTTAATTTTTACAACATTCTTCACATTTAATATCAGAAACTTCGATCGGCCATCATCAATCTCTTACTGATAACTATGATTGAATATCTGATGGCTAGATTGAGCAAAGTCCCCAAAATCTAGAAGATCTAGGCTAAAGAATAAATTTGAGTTTTAACATTTCGGATATGATTTTTGGGTTTTAGATTGAAGATCGAACTCAATGGATAAGCTAGGAAGTGTCCTAAGAATAAGATCCGATGAGGTATTTGAAATCTAATGTGAAAAAGATCAGAATTGAAGCTATCTTAGTGGTTTAAGCTAAACCGTTGATTCAATTATGCTTGAATCAATCAAGATCTAATATCTGAAATTATCCGAGAATAAATAGAACTTGAATAACACAAAACAAGGATAAAGAAAAAGACAACATAGACTAAAAGACAAAATGGGACATTTCCTTTTCTACTTCTTCTTCCCGTAATAGTAAGACGAGAAAAATGCGAGGAACTGCTTCAAGCGGCTCCCTGTGTTGTTTGAAACATGGAAACAGAAAGGGAACATAGGATTGAAGGAACCCAACTTGGGTTATCTATTATGGCGAAGGGAAAGATGCTAGAAAGTGAGAAAGAGAGGAAGACAAGGAGTTGGGGACAGAGAAGGAGCTGATAGAGGAGATGATGGGCTGGGCAGTCTAGCATCTAAAGAAGATAGATGAAGCAAAAGAGATAAATGTAGGGAAGAAAAGGTGCTGGTCAGCGAGAGAATGGAGTTTACGGTTGGCGCGGTGAATAGGGAAGGAAACATAGCCGGTGACTTGGGTGGTGGAGCGCTGGTAAGAAAGAAACGAGAAGGAGACGAGGGTGAAGAAGAGACAAAGTGAAAGAGGGGGAGGTGCGGCCGGTGGAAGAAAGAGGAAAAGATAGCAGTGAAAGAGGGAGTGCGGGGTTTGGGAGTGCCGTCGTCTGGGTGGTGTACGATGCGGTGTTGGTCATGTGTAGAGAGAGAGAAGAGGGAGAGGTCACCACCCTCCTAGCCTTGCTAATCTTTTACTTCAAATTTCTTCCCCTTTTATAAATCTTCCAAAGGAGTTTGTTTTTGATTCAAACTCCTCTTCTTCTTCCTTATCCATTTATGTTTCCCGATGATACTTAATTTCTTCTTTTTCCAAGAAGATTTTTCATCTTGATATAATCTATGTAAGTTGACATGGATAATCCAATTTTGAATTGATTGACCTACAACACACATGACCAAATTAGAATCATCTAAACCATTCATTACTCCTCTAATTAGTTCTGACGATCATCTGACTATTAAATTTTGCAATTGAACAATTGGATGGCCAAATAGAGCTAGAATGCAAAATTTTATATAAAATCACAAAAGTAATTGCTTAGATGATCTAATTAGATGCTATACTAAGGGTATTTTGTTCAAAATTGAACATTTAACATTAGACCATCTATGCATGAGTCTAGATTATCTTGGTTTTAGTCATGGTATTGTTACCCAAGGGATTGACCAACTAGGCATAGATCACCCAAGTCTAGGCTAACCATTGGCTAAACATTAAGTCATAGATCATGTTGACAAATTATCTACATAACTCAGTTTAAGCATAAGCTTCTACACCTCATTAGGTATGAATTATGGTCCTTGAGGATGCCTAAGGCTAGGTACGTCCTCATCAACATCATATAGGCCCATATCTTACACATCTTGGGAACCTTGTGACATATTGTTACTTGGACCTTTTATGACTAGCTATATCTTGCTTATGGTCCATAGTAAACTTAATGGCTCATGTAAGACCTTCTTCAAGGCTCAACTAGCCTTACGCATGTAATCAAAGAATGTGACGTACAATCAAAGGTTTTCTTTCTTTATTGACATGCAATTTATAATCCTGTGTTGTGGATATGTATTGGATTGCAATGACGTACGATAATGTTTTGGCCCTTTTTTTTTTTTATTGAGAGAGAGAGAGAGAGAGAGAGAGAGAGAGAGAGAGAGAGAGAGAGAGAGAGAGAGAGAGAGAGAGAGGGAGGGTGATATTTAAGAGGTAAAGAAGTAAAATTAAAAATGGAACCCTCCGTTAACGATCATGTGAACCATGATCCGTGGCTTAGTTCACCAAATCTTGAAGTCCACACGTCCTTTACACGCGAAACAAACTCTTCCTGTCAAAAAGCAAAAAAGACAGAAATAGCACACCCTCCCATTAAGAATTGCCAACATGCTGTCTCTTAATTTGGCAAGTAAGGGACGACAAGTTAAAAGCAAATTGGGAGGCAAACTGTAAATAGCAATGTCATACTTTTTAAAGGTAGCATTAAAACTTGTAGCTAAGCCAAGTTACTAACCAAAATATGAAAATGAGAAGTAGATGAAAAACTCTAGTGGATCCTGCTTTTATTCATTAGCCTCTTTACAAATGATTCAAAGGCTGTAATTCTAGGTGGCTTTGGTGTTTTAATTTCGTACTTTATTCTCTCTGTGCATTAAACTCCGCATAACACAAACTGATTATTGTGTACTGTAGAAAAACGACAAATACATGACTGTGTATAGCAGGTAAGAAGTAGTGTCTTCCGTAGCCCCGGAGGCAGTCTTGTTCCTTCTCTTCGATCTCAGTCTTCCATTTATCCGACAATATCCCGCCCACCACTGCAGTTGCCTATGGCTCTAGGCAACCACAGACACATCCATGTTCACTTAAAGGAATGGAATGGTTGTGAGTCACTCCGAAGTACTTGTAATGAAACTAGTATGATAGGGACTAACGAGCGAGATTATTTTGTGTTATTTAGTTGAAGTGAGCAACTTGCCTTCCTCGATTTCTTTTTCTTTTTCTTTTTTTCTTTTCTTTTTTCTTTTTTGATGTTGGTAACTTTTGAACAGTTAGAGCGATTACAAGAGATCCAGCTAATCACCAAGGGTAACAACTACAAAGGAGACCAACATCGCGGAACAATGGTGAATACACTACTCACATATATGTACACACACTTAGTTTCAAACTCGTGACCTTCACAATTGAGGCTCACTTTTGCGACACTAGAGAAGCTCACACACTCTTTTATTTGTATTTGCCCTCATTTTTTTATGTATCACCCCTTTGTAGATGATCCTAGCCAATATTTTCTTGAGTTGCAGTTGCAAAATAAATGGCTAAAAATATCACCATCTTTTTTATTATTAAAGAAGCAATAGACGAGAATCTCAAAACTTGGCCCCTCTTAGTCATGGTTCAACGTTAAAGCAATTCAGATCTTCATAAATCTGAACCCACCTAGAATTATAGCCTTTAAATCATTTATAAAGAGGCCAATGAATAATAGTAAGGGCCCGTGAATATACCACTAGGCTTCTTCTTTTTTTAATTTACTTTTCGTTTTCATCTTTTGGTTAGTAATTTGGCTTAGCTACAAGGCTTAATGCTACCTTTAAAAAGTACCACACTGTTATTTACAGTTTGCGGCCTTTTTTTTTTCTTGAAGAGCTCAAATATTGATAAAATGGGCATGATCTCTAACTGTCACCGGATGACTCGGACAAGAACTTTTTTCTTTCTTTGTTATGCTTGTACGGTGTATTCTTTTTGTCTTTTCCTTCTTTAGAAGAATTGAGAAATTCTATCCAGACTAAATATAGCAGGACCCAGTAGCAGCGCACCCTCCAATTGATACCTGCAAAGGGCATGAGTTGGGCACCCTCCAATTAAAACTTGCCACCTAAGTCCAGCATGAAAAAGTTGTTGGTGACTTGGCAAACAAGGGAACCGAGACTTTGGGCATCAAATAGCTAGCTTTTAAGGAGATAAAAAAAAAAACACGAAAAAACTTTTCTCTTAGGGGGGTTTATTTAACGGCGTATGTATGACATTTTTGAGATATCACGGCATATCTCAAATGTGCAACTTATTTAATTCTGTTATCTATGGCATATGTGAATTATCAGGTTTATTTAACCGCGTTATCTCTACCATATCTGATATATCAACTTTATTTAACCGCATTATCTCTGGCATATCTAAGATATTAGCTTTATGTAACCGCGTTATCTCTGGCATATCTAAGATATCGGCTTTATTTAACTTTTGTTATGTTGATATGTTTGGTGTTATTTCAAATATGCCAAAAGTAGATTCAAGTGTAATGTTTGCTCCTCTTGTAGAGAGAGAAAAATAATAATAATAACTGCATTTTTTAGAAAGAGAACACCTGTGGGTAATGACTAGATGATGCAGGAAAATAGAAACTTCCAGCCTAGAGAGTTCAAGCCCGGGGCAGAGCCTGTGCCCACGACCAAAAGGTGTGAAGTTACTTGCGCTGCCTGCTTCTCTTGTCTGTGGTTCACATGGAATTAATCACAAATTAGGCAATCAATCTTGTCACAAATCATAATGCGCATAAGATTTCTTCAAACAACACATCCCATAGAGATCCTGCTGGCCCCTGCTTAAAGAGGCAATTGCCCATAATCTCATGCACCACGACTCTAACCACTATTTAAATGGCTGGGATCATCCTGTCAGACAGCTTTTGGAACATGGTTTGACTACTGCCACTATTTAACTGATCTGAACCATTTATCTATTGAGTAACATATAAGACTGATGATCCACCGTTAGATTTGGTATGTGGGGTTTTAATTGATTTATTATGCATACTGCAGTGTTTCCATTTCAGATGTTAGTCTGGAGGCCGTGAATTGAAGGGCTAAAGCAATCTGACAGACACCTAGTTCCAGTGCCCGGATCATTGATGACATGTACTAGCATATGGATGGTTTGGATCACTAAATAGAATGGGCCCTAGTTGGGAGGGAAAGAAACCACTTACTTGCCATCTCCATGAATCAAAACAGTAAGGATTCTCATAATTATCTTTACTCAGATGAATGGAACTCAAGGACGCCAAGACGCACCAGCCTTTAGGAATCAAATAACCTGCAAAGCAACAGATGAAACTAACGAAAGTAATCAAAGAACCTGCAAGCAACAGATCAAGCTAATGAACGGATTCACCACTAGGATCATCCGAATGAAAATTCTACAGATTCTTGGCCCACTCAAGGTGGAACCAACCAGGTTTGTTCTCTGCATCTACGAACCAGATAAAATCACTGGCTTCCAAATTAAATAGGCCATCTTCTCACAGATGATCCTGTTTCACTTGGTAAACAAAACAGTAAAAAAGTGGGGCTCACTCTTTCAACTTTCTATCATCTGACATCTTGTATGTAAGAAGTCATACGAAAACACTCCACCTTTGGATGAATCTGAGTCCATTCTATGGATCGTCTGATGATGGACGTAGATCTTAGCTTTTTTCAACTCAGATTTGTGAAGGGAAGCCTTGCCGCAATGGTAGAGTTATCATCGTATGACCTTGAGGTCACGGGTTCAAGGCGTGAAAACAGACTCTTGCAAAATGCAAGATAAGGCTGTGTTCTATTCACCTTTGTAGTCCGCCCTTTCCCCAGATCCCGCATACGAGAGAACTTGGGGCACTGGGGCTGTCTTTTTTGTTTGGAGCATAATCTTGTTCATTTTAAATAGCCTAGATCATGAGTGGCATTTAGCATGACTTCAAGCCAACCCATTAACAAATGACAGTGGTGAACATAACAAGTAAACAATACCTATTTTTGCAGATAAACTCTCACTAAACAGTCCCTAGTTCTCATACTATAACAACACCATACTTCACTCCAAATTAGAGTGCTCTAGCTTTGGAGCCACCTACTCCCTTTGAGATCTTTAGCTAGATCTCATGCCAAATCAAGATCCCATTCTTTAATCAAGACCTCCAGCCAAAGGTCAAACACATGCAACAATAACCTACATATCTTAACTCACTTGTCTACGCATTTAGCAAGCAAACTGCCCCTTAATAAGGAGACACAAGTTTTGTTAGGAAACATGTGATTCCAATTAACAAGGACACGTACAGTCTAGCATCGGACCTTTTCTCGTTAAATATCAATTGATCATTTGCTGGCCATTATTGCACTCAATGCCCAAGATCATCATCGTCTAACCCACCAGATCAACGACCACAATGATGTCCGTGGTGGGCCTCTAAGGACCCAATGATAATGAAGGAAAATGATAGAAAATTAGTCTTCTCAAGATCTTTTAATTATGTTATTTAACAAGCAAATGAGAGTATTCTACATACAATTTTGTAGCATTTGATGCCACACAAATGCATATACAACAAAGGTACCATAAAATCCTTGGGCCTTACGAATATCATGGCATAGATGAATGGCCCAGATCATTGATGAATATCAAGGTGCTAGTTGATATCATGGCATATGTCAGAAATGCAGCTAATTTAACTATGATATCTGAAAGGCATATGTTTCTCATATCTGAGGCATATTTCAAATATTATCAAAGATATCACCAGAAGTATCGCCAGAGATATCATAGAACAAATGCCACATATCTCAGATATCACACAAAATAGCAGAACAAATGCCACATATATCAGATATCACACAAGATATCATAGAATATATGACACATATCTTAGATATCACGGAAGATATCACAGGAGATATGCCAACAAAAACGCCATACATACGCTGTTAAATAAACCCCCCTTAAACTCTGTTTGGTCTCTTCTTAGGAATTTCAGAACTCAAAGAGAGATTAGAAGAAAAGATTTTATACACTAATTAAAATGGAGAGTCTGCACGGCTATTTCGTGGATAAAACAGCTGGACAAGGCCTCCTGAAAATTTCCAGAAATGGTCAACAATATCGAGCAGATCATTGCCTCTAGCAGTTTATCATTTCTCACATTCCTAGAGGTTAATAAACAGGCTGATGGCATTGCCAGGAGAATATCATCATCTGAACAATCCAACATTTTTGTTGGTTAATTGTAACGAAGCTGATTTCAACTTCATTTCCGATCGCAAGCATATGGCATCAGTTGGGGCATTAACATCTTCCCTTCGGCATTGGCCGAGATTCACAGTTTCTCTTTTACTCTATGCCTGCACGGTCACTCTCTTCTGGTTTGCCCATGCGGACTCTCCAATTTCAGCAATGTACACGATCTATTCCTCTAATCTTCTTTGAGTTCTAAAATCTAAAGAAGAGACCAAACAGAGTTAAGTTTTTTCACTCTTTCTAAAGTGTTTCAATCGGTTTTCTCTGCCTTTTCCTTTCATTCTTCTTTTTATGGATTTTCCCTTTTGTTTTTTTGTGCAATGGTAAGGTTGTCCTCGCGTGACCTTGATGTCACAAGTTTGAGGCATGCAAACAGTCTCTTGCAAAAAATACAAGATAAAACTGTGACCCTTGTAGTCTGCTCCTTCCCAGAATTATGCTCATGGAAAACTTCGCCACTCTACCCTTTCTCTTAAAACTAGCAACCGGATTCCGAGCTTTTCAGTTCCCTTATTTGCCAAATTAAAGAAAGCATGTTGGCAAGTCTTAATGGAAAATGTGCTGTTTCTCTCTCTTTTTTTCCTTTTTGACAAGAAGAGTTTGTTTCACGTGTAAAGGACATGGGACCGCAAGGTTTGGTGAACCAAACCACTCATCCGTAGCCATAGATCATGGTTCACCTTTTAATTATCATCCTCTCTCCCTCTCATTTCTGATTGGCGTAGAATAAGAATTGTCTCGCACTCCAAAACTTCATGTGAACGACTGTCGTGCTATGGGAGAAAAATGTTGAAACGTTACATCTAAATAATACAAAATAATCTCGCTTTTTAGTCCCTATCATACTAGTTTCCCTATAAGTACTTCGGACCGACTCACAACCGCAGCCACTCCATTCCTTTCGGTGAAAATGGATCTTAGTTTATGGTTGCCTGGAACCATAACGTCGGTGGCAATTACCGTTATCGTGATAGCCGGGATGTTGTCGTACACATGGAAGGCAGTGAAATCGAAGAGAAAAGGAGCAACACTACCTCCGGGGCCACGGGGATTACCTTTGGTGGGCTACCTGCCTTTTCTAAAGAGAGAGATCCACCAGCAATTCAAAGATGAAGCCCAGATATACGGTCCGGTGATGAAAGTGAATGTTGGGTCAAAACTCTGGATAATATTAAGCTCACCAGAAGTAGCCAAAGAGGCCTTACAGGAGAAGGACATCATCTTCTCAACCCATGACTCGCCGACTGTAGCCGCAACACTATTCGATGGCGCCGGAATTACGTGGAGTCCTTATGGCGATCATTGGCGGAAACTAAGAAAAGTGTTCGTTAGAGAGGTAATGAGCAATGTAAGTCTTGATTATTATTACGTTTACCGCCGGCGGGAAATTCGTGCAATGGTGCAAGACGTTTTCAAACGGAATGGGACACATATTAACATCTGTGAATTGACATTTATAGTGGCCTTAAATACTGTTTGTGGCATCTTGTGGGGAGGGAATATGAGTGGAGAAAAGAGGAAAGAAGCCGTAGAGATGCATCATTTGTTAGATGAGATACAGTTGCTGATGGGGAAACTGAATATTTCTGACATTTTTCCTTCTTTGGCGCGGTTCGATTTGCAAGGAGTGGCAAGAGACACGAAGAAACTCGAGGCAAAGGTTGATGCGTTTATGAATGATGTTATTGAGCAAAATAAGGATGCGGGCGGAAAGTCTCGTCATTTACTGCTGCTCCTTTTACAGCTTATGAAGCAAGGACAGATGACTCTCCCCGATGTCAAGGCCTTGTTTATGGTAAGATCATCTTTCTTTTCAAGAAATATAAGAGAGAGAGAGAGAGAGAGAGAGAGAGAGAGAGAGAGAGAGAGAGAGAGAGAGAGAGAGAGAGAGGAGCATGTTATTTGTGAGGACGGAGGACTAGTTAGGAGTGTGAATGGTCCGGTCCGGTTCAGTCCCAGGGTTTAAAGTGGGCTGGACCTAAGTGTTTTGGTCTACTACCATGAGAACTGAGACCGGACTAAACTGATCTAGGTCTAGCAAAGACCGATCGGTCTTCGGGCTTGACCAAAACTAGACTCCAAGGCTGCAAATAGTATAAGAGAAATCATTGCCCGAGGATAACTCAATCAACGGATCATTATTCCATTCCATAGAAACATCAACACCAAGTAAAACTAAAATAATAACAAACGTAGATAAAAGCTTAAAATGATAAAATCCAAAATTTCAAATTAGAAAAGGCAGCCCTCCTATATAGGATCCAGGGAAGGGGCGGACCTCAAGGCTTATAGTAGGCAGCCTTACCTTGCATTTTACAAGAGGCTGATTCTACGCCTTGAACTTATGACCTCATGGTCACATAACGACAACTTTTACCATTGCGCCAAGGTTCCCCTTAAAATTAAAGAAGAAAAATAAAATCTTTCTAGAAAAAACCTAATCTTCTTCTACTACTACTTGATTCAAACACTGATTTTTTGTAATTTGATGCAAATCCTATGAAAGGAATGAGGAGAAGACCAAAAATTAATTTCCTTCCCTTGAGAGGAAGAAGAAATTGCATAGACTCAAAGTATTCTCTGTGTCTTTTAGCTAAGATTTTCAGGCTTGTAGGATTTGGAGCTGGAGATGGGCTACTAAAATCCTAAATCTAACCTGTATTTGATCAAGATTTCAACGAATTCGGATTGGTCTTTCTAACTTCTAGGAGGAAGAAGATCTTTTAAGAGAGAAAAACCATACAAGGATTTTGGACTCAAAACTAGGATCTTGCATCCCTTTTGCTCTTTCTATATCTCTTCATCTTTGGCTAGTTCGTGAACTTCAATTGAGTTTTTCACCTACATTATAGGATGAAAAAACCCTAGGATTTCATGGGCTATGGTTTTGATCTTCCGCTGCTCCCAAAAACCAAAGCGCTTGTATATGAAGTTAGGGTTAAGAGGGAAAAAGACTTATATTTAATAGATTGAAGTTTGGTCCAATCAGGTTGAACTATGGGACTGAGACCGTACCTAATGTTTCCGTCTTATTCACACCCCTAGGAGTAATGAAACTTCATTGTATATCTTTGAGGAATGATAATCAAAAGCTCTCAAATCAATATTAAAACCAAAGTGCCACTTTTTCCTCGAAGATGCCCCACTTTTGAACAATGAATGCTCAACCAAAGTGCTCAAACAATGCATTAAAATGAAAGGCCACTTTTTGCATAAAGGGACCTCACTTTTGGATGATCAAACCAGTACATCATCCCTCTTGTTTTAGATATTTTCTATTAAAAAAATCATATAGATTGGATGATTTTAACATCTAATGAAGAGTACCATTGTCAATGATAATTGGGTGGCTAGAAACATTAGTTAAAATTCATTGACGTAAAATGAACTTTTGGAAATAGGAGAATCATCAAGCGCTCAAGTATTTTTAGTTAAAATAAATACAAAGCAAGAGGAATCAAATGAACTAGTTAGATCATCCAAAAGTAGGGCCCCTTCATGCAAAATGTAGTGCTTTTGTTTAGTATTCCTCCATATCGTTTGACAAACTATATAATTCGAAGTGATTGGTTCTCATTTCTCCAAGTTACATGCATGGTGGTCTCATGACCATATCTTTTTTTAATACTATTCACCTACACACATGCACATACCTATGCACTTGCGTGTCTTAGGGAGAAAAGGGGTGAGAGAGTACCTTAATAAGCTTTTCTTTTTATTAATTTTAGAGAGGAGTAATTCTCTTCTCCAAAAGTTTTTTTTTTTTTCCCCATAAAGCACATCTATAGACAAATATTATAATTATCCTAAGTCTGTTTTCAACCCATGGAGTCATTATATATCAAGTATAGGTAGTATAGACATAACTCCAAGCTAGTCCTCAGTTAGGAAGATCTACACATTCACAGTGTCTATAGCCATGAAAAGATAGCCTACGAACCAAAAATCTCACAGACTAGATGATCCTAACCACTTTTTTCTTAATTTGCAAATCAATAGTTAAACCATCCATCATTTTAACTAAAAGCTGTATATCTTAGGAACTTGATCATCTGAAGGATGAAAATTTTAGTTCGTAATCCATCTAACTCGTGGACATACTCTTAATGGTTAAATCTAGTAAAACATGGGCCTACTAAAATTTATACCTTAGGAAATATATAGTCTTGTAGTGATCTCCATACTATTATATAATTGCGTAATTAGTATCACCCTCTCCCAACACTCGTGTTTCTAAGAACAATGATAGCATAGTGCACATACTTTTCCATGATGAAACCCCTCAATAGCTTATCAAATCCCTCCATTTGATTTCACAAGCTTTGGAGAGGTTTGGATCAGCCATTTGTGGAACCTAACATGCAAAAGTAGGCTGCACTACAACAAGCAACTATAGTTTGGTTGACTAGGCCTTTACTTTTGTCCACTATACTGTCTTTTCTCTTTTTCTAAAATGATAATTTTATAAACAAAATCAAATTACATAACATTTTAGCACCAAAAGGCAAACAAGAGTTCCAGTACTTTGGACATAGCACAATCTCACCCCGAAATAGTAAATATACATGTACAAGTTTTGAATGTTAATTTACTAGTCTGTGCTTCTATTTGTCTTAGCATAACTAAATCTAACATTAACCATGCATCCATGGAGATAAATGAACCTTAACAACATATGATTCAAGATGTATACAAGAGACAATAAATAAATAAATATGCTAAAAAATAGTAAACACATCGGTAATAGTGCCTACTTTTTTAGAGTGAAAACATGTCCAATTAATCCTGTCAAAACTTAATGAAACATGTGATTCCAGCCATGATCTTTCATCCATGTTTTAAGCATGAAATGAACACTAAAGTAACATGGTTTTCCATTGAAAGCAAATGCCAAAAGTTTAAGAAAAACTTGCACTTTAGAGGTATACCATTTTGTAGGGATCATGGACTATTTTGTAGCCTTTCTCCTCCTCTTTTTCTCCCTTCTCCTTTCTCTCATTCATTCATTCATTCTCTTCTCTTTCTTTTCCTTCTTCCTTTTCTCTTCTCTTTCTTTCCTTGTCAATCTTTCTATGTTTCGCAACTTCTCTCCTTTCTCTACTAGCTCAATATGCATTTGAATTTTACTCCAAAAAGTTAGAATTATGATGATATGGTGAATTGAACTCTAGACCTAAGGCATTTATACTCAATCTACTTGCTTTTGTTATTTATCTTTTGCAAAAATAAATATTTACATATAACAACACATTCATTCTCTTTCGTGGTGTAACAATATTAACTCAAACCATTTGAGCTAACTTGTTTTGTTGGTTAATTCATGCCAAATTATATTTATTTACATATAAATCAAATCATTTCAATTATGATCAGTGTATAAAAAATAGGCAATTTAGGAGAAATCATTGCATTTAGATTATTGTAACACTTGATTTAGGTTTTTGAAAAATTAATAAAATTGGTTGGTCTAGATTTCTAACCAAGAAACATAAGCCAAAAGAATCAATGGGTATAACATTTTGTATCTAGCCTATCTAAGACATTCCCAGATCGATGAATGGATTAGATTTTTAGAAAAATTCAACATGCATGTGAAAAAAAAAGTCGTGCCTCTTTGGATGCTAAAGATAGTCTGAGCTAAGACTCCTATGGAAGTCAACAAAGAAACGCAGTCAATTAAAAAAATGAGAAAATAATACTCCTAACACTTTACTGAAAGATTCAGTTCTAATTTATCATGGTTTTTGGCCTGCAAGTTGCCTATCTTCTTATTTTCCACTAATTTTTTTGGTTTTCATTACCAGGATATCTTGTTTGGCGGGACTGACACAACATCAACAACGTTGGAGTGGGCAATGGCTGAAATCCTCTATCATCCTGAGGTCATGAAGAAAATCCAACTGGAATTAGATAAAGTAGTGGGACCAAACAATATAGTCGAAGAGTCTCATATGCCTAGTTTACCTTATCTGGATGCAGTATTGAAGGAGAGTCAGCGAATGCACCCATTGGTCCCACTTTTAGCCCCGTACAAGACAAGTGAATCATGCATTGTTGGTGAGTACTTGATCCCCAAAGACAGCACACTCTTTGTGAATGTGTGGGCCATACAAAGGGATCCCAAGTATTGGGAAGACCCCTTAAAGTTCCGACCTGAGAGGTTCTTGGAGGGCTCTAAGAAATGGGATTTTAGGGGCACGGATTACCGCTACCTCCCGTTTGGCACAGGCCGTAGGGTATGTGCTGGGATCCCTATGGCTGAAAGATTGCTCAAAATGGTAATTGCTTCTCTCCTACATTCCTTCAATTGGTGCTTGCCAGAGGATGCCAAGCCTGATGTTTCTGAATGGTTCCAACTTGTTCTTAAGAAGGAAGAACCATTACTTGCCGTCCCAACTCCACGTTTATCCAACCCAGAACTATATATATAACATGGTCTCTATTGAAAACATCAAATGCATGTAGCCCTATTTTCCCTTTGCCTTTTAACATCGTTTCAAGCACCACAGCTGTAAGATGAATGGGGTTTATGTTCTAGTACCAATAAAGAATATGTGTGGTTTTGTGCTTTGTTTGTCATTGCTATATTCTTATCTTGATTTTGTACATTCCTGTGCTTTAGGACACTATTTCGCTTCCTCATGATTCATCAAATGCCTATACTCCCATTTTCCCATTGCCTTTTAACATTGTTTCAAGCACCAAGGTTGTAACATGAATGACATTTGTGTTTTGGTACCAACAAAGAACATGTGTGGATCTGTGCTGTGTTTGTTGTTGCTACATTTTTATCTTGATTTTGTGCATTTTTGTACTTGTGATGTCGATCGGGGGTTCTTACAGTGGTTGATTTCTACTATGTCGGCCAGCATGATTTTGAGTGGCATGTACTTGTATCATCTCAATTAAGGACAAATAAGTTACTATTCTAAAAAAAGAGCATGTGTGGGTTGTCATGTATGTGATATTTAAGCGTAAGTCAACAATAAGCCCCCACTCCATATTTCTTATTTTGTACATCATCTCAGTGGCTATGTATAATTGTGTACATCATAGAATAAGATAGTATTACAGCCATCGGAGATGAAAGTAATATCTATATTTGTGGTTTTTTCTTTATGAAATCACATGGTTCAATATAAAGTGATATTTTATATTTTTATCATTATATTTCTACTTAAGCATGTTTTATATAATTTTTATGTATCAAAATCTACTTGAAAATTTGATATACTATTTCTTATATGAATTATTAGTTTTTTTTGTTATTATGATTACTTTACATCCAGGCATGAAGGCTTGAGAGTTTTGTTTTATACATGCATATGCCTGGGGATGCTATGCTAGGAGGGTTACGAGAGTTTGGCCACCTGCTCTCCAAAATGTGATATATGATGATACCATGCCTAAAGAGAGGCAACAAGTCGGGTGGGGCAATTATAGGAAGGCCACCACTATGACGGTCTATCTACCCATTTAGACATGACATAGATGATTTTTTACATTTGGTATTATGAAAGCAGTTATTCGAGCACACTGTATAGATCAGACTGCATGCATAGTAGTCCTTATATTTGACGCACTATGGTGCTTATATGATGGCATTATGAGATGCCTTATATGATGTGGCATGATGATATGCCTTATATTGTTTTCCCAACAATGGCTGGAGGATTGTGAACCCCATATAGTGAAGGCATGAGGATTATATTGATATACTAGCAGAGGCTGGATGATTATGAACCCCACATGATGAGGGGTATGATTCTAAAACCCAGTATAGTCTGGGAATGTAAATGCAATAATATTGATTATATTCATAATTTTGTATGTCTTTTAACAATTTTCATATATGTGCACGTATGCTATATGTATATGATAGAGGACGTAGTTTCATATAAGTTTCATATGGGTATATGAATGGGTAGAACTGTTATGCAGAATATGGTTTATGGAATTGGATTAGTTTATTTAGATAACAAATAATAATTAAATATGTTTGATAAATTAATGGATTATTATAATTATGAAACATGTAGAGATTGATAATTATGAAACATGTTAATAATTGATTCATCAATGGATTGATAATGATTATGAAACATGTAGATATTTGGTTTATAAATGGAATTTTGAAATGTGAAACATACAGTAAATCTCATTCAATAAAATTGCTATGAAAATGAATATTCTAATTACTATGGAATAATTAATATATCTTAAGATTTAGCATGCTTCTTAAACACTCCTTCCAAGCATAGCTTGCTGAGATATTGTAAATGTTTTATGTTTACAATATCTCAGATACAGATAGACAGGAGAAGATGTACACAAGAAGAGGAATCTAGCAACCATACTTCTGCGCTCAGGTATACATCTTATTAAAGCTTATGTATTGTGTAGTTAGTCATATAAATTTGTAATATTGGACATTTAATATAATGTTATAGGGGCTGTACAAGTGAACCATTGGATGGGTCATGTTTTAAGAAATGAACTTCTATCTTCTAGAAAACTATATATATATATCTGTGTGTGTGTGTGTGTGTGTGTGTATAGTGTGAGCATAAAGGTGACATCTAGGTTTTTGGGAAAATAAATTTTAAAGAAAAATCTTCTGCTATTTTTGTATTTTAAAATTTAGAGGCGCTTTTCATGAAAACCCTAGGGTGTCACATTCATCTAGCTACTTGCAACCCTTTATGTCCAATATAAAGATGACAATCCAAATATATAGTAGGAAATAGTGAGTTAATATAGGAATAAGATAGTATTAGTTGAAAATGAGGATAGAAAGAGTTAATGTAATTAACTCATAAAGGAATAGTGAAGTATGAGCAAGTACCACTTAGTGAAATAACTAAGAGAACTGCTCAGCAAATTACTGACTCCAAAGATAAAATACCCTAACACTAGTATATGATTATTGTTCACTTATACTGAGTGAAATAGTAGAAGTTTAAGTGAAACAAATGATAAATTAGAAAATATGATGGAAAAAGTCTAAAATATTAATTCCAACCTTTATAGGAAAGGTAAAATGGAAATTTTTGAAGAATAGGTGCTAGAATTAGAGAAAAACCCTAGGATTATTACAAACTCTAAAATAAATAATAATAATAATAATAAATAGATAAAATTGCCACATATATATAATAAAATAAAAAATAATAATTACAATTAGACAAATGGATCTAATTACCAAAATATAGATGATATCACTTGAGAAGAATTCAAGGAAATAATGAGTATTTTCTCTCCAAAATTAGTAAAGGTGAAGAGTTTCAACAAGGATAACTAAATAGATGATAAAATTCTAGAGTATAAAGAAATGACCTTTAAATTTGAGTAAAATTACATGACAAATGAGATATAGAGACATAGTGAAATGGGAAAATATAATAGCAAAACTTAAGAAAAACAAATAAACCATGATAGAATATGGTTAACAAAGAAATTATAGTCCACATACATTGTGCAACAAATATGAATTTACCAAGTTAGAAATTATATTTGATATGATAACTTGAGTGTTGAGTTAGTACAAGAGCTCACTAAGATTTAGAGAGATGCTGATTCTACTTATATGATAGAGTTGGATGTATTGAAATAGTTATAGACTATAGTGAAAAGAAATACATTTTTCACATTGATGATGAAAAATGCATGAGAAATAAAGACCTATAAACACATATAGGTGGCTAAACACATGATAATTTTGATGATTGTAAATAATGAATAATTCCAGATTATAGAGAAATAGGTGATTAGAAATTACAAGATATTTTGAGAAAATTTTAAGATTGTCAATCCCACATGAGATTGAAGTATTAAATCTTTATGATATTTTAGAAAATGACATCAACTGATATGAAAAAGTTGAAAAGTGAATTACAAGGAGAGCAACAATCCTCTTAGTAAAAGAAAAAGGAAGGATCAATGTGATTATATAGTAATTATAAATGTTGAATAATATTACTAAGGATATTAAGTACCCTTTTACTTTGCATAAATGATTTCTTCCAATCTATTGTCATCAATTGTGAGTCAAAAATGAAAAATAGTAGTCAAAAATCAAAATAAGTTCTAAGTTATATCATTTGGATAAGTGAAGAGTCTGATAAGAATAAGATTTCTTAGATAAATTAGTGACTACATTCACTGAGGACACATAAATTTATCGTGAATATTTATGGAGTATGCTAAACACATTCATAACTTGTAAACTATTTGGTAAATGTAAATTTTGACTAGAGAAAGTAAATTTTAGGGTCATATAAGTTTTGAGAATAATATTGAGATTGGATGGCTTCAGATTGACTTGATCGGACCAGATCATCAAAGGCTTGGACCTTACCTTACAAGAAACCTTTGAAAATGTTACACAATTGATCCCAATTTAAGGAAGTGGGCTGCACATGTGTGGACAGAACAAAGCCTTATCATGAGTAGCATGTAGCTTGACTAGGAGACAAGGAATTGGCTGCCATGATGGGCTGCTCCTCATTTGAGTGGGTTTTCACCAAACAATGGCTCTTCTCTTCTTCTGGAGCTCTTCATAGGGAGAGGCAGAAGGACCGTTCCTCTCCACTCCCCATCTCACTCTCGCCTCTCAGTCCTCACCCACTACTCCCCTTCTTCTCTCATGTTTCCCTTCTATCCCTCATCACCTCTCACCCCATTTCACTATCTCTCTGATTCTCTCTGACCCTTGACGGAGAGAGAGGCAGAAGGACCGTTCCTCTCCCCCTCTCAATCCATCCCTCTCTCCCATTCTCTCTTACTTCAATCCATCTCTCTACTAGCTCCTTCTATCACGTCAGTAGGTGTAATGACTTGGGTTTTTATAATACACTTTTGTAATTCTTTTTTAAATGTTGGGCCCTTAGTTGTAAAAGTATTTAGAAAACAAATAGTGAAAAACATTTTTTAAAAAGGATTATTGGTGAAATGAGCACTACATTTCTGCCAAAAATCTGGCAGAGTTTTCTTTGTTTTTCGACATTAGACATTTAACACATATCATTGCGAAATATCTGATGAACACAATTTTATAAATAAAAGCATAAGGGAGACTTCATCTCCATCCCATCACATTTACATACATAACTTTGTGTATTGAAAGTCAAAATTCAACCAAATCAAAAGAAAATCATAACCAGGATCAATCCAGTCATAGCCACGCCATTACCACTTTAATCCACATGTTCATAAAGTAAAGTCATATTAATTCAAAGTAATACTTCAATAAATCATTAATCACATTGCAAACCTGCTCGTTATACCTGTTTAGTCATCTCGAGATCTTTAGTATGATCTTCTACTCTCTATTCCTTATTCTACTTCTTCACACCTAAGACATTGTAAACAATTTACAATGTCTCAGCAAGCTTGGGCTTGTGTAGGTAGTTTCACATCCATTTTACCCATTTTGAAATACAATTCTAAATAATATTTTAAATCATTTTTCATGCAATTTCAAAGAATAGAGTGATCAAATCAGATATAAGAAGCATGATTAAAGTAGTTTGTCAATCTTAGTTCCACAGTTTCATGCTAAAACATTTCAAACAGTATCCATATAAAACATATACGACTTTAAACATGCATTTTTCAAATAGTTGTATCATCATAGTAATCTCAAGTAAATTGCAACATAGAACAATTCCCAAAATCACCTGTAAATATAACTTGAGAACTATGTGAAAGATCTACTAACTTGATAAATCAAACGTCATAAGATCCTCAAAGTATTGAAGTAATCATCAATTAAATCACAAACGTCGGCAATCCCAAACTGACAACATCATCATGTCCACATATGCCCCCCAGCGAACATATCAGCCAGTTGGTCATGAGTACTCACCTAAAGACCATCATCAAGCCCATCTATGTGGAGTCACAAAACAGAAATCCTATGGCACACTATGCTCATGACCATATCACTGAGTCCTGTGCACCTGGTATCTAGGAGCCAGCCACCATAGCCTCCACGGTGATTACGGATACGTCTCAAAAGGGTGCCGTGACCACCTCCAATGATTGTTCCTACCACAATAGTCTAGAAAAACGATGCCACTTTGGGCATGGATACCTTCTACCTTTGGTGGTTAGAGGTCAAGAGGCCACCCAGTACAACCTCTTAGCATAGTGTCCACCGGACTCATTAGCCTAAACAAACATATATCTCAATCCCAAATGATCTTAAATCATATAAATATATATCTCATGCAAAATCATGCATTTATTTAACTCAATCTCAAAACATAGGATTGATGCATTTCAAATATCATCATTTCTTTCAAAGGCACTCAACTCATGTAAAGAACAACATTATTTTTGTTTTTCATACAAAAACAAGCATCATGGCTACGAAGATACATACATACATACATAGTTCACATGTCTTATTTGCAAACATTGCATTCTTTATAAGATTAAAACAAAGTAATATGATGAAGTGTAAGTTTCATGATAGTCAAGTAATCTGAAATAGAAAATATGATAAACTAAGATTTGATTATTGAAAATCTCAAGGGCAAATAGATGTTAAAACCACCTACCTCTTAGGCAAAATTCTTAGTTTCGCTAAGTTCCTTCCTCAACTTATCGACTAATATTCTCTATCGATGTTACAGAGTTCTTGTCAATGTTGAATCATATATAAATGAGTACATAAAAATTTTGTTTTAATCAAAGTCTAATGGCTTAGGTTGTCATGAACCATTTAATTTTCCACTGATCATGTATTACATAGAGGGATACATAATTAGTTCAGTCCTAGGTCCATCATCTATTCACCAATTAGTGGTTCACAGTTTATATTTACATTTACCATTCAAATATCCTCATTGATAAAAAATCTAGATCCAACAGTTTAATCTAATAAGTCATGGTAATCTGACTTAGTATTTCAAGATCTGATCCTATGTTCTCAGTTTTTAACCATAAACTCGAGGTCATGATTATTTAGCCAAGGTCCTTGATTTAATGATTCTCTTAACGACCCATGTTGTTTGAGTGATTGAGTTGGCTATTACAAACTCTAAAATAATAATAATAATAAAGAGATAAAATTGCAACATATATAATACAATAAGTAATAATAATGATAATTAGACAAATGGATCTAATTACCAAAATATAGATGAAATCACTTGAGAAGAATTCAAGGAATAATGAGTATTTTCTCTCCAAAATTAGTAAAGGTGAAGAGTTTCAACAAAGGATAACTAAATAGAAGATAAAATTCTAGAGTATAAAGAAATGACCTTTAAATTTGAGTAAAATTACATGACAAATGAGACATAGAGATATAGTAAAATGGGAAAATATAATACCAAAACTTCTTAAGAAAAACAAATAACCCCAATTTTTACTAATATATTTGAATTAGTAAAAATAAGAAGTTGAAATTTTGAAAACAGAACTAGAAGTTAAAGTTCTAAGAAAATCCTTTTTTTTATAGAAATGGAATCAAGAATTAAGACATGTATATTTGAAATATACTAAAAAAATCAAGTCAAATGACTATATGTATGCTAAATTCCAAGTTCGGATGAAAATTCATATTTTTCTTAAATTTTTAATTAAAAGGGAAAAATGGTAATTTTACATTTTAGTGGGACCAAAAAAATTAGGTAAGTGCTAAGATCAACAATGACGCAAGTCAAACATTGGCCCCTAGTAGAGGTAGTGGAATTTTTACTCCCCATTTTAATATTTTTGAGTGAGTTTTAGATTAAAATAAGAAATTAAATAAAAATTCTAAAAGTTGCCTATAATTAGGCCAAAAATTTTCCCACGAAATGCGCTAAGTTCCCCTCTGATCCCAATCTCTCCCCCCTCCTCCTCCCTCTTTTCTTCTTTCTTGCTCCTCTTTCTCTCTCCTCTCTCTTTCACTGGAAGGCACGTCCCAGACGCTGTCTAGAGTTGGGGCACTTCTAGAGATATATCATCCCTGATGAGGAGGGTTTCCACCCAAAAACCCTAAATTCAATTAGCCATCTAAATGAAGCAACTATTTCAATGATCTGAACCCTTAAAGAGATGTAAAAAGACCTATTCTATAAAAGCCCTAAGATTATTGGATGATCCACCAAAAAATTCATCGAAGAATCTCAACTTATTTCTTCTCCGGCACCGACATCTCTCTAGGAGGGTTTTCTTGTTTTTTTCGAAAATATCTTCTCTTTTGGACACTTCTAGGTTGGTCTCCTATCTCCCCTCTTCCTTTTTTTTATATATTTTATAGAAAATAGGTCACCATACCAGTTTTTCTTGCATGATTTTTTGGTGAAACCAGTACCAGTGAAGATGGTGTGGAACTCCATCAAGGACAACTCATATAAGGAATCTAAGCTATCCAATGGATTTAAGAGGGCCCAAAACCCTTAGATGTGAAGTTAAAATCAAATATCTGAACCTTGTTAATGGAGATTTGGAGATGATTAATCTGATGGTCTAGATCGGACCGTCTCAACGATTCTCTGATGATCTGTATCCAAGACGTAGTAGAAGAAGATCGAAGCAAACGCCCCCTAACGGCACGCCCCCCATGTGTGGCGCACGTGCGACACGATCATTAACTGACTGCGACATTGCTTGCATCCCTAAGACGGAGACACAACCTGCCCGTCTTTTTGTGTTCTCACTGTCTGAATTGAATCTGGACTATTGAAATGTTAAAAAGAAAATCTTTAAAATTAAATTCCACACTCATTTTGACCCCAAATTAAGATCGAAAAGAACCATTGAATTCCTCTTCAAGTCTAAAATCTATTGAATTCATGTACTATTTTTATTGATCTATAGCTAAGATCTTGCTATTAAGGTTAGAACATAATAATAAAAAGATCTTAAAATGTTGATATGATCTATTAGATGGATTCATAACATCCCAAAACCCCAAAAAAACATGTTATAGTAAAGCAATTGGACATATGGATCAAAGATTATAATGATAATTGATCTAGTAAATATGGACCATTAAAAATTAAAAAATTAAAAATTCAATTCTAAACTCAATTTAACTCCAAATTGAGATTAAAAAGAGGCGTTGGATTCCTCTTGAAAGTACTATCTCCAGAACCAATTAAAATGAAGATTTAAGTACTGTAATGTTTTGTTAATTGAAAAAACTATTACTAATCTCATTGATTAGTAAGATCAAGGATGATCAGACTTTACGGATGGGATGTATTGAGTACTATATAATTTGGATTGTGTAATGCGGAAAATATATTGTAATAATACAGGGGTTGTGTATGTGAACCATCGGATGGATCCTAATGTTTAATAAAAGTATTTCTATTGCTCTTCAATGAAAATTTAATTTTGGTAAAAAATCTATGTATGATATGTAAGTTGAAGTGGCACTTAGGTTTTTACAAATCAATTTCAAAGAAAAAGTTTTTATGCTATTTAATTTTCAAAATTTTTCACTACGAAGGTCTCTGTCTTTGCAAAACACTTGTAAAAATGTGTTATAAAAATGCAGTTCATCACACTTGGAGTCCATTATTTTACTTTAACGAATGGTCATTACCTTTCCAAGATCTTTTCTTATATGATGGTTAAAATGATAATTGTTGATCCCTAGGTTAGAATCACAAGCATAATTTGTGGAGCAATGGGACATGACCCACTTATTTACAAATATTCACTAGTGACAGATAACTTTTGATCCAATTATAAAGCAACCCCAACTCTCCCTAAATTGAGATCACTATGAACTCACATAGTATTGACCAATATTCTAAGTTTTCATGAACATCTATAGCCATTCTGTAAAAACTTTGTAGGGCAATCTATTTAAATGAGAAACGTGGACCCAGATTCTCAAGCACAAAGTTGTACCGCACAAAGAAATTCGAGACTAACGCACACCAAGGTGCATTAAATGAGTAGCATGGATGACCATTTGTGACTCCAAGTGGAGTCGACCACTCCCATTATGTTGCAACAACAAAGTCGGCACCGCATGGCAAGAGACGCCCTCAAATTGCTTCAAAGCAATCTGGCACCAGTGAGTTCAGACAATCTATTGATCCCAAAATAGGAGTTTAGGACCAATGGCGTTGGACAACTTCATTCGTTTTAAAGAATGAAGTCCATCACTAGTGGCATTGGACAAAGACTTCACTTAAGGTGGAGTTGGACAAGTCAGCGGTGGACAAACTCCTCTCAAAGTGCTAGTGTTAGACATTCACAAAATGGAATTGGATAACCTCTTAGATGATGTGGCACTAGATGCTCCCATTTTTTAGATAAAAATCAACCAACAATGGCTGCCTAGTACCAACCCCATGGCGATGGTTACATAATAGCACTGGGCAATGGTGTATCAACCTCATTGTCTGCCCAAAAACTGTTTGTGTGCCCAAATCTATATATAAGGATTCTCCCCTTCACTCTAAGAGATCAAATTAACATTGAATTCAAATTACATTCCAGGAACTCTCTCTCTCTCTCTCTCTCTCTCTCTCTTGGTTTAGATATGAGCATAGGTGCAGTCATGTCTTATGTCTAGGGGTTACATCTATGACCACTATTGTCCCCACCCCCACAATCCAAAGCTTAGATGTTGATTATTTTATCGCAAGTGCAAGGGCTATTGTAGTATAGCTAATGTAATTACAGATCAATCCTATGGGTAAAAGATGAAGTTTTAATAAAATTTAATTATCTAAAAATAAAAAACAACAAAAATTAACTAAAAATGGATTATAAACTAAAATATATTTAAATACTAAAAATTACAAAAATCCAAATTAAAAAACACAGAAAATTTACTAGAAAACAATTAAAATCTACTTCCCTTACTTAATTTTTACAACATTCTTCACATTTAATATCAGAAACTTCGATCGGCCATCATCAATCTCTTACTGATAACTATGATTGAATATCTGATGGCTAGATTGAGCAAAGTCCCCAAAATCTAGAAGATCTAGGCTAAAGAATAAATTTGAGTTTTAACAGCTCAGATATGATTTTTGGGTTTTAGATTGAAGATCAGAACTCAATGGATAAGCTAGGAAGTGTCCTAAGAATAAGATCTGATGAGGTATTTGAAATCTAATGTGAAAAAGATCAGGAATTGAAGCTATCTTAGTGGTTTAAGCTAAACCGTTGATTCAATTATGCTTGAATCAATCAAGATCTAATATCTGAAATTATCTGAGAATAAATAGAACTTGAATAACACAAAACAAGGATAAAGAAAAAGACAACATAGACTAAAAGACAAAATGGGACATTTCCTTTTCTACTTCTTCTTCCCGTAATAGTAAGACGAGAAAAATGCAGGGAACTGCTTCAAGCAGCTCCCTGTGTTGTTTGAAACATGGAAACAGAAAGGGAACATAGGATTGAAGGAACCCAACTTGGGTTATCTATTATGGCGAAGGGAAAGATGCTAGAAAGTGAGAAAGAGAGGAAGACAAGGAGTTGGGGACAGAGAAGGAGCTGATAGAGGAGATGATGGGCTGGGCAGTCTAGCATCTAAAGAAGATAGATGAAGCAAAAGAGATAAATGTAGGGAAGAAAAGGTGCTGGTCAGCAGAGAATGGAGTTTCTGGTTGGCGCAGTGAATAGGGAAGGAAACATAGCCGGTGACTTGGGTGGTGGAGCGCTGGTAAGAAAGAAACGAGAAGGAGACGAGGGTGAAGAAGAGACAAAGTGAAAGAGGGGGAGGTGCGGCCGGTGGAAGAAAGAGGAAAAGATAGCAGTGAAAGAGGGAGTGCGGGGTTTGGGAGTGCCGTCGTCTGGGTGGTGTCTGATGCGGTGTTGGTCATGTGTAGAGAGAGAGAAGAGGGAGAGGTCACCACCCTCCTAGCCTTGCTAATCTTTTACTTCAAATTTCTTCCCCTTTTATAAATCTTCCAAAGGAGTTTGTTTTTTATTCAAACTCCTCTTCTTCTTCCTTATCCATTTATGTTTCCCGATGATACTTAATTTCTTCTTTTTCCAAGAAGATTTTTCATCTTGATATAATCTATGTAAGTTGACATGGATAATCCAATTTTGAATTGATTGACCTACAACACACATGACCAAATTAGAATCATCTAAACCATTCATTACTCCTCTAATTAGTTCTGACGATCATCTGACTATTAAATTTTACAATTGAACAATTGGATGGCCAAATAGAGCTAGAATGCAAAATTTTATATAAAATCACAAAAGTAATTGCTTAGATGATCTAATTAGATGCTATACTAAGGGTATTTTGTTCAAAATTGAACATTTAACATTAGACCATCTATGCATGAGTCTAGATTATCTTGGTTTTAGTCATGGTATTGTTACCCAAGGGATTGACCAACTAGGCATAGATCACCCAAGTCTAGGCTAACCATTGGCTAAACATTAAGTCATAGATCATGTTGACAAATTATCTACATAACTCAGTTTAAGCATAAGCTTCTACACCTCATTAGGTATGAATTATGGTCCTTGAGGATGCCTAAGGCTAGGTACGTCCTCATCAACATCATATAGGCCCATATCTTACACATCTTGGGAACCTTGTGACATATTGTTACTTGGACCTTTTATGACTAGCTATATCTTGCTTATGGTCCATAGTAAACTTAATGGCTCATGTAAGACCTTCTTCAAGGCTCAACTAGCCTTACGCATGTAATCAAAGAATGTGACGTACAATCAAAGGTTTTCTTTCTTTATTGACATGCAATTTATAATCCTGTGTTGTGGATATGTATTGGATTGCAATGACGTACGATAATGTTTTGGCCCTTTTTTTTTTTTATTGAGAGAGAGAGAGAGAGAGAGAGAGAGAGAGAGAGGGAGGGTGATATTTAAGAGGTAAAGAAGTAAAATTAAAAATGGAACCCTCCGTTAACGATCATGTGAACCATGATCCGTGGCTTAGTTCACCAAATCTTGAAGTCCACACGTCCTTTACACGCGAAACAAACTCTTCCTGTCAAAAAGCAAAAAAGACAGAAATAGCACACCCTCCCATTAAGAATTGCCAACATGCTGTCTCTTAATTTGGCAAGTAAGGGACGACAAGTTAAAAGCAAATTGGGAGGCAAACTGTAAATAGCAATGTCATACTTTTTAAAGGTAGCATTAAAACTTGTAGCTAAGCCAAGTTACTAACCAAAATATGAAAATGAGAAGTAAAAAAAAAAGTCTAGTGGATCCTGCTTTTATTCATTAGCCTCTTTACAAATGATTCAAAGGCTGTAATTCTAGGTGGCTTTGGTGTTTTAATTTCGTACTTTATTCTCTCTGTGCATTAAACTCCGCATAACACAAACTGATTATTGTGTACTGTAGAAAAACGACAAATACATGACTGTGTATAGCAGGTAAGAAGTAGTGTCTTCCGTAGCCCCGGAGGCAGTCTTGTTCCTTCTCTTCGATCTCAGTCTTCCATTTATCCGACAATATCCCGCCCACCACTGCAGTTGCCTATGGCTCTAGGCAACCACAGACACATCCATGTTCACTTAAAGGAATGGAATGGTTGTGAGTCACTCCGAAGTACTTGTAATGAAACTAGTATGATAGGGACTAACGAGCGAGATTATTTTGTGTTATTTAGTTGAAGTGAGCAACTTGCCTTCCTCGATTTCTTTTTTCTTTTTCTTTTTTTTCTTTTCTTTTTTCTTTTTTGATGTTGGTAACTTTTTGAACAGTTAGAGCGATTACAAGAGATCCAGCTAATCACCAAGGGTAACAACTACAAAGGAGACCAACATCGCGGAACAATGGTGAATACACTACTCACATATATGTACACACACTTAGTTTCAAACTCGTGACCTTCACAATTGAGGCTCACTTTTGCGACACTAGAGAAGCTCACACACTCTTTTATTTGTATTTGCCCTCATTTTTTTATGTATCACCCCTTTGTAGATGATCCTAGCCAATATTTTCTTGAGTTGCAGTTGCAAAATAAATGGCTAAAAATATCACCATCTTTTTTATTATTAAAGAAGCAATAGACGAGAATCTCAAAACTTGGCCCCTCTTAGTCATGGTTCAACGTTAAAGCAATTCAGATCTTCATAAATCTGAACCCACCTAGAATTATAGCCTTTAAATCATTTATAAAGAGGCCAATGAATAATAGTAAGGGCCCGTGAATATACCACTAGGCTTCTTCTTTTTTTAATTTACTTTTCGTTTTCATCTTTTGGTTAGTAATTTGGCTTAGCTACAAGGCTTAATGCTACCTTTAAAAAGTACCACACTGTTATTTACAGTTTGCGGCCTTTTTTTTTTCTTGAAGAGCTCAAATATTGATAAAATGGGCATGATCTCTAACTGTCACCGGATGACTCGGACAAGAACTTTTTTCTTTCTTTGTTATGCTTGTACGGTGTATTCTTTTTGTCTTTTCCTTCTTTAGAAGAATTGAGAAATTCTATCCAGACTAAATATAGCAGGACCCAGTAGCAGCGCACCCTCCAATTGATACCTGCAAAGGGCATGAGTTGGGCACCCTCCAATTAAAACTTGCCACCTAAGTCCAGCATGAAAAAGTTGTTGGTGACTTGGCAAACAAGGGAACCGAGACTTTGGGCATCAAATAGCTAGCTTTTAAGGAGATAAAAAAAAACACGAAAAAACTTTTCTCTTAGGGGGGTTTATTTAACGGCGTATGTATGACATTTTTGAGATATCACGGCATATCTCAAATGTGCAACTTATTTAATTCTGTTATCTATGGCATATGTGAATTATCAGGTTTATTTAACCGCGTTATCTCTACCATATCTGATATATCAACTTTATTTAACCGCATAACCTTTGGCATATCTAAGATATTAGCTTTATGTAACCGCGTTATCTCTGGCATATCTAAGATATCGGCTTTATTTAACTTTTGTTATGTTGATATGTTTGGTGTTATTTCAAATATGCCAAAAGTAGATTCAAGTGTAATGTTTGCTCCTCTTGTAGAGAGAGAAAAATAATAATAATAACTGCATTTTTTAGAAAGAGAACACCTGTGGGTAATGACTAGATGATGCAGGAAAATAGAAACTTCCAGCCTAGAGAGTTCAAGCCCGGGGCAGAGCCTGTGCCCACGACCAAAAGGTGTGAAGTTACTTGCGCTGCCTGCTTCTCTTGTCTGTGGTTCACATGGAATTAATCACAAATTAGGCAATCAATCTTGTCACAAATCATAATGCGCATAAGATTTCTTCAAACAACACATCCCATAGAGATCCTGCTGGCCCCTGCTTAAAGAGGCAATTGCCCATAATCTCATGCACCACGACTCTAACCACTATTTAAATGGCTGGGATCATCCTGTCAGACAGCTTTTGGAACATGGTTTGACTACTGCCACTATTTAACTGATCTGAACCATTCATCTATTGAGTAACATATAAGACTGATGATCCACCGTTAGATTTGGTATGTGGGGTTTTAATTGATTTATTATGCATACTGCAGTGTTTCCATTTCAGATGTTAGTCTGGAGGCCGTGAATTGAAGGGCTAAAGCAATCTGACAGACACCTAGTTCCAGTGCCCGGATCATTGATGACATGTACTAGCATATGGATGGTTTGGATCACTAAATAGAATGGGCCCTAGTTGGGAGGGAAAGAAACCACTTACTTGCCATCTCCATGAATCAAAACAGTAAGGATTCTCATAATTATCTTTACTCAGATGAATGGAACTCAAGGACGCCAAGACGCACCAGCCTTTAGGAATCAAATAACCTGCAAAGCAACAGATGAAACTAACGAAAGTAATCAAAGAACCTGCAAGCAACAGATCAAGCTAATGAACGGATTCACCACTAGGATCATCCGAATGAAAATTCTACAGATTCTTGGCCCACTCAAGGTGGAACCAACCAGGTTTGTTCTCTGCATCTACGAACCAGATAAAATCACTGGCTTCCAAATTAAATAGGCCATCTTCTCACAGATGATCCTGTTTCACTTGGTAAACAAAACAGTAAAAAGTTGGGCACACTCTTTCAACTTTCTATCATCTGACATCTTGTATGTAAGAAGTCATACGAAAACACTCCACCTTTGGATGAATCTGAGTCCATTCTATGGATCGTCTGATGATGGACGTAGATCTTAGCTTTTTTCAACTCAGATTTGTGAAGGGAAGCCTTGCCGCAATGGTAGAGTTATCATCGTATGACCTTGAGGTCACGGGTTCAAGGCGTGAAAACAGACTCTTGCAAAATGCAAGATAAGGCTGTGTTCTATTCACCTTTGTAGTCCGCCCTTTCCCCGGATCCCGCATACGAGAGAACTTGGGGCAGGGGCTGTCTTTTTGTTTGGAGCATAATCTTGTTCATTTTAAATAGCCTAGATCATGAGTGGCATTTAGCATGACTTCAAGCCAACCCATTAACAAATGACAAGTGGTGAACATAACAAGTAAACAATACCTATTTTTGCGGATAAACTCTCACTAAACAGTCCCTAGTTCTCATACTATAACAACACCATACTTCACTCCAAATTAGAGTGCTCTAGCTTTGGAGCCACCTACTCCCTTTGAGATCTTTAGCTAGATCTCATGCCAAATCAAGATCCCATTCTTTAATCAAGACCTCCAGCCAAAGGTCAAACACATGCAACAATAACCTACATATCTTAACTCACTTGTCTACGCATTTAGCAAGCAAACTGCCCCTTAATAAGGAGACACAAGTTTTGTTAGGAAACATGTGATTCCAATTAACAAGGACACGTACAGTCTAGCATCGGACCTTTTCTCGTTAAATATCAATTGATCATTTGCTGGCCATTATTGCACTCAATGCCCAAGATCATCATCGTCTAACCCACGGATCAACGACCACAATGATGTCCGTGGTGGGCCTCTAAGGACCCAATGATAATGAAGGAAAATGATAGAAAATTAGTCTTCTCAAGATCTTTTAATTATGTTATTTAACAAGCAAATGAGAGTATTCTACATACAATTTTGTAGCATTTGATGCCACACAAATGCATATACAACAAAGGTACCATAAAATCCTTGGGCCTTACGAATATCATGGCATAGATGAATGGCCCAGATCATTGATGAATATCAAGGTGCTAGTTGATATTATGGCATATGTCAGAAATGCAACTAATTTAACTATGATATCTGAAAGGCATATGTTTCTCATATCTGAGGCATATTTCAAATATTATCAAAGATATCACCAGAAGTATCGCCAGAGATATCATAGAACAAATGCCACATATCTCAGATATCACACAAGATAGCAGAACAAATGCCACATATATCAGATATCACACAAGATATCATAGAATATATGACACATATCTTAGATATCACGGAAGATATCGCAGGAGATATCACAGGAGATATGCCAACAAAAACGCCATACATACGCTGTTAAATAAACCCCCCTTAAACTCTGTTTGGTCTCTTCTTAGGAATTTCAGAACTCAAAGAGAGATTAGAAGAAAAGATTTTATACACTAATTAAAATGGAGAGTCTGCACGGCTATTTCGTGGATAAAACAGCTGGACAAGGCCTCCTGAAAATTTCCAGAAATGGTCAACAATATCGAGCAGATCATTGCCTCTAGCAGTTTATCATTTCTCACATTCCTAGAGGTTAATAAACAGGCTGATGGCATTGCCAGGAGAATATCATCATCTGAACAATCCAACATTTTTGTTGGTTAATTGTAACGAAGCTGATTTCAACTTCATTTCCGATCGCAAGCATATGGCATCAGTTGGGGCATTAACATCTTCCCTTCGGCATTGGCCGAGATTCACAGTTTCTCTTTTACTCTATGCCTGCACGGTCACTCTCTTCTGGTTTGCCCATGCGGACTCTCCAATTTCAGCAATGTACACGATCTATTCCTCTAATCTTCTTTGAGTTCTAAAATCTAAAGAAGAGACCAAACAGAGTTAAGTTTTTTCACTCTTTCTAAAGTGTTTCAATCGGTTTTCTCTGCCTTTTCCTTTCATTCTTCTTTTTATGGATTTTCCCTTTTGTTTTTTTGTGCAATGGTAAGGTTGTCCTCGCGTGACCTTGATGTCACAAGTTTGAGGCATGCAAACAGTCTCTTGCAAAAAATACAAGATAAAACTGTGACCCTTGTAGTCTGCTCCTTCCCAGAATTATGCTCATGGAAAACTTCGCCACTCTACCCTTTCTCTTAAAACTAGCAACCGGATTCCGAGCTTTTCAGTTCCCTTATTTGCCAAATTAAAGAAAGCATGTTGGCAAGTCTTAATGGAAAATGTGCTGTTTCTCTCTTTTTTTCCTTTTTGACAAGAAGAGTTTGTTTCACGTGTAAAGGACATGGGACCGCAAGGTTTGGTGAACCAAACCACTCATCCGTAGCCATAGATCATGGTTCACCTTTTAATTATCATCCTCTCTCCCTCTCATTTCTGATTGGCGTAGAATAAGAATTGTCTCGCACTCCAAAACTTCATGTGAACGACTGTCGTGCTATGGGAGAAAAATGTTGAAACGTTACATCTAAATAATACAAAATAATCTCGCTTTTTAGTCCCTATCATACTAGTTTCCCTATAAGTACTTCGGACCGACTCACAACCGCAGCCACTCCATTCCTTTCGGTGAAAATGGATCTTAGTTTATGGTTGCCTGGAACCATAACGTCGGTGGCAATTACCGTTATCGTGATAGCCGGGATGTTGTCGTACACATGGAAGGCAGTGAAATCGAAGAGAAAAGGAGCAACACTACCTCCGGGGCCACGGGGATTACCTTTGGTGGGCTACCTGCCTTTTCTAAAGAGAGAGATCCACCAGCAATTCAAAGATGAAGCCCAGATATACGGTCCGGTGATGAAAGTGAATGTTGGGTCAAAACTCTGGATAATATTAAGCTCACCAGAAGTAGCCAAAGAGGCCTTACAGGAGAAGGACATCATCTTCTCAACCCATGACTCGCCGACTGTAGCCGCAACACTATTCGATGGCGCCGGAATTACGTGGAGTCCTTATGGCGATCATTGGCGGAAACTAAGAAAAGTGTTCGTTAGAGAGGTAATGAGCAATGTAAGTCTTGATTATTATTACGTTTACCGCCGGCGGGAAATTCGTGCAATGGTGCAAGACGTTTTCAAACGGAATGGGACACATATTAACATCTGTGAATTGACATTTATAGTGGCCTTAAATACTGTTTGTGGCATCTTGTGGGGAGGGAATATGAGTGGAGAAAAGAGGAAAGAAGCCGTAGAGATGCATCATTTGTTAGATGAGATACAGTTGCTGATGGGGAAACTGAATATTTCTGACATTTTTCCTTCTTTGGCGCGGTTCGATTTGCAAGGAGTGGCAAGAGACACGAAGAAACTCGAGGCAAAGGTTGATGCGTTTATGAATGATGTTATTGAGCAAAATAAGGATGCGGGCGGAAAGTCTCGTCATTTACTGCTGCTCCTTTTACAGCTTATGAAGCAAGGACAGATGACTCTCCCCGATGTCAAGGCCTTGTTTATGGTAAGATCATCTTTCTTTTCAAGAAATATAAGAGAGAGAGAGAGAGAGAGAGAGAGAGAGAGAGAGAGAGAGAGAGAGAGAGAGAGAGAGAGAGAGAAGAGCATGTTATTTGTGAGGACGGAGGACTAGTTAGGAGTGTGAATGGTCCGGTCCGGTTCAGTCCCAGGGTTTAAAGTGGGCTGGACCTAAGTGTTTTGGTCTACTACCATGAGAACTGAGACCGGACTAAACTGATCTAGGTCTAGCAAAGACCGATCGGTCTTCGGGCTTGACCAAAACTAGACTCCAAGGCTGCAAATAGTATAAGAGAAATCATTGCCCGAGGATAACTCAATCAACGGATCATTATTCCGTTCCATAGAAACATCAACACCAAGTAAAACTAAAATAATAACAAACGTAGATAAAAGCTTAAAATGATAAAATCCAAAATTTCAAATTAGAAAAGGCAGCCCTCCTATATAGGATCCAGGGAAGGGGCGGACCTCAAGGCTTATAGTAGGCAGCCTTACCTTGCATTTTACAAGAGGCTGATTCCACGCCTTGAACTTATGACCTCATGGTCACATAACGACAACTTTTACCATTGCGCCAAGGCTCCCCTTAAAATTAAAGAAGAAAAATAAAATCTTTCTAGAAAAAACCTAATCTTCTTCTACTACTACTTGATTCAAACACTGATTTTTTGTAATTTGATGCAAATCCTATGAAAGGAATGAGGAGAAGACCAAAAATTAATTTCCTTCCCTTGAGAGGAAGAAGAAATTGCATAGACTCAAAGTATTCTCTGTGTCTTTTAGCTAAGATTTTCAGGCTTGTAGGATTTGGAGCTGGAGATGGGCTACTAAAATCCTAAATCTAACCTGTATTTGATCAAGATTTCAACGAATTCGGATTGGTCTTTCTAACTTCTAGGAGGAAGAAGATCTTTTAAGAGAGAAAAACCATACAAGGATTTTGGACTCAAAACTAGGATCTTGCATCCCTTTTGCTCTTTCTATATCTCTTCATCTTTGGCTAGTTCGTGAACTTCAATTGAGTTTTTCACCTACATTATAGGATGAAAAAACCCTAGGATTTCATGGGCTATGGTTTTGATCTTCCGCTGCTCCCAAAAACCAAAGCGCTTGTATATGAAGTTAGGGTTAAGAGGGAAAAAGACTTATATTTAATAGATTGAAGTTTGGTCCAATCAGGTTGAACTATGGGACTGAGACCGTACCTAATGTTTCCGTCTTATTCACACCCCTAGGAGTAATGAAACTTCATTGTATATCTTTGAGGAATGATAATCAAAGCTCTCAAATCAATATTAAAACCAAAGTGCCACTTTTTGCTCGAAGATGACCTACTTTTGAACAATGAATGCTCAACCAAAGTGCTCAAACAAAGCATTAAAATGAAAGGCCACTTTTTGCATAAAGGAGCCTCACTTTTGGATGATCAAACTAGTACATCATATCTCCCTTGTTTTAGATATTTTCTATTAAAAAAATCATATACATTGGATGATTTTAACATATGATGAAGAGTAACATTGTCAATGATAATTGGGTGGCTAGAAACATTAGTTAAAATTCATTGACGAAAAATGGACTTTTGGAAATAGGAGAATCATCAAGAGCTCAAGTATTTTTAGTTAAAATAAATACAAAGCAAGAGGAATCAAATGAACTAGCTAGATCATCCAAAAGTAGAGCCCCTTCATGCAAAATATAGTGCTTTTGTTTAGTATTCCTCCATATCGTTTGACAAACTATATAATTCGAAGTGATTGGTTTTCATTTCTCCAAGTTACATGCATGGTGGTCTCATGACCATATCTTTTTTTAATACTATTCACCTACACACATGCACATACCTATGCACTTGCGTGTCTTAGGGAGAAAAGGGGAGAGAGAGTACCTTAATAAGCTTTTCTTTTTATTAATTTTAGAGAGGAGTAATTCTCTTCTCCAAAAGTTTTTTTTTTTTCCCCATAAAGCACATCTATAGACAAATATTATAATTATCCTAAGTCTGTTTTCAACCCATGGAGTCATTATATATCAAGTATAGGTAGTATAGACATAACTCCAAGCTAGTCCTCAGTTAGGAAGATCTACACATTCACAGTGTCTATAGCCATGAAAAGATAGCCTATGAACCAACAATCTCATAGACTAGATGATCCTAACTACTTTTTTCTTAATTTGCAAATCAACAGTTAAACCATCCATCATTTTAACTAAAAGTTGTATATCTTAGGAACTTGATCATCTGAAGGATGAAAATTTTAGTTCATAATTCATCTTAGTCATGGATATACTCTTAATGGTTAAATCTAGTAAAACATGGGCCTACTAAAATTTATACCTTAGGAAATATATAGTCTTGTAGTGATCTCCATACTATTATATAATTGCGTAATTAGTATCACCCGTAAAACAAGAGGGTAGAATTAGTAGATAACATCTACAATCAAACTCTCCCAACACTTGTGTTTCTAAGAACAATGATAGCATGGTGCACTTACTTCTCCATGATGAAACCCCTCAAAAGTTTATAAGATCCCTCCATTTGTGGAACCTAACATGCAAAACTAGGATGCACTACAACAAGCAACTATAGTTTGGCTGGCTAGGCCTTTACTTTTTGCCCACTATACTGTCTTTTCTCTTTTTCTAAAATGATAATTTTATAAACAAAATCAAATGACATAAAATTTTAGCACCAAAAGGCAAACAAGAGTTCTAGTACTTTGGACATAGCACAATCTCACCCCAAAATAGTAAATATACATGTACAAGTTTTGAATGTTAATTTACTAGTTTGTGCTTCTATTTGTCTTAGCATAACTAAATCTAACATTAACCATGCATCCATGGAGATAAATGAACCTTAACAACATATGATTCAAGATGTATACAAGAGACAAAAAATAAATAAATATGCTCAAAAATAGTAAACACAGGTAATAGTGCTTACCTTTTTAGAGTGAAAAACATGTCCAATTAATCCTATCAAAACTTAATGAAACGTGTGATTCCAGCCATGATCTTTCATCCATGTTTTAAGCATGAAATGAACACTAAAGTAACATGGTTTTCCATTGAAAGCAAATGCCAAAAGTTTAAGAAAAACTTGCACTTTAGAGGCATTCCATTTTGTAGGGATGATGGACTATTTTGTAGCCTTTCTCCTTCTCTTTATCTCTCTTTTTCTCCCTTCTCCCTTCTCCCTTCTCCTTTCTCTCATTCATTCATTCATTCATTCTCTTATATTTCTTTTCCTTCTTTCTTTTCTCTTCTCTTTCTTTCCTTGTCAATCTTTCTATGTTTCACAACTTCTCTCCTTTCTCTACTAGCTCAATACGATTTGAATTTTACTCCAAAAAGTTAGAATTATGATGATATGGTGAATTGAACTCTAGACCTAAGGCATTTATACTCAATCTACTTGCTTTTGTTATTTATCTTTTGCAAAAATAAATATTTACATACAACAACACATTCATTCTCTTTCGTGGTGTAACAATATCAACTCAAACCATTTGAGCTAAGACTCCTATGGAAGTCAACAAAGAAACACAGTCAATAAAAAAAAATGTATGTAATCCAGGTGCACGAAGCTCCGTGTATGCAGGGTTCAGGAAAAGAATGGATCACAAGGGTCAAGAGTACATAGCCTTACCTTGCATTTTGCAAGAGGCTATTTCCATGCCTTGAACCTGTGACCTCAAAGTCACATGACAACAACTCTACCTATTGCTCCAGGACTCCCTTTCAAGACATGACATATATAACTAAAGTTCCACTACGTGAAGTCAGTAGAGAAGAAAAAAGGAAGAGAGGAAAGATAAGTAACCATTTGTTATCCACCCAGTCCACAAATACGATCTACAAAAGCATATGCATGACATATGAGAGGGATTATCACTAGTCAAGCTTCACGTATGAAAACATCAAGTCTTATACTAAGTCACCTTCCATCACATCAATTATTTGGCCATCTATAAGAATTGGAAGAGATAAAAAATGGAAAACTCGGCAGGAGTAGCTAACACAAAACTGGAGTAGCCCCACTTTTTTCATATCATAATAACTATTGATTATATATGAACACAAATTCTTGCATGGTCATTTTCTCATATTCAGTCAAAAGCTAATTAAAGACATAGAATTGTTAGATATGTTTAATCAATTTGTTGCATTGTTCATCCGTCGTACAGTCTAGCTGTGGGTGGAAATTGTTTAGATCATTAAACAACTAGGCTCACATGAATTTCCCACCCCGAAAAGTAGCCATCCGAATCTTATCATATCATAAGTCTTTCTGAAAGTACACGGGGGATTTGAGTACATCATAATTGTTTAGGGTTGTCGTTGTGTGATATTGAGGTCACAGGTTAGTTCAAGACGTGAAAATAGCCTCTTACAGAAAAGTATAAAGGCTTGTACTATAAACCCTTGTGGTCCATCCCTTCTCTGAACCCACATATGCAGTGGCTTGGTACGCTGGACTGTTCTTTTTCTTCTTTTTTTTGATGAATAATGTAAGACGAACAGAGGCTTTGATTTCGAATTTGGATTGTTTCCTCTTCATTTCATCATCCTTCTGTGCCACTGCACTGCATGGAAAGGAAAGTTAAGCCTCCAATTTGTGACTGTGAATAGATGGTCAGAAGGGAAAACGAAGAAAAGCAGTGGTTTCACCAGCAAAACTTCCTGAAAAACAAAGGCAACAATAATTCGACGGCTGAGAAATTCTGTAAACAGACCATCTATAGAAAGAAATAGTAAATCAATCTTTTTCACCAGCTAGTGGCCTCCTGGTTCTGCTCCACTAGTTGGAATCAGTCTGGTTTGGAGAATACGTGCATCCATCTTACAACAATAACTCATTCAATTATAGTAATTGGGAAAGTTAGTAGAGCCATCTTAAGTAGAAGGGGAGCCTTGGCACAATGCTAGAGTTGTCGTCGGGTGACCTTGAGGTCACGAGTTCAAGGTGTGGAAATAGCCTCTTGTAAAATGCAAGGTAAAGCTATACTCTTGTAGTTCCCCTTTTTTGAACCTCGCATACGTGGGAGCTTCGTGCACTGGGCTGAGTTTTTAGGTGAGCCATCTTTAAGTATATCTTGAGTTAGATTAGTGGTCTGATTAGGGAGTTTAGAACGAAAGGTGAAGTATTGAAAAATGTAGGATGACAGTGAGTTTTGTGGTCCTCTGAAGCACCTTTCTCGTTGTCTCTACAGACAGATGATCATAGTTTTAAAATTATAGTATCCACACACAAACTAAGCTTTATCTAGAACATCAAAAGTTTTAGAGTCCTAATAATTGTAGATGCTAAAAGAGCATCTTTCGTTGACGCCCATTTTTCTTTAATATTTTTTTAAGATCAAAGTCATTTATCTTATTTGGCCCCTCATATTTAGTCCATATATAGAAAATCATGCTCATCTGATATTTTTAATGTCTTGTATTTTTACTTTTAGTTATAAATAGTCCTGATTTAAAGCAGAAAGAAAAATAGATTATAGATACCTAATGAGAGTAATTTTTTGTTGGTAGGTAATTTAAGAAGTCCCAACAAGTAGGATGGTTAGATCTTCTAAAAGTTTTGCCTAAGTTTATCAAAGGTAGGTGCCTACCTGAAAATGGATTTTTTAGCTTCTACACTTACTATGACTCAGAAGGAGAGCCTTGGCACAATGGTAAAGTTATTGTCGTGTGACCTTGAGATCACGGGTTTAAGGTGTAGAAATAGCCTCTTGCAAAATGCAAGGTAAGGATGCATACTATTAACCTTTTTATCTCCCTTTTCCCAGACCCCGCATACAAGGGAGCATCGTGCACAGGGACTACCTTTTACTTATCATGACTCAAAGAATTGAATCTAAAAGAAAAAAACCTTTGGTTAGAGCATGGGCCTTCTTGTGTAGCAATGACACAAGAAAGAGCCTCTCTTAAATGAATCAGTGGTAAAGGCTACTCATGGGTGCATCTGTATAACATTAGGGGAAAAAATAATTATTCATTACATAACATAATGTAATGAAAATTGCTTCAACAAAAGTCTCACAGTTGACACAATTGGATCTTGCCTGTGTCTATGGAAGAGGCGGCAAATTGTAATACCTCCTATGCTGAACAGTCATTCATTGAGAAAATTGTCACCAAATAGAACCTAAACAACCACGACCATTAAAAACTCTTCAGTCTCTCATCATCGTCTAGCCAACTCAACAAGGTTTTGAGTTCCATCCAAGTTAACAAAGAAACCAAACCGACCACATTGATCGATCAATCATTAACTCGTCTGATGGAAGGAGTTTTAATTGAACCAATTCTCGTCAAGTCTAAGCTTTCAAACACAGAATGACACCTTCCTGGTTTGCTAACTCAATAGAATCAAGTGTTAAGTGAACAAAATTCCAATGTTCCCACTTTGTAATATGTGTATGTTTGTGTGTGTATGTACAAACTGTACATTGAAAAGTAATGTGAATACATGTGTTATGACTTTGTTTGATTACTGCTTTACACAACCTTCAGCTCTGTTTTATTCCTCTTCTTTCTCATCAAAGAACATATCCTTCTCTTTTCTATGTTAAAGCTATTGTTCTGATCCAAGTATAAGGATAAAAAGGAAAATGGCATCCTCAGTCACTTGTTTCAACAATGGCAGCCTCTATAACATTCAGAAGTACTTCTCCTACATTTCTCAAGAAGCTACCAGCAAGCATGCTGCAATAGGAAACTATTTAACAAAGTGAGATGTGCTATTACCAAAACAAGAGAGCGCCTTCAATGCCAACCTCCCACTAGAAAGCCTAGAGGGAGCATCATGTAGAAGTCACTGAAGTGAAAGCGCTGCTAAAACTAAAAGTAGCTCAAGAAGGGCACTAGAAGGTTTTATGGACGTACAAGACTAATCAGTTAACACAATTGAGCCTTTTCTTTTGGGTTGACACACAGCGCAGAACTTAGCAAGCAAACTGTCTACTAACATATGATCCCAGCTCTTAAATTTATTTGAAAATTGTCACCTCAAACCTCCAACCAAGCTCAACGAGGAAAGTTGTCTTATTCCGAGACCAGCTCCAATGTCTAGTTTAGACGTACTTTAACCATCTCATATATTTCTCGTGAAATTGCCAAATCAAATCTATAAGCATAATAAAGCAATGAACAAATTAGAAAATATTGGCTCAGCAACTATCTTTGCATGTGTTTCCGACTTGCACGCCTCTGCAGTTTATCACTTTTTTGTGCTCTCTTTGGGTGTGGAAAGGGACACGCCGAACTGGAAATTGCAGGGAAATAACTTTTTTCATTGCTTGCATATGCAATCTATGTCGAAGTGGACTGGAAAGGTGGAAGCGGCATATGCTTTGTTACAAAAACAAAGGGTCTTGTATTTGAGCTTCTTTTTCTTCTTTCTTGCTGATGTGGGCAAAAGATCATTATGAAGGAAAACTTACACTGGTGGTGGCACCAAAGAGCCTACAAGTTCATCCCATAGTAACTAAGATGGCCAAAAGGAATAGAAGAAACCCATGTCTGCGTTCACTTGGTCCTACCTAAAGGTCAACACTTCTAGTAAGGGAGCAAATTGTCCAGGTTTATATGCTTTTGAGAGTGTAATAACCCAAAATATTAATAATTTTATAATAATAATAATAAGAGAGGTAAAATTGTAAATATACATGGGCATACAGGGCGTGGGACCCACAATGAGGCTATACAAGCTTGCCTTGTCTCTTATGTGCGGCCAAACCATTCACTTCTGATTCCGAGTTGGCGACGCAAGGTAGCGACGAGGAACTCCCCGAGCAGGCGCACACAATGGCGATCTAACCATGGTAGGCCACCCTTCACCATTTCCCGTGTTTTCCTATAGTTTCTGTTGTTTTTAACGCCGGAAAACAGTGTGGATTGCCGTTTTCCGGTGAACAAATAGGCAATAGTATTTTTGTTAAAGTAAACTGATGAAACGACATCAGATTGTGATCTGAACCATCCATCATGGGCATTGTAACATAAAAAAAATCTCATGAATTTTTATGGTGATCGGACAGCTAGATATGCCGAAAAACTCATAAAACAGTAAATGAAAAAATTTTAGGAACGTGACAAAAATCGTGTAAAAACACCAGATAATGGCATAGATGGTTGAAAAGGAGCTTATAAATGGAATCTATGCGAAAAACTGGACGAAACGGTGCAAAAATCACACCATTTGGACACTTGTGCGTGGCTGGCGGCGACCCGCCGCGACACGTGTCACCCCCTGTTGCACGCCACGTAGGTGCCACGCACACAGACGGCACGGGCACGACACGTGACACCACGCGTGCAGCACCCACATGGCACCCCCCCACACAGGCGACACATGGCGCCATACACCACGCGCCATGCGGACGGCAGCGCACTAAAGCACCGACAAAACGTGCACACGAAAATCAATGCACGAGGGCATGTGCACCAGCGTACATGAGCACACACGGAAATGGTGCACGCGCATGCAAGAAGCCGGTACATGCGCATGTGCCGCTCGAAACGACGCATGCGCAGCGCGTCTGTGCATGCGCCCGCATGAAGACAGGAGTATGCCTATCCAGCACGCCTGTGGACGCGTGCGCATGTGCGATGCACGGAAATTGTGATTTTTTTCGGTCTTTTGACCGTCCATTTATAAAAACTTGATTTTTAGGAGTTACAGAGGTCCAAATCGCGATCCGAAAGAGGCCTTGCGACCGTATCGACGGCGCGGACCTAGATTTGACTTGAAAAGTTAGATATAAATTCCTTTTTAAGAGTTAAACCACAGAATATTGCGAAATAGTCTCAATCAAGCTGATCAATGGATGATCAGGCCTTAGATGTTGATAGTATACATCAAATATAAGATAATCTAGGTGATTAAAGGGTTAAACAGTATTGAATTACCAAATGATGGAAGATTTATGATGTAACAGGTACGTCAGAGTGCGCAACGTGATATTTCCATGCGCTTGATTTGAGCACTGCAATTACTGAGGTAGGTGATTCTATTCAATTATTTCATGATTTCGAACTATGAATGGATTTTTAAAGCTTTGAGACATGTGTTTTACATCTTCTCATGTACATAATTAGATCCCTAGTTTCGTGTTATAGCATAACTTTTCTATTTGGTAATGACAATGTTTGTCGGCTTTAATTGTGTTATTGAGATTATTTATAGCATATTTACATGGTTTATAAGATTTATACCTCGTCGATGATTTATGACGGGTGCTTTCACCCGGTGGGTACTATGCTAGGAGAGTTGTAGGGTTGGCCACCCGCCCTCTGATTTTGTGATGAGGATGATGATAGACACCGTCCTAGAGTGATACAGGGCCAGGTACGTAGGGGTGGTATCATGGGTAATCCCCCCTACGGGTCCGTTCCTTTCCATGGGGACGAAGAAAGTCTCTCATTTGGTATCGACGTAGAGCGGCAGTGGTTTAGACCCTGATGGGATTGTCACTGCAGCATAATAACCCATATAGTTTGTGCATGTTTATATGACGTTATATGTATGGTGAACAGGGGCAAGTCGGGCCTAGGCCATGAGAGACTCCGGGGGCTAACGCTGACTGCACAGGAGGGACCAAAGTTAGTATGGGTAAACATCACCGGTAATTGAGTATATTGGAGGAATTTTGGTATAGTTTTGATACAGTGTTTTGGTATCAATGATTGCATGCATATTATCCCGTGGGTATATATGTACTAGTATGATTTTGATGTACTTACCTTGTATTTTGATCATACCTTGCATGCTATACTGATTACCTCGGCATCTGATTTGTGAAAGTTGTAATTGCAAGCATTTTAGTTATTTAACATGTTTTGGGTTTGCTTCCCTTATAAGAATTCTATTATAAATTTTGTTAAACTTTATTTGAGTATAATCACCTACATAAGCATAACTTGTTGAGGCATTGCCTTCTTTTGCAATGTCTCATATTTGGAATGCGATAACAACAAGGGAAAGTAGGCAGAGTAGCGGGGATCTGGAAGGAGACTTGAAGACATTCCATTTTATTTTCTCCTTCGAACATATATTAGAGTATGTCACTTGGATTAGACTTTTGAGACTTTCTTAAATGTGGATACATATTATAGATTGGACTCATATTATGTTATGGAGGATTGTTATAGTTTAAATAGAAATATTGTGGTGATTATGGATGGAACATGGTGACGTTTGAATTGATTTATTACCATCTTTAATTAACCCGTGTATTTATCGTGGTTTTTAATCGAGCATGCTCAGAGTACCAATGTTTTAATGTTGTTTATGATCACAGTTTTGAATGTAGTTGACCCCCGAAGTTTACGCTTTCAGGCAATTCTTTTTAAAGCTGCGTTAAAGGTTCTATAATATAAAATTTTAAATTTTAAGGATCCCGTCTATTTTCTTAAAATGTATTTTTATTTTTATTTTAATGAGAAAAAAGTTTTGGTAAAACCCATGGTGTCACAGAGAGTTGGAATTAGAAGTTTTGATGAAATGGCTGAAGGTCCCATGCTAACTCTGGCTGTTGCTGCCAAGGTGATCGGAGTATTACCTACGAATTTTTGTTTATAGGTAAATGAGTAATGGTAAGCTCAGTTGCAATTTTCAATCCGAATCTCAGCATCATCTACTAGCTTCGGCATAAGAGTAAAGTTGTTGTCGTGTGACTCTAAGGACGTGAGTCCAAAGCATGGAAACAACTTCTTCAAAATAAAATAAAATAAGACTACATACAATAGACCTTTGTGGTCCGCCCCTTCTCCGAACCCCATATACACAGGAGGCTAGTACCACCATCCACTAAGCCATACTATTGGTTCGAGTATGACAAACATTGGCATATGCCCCGACCCCCCATTGACCATAGGAAGTATGGATGAGTCATTCACCAAGTACCCCCTGGAAACCCATCAAAATTAAGTTTAGCGGGCCATAAGGGGGTGGATATCTCGTGACATATCAGTGTCCATTCGTCCTTTCGACAGCGCCGCTTTGTTTCCATTGCATCACATTTAATCAGAGAACACATATTTTCTCCAAGGTGCTTTAGGAAAGAGAAATCTTGTCCATGCTGAATTGCCGGACTGACTCCAAACCCCATCTTTGAATGATCTGCCATGATTATATTGTTGGGCCTCTCTTAGATTGGTTGAACAGCATTGTGTCCATTGGATAATTTTGAGTGGGAGTTATCTTTTCATGAGAAATAGAGACCACAAGAGTTTATAGTATGACATGACGACAACTTCACCATTGCACCAAGGCTCCCAGTAAAAATTTTAAATCTGCTTTCATTGAGAGTCAAACTCAGACCTGCTTACTAAACGGGTGCTCTAACCAAATGAGCTATGAAAGCTAAATATGAAGAATGGACAATTGAAATTATAATTGATTAAGGAGTTTATTTTTTGAAGGTTATACACACACCAACACACAACCTCAAATCTTATTCACCCAATTAAGAGACTCCTCCTCGTGCCACTATACTAGAAGGCTTTGGTGCAATTGATTAAGGAGTTACTTATCTTTCATGAAAAGTATAAATGGAATGATAGTATAGCGTTTAACCTACGCTACACTATAGTGTAAGATAAAGCCACTTAAGTTGTGAACGACAATTAGTCAAGCATCCACATTCAAAGACAACTTTCTTATAAGAAATTCTTGACTAGAAGTTTCCGTGTACGTAGGGTTTGGGAAACTGATGGATCATAATAGTCAATGGTACTCAGTCTTATCTTGTATTTTGCAAGAAGTTGTTTTCACGACTTAAACTCATGATCTCAAGGTCACACAGCTATAATTCTACCTTTACGCCAAGGCTCTCCTTTAACATCTTTTTTATATATGAGAGAAAATAATTCTCGGATGACCCAATGGATAAGCTTTAAATTCCTGGAGTACAGCCTTTGTATCTAGAATCATAGATGAATGGTTTTGATCACCACAAAATGTGGGCTTGCAGGAAACTTCTGGACCCGCCAGTATTTCGTGACTTGTGCACTAATCAAACTTCACATCTGGTGTTTGTGCACCAAAATTGGGCCGCTTATCCACATTTTAAAGCGTTGAAAATCAATGTACTGATCTACGCGCTCAGCAAAATATCCACGTTGGCATCGCTGATCCTGACCATCAACAGAGAAGGAGTAGACCACGGTGCATTTTCCACACTAGAACAGCGTCCCAGAATGTACAAGCGCGGTCCCATATAAACAACAAAATAATGGAGGAGAATTTAGTATTTAAGATAAAAATTGAGGTAATTTGTGCAGCATGCAACAAACTCAGCGCGTAAGTGACGCAGGACTGGGCCTGGTTGATCTCTTTCCTCCCGTCACATCCCCAGTGGAATTTTGTCAACATCCTCAAAAACCAAATCCAAAAAAATTCAGAAAAAAGAAAAACGACAGAGAGAGAGAAAGAGTGAAATTGAACCGAAAACCAAAGAGTAATAAAGAAGGAGATTGAAGAAAGAGAAACCGGCCCTCCTTTCTTCTCCTCACTTTAATGTATAGCCTTTTGATATCTAAAGCCTTTCCCACATAAGCTTGGTCAGTTTCGAGAATCTTCTGCTTTGCCTACATATAATTCACAGCTCTCACTTTTAATATTCCTTCCTCATTGATACGTATGTAGACCTTGTGGCTCTCTACGTGCACTCTGATCTTCTTCTAAATTCTCCTGACAGAGATGAGTGACCCCAAGTATGCCTATCCTTACCCTGCTCAAGGTAACTTGATCTCTTCATTGTTTCAGAGATTTCTGAATAGAAGTTCTCTAGTGATTTTCATTTTTGGGTTCTTCTTTTCTTTAATTGTTTCATGGTTGTTAGCTGCAGATGTGTATTGGGTTCTTGTCAATCTCATTCTTTGATGGTCTAATCTGTTCTGTGTGCATTATTTGAGAGATTTGTGGATGTTTCTGTCATTTGATGTGGTTTTCTTGTGACCTTTTTCATGGGTTGTTCTTCTTTTGCTCAATTATTTCTTATTCTTTTTTCTCTTTGTAATCTCTTGAATGGTCTCAATTATTCCCAAGTTGTTAGCTATGGATCTGTACTGGGCTCTTCTTTATTGGAAAGCAGGGGAATGATCCTCCCAATCCTTTGATTTTTCCATTATGGGTAGTCTTCTCTCTCTTCTGGAACTAGGTCTTTTGTTCATTTTCTTTTGATGAAGGCTGTTTAGGATTTAGCTTTTTCATGCTTTGTCTCCCCTTTTTTTTTTTTTGGTTATTTTCGGACCATTATCAGTTCTTATTATGCTATTTGGATTTTTTTACTGGAGGTAATTTTCTTGATGTGGATGGCGTTTCCATTTAGTTACCTATGATCATAGATTGTTTATCTAAGAAAAGGAAAAAAAAAAATGGTGCTTGATTTAGGAGAGCCTCCTCTTCCTTGTCTTATGATAGTGAGCAATTTCCACTTAATTTTATTCCTTTATTGACAGGTTATTATCAAGGACCCCCGGTAGTGGCACCGCCACAGTATGCAGCTCCACGTCCAAGAAGAGAACCGGGTTTCCTTGAAGGATGGTGTGTAGTTTCATTTACATGTGCACTTAATAAATCATTTTGTTCTCCGTCATGTCTTATTTATTCTAATAATTCATGCTCTCGTTTTGCAGTCTTGCAGCTCTGTGCTGTTGCTGTCTTATTGATGAATGTTGCTGTGACCCCTCCATCATCTTTGTGAGCTGATCCCTGAGTGTGCTTACTATATTTTAGTCTTCATTCTTGCTCTCCTGTATGGTAAATGACAATGGAGAATAATACATGTTATTACTAGAACTTTATATATGTGTTTTGATTGTCACTTCCGATGATGTGGGTTTCTACTTTGCAACGTATTGGGTTGTTTCTTTGTGGCTCTTGCTTCTTCCCTTCTTCAATGTCTTATTGGATATGCAGCTCTCTAGAACTCTATATCAGTCTGCCTTTGGCACCGTATTATAGGTGGCCATGACAAGACAGTTTCCCTACAATTTTGTGTCCTAGTTAGAGAGGCAGGATAGATCTTTCAGATCTCTGAAACTAGTAGCCATGTATGATTCTTGCCCATGTATTACATTGGATCCTTCTATGTTTCTTATATGATACAGTCTAACAGATTTGGAGTTTGGCTTGCTTTGTTCTTTTGCGCTTGAAGGGGACACATTTTCCTCGAGAAACGGCCATAGGAACACTTTGGTCACACGTTGTGTGGTCTAATTATTGGGCTAGATACAAAATTTTATGTTGATAGGTTAATTTTAGCCTAGAAGGAGAGCCTTGGTGTAAAGGTTTAATATATAAGGTAAAAATGTGTACTATATACCTTCAGCGGTCCACCCTTTCCCTGAACCCTGCACATGCACATAGGGAGATTCGTGCACCGGGCAGCCTCCTTTTAAGTATTTGTACCCTTATTTGTGTTTTATTTTTCAATTATCTAAAATAAATAGTTAGGATTTAAAACATTGATTTATTATGGTTTATTTATTTTTTGTATTTTAAACATAGTAAAGGGCTTTTCATTTGCAAAAAATGGTCTCATGCACGAAAAAATAGGGCATGTAGTCTCTCCTCTCGTATTGAGCAGGTACACTGAACGTGACACTGGCGCAACCACCTTATAATTTGCCTTGTGGCTAACCCGTCTTACTCATAGGACTTCGGCTTCGGTTAATTCCCAAACTGTTCATCTGATCTCCAAAGTTGGACGTTTAGAGGTCCAAAAAACGTGTGGATGGAACTGAAACGCTGAACACACTGAACAAACACTAAGAAACGCTGCGCACACAACGGTTGACATTCAGTCGATCAAAAAGACGATTCATGAATGCTAAAATTGTTCAATTTTCTTGATTTTAGGCTAGGAGTCATTCAGGTAAGTGTAGTTACATTAATGGTCGAATCTTCATGTTAAAATCAGAAGGGGATCACATTAGAACTGTTGTCATGTGATCTTGAGATCACGGGTTCAAGACATGAAAATGACCTTTTGCAAAAATGTAAGATAAGTCTGTGTACTATAGACCTTTGTGGTCTACCCTTTTCCTGAACCTCACATACATAAGAGCTTCGTGCACCGGACTGCCATTTTTATATTCATGTTAAAATTGGCTGTTTCTCTTTGACTTGTCTTAGGCTGCAACGCTATCATTCTGTCATGCCAAAATAAAGTGGGGAAAGTATTTCTTTTCTTAACATTTTATACAAATTGTGATAGGAGAAGGAAAAGAAAACATTCTAAGGTCTGAATGTGGGGTAAATGGTGAGGGCAGTGTTCATCGTTTACTTAAGTGAAGGAAGAGATGTTGTGGGAGTGGTTGTGAATGAGTTTGGTTGGTGAAATTATATGTTACAATAAGAGAGATTAGGTATTGAAGTGGGTGATAAAGATAGGAAAGAAACAAGGTGACTTGAGATTATTTTTCATGGCAATTTTGACTGGTTTGCCTCTCCATTAGTCACTTGAGATAGTGAAATATCCAAATTCGAATTTCAAAGTCTGCCTTCCAATTTTCAAACTCTACATTCCCCTTTAAAAAAAAAAAAAAATCAATCTTGCTGATTGTTGGTACAGATAATGAGACTATAGTTGATTGGTATATGTGGACTTCGGAACATGCAGTTTGTCAAGGATCCAAAATAAATTTAACTTTAATCATACGATTTACCGAGGCAGATATGTGAAGGTGACTATGCTGGTCTAAAAGTTTCCCCAGCTAGTGCCTGACTGCTTGAAATTTTATGTCTAATTCATTGTAAATGGAATAACTTGGGGAGGTTTGTTTTGAATCAGACCATTCTTGTTCTCCATCTTTTCATAGAATAGTTGAAATCCTTTTGAAAACGTCCCAAGTTTTTTATCTCCAGATTCTTTTCACTATTAATTCAGAAGTTTTTAAGATTTTAAATAAGTGCAAATTTATCAAATTAAACATGAGTCAAAATTTTTATGAATAATTTCTCAAAACCTCAACTATTATTTGTGAATTTAGTTACAAATTCAAATTAAAATTTTTATAGTGCTTCCATTCCACTTTATTCCTAAATTTGAATCCCTAAAGGATGTGTGTGTGTGTGTGTGTGTGTGTGTGTGTGTGTGTGTGTGTACATACATATATACATACATACATATATTCTTTGTTCATTTCAATCATTTGTAACCTATAAATAGCACCTCAATAGAGTCATCCTTTTGCCCCCCTTTTTTTTTCTTCTGAAAGATCCCCTTGTTGCTGTCCTTTTTATCTCGTTTGCTTTTCTATTTCAGTGACATCAAAGTTGGTTAATTTTGGTTAGGGGTACAAATGGTCAAATTCAAGCTGGATACACTTATGTTATAGTCATTATCCATTAGCATTATAATTAATCAAATTTTAATTAGACAATTCTCCAAATCTTGTCTTTAATGTTGGGCTCCAAGAGTATTTGAATTCAGACTGTCCACAATCTAGATCGATAATAGAAATTTCGTATGTTAGGAAAAAAATTGAGCATATATATTGTTCATATGAGTAATTCTTATTTGATATTTTAGTTATCTAATATATTTATAATTTATATTAATGGTTCTTCATATTTATCAATTTTCTATTATTTATTGAGAAGGAGATGAAGAGTGACAGGAACATTTTACTCTTATATTATAGTTAAATGAAAAGGATAATGATAGTGGCAGGGACATGACATTTCTCTTATCTATCTTATATTATTTTAAGATAATGGTAAGCATGGATGAGACGGTAACCTTGTCTTCTTCCTCAGTGATTCTTCTTCAAGATAGAAAAACAATGTACGCCAAACATCTATGTTGCCAAACAACAATCCAAAGTCTCCAATGGGAGCTGTAGCCTATACAAGAAGTAAAAAACGGTTTTTTACATAAAAACCTCATATTTTTTTACTCTTAACAATTGTGCCTAAAATTTTCAATTGATTGTAAAGTCTTTCAAATTTAACTACACTTGAGGTTGAAAGAATGAGACCTTAAGGAGAGAGGAAAATTATGCAAAATAGTTAGGCCATCGTTTGCATAATTTGATCCATTCATCTTGTTTGACATGTCTTAGACTAGTTATCCACCAAAATTTATGATGTTGGATGATTTTAACCATGCTGCTTTTTCTTTTTAAATCATGTATTTTTTCATCATAGATCTAGTATCTAAAAACATCTGATGGGCATGAATTTTGGTACGCAATCAAAATAATGAAGGCCAAAAAAGATGAGAAATTCTTATTATTTAAAAATTGGGGTCTATCTAGAAGGGTTTAATCCAATGTCATTTTTGTTAGAGAAAGGAAAAGAAAGCAAAATACAGGAGTCTATCATATGGATGATTTGAACCATTCATCTTGTTTGGCTTGTCTAATTTTGGTTATGTACCAACATTTATTCCCATTAGAGGCTTTTAATTACTATATATAATATATATAAATCTATGGCTAAAATCATCGAATAGTAAGAATTTTTTTGCAGATAACTAATTTTAGGCATGTTGAATAAGATGAATGGATCAGATCATCCAAATGATAGCCCTAGGTGTTTTGACTATCTACGTCCATTAGGACCCCTAATTTTGTGATCTTACATGTAACAGGAAGGAATAATTCTCCTTGAAAGGGAAATGAGAGTACTTTGAGTCACAAACGTAATCAGCAATCTACTAAGGGGTATAAAAGCCATCCTTGATCGTTTGCTGACCAAGAAAATGCCCTCCTAAAGCCATCTTATCTACGAACTGAGGATGGATGTCCACAAACTGCTTTTTATACTGTTTTTTCACTGTCATTATACAGGTACAATTTGCTATATTCGAGTAAATCTTGTGTCTAGCTCATATATTTGTACCTCTCTGCATTGACATTTACACCCCTAGGTTAGTGTTACAGCCCAAACATGAACAAGTGGCTTCCACAGTTGTAACCCAAATTAATCCAGGATCATATTTATCTTTAGACTTGCTGACTAGCAAACCAGTTTAGATGGATCCAAGCCTACTAGATTCAGCCCTTTTTAATACCCATTAAAACAGTGATCCATGGCATGTTCGAAGTAGGCTATATCTGCCCAGTTCAAGCTGGTTGCATGGGATCTCGGCCCACTTTGAAAACCCATATTATAAGCCAAAATTTAGAGGACAGAAATATCCATGGACCCATATATTTTATCAAGCCATCAAGAGCTGACAAAACGTTTGGGTAAAACCTATAGGTTCCATGAATTACCAGATTTGAGTATCCAATTGAGGTGGGTACCAACTAAGGATGCGTGAACAGTCCAATTCTAGCCAAAGTCTGATATATTCTCATAAATTTATGTATTATGTTACCCAAACAAATGAGAAAAATAAGACTAACCAGATGTACCACTATCCTAACTGATCCTTTGTGAACCTCCCTCTCTATTGCGGATGGCATTAAAAGATCTATTGGTTTGGACCCATTTGATGGGCCTAGAGCTGGATCTTAAGGACCCAAAAATGATTTACTTGAATGACTCTAATTACTCAAACGTTAAGCTACAACAACTATTTTGCCTTTTGCGCTACGCTATTGTGACCTGAAAACAAGGAGTTTCTGATTTGCACGACTACTGCCAAAATATCCATGGTGGGATCTTGTCATCAGATGATGGAGATCAATTATCAGATTATCTTAGCATTGACTTCAGATTTATTGCTTTGCTCACGGAACGAAACTTTTTCTTTCTGGATGTTCTTACCAAAACCTTTAAAGACAAGAAGTAGTGGCGTTTGCAGGATACTGATCAAGTTGCTAATGCCATCCACTCGTGGTGATGTTTGCCTGATTTCCCGTTCGTAGGAAAGAACACTATATGAAGGGGATCTTGGCGGAACGGTGAAGTTGTCGTCGTGTGACCTTTAGGTCACCAGTTCAAGGTGTGGAAAAAGCCTCTTGCAAAAATGCAAGATAAAGATGTGTACTATAGACCCTTGTGGTCTGCCCCTTCTCCAGACCCCGCATAGACAAGAGCTTCGTGCACCGTGGCTGCCCTTTAGGTAAGACCACTATATATTGATGTTCCAAATGGCCATTAATGACTAGAGATTTCAGAATCTTCGGGCATTTCATATCCTGCAGTGCTCTACTAGGTATATGGTCTTTATCATCCTAGCCATAGAGAAGACCATTAACAATTGTTGAGTACGACTACAAAGCTAGTCACTAGATTAATTAAAGAAGCTAAGCATTATCTAGGCTCGCATGGGGATCCATACTGTTAAAGTTACAGACAAACACTATGGATACCTCATTCTCAAGACAGTCTATCAGAAACAATGGTCTACAGTTTTCCTGAAAGAACCCTAAACAAGGCCTTATGCAAGAAGGATCTAGGCTATAGAGGCATCCAATCAAGATGAAAACGGCCTTGTTGTGATCTAATAACCAATCCCATCACGCAGACACAGCACATGTTGGGTGCCAAAAGGAGTTCAGCTTGCTGTCCCAAGCTAATTCTCATCTCCTAATCATTTTTAAAATTATTTAAGGCGAACAGAATTGATATTCCCATTTCCCTTAAAATGCTCTTCACTGCATTAAACACTTCATCTGATTGGCTGTCAGTAGTGTTTAAAAAACTCTAATAACCTTCAAAACCTGACAGAAAATTGCCACAGTGATCCGCTCAATTATCAACGAGTTTGAACAAGCCAAATCACTCATACACAACTAACTTGAACCAGTTCCAGGTTAGATGCCAAGTAGTCTAAGACCATCTGCACCGAACTTCTGTTGGCGAGGTTGAATAAAGTAAACCATTTCATAGGATAAAATGCCAACAGAAAATGCGTAAAGAGAGTAAGGCCATTATCAAGGTAAGGAATGCGGGGGCTAAGGCCTTAAATTCTAGTGGCACTGGAAAGAGCTTTCCTTATGGTAGGTTGTGGGTTGGAAGCTGCTCGGCATTTCTGAAAAAATGATAAAGATCGATAAGATAAGGCTGGAGATAAAATTTCAAAAAGAATTGAGGTGTGTAAATTGTGTTTATCAAATAAAGGGTTCCAGCCCACTGTCCAACATTTCCAAATACATGATCATTTCTATTGATTAAATTCATTTCAATTAGTCCTTTCATGCTTAAAAGGGCAGCTCCGGTGCACAAAGCTTCCACATATGCAGGGTCCAAGGATGGGGCAGACTACAAGGGTCAATAGTACACATCCTTACCTTGCATTTCACAAGAGGCTATTTCCACACCTTGAATCCGTGACCTCATGATCACATGACAACAACTCTACCGTTGCACTAAGGCTCTCCTTCCCTTTCATGCTTGACCCTAAAAACATAACTTATCCCTGAAATACCTTCTTCTTGCGTGGTGTTAACTTATCATAGTTGAATTGCACCATCCTTTTACACGATGGACCCTACTTGTGGTTGATCAAAACCACTCACATTTAGTATCTACTATCCTAAAAGTACACCAATGGCACAAGTTAGCATCGAAAAAGGTTTCATAAACAATAGCCCATATTCAACAACCAAATTTTAGCCAAGTGCATAAACCAATTAAAACTTTTGCAGAGGAAATTCTTATCGTAATTGATTGATGGTGTACTCCTGCTTTTGGTGCTATTTGTATCTCCTGTTCGTCACGACAGTTGATGCATTCTACTTGTTGAAGTTCACTTTGGTGGGTTTAAGCAGCAGCAGGTAATGAATTCTCTCCTCTAAAGGGATGGTATTAGATGTGACCGCTAATCTAACAAGGAAATCAAGGAAATTGTTGATCAACAGTGTTACGATGACGGTTGAGTGTCTTAACTATCAAGGAAAATGTACGTCCAAATATAAATTGTTGAAATTATTTTAATTAGATCAATTGGCAAAACACATGTTTTTATGTACGTGGGAATTGTTTTAAAAAAACTAAATGGTGTTTATGAAATTTTGAAATTCTCTAGTTTTAGAGAAAAACTCAAATTTCATTTGAATTTGAAATCCCTTATCTTTTGTTACTTCATTTTGGAAACCATACAAATATTTTAGTCCCACATCAAAAGTTGGTAGAAAACTTCCACTCCTTATAAAAACCCTCTCATTTTCTTATATTATTTTTAAGAGCACACTCTTGAAATGATGCGTGTGGTTGTGTGTGGAAATGTGCACCTTGCATTATTGCTTTGAGTTGCCCCAGTCTCTTTTGATTTTAGAAGTAATCTAGCATAGGCCCACAACAATAGATGGTCCATGGGCTCCTAAAGTTTAGTTGGCCCATCAAGGGAGGTCCAGGACATTCAGCCCATTGCTATCGAGACAACCCATGACATCTAGCCCATAGTAATCAATCAGGAAGGTATAGGTTGCTTAGTACCAACCAACCCTATCTATGTAGAAGGGGTGCATAAGCGATTCTTCCTTGCATCATTCTCTTCACTTTCCCCAAAGTTCTCTAATATTCGTCTTTCTAAAGTCTATCAAGCCTATTCTTTCTCTCTTTTCTAGAGTTTGCCAGTCTAGAGCTTGTCAATTTTAAGCATCATTCTATTCTCTAACTTTGTTTAAGAGTTCTCCAGTTTTTTGCATCACTCTTTATTATTTCTCTCTTTGAGTTAATTGTTTTGACATCACTCTGCAAGGGTTTTCAATTAATGAAGCTCTCTAGTTCTAGAGCTTGCAATTTTAAGTATTCTCTAACTTTGTTTAAGAGTTTTTTAGTTTTGTGCATCACTCTTTATTGTTTCTCTCTTATAGTTTGCTTATTTTGACATTACTTGTCAAGGGTTTTTCTATGAGTGAAAACCTCTAGTTCTAGAGCTTGTTAGTTTTAAGCATCATTTTATTCTCTAACTTTGTTTAGGAGTTCTCTAGTTTTGTGCATCCCTCTTTATTGTTTTTCTCTTAGAGTTTGCTTGTTTTGGCATCACTCTTCAAAGGTCTTCTATTAGTAAAAATCTCTAATTATAGAGCTTGCCCATTTCTATATCACTCTTATTCTAGAGTTCTAAATTTATGAAGTTCTCCTTGTTCTAAGTTTTTAGTGTAATGTTAAGTGTTCAATTTTGGCTTAAAATGCTCATAATCTAGCATTTAATTAGATCATCTTACTGATCAATTTTGTAATTTTTAGATAAAATAAGAATTTTAGCTTCAATTGATCATCTAATTGTTGATTTGTAAAATTTTATAGTCAGATGACCATCAGAGCTAATCAGATATGTAATGTATGGTTTAGATAATTGTAACTTGGATAGTTCAGATAAAAAATTAATGGTGTAGATCATCCTAAAGAGCATTGAATGGTTAAAATCAAATCAATGAACTAAATCACTGACAAGGCAAGAGAGAATTATTTTTAATTGAAGACTAAGAAAGAATAGGAAACCAAAAAAAGGGAAACACCCAAAGAAAGAAGGCACTGCCTAACATAAAGATAAAGATAAGGAGAGGGTGGGTGAAAATAAAATTAGAAGGAGATAGTTTATAAAAAGAAAGAAGGCAAGGAAAGGAAAGAGCTGCAAAGCATCCCCACCGCAAGAGCTGCAGGAGAGACCGGCAGCACCATTAACTCTCTCTCTCTCTCTCTCTCTCTCTCTCTCTCTCTCTCTCTGTACCGCACTTCTCTATCTCCAACCACATCCCCTCTCTAGCTTAGTCTCTTTCCCTTACTCTCTCCTCAGCCGACAACAGCCCCATCTCCAATTCCCTCACCGCCGCACCATCTCTATCTCACTACAACCCTCTCTTTCTTGTTCTCCCTCTCTGTTGCCTCCCCACCGTAGGGCAGCTACAAGGGAAGACCGAACGAAACTACCCCGCACTTTCCCTCTTTGCCGGTCAGCTTAGACAACCTTAGGAGGAGAGCCAGACCGCCTCCTCCCTTCCCTTTTCCTCGCTCCATTGACGCAGCCCAACAGGCCGCACGCTAAGAGCTCTTCCTTGGTCCACCAGCGCAGCCCAGCACACCTGTCTCCAGTTCTCTCTATCACAACCCCCATTACCGTAGGGGTTAGAGTAGCCTCTTTGAGAGATTATTATTTGAAGAGAGATTTCAAGAACTTTATGTTTTCTGGCATTCATCTTATAGATTAAAGTATGGATTTATTTGGATCATGCATATTACTTGGACATAGCTGCCATATCCCTTGCACTTACTGAGAGACTTTAACTATATTCAAAAAGTGCATTTGGATGTGCGCCTCTAAGTTAAGGTTCATTAGATTTATTTTCTGCAAGTTTCTAAAATTCCAACAGAAATGTTGTAGAGTTTGATTGCTTATATTCGATTCCAAAAGTCATCCTAGATGTAGCCTAACTAGGAACTTCTTCATAGAGTTCAAATGAAGTAGTTGGTATCAAGACTAAGTAAGAGGTAGAGATGATTGGCAACAACAATGTAGTCATTCAATTCTTCCAAGCATTCACGGATAACAATAATCAAACCAACTAGACCAAAGTTTCAAGTTAAAAGTGATTGAATATGGCTCTTTCTAATTGCTGCTTTTAGCTTGGTGGTGACGAAGCTTTCCCATTTTTTATAGAAGAGATTTCTACTTCTGTTATCTCTTTTTTACAGCAAATTGGTGTGTTTTTATGTTTTGTATGATGCTAGTTCTCATTAGGAATGATGCTTGCTTGGCTTTTGATCACCTTCAGCACTCCATGTATTAATTTCTCCAAGTAATAAAATTTCATCACTTTTAAGAAAATATCTTATATATCTGGCAAGATAGCATAAAAAAATTTCATGAAACTTTTTCCATGGAAATCAATTTTCTTCCATTTCTTGCCAACTAAAGCAGGCCCTTAGTTTCTCTTGTCTTTGATCCTAAATAAAAATCAAGCTTCTTATCAGGGTTTAAGTTGTTCCTTCCATTTATGTTATGTTTGAGCTCATGGTCAAGACTCATAAGGCACCTATGCTTGTCACAAAGGGACAAAGTATTTGACGCACATTTTGCAATGAACGTTAGGGCAGAACTTTATAAGAGTGACCTGAGACATAGATTGGTAGTGATAGAACATATAGGGTTTGGAACAAACAACATGAGGCAAGTCGAGCCAAATGCAAATTTGATGGGGTCACAACTCTCTATTGTTCCCAGTGGCTCTAATCAATGTGAGTGAGGATTTAGAGATGGAAACATTGACCAAGAACAATAAATCAAAGTTTAAAGTTGTTTAGTAGTATTTGAAGCTTTCCGGCATTTTGGATTTGCATGAGTTGCTATTAGTGATGTTTGATCATGCTATTTTCTTAGTATATTTTGGTTGATTCTACAATAGATTTCACATAATTCAATTCTATTCTATTCCATAATTTTCACTCCTTTATGGAATGTGTTCATAGACTATGGGTGACCTCCACTACGTTAGATTCTATCTATCGCAGATTTTAACCAAAATTCAAAGCCTTAGTCAGCGGGTTTTTCTTTACAGATTTTATGTTGGTTAATTCTTAAGTAAACATAAAGAGAAAAATGTATAGACAACCCTTGAACTAACCACTTATATCACCTTGACCCCTGAACTACTAACTTGTTAGTTTTATCATCTGAAATACCAATGTTTTCATCAATTAGATTCTTTTGTAGCTAGGGTATTTGTTGATCTTTACCACATAGGCTTATAGCTTGGCCATCTTGGAAACCTTGTGACGCATTGTTACCTAGATCTCTTTGTGGTTCGTCATATCTTGCTTATAGTACCTAATCAATTCATGGCTCTCGTGATACCTTTACAAGGCTCAATCTAGCCTTAGGCCTATGCAATGTATTCAAAGAATGTGATGGATATAAAAAGTTGTCTTTCATTATTGACATATAATTGGCAACCCAAAAAGTTGGAGATATGTACTCACATTCGTTTGATTAATAGAAACCCGCTAATGAGGAATGTTTCTTTTATACTATTTTCTTTATGCTTTTGTTTATTTGCAAAAGTATGGAATGAGCATTTTTGCTTGTACAAATATCATAATGATTTTCACAATAGTTGGATTTGCTTTTAATCCTCCTTCTATACTAAATGCAGTTTATTGAAGAGTAAATAAAATAGAAGATGAATCAGATTGGATTCTTATATCTCCACTCATGTAACATATATTTGAATGAAACACACTTTAATTAGAATAGATAGGTTTTTACTTCATTTCTCCCAAATTGACACTTTTCAGCATCCTCTACTATAATCTATATTAGAAATGAAAAAATTGGCTATAATTAATAATAACTAATAATTTGAAGTAACAAAAGGTTTGACGGAGAGTGAGACTTACAGAAGGAGAGATGATAGAGGCAGGGAGTTGCTGACCAAGGTGTTAGAGACAACGATGAAGAAGAAAAGAAGGTATAGAAAGTTTGGTCTAGTTTTTCCATAAGGGTTTTTCCACACTTGAAAAGAATGCCTTCGCTTTCCTCAAAAATTTTGTAGACTAGTTCATTGACTCCCTCAACCATGGTCTCTACGCTCCCCTGCTACAGCTCTCTCTTAGCCTATGCCCCAGTGATGCTACAGGTTTGGTCGATGTGCAAAGGGCTTTGACTCTTTTTTCTCTTCTTCAATTTTTTTTTTTTTCTATTGAATAAACTCAGTAAATTACTTTAAAATAATAAAATATGCCCCAAATGATAGAAAAACATGAAACTATTAAAATAATAGGAAGTGGAGCGAGGCATTGGTAGCCTTGGAAGACTACCAGCCATGCATATCATAACACTTACCCACAGCATGATTTTTAAGCCCATAATAACTACATTTCCTATCAAGTAACCTGCCACCACTCTGCGTTTTCTATTGCTATTATCACCAACATAACCATGACCTTTTCTTCTTTCACTAGGACTACCTTGACCTCTACCACCTCTAACACTCTACCTTTTAAAGTTTGAAACCAAGGTTGACTCATCGAGGGTCACTGAAGATGGCTGCATTTTGCCTCCGTTCCCTCTAAAGAATCTCATACACATTGTTGACTGATGGGAGAGATTGGTTGCTCAAGATAAGCTCTGATTAGATTCAAATCAATGTTTCACCCAGCCAGCAGCTCAAAGATTCTTCTGTTTTCTTGCTACTTTCTTAACATTTCTGCACCCTTAGCACAGTGGAATTGCAGATCCTCATAGAAGTTCAACTCTTACCATAGACTACAAACTTCAGTGTAATACTCTTTTAAAGACTTTTCTTGACGGAGTTGACTGATTTCTTGGATGTAATTGGTAAACATCTGTAATATTATTATGATTAGAATATGATTCATGTGCTGGGTCCTATATCTCCTTTGCAGAAGTAAAAGAAAAAGGAAAATAAAAAAAAGCTTACCTGTAGTCCATGGAGTTCAATAACCACAACATTACCATCAGTTATCGGATTCCCGGTCTCCATATTTGGGTCATTGACAAGGGTGTAGTAACATATCCATTGATGTAACCTTGTTTTTTCTTCCCACCAATGAATAACTTCACCACCCTTGACCACTCCAAGAAGTTTACACTATTAAACATTGTGGTAGTAATCTGGAGTCCTGGGTTGTCCATGGGATTTTTACTGAAAATTGAACTAGTATCTTGTCTATCAACAAAAGTAGGGGGCTGATCTTCAGCCATTGAAACTGACAACCACTGTAACACTGATCTGATCTAGTTAAAGATACAACACCAAACAGCACAAAAAATAAAGCTTGGCATATTTAAATACAATGGTTGGCATGCAAACACTAAATTGCATGCGTCAAAACACAATAAACAGACATCAAAATAATGCTTCCAACCCACCTGTTAACCAATACTGTATATAACTATCTCAGGAATAAGCACTTCTGTTTTAAATCTGAAAGAAAACTAGAATATGCAACAAGTGTTGTGACATAACTATTCCTCATTTGATTTGTTCCAAGATCAAGAGATAATCTCCAAATATACAAGAACACTAGACAATGAGGAAGTCTCTCAAACATGAAGGCAACAGAAATTGAGCAACTAATTAGCACTTCTTGTGGAAGATAGGTAGTGATCCTTTTGGTTCCAAAGCATGATCAACGTCTCATACCATCTGTACAGATCTGTCTCTATCTTTCTAGTTGTACAAAAAATAAGAAATAAAATAACAGAAAAGACAATAGTTGCAGACATTGTAAGTATTTTGCATGTGAACAGCACTATAGTTACTGTTCTTCTACCAAAAGTTAAAGTGTGAAGGTGAGTTGTTGTTGAAAGGGATTCTTATAAAAGTAGACTAACTAATCAAGTGGTACTGGTTTTGCGCCAAGTTGGAGGGAGGCAAACAAATCTCCATTATTGTATTTTCATCTTAAATAGGGATTCTACTTACAGGATCATTCATGAATATAGCCCCCATTATAAGTAAACCATGTAAATCACTTGTGCTGTTGTTGCATGTTTCTTGTTTTTTCTCTTGCTTAATTTCTTTATTTTTTCTTGCGACCAATTTTAAAGGATTTTCGTGAAATATTATAATGAGTTACTTTATATTTTTTTAGTATTAATTTTGGTAATTGGATTGGTATAACTAATCTATATGTCTGACTTTTAGATCCATATTCCTTAAGAGATAATAATATATACAGGATATAACGATGAGCCTACTAAAAAATGTTCTCTAACTCTGTAAATCATAAATTTGTAGATGTGGAATATTATATGTCGGTCACAGTTGATTAGTCCTAATAAAAGTGTTACAGATCATATCTTATGTATGCCGTAGCTTAAAAATCTTCTTAGTTGGATAATGCAAACCTCATGACTGCTTAAGGGTTTTTTTACATGCTTTGATTTGAGTTTTTTTAGCTGTCCTTTTTTACAAGCAAAGAATGACTAAAGCAAATTACTCGAACACACTTCTAAACTTAATCCCCAGCCACAGGAGAAAGCGGCAACTCAAACTTGTGACCAAGCATATACCAGGAGAGATGCCATGCTGTCCGTGATCAATTGCACTAGACACTTGTTGGCTTTTAGCCATCCTTCTTACTCTACAAATGTAGTAATGGTTGAGATTATTTTGCCAAGTGTAGATAACCATTTTAAATTATAATTAGTTAAATGAGGGCTTAATCTTGTACTTCCACTAATGATCAAGCAAGATATTACATCTACAGCTGGTCTAAATGTTGAAATACCCCAAAACAAGCACAAATTTTAAAATTAGGCCACATATTATACCAAAAATTTATGTTACAGTTTGTTCACCTCCTTTTCAACTCTTCTATTTCAAAATCTAACGTAAAGTAAATTTTGTAATAGAAAGTTACTTTAATGCAAATTTTCTAACCGTTTTAAAAAAGAAATCTTTTTCAACTTCTACTTCCATCCATATCTTTCCTAAGTTCTCTCTTTAGTCCCACATTGAAACTAATTTAGGAAAATGCTCCTTTCTTTAGGAAGGAGGTCATGGGTTCAAGGTTTGGAAACAGCCTCTGCAAAAATGTTGAGGTTTTTACTTGTGGTTGGCCCTTCCTCGGACCCTGCGTGTGGAAGCTTCGTGCACCGGGCTGCCCTTTAAATACCACTACAAGATGATGTAACTCTTGCTTTTGGAACTAAGCCATAGAGCTTAAGAAAAACTTAAAAAGAGGGTTACTCTCCATTTGAGGGGTATGGATTCAATGCTAATGCCTGAGGTGATTTTTTAAGTATTTTAAGAACTGAAGAATCTAATGCAGAACTTAGATCCTTTGAACCATCAGCAGTTCTCACTCTCTCTCAGCAGTCCTGTGTGAGTATACCTTCTTGAGTAAAACTACAGCTTGTGTAGCTAAAACTCATACTACAGTTTGTGAATTGTACGAGCTTTAACCAGAATTTGTTGTATGATAACTTCCTACCCTCGGATCACCTAACAAGACCTCTTCCCTGGCCAACTCATCTGCTTTGCTGTTAGCAAATCTATGGATGTATGACAGAGAATATTGAGCATCTTGTGGTATTCTGTCAATACAATCAAACGGTCTATTGCCTCTTTGCCTCAACCATCTGATGGAGTTAAGTGCATCTCCTTCAATTATTAGTGGTTGGGGATTTAAATTCTTCCTATTATGTATACCAGAAACAAGGACAAAACTCTCCTTCGGCTGAATCACAGATGCCCAATGGTCCATCTATGAATCGTGATAATTCTTACACTGAGACCTGCTATGAATCCACTCACTCTAGTTGGCCTGGGTTGTAATAACATGCGCCATTAAAATTGAGTTTCAAACAGTTGGGAGGAGGGCGTCCATCTTGGTTTACAAGCTTGCTTCCTCATGCTATCAGCTAAAATGTCATTCCTGTGTTTTGATAGTAAAATTACTGGAGCATAGGGAGAACTCCTTAGAGGTAAGAGGCCCATAATATTGCATGATGAAATACTTGCTTAATGAATTCTGATAGAGGCTTTCCTTTGTTTCTGAAGCACAATGACACAAGCTCCAAGCAGCAGCAAAGTAGAACAGATTCATGAGCATTTTAGCTTACTTTTGAACTTGAAACCAACCCATTGGATACACATCTTCTACACAGAGTTAGGCATAGACCAAAGACACGTTGAATTTATAGAGGATGGCATTCCATAACCTTGTAAGCTGTAGAGCATTGTAACATTATTTGGTCTATCATTTCACAGCCTCCATGAGCCAAGGTCACAAGTAAGACTCTTATTGTGAGTCCTAGTCCATGCAAAGAGTGTTACGTTCAGAGGGCCAACAGTATTCCATATGAGATTGGCAGGTTTCTAGAGTTCACCTCTTGCAGAGACACACAAGTATGCTGATTGCGATGAACCTCCCATTTGAACAGGGGGTCGAAATGATTTTTTCTCGTGGTAGTGTTGACGAGTATTGTGCTCAGCTTTCTTGTTAGATCATGTAACTTGTTCATGCTCAAGATCCGTTAATTATCTTCTGAATGGGATAGTCGATTGTACTGCAATGTTTACAAAGCTGAAGAATTCAAGTGCAAACCCATTTTGAACAGAGGAGGCAAGAGAGAGAGAGAGAGAGAGAGAGAGAGAGAGAGAGAGAGTATATGGTTGTATGTCCATGGACGAAAGAACACAAAATTTATCCACTATTTAGTGATTACATGCCAAGTGGAGTCTTGGCGCAACAGTAGAGTTGTCATTGTGTGACCTTAAGGTCATGGGGTTTAAGGTTAGGAAATAGCCTCTTGCAAAATGCAAGGTAAAGCTGCGTATTATTGACCTTTGTAGTCTGCCCCTTCCTTGAACCCAGCATACAGGGGAGCTTTCTGCACTGGGACTGCCCTTTTATGCCTTCCATGTATGATGTTTTTGCCTTTCTAATCACTTTCAAGGCTAAAATAAGAGACCTAAGATCATTAGCTCAAGAGGGCTCTAGGATTATCAGATGGGGTGTAATTTTGGTGTGACAGCATAGATGATCTGGATCATTAAGGATAGTTGGTCCTCCTTGTGCTCTTGCGTGTTTATATTTTACATGCAGATGCTGAGATGAGATAAGCTAATTTGAGATGACATGAGATGAGATCTAGCTCTAGATGATTTGAGTTGGGGTAAGATGACCTAAATTTGGCATGAGATGAAGTGAGGTGATTGAAAATATCACTCGTAATGGTTGAGAGGAGGGGGAGATCGACTAACATGAGATGGTTGAGATGAGTTGGAGGAAATAGTTTACTTGGGTTGAGATTCTGGAGGAGATGATTGAGACGACAATTACACCTATCACTCGTTTACATCTCATGCAAAGTACAGACGTGTGGTGAAATTTTGGAATGAGAAGAAATGACACTCTTTTACGTTAGAAGTAAACATAAAATGGATGGGACGACATAGCTTGAGATGGACAAGAGATGCAAAGCACTAACGGTGATCTGAGATGAGATTGGAATTTTCATTTCATCTTAAGCACCGGTAACATTTATATCCATGCACTAATTTAAATGTGAAACAAAAAATATATAAAAGGTATAGTGATAAACTCGCCCTAGTTTTCTTGAGGTAAACTCTCAGCGGTCATTTTAAACCTCAAGAAATCAGTGGGTAAGATCATTCAATGGATGAGAATCTTGGAACATACAATCCTAGTGCATTGACATTATAGTCGTCTTTATGACTTAGTAAAGGAGAAAAGGACATACATCGCGGATCCTATCAGAACCTTCAGATGATCTGATCCATTCATCATGTTCGGCATTAATAGATGCCAAAACTTGACCATCATTAGTTATTTGGCTGTGACGTTTTAGGTTCTAAAATCATAACCATTGATTTTTTAAACAGAAAACTAGCCACTAGAAGCATCAGATTTCATAGGCAGCCTAAACGCAGGCCAAATAAAATGAATGCATCAGATCATCCAACTGTACGTCCTACATAGGTGGCACCTGCTGGGACTCAATCTGAAATTAAGCACCAATAAGGGCGTGAGCCATGGACATGGCCAGTTACCGCGGGGCACACAACTTTAACATACAGGGCCCACAATGGTTGATCTAGCCCGTTCGTCTGATTTTCTCCACATTAGATGTCTAGTAGCCTACAGGTTGCTGCTTACACAATGTTTCTAATGATCAATGTACCATGGTAATTTCTCTTAGATCGTAGATCGTCCAATCAAGTATAGTTTTGGGCTCCTTAATATTCCATTAATCCGTATTAGAAAATTTGGATGAACGATCCAGATCATCCATATGTCGGGCTGGGGTTAACTAAACAAGATATGGGCCCCTAGTGGAGCATCCATGCATATGCATGAGTCCCACAAAACAGGGAAGAAAACAAGATAAAATATATTTTTAATCACAATTCACGCAGATGAGATGATTAGATTATAAAAATGGCCATGTCCTAAGATCTGGATCAATCATCAAGCAAGATATGCATGGCCCATTACGATTCTGATCAAGATTCAACAGACGGATAGATTAATAGGACAACGTTCTTTGCGGAATAAAATTCCTTTATCCAACGGACAGAAAAAACCAAAAGCTAGAAGCTAATAATAAATATCACAAACAGAAACAAAAAACAGCGAGAAGGACACGTAGAGCGTCAAACAAGGAGTCGAAAACGACCACGTGGCAGAGATAAACCGGTTGCGGCGCTGACCTGGCGATCTCTGAGAACTCGCGGGAGACGATTACACCAACCTAAGATATTATTCTCCTCGCCTGCCAGCTGGACCAACCTGTCACCATGCCCACGTCAGCTAAAATAAGTGGACCCCACCACATACCCGAGAAACTCAAACCCAAATGCACGAGTCATGCGCCACAAATTCACGCCAAACCCAAATTAAATTCTGCCCTTTCCCGGGGAAAAAGGATTCCTGCCAACTCACGTTTCAGATAAAGCCACGCGGACCACATGAAGAGATCGCCTCCGTTCATGACAGATGGGACGGTCAGAGCTACGGGCAGCAGGGGAGCTGCTTCAACCATTGGATTAACGGTTCGTAAAGCATCGACGACTTAGGAACCTCCCAGGAAAAGATGGGCAGATCTGGTTGCCTTTAAGAGGCGGAGCAAGGAATTGGCGTTCCTCGTCTGTCATGATAGGGTAGAAGAAAACCCTCGTCTCCTTTTTCTTTCGTGTTGCCAATCGTTTCTTTCTTTTTCTTGTCTACGGCGGGTTTCCGGCTGTAAAAATCTTCTTTTGCCGGCAATCTGCTTTGCCGGATTCCGTTCGTCTGTATAAAACCTCTATTTGTGAAGATCCATGATTTATTTTGCCTATCCGATCAGAAAATATCGCCGGAGAATCGTATTCCGACCGGTGTGAAGCTGATTCCGGTGCGTTTATGGCGTCCGCTCTCCTGGCAAGTCGAAATGAGCAGTACTGGGGAGAAAGGAAGGTGTATATGAGGAAAAACCCTAATTCTAACCCTAAGGCTAACCCTAACCCTAACCCTAGCAAGAAGCAGATCCTTGATTCTCTCGATCATATTCATGGCCGGCAGGCAAACAATTCCATGCCGGTGGAGCCGGCCACTGCCATCTCCAACGATTCAACATCGCTTAATCGGAAATCCATCAGCCTCAACAACAGCCGGCGAGAATCATCGGCCGGCGGATATATTTCCTTCAAAATTGCTGCATATTCAAGAAGGGAGCTGAAAGATCTCAAGAAGCGCTTGATCTCGGAACTCGACCAGGTCCGATGCTTGAGCGATCGGATCACGTCGAGAGAGGTATCCAGATCCGGTCACAGCGCGTCTCAGTTTTCCGGTGGCTATGCCGGCCGGGAAGTAACTTCAGCAACACGGCCTCCGGCTATGACCATCTCGGCTCTTGATTCGCAGACTACTCTCTCTGGATCCGATGGAATGAAAGAAAAAAGAACCCCAAAAGCGAATCAGCATTATAGGCCATCGGAATTTGTCGTCGGAAAGGAGAAAATACTGCTGCCGGAGAACAAGAAAACTACTGGAAGCAAGCGTTCTTCATCGTTAACCACTCCGAGAGATTCAAAACGACCTGCATTGGAAGCCGGCGGCAGCAAAAAGGTGCTCTCATCGATCATGAAGAGATGCGGACAGATCTTGGCGAAACTGATGAAGCATAAGCACGGATGGATCTTTAACGTCCCAGTGGATGTAGTTGGGATGGGGCTTCATGATTACAATAAGATAATCAAGCATCCGATGGATCTTGGAACAGTGAAATCGAAGCTCGGAAAGAACCTCTACAAGAATCCGCATGAATTCGCTTCAGATGTCAGATTAACCTTCAACAATGCATTGGTGTACAATCCGAAGGGGCACGATGTATATATCATGGCGGAACAGCTTCTTATTCTATTCGAAGATATGTTTGGTCCTGCGTATAGGAAATACGAAGAAGAACAGAGATCTATGGGGAATGATGAGCCACGGTGGAATTCATGGAATCAAATCCCTACTCCTGAGAGTACCAGAAAGCCTGATCCTACTCCGACTTCGTTGCCGCCTCCGCCGTCAAATACAAATCCATATCCGAATTCCCATTCTATTCAAAATGTACAGCCAGGAAAGCATTTGACGACTGCTAGATCTACGACTGCAAAGCTACCAAAACCAAAAGCCAAGGATCCAAACAAGCGCGAAATGAGCTACGAGGAGAAGCAGAAGCTGGGTTTGAGTTTGCAGTCTCTTCCTCCTGAGAAAATGGATCAGGTAGTACAGATCATTCGGCGAAGGAACCCAAATCTAGCACAGCATGGAGATGAGATTGAGGTTGATATTGAGGTTGTTGACAAGGAAACTCTTTGGGAGCTTGATCGGTTTGTCTACAATTGCAAGAAGATGATGAGCAAGATCAAGAGGCAAGCTCTTGCTGCTAATCAGGCTACTGCGGCAGGCGAAACTGGTGGTAGGAATGAGGTAAATGAGATATCTTTGCACCATAATATGCCTGGATTTCCTGCATTGTGATTGCTGATTTGAAATTTGATATATTTACAGTCTCCTGTTGGGGAAACACCTGAAGCTGCGAAGAAGAGTAAGAAAGGGGACGAGGAAGACGTTGACATTGGCGAGGAGATGCCATCAACGAATTTCCCCCCAATTGAGATTGAAAAGGATGCTGGTTGTGCCAGTAGATCAAGCAGCTCTAGTAGCTCTAGCAGTGATCCTTCGTCCTCGAGCGGTTCGAATCATATCACCTCTGGGAGCTAATTTTGTCATTGTTTAGCTTGAATTTTTTCTTTTCTTTTCTTATCTTCTGTCCTCCTGCAGATTCAGATTCGGGAAGTTCATCTGGGAGTGATTCCGATGCGGACGACGCGCAATCCCCGTTTGTTGGACAGAAAGCTTCTCCAAGAAATTGAGTTCCAGTTCTGAGTTCAGTGGTGGCAGTTTGTTTCTTTTTACAGCTTGGAAAAGGAGCTGATGGAGGAAGGCAGATGGGGTTAAAGAGGTACTACCGTCTTTACTCTTATTTCTGTGCTGGTACTGAGTTTCTGATGAATTAGAGGTGAGGATTTGTGGGTTTCTTTTGATCTTTTGGTTGCAGCTTTTTGAGAAGGAATGTGTACGAAAATGAGGACAGATTTGGCTGGCTATTGTGTACCATATGTAAAGAGAAGACAACTGAAGATAGGTAGAGGATTAGAGTAGGTGGACACAGAGAGAGTTAATGTAGTGGACCAGAGAGGTAGAGGAATTTTGTACCATTCCTGGGCCATAATTTTCACATCTTGGAAACCCAATTCCTTCGATGTTTCTGTTTTTTTAGTTTTCTCTTCAGATATTGATCATGATCTCCGTCATCATCATCACTATAAAGAAAGAAGAGAAACTATTGTAAGATAGCAAAGCAATGCAAAAAAAGGAAAGGAAATGCTTACCTTGAATGACAAGCATCCCGATGTTGGATTTCCCTCCTTTTCAGCGATTACTTTCTAACTAATCCAAGCTCTCTGTTGAATGATTGTGTTTTGTGGTTCATTATGGGCTCAACTCACTACTGTCAAACGTACAAGTTAAGCCGCCAAGAATCCGAAGTGCCAGAGAAATACAGGTTCAGAATCTTGACAAACTAATAAGCCAGTCTGAACGAGCTTCGTCTAGTCGTGAAAAATCAAGATCCATAAGATGATCCAAATGCAACCACAGCAACAAGGCACCTTAAAATCCAAAACAACTTCCTTTGGCGTTATAACCTTACTGGTGTGAAGTTCCCCAACCTATGATGAAATCTCCGCTGCCCCCGATGCAAGAGCCAATATTTATCAAGACACGAACTGATGGCTAGCTCACCAACATTACAAAATTAAATGCTTCCAAAAAAGACTAATGACGGTTCAGTTGTTACCGAACGGCCATGGCCGGCATTAAACGCCACAGTAATTGCTTCATCATTCTGACAAACGCTGATGGCTGGGTGCTGGTGACTTGACTGGCTCCACGGACGAAAGACTGCTAACCTGCCCACAGGCTTCAGAAGCTTTAAAGGAGGATTTGCCCAAAAAGCAGTACTGGCAAGAGTACAATCCCCTCCCAACGATGCCAGGTGTAACGGAGCAATTAACAATGAAAAATAGGTTACGTGAATCCATTCTGAGGAAATTAAGTTGCACAATCACCACCCATTACTTTTTTTAGATATGATTTGTAGGATACAACACCCTAGAACCAGGGTGATTCAACATTTGAAAATCTTAACCGGAATTCAGCCAATAAACTCAACAGTGCAACAACTACTCCAGCTCGGCTGGTACTAAGAGCACTACAGAGCAAGATGAGTGAAACATTAATCTCGACTCAGAAAGAAAGTTACAAGCAGAAATATATATCTGTTCACGTCTTCTCCTGTCAAGCCCTATGAATTCAATGATACAGTAAGTACATATGAACACAAGTTGGCAAAAAAGTTGTCGTGGCTGGCCTCATAATACAAGAATAGGTGGGGAAACAACATTGTTGGCAACATTAAACTCGCAAGCTGAAACAGAGTAGTTATCCTAAAGCCACAATCGAGGAGCAACCTTCGGAATGGGGAACATAAAAGAAAGAGAATAAATATTCCAGTGAAGGATAGACACCTCCAAGATACCAATTGTTATAGTTGGAATCCCTTCAAACAACCATCTCAGTGACCTTTTATAGAACTGAACTATTGATCCAGTTATAGAATTCTGCAAGCGTGTCTTGTTCATCCCCAAACTACTTGTAGCAATTCCATTTAAATGACTTGGTTGGCTGAGTTTTTTATAGCTAGATGCAATAACTGAAAACTAGAATAAGATTAAAATTCATCCTAATGTTAAACAATGAGTTTTAATTTGCTATGTCTCAGTGTATGTTAAAAAGCATGTTAAGTTGAAGATTTCTAATCATTTAAGCATAAACTTAATGTGCCATAGTCCAGGCTGCAGCTATGAGTATTTGCATGAGATAATGATCCCTTCTCATCCACCCTAGATGTATGTGAATATTCAATAAATACCTTCCAAGAAACACCTTTCAGATTGATGCGCAGTTGGATTGTACATCTAATGGAAACATGTATGTGACCTTGTTTGATTATAGTGTTCCAGAATTCTCACCTTCTTTTGGATTATAGCTATGAATAAGATATTCGTGGAAGACCATCCAATACACAAGGAAAGGCGGCACATCCTTACAGCTGTATCAAGTGCAGCAAGGAGAAAAAAAAAAGAAATCAACCATGTTTTGTTGCTTTCCCTTTTGCAGACAAGGTGCCAAGATATGGATGTAACACTTCTCTTTTGTGTCAACGGTGTTGGAGTATTCCTCATTTGACCGAGCTCTTTTACTGAGAGCTCGGTCAGCAATCCTTCCTCTTAGAAGAAGTGTTTTACAACATTAAGTATGTCAGCCATGTGATGAGCTATTCAGTATGCACAACCAAAATAGTGTCTAACGATAGAAAGCGACTGATGAGAAATTTGGACAAGATCATCAGATGGAATACTTCCTGGGAAAGAGTAATAGACTTGGGGAAAGAGAAACAACTTCAAGTGGTTCGGTTAGAAATACCTGCAAGAACAGATTGGCTAAGTGTTCTATGCACAGTCACTTAAAGCTTAACTTCAATGCTTCCTCATCTCAGGACCACCAAGTCTCTCCTTCCTGTCTGAACCATGCAAGGACATTCAAATTCGCTTCTCTAGCCATTCCAGTTAAAATGCTCAAGAGGAAAAACAGATTAGTTCTTTTATGACGTTGGTAGGTTCCTTAAATAATGATCCTCTAATAGGAGAAGTCAATTCACAATTTTGTCAAACTTGTAGCCACTAGGCTGATGACCAGAAATAGAAAAGTAACTGCTAAATTCTTTTGACAGGAAGGTTTTTAGAATACTCCAGAAGAAAGGAGACCTCACTTGTCAAAGAATGATTCTCAAATGAACAAAAGGTAACTCTTACAAAATTCTCCTGAACCAGACATATATAAGATTCTGACTCTGCACAACCTAAAACCTCATATAAAATCCAAGCTATGCATCCACCTTATATGTCAAGCATATAAAAATCTTAAAAATGTCCTTGCATAGACAGATTCCTAGCTCGAATTAAAAACACAAAGTCCAACCCCAAAATAGAAACAACTAAAACTAAAAACAGTCATATTGTTGATAGGTCTCACAGTGAACCAACCAAAAGTTACTCCTGAACCCAGTTAAATGTCCCAGAAAATTCTCCAGAAAAAAATGCTCATGTGTTCAGAGGAAAATCTACACCAATAGTTTCTGTTGCTTATGCCATCATTTGCACCATCCACTTGAACCTTCCAAAACAAGAACACCAATGAGCTCAGGTAAAAAAGTTTCTCATATGCTGTGAGCCACAATCCTCATCAATATTCACAATGCAACTGTAATTGGACTGTTAGTAGGTACTGGATATATTCATTTTATTCTTTACTATCCATATCAGCGTATATGGTTAGGTATATGTATATATCTAATATCTCCATAATCACATCAATGAGTTAAAATCTTAGTTACTGGTGCTATAACCTCTCTTTACTTAATCAAATTCAATCAGGAGAGGATCTTGTCTACCCCGTGCTCTAAGAATGGGATTCATGCAACGAGAACCAGCATTTGGTGTTCTGCTACATGACAGCTCTTTAATACACAGTGGTTACAAAGACTTAAGCCACCAGTATTATATTTACCTCTTGCATCTTGAAAAGGTACTCGGGAAGATAACTAATAGATAGACACACTTTGTTGCAGTCAAAACAAGCAAATAACCACAGATATGAAATAGCTCTAAGTAATAGTAAATGATAGAAATATATAACATTCATGAAAGGAAAATGATGAAGGGGAGCCTTGGCGCAACGGTAAAAGTTGTTGTCATGTGACCTTGAGGTCATGGGTTCAAGGTGTGGAATTAGCCTCTTGCAAAAATGCAAGGTAAGGCTGCCTACTTTAGGCCATTGTGGCCCGCCCCCCTTCCCCGGACCCCGCATAGGCGGGAGCTTCGTGCACTGGGGCTGCCCTTTCTATGAAAGGAAAACGATCAATGATTGTGGGAAGGTTAAAAGTGCCAGCTGAAAAGTCGAGGACACTATTCACAAAAGAAGAAAATAAAATAAAATTTGTCAACCAACTTAGAGCAGTAGTCGATAAAGATTAAATAAACATTATTGCCCTCCAGTACATTGGTGCCTTCATCACTTATAACAGATAAGGAACCACTAGCAAAGGCTTGCAAAATGTCTAAACCGAGCAAGAAATGACGATCTTGAGGACAAAAATGCAATGGGAAGTGGTCTTCCACAGCATGTGTTACCTAGCCAGTAGAAGATGAAGAATTTGATATGGAGTCTCTTCAACGACCCTACTATCAGCCATGCAAGCTCAGAGCAAATTGAAGCAGTCTGGTTGAGAGCAGTGGAGAAGACATGTTTGACAACCCCAAGAAGTAATGTGCCAATAGTCCAACATTTTAGAAGACTAATCCAACCTTTGGTCTAACTCTAAAATCTATACATAAGTGTTAAAGATCATCAAGAACAAGCAAATGAGGAGCTAATGAGCATGGAACAGTAACTGAGAGATCTTCAACTAACAGAAGATGAATGGATGCCTGCAACTCACGTTCCACCAATTGAATACCTCTTTGAACTAATGATTTATCCTGAAAGAAGGGCACGATATCTCTATGTAGTAAATCAACTCTTTGAATTAAGTAACTGATTGGTTAAACAACAAAGCGGTTTCTGAAGAATGACATTTCCAACACAATGTCCATGGTAATGAAATTTTATGTTTTAGGGGGAAAATGGATTTACCCAAAAAATGAGTACTTGATCTCCAGCTGGAACTGGATTTTCATGCCAAGACACAACAGTGGAAATCATGCAAAGTTGGAAATGGATTTCCATTTTGATCAGTTTCCATCCTCTCCTGCAAACCAAAGAGGGCCTAAGTAATATTTTGGCACCAATTATCATATTAGTATTATCAAATCTTCTAGGGCTGGGAGTAACAAGCATCTAATGTTTTCGCATCAAATCTCTGGACTTCAAAAACTAGGCTATGAAAACCATCTTATAAGATTGTCCTATTTTTCATGCTCCAAGATAGTCTCTTCCAGCGCCAAGTGAATTCCATGCACCTCCACTAAAAGGAGTGAATCATTTGATCTGACAATCCTCATATTGATACTGGTGAGATTACTCCAACAAACAAGTCAATTCCTGGAAAACATGTAAAGAGAAGGGAAGAATGGTTCAAAATCTGGTAGTAAATGCTTTTGCGTCGGTAGTTCTAGCCTAGTCCAGGTTTCTATTTTTGCTGTAAGCTTCTCGACCAATAAGAGACTTGCAACTGATTAGAAGGCCCTAATGTACAGATCAAAGAGCTGCAATCCTAAATAAAGACCAACTTCTTCAAGCAACACTTGGTTTTTCTGTTTAGATTTCTAATTCTGTGAAATACTTTGTAGGAAAGATCCTCCACTCGCATAAAATCATGAAGACATCATTTATAGATATGTATGGACAACCATCTGGAATCCAGCATAGGCCTCACAGGAATCATTAGGAGCTAACTCAAAGATTCCCATTAACCCCAGTAAAAGTTTACCATACCGCATCCCCATAATATTCAGGGCAACTAATCTGCATCAAACAGTCACCGATAACCTCATTGCATACAGTCAAGCACTCAAGTTTCATAGTCAGTGGAAATCAAGCAAACCCAATTCCAATAAGAGCACAAAACATTCAAAAACGGATAAGCTGTATAAAATACATGGGCCAACCAGTTCAAGAAGCAAAACATTCTCAAGATATGCCAATATCCAACAAAAGAGAAGAGAACACAAAGCAAGATGCAATAACAACTGAGCAGAAGCAAGCAAAATCTGTTACTTCCCAAGAAAGAGCACCTTGTTTTCTTGGTTCTCCCTGCACTGATGGTTTCTTCTGTCTTTCTTACTCCCTCAATATGTCAGAGGTTTCCCTATTGGGGTTTCTGTTATTGTGCTTTGCAACATGGAAAAACTGTCATTTTCTCCATACCAAACTACAATAAATTCATCAAGAAATCAAAATATTAACAAAAGAGATTCCTCTATTCTCAGAGGAGAGGAAAAAAGGTCATACCTGATGTCCCATCAGTCTCAAGAGAGAGAAACAAAGAAAAATCGTCAGAACTTCAGCCTTACCATGAACCTGCAGATGACCCAATAACCCCACATATCAAAACAACTGAAAGTAAATCCATGAGCAGAATCTGTATTATCTCAGAGACAAAATTACAATCTCAAAGAAAATAACGCCTGTTTGTGGAGATAATCATGTTCTTTTTTTCCAAAGAGACAATAATATTTTATTAAATTCTGCTTAAAGAGTGGTCATAGATAGAAAAGAAGGGGCACGTGGGCATTGAAGAGGTTGGAAACTGCTGCTCCTGACCATTGCCATTTGGGTTGCCTTTCATTCAGAAAAAAAGAAAAGGCCATATGGGCAGGTTAGGACTCAAAATGGATGATTCTCAGAATGATCCTCGAATGAGAAATCAATCAAAATTCAACCAAAATTATCATATGCAGACAAACAATTTCGAGGTAGGGATTGTGAAGAGGTGAGACATTGTATCTATTTTAATGGCTTTCTGACAGGTATGGTGCACTAATAGTATTTAGTGGTGTTCAGGGTAGATTCTGTTTCTGATTTTGGGAGACCCAACTTGGTAACCCGCGGATCACTACCGACTGGTGGATCTCATTATATCTCGTCAACCTTCCAAGATGCCCCTATGATTCTCAACTATCATCTGAACCAGATTCTTTCTTTTCCTATCATCCTTCTATCTGTAGTACTAGGAAGTTCCTACACTTACCCCAATGTAACATTTCATCCAATTACAAAATCAAGTTCACATCTGTAACATGTATGGATGGTGGGGACCCTGCTAGTTCTTTCAATTAAAAACACAGTGATGCCTGGGATTTGTTGTATCAGGCGGATCCTAGATCTTTCCACAGTAACCTCATTGAGTCAGTCTGCAGCGAGTAATTATATATTTCACCTTCTCTTCCTGAAGGTCATGACCATTCTAGGCCTTTCGCTAATAAACAAACTTCATTTAATACTCCCTTCCACTGAAGGTAATTTCAACCTCTCACAAGTCCTGCAGCTTCTCTGATCTTTGTCTCCTAGGTGGGTTCACCTTATGAACGTTCCTACACCAAAGCTATCAGCTGGCAAAATGGGCCCGTCATCTCCACATCTCATCAATGCAAGCAATGCAAAACCTTAGAACAACTGATGCTGATAGAAACAGTCCCAACAACATAATGAACCACGGACTGAGATGAGCCAATTCCAACAACCTAGAGCTTTGGCTGTATGCCATAGCCCACTCACATAAAGGCTGTTATTGCCCAGTGGGCAAAGATATCCTTTTAGATCATCTCACAGTTAAAAGGGTGCATTAGGTAGTGACTCAAATGTGCAAACTTGAAAATGCATGCAATGCAATAGCTTGAAATGCAAAAGTTTCCAAGAACTCACTTTTCATTTTTGTTGTTTAATTGGTTTCCAAAGTAGGGGTGCTATGCAGACCTAGACAGGAAATTACCTTCTTAATTAATTGACCCTTCTTGCGCCAGTGGTTGTCAATCTTGACTGTTCACTCTGCGGCACGTTACAAAACAGAAGCCATTAAGTACAACTAAAACCATTTGATAGGGTGGACTCACACCAGCACTAATGCACAACATCCCATTTTCCCAAAAACCATTGGAAGATCTTAAGTTTTAGCTGTGGCAAGTACGAGGCAGCGTCTAGTCTCACAATGACTTGCTCATAGTAATGTTGGTCTGCCACCTACGAATGGCCCAACTGGTCAAGCACTCAAAATTTATAAAAGGGCAGCCCCCATGCATTAAGTTTCCACCTATGCAGGGTTTTGGGAAGGGGGACTACAAGGGTCTACAATATGCTACTTTTCCTTGCATCTTTGCAAGAGACTATTTCCATGCCTTGAACCCATGACCTCAAGGTCACATGACGAGTTTATGCAAAACAAGTTACAGACAATGAGAGGACACTGGGACGATATTGCTGCATCTTATGACCATCCGTCCTCCGTTTTGATTGACGAACACATGGTTAATTAAGCATCATTATTTGATGAGGGGCCTGTTTATTACCATTGCATTCAATTCCCCACAAATCACAATGTCAAGGTGCATCTTTAGGCTGGTTCAACTAATAGCAAGCGGGTAGGTTAATTTGATAAGACATATATAGTAGAATATTGTGAGTAAAACAGTTACATTCTTACTCTTCAATGACCAATTAGACTGGGTATGAAAAACAAAAATAAAATTAAAATTAAAAGATTCAGTATGTAGTTTGTAAAACACCAATATTAGAGACCTTGAAAAAATAGAGGAAAGATAAATGACTAGTTGTGGAAAAATCCTTTAGAGGACATTGGAATTGAATTCTATGCTGGACATGCAACTGTACTTGGGCATGACACGCACACAGCAAAATCTCCTCACAACTTCCAAGAAAATCAACCAAAATAAAAGAGTTTGGAACTCCGAGAAGCTACAGGAAGATTGAATAATCTTTGGTAATGGTTTTTGTTAATTAGTAGGGTTTTTTTTAGTTGAGACATGGCACCATCTGATGGAAGATTAGACAGTGAATTAGAGTTGTTTGATTTCTTAGATGGTCCATCGCCTTAGAATCATGAAATCGCAGTAGTTATTAGACTGTTAGTAGAGAAATGCTATTTGGACTGAGCTTCGGGACAAACTCAGCGACCCCATCTTTGGAGCTAAAGTACCTTTCACAAAAAAAAAAATGAAGCTAAAATAGTAATAGTTACACTTCTTGTATAATTTTAGTGTTAAAAAGATATTAATAAATAAATAAATGCTAACGAGATAGCCATATGTCTTTTTTTTCTTTTCTTTTTTTAATATTGTCATTTAGGTTCCCTACTAATAATGCACAAGCTTATTAGTATGAATTCATGGATCAATAGGTAGACTTCAAGTATTGGTCCAACCTTTCTTTCTTGAATGGAAAAAGTGCCTTGTTTAGTAGAAGGACACAAAGAGAAAAGAAAAAGACAGAATAAATAGGTGGTGAATATAAGAAAAATTAAGGTAATTAAGGTGGTGAGTATAAGAAAATTTAAGGTAGAAAAGAATAAATAATTCTCCAACAAATGTCCAGCTTAGCTGGTCTACAACAGCTAGGCATCTCCCTGGAATATGTCAAGTTGCAGGTTTGAGTTGCCACAATTGCTACTTTTCCCCTTTGGTGGGAATTACATTAGGAATGTGCATTTGGTTTGCTTTGTAATTCTTCTCCTATGCAAAAAGGAAAAAAAAAATCTAGGAAAGGAGAAAAAAGATAAATAGTAAAAGTGACAATAATTCTTAGGAAGGAGAAAAAAGATAAATGATAAAAGTATCACGTGTTAAAATAATAGAGAGTGGGGTGCTTGACCCTTTTTAGTGCTAGGAAAACATATAAGCATATTGAATCTAATCCATGCAAATACATTTTGGGTTTTTGATCTTTGTGGATCACATATAAAAAATATCCTGATATGTATCTTATTTTGGCGCAGATCATAGATTTGTGAATTATCTACCCATTCCATATAAGTCCTATAGAATCATAGATTTTGACTTCTTTTGAAATATCTAAATAGTTAATCTTGTTTAGAATGACTTAGATAAGCTAGGTATCAAATTTCGAGAACATTAATTTTTAGGGCTTAAGTTATAGAAGTTGAAAATTAGAGCCATTGATTTTTCTTTTTCTTTTTTTAGAGAAATAAAACAAGAGATTAGGATCATACAAATGCAATGAATTTTCATGGGCTAGGAATGTTGAACAAGATTATCAATTTAAATCTTTCAAAAGAAGTCAGCATCATGGTTTATATAATTTTCTAATTTAAATTTTTACAATGCCATTTTAGATGAATATCCACAGATATATCTAGGTCGATTACACATTTAATGGATCACATTGATTTGATCCATTTTACCTGTGGATCAAATTTATCTAATCCGTATCCATATATTTTATTGCACAAATGGATATCCGTAGAATTTTTATCGATTTTGGACACTCTAACCCTTTTGCTTTAGTATATGTTGTTGATAAGTCCCACTAAAATTATAAGCTCTTAAGTGTCTTAGGAAATAGATGCTGCCCCTAGAGCATTCTTTTGAAAGATTTGAGTCATTCATCAACTATAGAAATTAGGTAACTAACAAGAAATCATTGCATGTGCGCAATCCTAACCACTAATTTTAGGTCTTTGAAAAATTAAAGAGAAAAGAATGCTCTTGATTTCTAATGGAAAGAAACATAGGCAAAAAGCATTTAATGGTCCTCAAAATTGATTTCTAACCTATCTAAGTTATTCCAAACATGATCAATAGCTTAAATACAAAAAAGGCAGCCCGGTGCATGAAACTCCTACCTATGTGAGGGTCTGGAAAGTGAATATAGTCTGAGGAGTCTAAGGCACGGCCCCCTAATTCTCAACCCTGACCTACAAAGTAGTTTTAGAACCCACATTTTGCCCTCCCCATTTCTCAACCCCGACCTACGAAGTGGTTTTAGAACCTACATTTTTTAAAGTTTGTTATGTTCGTAGTAGCAGTCGAAAACCCTTTTCTAGTGGCAAAGTGGTTGAAAGCAGTCTGCTGGGATCAGTCCTGGGCAAGCTAGTGGTGAGAGAGAAAGTGATCGAGTGAGCCTTTAGTGTGAGGAAATAAAAGAGTCATGTAAGGCTTTAAGGAAATTAATTAGCTTAAGAAAAGATTTTAATTCAGCAAAAAATAGAATTAGCATAGTATGACGGCTCCAAGTCAGATGTTCTACTATTCCGTGCTGTGTAGCCGCTATAATGGCTATGGCTCTTTATAGCCTTTACAAGTCCCCCTCTTTATATATATATATCTTCTTGTAGTGAAAGCTACTCTATCATGCACTGGTTCAGTTGGTGGGTATGAGATTTATTTCTTCAATGCATCTCTACCTCTCTTTATCAACCACACTAAATACATTTGTTTTTTTAGCAGCCCGGCTGAACGAAGCTCTCTTCTATGCAGAGCTTGGAGAAGGGGCAGACTGCAAGAACCTTTAGTAGGCAGCCTTATCTTGCATTTTGCAAAAAGTTGATTCCACAAACCACACCAAACACATCCCACAAGTATTTACATAGCTAAAATTCTGGATCCCACTAAAGATTGTTGTTTTAACTTTTAGCTGACAATTGGCACAAAATTTTAAAATGTTCTAATAAAATTTAATGTCTTAATATTTAATATCATAAAAAAACTTCTCTATTTATATTGCTCTTTTATATATTAGTTTTAAAGTGTATTAATTACATTTAACCTGAAAAAAGTTTATTAATTACAACATTGAAAAAAATATATAATGGTATAGAAGGTTCAATTTTAATAAAAAATTTGCATATGCTTCATTTGTGAAAATAATTTTCACCCATGCAAACTTGCTGGTCTTTATCTACATAGAGATCAAATACTTGCATCCACAATCTAGCAACTGAAATTCTGAAACAACCAAGGAACTTATTGACAATGGTAGAGAGAAATACTAACTTTTGATCTTGCACTTATTCATCATCTCTAGACAAACATCTTTATCTAAACCGTTATACAATAGAAGGCAGCCAAATCTGTGTAAGAGGAACCTCCTTCATCAGTCCACAACATAAACACTTTATCATATGTAGTTTTGTTATAATAAATACCCCAATGAGATGATGAAAGCTGCCAATAACAACACGATCACAAATGTATCGGAAAATCATGACCCTTCATGCAATATCAGCTGTTGATGCCTCAACTCTTCGCCATCTCCTCCCAACTTCCACCACACCCACCACAGCCGCTGCTGTTTATGACATTGCCACAACCACCACATCCGCTGCTGTTTATGATATTGCCACATCCACTGCCACAACCACCACATCCACTGCTTTTTATGATATTGCCACAACCTCCCCCACAGCCACTGCCACAGCCACTTCCACAACCACTACCACAACCACCACCACTTTTTGGTACCATTGCATTACCTTTCTCAGCTTCTACTGCCTCGTCTACTGAAGCAGAAACATGCAAGTTATTGGCTTCTTCATTTAGACCAGCAAAAGTGTTGACATATTCTTCACTTTGAATAACACCTTTATATCCCTCCTGTCTCAAATCGTTGAAGAGTATGAAAGCCGATAGAATTGCCGGCAATATGAACCAATCTGCGTTGACCTATTAGCGAGAAGGCTCAATCATAAGTTTACTAAGTCCATCTTTTAGAGTTCTTAACATTATTTTAAGGAAAGAAGGGGAGCCATGGTGCAACGGCAAGAGTTGTTGTTGTGTAACCTTTAGGTCAAGTGTTCGAGGCGTGGAAATAGCCTCTTGCAGAAAAGCAAGGTAAGGCGGCATACTGTAGACCCTTGTGGTCAGCCCCTTGCCCGGACCCTGCATACTTGGGAACTTTGTGCACCAGGCTGCCTTTTTTTAACATGATTTTAAGGAAGAAAATACACGGTGTACCTTGAGAAGGCCCGCTTTCAAGTTAAGCAAAGCAACGGCTTTGCCATATGGATCTTTTGTGGAGAATTCGACAACTGTCATGAAGTCATGTTCCTGTTTCTGCCTGGCACAGTCTTTGGGTTCATATTCAAGCTTTCTGCCGGGGAAAAATTTCACCTAATTGAAGAATAGTTATGAAGACAATCATACACCAAAAGAAAAGAAGTAATACAGCTCAATGGTTCATAATTTTGTTTTGTTTTTTAAATAAAAGAGAAGAATTTTAACTGTCTAATTTTCTAATAAATTAAATTCTACGTTTCTTATAATTTTTTACTTTAAGACAGTTTGCACTGTTTCCTGCCAAAACTTTGGTTTCAGAAAGGTTGAAATATGCATAAAATAAAAAACTTTAATAATGGAACTATTGCTGAACTTTGAATGAAATAGTAGAATAAAAGTGGGCACTTGGATCTTACTTAGGGCAAATGCACTTGACTTGCCTCTTTTCTTGATGTAAGCCATTCACCATGTTGGAAATGCCTTAGGCTGTCCCAAATTTCATCCCCCTTAGATACTTTATCCTAGAATGGCTATAAGGCAGGCCATACTCTATAGATCAGAGTGTCGGGCAGTTAAGGAACATCATGTAGATAGGATGAACATAGCCGAAATGAGGATGTCGAGATGGATAAGTGGCAAGACAAGAAAGGATAGAATTAGGAATGAAAACATTATAGAAAACTTAGGAGTAACACCAATAGATAACAAGATGAGAAAGATTAGACTTAGATGGTTTGGACATGTCCATTGGACACCGAAAGCGGCACTGGTTAGGAGTGAGGCAATGCAAGTTGAAGGTTCTAAAAGGGCAAAGGAAAAGCCCAGAAGAGCATGGACAGAAGTAGTGAGAAAATATTTAAAAACTTTGGGACTAAAGGAAAACATGATATTTAATAGAGGAGAATGGAGGAACAAGATTCATGTGGCTGACCCTTAGTCAGGATAAGGTGTTGATAATTAGATACTTTATCCTATGTTTCTTTTATTTCAATTTTAAACTTAAAGAAACATAAGATAAAGTATGACTGTAATTTTCAACTTAAAGAAACATATGAATAAGTATCTAATAGGCATGAAATCTGGTATTTAGCCTATCTATGCCATTCTCAACATGCTGAATGGCTTAGATTTGCAAAAGAGGCAAGTAAAGTGCACTTACGCAAAGTAAGATCTAAGTGCGTTCTTGGATTTCTCGTTCCTCTTTTCATAAAATGAACTGGGAACATATTAGGTCATTTAGGATTTAGTTACAAGTTTTTGCTACATCTATTTACTTCCAAAGAGATGCCAGATAGATTAAGAAAGTCAGTAAGTCACTTGGATTAGATTGTATTAGAGATAGGGAGACAGAGAGCAGACCTACTAGTACCAGCCATGATGATGATAATAACGATAAACTACAATCTCACGGGGTCTTGGAAGGCTTACCGATCGGTGACCTCTAAGCTCAATGATGTGGACACCTTGGCCGTGTTTCTTCTCAAGGTGAAGGAGCCATTGAGAATTCAGTAAAGACCACTCTGTTCCAACAAATTCTGCCAATAAATATGTTTCGCCAGTGCATCTAACTAAGCCAATCACCTCCTTGTTTGTTGCCCCTGCTTTTTCTGCATTCCTAAAAATGGTATACAGAAAGAATATTTTTAATAAGATTCAACATTTCACACAGCACTGAATCATACTGAGAAGCCTGAAACAACTGATAAATGGTGTTTTACTTGCTAAGTTACTTCAATCAGGACAAGCAAATTAAAAAGATCTCATACAAGATAATTGTAACAGAATTTATGAACAGGTGTTTCCTTGGCCTACTATAGTTTGAGCTCAGTTTTTCCTTACCAAGCCAGTCAATAACTCATTTCAATCACACATGTTACTGAGAAAAATAGGAGTGCAAATTAGTCGAGTTCTTGTCAGAGTGCAAGCTTTTGAACTCTGGTCATTTGTACATGCTTATAAAAATGAATCTGCATACTTTCTTTTACATCTTCTCAATTTACATAAATTAAGTATTAGTAAAGCATGTCCGCAGGCAAGAAGTACCTCATATGGATGCTGATGATCTCACGGCCAGTGATATCCATCATACTCGTCCAACATTTAAGCTGTTGAACCCTCCTAGGAAGTGGGAAACATGCATTTGCTGAGAATGGACGCGATTGAACCATGTGAAGAACATATGGTGAAAGAGATGGGACAGTGAAAGACATGGCAATATGCAGAGAGATTGGCTTAGAGTCCTGAATATCAGAACATGGGGATAATTCAAACCATTTCTGAACTGAAAGTTTAGAATCTGGCTCCAACAAGTGTTCCAAAGAGAATGAAATCTTGCCCATAGTTTTGGCTCTTGATACTAGTGACTGGGAACATGAATATGAGATGACTGTAAATATCAGTTCTCCAGTAGGTTCACACTGGAAAGAAGCAACCTGTTTCTCTCCAGACTCAGAAACTATGCTCAGTTTTCTCTTAGGGCTAAGGAAAATATCTGGCCGACTTCTATCAAGAGAGACAAAGAGACTTCCCTTATGATTGGCAGGCAAGTTTCTTATTCCTATAATCTCCAAAAGAACCTACAATAAAAGAAATGAAGATCACCATTCAGGAAAACAAAGCTGAGAGCCTTTTTTAATTATGAAACAGAAAATCACAATTATTGTATAGTTGATTTATTAAAACAAAAATCAAATATTTACTCGGCAAAAAACACCCTCACAAGTCCTGCTCTCATTTCTTACTCAATGAGAAGAGGATGCTGGAAAATTCCTTTCATTATTTTGTAACTGTTGCATAAGTAATGACACAGCAAAAGAAACAACAATGTAACTGCAATAAAAAGCAACAAGATGATTTTAGAAGCCTACCTCAACCACCTTTGCCCGGGAAACCTGAATCTCTTTCTGATGCTTGGTGCATAAAAATGAATGCTTTCCCATGTCATTTGATGGCCATGGAATGACTGTCACTGGAGATGGAGCATTGCCTCTGTACATTGCCCCAGCCCTCCAGTATCTCCAGCCAAATGTCTCTTCCCACTGCTTTGTAGTTCCAGAAAATCCAACATCAAGCTTCTTCCCTTCGGCTCTGTCAGAATCTGTATCATCATGTTCTAATATTTTCCCAACTGCATCTAGAAGGTCTTTGCAGTAAGATAAGGGTTGCAATTGATGAGAATGCCAGATTAAATCAATGTCATAAGTTGGTACACAGAAGCGTCTCATGGACATCTGCATGTTTCTCTTGATCAGATGGAGAAATCCTTTATAACGGGCCACAGCCCCTTCGAGAAAGCGATCATCATTCATACTTGGCCTTGACACCTGCCCAAAAATTAACATAAAGGAAGATTAAATCCTTGAACCCCGGGAAATGTATCATGGATGGAAGTAAGTTTTTTATTTCCAAACAAGAAAGCAAAAAGGTCGTAAGAATAGAGCATGAAAAAGGCAATGAGATGACTGAACAAGCACTGCTTATTGACATCTTGCAACTGCTGGATCTCAATATATAAAAATTGTTTAGGGAGAAGATTCAAACCTTTATACCAGCCCAAGTTCTATGAACTATGATTCCAACACCTTTAAGCAATGATTTATGTCTGTTCCACTCAAGACAGTTAACAGTGGAAACCAATTATCCATTGACACTTTGATGATAACTCTTTTAGTGTAAAATACTGGTAGACTCCAGTACCGATGGTTGACTGCAGGAGTTTTTACACAATGACTCAACTTGAATCGGACTTTTTATACAGTGATTCAAGTTGAACCATACAATTAAGTAGAAAAGGGAACATCATAAAATTCTGGAGCTACTCGCATTAAAATTGACTTATTTTTCATAAGAGAGTGAGACTGATTGGAAGTTTGTACTTGATTTCATCCAATATTCAGCAGTTCTGGATGCACAATATGAAGAAGATAAAAATGTTATGGGATGATATAAGCCCCATGTCTGACGTGAATGATAAATTCCACCATATCTTACTCTCCTTATATCATGATCATCCAGAAAAGATACTACGGTATGCAGTTCTATATGACCCACTGACACTTTGGTTGATTGTACTCATCCACGTAATTGACCAAAGAAGCTGCAACATGGAGATAGCACAGCCTAAGATCATACTCAGGAGACAATCCTAACAATCCAATGGGAGGACTTAGCGGTGGACAGTTGCTCAGTTCTACTAGCCATCCATTTCAAGCCAAGGAGAGGTGGGGAATATACTCATTCAATAACTGCAATTTTTAAGCTATAACATGACTAACACCACAGTAGTGAGTACCAAGAACAGTTAGATTTCATGTTGCATCTCCGAGTTCTGCTCCCCCTTATACTTTAATTAACTTTTAATAGGCAAAAAAATAAAATAAATAGAAGATCTAACAACTTATAACCCAGCCTGTTCCGGCAATTTTAGAATCTGGTTCCATTTAGAGCATTGCTCTCTAAGCCCATCAGAGATTGAGTGTGAGAACCACATCAAACTTAGTAGACAATAAACTTACTTGGTAAAGGTGGAAACAATGACAATGGCATGCCAAACCACTAATGTAAAACCATTTTACTTAAGTTAAAATTTCTAATATGATAATAAGCATTTTATTGTAAATACCCTTACAAGATTCATATCAGAAACAGGTATCAACTCATACAGTTTCTGATGTATTCTTCAACTTCAGGAGAGTCTTTCATTATTATTGCTTCAGCCTATCATATAAAAGTAAGTCACTGGAAATAGGACTTCAAAATGAACATCTAGGGGATGCTAGAAAATATGGAATTCACTTTAGAATTCCATATTCCATCATGACTGACTACATTAAAATTCCTGTGGAAAGCCAACCGACAAAGATTTTCAATTCCAGGTAGAATCCATAACAGATGGAATCTAATATGGTGGACTACACCTATAGGTGAATTTAAGGATGCCTTCCAGAACAGGGTGAAAACCATAAATCACCGTAGAACTGCCTTCCATCTTGACTAAGGGCCACCTAGTAACATCAGAAAAGTGGAACTGTGGAAGTTTGAAGCTACATGCTCGATGACATAAGTATTTACAGAAACAAATAGATCTTCTTAAGAATCAAATATAGTTAATTACTCGCTTATGCAATCTACGACCAAGGAAGTTTCGAGCTACATGCTCAATGAAGTAAGTATTTACCGAAATGAATAGATATTCTTAAGAATAAAATATAGTTAATTATTTGCTTATGCAATCTACAACAATCGCAAATAAGTATAAGCAATCTACTACAATGCAAAACAAGAATAGTACATTCAATAGCATGTATGGATAATGATAAACACCTGATAAAAGAAAGTACTCTGCCTTTTAACAGCCGAAACCAGATCATAGTTGATATTTTGCATTGTCGAGCAAAGCTTCTCAGGACTATTATCTGCAGAAACACTGTTGCAGTCAAGCTCATATGGCTCTTCTGGAAATAATTTATTCCATATCTCCACTGTTTTCTGTTTGGATGTTCCTCGTATAACAGATACGACACTATGGTTGTCTAGGATCTGCCCATAGAACTTCTCACAGTCTGCTTTATATTGTACCTAATAAAACATCTAGAACATAAGCTGCAACCTTAAACAAACACAAAACTATCATAAGTCTTATCCACTGTTCCATCAATTACACCTACCGGATTGAGCCGGTGACAGTGCCACACCCACTCACAATCAAGAGGTACAACCAGAGGGCCTTCCAAAACTGATGACTCAGAATGTTTGGCGAGCAATGGAAGCCAACAAGTCTTGTACCTAATAATCATCTCCAGAAGTCAGAACTCAAGCCAGAGGGTTTTAGTGGTATGCAAGCAACATCCTGCTAAATTCAAGATCTGCCAAAAGGACTTCTACACATTCTTTTCTCCAGCACAATAGAAGTATAACCCTATTGTCTAAAATCATGAGTTATGCAACTATGCACACTTTCACCGATGTCTAGATGACTACAAGCAACCAATCATGTTAGCAGTTCTTTATTCAGGGACACATATGGAATATAGTAACTAAATGCAAATTAGTCAGTAACTTAAGATTTCCATCACATGCAAAAAAAAAATTATCCCATCTATCATTTGGTGTTAATAAGCTCAGAGGATGAGATAGCCAACACAAGGAAAACATTTGCAGTCAAGTCATTCTAAAATACCACTCCATATGTCCAGTTGAGATTGCAACAGCACTAGGAAATCAATTGAAGTCAATTCATTCTGGAAGGACCACTAAACTGTGTCCAGTTGAGATTCCGATGGCAAAATAAGGGATTCAGCAGCAGACAAGTCATTCCAAAGGATAACCAATTTGTCCAGTTGAGACTCCAATGGCAATATAAGTAAATCAGCTGCAGTCAAATCCTTTTGGAAGGTTAATCATATGTCCCATTGAAATTCCAACCATCCGCTGCCGATTCACTCAAAAGTCCCACTAGCCTGATTCTGTTAGTCCATAACCCTTGTGATTGAAAGCTCGAAACGTGAATAGAGTCAGTCAAGCATAGCTCAAATAGTCCTAAAACCTTGTGTTCTTTGTACTGATATAATTTTATCCAGCAGCTGATTAACTCAGAAGTCCCACTAGTCCGAGTCCATTTGTCCATACTCCATATTGATCTTATACCCTTCTACTGACAGCTGAAAACCATTGACTGAATAACAGGCGATCTGTGGAACAATGATTTCAAGAACCATGGGCAGAGGTTCTCAAGGGATACAAAGTTTCACCTTCGAAAATCTATCATAAGGAGCATAACTATGGAAAAACATCACTAAGAGCATGAGCTTACAACCAGAAAATACTCATAAGATGAGGTATACCTATGAATTGCTTTGTGCAAGACAGGACCATCATAGAGACATCGGTTTCTATCAACAGCAGCAAGAAATTCTAGCTGCTGTTTGGCTACAGCTACAAGATCGACACTGATTGCGATCTTCTGCGCTTCAAGCCACTCCAATTCTTGTGCTTCATCCATTTTCTCCCAAGTGAGCAAATATAAAACTTCTCCACCAATCCAAAGCTGCAATATAATTTCAGCTCTCGCTCTGCACCAAAGAATCAGAAGGTTTGTTCAAATGAACCAGCTTCTAACATTTGAAACATACTATAAGTAATAGTAAATTTAATAACATTACTTCTCCACTTTCCTATTTAACCCAAAATTCCATGATTCCATTATTCAGAGAAATGAATGCAGAAAGGGGCAAATTTTTGTACAACATTCTCATGTTTATTAGCTATTTCTAACGTGCCCATCTTCTATCAGGCAAAATTCGACCACCTTCCATCTGAAAATCTTTCAAAGAAAACATCTAACAGAAAATGATTATCTTTTCTATTAATTGTGTAAAAACTAGAACAACTGAAACTAGTCAACACTATAAATAATTATGAAAATTCACAGAACTAAGACAGATAAAAGAAAGACCACAAACCCAATGAATGAAGCTATAAAACAATCACATGCGTGAGATCTAAACAGACTCAGCTGAACCCAGAACCCAACAAGAATGAATCACAACAGAGAAGTGCATAAGAAGAAGAAGAAGAAGCAAATTACCAGCAATGACTGAAGCTGCAAACTGAATTCTATTTCTTCTTCGTCTTCTACGTTGTCATTTCTTCTCCTCTAATTGGGTGGAAGACAGAAATGTCTCACCAAATTCTCACTCTGCTTCTCTTTTATAATCAGACGGTGGTTAGTTTAAAATGAAAGAACACCAACAACCATTTTGTACTACAGAAGAAAACAGATTTCTATTTTATTTTATTTTTATTTGTACTTGTCACGTAAGGACATAAATGCCCCTAATTTGTTAGGACAAATTACCCTTAATCTCTGGGACAATTATTTACCCGCGTTTTGATAATACCACCCTTTTTATCTACTTAATTAAGAGAGATCATGATACATGTGAGGTTAATTTTGAAGCATACCTAGAAGTATATACTAATTTTTAAATCTACTCAAAATATCTCCGGTAAAGGAAAAATGCCACCTCAAACCTCTGACCAAGCCTAATGAGTAAAGTCGTCGTGATGCCTGATACCAATTACACTAGATGGCTTTCGGCAACCCTACTTCCTTAATGTAGTGGGTAATCCATCAAATTCATATAACAGGGTATATAAGCCTTGCCACTCTATCCCTGATGATTGTATCCACTATAGAGTAGAATCTCATTAAATTAAAAGCTTTGGAATGAAGGTTTTTTATTTATTTAGTTGGATATTATTTGATTGGATAATCTCATTAAACATAAATATAAAGATGCATGTATTTCATTTCTATTATTTGGAACCAAAATTTCAATGGTTCCCTTTATTCTCTTCAATAACTACCCCATCTCTCTCTCTCTCTCTTGGACACAATGTATGCATTCTATTATATATATATATATATATGTATGTATGTATGTATGTATGTAAAAAATAAATAAAATTATAGAAATATATTTCTAGGATGCTCCTCTTTTGCAACAATGAAATATTTTCTGATGATTTAGAAAGGCTGTTTATCAATTAACTCAAGGACTACTTAATAAGGCAAAGAATGCCTCTGCTGAAACTAGGAGTGGATTTCAATTTTCCTTCCTCAATTTTCCTTCATTTTAGTTGTCAAATCTCTGATAACATCAAAGTGCCTCACCATTAGGACTAAATTCACCTATTCAACTGTCTAATCCAAGAATTTTTGGCTTCAAAATAGTTTATAGACCCATACCATGAGACTTTGAAGGGGAGCCTTAGCGCAACAGTAAAGTTGTCGTCGTGTGACCTTGAGGTCACGAATTCAAAGCGTGGAAACAGCCTCTTGCAAATGCAAGATATGACTATATTTGTACTATTATAATGGGCTGTTAAGAAGGCTACTTCTCTTCCAACACAAGTTACTGGAAACATAATAATTCTACTCTCAAACAAGGGAACAGCCGTATCATTTCCCAGTAGTAGCTAAATAAAATGATAAAATCTGCAGCTCATGCTGTCATCTGGTTACAGTCATGGGATTTGATCGGCATGGATCCAAGTTCAAATCCCTCCACCTCCATGGACTTGCTCTAAGTGGTCTTTTTTGGGGTGATTGCGAGCATTGGCAGGGATTAATCATCACTGTAATAGAAAAGATGTTTTTGGAGACAATTCAAAACAACTCCTGAACAGCAAAAACCACCTCCAAAGCTAACGGAAGGAGCTTTTTCTTTTCCGTTTTTTTTCAGGGTCCCAGCTCTTGAGAGACAAAAAAGTTCACGTCCTTCTTTTCAAGCTCGTGGCGAAGCTTTTTTCTGTAGATCTAAGTCTTCACCATTTTTGGTATGGCTTAACTAGACTCGTGATCAAATTTCATATTCATTGGATGATTGTAGCCTGTGTTTTTTTAATAAAAATTAGGGACTATTTATTTTTTATTAAATTTTTCAAAAACCCAAAAGAAGTTGTTAGATCTATCCAAATGCATTGATTTATATTTATCTTGTGCAAACGAAATAAAAAGGGAGGTGGACTTCTTCTCTCTCTCAAGAGGGTATACTCCTACTGGACCTTTTTTTATCTTATGCAAGTTGCTTTTGCCGAGTAAGTAGATCTTACCCATTCATCATATCTGCCGTACCAAAAATAGGTAATACACTGAAAGTCAATGCATGTAAATAGTCCTAACTAATTGTGTTATGGGTCTTTAAAGAATCAACAAAAACCAATGAATATTGGCTTTTTCTCCCAAAAAAATAGAGGATAAATATCCAATAAGGGAGAAATTTGTTATCTAACCTATCTAAATCATACTAAATACTATAAATGTTTAGAGGCATTTCTTAATCACTTCCTTGTTTTTTTTATCATTTCATAATGGGTGGGGACACTCCATCATATTAAAAAGAAAAAAGAAAAAACCAAAATGATGTGTTAGTGCCCTGATTTTGATTAAGTAGTATTAATTTCATTGTAAACATAAAGTCTAAAAATGCCAAGGTCCAGGACTGTCTGTTCCATACAATAATGATCATGCTTTCATCCTGGGATTCTTTATATATATTGACTATTTTCTTTTACAATAAAAGTTGTCGTCATGTGACCTTGAGGTCACGGGTTCAAGGTATAGAATTAGCCTGTTGCAAAAATGCAAAGTAAGGCTATCTACTTTAGGCCATTGTGACTCACTCCTTCCCCGGACCCTGTATAGGCAGGAGCTTTGTGCACTAGGACTGCCCTTTTTTACTATTCCCTTTTACAGTAAACATGATCATATTATTTGAGCCTCGAGGGCATATTAGTCCTTTCATCTCAACACCTAATATCCAAAAATCTTTTGATCATTGTACAATGCCAATGGTCGCTGTACTACACATTTTTATTGTACTGCGCTGATCGTACCGAAAGAGTTTTGATATACGTGGGCCCATCTGTACTCTTCTTTTACTATTTGTAGGCAATCTTTTACAATTCTTGTTATTTTGCTTCACCGTTTCTAGATAATGTGGGCCCATTTCTTAGTGCGTACTAGATTGGTGTCTCTTTTATGAGTACAGGTCCCATGTGGGTCCTACAGATCAACTTTCAAGCTGTCTTTAGCGTTACATTTGGGCTTGGAGATACTTGTTCTTCAATGTTTGTTCAAATTCAGAGTGATCTAACGGTTGAGATTGCTCGTCTAGTGGCCATTTCGGGAACATCATTCTTGCATATGGGCTCCCGTATCGTCTAGAAAGTCTCAGCGACAAATTCACTGACCGTGTGATTAAGTGAGATAGGTGGAACGGACCATACTAATTCTTCAACCGTTCTAACAGTTCATTTGGAATGTTGCGTTACGATTAGATGGTCAACAAACAAATGAGAAAGCATGGATTTGAATTAGTAATTAGATCATCCGACCAGATGGCTTAAATGTTAGTAGTTTTTCTGCAAGTGTACAGTTATCAATAGTAGTATAAAATATAATTTTATACATATTGACCTTCGGATATCGATCTAACCGTACAAATACATCATATAAGGGTTAGATGAAAAAAAAGTATTTTAGTACATATCTATGTATAAACTTATTAATAAAATGCACTAAAACAATGTAAAATTTAGGATTTCTAGATACAAAAATAACACTCAACACTAAGATCATCAAGACATGATCCATTAGTTGTAAATCAAACCAATACAAAGAGAAATGAACTGATATCTACATTGCCTTTTTTACTCACTAAGAGAGAGAGAGAGAGAGAGAGAGAGAGAGGTGGGGGTGGGGGGGGGTTGGTTTGCATCAGGTGTTAAACCCCGTACATGAATCGACTTTTTACATTCCTTGAGACTAGATTGTTCTTTGTAAGTGACTCACTGTATCGGATCCCTTGTGCAGTAAAAAATAGGCAACGGCTGCTAGAGCTTCCCTTGAAAGTGACCTGTTGCATCAAAACCCAGGTACAGTTGCAAGTTTGCATAGGTCCCATGCCGCTTGAGAAGGGCATGGTTAAATAGGCTAAGTTAGGAGAACAAGATTCATATTGCTATGTGGAGTATAGGCACATTGACATGGAAAAGTTAGTAGATACTACGAAATGCAAGAGAATCAACATTGCTTGTATCCAAGAAATTAAGTAGAAATAGGCCCATCATCATCATCATCAAGATCTTATCCCAATTAGGGGTCGGCCACATGAATCTTATTCCTCCATTCCTCTCTATTAAGTACCATGGCTTCATTTAGTTCCAAAGTTTTTAAATCTTTCCTCACTACTTCTATTCACGTTCTTTTGGGCCTTCTAAGTAAAAAGAGGTTAAAACTAGAAAAATAGATGGATATAAGCTATAGCACATAGGAAAGGAAAATAATAGAAATGGAGTAATGATGATAATAGACAAAGAACTAAAATATAAAGTTACAAACATTAAAAGAACTAGCACTAGAATTATATTAATAAAACTTATTCTAGAAGGAAAGATTATAAATGTTATAAAGTACATATGCACCACAAGTAGGGTTAGAAGATAGAATCAAGAGATCGAAATCATACAAAGCACTCCTAACATAGATGGGATATTTATAAGAGCAGATTTTAATGGTCATGTAGAAAAAGAAAAGAAAGGATATAATAGGGTACATGAAGGATATGGTATTGGAGAAAGAAATAAGATGAAGAAACTATACTTGATTTTGTGTTAGCATATAAACTAGCTACAACAAACACATACTTTGAGAAGAGGAATGAACACTTAATAATCTTTAAAAATAGATCGTATAAAAGCCAAGTAGACTTTTTTCTACTTAAGAATATTGAAAGATCAATGCGTAAGGACTATAAGGTGATACCCGGTGAGAGTCTAACCTCACAATGTAGACTAATAGTTATGAATATCTATATTAAAGTATCGAAGAAAGGAAATGAACTTATTAAGATGCCCAAAAAACGAAGTGGTAAAACTTAAAAGGAGAGAAAATAACATCATTTATGAACAAGCTCAGTATAAGAAAACTAGAACAATAAAAAGAAGTAAACATTATGTAAACTAATATGGTCATGTCCATTAACAAAGTGACAAAAGATGTCTTAGGAGTATCTAAAGGTAAAAGACAGCTAACAAAGCAAACTTGGTGATGGAGTGAAGAATTGTAAAAAGATATTACGGAGAAACTAGTGTATTTTAAAGCATAGTAGAATACTAAAAATAATGAAAACTTGAGTAATATAAGAATGCTAAAAAGGTCATATGATGATCTCTATAATAGTTTAGAATTAAGAGAAGGCAGGAGTGATGTGTTTAAACTCCCAAAAGTAAGAAAAAAAGAAGAGTAAGGACTTACACCAAACTAAGTATATTAGAAGTGATGACCAAAGGGAATTAGTAAAAGATGAAAGATCCTACAAAGATGTAAAAGTTACTTTCAAAAATTGCTAAATGACAATTGTCACGAGAATATGGGGATTAAAAGTACCATAAACACAAATAATGGTGGACATTATAGATATGATCATAGGATTACAATACTTGAAGTGAAAGAGGCATTGAAAAATATGAAATCAATTAAGGCCTTGGGGCCCGATGGTATACAAACAAATATTTTGAAGTACATGGTAGATACTGCAGTAATTTGGTTGACAAAGTTGTTTAACAAGATCATAAGATCAAAGAAAATGCCAAATGAATGGACGAAGAGTTCTATTGTAACAATTTATAATAATAAAGGAGACATACAAAATTGCTTTAATTAACGGGGGATCGAACTAATGAGCCATATCATGACACTTTTTGAAAGAGTGATTGAGAAGAGGCTATGAGATGAGACGAGTGTTTCAGAGAACCAATTTGATTTTATGCATGGGAGGTCTACCATGGAAGCTATTTTCCTAATTAGACAATTGATAGAGAAATATAGGGAGATGCATTATGACCTCTACATGGTCTTTATTAACTTAGAAAAAGCTTATGATAGGATCTTTAGAGATTTAATTACACACACACACACACACACACACACACACACACACACACAAAGGTAAGACCACTAGCTGAGAAATCAATGATTTTCTCATCGCTATAGGATTGCAACAGGGATCAACATTGAACTCGTACATTTTCACGTTGTTTATAGATGAGTTAACAAAACATGTACATAAGGAGATTTCATGGCGCATGTTATTTGCAGATGAAATTTGATTGATAAGATAAGGGCGTAAACACCAAAGCGGGAGTTACGGGAAGATGCATTATAATTTAAAGGATTTAAAATTAACCAAACAAAGACAGAGTATATGAAATGTAACTTTAGCAAGGAGAGGAATGGTAGTAGAGAATCGGTAAAGATTGATAACCAAAAAGTCCTCTTAAAAGAACACTTTCGATACCTGGGATCGATAGTTCATGAGAGCGGAGAAATTGAAAGAGAGGTCACTTAGAGAATCCAAGAAGGTTGGAACAAATGGATATGCACTTCTAGAGTTTTGTGTGATCGAAGAATGCCACGTAAGCTAAAAGGAAAATTCTAGAAGATGGTTATAAGGTTGGCCATACTCTATGGATGAGAGTGTTGGGCAGTTAAGGAACAAAATGTATGTAGGATGAGAGTCACCAAAATGCGGACGTTGAGATGGATAAGTGGCAAGACAAGAAAGAATAGAATTAGAAATGAAAACATTAGAGGAAACTTAGAAGTAGCACCAATAAGTAACAAGATGAGGGAGATTAGAATTAGATGGTATGACATGTCCAACGGAGACAAAAAACAGCACTGGTTAGAAGGAGTGAAGCGATCCAAGTTGAAGGTAGCAAAAGGGCAAGGAGAAGGCTCAAAAGAACATGATAGAAATGGTGAGAAAAAATTTAAAAACTTTAAGACTAAATGAAGACATGACACTTAATAGAGGGGAATGAGAAACAAGATTCATGTAATCAACCTTCCCCTAATCGGGATAAGGTCTTGATGGTGATGATGATGATGATGATGATAAAACATACATCTACCCTTGCATGGCGTTGAACTCATGATCTGCACAATGGAGGTCCACTCTTACACTACCATGCCTTCTATGTACAAGAGCCAAATTTTCCTTTTTTAGGTATATAGTAAACGATTTTGTTATTCATCAATATCATGCATGATGACTTTCCATATACATTATACAGGTTAGTTGACCTTAACTACTAATCACACGGTTATTAATGTGCTCCTTATATCATTTACTACCCAATTGCAACATTGCACTCATTGACGGACTTCCTCAAATTGACCGGCCATCTCCTCAATATTTCTTTCACTAGCAATGAAACAAATATGCCTCTTCTTCCTCATGTGTGACAGTAAGAATAGCAACACAATGCCCGGCAAGAGAAACCAATCTTCATTGACCTGATCATGGGGGAAATTTTGAATGTATAGTAAGTTCCAGTGAGGAGCTCCAAGGGGGATAAATAATCAAAAGAAATATACCTTGAGAAGACCGGTTTTCAAGTTAAACAATGCCACAGCTTTACCATATGGATCTTTGGTGGAGAATTCAATCAATGTCATGAAGTCATCTTCATTCTTCTGCCAGTGGCAACATCTCGGGTCAAATTCGAGCTTTCTACCAGGGAAAAGTTTAACCTGCTCCAAGAGAATGCATAAAACAAGTCATTAGTGAAACCAAAGGCTAAGTAAATGCTAGTTAGACTTTCTCCTTGTTCAGTTTCAGTTGATTAGCTACCTAGTAACAATTGCAACATCATCACTCATTCCCAATTTAGAAGCCTTGAATTCAGAGACTACATATCTGATGCCTGAAACTTCTTACAACAGCTAAGTTTCAGCAAAGAATATGAGCCTTGCTACATCTATCCTTTTCAGACATCTTCTATAATAAATAGCTCACCCAGCTTTTCAGAAGAAATTAACGGCACTTCTGAAGAAGTAGCCAAAATTCATAGTTGAATCTTTATAGCTTGGAGCTTCACTGAAGATGAGAAGTAGCATTGCAATTTATTACTACATCTTCTTAGTATCCCACTTCTCTGTGTTCCTTCACTTCAAAAAAGAGAGGGTCAGCTACTTATGCCCAATGTTGATTATGACTATTAAAGTTTGCTTCTTTTAAATAGTTTTTGGCCAACGCCAAGGACAAACTATTGTATCCACTATCAACCATCAGTAGTTCAGTACATCTGCAATGGCTAGAAAATACATGCCAAAATTGAACATCTAATTCTTGGAATACTGCTATCCTTACAGTCACACTATCCACAGAATTAGAAAGCATTGATTGCCAAGTTGTTTGAAGTTTAACTCTAATCTTTTCTAGTAAGCATGTTGTGAGAAATCTGAAAAAGAATTGTGGATCTAAGAAGAGACCTTCTAGCTGTACACCAAAAGAAACCACAGCCAGAGACAGCAAATAGCAGGCCCAGCTTCACTGGGCCCTGCCATTTAGTCTGGTAGTCCCACTGAATATGGCCTGCTATTTGCACTCCCAAGCAGTATCGTTCTTTTCAGCCCGCTTACTGTTTTCTATCTAGAAGTCCTTGCTTACTAGTGGTGAGGTTTGAATGTTTCCTTCTTTCCAAACACTGACTGCACAGTCCATTTCTTCTCCATGAGGGTAGAAAATGAGAACCAGCAAGTAAATTTTTGAGTTTTTGACAAGGGCCCACGCTTCAATTCCAATCATATTTTCCAATTGACAGAAGACATGTCAGTCTTTTCAAAGGTATGGAGGAACCAAAAGTACCAGTAATTGATGACAGCGACATTATAGCTTTTCATTTTTCAGGAGCTGCAACAAGAAAGAAAAACTTACTGGTCTGCTGCCAGTGAGCTCAATGATATAACAGTTTTGGCTGTCTTTCTTTTCAAGGTGAAGGAACCAAGGAGAATTAGTTAAGCTCCACCCTTTTCGAACAAATTCTGCCAGTACCTGTTGTTCCCCAGACCATCCCACTACACCAACAACCTCTCTTTTTCTTTCAACCATTTTTGTTGGGTTCCTGAAACCAGAAGACATTCAGTAAAATTCCTTCAGTATACATTTCAAACTATTATGACTGCTGAAGCAAAGAAAGTTTATTCTAAGACACTAATGAAATCAAAATCTTCTCCAAAATTTTCTTGATTTCATGCTATTGTGCAATACTATTTACAGATTGTATGCAGTGTGACTTGATGAAGGGGAGCCTTGCCGCAACAGTTGAGTTGTGGGCACACGACACGGGTTCGAGGTGTGGAAACAGCCTCTTGCTAAAAATGAAAGGTAAGGCTGCATACGGTAAACCCTTTGGGGTCCACCCCCTCCCCAGAACCTGCAAACACAGGAGCTTTCTGCACCAGGATGCCCTTTTATGCATTGTGACTTGATCTATTTTGCAGAGTTCTACTTATGTTTTCCATTATGCTCTTACTTCTATTTCATTATAGTAAGAGTTGAAGAATATTAGGGCTTTCAGCCAGACATCTGTGCACAATCCGATTACCACCAATTACTGACATACATCTTCCTGTCTCCTTTTTATCCAAGAAACTTGATCTTCTCCAAATCATTCAACTAAAAAGGCAGGTGTATTGTCACTAACCATTGAAGGACAGAAATGAGCAAATAAAGACCTCAAAATAAAAGCTCAGATTATTCTCATCCGAAACTATCAATAATCTATGCTTCAGAGACATTGTAATAAACAATAAAGTCCTAAACGTGTACTAGTTGTCTAGGTAGTCTAGAATAAAAATCACTTTATTATACAGAGACCATCTTTTTATCACACCAAGCATGTACCATTTGCTTTCCAATAATATGCATGCATGAGCTTACCTCATCTGCAGGCTGATGATCTTATTGCCAGAACTATCCAAGACATGTGTCCAACAACCATGCTGTTTAATGGTTCTGCAACATGGGAAGAAATAACTGCCTGTAGAGAAAGGATGCAATTGGACCATGCGAAGCACATGTGGTGCAGGAGCTAAAACAGTAAAGGAGATAGCAATCTGCAGGGATATTCCAGAATTGGGTTTCAACTCAAACCATTTTTGAACCAAAAATTTGGAGTCTGTCTCCAACAAGTTTTGCAGAGAGATTGAAACTGTCCCCATCGGTTTTGCTGGTGTTGGAATGGGTAATTTGGAAGGTGAAGAAGAGATGAGTGCAAACTTGAGCTCTCCAGTAGGTTCACACTGAAAAGCAGCCACGTGTTTCTTCCCAGATTCGGACAAAATACTCAGCCTTCTCCTACCATTGAAGAATATATCAGGCTGGGTCTTGCTAAAAGAGACGAAAAGGCTGCCCTTGTGCCCAGGTGGTAAATTTCTTATTCCCACAATCTCCAAATTAACCTGCAAGACAAGAAAATAAAAACAGAAGAATTTATCAATCAAGAAAATTAATTGGTATTTTTATGCTTGAAAGGATATGAAGGTCTGAGATAACCATACACTTTAATAACAGCTAAAAGCAGCAGACAGTGGCTATGAGTTTCAGGATTACTTAATGGTACTTCTAGAAACATCTATCCAATTGCTTTCAATTTCCATGAACACTCCAAGAGAGGGTCACTGTAAATAATTTATACTACAGGATGGGTCAAGTACAACATAAGAAAATTCTTGGTGACGAATCTTACATTTTTTATTACATACTCATGAGATTATCCTGTCTTCATTTGAGAAGGACAAAAAAAAGAATTGAAGGATGACCAAAAGAAAAAAAAAGTGAAGATAAAAACAGAAAATGAAGCAGGAACGTGTGGATCTGTAATCAGAAGACCCTAAGAACAGTTGAAACACCAGCAACTGTGTTTATCTGTCAAAATATTTAACAACACAAGGTTTATATTGCCTTTCATACATTTAGTTAATTGTTGGAGCTCAGACTTGGTGTCAGGCTTGCAGATAGTGCAATCTCATGAGATGAATACTACTACTAAGGACCATAGAAAAGAATTTGTTTTTGAAAGGCAATAAATTTAATTGAAAAATTAATCAAGAAGATCAGACAAAGATGATACAACAATTTGCTCCTTCAAGAGAAGATGAACTCAATCATGAAAAGTTCAGAAGCAGCAAGCGGTCTGACAGACAAAGCTGGTTGCTAGACCTGATCAAAGCAAGAGACATCCAAACTCAAAGAAAGCAAATGCATATATAATCTGAAAAACCACACCTGAAGTACAGCACCCAACACCAAACAGTACCTACAGTTACATCTGTATACCCTGAGCTACCTCTAATGTATTCTAACGAAAGAACATGCAAGGCAGTAGATATCATGCTATCATCAACTAACATCCACCCAAAAAGAGAACATTATTGCAATAAAACAACATAATATATGAGAATCTACCTCCACAAACTTTTTGGGAGAAAGCTGAAGGTCTTTCTGATACTCGGTGAGTGGGATAACTTTCTTCTCTACACAATTTGATGGCCATGGAGTGAATGTGATAGGAGTTGGAGCATTGCCTCTGTACATAGCCCCTGCCCTCCAATACCTCCATCCAAATGTCTCTTCCCACTCCTTGGTAGTTTCAGAAAACCCAACATCAAGCCTCTTACCTTTGCTTCTATCTGAGTCTGTGTCATCATGTTGCAACACCTCGCCAAGGGCTTCTACCATATCTTTGCCATAAGAAATAGGATGCAATTGGTGAGAATGCCAAATCAGATCAATATCATAAGTAGGAACACAGAAGTGTTTTATGGAGAGCTCCATGTTTCTCTTGATCAGATACAAAAATCCTTTGTATCTGGCCACAGCTTCTTGAAGAAAGCGATCATCATGCATACTGGGCCTTGATACCTGTCCAACAACAAAACAAGATAAATGAAGAGTTGGATAACAATACTGCTATTTCTGTTGAGAATCAAATAATCTTTCAGTATGTTCAGAATAATGCATGACAAGGACAAAAATGAAGTAGGGAAGCAGATAAGGTAAGTCAGAGCCTCTATATGTTGCAAATTTCAGCATTTCTTTTCTTTTGAATGGTAAACATTTCTTAGGTCAGTTGGACAGCATGCTAAAGTCAATTTGATGCAGGACCAGTAGGAAAAGAACAGATCTGAGAGGAACTTGATTCATAACCAAAGCGATTGAAGTCTTGTAGAAATACAAAGTAAAACAGCACCCACAAAAACGAAAGAAATAGAATGACAATAGAAAAATCTATTTGGAATCACTCCAAATGATTAGGATAGTTCCATAGCAATCACAGCTACAGGATGCCTACAAGCACATTGAAGTCACATTGACAGCTTCAAGACCACCAATGGAGTCACACCATAGGATTTCTCTTCGGAATCACTCCAAATGATTAGGCATCATGCTAATCTTGTGGTACTTATAATGGCTATAAAAATTCTAACTTCTTCATTGATTTCAATGGCTTGTACATCGAATTTATTGAGCTTATAACCAATACTTTCTAGATCTATTGGCTATAATCTTCCCAATATGCATAAACAGTTATGGTAGCAAAAGCTAATTAAATATGCTCAAGTTTGGTTATCCAATAATGTATAAGTATTTATGGAAACTAAAGCCAATCAATGGTCAACTACTTGTTATAGAAACTAAGCCAATCAACTCTCTTCCTTTTGTGTGATCTCGTAAACAGATCAGACAAATCTTGTAAAGATAAATGAAATATGGTCAACTATCCTCTAGAGTGGCTCTCTGGAGTAGGCCATTCTTATGGGCTTTTAAGTATGGGACTTTAAAATCCCAACTTTGGTCCATCAAAGTAGGTTTGATCCCTATCATCATTCACCCCCTTGGAAAGATCCAACTCCATCAAGTAAAAGGAATAATAATAATAATAATAATAATAATAATAATAATAATAATAATAATAATAATAATAATAATAAAGATAATCATTAATGCTCTTGAACTCTTTGGCAATGAACCCATGCACAATCAGATAACTATCTAACAAGACATTTCTAGAAATCAGTACTTCCATAGACACTACCTAATTATCAAGATTCTCCAAGGTTTCAACAAGTCACAGCAGCAATTCATCTCTTTGATTGTTATTCAATCTCCCCTTATAAGTTCTGCTACTACAAGTGGCCATTTCAACCAAAGCTCTGATATCAAAATGATGCAAGACAGGGGGAAAGAAATATTGCAGGAATACATAGAAATGGAACAAGAATAGAAAAATCTATTTAGAATCACTCCTAATGATTTGGTAAGTACTATAGGAATCACACTAATAGGATGCTACAAGCGCAATGAAGTAATATCATCAGCTTGAAAACCACCAAAGGAATCACACCACTAGGATTTCACTTTGTAATCACTCCAAAGGATTAGGCATCACGTCAATCTTTTTATACTTACAGTGGTTGCAAAATTTCTAGCTTCATTAATTTCGAAAACTTCTACATCGAATTTATAGATCCTACAACCAATACTTTCCTGATCAACTGTTTATTACCTTCCCAATATGCAAACAGTTATGGTAGCAAAAGCTAATGAAATGTAATCAACTTTGGTTATCCAATAGTGCATAAGCATTTATGGACACTAAAGTCAATCAATGGTCAACTACTTATTATAGAAAATAAGCCAATCAACTCTGGTCCTTGTATAGATATATGAAATCTGGTTAACTAACCTCTAGAGTGGGCTTGCTGGAGTAGGCCACTCTTATGGGCTTTAAGTATGGGACTTCGAGCCCAACTTTGGACCATCAATGTAGATTTGATCCTTATCACAATCATTCAAATGATTCTGTAGAAAAAGGTTCAGTATTAACCATGACTTCCAAGAAACTGAATGGCCAACTTTTTATGATTACCAAGGATTTAAAAAGTTACAAGTTACTGCCAGAAAAAGCCACTTCAAACAAAATTTCCAGCAAGATATTACAACTAGCATGTTTCGACCTCCTGAAAACAGTTTGTTACAGTACACAATTTTGAAGGATATCAAGATATAAACAAATCTGATCTTGCCAGTTAGTTCAGTTATATCGTTAACCATAGAGACTGAAAGACTGCTCTCATTTTTGCTCCTATGACCCATGACAACAAAATATGTCAGCAAGAGTAACAGTTGAACATGGCAAGGATGAACATTTATCATTGGGTTGAGAAAGTTTGAAACTCCTTGCCCTAGTTCCCAAATAAGTAAGCATCAGAAGACAACAATAAGCGCTTTGAGAATTAATTTTATTTATTTCATTAGTACTCATCATAGAAGGCATTGGATGTCCAAAAGCATGCTCAGGGAATAGTAACAGCTCAATTACCTGAAAGCAAAAAGAAACTTGCCTCTTAACAGCTGACACCAGATCATATTTCATATTTTCTTCAGTTTCAGGAAGATTTTCAGATCTATTTTCTGAGGGAGGACCACTAAAGTCAACCTCATATGGTTCTTCTGGGAACAGTCTGCTCCAAGTTTCTGCCGTTTGCTGTTTGGAGGTCCCTTGCAATATCGAACTAACATTTTGGTTGTCTAGGATTCGGCCATAAAATTGCTCGCAATCTTTTCTATATTGAACCTAAATAACAGGGGCGAGAACTTGAGTTAGACATTCAATCCGAAACCAAAACAAACACATCCATGGTACTTCCTTAACAAGCCTACCGGATTGAGCCTGTGACAGTGCCATATCCATTCACAATCAAGAGGAACAACCAGGGGCCCTTCTACAAGTGACAACTCCGTATGTTTAGAGAGCAAGGGAAGCCAACAAGTCTTGTACCTAAATACAATCATATCAAAATCAGATCTCAAGCCAAATAATTTTGAATAATCTCTAGGCAATTGACTCCTACTTCCATGACTTAACGGCAAGTTAGCTACATAGTATTCTTTTAATAACCATGCACTTCCATGAATTAACAGAAAGTTAGCTGCATAGTATTCTTTTGATAATCATGAAATATTGGGTATCATTGTGGTGTACTTGCACAGATTTTAACAACGTGTGATTAAGCATACCTGTGATTGAACCAATTGGTTTGAACAGCACAATCGAGAAACACTTGTGAGAAGCAGAGAGGAGCAGTGTCACAAATTAGTCTGTGATGTATACTTTTGCAGTTGCAATGGACAAAATATTATTCACTTTTACACTAAGAGAGACTGTCTCTGTTATACAATTGAAACAGTTGCACTTAAATCTGTCCAGGAAGGATGACTGGACCTTCCATTGGAAGGTCCTGATTCCAGAAACTGATTCAGCAAGGAATAGATAATTACTCAAAATATTGTTTTCCATATAACACAAGCACATTGGCCGACCCCTAATTGGGATAAGGTCTTGATGATGATGATATAACACAAGCACATCATTCAAGTTAGAGAGAATCATTGATGTTCATATTCATGTGCACAGTTTATATCAACGCTGAACAGGACAGCCACATAAACAAACACCTTAAGTGCTTGTTGCACCCATGCCACAACATACTATATGGAAGGAGCTTGGTAACATCACACTTGTTCATCCAATGAAGTAACAGTCGGAAAGTGGTATCCTAGAAGTCTATATCCAAACATCAGCCAAATTCCACACAGTGAACAAATTGCTAATAGCAATATTGCATACCTGTAAATTGCTCTTTGCAATAGAGGACCATCGTAAAGATATCGGTTCCTATCAACTGCAACAAGAAACTGTAGTTGACGTTTGGCTGCAGCCACAAGATCAACAGTAACAGATATTTTCTGTGCTTCAAGCCACTCCAGTTCCTGATCCTTATTCATTTTTTCCTATGAATGATCTCACACGAAGACTTTCCTCCAATCCAAAGCTCAGAGTACCAAAAATATGTACCTCCAATACTGCAACATAGAAAATAATCTAAAACACTAGAAATGCAAAATGTTCTACAACAAACTGACAGTACTAACATAGCTAAATATCATGAGCAAAAAGTTGAAGTAAAAGTCAAGTTCTCCTTGATGAATGAAAAATTTCCATATGTATTTTACAATGTCGTCATCTCTGGTTAAAAATTCTTGAGGATTGTTGATTATGGAGTCATCAATGGTCCACACACTTTCAGCTTTGCCGAGTTTGGTGCTATCCATATAACAAGTTAACACACCAAAGTGCACGCAAAAATTACCCATGTCCATCATATATTCATCTAAGTTCACTCACTTTTACCTTTGTAAGTTCTTGGCCAAGTCCAAGTTTGTAAACACTAGTATTTTTGTCAAACATGTAGTAATTCTCATTGTTCAATAATTCATCACGAATCGATAAACACAAAACTAAGCACATCTCTATAGACTCTTCCTAATGAGATAGCTGAAACCAAAGAATTAGACTAAGGTAATCAAATTCCAAAAACAATGAACTTCGAAATCTTCTAACCTCCAGAACAAAAAGCAAAATTAAATTCATATCCATTATAATTTAACACCCTAGGGGCATGATCTTCGGCTTTTACCAAACACCCAAAAGCTAAACACTCTGAATTTTACAGGGAATTAGCCACATAAATATACTCAAATTTTCAACCGCAACTAATTTTACTTCCTTGATCACCAAATTCCACAAGACGTAAAGAGAAGCTACAGCAATATGCTCACTCATTCAACTATCAGACCCAAATCATTCATTCAATTAAAAAAACCAGACAAAATACTAAGTTTCTCATCGAACCACGAAACTACACCAAACCTGGGATAGTTGCCTTTGCAATTCCTACGTTTTGGTAGAAACAAGTTCCAGGTCTTTGGGTGAATGGTTTCTCATGAAGAATTCGAGTTTTAATTCAGAAGAAACGTATCTCTAAAGTGAGAAAAATCAGCGAGAAGAAAACTCAGATTTTGCTTCTGCCATTCCCGCTTTCCATTTCCAGGAAGCAGCTCTCCTTGAATCATTCGCAGCAGGAAACAGTAAGCGCATCAACACAGCAAGTTTCCACGTGGCACTCTACTTTTGGATGTAGGCCCCAGCTATTGGTTGACCAAATCGGTTCGTCTATTGGATGACAAATACGTGTCCGTGCGTAGACCGCTAAAAGAAAACTGGGACCGAGTTATGGCTCATCGAAACCGTTCTTCTTCACGAGTATCTCTTAAAATAACTATGCTAGAAAATGTCACCCAGTGGACGATCTTATCCTTTGTTAAAAGGACAGCTCTGGTACAACGAGCTCCTGTACATGCAAGGTTCAGCAGGACGGACTACGAAGTTTGATGCTATATAATTTTATCTTGCATTTTAAAAGAGACTGTTTTTATGCCTTGTACATGTGACTTTAAAATCACACGAGATGCGATAATAATTCTACTGTTGCGCCAAAACTCCCCTTTGTAATCCTACCCTTTATACAGGAGTTATGGAGCTTCAGGAGCATGGCTTATCTGAGAATATGTCATGCTGTGGAGACTAATTTGGAGCGAGAGAGAGAGGAGTGTCGATGTCTAAATGGGAGTGCCACGAAGAAACCATACTAAAATCTAGAATTTGTAGAAGTTGTTGGTCTCACACACTCCACCTCGCACCACAAGCAAAACAAAATAATAAATACGAAATTATTATAATTTGCAGTGCTAAAAAATAGATAATAAATTAAATTCCAGTCATTGGATTAGGTAGATTTTATCTGTGTCGACCAATGGAGTTTTACCTAAATGTTTTTCTTCAAGCACTAATCTCTAAGCATGAATCTAGAGATCAAATTAACATCGAAAAGCAGTCTTATAGACAAAACAACAAAAATCTTCACAAAACTTCTTCCTGATCAACTCTTTGAAGCATACACTAAGATCTCCAAACGCTTGTCAAAGGTTAGATCAACTAAGGTGAGATCACACAACTCTTGTTCTTACTTAAAAAATTGTACAAGATAGGAAACTACACAAAAGATAGAAAAACATAGAAGTTCTAAACAAATAGGGAGAACTTATGTACTTGCAACTCTAAGTTACTTAAGTAATACAGGGCTCATTCTTATTATTAACTTGAATGTGTCCCCTTAATCTAGACCTTCTAAATCATCTAATGATTTATCAAACTAGCTAGATGATCAGACGTGACATCAAGCTTAATAATCTGAGCTTATATCAAACTTATGGTATAATAGACTACTAGGACCATCATCTCTGACTTGGTTGATTGAAACCTCGGAATACAAGAAACTTGTTAGCTTTTCCTTAATATCAACAAGGGCCTATGCCTCAAAAACATACATGTTGTTAAGGCCTAAGTCAATTACTCAACCAACATCTTAGAAGTAAGAGTATGACTCGCAGTCACTATCCTCTTTTGTAAAATGTAACACACACACACACACACACACACACACACACACACACACACACACACACACACACACACACACACACACACACACTTTAGGCACACATCTAAAGCTTCAAATCAACTAGAAAAACTTGAATCTAGATAGCCTTTGAGGAAGCAATACTACAAGCTACAAACCTACAAGGTGGATTTGGCAATGGACTTTTACTCTTGCTGCTCCATAAAACTTGAGCACCACCAAACATAACACAATACTAGATTGTGAATTTCCTCCTATCCAGGTTGCTTGAAAAATTGAAATTCACAAACCAAAGAAGTATATGCTTATTTGATAAAAAAGTATGCTTCAAAATCTTAATACCCACTAAGTAGAGAAATACCTACTTAGCCGTATTCCAAAGAGGAATACTAGAGTCACTATGAAGCCTAAGTAAAATGGCAACTGCAGAGCCCATATCATTTGTGCAAGTCATGATATACATTAAATTGTCTACAGTCTGAGCATATGTTTAGACTCTATAACCAATCTATCCTCATCACTGGAGGGTGTTATTTTATTATTTAATTGAGTGCCTTTATAGATTTGTGAGTCTACAAATCTCTTTAGGGATCGATCAATATATGATTCTTGAGACAAGCTAAATATCTTATCTTACCCGTCTTTTTTTAGCTAAGATATAAGAAGATGACTAAGTTTTACTTGCTTTGATTCCATTTAAAGTTTACTATAGTAAAAGTAAATTGTCATCCACATTATTTCATTCTTATCAAAACATAGCAATGATTTAGTTTATCCAAGATAGTAATCTTAGTCCACCTACCTGATATCAACCATTTTGATTTACCAGTATCTACCAGTGATTGAGCTGAGCCTTGATCTATGATTTAAATAATTGATCTAAGCTTCTAAACCATGGTACATCGCTGATATGAGATATATACATATAACGCTATTAATTAGTCTTTTAAATTGAAGGTCTAGTCTATGACTAGTCTTTCGAACTATCCTGTGATGGTAGTAGGATCCTAATCATGTTCAACTTTCTATGAAATTTCTAGGGATTTTATAATTTGAAATGCACATTATACTCAAATTGAAATATAGAGTAAGTTGGAGAAGATAGGTAATGATCTAACCTGCAATCATGTTAATCCATTCTTAACGGATTATTAAGAACATCATATTACTATTGGATGGCCATAGATCTGCCCAATCGCGACTGTACACTATTGCTATCCCAAGTTCTATATCAAATCAACACCCATCATTGAATTGCTTGAGGGGTTTTGTCCGTGATGTCAAGAGGAACGCAATGAATGTCTCAGATCACTGATCTGAGTCATTTTTACATCTGTGTGTACTGTTCCATATGATAGTTCACCATCACCAAGGTTTTTGTCACCGGTGAAGGAAATGGCATTGCCGAAGTGAGGCCTGTAGGGCATCACCGGTGAAGCAAGAGGATAGGGGAGAGAGGAGGCGGTTGGCATGCCATGTGTAGTGCCGGCCAGAGGAGGGAGACGTGAGGGGGAGAAGAAAAGAGGAAAAGGAGAGGGTTTCTGTGCAAGTGGCTAGTGACTGTTTTGGTCATTGGTAGAGGGATCCGACTAAAATAGAGTCATAGGTTTTTCAGGAGCAGTTGGCCAGATCAAAGAAGGTGGCAGGGGGTTTCGTGCTTTACTGGTGGAAGATTAGGTTGAAAGGGAGCTTGCCAATAGCATATCCGAGCAAGGGTTTGCCGTGGGTGGCTAGAAAGATGTTGGAGAAGGGGGCTTTTCGATTTCCTTGTGGCTGTCGAAGGGATGGAGTGGTCAGGGAGAAGGGAAGATGGGTTTTACATTGCCGGTGAGCTGGCTCAAGCTTGGTGACTGGTCGGGGAGAAGGGAAAAGATGAGAGGGAGGGAGATAAAAGAAGGAACACTAGGGTTTTGGTTTATAAGACAGGGTTGCCAATATCAAAATGGCACACCTGGTTTTTGGCATTACAAAAATACCATCTTCACTCAAAACCTCATAACTTCTTCATTTGAACTCTATTTCTAGCAAAATTAATGTCGGTGGAATTGTCACGACGTGTAGTTTTCATTTTTGGTGTTTTCAAATCCAAATGTTGAGTTTTCAAGGGAGTTACTTTCTTGAAATTCAATTTCCAAGTAATTCGATCTCTATTTTTATTTTAATCTAAAATATGTTATAATTACCTAGTAATTACTCAAAATTTGTAGTTGTTACACCAAGGAAACCCATCATTGAATCAAAACATTTTTCTAGGAATGAAGATGGGAAAAATAGAAAACAAATGTGATAGAAGTGAAGAAATAGAATATGAAAAAAATAAAATAAAATAAAATTTCTTGTTTCTAGAGTCAAGATTCATTCTTTCTCAGAAAGGTCTAAAGATTCCATTGACCTCTATGAAAACATAAGAAGTTTTCCATATGTCCAACTTAGAGAATAAGTTGGAGAATTTCATTATAAGACCCTCTATAACTTCTACTAGAGGTTCTATCTAATTAGAAACTATCTAAATTGATTCCTAAATGTAAACAAAAAAACTAAGAAAAAGAGGTTTTTCTTTCTAGGGTCAAGAACCTCATCTTTCTCTATGAGAGCTAGAGATTCCACTAGACTCTTTAGAGGGAGATGAAATCTCCATGCGCCCAAGGTAGAAAAGACACTAAATATCTCCAGTGGGAAGAGACTTTAGAAATTTCAATAGTGACCTAACCCAAAATGTGAGCTCTAATTAGGGTTCTACAAGCAAAAGAAAACATAGAGAAGAGGGGGGAGTGACAGAGATGCAAAGTGAAAAAAATAAAAGTAAAAAATAGAAAAGGACTAAATACCTAAGATTATGTTAAAAATATTCTAATTCTCTCAAATGATTAAATTATCAAAATTCTATGTACTACATTTGTCATTCATCCTCTTAAAATGAGAAAAAGACACTTTATTTATATGGGTTATGAGTGGCATGATATGCAATTTCATGGACAATCAAGGATGCCTATCTTTGAAAAATTTCTAGAAAAATCTTTGGAAAATTACTAACACCTTGGATTTTAGCAAAAATGAGGGCTTTAGATCATCTTTTGGAATAGTGTCTTATAGTACATTTTTCTGTTTTTAAACTACATGATCAAGTGCTCTGCAGGTTTAAAACATTAATTTTTCAAGTTTTAGGATATTTGATGCAGTACTAGGGTACTTTTGATCTTTAAGAAAATATTTTTGAAATGTCTGTTATGCGTACATGCTATTTACATATCACCAATTTTGTGGGGTAGGCCTTCAAAAGCCATCATCTGGTACAAAATTTGATATCAATAGCTGTAGTTTACGAGTGCTTTATTAAGAAGGAAAGAGAAAAAGAGGATAAATCTCTTAATCTATGCTTTTTCAACATTTGAGCTTTCTACGCCAAACTTTAAAAATCAACGTATCGGTAAAACCTAAACTCAAATAAAAATCACTGGCTTCCGCATCACTAGGCAAACGATTTGAGTTATGATCTTAGTAGTTGCTACAATCAGCGGCTCAGATTTGGTGATAGACATACGTTGCAATGTACCTTAACTAGGAACCGAACAATTCTCACTTAGAATTTGGATTGGGTTCAGAATTGGTCAGTTACAGTAAGGTGAGGAATCGATCAGTTATCTATAAAGAAGCCAGTTAGCAGACTCTACACTCACATTAATATATGCCATAGTCCAATAGTCACATTCTTCGATGATGTTTGTGGGTGAGGTGCCAAGATTTTTCAGTGACTTTGAGACATCAATTTACCATAGAGGATATTAATGATGAAAGCCAATTTTCATTCTTGGTCTGCCTAAGATTGGTCTGGGAATTGGGCTGTTTGAATCACCAAAATTTGAATGCCAATGCACTTTACCGTGCATCGTTTGTACACTGATCCACACAGGCATGACCTCTTCTAGGAGGACGTTAGAAACGGAGGTTGAAAAAGGACACTACCTAGGTAGTCCTTAAATTTGGGTGATCTAAACAGTTCAATCTTATTTGGCTTGCTCTATTTAAGTTGTGTACAAAAATTCATGTCCATTGCAGATTTCTAACTACTAGCTCTTTCAGTTAAAAAATTTCAATGGAATAATTTAAAGAAAAAAAGAAAATTGACATTACTCCAATCATCCAACAATAATGCTTATACTAGGACAAATATGATAATGGATCAGGTCATCCAAACTAGGGTCCAGCTAGGTTGCGTCTTTTTTGGCGTGTCCAGAGAGGATTTTCCCACATGTTAAACCATAGGACTGCTGTAGCAAGGACGTGGTACATAGTGGTAACTCAAATGTCACGCCATCTGCAGTGGCCTAGCATCTAAAAGATTGTATGTTCATTTTTCATAGACGTATTGTCAGGAGCTTAGTTCAACCTGAGGATTGGGCCTACTAGACATCCAATTTGAGAGATATGAGATCGACAGTTTGTATCGACGAGAGCTTGGCCCTTGATCCGATGTGTAGTAATCTCAAAGGTTCAAACCAAATAAAGCACTCATTCAGCTCGTAATGATGTTTCCTAGAGGCAAAGGCCACCAGAAACTAAATGACAAGCAAAAGTAAATACATCATAGAAACGAGATATAGGACTGGGGACAGACACGAGCACAATACATAGCTCAGATGACCAGCAAGCTGAGCAATGGAACGACTGATATAGGACTAAGACCAACAAGCAAAGTGGACGGTGAAGTAGCATAAAAAAACACAAATCTTTATTCTTCATAGTCCAGTATCCTATCATGCGGCTTCATCTGGAGAAACTCCGGGGAGAGTGCCATTATCACTAATTGGGCCTATGATAGTAGATGCTGGCATTTTACGGACTCTCTGTTTATCACCAGCATAGCCGCTTATATAAGTATGGGTGTTCCAAATGGCTCCTCCGTAGATAACCACGTTCCTGTCTTTCTGAAGGATAAGAACGAAGTGATCACTGAAAATTTTTCCGCTACCGCTGTCCCAAATGGCCTTATCTCCGTCGTTGATCTGAAGACTCCCATATTTGTTCAGATACAATGAGCAATTCTCTCCTTTTCCGGCCGTGTTGGTACCCCAGATGGTGTCTTCAGAGTCGCGGAGCACAAGGTTGCAATCTTTCTGCATTTTGAGAAGATAAAAACCTTCTGTCAGGTACTTACCAGGACCCAGAGACTCGCCGCTGTATAAAATGTTGTTACTGCAGCAGGCTGGATAAAGGAAGAGAAGGCAGAGAGCAAAGAGCAGAGTGTATTTGAGATAGTGAAAAGTGGCCATGATTTGAGCAGGTCTGCTTCTGGTGTGGACGCCTATTGTGCTTATTATGGGGATGGTTCCACATGTATTTATACATTAGGCAACTTTACTTTTGGTACGCTTCCTGTCTTTTTCGCTTTTGCCTTAGGATAATTGATGTCCTTTTCTCACTTTAGCTCACGTTAATCCCGTGAGCCAGTAATTATTGGAGAAATTGAAGCTTAAATATATTAGATATATCTAAGTAGTTCAATTTTGGATCTATTGAAACTAAAAAATAGATGATTTAACTCAAAAAAGCTTCAAAACACTCTTTTGTGTCAGAAGCAATAAAACTAAAGGACTAAGATATATTCTATACATGTGAGCTTCAATCTAAGGGCCAAGTGAGATGAGAAGAATTAGATGACCTGTTTGGATGATGAAAATAATCCCAAAATGTGGACCCAACATTGATATTTTAGTATGCCTATGATGCAATCATGATACAACTGGTATAATTAAGAGGAGGCTGAAATTCTACCATGGAAACCTTTCCATAAAAGAAATGGATGTTGGCATCATTGTTTTACATTTTAGTGATCGAAGTTGCTCATTTGAGCAGCTTGTCTGAGATGCCTAGGTACTAAAATCTCTCTCTCTCTCTCTCTCTCTCTCTCTCTCTCTCTCTCTCTCAATTGTTTGTAACAGTATACTTCAATATTTTGTCAAGGGTCATTTAACAACAGTTAGAAAATGGAAGTTAGCCTTTATGCCTGGAGAAGATGGTTCTTCAAATTCACTGTGATCTTTTAACTTCCATTTCTATTTGTCAAAGTGGGGCTCGATTAGCTTATACAATATTTTGCTTGTGGATCTTCAGTTTAGTTAAGTAGAGAACTTGGAAATAGTTTCAAGCCTAATATTTCTTGAGCAACAATAGCTCAAAGCCATTAAGATCTCCATCTTTAATATAAACTAGTTTTTATAAATTGAGATATAATTGGTAATGTAGAACATGAGAAAGGTTGAAAACTATCTTCCATTTGAGACTAGAATATTATAAAACTAATTTTATGATTAGTCTTCAATCATGTGAATTAGCATATTTTATATTTGAATAGATCAAAAGCATAATTTGTTCCAATCAAAGTTATAATCCCTCTAGTCCATCCACCAATAACTAAGAATTAACACATTTGACTTTTTCTTCTTCTTCTCATGGAGCTGACTTCATGTCCCATCTTTTGAGAATTAAATATACGAAGACCATCCTAGGGTTTTTCTATATGAGAAGACTAGTTGAAGGAGGGTTTTTTTTTAACAATTATTCCTCTTTCTCTTTATTGCATTGCTTATAAAGAGTAAAAGGGCAGCCCCGGTGCCCGAAGCTCCCGCCTATGCAAGGTTAGGGAAGGGGCGGGCCACTATGGCCTAAAGTAGGTAGCCTTACCTTGCATTTTTGCAAGAGCCTGATTCTACGTCTTGAACCCGTGACCTCAAGGTCACATGACGACAACTTTTACCATTGCGCCAAGGCTCCCCTTCATTGCTTATAAAGAGTGAAAGAGTCTTTTCTAAGTCATTCTCTATTTAGGAAACTTCCACCTAGCCAGGCTCCAATTAGCTTTTTAAGTATGACCTTCTAAGAACCTTCTAAATATGGTATTTCTCAACCTTATCAACCAAGAAATTGCTTTGGTAATATGATTCAAATGTTTCCAAGCCCATAAGAGGGTTTTTTTTCCTTTTAACTACAGATGATGATAACCCATCAATATCAGATATGACTCACATTAGAAGATTAATAACATAGATTCCCTTATTAGTAATTTAACATTTTACCCTTATAAATAAATTATCATTATATTATATATAGCAACTTGAATTTTCATAATATAAATATTTATTTTTGTATAAAATTAATAATAAAAGCAAGTTAGCTCTACTAGTTATAATCTCCTCTACTAGTTATAATCTGAGTATAATTACCTTGGGTCTAGGGTTCTAGAAATTTAAGTCCAAGAATCCTAAGATGTCCAAGTTCAATGAATCTCCTAATTTGGACATCTCCCTTTGCTTGAAATCCTATGAAATTAACATAAAAGAAGATTAGGCAAGTGTATGTGTATGGAGGATATGGAATTAGAATGCCAAGAATATCTGGAGTTCAAGAAAGTCAATATATAAAATAAGAAGATTAGAATATGAAGGATAACAAGATAAATGGCTAGGATTTTGAAGATTAGGATAGTGAATAAAGAATTAAACAAGATTAGAATCCGAATAAGTGAGGATAGGAAATAGAAGGCTGGAAGGGATCTGAGACAAAACAAATGGAAATGGAGACCAAGTTAATTAGAAAATCTAGCTAAGACATCTTGGGCTAGAAGATAAGAGAGAGAGAGAGAGAGAGAGAGAGAGAGAGAGAGAGAGAGAGAGAGAGAGAGAGAGAGAGAGAGAGAGCAGGGGTGACAAAAAGATAGTAGAAGATCTATTTGCTTCTAAGAGGTAGGGGACATGGGTTATTCTAGGTTGGATTGGTTTTATACCTTTGATTTTAATTCATCTCATTTTGTTCTACTAAAGAAGGAGCATCCATGTCTAGTTTCGTTTAAATTATACTTTCAATTTTCAAAATTCTTCTAAGAGGTAGGGGGCATGGGTTACTCTAGGTTGGATTGGTTTTACACCTTTGATTTTAATTCATCTCATTTTGTTCTACTAAAGAAGGCGCATCCATCTCTAGTTTCGTTTAAATTATACTTTCAATTTTCAAAATTGTTATGCGCGTATTCATGCTTAGGTTTTTTTGAATCACACCACTGATTCATGTGGGTATAGGCACATTCACCTATGGCATATTATTCTAGCTAAGATTAGATCGACTTTTTATTTCTCAATTAGATCTGCTTTGATCTTTCACTCATTGATTCAAGTTGATATCATATGGGAATATTGGCCATGACTGACCTTGAATGTAACTTACTTAAAGCATGCATACTTTAATCATCGATGAAGTTGGATTTTATTGGTTGTAGATTGGTTTCACTGCTGCTCATTGATTTCACATGCATCCCATTGTTTACATCCAAATAACCATTGGCAAGTCACCTTTTGGATAAATATATGCATCCATCCATTTCATATTTTGAGGAAACCATGCATGCTTTCCTACCTGTCCGATCAATAGCATATATGTCTCCGGTTGGTGTTTAAATCCATGCATTGCAAGTACGTTCAGACCAAGCCATCATACATGTCCAAATAGACCACTTTGGAGCACTTCATTACTTGACAAACCTAACATCATGAGCACCTTAGGTCTGTAGTAAAGTCTTGGTTCACGGGTAAAATTTGATCTTATTTACTGTACACCTTAAACCATGCGCAAGGTTGGCAAAATCTTAGACCATATGCCCTAGATTTCTTCAACCCAAGTTATGAGTACACCATTGATTTCCTCGTGTATAACTTCTTCAAATCTCATTAGTTGATTGCTTTGAAAAAGACACACCATGTGTATCTACTTTGAATTTCATCGACCTATTTCGATGTAGGCACACCATCTTTGACTGTTACAAATCTTATTCGTTGATTCATTCTGACCTAGGTGCACCGTCTATAACTTCCTTAAATCTTATTGTTGATCCATGTTGATACTCACACATCTTAAGTAATTTTGACTTGGGTTCGATTTAATCCTTAGCAAGGGCCACATCATCTTCAATTTGTAATTGAAATTTTGGATTTAAAATAATAACATGCGCACATCATCTTCTATCCATCATTTTAATGCTGATTCAATCCATGATATGCACATTCGCCTAGGAAATATGATTCTAGCCTCAGATATCAATGCACCCTTGTTTGCGTGCTTAACTGCTTATCCATTTTTGAACGATTCTAAAAACGGAAGAGAAATATGATAATCGTTTTTGTATGAAAATGTTGGAATTTTTACATTGTGATTTTTGAATCAAGTGTTTATTTCTAGTATCATTTTCCAAGTATTTGCCTAAGGGTGTATGAAATTAATTGCATGTGGAATTTATAACCTTTATACATTGTTTATCTCGAAGTGCCAACAGAAGTTTTGAAATTTGCTTTAAGGAGTATCTGTTTGACTGTGCTATGAGTATTTGATTAAAATTATTGTGAGGGGCGATTGATGAGACCCCTGTAGGTTGCTATACCATGAGTGTAATTGGCCGTGGCACTCTGGAACAAAAAAAAAAGTTTGATACCTACCTAAATGAAGGGCTTTTGTGTGTTTGGAGTATTCATGAGACCTTCCATTTACGGTGATCTGTTGTTCCCCATGATGACTATTGTAGGTCATGTAGTATCTACCATAGAACGTAGGCAGGAGATAGACCATTTGCCTTTGTGGTTCTAGTAGGAAACTGTTGTATGTTTCAGATTGATACTTTGTGATATGTGTTAGATGCTAGGTGCAACTTCTATTACTATGTATTCGTATGGACATGGATTTATAACAATCTCCATGTGATTTATCATGAATTTTGAGATTTGATATTGATCGCAGGTAATCAAATGCATCCTCTTATCCTTGTGCATCCACAAGTTTTCTGCATGCTTTAATTTGGCTTATGATTTCCCACTAAGTAGTCAAAGTCACCCCCACCAACAATTTCAGGTAGTTCTTCTGAGAAGATGAATGAAATAAAGCATCTTCATGAAGCTAGTGATAGTTGAAGAAAAGTATGATGGAACAATTATTTAGAACATTTATCTTTGTCATTGAACAATTGAGAATAATATGTAATTCAGATACTTAATGGTATTATATTAGTTATGATTTATTTATATTTGTTTGGGTTGTGATCAATGGGTCCGGCAGTGCTTGTCCTTATGTGGTTATTTTGATTATATATGGATTTTTAAAAAGACACATGGGCTTGGAGAGGAGCTTTGAAAATTAATATATATATATATATATATAGTATGTTTTTGAAATATTTAAAAATTACTTAGGATCCTAATCATCATCATCATCAAGACCTTATCCCAATTAGGGGTCGGCCACTTAGGATCCTAATAATTTCTAAATAAATTTTCTAAAATTATTTCTAAAAACCCAGGGCTTCACATGTTTCCTTCCATTTAACTATATCTATTTGTGACACTAATATGGGGCATGAAAACCCACTTACCTCTAGGCTTATCACATTTGTATATTGTTCATCTTAATGAATTTTAAATTTCTTTTGAAAATCTTTAACAAAAATCTTATATTTAATACACATACATAAAATTAATTTGATAACCATTTTATAAAAAAATCTCATGTTGAACATCGTATATCGTTTATGAGTTTATAAATGTCCTAGTCCACTTAGATCAACCCTAAATAGATTTTACCTTGAAGTGCACCAAAGACAAATGATAGATCTCATTAGAAATATGAATTCCTCAAGTTCAAAGGTAGTTATGGTTATATATTTTTGGTAACACTTTTGAGTACTTAGCAATCTAGATGAGTAAGGCCATGTCCTATGTTTAAAATACCTTCACATACTCTACGTCTGTTCAAGTCTACCTTAGATGACCTAAGAATTGATCATCTCCATCTAATGGTAATATCCCATTTGACAACTGTTAAAGAAATTTGGTTCCCCTTCCCAATATCACTCAAGGACTATTTTAGGTTTACTAAGAACCAAATATCCATTTCTTCTTCACTATAGTTCTCAACCAACTTGTTATGGAGTTTTTATCATGTTACATGAGGCTCTTGATGTCACGTTATAACTATCTATAAATATACTATTATTATATGATTGATTTCTATTCTTATGATTACATAAAGTGAATTTATTCATTGAAACAATCAATGCCACATTGCACCAAATGTCAAACGATAGCTTTCCAAGGCATGCATTTTTAGAATTCTCCAACTTACTTTTAAACTTAGTCATATACTTGTTAGTCTTCAAGTGTTTCTCAAACATTTTTTAAGACGTTACTTTTTCAATGGATTCACTAATACATTTGTTGATGAAATTTTTTGTTACCACAATCCATGGTTTGCTTATCTGACCTCTTTAATATATGAAGTAATATTATCCTATGATGCAACTTCTTACAATCTAGACCTATTTTTCTCTGATGTGGCTCTTTGATATCTAGACTAATTGACTACTACAGCTCTTTATTGTTGTATATTCGATAGATGTTTTAGATTATAAATATTCCTTCCTATTCCCTATTCCCTATTCCCTAGTTTTGACTAGAAAATGAAATATATCAAACTAGTATTATGTTTAACAAAGAACGATGCACAAGCAAATTAAAAACTTTGTAGCATCTTATGCTAAAATATATTCTTCCTATAGTTATTTCTCACACATACTATTTCTCCATCTTATGAAATTTTTATACATAGTGAGAAACATCCACATAATTTGTCTTGAGTTCACAACTCTTTGATTTATCTATTTTTATTGTGTAAATCATAGTTGTGATCACATCACTTCTATGGATAAAGCAGTAACCTTTGGTCTATTTACAAACCTTGAAGATATGTTTCACCATAATTTATCTTTATGGTCCATGGCTAGATCTAATTTATGGACTTTTCCTTCTTCATTATATATGTATAGCCTTAAATATCACATGTATAACACTTCCATTTACATAAACATATGAGATTCTCTCATCTCATGTATCTCATATGAAATTTAATATTGTATACTATGCAATCATCTATCCTTCTAGGAACCATTCCATTTTTAGAGTTTTAATTTTATTTTTTTGATAAGGATCTCATCCATAAAATCCAATCAAGGTAGATAACATTTCTACATGTTCTTTCTATTGAACATTGAGACCAATAATCCATCTCTTTGATATTTGATATATCATACTTTATAGATTGATCTGCCCTATAGAGAACTAATCTTCTAAAAGACTCTATTCTCTAATCGATAAGGATCTCATCCTATAGTTGAATTTATATGGATAATATATACAAACGAATCGGTCATGCTTTTGTAGTGAATAATATCCTCATATTATTCTTAGCGACCAGAACATCACTTTCATTCTATACTATTATAGTAAAACACTCCCACCACTCTTATAATATATGCTATCTTTAGACCTACGAAGAAGTTAAACTCTTTAATCTTCAAAGTCAATTATAAATATTTTGATCTTAATGAGTAACCACTTTCAGTAGATCAACTTGACATTTGTAAAGTTAAGAATTTTTCCAACTAGTTCCAAACCTTTATGTTGGAATGGCTGGATAAGTTTCCTTAGGGATGGTCATTCAATAATGACCATCTTAAGATTCATTTGAATTTCTTATATTCCAAATATGTGACTCACTATAATAAAATCATAAGGACCTTAACATGACACTCACTGAGAAGACAATATTAGAAATGTATTCCCTCAAATCCAATTATAATATACATGTCATGAGATGCTTTCAATAAATGCAATCTTTAGTCATTATGGTTTGCCAATTACACAACTAAAGGTAATCTTTGATAAGATTTATTGTGAGCTACCATATACATTTGAGAATCACAAGATAATCTTAGAACCTTAGCTAACATAGTAGGAGTTCCATAAAATGATGCTTGAGAACCATGGGAATGCGAAATAGAATTCCGGTTCTATGTAAACCTAAAATAGTCCTCAAGAAAGAATGAGAATGGAAAACCTAATTTAGGAATACTTGTTGAATGGGATGATTTCATAAGATGAAGATTATTAATTCTTAGATCATTTAAGGCAAAGACCTTGAACATACACACATTGTGTGAAAGGGTTTTTTATATGGGATATGACGTCAATTGTCTAAAATACTATGTACATATTGTTAGATGTACATAACCATTACTACCCTTGGAGCTTAAGAATATATATTTCTATCAAGGTACAATATTTGTCTTTAGTGTGTTACATGATGAGATCTATTAAAGGTTGATTCTAAGTGCATTGGGACATTTATAAACTTATAAAGGGTAGTGAATGTCCAACACTAGACCAACACATACATGTAGTGAGATATTCTTTCAGGCCATATTATAAATGAACCTAAAAAAATCTAAGCCTTTGTGATCATCATCATCATCAACAACAAGATATTATCCCCATTAGAGGTCAGCCACATGAATCTTGTTTCTCCATTTTTCTCTACTAAATGTCATGGCTTCGTTTAGTCCCAAAGATTTTAAGTCTTTTCTCACCACTTTCATCCATGTTCTTTTAGGCCTTTCACTTTCCCTTTTAGAAACTTTGACTTAGATTGTCTCACTCCTAATAGGTGCCATATTTGGTCTCTGTTAGACATGTCCTAATCATCTAAGTCTAATCTCCCTCATTTCATTACCTATTGGTGTTACTCTTAAGTTTCCTCTAATGTTTTCATTTTTAATTCTATCCTTTATTGTATTAGCACTCTTCCATCTCAACATTTGCATTTCCGTGATGCTCATCCTACGTACATGTTGTTCCTTCACTGCCCAACACTCTAATCCATGTAGTATGGCTAGCCTTATAATTGTCCTATAGAATTTTTCTTTTAGTTTGAGTGGCACTTACCAATCACACAAAACTCTAAAGGCACATCTCCATTTGTTCCAACCCTCTTGGATTCTCTGGGTAACCTCCCTCTCAATATCTCTGCTCTCATGAATTATTGATCCCATGTATTAGAAGTGGTCTTTTAAGGTGAATTCTTGGTTATCAATCTTTATTGGTGTTCCAGTCCCACTCCTCTCCTTACTAAAATTGCATTTTGCATAATTTATCTTAGTTTAGATAATTTTAAATCCTTTATATTCTAATGCATCTTTCCATAACTCTAGCTTTGTTTTTACCCCCTTCCTTATCTTATCAAACAAAACTATATCATCTGCAAATAACATGCACTATGGAATCTCCTGGTGCAAATGTTTTGTAAAATCATCCATAACCAATGTAAAAAGATAGCTCAATGTTGATCCTTAGTACAATCCTATAGTGATAAGAAAATCACCGATCTCTCTGCCAATGGTTCTAACATTTGTTACCGCTTCTTCATACATATCCTTAATTATGTCTAAATGCCCCCATAAAGCCCTTTTCTTACCCAACACCCACCATATTGCCTCTCTAAGGACCCCATCACAAGCTTTTTCTAAGTCATTAAAGACCATGTGGAGGGCCTTCCTACTCACCCTATATTTCTCTGTCAATTATCTAAGCAGGAAAATAACTTCCATAGTAGACCTCCTAGGTATGAAACCAAACTGGTTCTTTGATACATTTGTCTCAGTCGTAGCCTCTTTTTAATTACTCTTTAAAAAAGTTTCATAGTATGGCTTATAAGTTTAATCCCCTGATAATTAGCATAATTTTGTATGTCTCATTTATTCTTATAAATTAATACAACAGAGCTCTTCCTTCATTCATCCAACATTTTCTTCAATTTTATAATCTTATTAAATAATCTTTTCAACCAAACTACTCAAGTATCTTCCATATACTTCCAAACATCTATTAATACACCATCAAGCCCTAGGCCCTTTCCTGATCTCATCCTTGTTGAGTCATCTTTCAATTCAAGTATTATAACCCTGCGATCTTCCTATAATGTCCAATGTTATTTAAGTTTATGGTACTTTGAATCCTTATATTCTTAAGATAATTATTATTTAGTAATTTTTGAATATAACATTCCCATATTTGTTTGATCTCACCATCTTTTACTAGTTCCCTCCATCACTTCTAATGCACTTAATGTGGATAAGCCTTTATCCTTATGTTCTCCTCCTTTTGCAAGTTTAAAAACATCTTTCTTACATTTTCTTGATCCTAATCTATTAAAGGTTGGAACTTGGAACAAACATTAAAAGAAGAAGAATATTACGCAAGGAGTGATAAATTAGAATTAATGGTAGACCAAAAAGAGGGTTAAATTTTTTTATCATTGACTTCTAATTTTAAATACTAATTCACATGATACAAGTGTTTAAGTTTTCATGCAAGTGCACAGTAGGTAGTTGTAATATTATGTAGGGTTGAATCTACATAGAGGATATAGTGAGAAACTAAAGCACTAATGTTGATCTAGATTAATTATCATAAAACTATTGCAAAATTAAAAGAAATAATAGTTATTCAATTTAATGGATGATATTGAATGAATTTTTATTCTAACTTAAATTGTTAGGATTAAAGATCACTTAATTTTAAATTATATTCACCATTTATTATTTTATTTTATAACTCAAGAATCAAATTGAAAGAACAATTACAATCTCAAAAAATATTTCTTTGAAAAATTAATTTAGAAATGTTTAAAATTTAAAAACCTAGAAAATTCATCAAAGTCTAAGCATTCTTTGTAAAATCTATTTATAATGGATGAAAGATCCTAAGCATCCACAATGAAAAGTAATAAAAAAAAATCAAAGAATTAGACTAAGGTTGAAATTATCTTTTTTAAATTAATTTTCTAAGACAATTAAAATATTAAAATTTTCATAAGTGGCGTTTCTACCCTACAAATAAGGTCAATTTAATCTTAGGCAAAAATAGTCTAATATGATTTCTAAATATATTCTAGATTTTGTGAAAATTAACTAAGAATTTCTAAAAAATAAAAATTTCTAATTAAGGAAATCACTTTCTAAGTAATTTTTTTTAGATCACTCATAACATTCTCAACTCTACCAATGCTGGTCCCTAGCCCAAATGAAAATAGAGGAGGGTCTTGCATCAGGTGCAACCAGCAAGGAAGAAGTTGAAGATGATTTTGTTATTTCTTTCCTACTTGCAAATGAATATGCAATTGTATGTTAATTTGTAAGTAAGAAATGAAAATCATCTCTAGCTTCTTAAAAGTATTGCATGCTAACATGACATGAATAAAAAATTGACATTCCCTCATGCTAGGGTGCTTCCCATAAGCAATGCACTGCATCAGATCTCAAGTGAGGTGGGCAAGGTTTGCTAGGGCGTTCCCCTAGAAGCGATATACTACATCAGATCCCAAGTGTAGTGGAAAATGGACAAGGGCTGCTAGAGCGTCCCCTCAGAAGCAATGCACTACATCAGAACCCAGGTGCAGTGAAAGTTGGCATGGGTTCATATCGTGGAGGTCAAGAAGTGAGAGGGTAAATAGGATATCGCAAGAGCATAAAATTTGTATCACCACATGGAATATAAGGACATTGACAGGTAGGAGTTTGGAGTTAGTAGATACAATAAAATGTAGGAGAATAAATATCACTTATATCCAAGAAACCAAATGGAAGGGCTCTAAAACTAGAGAAATTGATGGGTATAAACTCTGGTATGTAGGAAAGGATAATAATAAAAATGACATAGGAATAATAATGCATAAAGAATTAAAGGATAATGTTGTGGATGTTAAAAGAATCAGTGATAGAATTATAATAATAAAACTTATTCTAGGAGAGCAGATCATAAACGTTATAAGTGCATACACACCACAAGTAGGATTAGAAGATACAATAAAGAGACAGTGTTGGAAAGATATGGAGGGATTCATTTAAGAAATTCAGGACATTGAGGGGATATTTATAGGAGCAGACTTAAATGGTCATGTAGAAAAGACCAGGAAGGATATAATAGGATACATGGAGGGTATGGTATAGGAGAACGAAATGAGATGGGGGAAACTATCCTCAATTTCGCTTTGTCATATAACCTGGCCATTGCAGATACATTCTTTAAGAAGAGGGATGAATACTTAATAACTTTTAAAAGTGGACTTCATAAAATTGAAATAGACTTTTTTCTACTTAGGAATACTGAAAGATCAATGTGTAAGGATTGTAAGGTGATACCCGGTGAGTGTTTAACCTCACAACATAGGTTAATGGTTATAGATATCTATATTAAAAGATGAAAGAAAGGAAATGAATTTAATAGGTATCCAAAAACTAAGTGGTGAAACTTAAAAGCAGAGAAATAGTAAATAAAACATGGTGGTGGAGTGAAATAGTGTAAAAAGTTATTAAAGAAAAACAGGTGTATTTTAAAGCATGGCAGAAGACTAGAAATAATGAAAACTATGAACAGTATAAGAATGCTAAAAAGGTTGCCAAGAGAATAGTAAGTGAGGCTAAACTTAAAGCATATGATGACCTCTATAATAGACTAGGAACAAGAGAAGGTGAGAAAGATGTGTTTAAACTTGCAAAAATAAGAGAACATAAGGTTAAGGACTTAGATAATGTTAGGTACATTAGAAGTGATGATCAAAAGGTACTAGTCAAAGATGAGGAGATTAAATAAAGGTGGGAAACTTACTTTAAAAAATTGTTAAATGACAATGGCTCTAAGAATATAGGGATTGAAAATACTATAAACCTAAATAACATTGGACATTATAGATATAAACATAGGATTAGAATACTTGAAGTGAAAGAGGCATTGAAAAAGATAAAATCAAGAAAGGCCATGGGGCTGATGGTATACTAATAGAAGCATATGGGAGATATTGGAGTAGTTTGGTTGACCAAGTTGTTTAACAAGATTATAAAATCAAAGAAAATGTCGGATGACTAGAGGAAAATCTCTATTGTACCAATTTATAAGAATAAAGGAGACACATAGAGTTGAACTAATTATTGAGAGATCAAACTTATGAACCACACTATGAAACATTGTAAAAGAGTGGTTGAGAAGAGGTTACAACATGAAACAAGTGTATCAAAGAACTAGTTTGGTTTCATGGTGGGAGGTCTACCATGGAAGCTATTTTCTTACTAAGACAGTTGATATAGAAATATAGGGAGATGAGAAAAGACCTCCACATGATTTTTATTGTCTTAGAGAAAGCTTATGATAGAGTCCTTAGAAAGTTAATATGGAGGGTGTTGGCTGAGAAAGGGATTTTGCGGGGGTATATAGACATAATTAAATATATGTATGAGGGAGTAGTCACAAATGTTAAGACCATTAATGGGGAGACCAGTGAATTTTCTGTCACTGTAGGATTGCACCAAAGATCAGCATTGAGCCCATACCTTTTCATGTTGGTTATGGATGAGTTAGCAAAACATTTGCACAAGGGGATTCCATGGTGCATGTTATTTATAGATGATGTAGTTTTACTTGATGAGACAAGGGAGGGCATAAACACAAAGCTAGAGTTATGGAGAGAAGCATTAGAATCTAAATGATTTAAAATAAGCTAAACTAAGATAGAATATATGAAATGCAATTTTAGCAAGGAGAGGAGTAGGAGTGGAACACCAGTTACGATTGATAACCAAGAAGTCCCCATAAAAGACCACTTTTAGTACTTAGAATCAATGATTCATGAGAGTGGAGAGATTGAGAGGGAGGTTATCCAAAGAATTCAAGCGGGTTGGAACAAATGGACATGTGCATCTGGAGTTTTGTATGATCGACATGTGCCACTCAAACTAAAAGGAAAATTCTATAGGATGGTCATAAGGCCAGCCATGCACTATGGATTAGAGTGTTGGGCAGTTAAGGAACATCATGTTCATAGGATGAGTGTCATGGAAATGAGGATGTTGAGATAGATGAGTGGCAACATAAGAAAGGATAGAATTAAGAATAAAACATTAGAGGAAACTTAGGGATAGCACCAACAGGTAACAAGATGAGGGAGATTAGATTTAGATCGTTTGGACATGTCCAAAGGAGACCAAAAATGGCATCGGTTAGAAGGAGTGAGGTAATGCAAGTAGAAGGTTCTAAAAGGGCAAGGGGAAGGCCCAACAAGATGTGGATAGAGGCGGTGAGAAAAGATTTTTAAAACTTTGGGATTTAATGAAGCCATGGTACTTAATAGAGAGGAATGGAGAAATAAGATTCATGTGGCCAACCCCTAATTGAGATAAGGTCTTGATGATGATGACCCATAACATTCTCTGATGTATCATGCATCTAATTCTATTCACAATTTTTATTTTTTCAATTTTTTAAAATTAAAATACTAAAGCAACACCTCTTACTATGTCTGCAAGTGAGAGAGTATCACTAGAAAAGTAGTGTAACTAAGATAGTAATGCTCTATCATGCACATGTGACACTAGCTAACCAATTATCTTATCCTTGTTTACAATCCATGATTAGTCTAATATTTATTTACAATCGATGGATAGTTAGAATATGTGAAGATTTCACTAACTTTGGCCATTGATTTCTCATACTTTCCATGAAATTTTTCAATGAAACTTGGTGCCTAGAACAATTTGATATTACGAAATTCAATTGCATGGTTATATTTCAAATAAATATAACCAAACTTGTGATATTCAATCATAAACATTGGTTATTCACCAACCTATACAACAATACCTTTCAAGCTTATTTCATAAAATTACACCAATCCAATCATTAGATTAAAAAAAAAAAAAAACTTGTGTGAAACTATTTCTAATTTAATAAAGACATAAGAAAAGGATTAGATAATTCAAATACTCATCAAATAAGCTAAATTAAGGGTATAAAACTTAAGTAACTCACTGTTTCTATTTATGCAAAGAATAGCAAAGTAGTTAATTTTAATCAATTCAAGTTACATAATTTAGAATGAAAATTTAAAATCATACACCTAGGTCTACTTCTTCTTGATATCTTCTATCCAATAAAACAAAATTGAGAAATTTTATCTAGCATCGAAGCAGAAATTGAAGCATGAAATGCCCCTTCTCATTATCTTGAACACACTGTTCATCTTCTTCAACCTCCATTTTTCATTTGAATTTTCCTTCTCTAATTTCTCCTTCTCCCTAAGAAATTCTAAATCTAATTGAGTTTCTAACTTAGTTTCCTTAATTTCCTAACTTAGAAACTTCATCTTTCTCTCTGTCTCATTCTCATCAATCCATGTTTTTTTTTTTTTTCTAAAATTTTGACTCTCTCTCTCTCTCTCTCTACAAGTGAGAGAGTATCACTAGAAAAGTAGTGTAACTAAAATAGTCATGCACATGTGACACTAGCTAACCAATTATCTTATCCTTGTTTACAATCCATGACTAGTCTAATATTTGTCTACAATCGATGGATAGTCAGAATCTGTGAAGATTTCACAAACTTTGGCCATTGATTTCTCTTACATCCCATGGAATTTTTCAATGAAATTTGGTGCTTAGAACAATTTGATATCAAGAAATTCAATTGCATGGTGATATTTCAAATAAGTATAACATAATTGTGATATTCAATCATAAACATTGGTTATTCACCAACCTATACAACAGTACCTTTCAAGCTTATTTCATAAAATTACACCAATCCAACCATTAGAAAAAAAAAAAAAACTTGTGTAAAACTATTTCTAATTTAATAAAGACATAAGAAAAGGTTAGAGCATTCAAATACTCATCAACTTCTTGATATCTTCTATCCAATAAAACAAAATTGAGAAATTTTATCTAGCATCGAAGCAGAAATTGAAGCATGAAATGCCCCTTTTCATGATCTTGAACACACTGTTCATCTTCTTTAACCTCCATTTTTCATTTGAATTTTCCTTCTCCCTAAGAAATTCTAAATCTAATTGAGTTTCTAACTTAGTTTCCTTAATTTCCTAACTTAGAAACTTCATCTTTCTCTATCTCTCATTCTCATCAATCCACGATTTTTCTTTCTTTCTAAAATTATGACTCTCTCTCTCTCTCTCTCTCTCTCTCTCTCTCTCTCTCTCTCTCTCTCTCTCTCTCTCTCTCTCTCTCTCTCTCTCTCTCTCTCTCTCTCTCTCTCTCTCTCTCTCTCTCTCTCTCTCTCTCTCCTTGTCCTTGATGATGATGACCCATAACATTCTATGATATATCATGCATCTAATTCTATTCACAATTAAAAAACCAAAGCATCACCTCTCATTGCATCTACAAGTGAGAGTGTCACTAAAAAAGTAGTGTAATTGAAACAGTCATACTTTATCAGCACGTGTGACACTAGCTAAATAGTTATCTTGTCCCTGTTTATAATCCACAATTAGTTCTGTATCTATTTACAATCCATTGACAGTCAGAATCCATGAAGATTTCACTAACTTTGGTCACTGATTTCTCCTACTTCTCATGGAATTTTTTAGTGAAACTTGGTACCTAGAACAATTTCGATATTGAGAAATCCAATTGCATGGCTATATTTCAAATAAATATAATAGAAATTATTATATTCAATGCAAACATCAGCTCTTAACCAACTTGCTTAATATTACCTTTTGAGGTTATTTCATATGATTAAACCAATTTGCCCATTAAATTTTAAAAAAAACTTACATAAAACTATTTCTAGCTCAAATAAAAACATAATCAAAGGATTAGATGATTCAAAAATTTATCATATAAACTAAATTAAATGTGGAAAACTTAAGTAAGTTACTATTACTGTTCATGGGAACAATGCAAAGTAGCTAACTTTAATTAATTCAAGTTACAAAATTTCTAATGAATTGAAAGTTAAACACCTAGGTCTACTTCTTCTTCATATGTTCTATCCAATGAAACAAAATTCAAAGATTTTTTATCAGCATTAAAGTAAAAATTGACACATGAAGTTCCTTCATTCACGAGCCTGTGCGCATTGCTCATCTTCTTCAATTTCCATTTTTCCTCTAACTTTTCATCCTGTTTCTTTTTCACTCCATGTTTTATGTAGTATTTATAGATAATGGGAAATCAGTTTGAATTGCTATTTAGTAGCTTCCTTCTCTAATTTCTCTTTCTCCCTGAGAAATTCTAAACCAAATTGAGTTTTTAACTTTGTTTCCCTTGTTTCCTAACTTTAAGTTCACTTAGAAACTTCCTCTCTCTCTCTCTCTCTCTCTCTCTCTCTCTCTCTCTCTCTCTCTCTCTCTCTCTCTCTCTCTCTCTCTCTCTCTCTCTCTCTCTCTCTCTCTCTCTCTCTCTCTCTCTCTCTCTCTCTCTCTCTCTCTCTCTCTCTCTCTCTCTCTCTCTCTCTCTCACCCAATAAGATAAATGTGGTTACCCATGCAGCTTATGGTTCATCATAACCATTCTTAATGTGGGTTAAACTCAAATATGTTAGTACGAAAGAAATATTTTGGATTTTTTATGATCAAGGCTGCCATCAATTAAGATTTATCCTTTAATATCTTTCTAATACTATCTTACCCCTCTAATCTTTCATCTCCCATGAAATTATCTTGATTCAATTGAAAACATCCAAAAAGTATTTTGATCTTTTCCCAAAAATGATAATTTTGAATGATCCAAACCATTGATTATGTTGATGTTGATAATACCCGCACATCCATGACCAATCATTCTAGAGGTGACATGTTCGAAGATATTTTTCTTCAAAGTTCTTAACCATTTACTACTAGATTGCTTAGATAGCCATTGATTTTCTTTGATCCACTACTAATCTTAGAATCCTTAGACCATTCATAACTAAAAATGTTGGATTGAGCCACATTATCTTGATTCTTTGGATCATCCAATTCATCTTTGTTTGATCGTAGTCATCCATTTCATCCTAAACTTGATCTACAATCCAAAATATTGATCTAACCACTTGGATCTTGATCGAACACCTACAAAACATAGAAAAGTCCTAATTAGTACTATACAACATATGATTTTGCATATATTTATCTTAGATCATTATCTAAACATGAAAACTCATCAATTTATGGTTAGATAAATATATTTTTTCACATAAATTTTTGAATAATATTATAAAAATATGTCAAATTTCATGCTAAATAAGGGTAATTTATAGAAAAATGGACTCTTAAGAATAAGTATGATCAAAATTAAGGTTTTAAGTTCTTTATTTAAATCAACAAAAGTTTTCAATCTTTCACATGTAATCCAATAGTTGTAAAAGAGTTCAACTTATTCTCATATGTTTTCTATCTCATTAGAATTGATTAGATCAAACTTTCAAAGATATTATGTAGTTAGTGCGTGTACTATAAAACTTGACTTGTGTACTAGTATTATTTCCCTTCGAATTTTGATGTTAAAATTTGGATTTTTTAATAAACTTCATAATTTTTCTAATGGATTAGTTTCGCTCAATTCTAAGCATGTTTGACAAGGTTTCTAATTTTGAAAAATAGCTTTATTTAAGGAGGTTTAAGGATTGAAAGGTGATACCTAGTTAGAATTTAACCATACAACATAGGTTAATGGTTATGGATATATACATTAAGAGATGAAAGAAAAGAAAAGAACTTAATAAGTGCCTAAAGAAGATATGGTGAAATTTAAGAGAAGAGAAGATAACATCATTCACAAACAACTTGATGGCAGAAGAAAAGTGAAACGATGAAATAGAAGTAAACACCATATGGACTAATATGGCTAGTCCATTAAGAAAGTGGTAAAAGATATTCTAGGAGTACCCAAATATAAAAGGCAAATAGTAAAGGAAAACTAGTGGTAGAGTGAAAAAGTGCAAAAAAATATTCAAGAGAAATTGGTATGTCTTAAAGCATGTGAGAGGACTGGAAATAACAGAAAATTTGAGCACTATAAGAATGTTAAAAAGGTTGCCAACATAGCAGTAAGTGAGGCTAAACTGAAGGCATATGATGATCTCTATAATAGATTAGGATCAAGAGAAGGTAAGGAAGATGTGTTCAAACTTGCAAAAATAGGAGAAAGGAAGAGCAAGGACTTAGACCTCATGAAATGCATTACTAGTGATGAACAAGGTGTACTAGTTAAAGATGACAAGATCTATGAAAGGTAGGAAAGCTACTTTCCAAAATTGGTAAATGATGATTATCCTGAGAATTTAGAGATTGAAAGAATCGTAAATGCAAGTAATGTTGGACTATGTAGATATGACCATGGGATTAGGATACCTAAAGTGAATTAGGCCTTAAAAAAGGATGAAATCAGAAAAGACCCTAGGACTCGATAGTATACCTATAAAGGTGTGGAAATATATCGAAGAGTTGGATTAATTTGGTTAACAAATTTGAATAAAATGCTAGATGAATTGAGAAAAAGCTGGATCACTGCAATTTATAAGAATAAAGGAGACATAGGGAGTTATACTAATTATCATGGGATCAAACATATGAGCCACATCATGAAACTTTGGGAAAGAGTGATTGAGAAGAGGCAATAACATGAGACAAGTGTATTGAAAAACTAGTTTGGTGGGTGTAGGGCGAGAAAGGAGTTTCATGAGGATATATAATATAATTAAGGTAAGAAAGCAATAACAAATGTGAAGACCAGTAGTGAAGAGATAGATAATTTCCCTATCATTACAAGATTTCACCAAGGATTGGCATTGAGCCTATACCTTTTCACATTAGTTATGGATGAGTTAATAAAACATCTACATTAGGAGATTCCATGATGCATGTTATTTGTCGATGATAAAGTTTTGATTGATAAGATGAGGATGCGTGTAACACAAAGCTAAAGTTATAAAGAGATTCTATAGAGTTTAAAGGATTTAAATTTAGTTGAACTTAGAGTATATAAAATGCAATTTTACAACAAGGATAGGAGTGTGAGTGAGGTGCTTGTGATGATTGCTAACCAAGAAGTCTCCTAAAAAGACCACTTTTGATACTTAAGATCAATAATTCATTAGAGTGGAGAGATTGAGAGGGATATTATCCAAAGAATCGAAGTTGGTTGGATCAAATGGGGATGTGCCTCTAGAGTTTTATGTGATCAATCGGTGCCACTCAAACTAAATGAAAAGCTCTATAGGGTGGCTGTAAGGCCAACCACGCTCTATGAACCAGAATGTTGGGTAATTAAGGAACAATATGTACAAAGTATAAGCATATCTAAAATGGGGATGTTGAAATGGACGAATAGCAAGATGAGAAAGGATAGAATTAGAAATGAAAACATTGGAGGAAATGTATGAGTAATACTAATAGGTAACAATATGAGAGAGGGTACACATTAATGGTTTGGACATATCCAATGGAGACCTAAAGTGGCACCTATTAGAAGCAGTGAATTGATCCAATTGGAGCCTCTAAAATGCAAAGCGGAGCCTAAAAGAACATTTGCTCACAAAAGATTGAAAAACTCATAGACTAAATGAAGCCTGGGCATTTAATAAAAGGGAATGGAGGAATCAGATTCATATGGCTGGCCCCTAATTGAGGTAAGTCCTACATGATGATGATGATGATGATGATGATGATGATGATGAGCTTCATTTATGAAGTATATTTCATTGCTAGGTGAGTTACACATGGAATTTGATTTTAAAATTATAATATGTGATGCAAATTTTCAAAATAAAATAAAATCCAACAGCACAATTTCCATTGAAATGATAATGAAAAAATTATCATTCTATGTAAAACCTAGATTTTTTTGTTTTTCCAAAGAAAATTGAGGCTTTATTTTTTGGGTTTTGTTTTTTGAAATATTTGAAGATATCCCAAAAAGTTTCATGAGATTATGTTTCAATTTTGAGAGAACTAAAAACCTAGTTTCTAGGAGTAAAACAGTGAGCTTTTTATTTTTCAAGTTTTAGATTTGGAATTCTTTTATGAAACTTTGAGACTCTAATTTATTGTTATTTTAAACATAACTGATGCCCCAATTTTTTTATGTTGATTAGGTTTACTTGGATTACTTGAAATACATAATTTTATTAGAATTTTAAATATATGAAATGAATGGGATTCATGTATATGTGCTAAAACCTTATGTGAAAACTATGGTTATGATCAATAATTGATGTGATATGATCATTCATTTATAAAGCAATAATTTAGAATCATCATGCAGTGATATGATTAGTTATTTTATTCATGGAGTTGTTTATGTTACTCTTTTATTTTAATTTCATCAATATTTGCATTAGACTAAATTGACATGACTATATAGAATATTATATGAGTATGCCTAGCTATGTTTAACTTGTATAAGTTGTAAACATATCAATTGATTCTAATGATTTTTGCTTATCAAATTCATTACATGGATTTGGAATTTGAATGAATTGAACATGATTTTATGAGAATGCTATGCTATTATTCATTTTGTTTTGGATGTCCTAATAAAGTATTTCAATTAATTGAATTACATAATCTAATTGATAAGATTCTGTACAAGTGAGTTTTTGAATAATCTCAATCAGATTAAAAAGTGAGATAGTTATGGCTATTTTAATACATGTATGTTATATAGATGATTGTGAACTCCATTATGCATAAATGATGAATGTGATTAATGGAGTGGTGATTGAATGATTATAGATGTATGTTATTTGTATCTCACGCTCTCTCTTCCTTTGTCTATCTTTGAATTATATATTTCACTTGAGTAGTTGCTTATGAAAATCAAAATTCTTTTTTTTTTTTTTTAAATTCAAAAGGAATGCAATTTTACTTTTCTTTTAGAATAGCAATAGTTTAGAAAGTTTAGGGGACTAAGAGAAGATTTTGATTGTGGATGGAGAATTGATGAATCAATGGAGTCAATGAAATGGTCGTGTATGGAAATGATCAAACAAATAATTGATTCAGATGCTTCATTGACAATTTCATGATTATCTTAAAGATTTGTCAAGATTATATAAAAATTTTAGATAATTCATTAGTAAATTTTAATAGTCCATAATCATCATCCATTAAATTTAGAATTATGAATGTTCCAATTCCTAGATGGATGTGTAAGTACAATTATTCTTTAAGTTGATGAATTACTTGCCTTCTAAGTTATTATGTGTTAAATAGGAATGAGACTTAAGAAAGAAGTTTCATATCCTATGAAATAGGTTACCCATAGGGCACATTTTAGTCTCATAATTGGGTAAATTTTTTAAATTGACTATTGGGTTACACTTAACCAAATGAATTATGGTTTGATGTATGGACCATAGTCATTTTCCACAGCAAAGCCCATGGTTCTTATACACAATCTATAATTGATATGTTAGATGCAAATAAATCAAACATCATGGTGATGATAGATTGAAGATTCATGTTGTTGCAGGCATGGGTAGTTATATGCCACAGTAAAAGCCACTTGTGTGTTGTGATTAGTCACTTGCTACAACAAAAGCCAATTGTGTGTTGTGATTAGTCACATGCTACAACAAAAGCCAATTGCAACAAGAATATAGTTTTTCATATTCATTTTATCTATTAAGGGGATGATTTAATAATGGTACAATTACATTAAAAACCTTAATATGGCTGAAAATGTATGATTGACATATATGTCTTGACTTATTTATATTTTTCTTGGCTGTAGATGAAAATCAACAATTCATGATTAACGTAAAGGATTTATGAGTGGGTTATATAAATATTCTTGAAGATAATAAACTCACTAGCTAAAAATTTTGAAAATTGTATTAATAGTAAATAAGGTAAATCATGTGACTTAGGGACAATGCTAATGCAAATCAACATCTTGGTGATGGTGCCAGAGATAAAGTAATTGTTGCTTATGAAACTAATTTGAAATAGTGGTATGAAGATAAAAATCTAGCTAAATGCTTCATTCTATCATTGATATCAATAACATCCAAAAGTAGCATTATCTCATGAAAAATATTGGGGATGTAATCGTTAGTGTTGAGGACATGTTTGGAGAGAATCATTGGTTGATATGATTGACCATAATGAAGAATTTTGCTTGTAATCGTATGATAGAAGCAACTCAAGTTTGAGAACATATACTGAATCCCATGGGATTTATTTTTGAGTTGGTTCAACATAGAGCAGAAATTGATGCAGTCACTCAAGTAGACAAGACATTGGCATCATTGATATATTGTTTTTCCAACTTTGTTATGTAGTTCCAAATGAACAATATTGAGTGTACTTTCTAAGAACTAGTAAATCTGATTTAGCAAGCTGAGGGACTCATTACAAAGGACAAATGCAATTCTTGAGTTATTGAATCAAATTTGTCTTCAAACTCTAAGACAAAGGAAAATTAAATAAAGTTAATTCAAAGAAAATAAAATTAACAACCATTGTAGTGTCAAGAAAGGCAGCAAATGAAAGTGTTTTCAGTGTGGTAAGAAAGGGCATTCCTCTTAAGCATCCATCGCTGAATGTTTAAAGCACCCAACTCAGGATGCATGCCAATGGGAATGTTCAATTTGAAAGTGAGACTATAAAGTCTACTTAGAATCCATCAAGGAGGACAAAACTTCAAAAGGTATGTTACAAATACTCATAGTTGATACCAACTATGATTAGTAATTCCTATATTCTTCATAAATTTTGGGATAACCTCTCATATTTTTAATATGTTGCATGGATTTTCAAAAAAGAAGAATATTGAATGGTGAGAGAATGAGTTGTAGACGAGAAAGTAGTGACCGTACTATTAAGGGCTTTTATTTTGTGTTTGAGTAATGGGAGGATTCTAAAGTTAGAATATTGTTTATATATACCTAAGATGCCAAGAAACTTACTTTATATATAAATATTCTTTAACATTTAATGATAAGGTAGTTATAAATTATTATCGTAAAGTGTTTACTACTTGTAGATATGAGAATGGTTTGTATATTCTAAAATTTCCAAATCACAATATTCATATTGATAAACATCCCATTATTGTTTCCACTACTAAAAGTGTTAGAGAAATTACATGTCGAACTTATTTGTGGCATTTGCGACTAGGTCATGTAAATAGAGAGAATTATGGGATGGACCTTTGAGTCCACACAAAGTGGAGCCTTAACAACTTGTGTACCTCTTGTATAAGGAAAAGTGAATAAGTTGCATTTTAAAGGTAAAGTCACAAGAGTTGAAAATTTGTTGGAGCTGGTACATACAAATGTTTAGGGGCTGATGAGTCATTTGACAAGAGGTGAATTTCTCTACTTCATTACATTTACATACAACTTTTATAGATATGAATATATATACTTAATGAAGCACAAGTCAGAGTCTTTTGAAAAGTTCAAAGACTTTAAAAGTGATGTAGAAAATCAAACTGACAAAAAGGTCAAAGTTTTTGCTCAGATAGAGGAGCAGCTCATGCTTAATGAGTTTAGAAAATTTTCTAAATAAAATGGCATTGTCAATCAATGGTCCCCACTAGTGATACCATAAGTAAATCATGTGGCAGAAAGAAGAAATTGTACACTTATCCATTTAAAAGTATGGTGTTATCTTGTCCACATTAAGAAGACACAATTGAGAAGCTAGAATCCAAAATAATAAAATATTTCATCATAGGATGCCTAAAAAATGAAATGGCATATCAATTCTACTTGTGTAATAGGTAAAAATGTTTTGTATCAAGAATGCACATTTTCTAGAAGAAGAGTTCATATGTAGTGGAGGTAGTAGAATGAATTGAATTAAAAGAATAATATGAAAAGCTAGAGAGTTTAATGCCTAAGGATGAACAAGCTAATGATGGAAAAGAAGAACCCACTAAAATAGTTCAACTCCAATTCCACACTGCAACACAAGAACAATTAAAGTTTTGGGTAGACTTGTCTATTTGAAAGAACTTATTCCCATGCATGCAAAGAATCATGATGATGATCGTGCTACTTTTGAAGATCCACTACCAAACAAATGATCACAAGGATGGTCTTGCTACTTTTTGAAATAAACTTTGTGGAAGTTAACAAGGTGTGGACTTTAGAAGATTCACCACTAGGAGTCATATCCATTAGTTGCAAATGGATCTTCAATAGGAAGAGAGATTCACTGGGAAGGGTAGAGACCCATAAACATAGATTAGTAACAAAAGGAAATAATCAAAAGGAAGCAATTGATTATAAGGAAACTTTTTCACTAGTAGCTATGTTGAAGTCTATTAGAATGTTGTTTCCATGCCATCACACTTTGAATATGATATTTGGAAAATGGATGTGAAAATATCCTTTTTAAATGGATATCTTAAGGAAGAAATCCATATGGAACAACCTCAAGGATATGTTTCTAAAACATTGTCAAATAAAGTGCACAAACTCCATAGATCAATTTTATGGATTGAAACATGCATCACATAGTTGGAATAAAAGATATGATCATGTGGTCAAAGAATTTGTCTTATTGAAGAATCCAGAAGAAGCAAGTGTTTAGAAGAAATGTAGTGGAAGTGGATTAACTTTCTTGGTATTGTATGTAGATGACATCCTACTCATTAGGGGTGATGTAAGGCTATCATCTATTGTAAAACCATGACTATCAAGTCAATACTCTGTGAAAGACTTAAGAGTAGCATCTTATATTCTAGGTCTTAAAGTGTTTAGAGACCAAAAGAATATAGAGTTTGGATCATCACAAATGACATATTTGGATAAGATTGTAAGTATAACATTAAAGATTCAATGCATCATTTTAGACCTAGAATTAATCTATCTAAATTCATGTTGCTCAAAACTTTGGATGAGAAAGAAAAGATGAAGACAATTCCAAGTTCTTCAGTAGTAGGAAGTCTCAATGCTACATTATGTACCAGGCCATTTATTTGTCATTACTAGATTCCAATCCAATCCATGACCTGAACACTCAGGACTGTTAAGCATATCTTAAAGTACCTTAGGAGAATTAAACATTATTGTTTGGTTTATGGTAGTGATGAGATCATTGTTAAAAATATCCAAATAAGCAAAACATATAGTAGCGTATGAAGCAACCAAGGAAGTGGTTGGATTAGAAAGTTCTCATAAGAACTTTGTGTATTGCATGTTATAAATAATCCAATTATGTTATTATGTAATAATAATAAGGCTTTAAGGATTTATGGTAGTGTTGAGATCAGTGTCAAAGGGATAAAAAAGGAAGAATATATAGAGACAAATGAAATAGCCAAGGAAGTGGTTTGAATTAAAAAGTTCTTATGGGAACTTGGTTTATAAGATACTACAAATAATCTTATTACATTATTATGTAATAATAATGGAGATATATCACAAGCTAAGGAAAAAATACATCAAGATGAAATACCATGTCATCCGTGAAATTATTGGCAGGGAAGATGTTACTATAGTAAGAGTTGTGTTAGTGAATAATGTGGTGGACCTATTAGCTAAACCATTCATTATCATCATCATCATCAAGACGATATCTCAATTAAGGGTCGCTAAATGAATCTTGTTCCTCCATTCCCTTCTATTATGTGTCATGGCTTCATTTAGTCTCAAAGGTTTTACATCTTTTCTCACCACTTCTATTGATGTCCTTTTGGGCCTTCCCCTTGCCCACTCACTCCTAATCGTTTCCATTTTTGGTCTTTGTTGAACATTTCCAAACCATCTAATTCTAATCTCCCTTATCTTGTTACCTATTGGTGCTACTCCTAATTTCCTCTAATGTTTTTATTTCTAATTCTACACTTTCATGTCTTACCACTCATCCATCTCAACATTGCATTTCAGTAAAGCTTATCCTATATACATGTTATTCCTTAACTATCCAACACTCTGATCCATAGAGCACAACTAGCCTTATAGCCATCCTATAAAAAAATTTATTCAGTTTGAGTGGCACACAAAAATCACCAAAACTCTAGAAATGCATCTCCATATGTTCTAACCCACTTGGATTCTCTAGGTAACTTATCTCTCAATATATTCTCTCGTATGAATTATCAATCCCAAGTATTGGAAGTGGTCTTTTAGGAGGACTTCTTAGTTATCAATCTTTATTGGTACTACACTTCCACTCCTCTCCTTGCGAAAATTGCATTTTACATAATCTGTCTTAGTTCTGCTAATTTTAAAACCTTCAAATTCAAATGCATTTATCCACAACTCTAGCTTTGTGTTTACACCTTCCCTTGTCTTATTAATCAAAATTATATCATCTGCAAATAACATCACCATGGGATCTCCCCATGCAAATGTTTTGTTAAAACATCCATAACCAATGTAAAATGGTATGGGTTCAATGTTGATCCCTGGTGCAAATCTATAGTGGGAGGAAAATCACTTCTCTCTACTAGTGGTCCTAATGTTTGTGCCACTCCATAAATATCCTTAATTATGTCTATATACCCTATGAAGCCCCTTTCTCACACAACACCTACCATATTAACTCTTTAAGGCCCCTATCATAAGCTTTTCCTAATTCAATAAAGACCTCTGGAGCTCCTTCCTCCTCATCCTATGTCTTCTTGTCAATTCTCTAAGCATGAAAGTAGCTTTCATGGTAGACATCCCTAGCATGAAACCAAACTAGTTCTCAAATACACTTGTCTCATGTTGTAGCCTCTTCTTAATCACTCTTTTAAAAAGTTTCATGGTATAACTCATACTTTGATCCCCCTATAATTAGTGCACCTCAGTGTGTCTCCTTTATTCCTATAAATTAGTAGAATAGAGCTCTTTCTCTAATTACCTAAAATTTTCTTCTATTTTACAATCTTATTAAATAATTTTGTCAGCTAAACTACTCCATTATCTCCCACCTACTTCCAAACCTCTATTGGTATACCATTGGGCCCTAAGGCCTTTCCTGGTTTCATCCTTTTCAAGGTTATTTTATTTCAAGTATTCTAAATCATACAATTGTATTTATAATGTCCAATGTTATTTGGGTTTATAGTACTTTCAATCTCTATATTCTCAGGGTAATTGTCATTTAGTAATTTTTAAAAGTAAATTTCCCACCTTTTTCTTCATCTTGTCACCTTTTACTAGTATCCTTTGGTCATCTCTTCTAATTACTTAACGTGGTTTAAGACCTTACTCTTTTGTTTTATTAGTTTTGCAACTTTAAACACATCTATTTAACATTCTCTTGATTCTAATATATTATAGAGATCATCATATACCTTGAGCTTAGCCTCACTTACTACTCTCTTAGTAGCCTTTCTAGCATTCTTGTGTTGCTCAAAGTTTTTGTTATTTTTAGTCCTTTTCCATGCTTTAAAACACAATTATTTCTCTATAATAATTGTTTGCACTTTTTCATGCTGCCACTAAGTTTCCTTTATTGGTTGCCCTTTACCTTTAAATACCCCTAGGCCATCTTTTGCACTTTCTTAATGGACTCGACCATATTAGTCCACATGGTGTTTACTTTTGTTTCATTGTTAGTTTTGTTCTACCATCAACTTGTTTGTAAATGATGCTATCTCTCCTTTTAAGTTCTACCACTTGGTTTTCAGACACCATTTCCTTTATTCCACATTTTAATGTGGATATCTATAACCATTAACCTATGTTGTGAGGTTAGACTCTGACAAGGTATCATTTTATAATTATTACACCTTGATCTTTTAGTATTCCTATGTATGAAAAAATCGATTTGGCTTTTACATGGTCAACTTTTAAAGATTAATAAGTATTCATTGCTTTTCTAAAAGTATGTGTTTGTTATAGCTAGGTTTTATGCCAAAGGATATTAGGGGATAGCTTTCCCATCCCATTTCTTTCTCCAATATCACACCCTCCATGTACCTATCATATCCTTCCCTTTCTTTCCCTACAAGACCATTAAAGTTTGCTCCTACAAATATCCCCTTTGTCTTGGGAATTTCTTACATGACTTCACATTTTATTAGAACTATCTCTTGATTTTATCTTCTAAGCCTACTTGTTGTGTGTATGCACTTATAACATTTATGATCTTCTCTCTTAGAACAAGTTTTATTAGTACAACCCTATCACTAGTTATTTTAATGCCTACAACTTTATCCTTTAGTTCTTTATCTACCACTATTCTTATGCCATTTTGATTATTGTCCTTTTCTATGTACCATAAATTATACCATTCAATTTTTCTAGTTTTAGCCCCTTTCCACTTGGTTTCTTGGATACAAGAGATGTTGAGTCTTTTGTGTTTTCTTGTATATGCTAACTTCGAACTCTTACATGTCAATGTGCTTATATTCTATGTGGGGATACAAATCTTATTCTCTTGAGCTAGTCAATTTACTTGTGCACTTTTCGAACAGCACAAGAACCCATGCCTACTTTCCATTACACATGGGTATTGATATAACACATTGCTTAGAGAACACTTTAACAATCCTTGCCAATTTTTCACCACACCTGAGATTTAATGAAGCATATAGCTTATGAGGGAATGCCTTAGCAGCCCTCATCCATTTTCCATTGCATTTGGGATCAAATGTAGGGCGTCGCTTACAGGGAATGCTCTAGTTTGAGCAAATGTGAAAAATCCATTCATGCATTAGGTGTATCAAAAGTTTTACTTCTTGGTTGACGTCTAGGGTTTCTATAATTCTTTTGCTGCCAAGGTTGTTTGCTAGTGCTGGGGAAAAAATTGGGAGAGGAATGGGGGGAATCAGATGTCCAATTCAGTCCTATTTTCGATGTTGGAGAAGGGAGATCCATGGTGGCATTACCGAGCTAGGGAAAAACCCTAGTCGGCTATTCGTCGCAGGGGTTGGGTGGAACGTGCGTCCTTGGATAGGCTGGTTCTTTGGCCAAGCACATGTGGGGATTGTTGCTTTGGTTGGAAAGAGAGGAGAGAGAAAAAGAAAAGAAAAAGGAAAAAGAGAAAGAGAAAGGAAAAAGAGAAAGAAAGAAGAGGAAAGAGAGAGGGAGAGGGAGAGTGAGAGTGGGAGAGAGTTTAAGGATTTGGAATTTCGTATGAATGGTGGGAGGGGTATTTATAGGGCTGTTTTTGAATTATTTTAATTAAAATTTTAATTATTTTTATTTTAAATGATTTTTCACTTTTCTTATAAAATTAAAAGCATATTCCTCACTATTTTATCCTTCATCATTGATATTCCTTATGCTAGCTGTCCCCCTAGCTCAGCCAACTTTTATGGATCCCTCATAAAAGTGAAATGATCATTTTACCCCTACAGGTAAATATAAATTTACAAAAATTACAACAAATAAGGATTTTTCACACGAGCTCAGATTTCAGCGTGCTTATAGTCATTCTGACTAGTTTCCTTTGAATGATTCTAAATATCTATGATTCAAAAGTTCATTATTAAGCTAAAATTAAATATAATATTAAATATAATATTCTACCTCAATTTTTGTAAAAATTTCAATTAATTCTAAATAATTCTAGAAAAATTGGGGTTTTCACATTGACACGATGCCTTCCATTTACTTCGATGTCATTGACTAAGAGGCTTGGAATGCATTTGTACAGAATCGCAACTCTACCAAGTTTGAGGTATGTGCAGAAATAATGCTTTATTCTTTTAATTACATGTAATGTTTAATTTATTGTACTTGATCACGCATGTAAAAATGTGCAGGTGAAGAGTGCAAAGGAAGAAAGGTGCACGAAACAAATTTGTAGCACCACCAGTCTAGGATGGGCTATGCTTGTTTAAAAGAGCACAAAGTAAGCATCTATGATAATTTATCCCATTTGATTTAATGCTACTATAATTATAATTATATATATATATATATGTTCTCTAACTATAGTGCCTTTGCTTGACAGCAAAAAAAAGCTGGGACTACAAAACCCATTGATCGCTCCATTCTCTGGAAGATGGCACACTTAGTGGGCCGTATTGGCAAGAAGTTCTCAGATAAAATTACTGAGCAAATTGCTTCATGCATAGTAAGTGGTTCTACCTATCTATAAATTTTTTACAATTAATTAGATCAAATGATCATGTCTTTCTGATTAAATTTTGCAGGACACTCTTACCCATGAAAGCGCTACTACAGGAACTTTAAGCATCATTGCTGCCAAGGAAGACATCCTGTATTGAGCTATGGGCAATAAGGAAGACCACCTTAGTTGAGTTAGGGGCATGGGTTGTTGTAGTGTTCCTTCTAAATTCTTTGGTAGAGGATGTATACCTAAAGTTCAAGATGATGAGGCAGCCTATTATGCATTCATTGCGAAAGTAAGGCAGGATATAATTATACAGATGCAAGAGGGAGGTTTGATGGTGGTGGCTGCACCCTCTACTCATAATACTCCCAGCCCCACTATACCTCCATCACATGCAAGCTGCAATGCCCCAACCGAAGAAGATGATGAAGGACATCAGCCTCCACATGAACAGGAAATTCCTACCTATGAGGTATATACGTACATAGACAAAACTATAAATTTTCATTCTCATTTTGTAATAATCTTTTATATATCTCAACCTATCTATTGCATATTTGTGCTGCAGGTGGGTTAATGCTCGTTGGCCATGGAATCCCATCAAAATATCATGGCAGTTAGTTCATGTTATGAGCATGAATCAAACATTTTGCACAAAATTATTATGCCACAAGGTACTAAGTCGGTTTCCATTACCATGGCATTGAATGCTAATGCTTGCCTACCATTCCCATTAGAAATGAAAAACATTATAACTATTGGGCATGTAGTTGCATATCACGTCGCTTGGCTAGAGGAACTAGTCATTCCCATAAAGTCCACGGTCTGTACCTTATCATACTACCTTTCTCATTAACATTCTTTAGCTAAAGGCCTCATAAAAGTCATTTAATAACTATATACTGTTAATTAGAAACAACATGTGGCATTGAGATTGGCTACCATTCCAGTGGCACCTATTGCTGTTGCACCATTGGAACAAGTACTTGTATATATCTTTGGTTTTTCTTTTATCATAAAATTAGGCCCTCTTCATATATTAATATTAATTAGTTGTGAATTTTTACATCTTTTACAATAGTTGACCAGGAGCATGTGAAAGTCCCACCTAACACGCCTCGAACCCTAAGGGTACTCTATAGTCTCATCAACAACAATATGGGCATTAGTAATCCTTTACAAATCAAGCAAGGAGTACTTGTTGATAGCATTGTTGAAGTGCCACTTATGGCAGAGGACCTATTACACATTTGCTAATGTGATCAACTCCAGTATCCTCACATTGTCTCCTACATTGGGTATATATGCATATACTTTCTTATAAATCATTTGCTATTGTGAAGTCAGGATCCCTGTTTTAAAAACTTTGATTTCTAAAGTGACCAAAAATAAAAACTTAAATAAAAGCATTTCTTTCAGGTCCGGGGAGTTATACTCCTTTGTATTTTAGACCATTGCACATGATTAGTGCAATACTAGATAACTGAATAACATGACGTAAGACCAGACATATGGGAGACTTGGTCTCCACATCCAACCACATGATAAATTACTATTTCTGACAAAATATACTCCAACAACAGAGCGACTCCCACATGTCAAAAATACCAATAATCAAGGGAATACCATGAAATATATAAGAACAGTGCTTGCAATAATCACCTGAAATATAGCACGCACATGAGAAACTACATGCTGAAATTAATCTCATGCATATGGTAAGGCATAAATCATATGCTTCAAAAACTTAAATCACCAAGTCATCATTTGAGAATCATGGAAAAATTGTGAATGAAATCACCTACCTCGGTATCGCAATATCCCAAACAAACGTGTAAATGATATCAAGGTGTATGCCCTAATGCACTTGTCATGCCATAAATCATGTCATGGTTAACGCATATAACCAAAATATAAAGCCAGATCATCTATTGATCGGCTTGATCTGAATCATCTAATAACATTTACTAGTTTTGCTATTAAAAAGTTACTCTAAACTAGATTTTTATCTTAAATCTAGGTCCGCCTTGTTGAGATGATCACAACGCCTCTTTCGGATCGAGATTTGACCTTTGTACCTCCCAAAATTCACCTTTTTCATGAATAAAGGGTCAAAACCCTAAAAAATAAGAAAACGGGCCTGCTACACGTGCGGCGTGTGCCGTCCGTACACGCGTGGTAGGCGCGTCTGTGGACCTGCGTGGGTGGCGCGTGCCACATGCCTGGGCGATGTGCGCTTGGCGCGCGTGTGAGAAAACTGCGGGTGTGGTGCGCTCAAGGCCCGCTGCGTGTTGCCTCGCGTGGCGCTCAGGGAGTGCCGCATGGCGCACTTTGCACTGTGCATTTCTCACTATGCGTGGTGCGTGCGTTTCACACCACGCATCTCCTGCGTGGCGCTTGCTTGCTGTGTCATGTGGCCTGCAGTTGCACCTCGTGTCACGCTTGGTCGTGACGCACGTCGACACGATGCCATGTGTGGCACATCTTTCGTGTGCGTCCTCAACACCTAGGCGGGTCGCCACTGCTGCGAACGACGACCGAACTGGTTCATCGTCGCCGAGGACCCCAGGTGCTCCGTTTTTTGTAATTTTTACACATATGAGTCTAGTTTTTTGTGTACATTTCATTTTGATCCTCCATTTTCACAAATCCCTCCTAAATCTATCTTTTCTTTATGATTTTTATTGCGTTTTTGAAAACTCCCAACATACTATTTTTGGGGGTTATCAGCGTCCATTCCATCTTATCGCCATGAAATTTCATGGGTCCGTTCCTTACATCATCACTCTCAAGATGAACGGTCCAGATCCCCATCTGACACTGTTACATGAACTTTTTCCCAGGGCAACAGTAACGCCTAAATAAACTTGGAAGAAGTATACAGTAAAGAGTGGGGCGAGCCTACCTTGGTCCGGCTAGTCGGAGGAAGGTAAGAGCCCGCCATGTTTGTCCGGTTGCTAGGAAATCGTCACCGGTGGCTCAGTTACGGGAAAATAAGAGGAGGGGGAGGGAAGTGCATTTGAGGCACTCCCCCCCTCTAAATTTTTTCCTATATACTTCATTCTCATTCAATTCAAAAAAAAAATTTCAATTTTTTTAAAATAGTGGATATTACATCCTACCCACCTTATAGAAAATTTCGTCTTTGAAATTCTTTTCATGTCATTCCTTAATAATTCTAGAAACATCCCCACATGATATCATCGTATGGTATTAGAAGACCTATAGATAGTATCATCCTTTTAGAACCAATATCGATAAACAGTTTCATATCATGTTCTCCTTAGATAATGGCTTATACCTATAAACCAATGTATGTTTCAAGCCATTCCAAATCCGATACTTGTATTGTAGTTAAAACACGTAATAATCACACATATAATGCCATTTGCACCAATCCTACTCTCATCCAAGAGTTCATCATTTGTTTACATCTTTAGTATAATTAAATCACCATGTCAACGAAATTGTAGTGTCACAACTCACATATAGGCAATCCACATCAAGTCCATTCCAGCATATACTACCTCATCATTAGGTAGTGTATATCTCTCAATCACACATATCATATTAACCCCTGAACATGTACATACATGCCAATCAAAACTGGATCCTATATAGTCATCCACAAGCAATCCATGCCAACCAAAGGGGAGCTTATTAGCTCAGCAACAGGCAAGCATATACTAGTCGAAATCAATGCATACCAACTCAACAATAGGCAATTATATGCCAATCAAAATTAGTGTATCAGCTTAATAGCAGGCAATCACATACCAATCAAATTAGAGCAGACCAGCTCAATAATAGGCAATTATGTGCCAATCAAAATTAGTGTATCAGCTTAGTAGCAAGCAATCACATTCCAATCAAATCAGAGCAGACCAGCTCAGTAACAAGCAGTCACATGCCAATCAAGATTAGAGCATACTAGCTCAATAACAGGCAACCACATGCCAATAAAAAAAAATCTAGTCTATAGCACAGTCATACTATGAGTACTTAGAAGCCTGCCACCTAGAAGTTCCCCACCTAGAAGCCTACCGGTACCTCGCACACCCGCCCTTATTGGCCGCCCTCAACATACTTTATTGTCACACCTCTCACACGCATGAGAGATCAGGCTCATGTGTATAATATAAAACAGTATCCATGTCATTGCTATCCTGGAGAACTCAATCTTCCAGCAATAACTATTCACCAGACTAAGGAGACTATCAACCTTAGTCATTAGTTTAACTAGTCCCAGATTATCACAGTCCCTATAAACTGTATCTCTATCAATCGAGGTACCTTGGTCAAGAGAATTCATCTTCTTTGACCATAATTCCTACTCATATTCATTTATAGCAAAAGATGAGTCCTTTAGATACTTAGAATATTACACAAGAACTTCTTGTGTTTAGATACTTAGAATATTGCACAAGAACTTCTTGTGCTCAGCAAGGTCATGATATATAGAAAACATCATTCACTACATAATCATAACTCATCTCAACAAACTTTAGAAATTCAGTACATCATACCCATACGTACTATCAGCGTACTAAATTCATCTATTTATATGATCTAAAGCTTGTAGCAATCATAACGAGTTCTAATAATTGTCTTAAAGGCATTTCAATCGTAATCATCAGCTACTGATAACCAGGCCTCAAATCAATATCCACTAATATGATGCATAATCCAAGACTGATCAAACGAATCATCAATACATGATAAAGAATATCAATTCTCTACTATGAAGCTATCAAAAATCAACCATCCGCACTTAGCAATAAGAATCTATCTTTCTCCTTACAAGGAGGGTTAGTGCATCCCATGAAGACCCACTAAGTCTATTAGTCTCTGGTCGAACAACTACCTTAGTTGAAACCCTTCCCACTCGGCCAGGGCCATCCTGTATGGCACTTTAGAAAATGCCACTATATCTAATGTCAAATTGATATATATATATATATATATAATATCACTCTCATGGAAAAAAATCATGAAACCTCCTTAGGAAGATTGTAAATCTTCACACCCTCTGTGTGCTAAATTTGTAGTCATTTTCTGTCATCCATAATCACAAAACCCGAACTCGGTACATTAGATGAGCACTATTTTGCCTTCAGGACAAGGTTAACGCAAATCTCAATGATGCCCCTTCTTACTCACGAGTGAGATCACTAGTTATTTGATCTATCAAAAGTACCTTTCTTCTCACTGCAATCAATTATCCTCCAATGATGGAATTCATTCCCGAGGATGATATCATAATCCCTCAAATCGAGGACAATAAAGTCAGTATTTATCCTCTCACTCATCATCATTTTTCACTAGTACTCGTTAAAGGTACTTATAAGTTTCAATAACTTGCCAATCAGTGTCCTAACCTCCAACCCAAGGATCTTTAAATACATATAAAGGCACATTTATTAGGGGCATACTACAAGTAATGGTAATGACGGTCAAAAGTATGACATGTACGTAATTGTAAAGGTATCATGATGGATTATCATTACTAACGTGAGGCCATCTCTGCCTTGTCTTAAATGTCTGTTAGTCTAACTCATTGTCCACTGGGACAATCTATAAAAGAATATCATAATATCCACAACTAGTACACATTATGTCTCTCTTCCACATCTCAACACAGTTTAATCAAATGTCGTTGCCTTTGCCGTCATTTCAATGAAAAGTCTCTTGCCCTAATTAGGCTGACTCAAACTACCCATGTCTGAGTTTCTGCAGTCAATCTTGACCTAAAAATATCCCTCTTACATAGACGTTATGTCTACAACCTTGCAACCAGTGTAGAATGCAGCACAATTATCTGATTCCTCAATACAGTTGTCAACATATGACAATCTATCCATGGTCTCCTTCTTCATGGTGAAGGAGTTAGGGCAAGTCTTCAACTGCGTATACTGGTTTAGTATCGTTGAACCATCTCATTCTTCTCTTCAAGTGACAACTCTCTTAGTTTTCAAAAATACTAATTATCACAAGCCTTCCCACAGGCCTTTTAGATATTCTCAAATAACCACCCTTAAAATCCTCGTAATTATGTTTTCAGAGTCCTCAATCGAAATCATTTACAAGATTTATCTCACACCCAAAGAAATTTACCTTCATAATACTTTCTTAGTCATCAGAAACCACACTATCATCTCTATCGGTGTTGGATGTAAATCAATCATGATTAATTTCGTCTCGCCTCATTCACTTCGTATGTTTTTCTTCCTAGTTGCTTTATTACAACATCATTTCTATTCAAGAATTTTTCTCACGATTTGGTCATAATGTCCTATAGGTAATATGCACTTCGAATCATAATTAAGACCTCAAACAATTTGTAAGTATTCACCCACCAATGTCTGATATCATTACTATTAATGATTATCATACAACGGTTGTTACCTCCTTCAAGGGCTAGGCATATTCAATCGTAATTGAAAATCCTCAGAACAATTTATAGGCATTCACTTTTCATTTATGACTCCCTTTCAACACCTCTTCATACCCTAACTCACTAGTTTCCATCTCAAAATCCAATATTTCATCTATAGGGCATTAAGATCCTATTTCATCAAATTCCAAATGATTTTCCCAATATTACAATTTATTCGTCAATAAATCTGCTTCAAGTTTAAACTAACACTACTCTCAACTCTCTTTTTTTTCAAGGTCTTGGTAGTTGTAACCATTTTTGATCCTTCACCATTTTCATCATACTATTATCATTACAAAAATTGTTAGTCTTTCTCCAACAATTACATGCACAATCCAAGTTAGAAACTTGGCTATCAAAAGCAATGCAATTGAATATATCGTCTATCATATATTAAAGTTCTCACTAAGATAACTACCTTAAAATCTTTACACTGATTCATGATTATAAGATTCATGTACTTCCCTGAAAAATGCACTTCCTTGTGCTCATACAAGTACTTAACGCCGCAATTTCCTTAAGAAAGTTTGCCAATCTCCATGGCATTATCTATTTCACAATCATCGACATCGCTCACATGACTTATCTCTATAATTCATATTAAGGAAACTACCTCACCTCATGGACTGTATGTGACCTTTGAATTTGTTGGAGTGGCTGTAATGGAGTAGACTTGAGCTTTGATACCAAACTGTGACACCCTGAGTTTTTTCTGCACAATATAATAATTACAATAATAGTCGGGATCCCTGCTTTAAAAACTTTGATTTCTAAAGTGACCAAAAATAAAAACTTAAATAAAAGCATTTCTTTCAAGTCCGGGGAGTCATACTCTGTATTTTAGACCATTGCACATGATTAGTGCAATACTAGATAACCGGATAACATGACGTAAGACCAGATGTATGGGAGACTCAGTCTCCACACCCAACCACATAATAAATTACTATTTCCAACAAAATATACTCCAACAATGGATAAGAAAATATAGTCACGATAAAACACCCAGGGTCCCTCCATACAGCCATCACATCAAACTTAAATTCATATTCTTACATCTAGGTCACCTTGCAATTTTCATTAAAGTATAGCCCTTACTCAAAACCCGAAGTGAGGTCTTGAACATACCTGGTCATTTATGTCCATCATCTGTGCTTCACTGGAAAACTGCCATCACTTTTACTTGCTCTGTCAGCGTGTCAACTTGTTGTCACTCTCTGTATCTGAGGCATTGCAATCAAAGCAATCCCTTAGCAAGCTATGCTTGTGTAGGTGATATACATTCAAAGTAAACTCAATAAAAATAAATAACATGGCACAAGGCATAAACATCGTAAGATGATCAAACATATATATATATATATAAAACCTTAAATTACCTGATGAAGGACATACAAGTCCATGAAATAAATGAGGTATCATCAATCATGATATCAGGACATGCACAATCCGAGAACATCTAGAAACACATGAATGCATGTCAAAAGTATCGAACATCATACACAGTCAAGCCCTATGAGTGCCTCAAGTACACTCACGGCAATGTGGGGTCAGCTCTCTGTACCAGCCGCTTTCACCCTTTCACCCTCACGGGCACTTAGGCACTCACAAAAAGTCTCGTTGCACGCCCGCTTTTACCCTTTCACCCTCACGGGCACTCAGGCACTCACGGGGTGAAGAAATGCATCCTACCATAGGAGCAAGTCTCAAACATCAGAACAGACCGACTCCCACATGTCAAAAATACCAATAATCAAGGGAATACCACGAAATATATAAGAACAGTGCATGCAATAACCACCCGAAAGACAACACACACATGAGAAACTACATGCTGAAATTAATCTCATGCATATGGTAAGGCATAAAGCATATGCTTCAAAAACTTAAATCACCAAGTCATCATTTGAGAATCATGGAAAAATTGTGAATGAAATTACCTACCTCAGTATCGCAATATCCCAAACAAACGTGTAAATGATATAAAGGTGTATGCCCTAATGCACCTGTCATGCCATAAATCATGTCATGGTTAACGCATATAACCAAAATCTAAAGCCTGATCATCTATTGATCGGCTTGATCTGAATCATCTAATAGCATTTACTAGTTTTGCTATTAAAAAGTTACTCTAAACTAGATTTTTATCTTAAATCTAGGTCCGCCTTGTTGAGACGATCACAACGCCTCTTTCGGATCGTGATTTAGACCTCTGTACCTCCCAAAATTCACCTTTTTCATGAATAAAGGGTCAAAACCCTCAAAAATAAGAAAACAGGCCTGCTGTATGAGCGGCGCATGCCATCTGCACACGCGTGGCATGCGCATTTTTGGACCCCCGTGGGTGGCGTGTGCCGCATGCCTGGGCGATGTGCGCTTGGCACGCGTGTGAGAAAACTACGGGCGTGGCACACTCAAGGCCCACTGCGTGTTGCCTCGCGTGGCGCTCAGGGAGTGCCGCATGGCGAGCCAGAGAAGCACTGCATGGCACACTCTGCACCGTGCATTTCTTACTACGTGTGGTGTGTGCGTTTCGCACCACGTGTCTCCTGCGTGGCACTTGCTTGCTATGCCATGTGGCCTGTAGTTGCACCCTGCGTCACGCTTGGTCGCGACGCACGTCGACACGGTGCCATGTGTTATTCTTTCAACCCTCAAAAATAAGAAAATGGGCTTACTGCACGTGCGGCGTCTGCCGTTTGCACGAGCGTGGTGGGCACGTTTGGAACTCGCGTGGGTGGCGTGCGCGTCTATGGACACACCGCGTGCATGGGCTCTGTGTGGTTGGCACACGTGTGAGAAAACTGTGGACGTGGCACGCTCAAGGCTTGCCATGTGTTGCCCTGTGTGGCAACCTCAGGGAGTGCCAGATGGCGCACCAGAGAAGCACTGCGTGGCACAGTATGCATTGCGCATTTCTCACTACGTGTGGTGCGTGCATTTTGCTCCACACGTCTCCTGCGTGGCACGCACTTGCTGTGCCACGTGGCCTGTAGTTGCACCGCGCGTCACACTTGGTCGTGACGCACGTCGACACGGTGCCACGTGTTGCGCGTCTTCCGTGTGCGTCCTCAACACCTAGGTGGGTCGCCGTTGCCGAGAACGATGACCAAACTAGTTTGTCATCGTCGGGGACCCCTAGGTGCTCCATTTTTTGCAATTTTTACACCTATGAGTCTAGTTTTTCACGTACATTTCATTTTCACCATCCATTTTCACAAATCTCTCCTAAATCTATCATTTTTTCACGATTTTTATTGCATTTTTGAAAACTCCCAACATACTCTTTTTGGGATTTTTCGACATCCCTAGCCGTCCGATCGCCATGAAATTTTATGGGTCGGTTCCTTACATCATCACGCTCAAGATGAACGATCCAGATCCCCATCTGACACTGTTACATGAACTTTTTCCAAGGGCAACAGTACCGCCTAAATAAACTTGGAAAGAAGTATACAGTAAAGAATGGGGTGAGCCTACCTTGGTCTGGCTAGTCAGAGGAAGGTGAGAGCCCGCAGTGTTTGTCCAGTTGCCGGGAAATCGTCGCCGATGACTCAGTTACGAGAAAATAAGAGGGGGAGGGAAGTGCATTTGAGGCACTCCCCCCCTCTAAATTTTTTCCTATATACTTCATTCTCATTCAATTCAATTTTATTTATTTATTTATTTTTAAATAGTGGATATTACAGATATTTAATTACATGTTACATTTTAATGGTATATATACTAATTATTTCTTCTATTAGGTTCTTGAATGATGCTATTGGATTTTTTGAGGGTGAGGGTGAGGGTATAGTAGTTTGTCAATTCCTTGACCCTAGCATCATTTCTAGAGCTTTGGTACAATGGGTCATCGAGCATCATAGTCAGGATATTTTAGCAAGCCTATTTCACTACTCTAAGGGACAAGGCTTAATGATTCCCTACAATGGTGGGTAATTTTTAATTTTCTTATTTTCTTGTCAAATTATTCTATACCTAGGGATTGCCAACTTCCATTACAATCCATATGACTGTCTATGTTGGTCTCATTGGATGTTGCTCGTTTTGGATGTGCATGGTGGGCATGCTTTCTTTTTTTATTCTTGTGGATTGCACATCCGTCCCGCCCTCGTAGATATTATAAATAAGTAAGAATTTATTTTTTCCATGTGTTATGTGTATATAAGTACATAAATTGTTATTCATCTATAATGCATTTGAAATATAAATTTGTAAGGTTTGGTTTGATTGGGCTACTGAGACCGAGATTATACAACCACCAAAACTCTCTTGGAAGAATGTCAAGGTATATGAAATAATTAATTGCTCTAAGTTATCACTAGTTAAACCGACATTATTACAAATGATATTTATTAGTTGTTTTGTTGTCTTTATTCCACAGTGCCCTAGACAACAATCAAATTAGGAGTGTGGGTATTATGTCTTGAAGTACATGAGGACCCCCCTGTCTCCCATTTAAGAAAGGTAGAAAACTATTCTTTTTCCATAATCTTATATGTTTCTATAGCTTTTATAGATCTAGCTAAAAAGTTTTAGCTTAATTAAATATGTTGTACTTCAGGTTGCTATGCTTTCAGAGTAGGCATCTAAAAAGACTTACGCCAGGGTAATTCTTAATCAAATAAGATCTGACTGGGCTAATTATGTAAAGGCTTTCAATTAGTTGTTGGAGCAAAGAATGACTTTCAACTCTATCCATATTTGTTTCCCACCCTCAAGAAGTGTTGCAAGTAAAGAATGTAGGATATGATTTTTTATGATGTTTCATATACTGTAGGTTATTAATCTTTGAAGAATTTGGTGCCATCTTGTTTGTAACTCTTGGTTTCTTCAATTGTTTGGATGTCCTAGTTATAGTAATGGTGTGTCAGTTATTCCTCTTTTCTGGTAGTAGCAAATAAGAGCCCACACTATGTTGAGTGGTTGGAAATGGGAAATAGTGATGCACTTTCAAAAAATGCTGATCTTTCAGTTTATTCAAAGTTTTTGCAAGCACATTCTGCAGACTTTTCATCCATCAAGTTGCATGCCATACAAATAACTGGTGCTTCATTCCAAATGTGTAAAATCAACAAGTTGCTAACCATTTTCTATTGTTGCTATCTTATCTGTCCTTAGTATAGTCATGGCGTAAATATTTGGTATGGATGGTAGGCACACCACATTTCTTGGTTTTTCAATGCGAAATCATTTGAGCATTCTTTATTATGTTGGTTCTCTTTCCTAGTGTGCTTTCCAATAATATTTGATCTATGTATGAGTTTTTCCCAACTATATCACCTAACTCACCTGAATTAGTTGTTCTATGTGGCTACTTCAATTAGTTGAATTTAGTTGTCTTCTTTTACACCTAATTACATTTCAATTGCCAGGTTAGTGCCTCCATGGACTTGTAACTAGTAATGGGTGACATGCTTATTCATGTTTTTTAAAATGAATTACTCGAAAGAGAGAAGAAATGGAATAGAAATAGAATGGATGTGGGGTGTTCGCCCTATTTTAAGTGAGTGTTTCTATTAGGACCCTTAATTAAGGGGGTTCTAATACAATGATATAGATGCATTGTGGTGCTATGTGGTTCTCTTTTCTTAGATTCAAACTGTGATTCATGCATGAGTCAAACACAATCCTCGAAGTCTATTAACTATGACTGTCCTTTCGATTATGATCAGCTTCATTTTTCATTTTTGTTATTCTATACTTACTTTCAATTTGGATCTATCATTCATTTCTAATATTCTATATTCCTGGTATACTTTTTGATATTGTTGAGCAATATTGCTAATGCTATTAGAATGTCTTGTATTTTCTTTTCTAAATGCCATTATTGGACCTTAAGCATTACTCAACTACAAGAAAGAAGTGGATGAATGTTAATATTAATAGGTTTTTAATGTTTATAAACTTTGTTTGAGTATCAAGTTTTTAATGTATACAAGTGGTGGATCTAGAAAAGAAAATTAAAAAAATTATAACTTTAGAAGTTGTTTACTTTTAAATGACTTCCAAAGTTTTATAGTTTAGAAGTCTTTTAATAATAAACAACTTCTAAAATTAAAGACTTTAGTAAATGACTTCTAAAGGTCTTCTAAATTCCTAAACTATAGAAGTCATTTATATTTAAACGACTTCTAAAGTCTTTAATTTTATAAGTCGTTTAAATATAAACAACTTCTAAAGTTTTTAATTTTAGAAGTCATTTAAATAAACAACTTCTAAAATTAAAGACGTTTCAAGTTGGGTCGGTAGAAGTTGCTTATTAAGCGACTTCTATTATCAGTTTTAACCGACTTTAAAAGCCCCTATGTAGTAATGTCAATATTACCCTTCTCTAAATGGATGACAGTGAATAAGAAGACTTTGTGTGTGATTTTATACTTCGTTAATTAATGAAAATCTCTAAAATTAATCACTTTAGATAAAAGACATTGAGAAGAAGAAGAACCAATTCTTAAATTTTTAATTTCATTAAAAATGCATCGAACAGATAATTTGAAGTCTGCTACTCATCGTTGTTTGCATGAATGTGACGACCCAGGTTTTTACATGAATTATTTTTTAAATGCATAACTAATTTTTAATGCAGAGTTGAGCTCTATTTGAAAAACAATGCAATGTAGCAGAAGAAACTTTTCTTTTAAATCCATTTTGAAAACCCCGAGTGTCATTTTCTTCTAAGAAAAACAAAATAATGTTTACTCAAAATACAATTTATGTATCCCAGATTCATCCAGTCACAGCTCACAGTCTAACTATATTAAGTACATATACATGTCTAAAAGCAATAAATTATATACTTACATTTACATTTGTCTTTATCTTCACCTACTTGATTGCAACACTAAAACTTTCTTATACTTCTTCTATTTCTAATTGCAGATACCAGAATCTTAACCTAACGGTAGATATCATACACATGGGTTTCTCAGCGAACACATCAAGCCGACTGGTCATGAGTACTCATCTAAGACCATCTCAATACACCTTGTATGGTGACACCAAAAACCAAAATCATAGGGCCCACTATGCTCACCACCAGGACCTATTCTAAAATCATGTCTTTGGTATCTAGAGACCAGCCACCATAGCCTCCATGGTCGATTATGGATACGTCTCGAAAAGGGTGTTGTGAACACCTCCAATGGTAGTCCCAGTACCATAGCAGTCGAGAAAGGGACAAGTGCCACTTTGGGCAATGATACCTATTACCTTTAGTGGTTAGAGGTCAGGAGGCCAACCCCGTACACAAACAACCTCTTAAGATTATCCTACCAGGCTCATTAGCCACAAAATAATATATACATATAATCCAATTATCAATAATCATAAATCATGCAATTTATGAAACTTATTTTAAAACATGCGAGTAATGCATATAAAACTATTTCGTCATTCAAGAGTAGAAATGAATTATGAAAGATATAAGAAATGACATTTTTAATCAAGATCATAAATCATGAGAATAATTTGCAAGTTCATCACAAAAATACTATATCTCGATATCATTTCAAAAACATGCTAAACACAGAAATATATTCAAGGAAATTATTTAGATTTAAAATGCAGTTGAAAACTTAGTAGCATCAAACTACCTACCTTAATGTTGTTACTTGGACCGTGTTTTCCTTTAATTCGAATCATATATCTCTTTAAATATCTTTGTGGAATCCTGAATTTAAGAATTCAACTATTATCTTTTAATCTATACTGATCATCAGTTAGATTTACAAATCAAAGGTCTAGATCATCTATTTATACTCAGATCCAAGCCATCAATGATCAGATCTATGATCTAAGGATGGATATCCCTAATTCAAGGTCAAACTGGGTATCTAGATCTTTTCAATTGTCTAATGGATCACTTCTTAAGATTGGATCATCTTTGATCTTATAGATCTATGCGATTTCTATGATATTTAGCTCGTGATCAGGTAAAAGTATATTCTGATCCTAAATTTTATTGTACAATTAGATCCGCATCGTCAATACAAATATAACAAACTTTTCATATTGTTAATAGGGCTTCTATACCTCCCAAAATTAGAGATTTTGTGTTTCAGGCCTGTTTAACGGTCCAGATTGAAATTCTAGATCCAAAAAAGGGTTAGCAGTGACTACTGGTCGTCGCTAGAGAAGGTGACTAGAGTGACAGTCGCCGGTGATGTATTTTATGTCGAATTGACTCCTAATTAAAAGGGTTTGTAGATCAAGCTCTTACCTTCACTCTTTTTAAGTTTGGTGTTGTTTCGTGGTTATTTGATGCCTGTAAACATGGATTTTCCTATCAGACTGTTGCAAAAAAACTCTATATTGTCGGATTAGAATTTTTGTCCAATCGCTGGTAAAATCTGCTCAAATTGAGAATTAGATAAAGGGGTTTTGATTGTCTTCTCACGAGGAATCCAGTGGTGATGTCTGATCTTCGATCCACCATTGCTCAAATAACTATCATAGGACCAAACAGTAACCGTAGTTACAATCACCCGAGGAAGGGGAGAAGAAGAGGGAGATGGGTCTGAGGTGCGATTGGGAAGAGGAGAGGGGGATTTATAGGGTAGTGCACTATCCTTTTTGATGGTGCTGCTACGGCAAATAGTGGTGGGCGCCTATCGTCTTCTTTAGCGCCGACATGGTTTCCAGCTCCGACGCAGTTTTGTCGTCAACACGATTTTAGGTGCCGATACAGTGATGATGTAATGCTGATGTGGTGCTAATGAGGAGGGTGACGTAGAGTTGGAAGGGGGTGCTGTTAACAAATAGCCCCATGCATTTTTACTTTTAATTACTGAAATACCCTTCATCTTCCAATGCTCATAACTTTGTCATCTAACCTCCTTTTTCAGTGTTCTTTGAGTTGTTGAATTCCATTTTTCAAATAGAATCTAATTATATAGATATTTCCAACAAATTCATATTTTAAAAATTATCTACCTGTCCAATTCAATTATTTTCTAAAATAAATAAGATATAACAATTCTGTTGATTACAAATACTATGATAAATTGTACTTGAAAGAGGATTACTAAAAAAACTTAAAATTTTGGGTCATTACAATGAACAATAACACTATTTTGCTTATATTTTTAACTTGAAATTTTCTTTAGTTTGTTGTGTTTTTTATTGATCCAAAGTATTAATTATGCCTTAATTTATATTAGAAAGAGTTTTATTTCAGTTTTTAGTAAGAAGCCAATGTTTAAATTGTTAAATTTCAATGAAGAAGCTTAACATGTACTGTTGCACAGGTTGGTGAATAACGTATGTTTGCACTTGAATATATCACTATTGGTTTGCTTTTGTTGAAATCTAACCATTCCATTAGATTTCTTTTTTTCAAATTGTGTTTAGATTTCTTGTGTTCAAATTGTGTTAGATACCAAGTTTCATTGAAACTTTCCATCCAGAAGTCATTGAACTTAGTGGCGAAAGTCAACAACTTAATCACGTCTATATTTGTAAATGGTATTATTGAAATTTAAAAAAAAAAAACTAACTGGGAAGGAGGATAGAAAATCAATAGAATGGAAATTTTGCAAAGCTAATAAAAACTTAATAACAAATTTGCAAAACTCAAAAAATATTGAACTTTTTTCGTAAAAATACATGGCATTTTTGCAGAAACCCTACATTATATTAAGAAACATATAAAAGAAAAGGGTTTTCAAGTCATTTGTATAACAATAGCATGTTCAAGATATAGTCATTTGGAGATTATAATGATATTGTGATATTTTCATTGATATCCTGATATTTCGGTATATTTTTTTTATTCTCAACCGCTTTTTGAACCGATACGATAGAACCAGTTTCCATATATCGGTTTTATAACAGAAATCGAGATATCGCCGATAATTTATGACATTTACAAGCGTGGTCTCTATTTAATATATTCACCTGTCGAAAATACAAGGACGATGAGGATTGCAGAAAAAGTATTTGCAAATCGTACAGCAATCTCTTCTTCTTTAATTCTTGCCACAGAATTTTATTGGACTCGGATAAAATCTTGCCGGGTAACTAAATTATATACTTACGAGATAGAATTAGCAGAAGACCTCGACTGTCGAGAGCTAATTTGACAGGGGGGGGGGGGGGGACTTCTTGGGTCCATACAACTGAGGAGATCCAATGGATACGTTGAACCTTAAGCTATCTGGGATGCTCAGTTTCCAATTATCCTTGCTGGTAATGTTTGTGGCCAAAGCTAGGAGCTGTAGGATTGGTACATGCTACTTGGATTGGTAACCTTGCCAATTTGTAAAGGCCTAGGTCTCACTTTAATGCACTTGTTTTTTCATCAGGTGGCTCATGTTTATTCATGCGTCTTTAGTATGGTAGATCTTGTTTTTTTCTAAATGGTGGTTTTGTTGAGATCAGAGGAAATACTTACAAGTCAAGGATTACATAATGTTAATGTCTTGTTGAATGAGAAAACTCTCTTTGAACTCTAAATTTAGCCAAACTGTCTGCAACTCTGTTGGTTGAAAGAATAACACATGGTTGAATTGAACTTGAAACCCAGCAGTCCCTCCTCAATCTGTAGGAACTGATCCTCGAAGAGCCATGGAATGTTCTCCCTCTTCTTATCCAATCAATAACTTTTGACGAATCCTCTTCAGTCATCAACGGCTGCACTTGGTATTCGGTCCACGGGTTCACGTTATAAGACACAGTAAACCTCTGCTGGCGTTGAATGCACATCACCAATTGGCCCAGATACCTGAGCAATGGTAGGTCTTGTTTTAGTTGTAGAAGGATATTTGAAATTGATTTAAAAATTCATTAACTTAATAGAGACGTCTCACCAATTATGGTAGCTTTGAAATCAGCTTGATTTTTCTTGTTAACATCCAAGGGATGCATCAATTACCAAAAAGCATACAGATGTATCCTTTCATGGTTCACCTGAGTCTTATGCATAACCGGTTGAATTTGTGCTCATGCAAGGCATACATATTGTTATATTTCCATTGCATAATCTGAACTCATGCATGTTGATGTTGTGTGACTTTGAGGTCACGACTTCAAGGCATGGAAACAGTCTCTTGCAAAATACAAAGTAAAACTGTATACTATTTACCCTTGTGGTGAATATATGGGAGCTTCGTGCACCGAGGCTGCCCTTTTACTCTGAACTCATACATGTTGTGCTTTAGGTGCTCTGCCTTTGGACTCATGCATTTTGTGCTTTAGGTGTTCTGCCCTTTTACTCTGTACTCATGCATGTTGTGCTTTAGGTGCTCAGCCACAACGGTTACGATGGTGCTGTTGCAGATGTCTACTCATGTCGGGTCTCCTTTACTTTTTGATGGCAGGGTATCTCCTGTTTGATGAGATCGAGTTGACAACACTCTACAGCAAGGTGTGCTCTTCTTGTTAGAAATACTTTAGATTCTTGCACCGATGTGTGACCAACTTAGTGGTCTTGATTTTTCCCCGGGTTATTTCCAGGAAGAAGAAGAGGAAGATGACGCCACTGTTGAAAAGAAAAGAAGTGTTAGTTGTGAGGCGCCAGTAGCACTGGTCCCATGAAATCTTTAGAATTCCTTGATTGCAACGATGTACTACTTTGAGTCTATAAGATGCTGCCTTACCATCTAAAAGAACCGGGATTCTAAAAGTTATGCCCATTAGATGCTTTTAACCGACTAGTTTTTCAGTTGAAAAATTGAATACTAAGATTTAAAAACTCAAAACAAATAGCTAAAATTATCCAACAATCATGAATTTAGATGTCTAGCCAATCCAAGAGAGGTTGAACAATATGAGTTAGTCAGATCATCCAAAATTAGAATTAGCTAGACAGGGTTTTGAAGTGAGTCCCGAAGCTCAGTCTGGATATATCATTTTTCTATTTTAAAACCCAACAAACTAGTCAACTGAAGCTCAACTGATTAAGTTAACTCATTAGCAAATTGAGCCAACTTGTTCACTGGCTGGCTCACTACATAAAATGTCAAGAGTCCCACTAAGAGTAGAAGTTTATGAGCGTCTACTAGTATAGACTTTACCCCTAGAGGATAATTTTGGAAGATTCAAGTCAATCATCATGGTCGGGATACAAAATTCAGGTAACCTATGAGAAATCAGTGCATTTTGATGATTTGACCAATTAGTTTTGAGTCTTTGAAAAAACTAATGGTTCTGATTTTTAGCTCAGAGAAGCACATGCTAATAGTATCCGAAGGACATGAAATTTAGTACATATCCTAAGCCATTTCTAAGATGATGAATGGCTTAGATCTTCAAAAACTCATCAAATATACTATCAAAGTCTACACGTACCGGGACTCAAAATATCAAAATAGTTGCAAAGATTCATGCATAAAACTTCTTAGACAGCATGATGTATGTGTTCACATCAAATTATGTAAGCAGTGACGTCAGTCAAAGATATGGATACACGTCAACATGTTGTGAAAGGAAAAATACATATCAATATTTTGCTTCGGTAGCTAAACTAAAGCTCCACATAAATAGCTTATGCGAAACCTCTACATTTTGCATGAAGAGGCTCACCTTCAAATGATCTAATCCGTTCATTTGATTGCTTTGGCTTTGAAGATTTCATAAATAATTTAACAAATTTAGCATCCTGAAAGCTGCAAACTTTTGTTGCTCAAACAAATAGACCATTGTTATATAAAGTATCTAAGCTACATCCCTTGGAGTTACTGCAATACCATATAAATTTATACTTTATACGTATCAGTTTGACCATTATCAAAGATATCCTATTGAAGATGTATATTTCAGTGAACACTGTTCTCCCCAAAATTGAATTTCTGACTTGGAATGACTCAACATGCTTTCAACAATGTTATATTCTTGAAGAATATGGGATAAAGTAAGCTAATGTACTAACTCTTGCAAAAATGGTTGAATACATCACCCATGTATTCATCACCAATATCAAACCTTGGTACTTTAATAACCCTACATAGCTAATTGTTTACCCCCGCTTTAAACTCTTGAAAATTTTCTAATACATCAGATTTCTTGCCTATGGATAAACATATCCAAGTTCATAATAGTCATATATAACTGTGATGAAGGTTAAAAACTGGAATCAGCGCAATGATTTCCCCTAAGAGCTACCTTTTATGTGCCGTGTATCAGGTAATGCTTTCCCCACGGGAGCTACTTTCTGTGAGTGTGCCATGTTGATATGATCAGGTGTGCCATGTTATGGAAAAACTTGATTCCACCAGAAAATGAGGCCACTGTGTTTTCCTACCAAGCTCACCACAACTTGCGTCAAGTATTTACCAAAGCCAACGCCTTTCTTAAGTCTATACTGATTTATGAGACCTAGACCGAGACCATGCCAATAATTTTGCAGCTGGGTTCATGTAGTTGATTACCAGAAGGTTACCTTTATGATTGACCCTACGATACTGTTGCAAGGCCATGTGTTTAACAAGGGAACTGATAAACCAGTTAAGATTCCTTGAAGGTAAGAGCCAAATGCCTGTTGAACGATCCCACAAGCGCAAGGACAAGACAAGTCGACCAATACTAGAGGAAGCTCCTTCCATGAAAATTCTATCGCCCACCGTGTTTGACTCTCTCCTGTGTTCAGCCAGCCGCCATTAGAAGCCGGTGAAGAAGTTATAAACAAAGAACAAGGACAATGAAATCATGAAAATTAAGAACCAAGAAAAGGAGTGGAAATATCAGTTAACTGCTGTGCTTTAGTGTCTTCAGTCAAGAAGGTAGGCGTGGGTGTGTGAAGTTTTGGTTCGTAACAATGGCGTCGTTGGAAGAAATTCAAACAGAAAATGCTGAAGAAATGGTGGTGGACATTGAACTTGTTCCTGTCAATGCTCCGGATGAGAACGAGGTGAACGGGGAAGAGATAGAAGAAGAGGAAACTTGGAAGAAGAGATCAATTTACAAGGTGCCCAAATGGATTAAGTGCTTCAATTCCAAGGCCTATAATCCGAAAGTAGTGTCAATTGGCCCATACCATCATGGGAAACGGCACTTGAAGCCACTCGAAGAGCATAAGGTCAGAGCTCTCCATCAATTCACCAAAAGAACAAAGAAATCCAAGGAAGTTTACAAGAATGCCTTGCGGGGATTGGTGGATCAACTAAGAAGCTGTTACGAACAGCTCGATAATGTGTGGAGAGATGAAGACAAATTCCTAGAGATGATGCTCGTAGATGGGTGTTTTTTGCTCGAGTTTGGAAATGCAGTAGAGGGGTTCAACGACGACTATGATGTGACAGATCCCGTTTACAGCTTTCATGGATGTTCCACTCTCTCAACCCACGTCAGAAGGGATGTGTTAATGGCCGAAAACCAGGTGCCCATGTTGGTTCTCCAGATTCTGCTGGATGCCGACAGTCATAGGAACAAGGTACGCAATTATACCCAACAAATTGTGCAGCTAATTTCTGCATTCATTGTTAGGTAATACCATGAGGTCACGGGTTCAATGCATGAAATCAGCATCTTGCAAAATGCAAGGTAAGGCTACCTACCATAGGCCCTTGTGGTCTGCCCCTTCTCTGGACCCGCATAGGCAGGAGCTTAGTACACTGGTGCTGCCCTTTTATTATTAGATAATCCCAATCTAAGCGAGAAGAAAAGCAAAAAGAAGGGACTTTGATTTGCCAAGAAGTCTTTAGAGAATTTATTGATTAATCATTAAAAACCAAATTTGTTAATAAGGAGTTGTTTCGAATGATCATAAAACAAAATTTGACATCTCTTTTATATTCACTAAATAACAAATTTACTCATATTATTTTATAAATTATAGCTAAGAGTTATGAAGCAAACAACCTAAAAACATATCACATATCTACTCTATTTACTACTTTATCATCTGATATTTATAGATGCTTCATTCGCTCTGGGAAGCTCTCTTACTAAGTATCATTTGGAAAGTTAACTCATTGGTAGTTAATGTTTTCTTAGTTAAACTCCGAGTCAATATTTTAGGTGGCATTCTATAAGAGAGCCTTTTAGTAGACACGATTTAAGTGCCTACAGATATCAGGAGTCATTATTGGAAAGACGCAGAAAAAACAAATAGCAGAAGCTAGAAAGTAGGAAGAAAATATATCAAATCATGGATTCAATGCAGTACCATTAGAGTAACAATAATTCTAAGCCCGACAACATCATTCATCATCATCATCATCAAGACCTTATCCCAATTAGGGGTCGGCCACATGAATCTTATTCCTCCATTCCACTCTATTAAATACCATGGCTTCATTTAGTCCCAAAGTTTTTAAATCTTTCCTCACCACTTCTATCCACGTTCTTTTGGGCCTTCCCCTTGCCCTTTTAGAACCTTCAACTCGTATTGCCTCACTCCTTCTAACTGGTGCCGTTGTTGGCCTCCTTTGAACATGTCCAAACCATCTAAGTCTAATCTCCCTCATCTTGTTACCTATTGGTGCTATCCCTAAATTTCTTCTAATATTTTCATTTCTAACTCTATCCTTTCTTGTCTTACCACTCATCCACCTCAACATCCTCATTTCTGCAACACTCATTTCATGAGTATGATGTTCCTTAACTGCCCAACACTCTGATCCATAGAGCATGGCCGGCCTTATAGCCATCCTATAGAATTTTCCCTTTAGTTTGAGTGGCACCCGCCGATCACATAAAACCCCCGATGCACATCTCCATTTGTTCCAACCCGCTTGGATTCTCCGCGGGTAACCTCCCTCTCAATCTCTCCACTCTCATGGATCAATGATCCTAAGTATCGGAAGTGGTCTCTCATGGGGACCTCTTGGTTATCAATCTTGATTGGTGTTGCACTCCTACGCTCCTTGCTAAAATTACATTCCATATATACTGTCTTGGCTAATTTTAAATCCTTTCGATTCTAATGCTTCTCTCCATAGCTCTAGCTTTATGTTGACACCCTCCCTTGTCTCATCAAGTAGGACTATATCGTCTGCAAATAGCATGCACCAGGGAATCTCCTCATGCGGATGTTTTGTTAACTCATCCATAACTAATGTGAAAAGGTATGGACTCAATGCCGATCCTTGGTGCAATCCGACAAAGGACAGAAAATCACTACCACGCCACTAGTGGTCTTAACATTTGTTCGCTCCCTCATACATATCTTTAATTATGTCTATATACCCTCGAGAAACCCATTTAACACCTAACACCCTCCATATTAACTCTCTAGGGACTCTATCATAAGCCTTCTCTAAGTCAATAAAGACCATGTGTAGGTCTTTTCTCCTCTCCCTATATTTCTCTACTAATTGTCTTAGTAAGAAAAATAGCTTCCATGGTAGACCTCCTGCATGAAACCAAACCGATTCTCCGATACACTTGTTTCATGTCGTAGCCTCTTCTCAATGACTCTTTCAAAAGTTTCATGGTGTGGCTCATAAGTTTGATCCCTCGATAATTAGTGCGCTCGAATGTCTCCTTTATTCTTATAGATTGGTACAATAGAGCTTTTCCTCCACTCATCGCATTTTCTTTGATTTTATAATCTTGTTAAACAACTTGGTCAACCAAACTACCCCAATATCTCCCATATGCTTCCAAACCTCTATTGGTATACTATCGTGCCCCATGGCCTTTCCTGATTTCATCTTTCTCAAGGCCTATTTTACTTCAAGAATTCTAATCCTACGGTCATATCTATAATATCCAAGGTTATTTAGATTTATAGTATTTTCAATTCCTATATTCTCGTGGCCATTTTCATTTAACAATTTTTGGAAGTATATTTCCCACCTTTGTTTGATCTCGAGCGTCTTCGACTTATACCCTTTGATCATCGCTTCTAATGCACCTAACATGCTCTAAGTCCTTACTCTTCTGTTCTCTTACCTTTGCAAGTTTAAACACATCCTTCTCACCTTCTCATGTTCCTAGTCTATTATAGAGCTCATCATATGCTTTAAGTTTAGCCTCACTTACTATTCTCTTAGCAACGTTTTTAGCATTCTTATATTGTTCATAGTTTTCATTATTTCTAATCTTCTGCCATGCTTTAAAAATGCATTCGTTTTTCTTTAATAGCTTTTGCACTGTTTCATTCCACCACCATGTTTCCTTTGCTAGTAGCCTTCTACCTTTAGATACTCCTAAGACATCTTTTGCCACTTTCTTAATGGACTCAGCCATATTAGTCCACATGGTATTTACTTCTGTTTCATAATTCTAATTTCCTTCTACCATCAACTTATTTTTGAATGAGGTTATTTTCTCTCCTTTTAAGTTCCACCACTTAGTTTTTGGATGTGTATTAAGTTCAGTTCTTTACTCCATCTTTTGATATGAATATCCATAACCATTAACCTATGTTGTGAGGTTAAACTCTCACCGGGTATCACCTTACAATCCTTACATATAGATCGTCCATTATTCCTAAGTAGAAAAAAGTCTATTTGGCTTTTATGAAGTCCACTTTTAAAGGTTATTAAGAGTTCATCCCTCTTCTTAAAGAGTGTATTTGCAATGGATAGGTTATATGACAAAGCAAAATCGAGGATATTCTCCCCCATCTCGTTTCGTTCACCTATACCGTACCCTCCATGTATTCTATCATATCCTTCCTTATCTTTTCCTACATGGCCATTTAAGTCTGCTCCTATAAATATTCCCTCAGTATTGGGAATTTCTTGCATGACTCCCTCCATATCTTCCCAAAACTGACTCTTAATTATATCTTGTAGCCCTACTTGTGGTGCATATGCCCTTATAATATTTATAATCATTTCCTAGAATCATTTTTATTATTATAATTCTATCTTGATTCTTTTAACGTCCACAACTTTATCCTTTAATTCCTTATCCACTATTATTCCCACGCCCATTTCTATTATTTTCCTTTCCTACGTACTACATAATTTATACCCATCTATTTCTCTAGCTTTAGCCCCTTTCCACTTGGTTTCTGGACACAAGCGATGTTGACTCTCCCTACGTTTTATCGTGTCTACTAACTCCAAACTCTTACCGTCAATGTCCCTATATTCCATGCAACGATGCGAATCTTATGATTTGGAGATTCCCTATTTACTATCGCCTTTCTCGACCTCCATGGTATGAACCCATGTCCACTTTTCACCGCACTGTTCTCGATGCACAAGGCCGCTCCGAGGACGCTCTAGCACCCTTGCCCATTTTTCACTACACCCGGATCCGATGTGGCGTCGCTTCGGGGAGAACGCCCTAGCAACCCTTGCCTATTTTTCACCGCATCCGGATCCGATGCAGCGCGGCCGCTTATGGGGAACGCCTAGCTTGAGCGAATTTCGTATTCGATTCATGTCATGTTGGGGTTGCCATAGTTTTAGTCGAAGATGATTTTCATTAAAATCATTACGGTCATTAAAATCATCTTCGCTCACCCTTGCCTACCGCTACTGACGCAAGGGTGGCTATTTTAGAAGTCAAGATGATTTTCATTTCTCCTCACAAACTAATATACAAATGCATATTTATTTGTAAGAAAGAAATAATAGAATCATCTTCAACTTCCCCTTCACGTGGCTACCGATACAAGGGTTGCCATCTTTTAAGAAGCTGGAGATGATTCTCATTTCTTCCTCACAAACTAATATACAAATGCATATTAATTTGTAGGAAAGAAATAATAGAATCATCTTCAACTTCCCCCTTGCCGGCTGACACCTGACGCAAGACCCTCCTCCTCACAAACTAATATACAAATGCATATTAATTTGTAAGAAAGAAATAATAGAATCATCTTCAACTTCCCCCTTGCCGGCTGACACCTGACGCAAGACCCTCCTCCTCACAAACTAATATACAAATGCATATTAATTTGTAAGAAAGAAATAATAGAATCATCTTCATCTTCCCCTTGCCTACCGACACTGACGCAAGACCCTCCTCCTTTTTTATCCGGGCTTGGGACTGGCATTGGCGGAGTTAAAGTAATAAGGAGGGATGCAACACGAGGACTTCCCAGGGGGTCACCCATCCTAGGACTACTCTCGCCCAAGCACGCTTAACTACGGAGTTCTGATGGGATCCGGTGCATTAGTAGGTATATGCACTTTAATTAAGGCATTGCCATGTTATCAGTATGTATATGCAAAATTGAAAACTGTCGGTCGATAAAACTTCCATAATTCATCAATGGTGTTTGCAAATCTGCTCCTAACATAATTTGGGTATTTGAGCCACCCAATCACCACCTTAGAATCTCATCTGACTTGTAAGTGACAATTCTTAAGGCGATCCTCAATGAGGACACCAATTTTTACTGATGTAATTTCAGCTTTAATAGCATCTTTAATTTCAATTGGGCCAGCATACTCAAGTGAAACCTCACCAAATTCATCATGGACCACTCTCCCAGTTCCTGCTGATGTGATCGCCCTCTACTAGAACCATCAAATTAAGTTTTTAATGATCTTTAAGGGAGTTTTTTCTACTTACACATGATCTTTGATTTATGAGAAACCTCTTCATGAAAAAAGTTCCATAATCTAAGAATGTCCAATGTTAATAAAACCATAAAAAGGTTCCATGATGTGACCAATATTTTGACTTCCAAAGCCACCTTCTCATCACATAAAGAAACTATGCGAAAAAATATTACTATTCCTTTCCTTCCGTCGAATCCAAAGAGTAGCTGGAACGAATCACCTCTATAGTTTTTTATATTTTTAATTTAATTTTCCAACACTTACTCAAGAATGTAAAAGCATAGTGCATCAGAATATGAGTGTTGTCCTCGTTTATTCTAAACAAGGTAGCATAGATTTGCAATGATCCAACATTTCCTCAAGAATGTAAAAGCATAGTGCATCAAAATATGAGTGTTGTCCTCGTTTATTCTAAACAAGGTAGCATAGATTTGCAATGATCCAACATTTCCTTGCTAAAACATTTTGAGTAAGTACTTCATGCCATTTGTACAAGTAAAAATGCTCATTCCATACAATTGTAAGCAAAAGCATAAAGTAAGTAGTACTAATTTTCTCCACTTATGGGTTTTTGTTAGGAAGATAAAAGTGAGTGCATATTTCCAACCCTTGCGGTTGCTAAGTATATGTCAATAATTAAAGACAAAACCATTAATTATCCATTACATTAGTTGATTACATGTCATAGGCTTAAGGCTAGATTAAACCTTCAATAAGGTCTTATGTGAGCTATGGGGTTAGATTAGAGACCATGGGCAAGATGTGAGTAGCCATAAAAGGTTCAAGTGACAATTTGTCACAAAGCTCCCTAGACGGCTAAGGCATAAGCCTGTGAAAAAGGTCATCATATACCCTGGCATAAATAGCTTAGGATACCATTTTACACCTAATAAGGTACAATAGCCTAGACCTAAACCTGGTTATGTGGACAATGTGTTAGCATGAACTAAGGCTTAGTCTTGGCCAAAGGTCAGACTAGACTTGGGTAGTCTAGGCCTAAGTAGTCAATTCCTTAGGTACAACATCATAGCTAAGATCAGGGTGGTTTAGGGGCCATGATCATTAGTTATATACATCACCATAGTCAACAAGGACTAGATAGTCTAAGCTAGGTCTAGGGCTTAGACAATAGTGGTCATAGCCTTGTCTCCAAGAGAGCGAAGCTAAGTCTTGGTGTTGAACCAAATAGCATAGACAATAGTGATTGTAGTTGCAACCTTGGGAGATAGGTTAAGTTGAACCTAGTCGCATATATCTTTTAAACACATTAAAACAATAGAAAAGACTAAAAAGTTTCTCAGCTTGTGTGTGTGTGTGTGTGTGTGTGTGTGTGTGAGAGAGAGAGAGAGAGAGAGAGAGAGAGAGAGAGAGAGAGAGAGAGAGAGAGAGAGAGAGAGAGAGAGAGAGAGAGAGAGTTAAACTTCTTGAAGGCATAAACTTTGGAGTAATTTTGCAACTAAAAGTGAATTCAATGCATCGCGTAGGAGAATGGAGCTCCTATTTATAGATTTGGGTGCCTAGGTAGTCATTTTGGGTAGCCAATGAGGCTACGACACCAAGATTGTAACTATCCAAATTGTAGCACAAGATTGGAATACCCTTGTAACTATCCAACTTTAGTAGTCACATGTTGTAATACTAGACATGAACAAATTTATAAAATTATCTAGTGCAGCTATGTAATTGTCATCTAGGGAATCATGTCTAGCAACCTTCATTTGCCTAGTTTGATCAGCATTCGGTGCCCCATTGTCAAAGCGGCCATTCAGTGCCATTTTGTAAATGTTTGATGCAAGTAATTGGAGATGAGCTTGAGCGACGCCATCTTATTTGATGCCAACATTGGATGGGAAACTTTCTTGGTGCCATCTGCCTAGAATTACTTTGAGTGAAATCATTGTCCAGTGTCATTGGTGCTGGATTCCATTCTTTGAAGTGAATGAGGATGTTAGACTCCCTTGGTGTCAAACTCTTGTCTTATGATTGATAAAGACTGTTCAACACCATAGGTGTCGAACTCCTTGAGGTAATTTACAAATGTCCGGTTTCATTGATGCTGGACTCCTTGAAGCAAAACTAAGAGTAACCGACACTACTCTAAAGAAATGATACTGACAAACATCACCTTCTATATGACACCACTTATGACCAACTCCAATTAAGTGTGCATTGGTATCTTTGTTGTGTAGTGGCACAATTAACATTATTGTAGTTCATGTGCCTGCAAAGAGTACATATTTACATTATAATGTTATTTAAGTATGTAATCTTAATTTAAGATATTATAATATAAATAAGCAAGCACCCCCATTTGAATTCAATAAAAATAGTCCCAATACCTAGTTCCAGAAAGATAAAAAAGTCAAGTCCTTAATCCAAATGTAAAATTAGAATTATATTAGAAATTTTTTCTAAATTTCAAATAATAAGGGATTTCTCCATTGTTAGAATGTCATATTAATGCTAAAAACCAAAAGTTCAATAAGAAAACTCTGAGTTCTGGTTCTCTTAAAAATAATTTTGTTAGCAAGAGGAAAAACATAAGTGAGAATGTTATCTAGAGATGCTTTTGTAAGAGTCACCCTACCTGCCACCAAGAGAAATAGGTCTAAAATCTCCTAGTATTTCAATGCTTACTTTCTTAAGAATCAAAAGATGATCCAAGGAGCTTTCCCAACTACATACCATTTAAAAATGAGTTGATCACTTCCCATAAATCATTTGTAATCATCTCCCAATATATTTCATAAAAGGTCACGTAAAACCATCCTAGCCAAGAGCTACAATGGCCTAAATCGTTTCGCCGCTTACTTCAACCTCTTTCAATGTAAAATCTAAATATAGAAAACTCCTTTTTGCTTCCAAAATTCATTTAACGAAAAAATGATCTAGTCTATGCCAAAAAATCTTCTTATTATTCTTCTTCTTCATTCCCCCCCCCCCCCCCCTCTATATAGATTAGTGAGAAAACCAATTGCTAACTCTTAAATGTCCTTAGGATTATGAAAAACTTGATCTTCGACTAGCAATATTGACATTATTTTTGAGTAATGCCTAGCCAACGCACAACTGTGAAAGAACTTCATAATTTTTTCACCTTCATAGATCCATGTATTCCTAAGATCTTTGCTTCCATTTATTCCCCGCCTGCAAAATTCATTACTTGACTTTATTTTTAATTGAAAGTCTTCGGTTAGCTCCTCTTCTAATAATGTTGCAATTGCTTCTTTCACATCAAGATCTCTAAGTAAAGATGTGGCATCTTTTTTGTGACGACCCGGGTTTTATATGATGCAAATTTCATAAAAGGGTGAGATCTCTTATTTTGAAAATATGAAATGTATGAAAATCTTTTGTTTTGGAAAGCAATCTTTCGTATAAAACCCCGAGTGTCAAAACACATTTTCAAATCATATAGCCATGTTGTAGTTTTAAATTAACTCTATTCCCAAGAAAATGTTAGTCACAGCCCCAACTACAGAGAGTAACTACAATCAAGTAACATTCACTAAAAGATAAGGTAGGGGTTTACTTACTTGTACTTAATTTGGACGTTCTCTGTCATGGGTATATCATGTCCTTAAGTGTTTACTTGTATCTGAAAAATATTAAGGATTGGATGAGTATACACTGAACTTAGTAGGAGTCTATTACTACTAGTTTTACAATGCATGCTATATTTTAAAACCATATTTTCTTTAAACATGTGTATGTTTGATCACTCATGTTCAATATTGATATTAAAAACCATTGTCAAATTAGAATACTAATGCCTTAAAGAATCGCATAATCCAAGTCGAAAGTAATATAGATATCATGAACATAATGATATGCATAAGATGCTCAACTGAATCCAACTCATGGATATATGGTATGGTCGACCATCCTCATGTTATGCCATATGCAATGCAAGTAAATCCTCAAAATCATAGGGCACACTATGCCCACGGCCTCATCGCCATGTGGTCCTCGGGTACTTGGGGACATGCGGTCATAGCCTCCACAGGGCATATGACACTTCGACCCAGTGTCGTGACACTAGAGGTAGTCCTCTGTACCACATACAGTCAAAGTAAGGACATGCCTTTTTGGCGTGGTACCCTTTCCACCTAATAGTGGTAGAGGTTGGGAGGCCACGCCAAACCTCTCGGCATAGCGCCCACGAGCTTACTAGCCCAAATCATATACGATCAAGCAAGCAAAAACCTCTTTTTCAAAACCTGTCCTCTTTGGGTCCCTCACAACTGCCTGGCCCTCACAACTGCCTACCCAATGTCTTTTGGGCACTTCAGCATCTTTTGGTAACCCTCAAGGATATGCAATTTTTTCAAGACTCAATAATCACAAATCATGCAATTTATGCAATCGTTTGCAAAACATGTCTATGCATAATGTATTTGTCATATGTATGCTAAATTCATTTATGAAATTAATTCATGCTAAACAAGTCATGTAACTTAAAACTTAAAACATGCATTCTCAAAGCAATCATGGGTTCTTTTAAAAAGTCTAGTAGCGATAGAGCACCTACTTCAAAACATCATGGGTTCTTTTAAAAAGTTTAGTAGCAATAGAACACCTACTTCAAAACATCATGGGTTCTTTTAAAAAGTCTAGTAGCGATAGAGCACCTACATCAAAACATCATGGTTTCTTTTAAAAAGTTTAGTAGCGATAGAGCACCTACTTCAAAACATCATGGGTTCTTTTAAAAAGTCTAGTAGCGATAGAGCACCTACTTGGTTTGATTGCGCTAGTCCCCTTGTCCTCATACGTTCCTGAACATGGTTTAGGGGAAAAAGGTTAGCCTGGCCTATTTCTATAGGTTCTAAAATAGTTTACCTTACTACTTAGGCATTAAGGGTTTATTCCAATGCCTAAGGTCCTCCTAAGGTCCCTAACTGGACCTTGGTATCGTCAAGTTTGCAAAGGTTTAGTGGCCCCGTGCCATTATCATAGTTTAAGGGTCATGCCCACCTTAGATTGGGCATTGATCATGTATTTTATGATTTGGGTGTGTCTGCACCATCGATACAAACACAACATCTCTCGTGGCTCTTCAATCGGAGCCCTAGAACTCAAGTTATGGGCATTTAATATCAAGAGTACATAGAAGGCCCATACGAGGTGGAAGCTAGGGACGTGTCAGGGGCGCGTGCCCCACTAGGCGCGTTTGCTTTTGCACCGAGCTTTCGCCCATCTTTTTCGTTTGTAGGCACGTCCGCAATCAATGTGTTTCCGTCCCGTGGTGACCGGGGCATCCTCAGGACGCCGTGGTTCGACCCTGTCGAACCAGTACGCCCCAGGCACCTTCCCTAGGTCCGTTGTGGCTCCCTAGAGCCTCGTTTTGCATGGTTTCTCATGCAAAAACTTAGAGAAACTCATCCTAAGACTAAGGGGGAGATGGGTTTGGAGTGGTTTAAGGTATACCTGGTTCGTGGCTGGGTTTTTTTCATGTTTTCTCCTCTTGCCTGCTTCTCCAAGATGGGTTTTTCCTAGGGTTTTGGGTTGCCATTGGAGGCGCGCAAGAGCTCTATTTATAGAACTTAAAGAGGGTTCTGGAGGGGGTTTCTACTGCCATGGAATGGCAGTGGAGAAACCTCCAGAATGGCGGTGGTTTCTCCCCTGCACACCGCCATTCTAGAAACCTCCAGTAGGTTTGGGAAAAAGGGGGGTGCCCGTATCAAAACGGGTCCCTGTTTTCTCAGGCTAAATTAGTTTTTAATAAATTACACTTTTGCCCTTGAACTTCAAAGGGCCATAACTTGCTCATTTTAACTCCATTTTGGGTGATTCTAGTATTGTTGGATTCCTTTTTCTGAGAGGCACCTAAGCGTACCGTTATTAGGACCAAATTTCTAGGTCTAGTTAGGGTGAACAGTGAACTGACCAAAATACCCTTATCTGAAAAAGTGGAGTCATTACATTTTTCTTTTAGGATCGCTTAGTTCTCCTATACGTATTATATCCTTATTTATAGATTTGATAAAAGATAGAACCAAGGTGAAATATTGAATCGAATTCCTCTCTCTCTCTCTCTCTCTCTCTCTCTCTCTCTCTCTCTCTCTCTCTGTGTAGGTCAGTGGGTGAACAATATTATATGCTTCTTTATGTAGCATGGAATGATGAAAATAAAAATGGAGATGGTTCACTTTTTTGCCATTTTTCATAGACTAAACCACATCCGATTCGGTCTTGTGTAGATGACCTATGTAATAAATCTCACATCTAGGGATCTCTAAGGCCTCTAATTTTTGGTGTCCTTTGATTGTAAAATGGACGGTTACTGACAGATGAAACAGAAAATGAACTTCTCCTATGCCCAAAACTAGCTCTTTTGCAATCAAAAGACACAAAATAGAAAGGTCCTAGTTATCTTGCTAAGAAGTAAGATTTGGTACATAGGCTATCTAAACAAAACCAAATTAGATGAGTGGTTTAGATATATGAAAATAGCAAAAGAGTGTGCCTGTACTCCACTTTTCTTTCTACCATTTTGTGCCTCCATGCTACCTATGGATAGAGCTGGCAAAACTGATTATAATTTGGAGATAACCCTTTATCAGCCAAAATTAGGGCTATTTAAATTTGATAAATTTAGAGCCATATAATAGATAGGTTGGAATGTCCAACCCATTACATTCATGACCTATATGGGTTTATTCACTGATACCCACGTATCTCTGGATTTATCTTTTGGACCCACAAAGAAAAGATAAGAATGAAGAACATTTTGAATTAGAATAACTTTGTTGGAAAATCATTTATGATATGTGATGCTATTTACATTTCTACAAATCATCACTAATTTATCTTCCTAGTACAATCTTCAAATTACTCATGAAAATCATTAGAAGAATTAAATATTAATTTTCATTTATGATTAATTTTATTATTATTATTATTATTATTATTATTATTATTATTATTATTATTATTATTATTATTATTATTATTACTCGTGAATCCATTACACAAATGTGGATTGGATTAGGATTAGAATTTTTAACTCTACTTATAAATGAATTTGAGTGTGTCCAATCCATTTAAACCATATTTATGAAAATTTTGATTGAACTGGATTGGATTTCATCCATTTATATGTTTTGCTGGTTCTACCTATTGATGTAGACATTTCTAATGGAACCAACTCACATATTTTATATATAAGGAGTAAAACTATATTTATTCACCTAATTTTAAAAAGTAGGCTCCACTTATTGAAAGTTTTTTTTTTTTTCTTTCTTTCTTTCTTAGTAGTAGACCCACTTGAATATGTGATTTTGATTGATGGTCAAACATACTAGTATATTGATGCAGGAGTGTATCGATTCCTTGACATACTCAAAAATTACAAAACAAAGAATAGGAAAGAAAATAGTTAGATCTTAAGTTGAATATAGTCTTCTTAGATTGATGGTTTAATAAGAATGAGTTTTTTTATTGTTTTCTGGTTCTTTTTCCTCTCTTTTCACTTCCAATCCAACTGTGGACTATTTCCTTATTATTTCTAGTTTTCACCTTTAGTTGGATAAATAAGGTGAAAATATTAATTAGAATAAGCACTTTCTAGTTAAGAAGCATTTCCAGCAAATTTTTCCCCTAGAGCATGTTAAAAAATGTCTTTTAAAACCCTACTTTTAACCCTCTTTAACTTTTCTTGCACTTGCGCGCGTACACACACACACACACACACACACACAAATAACCTAAAATCTCTCTCTCACTCAGTTTATCTATTTCTCGTCTTTCTTGCCATTACTTTATGACTAGAATGCATGCCTTCCTAAGGAAACTAAATTCATACATTCACTCACCTTATTTATAAAGAAGATGCCTCATTTAAATCATGTTGGGTCAATGAACAAATGGGTTACTCCATCTATCGTTATGGGGCAATCGCCAGGATCAAAAACACAAATACATATCCTGTCCTTATCATCATGGATCATGTTAATGATTATTTGTCCATCCTGCATAAGTGATGTAGAATTGTATATGTTTACTTTGTTTGAAAGACCTAAACCACAAATCTTATTTATAATGCTTTAGATAGGCTAGGTACCAATTTTCAAGAGTAGTACATTCTAATAACTTAAGTTATAGAAGTTGAAACTTAGAGCCATTATTTTTTTTCCAGATAATTCAAATGAGCATTTAGGATTATCCAAATACAACAATTTTTCATAAGTTGCCTATTTTGGGGATGCTAAATAAGATTAATGGTTTATATCCTTCAAAAGAAGTCAATATCTACTTTTTCTATCATTTTTAAATTTAATTCTATAATATTCCCTTTTAGATATATCCATGCGGATTGCAATTTTAGTAGATCCAAATGATTCAATTTGTTTTTATCCACAAATATAATTTATCTAAATAGTATCGGCAAATTTTAGATAAACAATCTAATAGTCGTGAATTTTTATTTTTTTTACCCACTCTAGGTACTATTGTGATTTCAGATGAATTGTAAAACTAATAGTTAGCAATCATACCTATATTTTTAGGTGATTATATTCTTCATACTAATCATCTTACAAAGATGGAAAGCATACACATCCTACTAAGAGGGTGTCAATAGTCCAGTTTCAAAGCAATTTCACCCAAAATAGCAATGGGCAATTCATTGTTTAGCAAGGCAAGAACTGGACCAAACCAAGTCTAGTTTCACTTTAACGACTATAGCCAAATTGTTTGATTTTGATCCAGTTCTTGGTCATCATTGATCCTATAAGTAATTATAGCCTATGAGCCACATGAAGATGAGAGGGGTTGAAAGGGCAGAAATTTGAGATCATAAAGTTTGGTAGAGATTTAACATGAGAACAATTGATATAATTTGTTCTTCATTCTTCTTCTTTCTATCTATGATTAGGGCTTCTACAGAGAAAGAAAATAGAGAAAAAGCCACCCAAATCCATGTTTTCTTCAAGTCTACATCTGCTAGCCTACTAATGGTTCTACTATGGATAAAAAACTCTCCATCTTCTATGCATTTTAGCTACCTTTCTTTGGTTCATCATTCTTTTCATTTGCAACTATTCTACAAAGACACAAAACAGAGAAAGAACCTCTAATATCTTCAAGTATAAAACTACTAGCTTGCTTAGGGATTCTAATGAAGGAGTTCAACCAATTAAATACATTATTTGTGATAACGAATAATAGGCTGGATGCATCTCTCCTGTTTCGCCAAAAGGAAAAGGAATACTAAGATCACCTAGAGAAGGATAATTTGGCTAGTCCCCCCCCTCCCCCATGTCACAAGCTAAAGGAGTAAGGAAGTTTGCCTCTTTAAAATCCTTAAGAGAGCTAGACTCATTTTTTGCCTTTTGTAAGAGGCAAGGGAGTTCACGCAGACCCCCCACCGTGACAATGTCCAAATCATAAAAGAATTTAGTTCCATCTTCTCCATTTTTTAGCAAAATTTCAGCAAACTCTCATTCCTTCTGTCTACAATGTTAGGGCTTTTAGAGAGAAAGAAAACCTTGAGAAAAGCCTCAAATTATATATTTTCTTTTTGGTTAAATTCCCTCCATTTAATTGGGAAGGTGCATTTATAATTTAGTCCTTCCATTCATCTCTTAAACATAGCTTTTAGTAATAACAAAAGAAAAAGTATTATGTGAAGGTATTTATAAAATTGAGTATTCGTAGCTTTAGGTTCTGATTTGGAGGTTTTGCAAAATTTAGGAGAAAATCTCAAATTGACATTTTTGGTTTTGACACTATATTTAAGCTAAATGTCTAATATACTTTTATTTATTTATGGGCCCACTATATTTAAGTTAAATATCTAATATACCCTCATTTATATATGAAAAATATAACAAAAATGAAGATATTTTTAGTGTTACAATATCTAAAGTACAAAGATTAAATTACCCTTAATTAAACTAAAATTAATTATAAACTAATAGAGGTATTATAGTCTAGTTTTTCATTCCTTAGTTCTTTTTCAATTCATATAATTAGAATGGAACCAAAATTAATTTGATTCCACAAGCAAAGCACCAAAACTAAATGACGATTTCCAAGTGAAGGACTAGAACATACTTTTGTGTTTTAGTCTAGTCATTGACACCCCCTAAACCCCGGCCACCCCAAAAAGGATATTATTTTTCCTCTAACAAAGAACTCTTTTTCATTTAAGATAGAAAAGGACTTTTTTCCCTATATTTTGTGTTTCCCTTTCTCTTGCCACAAGGGAAGAATTTTACAAACATTATACATGCACAAACATGAGGCCGTCTAAGATCCATCACACTAGCCGGCAAGAGAGATTTGTCGCCCTACATAGGCCATTAGATCAAGAGGACAGTGGGCATGAAATTTCGTTACCAGTGATCCCATAAGAGGAATGTTCAACAAGCTGCTATAGTCTTATCTTTGGAACTACATTTGGGAAGAGAAGATTTTGTAACTAGAAACGAAAGAGATGACCTGAGCATAGAACCACATTTAAGAAATATACCCTTTTTCCTATTCTTTTTCACGTGGAAGAAACTGGTTCTCTCAATTGATATAAACCAAAAAAAGGCTCCCGTTGGCAAAATAATTACCCTTGATTACCTAAAAGGAATCAAAATTCCCATTCATTTCTAACCATTTTTATAGAGGTTTTCTCATAAACATTTTCCGGATATAATTGGCCAAAAATAAGACCCTATTTGAAGGTTTTCTAGCAACCATATGCAGGGTTTCACACGAGCACCTAACATCATCTCTTTTAGGTTTTTTTTCATTCTACATCCACTAACCCATGTTATCCGTCACATGTATCTTAGAAATTCATCTTTTTACCAAAACAATTATAAAAAATTCATCTAAACAATGCCTTAATCACAGCACTAATTTGGGGGTGGTGGGTCGTTGAACAACTGGCTCGAGCTTCCCCATCCTACAAATATGGTTTCCATCTTCTCACAAGTGAAGATTAATAGAGTACGTATACTCATAACATCAGAATATCATAAGCTTCTCCTTTTACCTAATTACTGAGTGTCCCATAAAATTTCAAAAACCCAAACAAAGATTTCGATCTAACAGCTTACAAAGGGCGACAAACTTCTCTTCTGTCTGTCACAATGGACCTTAGATGGCCTCTACACACACTCGCCTAGACTCACTACACATTCATCCTAGCTAGTGGAATGGAGATGCACAACCTCTAACCAGTGAGCAAATGTACGTGGGCAAAGCATCCAGCCTCGACTGGCTATAGAAGCTTTTATGAATCTATGTCATACACTTGTCACATAATGCATATCCTAACTTCATTAAAATTTCCAAAATCTGTAAACAACTAAATCACAACTATAACATGTTTTCATTTCTACATTAGCTTGCAGGCCGTGAACACTTCTTGGCTGAATCTAGGCAACAACTACTGGGACCCCCTACATCTGTGCATCAAAATCAGAATAGATTCTTATTTCTCAATCGTTGGTCGGCAACAGAACTTAATGAGGCAGGAGTGAAGTTCAGGAAGCTCGATGGTATCGGGATCAATGGCATTACATTTGAAAAGGGCACACTAAGCCTCCCATGGCTTGAAGTTGATGATGTTATGGAAACTATGTTGCTCAATTTCATGGCTTTCGAGCGGCTTCACTTTTCTGCGAGCTATGACGTGATTTCCTATGTCTTCCTTATGAGCACTCTTATTAGATCACTCAATGATGCTCAACTTCTTGCAGATTATTGGATTATTCCAAAGTCACGAAAGAGTCAAGCGAAACTTGAAGAGTTCTTTGGGCAACACCGAAATGGAATCCGTATCGACCCAAATAGTAGTCTAGCCGTAGTAATGAAGTCGTTGGAAGACTATTACATTAAGAACAAGGATAACTGGAGAACGAGATGCAAGAGGTGGGTTCGTGGATCCGTTACCATTCTACTAGAGAAGTACTTCAAAACCCCTTGGACTATCATATCCGTCATTGCAGCAGCACTTCTACTGGTTCTCGCAGCTGTTCAGACGTACTACACTGCCAAATCTGCATACACATCCAATTAAATCCGTTAACTACTTTTCTCCTACACACTTTTGTAAAAATTCTGTTGTTTGCATTACTGCTGAGGTCAAGGCTATGGTTCTAGCCACAAAATACCTAATGTATTACCTCTAGGGTGTTTGCATCGGGGGACAGGTGTTTGCACCAGTTTACACCGGTGGACGGGTGTTTGCACCAATATACACCGGCGAATGCTGAAGTCTTGGAGTGCATGTACGCTAGGACGCCCGGCGCATTCCAATAGTCCTGGACAGCGCACGTGAGTGCTCCCGTGGGCTCATGCACGTGACGGGGCTCCTGCATGCGATGTCTGCTGTTGTGCATTCTGGTGGGTGTCTTGGTCACACCGTCCATCGGGGATGATGAACCCGAGCTGTCCACCTTCTTTTGACTTGATCAGAGCCCCTAATGCACCGATTTTTTATCTGTTTTTGATGTTCGTAGGGCTTTTGGTCCAAAGATCACAATGTACAACTCAAATCTACCATTTAAGGTGTCCTTAATATGGGGTTTAAGTATGCTCCACAATTTTGACTTCCTAGGCCATCCAACGGCCGTTTAGTCCATATCCAGCTCAAATTTGTGAGGAAAAAGTTGAAAAACAAGCAAAAGAGAAAGATAAAAGGTTTAGCTTACCTGATTAGAGCCAGAGAGTGTAGATCACCGCCTTCCTCTATTAGAGCAGGATGGGAATGAAAAGGGTTGTCGTTATCAAAACAACCCCTTTAATTCTCATATTTGATAATTTACCAATTTACTCCTGTAACTTAAAATAGTCATATCTCCCTCATACGAATTCCATTTTCAACATTCTTTATACCGTTCAATTCCTGTTGACGGGTACTTTTTAATTTTAGTGGTTTCAAAACCAAATTCCATGCATAATATTTGTAATTTAATTTAATTTAATTTATTACTAATTTAGGGTTAAATTTTGAAGATATTACAATAATAGTCATAAATAAATGTGATGAAGGTTAAAAACTGGAATCACTGCAATGGTTTCCCCTAAGAGCCACCTTTTATATGCCGTGTATCAGGTAATGCTTTTCCCACGGGAGCTACTTTCTGTGAGTGTGCCATGTTGATATGATCAAGTGTGATATGTTATGGAAAAACTTGTTTCCACCAGAAAAAGAGGCTAATGTGTTTTCCTACCAAGCTCACCACAACTTGCGTCAAGTATTTGCCAAGCCAACGCATTTTCTTAAGTCTATCCTGATTTATGAGACCTAGACCGAGACCATGCCATTAATTTTGGCAGCTGGGTTCATGTAGTTGATTACCAGAAGATTACCTTTATGATTGACCCTACGATACTGTTGTAAGGCCAAGTCTTTAACAAGGGAACTGATAAACCAGTTAAGATTCCTTGAAGGTAAGAGCCAAACACCTGTTGAACGATCCCCCAAGCGTCAGGACAAGATAAGTGGACCAATACTAGAGGAAGCTCCTTCCATGAAAAATCTATTGCCCACCGTGTTTGATTCTCTCCAGTGTTCAGCCAGCCGCCATTAGAAGCCGGTGAAGAAGTTATAAACAAAGAACAGGGACAATGAAGTCATGAAAATGAAGAACCAAGAAAAGGAGTGGAAATATCAGTTAACTGCTGTGCTTTAGTGTCTTCAGTCAAGAAGGTAGGCGTGGGTGTGTGAAGTTTTGGTTCGTAACAATGGCGATGTCGGAAGAAATTCAAACAGAAAAGGCTGGAGAAATGGTGGCAGACATTGAGAACCAACTTGGTCCTGTCAATGCTCCGGATGAGAAAGAGGTGAACGGGGAGGAGATAGAAGAAGAGGAAACTTGGAAGAAGAGATCGATTTACAAGGTGCCCGAATGGATTAAGGGCTTCAATTCCAAGGCCTATAGTCGGCAAGTAGTGTCAATTGGCCCATACCATCATGGGAAACGGCACTTGAAGCCACTCGAAGAGCATAAGGTCAGAGCTCTCCATCAATTCACCATAAGAACAAAGAAATCCAAGGAAGTTTACAAGAATGCCTTGCGGGGATTGGTGGATCAACTAAGGAGCTGTTACGAACAGCTCGATAATGTGTGGAGAGATGAAGAGAGATTCCTAGAGATGATGCTCGTAGGTGGGTGTTTTATGATCGAGTTTGGAAGAGCAATAAAGGAGAACAACCCCGACTGTGATGTCACAGATCCCGTTTACAGCTTTCATGGATGTTCCACTCTCTCTACCTACGTCAGAAGGGACGTGTTAATGGCCGAAAACCAGGTGCGCATGTTGGTTCTCCAGATTGTGCTAGATGCCGACAGTCATGGGACCAAACAAATTGTGCGGCTAATTTCTGCATTCATTGTTAGATAATCCCATGAGGTCAGGGTTCAACGCGTGAAATCAGCCTCTTGCAAAATGCAAGGTAAGGCTGCCTATCATAAGCCCTTGTGGTCTGCCCTTCTTTGGACCCCGCATAGGCGGGAGCTACCTACCAAACTGGCTCGAGCTTCCCCATCCTACAGATATGGTTTCCGTCTTCCCACAGGTGAAGATTAATAGAGTACGTATACTCATAACATCAGAATATCATAAGCTTCTCCTTTTACCTAATTACTGAGTGTCCCATAAAATTTCAAAAACCCAAAGGGCGACAAACTTCTCCTGTCTGTCACAATGGACCTTAGATGGCCTCTACACACACTCTCTTAGACTCACTACACATTCATCCTAGCTAGTGGAATGGAGATGCACAACCTCTAACCAGTGAGCAAATGTACATGGGCAGAGCATCCAGCCTCGACTGGCTATAGAAGCTTTTATGAATCTATGTCATACACTTGTCACATAATGCATTTCCTAACTCCATTAAAACTTCCAAAATCTGTAAACAACTACATCACAACTATAACATGTTTTCATTTCTACATTAGCTTGCAGGCCCTGAACACTTCTTGGCTGAATCTAGGCAACAACTGCTGGGACCCCCTACATCTGTGCATCAAAATCAGGTTAGCTTCTTATATCTCAATTGTTGGTCGGCAACAGAACTTAATGAGGCAGGAGTGCAGTTCAGGAAGCTCGATGATATCGGGATCAATGGCATTACATTTGAAAATGGCAGACTAAGCCTCCCATTTCTTGAAGTTGATGATGTTATGGAAACTATGTTGCTCAATCTCATGGCTTTCGAGCGGCTTCACTCTTCTGCGGGCTATGAAGTGATTTCCTATGTCTTCCTTATGAGCATTCTTATTAGATCACTCAAGGACGCTCAACTTCTTGCAAATGATAGGATCGTTCCAAAGTCACGGAAGAGTCAAGTGGGACTTGACAAGTTCTTTGGGCAACTCCAAAATAGAATCCGTATGAACCCAAATAGTAGTCTAGCCGCAGTAATGAAGTCGTTGGAATACTATTACACAAAGAACAAGGATAAGTACTGGAGAACGAGATGCAAGAGGTGGGTTCGTGAATCGTTTACCATTCTACTAGAGAAGTATTTCAAAAGCCCTTGGAGTCTCATATCCATCATTGCAGCAGCACTTCTACTGGGTCTCACAGCTGTTCAGACGTACTACACTACTAAATCTGCATATAGATCCAATTAAATCTGTTAACTGCTTTTCTCCTACACACTTTTGTAAAAATTTTGTTGTTTTGCATTACTGCTTGTTGATTGTTTTACCGCAAGTGTACGGGCTATTGTAGGGTAACTTATGCAAGTACGGGTCGATCCCACAAGGACTTGATTTAAAATGGAGTTTTCAATAAAATCTAATTATCTAAAATTAAAAATAAATCACTCAAAATTACTAGAATTATTAAAATAAGAATCAATGTTCAGATCTAATAACTTCTCAAAAATACAGAATTTCCAGTTCTTAAAGAAAACAAACAAAATCAAATAATAAGAAAAAAGTACTTTCCTAGATCAAATTTTATCAAAATATTTACTTCTGGTCTTCTAAAAGATGATCCTCCTTTACAGATATCTTCAACCCGTTCTTGATTAGTGATCCACCGGTCGGATTTGACAGATTCTTCAAAATGATCAAGATCTGGGCTAAATTATGATTTCAAGATTTGGACGGCTCAGATTGATTTCTGAATTTCAGATGTAAGATCAAAAGCATTGGTTATGTCTAGAGATATCCTAAGAATGACTCTGTAAAATTAATTTGAATTCCATTAGGAAACAAAGGAGAAATTGAAGATTTGGTTTTGATTAAGGCAAAACCGTTGATGGGTTTGGCCTTAATTGATCTGTCTGGAATTTGTCTGTTCCTGGATAATAAAAAGATGGATAAAACAGAACAGGAATAAAGCAGGACATAGATATAATTTCTGAAAAAGCACAGAAATGGAATTGAATTTTAAGAGAGAGGGGCAAAACTGGAATGTTGTTAAAATTTGGTTTTTTTAGGAAAAACATGGAAACCCGATGGAGAAAGGGAGAAACAGAGGAGGAAGAAGGGGGAAAAGGAAGAGGAGAGGAGAGGAAAGAAGGGAGACCCGTTTCGGGTTTTCTACCCTAGGCCGGTCGACTGAACTTAGGTTTTGGAAACAAGTCTGACCACCCAATTGTGTTGCCTGGTTCAGATGTTGATCGAAGCAGGGGACTCAATGGAAAATTGGGTCGTCTGGGTTGGGCAGAGGTTAGGCAGAGGGTGTGAAAACAACAAGAGAAGGTCTGGTTGCGTTGAGAAACAGGGAAGGGAGAAATGGAGAACGATGGGAAACTTTGTGCGTGAAAGATAGATGGGTTGTGTGACAATGAAATAGGAACTTGGGGAGTTGGTACGGTGCAACCCAAACAGTTAACGTTGGAGATAGAAAGGAGAGGGGAAAGCTGGGATGTGAAGAGAGGTGGTGATGAAAAGCAAGAGAGAGAGGAGAACGTTGGGAGAGGAGGGGATAGAGAGAAAGTGGAAGAAGAGGTTGGGAAAGAGAGGAAGATCTTGTGAAGAGGGGAAAACAAGAATGAGATGGTTTGGAAAGATGGAGCGGGTGCTGAGAGCTTGGGCAAAAAACGGTCAGAGATGGTGGGTATGGTTGGCTAGCTAGAGGGGAAGGAGAACAAAGTAAATAGAGACAGAAGAGGAGAGGGTGACCGTGGGAAAGGTTGGGAAAGAGAGTAGAGGAAGAGGGAGAGAAGGTAGAATGGAGAGAAGTGGTCTAGGAGATAGAGAGAAAAGGGAGTTGGGGTCTGCCTCTAACGTTTCAGCCCAAGGAGAAGATTGAGAAAAACAATGGAGAGAAAGGTGGTGGACGAGAGGAGGGAGTAAAGAGGAAGATGAGAAGAGAAGAGAGAAAGAGAGGAGAAAAGAGAAGTGCGTTGAGAAGGGAGAGGGAGTAGAAGGAGAGCCTTCAAAGAGAGTAGAGAATGGGAAGTAGGGGAGAAAAGAAGTTGGGTACGGTTGGGAAAGAAGGCAATAAGGAAAGTGGGTACGTGAGAATGAGGAAGGAAAAAAAAGAAAGAAAGAAGGAAAAGGAAAAGGAAAAAGGAAGAAGGAAGAAGGAAGAAGAGAAAAGGAAGGAAAAAGAAAATTAGAAAAGGAAGGAAAGAGGAAAAAGAAAAGAAAGGAAAGAAGGAAAAAAAGGAAAAGGAGAGAAAAGGAGGAAAAAGAAAGAAAAGAAAGAAAAAGAAAAGGAAAGAAAGAAGTGGAGGAAAGGGTTTCATTTTTCTCCATGATTGTAAATTTAGCTCCATTGTCTTCTAGGAAACTATCATATCCATCTTCATGGGTGATCTGGTCCATCCATTGCCCTTTAAGATGATCTGCACCGTTATCTTTTAATCACAACCGTCCTTGCGTCCTTTGATTGATCTGCAAAAGAATAGACTAAATTAGACTCATCTGAACCATACATTAGTCATCTAATGAGCTCTAATGATCATCTGACCGTTGATTTTGACAAATTAAGGTTTGAATGGTCAATTGGATTTATATTCAAAATCAAGCTAAGTTTTGTAAAATTGAACGGTTAGATGATCTAATTGAATGCTAAATTAGGGGAATTTTGACCAAAATTAAACACTTAACACTGCTGAGGTCAGGGCTATGGGTCTAGTCACAAAATACCTAATCTCTTACCTCTAACATAGGCCACGAGAAGCAGTTGACATACTTGCTGAGGAGCCTCATGCAACCACACATAAAACACATCATAAGGCACCTAAAGGGAGAATACGTAGGTATATGGAATCTGTATATTTGGGGTCCAAAGGACATACATGATACACCTGGTAGCAATACGCTCACTCCACTTAAGATTAATGTGGGCTTTGGATTTGCCACCAGTGTTTTTGGCCTAATTAAGCTAGAGGTGTCAAGCTGAGCTCATCAGATTCCTTGTAAGTCATAGTTACTAGTTTGATTCCTTGCAAGTACACGAGTCTCTTGCGTCCTAGTTACTAGTATGGTTGTGACTTTCTACTTCAAGAAACATAAGAGAAATTATCTAATGAGAATGAAATTTGATACTTAGCCTAAATCATTCCCCACATGATGGCTTAGATCTATAAAAGAGACACATATGCTCCTAGCCTAAGATAATGTGCACTTGGATATATCATTCCTCAATTAATGTCACTACACCCTTGTGTCTTATGAGCCTCCAATAGTGAATCTTGCCACAGCAAACAAGTCCTGGTAAGAGTGCACACTCAAGAGGAGAGGAAGGAGTACATGCCCTTTTTAATGCATGGTAAAACTTTTTTTTTTTAGACTAAGCCATTCATCAGGTTCAAATAGCAAAAGTAGGTAACATATGCATTGGGAGTACAGATAAGAATTTTTAAATGTAGGGCATCTAAGGTAACCAGAATCAAGTGAACGGCTTAAATAATTGAAAGAATATAAATAGTGGCACAACTTTGCATTTTTTTCCATGGAAAGCTTTTCATACAGAAAAAAATGCAAGTTGGGCTCATAGCTTGTATTATTTCAAAGATCTAAGCTAATAATTTGATTTTGCTACCCTAGATGGTATGTGTACCAAAACACACATCTATTGAACACCTCTAAGGCCATGCTTTTGTATGTGTTGGGGTTATAGAGTGGACGGTTTGAAGTATTTCACCGTCCATTCTACAATCCTGAAATTTACAAGAAGCATAGTCATAGAGGTGTCCAATAAATAAGATATTTTATATGTACGTCATCTAGGATAGCTGGAATCAAACGAGTGCCTTGGATCATTGAAAAATATAAGTAGTGGGCCCAACTTGCAATTTGTTAGATGAAAAACTTTCTATGGTAGATATTAGAGAGAGAGAGAGAGAGAGAGAGAGAGAGAGAGAGAGAGAGAGAGAGAGAGAGAGAGAGAGAGACATTCAATATCTCTCATATGTGCAGTCTCACTTCCTCTCTTTTTTGAATGATCCATTATATTCATCAAATTCTACATCCTCAAAGATGAGTGGATGTCAAAAATCACATCCCTAAAGCAGCCTTTTGTTGTTAGAAAATGGACTATTAATTTAGAAAAAAATCTATTTGCTTGAAAATTGTCCATTTTCTAACTACAAAAGGTTGCTTTAGAGGTCTCTAAAAGATGAGTTTTTTTACACTCACACATCTTTGAGGGTGAGAAATCCAATGAACATAATGGATCATTCAAAAATAGGAAGAAGTAGGCCTTGCATCTAGGGACTTCATTTATGGGTATGTTTATATTATAAAATGGATGGTTTTGGTGAACAAGGGCTTTTCTATTATACACAATCTATTATACAATCTAAAAGATGGAAAAATAAGTGCCTAAATGCATTTAAAAGATGAGCAATTTAATACCCAAGCCATCCAAGTGAGTCAAAATCAGATGAACGGATTGAATCAAAAATAAGTGCCTAAATGCATTTAAAAGATGAGCAATTTAATACCCAAGCCATCCAAGTGAGTCCAAATCAGATGAACGGATTGAATCTGTGAAAAAGGTTCTCCACCTCAATTTTCTTTCATCCTCTTAGTGCTTCCCATTACCTAAAGAAGCGCCAAATACTAGAGAGATAAAGAGGGAGGAGAATCTCTATCATGGAAAGCTTTCATGGCTTTCCATTGAAAAACATACACTCTTAGCCACTAATATTCTTCCAATGATCTAAACTTTTCATCTACTTTGTGCAATCCTAGATGCCCTCTCTCTCTATATATATAATCTTATCTATTGGACATTTCTAAGAGCATGCTTATTGGACCTTTTGGTGTTGTGAAATGGATGGTTTTAAGCATTTCACAGTCCATAACACCAAAAGGTCCAACCAGCATGTAAATTGGCTGCGGTTGGGGTTGCAGAATTTAGACAGTTGCTTCTTCTAAGTTTCTTAATCATGAGTATTACTTCTTTAGATGTTAGAATTGGTCAACCCACATGCACCTTTTATGTACAAAACGTCATATGCGCTATTCAAATCATGCAAATGTGAGCTCCACAAAATGTGGTATAGTTGAATCCTCTGTCTAGGGCTGTGTAGCTTTCCTATAATCATTTTCATTTACTTTGTAATTATCCTAGTTCTTTCTTCCTCCATATGATAATATTTTTCTTCTTTCCGTTAATTCCCAATGTTGATAGTCATATGCTCTTACAAACGTGAGAAGCACCTAATGTAAAATAGGTGAAGCCATAGTTTAGATGATCTGATCTGTTCATTATATTTGACATGCCTTCAATTGGTTATTTACCAAAATTTATGACCGTTGGATTATTTTAGCCATGTCATTTTTTGCTTTTAAATATAAATATATATTATAAAGGATTAGTATTTAAAAGCCTTTTATGGACATGAATTTTGGTACACAACCAAAATAGGGTAGGCCAAAATCATCCTACGGTCATAAATTTTGGATGTGTACTACTCATCTTGGTACACTACCAAAATTTATTAGTAAGTTATCTAAACTGTTCCTATTTTGCCTGCATACCAAAATTCATGCCCATTAGAGGCTCTAGATTCTAGAACTTTAATATACCTATATATTATTTTAAAATATAAAAAAACATGGCTAAAACATGCAATGCTCATAATTTTTGGTAGATAATCAATCCAAGGCATGTCAAACATGATGAATGAATCAAATCATTCAAACAATGGCATCAAGTGTTTTGTGTCATTTTCCTCCTCCTTAACATCGCTTTCTGTAACGGTGACTAACAACTAACAATGTCTAAAATCGGGGTTAGATTGTTAAGAATAGTTGGATTCAAGGGTTTTTTAACGAAATTTTGAGTATTAATCGTTAATAGTAAATATATATATATATATATGAAGTTTTTTATGTTAAAAAAAGAAGAACCAATTGCTTTTAGCCAGGAGCTAACTATAGACCAAGGAGTTTGATTTCAATCTTTTAGAAGCAGGATTTAGCAAGTAGTTACATGGAAGACATACCACTAGCTTTGTAAGGTAGAGCCAGCGAGGTTGCTTGCATGGAAGACTTACCACTCTCCTTCTATGTATCTGAGATATTGTAAACATTCAAATATTTACAATATCTCAACAAGCTATGCTTGGTAGGGGATTCAAGAAACATAATTATTTGACAGTATAATTCTAATACTTTATAATGCCGTTATTCATAAACATACTCATGTATCAAACACTTTACTTTGTAATATATGTACATGTAATGACCCCAATTTTTGTAATATTAAAATCCCATGAAAAGTTCAATTTTGAAGATAAGGGCATTTTAGTCATTTCACTATTCACCTTGACTGAACCCAAGAATTTGGTCCTAAAAATGGTTCCATTAGATGCGTCTTGGAAAAATAAATCCAACAAGAGCAAAATCACCCAAAACGGAGTTAAAATGAGCAAGCTATGGCCCTTTGAAGTTTAGGGGCAAAATTGTAACTTTCACAAAAAACGGATTTAACTGCAAAAACACAGGGGCCCGTTTTGATACGGGCACCCCTTCATCTTCAACCTCTAGAGGGTTCTAGAACGGTGGTGACTGGAGGAGAAATTACTACCATTCTGGAGGTTTCTCCACCGCCATTCAAACGTGGTGAGAGCCCCCTCCATAACCCTCTCTTAGCTCTATAAATAGAGCTCTTGGGCGCCTCTAATAGCAACCCAAAACATGAAAGAAAACTCGATGAGGAGCAGTGGCCTAAAGGGGAAAACAAGGAGAAAAACCTAGCAACGAGCCAGGTACGCCCAAAATCCCTCAAAACCCATCTCCACCACAGTTTCAAGATTAATTTTCCTAGGTTTTTGCATGAAAAACCATGCAAAACGGAGCCCGGGAGAGCTACCAAGGACCCAAGGACGTTCCCTGGGCCGCACTGGTTCGACAGGGGTCGAACCAGGGTGTCCTGAGGACTCCCCGATCCCCCAGACGACGAAACATTCCAGTTAGAACGTCTCACGTCGTCTGCGTTTGAAAAACCAAATGGGCGCGTCCCCGCAAAAGAGAGAGACGAGCGAGAAGTTCTGCGCGTCTGCAAACGCGCCCGCTGAGGTGAACGTCACAGGCGTGCAATGCGCTAGCGACCCGATTTTTTTCGTCCCTTAAGGAAGCCAAGGCGCACGTCGCAGACGCGCAGTGCCCTGGCATTCCGTCTTTTTATTTTTAAGACTCCTATGTATGTATGACACTAAAACGCTTATAACTTGAGATCTAGAGCTCCGATTGAGGTGCCGTAAAAGGCGTTGTGTCCGTGTCGATGATATGGACACATCCAAACTATAAAATCCCTGATCAAGGACCAATAAAATGTCAGCATGACCCTTAGAATAGGATGGTGGCGCGTGGCCACTGGAACGTTGGAAAACTGAGGATACCAAGGCCCAATTAGGACCTTAGGACAGCCATAGGCATAGGAATGGACCCCTAATGCCTAAGTAAAAAGACCAATTACTCTAAAACCTATAAAAGATAGGCCAAACTAACCTTGATTCCCCAAACCATGATCAGGAGCGTCTGAGGACAAAAGGGTTAGCGCGACCTAGCTAGGTAAGTGCTCTATCATTATTAGATTCTTTTAAAAGAACTATTATTGTTTTGAAAACATATGTTTTAAGTATATGACTTGTTTAGCATGACTTAATTCAGTATGCATGTGATAAATGCTTTGTACATAGACATGTTTTGTAAATGATTGCATATACATTATGCACATATATGTTTTGCAAACAAGTACATACATTGCATGATTTAAGTACTTGCAAAGATTGCATGTCCTTGAGGGTTGCCAAAAGGCGCTGGAGTGCCGAGGGCTAGGCAGTTGTGAGGGACCTAAAGAGGACAGGTTTTGAAAAGAGGTTTTAGCTTATTTGATCTTATGTGATTTGGACTAGAAAGCCCGTGGGTGCTATGCCGAGGGGTCTGGGTTGGCCACCTAGCCTCTACCACTCTTAGGTGGATGGGTACCACTCCCAAAAAGAGGCAAGTCCCTACGTCGACTGCATGTGGTACAGGCGGCTACCACTGGTGTCACGGCATTGGGTCGACGTGTCATAGGCCCCATGGAGGCTATGACCGAGTGTCCTCAGGTACCCGGGGTCCACACGGCGAGGAGGTCGTGGGCATAGTGGACCCTATGGTTTGATGATTTATGTGCATTGCATATGGCATGATATGAGGTTAGTCGACCATACCATACTAGAGATCCATGAGTTGGATTCCATGAAGCATCTTATGCATATCATGATGTTATGATATATATGTATATGATACTTTCAATTTTGGATTATATGATCCTTTAAGTCGTTAGTATTTCAGTTTGACAATGGATTTTGATGTCGATATTAAACTTGAGTATTTAGACATGCACATGTTTCGGAAAGAGCATATGATTTTAAAACATCGCATGCATTATAAAACTAGTAGTGATAGACTCTTACTGAGTATAGTATATACTCACCCTATCCTTAACATTTTTCAGGATAGTTCCACTCATAAATAGAAGACGTCTCAGGAGATATTAGTGCTACGAGCAAGTGAATCAAAAAGAAGAAAGTTACACATGTAAGTAAACTCTCAACCCTTCGGACATGAAGTTGTATTTAATTACAGTTGGGCTGTGTGCTGTGACTGGAAAGACCTGGGGAAAAATATTTATGATTTCTGAAGTTTTTCAAAAACTACTTTGGTTGTTGTGAAGGCTAATAACACTCGGGGTTTTCAAAAATGAGTTTAAAACTAAAGGTTTTCCGCTGCATTGCATGGTTTTTATAGAATGGTTTTCAAATAGGGATGCATCCCGCCTTAGGAAATTAGGTATTGCATTTAAAAATGCATGAGAAAACCTGGGTCATCACAGTTGGTATCAGAGCTAGGTTTTATCCTTTCACAGCCAGTCCAGCATGTCCAAGGGTCATAGACAATAAAGAAAATCAAGAATAAGTAGTATAAATAGGAGTAATAGAGATGACTACTTCTATTTGAGGATTATAATATTAATGACTCAAGACATTTCACCATAAACACATAGGTGAAAAAGGAGATAGTCCTAGCAAATACTTAGATATTGGATTGCTTGAATCCTATCAAAATTATAGGAAATATGAATTATTGTGTAGTGGTGCAAAGATGAAATCTCATATAAGGATCATATTGTGATGAGAATGAATGAATGAAGATGATTAATGGACTTGTTAATAGATAGTGTTGGCCTGCAATAAAGTAATCTTATCAAAGGTGAGAAAAATCAAAAGACCTAGATGGCTATCTTACCATCATAAAGAATAGTAGAATATGAGTACACTATCACAAGGATGTGATATATGAGATGTAAAAGACAGACTTTGAGAAAATTTTGATGATAATAGGGATAAGCATACAAGATGATACTAAGGGATAACTGTGACTTGTACTAGATCACAAAGGTATGAATCTTGAAAGACTTAGCTCAATTTTGGATACCTTAATTGAAGTCTTATAAAGAGTGAAGAGCTATCAAATAATAACTACTTGAGTATTATGGAATAAATCCGGAGATGCATACAAGTGACATATTATGTGATAGGGAAATGAATTCAACCAAGTTATCAAAAGATTTTGATGATAATACTAAGGATGATAATAGATTGATCCTAACATGAACTTGTAAGAGAAGTGTAGCATGACCAAAATGTCAATGTCATTATTAAGACATTGTATGAATTTTATTGAGGCTATAGGCAGCTGAGGATTTCAATAATCTTAAGACAGTTTAGAATTTATGAGAAGCATTCAGTTTATCATATCTGTTAAGTAAAGGAGTAGATGCAGTATCAAATATATGCAACAACGCATATAGAGACATTGATCCAAGTAGACCAAATGGATATTGAAGAAAAGAGAGAAAGAGATAGAGATGTAACCATAAGTATTCGATGAATATTGAATAATCAAAAGAAGAAGATTATGACTCTATGAAGATACATGCAATTCTAACATCTTGAATCCTATAGGAGGGAAGATCAAACAAATGCAAAGGAATAATAATAGTTGAGTTGGCAATGATACGTATAATAGAGAGAAAGCATATGGGATTTAAGATTTTGAGTAAAAGTATCGAATTTCAGGAGATTATGCCACAAGAAAGTTTCAAAAAGGAATAGTAACCAACTAGAAATTAAAATTCTACAAATGGTTTGATATCAATTATTACAATTAGATTCTTATCGGATCCATTAGCTTATGAGGAACACCAATGGATGTAATAAAAAGGAAAATTTGGTGATATCTCACCTTGCCACTACATGAGTAAATAAAAAGGAATTAGGCCAGGACAGTGACTTGTCCATCTATCTATCTTCAGCAAGAAGGGTACCATCAAGGATCAAATGAAGGTCTTGCTATCATCAATTGGAAGACCAAATATCTTAAGACCATCATTGAGTGTTGTTAACTAAATAGAGGCATCCCACCCTAATTAATCAGGTATGTTAATATATATGAGTTAGTAGTTGAGGTTATATACTCAGAAGGATGTTATAAGTCTTTAGACTTGAGTACTTGATAGGCTAAGTCATTTGAGGGTATAAGGCCAGTTGATTAGGCCACATCATGAAGAGCTACAAGTACAATAAATATGGTAACAACTGAGATAGGAGCACAAATAAGAAGTGATCTAAACCAATGTGAAAGGTTTTTCAAACCTTAGTAGCTACCATGACAAGGTGAAGAAATTACTTTGGGTCTGAAAAATACTACAGACTTGGATTGAAAGAAAGGTAGATAAGTACCGATCACTCTAGAGGCCCTTGAGCTTATAACACATCTGGGAAGAGATCAATAGGTAATCAAATAAAGTCTTTCTATGTCTAAGAAAATGTTTATGCTTATCTGAGTATTGTAAAACTTGTGGAGTTAACAACTTCAGTACAATTTGATATAATCGCTATTGAAGGAGAATTATTGCTATTATAAACTAAGTATAAGAAGGCACTTGAAAGATAAAATAAGGAGGCACTTGAAGAATAAAATTTGAGGAATTGAGAAAATCACTACTTACGAGTATACCTCCTGACAATATAGACTGCATGATTGACAATAAAACCTTGATAAAAGATTGCACGATATATTGACATAGGGGATGGAAGGAGAAAAGGTGAGATGGCTAGCACACTATAAGGTGAGATTTGATGTTACATTGCCTATAGACAAATAGTTAGTTGTTATAAGCATATACCAAGTATTAAAAATCAATTAAAGGAATTTCTTAAGGACTAACTCGACTGGATTGAGTATAGAACTTTTGAACTAGAAGGTAACGAAGAAAACCATCAAGCAAAGAAAGGACAAAGAGGATGATGAAGGATTCAATCATGACCTAGTAAGGGTACTCGGTTATGAATAAGAGACTTTTTGCTTTGCATGAATAGGAACATTATTGAAAATCCTAATGAAAAATTGATGTGAATAGTGAGAGAGGCCTCTGGACAAGAACATTTGACCCATGATGATGAATCGACTTGAGTTTGGATAAAATCTTCACAGAGGAAAGCGTTTAATGAATTCAATAATTATGAAACTGGATATGGAGTTAGGACATTTACTTTCAGTATATGATAAGGTCCTCGATGGAAGAAGCTACTAATTGGCTTTCATGATTTTATTTTGAATGTAACTTTGATCAAAGAATAAAGTCACATATGGAAAACGACAAACAGTTGAAATTTGAAGTTAATCAAGGGTTTGGCTGTAGATCACATGATACCATGTCAGTTATTGAAGTATCTTAGGGACAAATATGAAAGATAAGAAGCAAAGTTAGACACAATGGAAAGAAGGTAAATTTTTGGACTCTTACTAATGACATATAACCAATCATTAGAAGGAGATATGGATGATAAAGAGATCATTAGATGAAAGATAAAAAGAAAAAGGGATTATCCTATGATATTCAAAATAGGAGAAATAAGATCATATGATCTCAAAGAAGTATAGAGTACATGAATATAGAAGCATGATTCTACGAGGAGACTATCCTATACACGATGAGAAAAGTATGGGCATCTAAGGATTTCGAGATGGATGAATTACAGCTAGAAACTACTATGGTTAAATTGGCACGTATGAGAGTATGGCGCTGCATCAGAGTACGCAGCGAAAACGACCCTTATAGGTGAGGTCTTATAGGAAGAACAATAGAAATGATAATTTGAGGATGAACCTAGATTTGATTCCTAAGGGGGAATGCATTCACCAAGAAATAATCTAGGAGACAAATACCTAGAAGATGATAATTTATGGAATTTCGAGGACAAAATTCTTTTAAGGGGGTAATAATGTAATGACCCCAATTTTTGTAATATTAAAATCCCATGAAAAGTTCAATTTTGAAGATAAGGGCATTTTAGTCATTTCACTATTCACCTTGACTGAACCCAGGAATTTGGTCCTAAAAATGGTTTCATTAGATGCGTCTCAGAAAAAGGAATCCAATGAGAGCAAAATCGCCCAAAACGGAGTTAAAATGAGCAAGTTATGGCCCTTTGAAGTTTAGGGGCAAAATTGTAACTTTTACAAAAACGGAGTTAACTGCAAAAACACAGGGGCCCGTTTTGATACGGACACCCCTTCATCTTCAACCTCTAGAGGGTTCTAGAACGGTGGTGATTGGAGGAGAAATCACTACCATTCTGGAGGTTTCTCCACCGCCATTCAAACGTGGTGAGAGCCCCCTCCATAACCCTCTCTTAGCTCTATAAATAGAGCTCTTAGGCGCCTCTAATGGCAGCCCAAAACATGGAAGAAAACTTGAGGAGGAGCAGTGACCTAGAGGGGAAAACAAGGAGAAAAACCTAGCAACAAGCCAGGTACGCCCAAAATCCCTCAAAACCCATCTCCACCACAGTTCCAAGATTAATTTTCCTAGGTTTTTGCATGAAAAACCATGCAAAACGGAGCCCGGGAGAGCCACCAAGGACCCAGGGATGTTCCCTGAGCCGCACTGGTTCGACAGGGGTCGAACCAAGGTGCCCTGAGGACTCCCCGGTCCCCCAAATGACGGAACATTCCAGTCGGAACGTCCCACATCGTCTCCATTTGAAAAACCAAACGGGCGCGTCCAGGGACGCGCCCTCAAAAGAGAGAGACGGGCGGGAAGTTCTGCGCGTCTGCAGACGCGCCCGCTGAGGCGAATGTCACAGGCGCGCAGCGCGCTAGCGATGCGGTTTTATTTTGTCCCTTAAGGAAGCTGGGGCGCACGTCACAGACGCGCAGCGCCCTGGCATTCCGTCTTTTTATTTTTAAGACTCCTATGTATGTATGACACTAAAACGCTTATAACTTGAGATCTAGAGCTCTGATTGAGGCGCCGTAAAAGGCGTTGTGTCCGTGTCGACGATGTGGACACATTCAAACTATAAAATACCTGATCAAGGCCCAATAAAATGTTGGCATGAACCTTAGAATAGGATGGTGGCGCGTGGCCACTGGAACGTTGGAAAACTGAGGATACCAAGGCCCAATTAGGACCTTAGGACAGCCATAGGCATAGGAATGGACCCCTAATGCCTAAGTAAAAATACCAATTACTCTAAAACCTATAAAAGATAGGCCAAACTAACCTTGATTCCCCAAACCATGATCAGGAGCGTCCGAGGACAAAAGGGTTAGCGCGACCTAGCTAGGTAAGTGCTCTATCACTATTAGATTCTTTTAAAAGAACTATTATTGTTTTGAAAACATATATTTTAAGTATATGACTTGTTTAGCATGACTTAATTCAGCATGCATGTGATAAATGCTTTGTACATAGACATGTTTTGTAAATGATTGCATATACATTATGCACATATATGTTTTGCAAACAACTACATACATTGCGTGATTTAAGTACTTGCAAAGATTGCATGTCCTTGAGGGTTGCCAAAAGACGCTGGAGTACCAAGGGCCAGGCAGTTGTGAGGGACCCAAAGAGGACAGGTTTTGAAAAGAGGTTTTGGCTTATTTGATCTTATGTGATTTGGGCTAGAAAGCCCGTGGGTGCTATGCCGAGGGGTCTAGGTTGGCCACCTAGCCTCTACCACTCTTAGGTGGATGGGTACCACTCTCAAAGAGAGGCAAGTCCCTACGTCGACTGCATGTGGTACAGGGGACTACCACTGGTGTCACGGCACTGGGTCGACGTGTCATAGGCCCCGTGGAGGCTATGATCGAGTGTCCTCAGGTACCCGGGGACCACACGATGAGGAGGTCGTGGGCATAGTGGGCCCTATGGTTTGATGATTTATGTGCATTGCATATGGCATGATATGAGGTTAGTCGACCATACCATACTAGAGATCCATGAGTTGGATTCCATGAAGCATCTTATGCATATCATGATGTTATGATATATATGTATATGATACTTTCGATTTTGGATTATATGATCCTTTAAGTCATTAGTATTTCAGTTTGACAATGGATTTTGATGTCAATATTAAACTTGAGTATTCAAACATGCACGTGTTTTGGAAAGAGCATATGTTTTAAAACATCGCATGCATTATAAAACTAGTAGTGATAGACTCATACTGAGTATAGTATATACTCACCCTATCCTTAACATTTTTCAGGATAGTTCCACTCATAAATAGAAGACGTCTCAGGAGATATTAGTGCTACAAGCAAGTGAATCAAAAAGAAGAAAGTTATACATGTAAGTAAACTCTCAACCCTTTGGACATGAAGTTGTATTTAATTATAGTTGGGCTGTGTCTTTGTATTTGGAAAGACACAGGAAAAATATTTATGATTTCTGAAGTTTTTCAAAAACTACTTTGGTTGTTGTGAAGGCTAATAACACTCGGGGTTTTCAAAAATGAGTTTAAAACTAAAGGTTTTCCGCTGCATTGCATGGTTTTTATAGAATGGTTTTCAAATAGGGATGCATCCCGCCTTAGGAAATTAGGTATTGCATTTAAAAATGCATGAGAAAACCCGGGTCGTCACAGTGCATCCTTATACATACGTACTGTACATGGATAAATCCATCAAATTTATCAAAGTAGTCAAATAACATTCTCAATTAAGCTGATCAATTCTTGCTACTATGAGAAATTAGTATTTCAGCTAGTCCTATATTGGAAATTTTCCTTCTTAGAAAATACTAGTAATATACAATTACCTGGCATTTTATCATGCCAAAACATAAGGCATTGCACTATGCCTATCTCATATGCATCATAGTGCAAAATAATCGAAGGACTACCATGTTGCATCTAATCCGTACTAGAGCACTCGGATAACTGCCCTGTTCACCACTGATACCATGATGGAAAATATTGTGTCATTGCCCATATTAGGAGACAGGACTTTCACAGTGGTGGCCTTCCCATAATTGCCCCACCCGACTTTTAGCCTCTCATAAGGCAATGTATCATCACCTAATGAAATAAAACTATACTTAAAACTAGCATAATCCTGAGTTATGAAATATATTACTAATCAAATGGAATCATGCTAAAATCTCAAATTTAAACTAACATGGCCTTAGATTAATTAAATCTACCAACCTATTATAATAATCTAATAACATATAGAGCATAGCATGCTAACATTTAAGAATTATACTATCATGCTTCCTAATTTACAACATAGATTACATTTACAATTCTATTATCAAATAAAAGATAATTAAACTAATTAGATTAAGATTATTAGAAACTATTACTTATGATCCAACAATTAGATCTTACATCTTTTCCTTTTAATCAAGGGTTTTAATTAATTTTAGGCTTTTACTCCATTAAGGTCCAAAGATCATATCCCTTTGTTTTTGTCATATTTAATCCATGATCTTAATGGATTCCCTCATAATCCCATTCACTCAATCCATCCTAAGGGTCTGATCATGCTTAATCCTATTGATCAAGTGGGTCCCTTTGTATTTTTAGGATTTTTCTACCATAAAGGGATTCCCTCATAATCCCATTAACTCGCTTATTATATATTTTAAAGTAATGAAATTTTCCATCAAAATCCCTCGATCAATAATATAATCATTACAAAAATCTTAAAATAGTGATCGATCAAATCAGATACTAGAATCTCAATCCAACGGTAGATATCATATACGTGGGTTTATCAGCGAACACATCAAGCCAACTAGTCACGAGTACTTGTCTAAGACCATTTCAATACACCATGTATAGTGATACCAAAAACTAAAATCATAAGGCCCACTAAGCCCACTATGCTAAATTTTATTATACAATTAGATCTGTGTCATCAATACGAATATAACTGACTTTTCAAATCCTTAATTGGGCTTTTATAGCTCCTAGAATTAGAGATTTTGTGTTTTAGGCCTGTTTAACGGTCCAAATTGAAATTCTAGATCCAGAACAGGGTCACTGGTGGTGACTAGTTGTTGTTGGAGAAGGTGGCCAAAAGGACAATCACTGGTGATGTTCTTTACGTTGAATTGACTCTTAATTGAAAGGGTTTGTAGATCAGGCTCTTATCTTCACTCCTGTTAAGTTTGACGTCGTTTCGTAGTCATTTGATGCTGGTAAACGTAGATTTTCATGTCGGACTGTCACTGAAAAACTCTATGTCATCGGATTAGAATCTTCGTCCAATCACTGGTAAAATCTGCTTCAATTGAGAAATAGAGAGACGGGTTTTTATTGTCTTCTCACGAGAAATCCAGCCGTCATGTCTGATCTTGGATCCACCGCTACTCAAACACCTGTCATAGGGCCAAACAGTAACTGTAATTATAGTCACTGGAAAAATGGAGAATAGGTGGCCGGAGAAAGAGGAGAAGAAGAGCGAGATGGGTCTAAGGTGCGATTGGGAAGTAGAGAGGGGAATTTATAAGGTAGTGCATTGTCCTTTTCGGCAGTGCCGCCACCGCAAACAGTGGTCATCGCCCACCGTCTTCTCTGGCACCGACACTATTTCCAGCTCAAACGGGATTTTAGGTGCAGATGTGGTGCTAACGTGGTGATGTCGCAGTGATAACATAATGCTGGCATGGTGCTGACGATGAGGGTGACGTAGAGTCGGAATGAGGTGTTGTTAACAAACAACCCTATGCTCTTTCTTTTTTTACTTACTGAAATGCCCTAAATCTTCCAATGCTCATAATTTTGCCATTTGACCTCCTTTTTCAGTGTTCTTTGAGTTATTGAATTCCATTTTACGAGTAAAATCTAATTATATAGATAGTTTCAACAAATTCCTATTTCAAAATTTTAAAATTAATAAAACATTTATCCACTTGTCCAATTCAATTATTTTCTAAAATAAATAAGATATAACAATTCCGTTGATTACAAATACTATGATAGATTGTACTTGAAAGAGGGTTACTAAACGAACTTAAAAAATTTGGGTCATTACAATGAATAGTAACACTATTTTGCATATATTTTAAACTTGAAATTTTCTTTAGTTTGTTGTGTTTTTTATTGATCCAAAGCATTGATTATGCCCTAATTTATATTAGGAAGAGTTTTATTTCAGTTTTTAGTAAGAAACCAAAGTTTATTTTGTTAAATTTCAATGAAGAAGCTTGACATGTACTGTTGCGCAGGTTGGTGAATAAGGTATTTTTGCAATTGAATATATCACCATTGGTTTGCTTTTGTTGAAATCTAACCATTCCATTAGATTTCTTGTTTTCAAATTGTGTTAGATACCAAGTTTCACTGAAACTTTCCATCCGAAAGTCATTGAACTTAGTGGCGAAAGTCAGCAACTTAATCACGTCTATATTTGTAAAGGGTATTATTGGAATTAAAAAAAAATAAAAACTAACCGGGAAGGAGGATAGAAAATCAACAGAATGAAAATTTTCCAAAGCTAACAAAAACTTAATGACAAATTTGCAAAACTCAAAAAATATTGAACTTTTTTTGTAAAAATACCAAAATGTATTGGCATTTTTGCAAAAACCCTACATTATATTAAAAAACATATAAAAGAAAGGGGTTTTCAAGTCATTTACATAAAAATAGCAAGTTCAAGATATAGTCATTTGGAGATTATAATGATATTGTGATATTTTTGTTGATATCCTGATATTTCGGTATTTTTTTTATTTCTCAACCGCTTTTTGAACCGATACCATAGAACCAGTTTCGATATATCGGTTTTATAACAGAAATCAAGATATCGCCGATAATTTATGATATTCACAAGCGTGGTCTCTATTTAATATATTCAACTTTCAAAAATACAAGGACGATGAGGATTGCAGAAAAAGTAATTGCAAATCTTACAGCAATCTCTTCTTCTTTAATTCTTGCCACAGAATTTTGTTGGACTTGGATAAAATCTTGCTGGGTAACTAAACTATATACTTACGAGATAGAACCGATAGAAGACCTCGAATGTGCCAAGCTGATTTGACGGAGGGGGGGACTTCTTGGGTCCATACAACTGAGGAGATCCAATGGATACGTCGAACCTTAAGCTATCTGGGATGCTCAGTTTCCAATTATCCGTGCTGGTATGGTTGTGGCAAAAGCTAGGAGCTGTAGGATTGGTACATGGTGCTTGCATTGGCAAACTTGCCAATTTGTAAGGGCCTAGGTCTCACTTTAATGCATTTGTTTTTCATCAGGTGGCTCATGTTTATTCATGCGTCTTTGCTATAGTAGATTTTGTCTTGTTTTCTAAATGGCAGTTTTGTTGAGATCTTCTGTAATTTTTTTAATTTAAATCTATAATATTCCCTTTTAGATATATCCATGCGGATTGCAATTTTAGTAGATCCAAATGATTCGATTTGTTTTTATCCACAAATATAATTTATCTAAATAGTATAGCAAATTTTAGATAAACAAACTAATATTTGTGAATTTTTATTTTTTTTTACTGACTCTAGGTACTACTATGCTTTCAGATGAACTGTAAAACTAATAGTTAGCAATCATACATATATTTTTAGGTGATTATATTCTTCATACTAATCATCTTACAAAGATGGAAAACATACACATCCTACTAAGAGGGTGTCAATAGTCCAGTTTCAATGCAATTTCACCCAAAATAGCAATGGGCAATTCGTTTTTTAGCAAGGCAAGAACTGGACCAAACCAAGTTTGGTTTCACTTTAACGACTATGGCCAAATTGTCTGATTTTGATCCAGTTCTTGGTCATCATTGATCCTATAAGTAATTATAGCATATGAGCCACATGAAGATGAGAAGGGTTGATAGGGCAAAAATTTGAGATCATAAAGTTTGATAGAGATTTAACCTGAGAACATTTGATATAATTTGTTCTTCATTCTTCTTCTTTCTATCTCTGATTAAGGCTTCTACAGAGAAAGAAAATTGAGAAAAATCCATCTGAATCTATGTTTTCTTCAAGTCTACATCTGCTAGCCTACTAATGGTTCTACTACGGATAAAAAACTCTCCATCTTCTATGCATTTTAGCTACCTTTCTTAGGTTCATCATTCTTTTCATTTGCAACTCTTCTACAAAGACACAAAACAGAGAAAGAACCTCTAATATATATTTTCTTCAAGTATAAAACTACTAGCCTACTTAGGGATTCTAATGAAGGAGTTCAACCAATAAAATACATTATTTGTGAAGGAGGGATTCTAATGGATTGGATACCTCTCTCCCTGCTTTGTCAAAAGGAAAAGGAATACTAAGCTCACATAGAGAAGGATAATGTGGCTAGTCCCCCTCCCACATGTCACGAACTAAAGGAGTAAGGAAGCTTGCCTCTTTAAAATCCTTAAGAGAGCCATACTCACTTTTTGCCTTTTGTAAGAGGTAAGGGAGGTCACACAGATCTCCCACCATGGCAGTGTCTGAATCACAAAAGAATTCAGTTCCATCTTCTCCATTTTTCAACAAAATTTCATCAAACTTTCATTCCTTCTATCTACAATGTTAGGGCTTTTAGAGAGAAAGAAAACCTTGAGAAAAGACTTAAATTATATATTTTCTTTTTGTTTAAATTCCCTCCATTTAATTGGGAAGGTGCATTTATAATTTAGTCCTTCCATTGATCTCTTAAACATAGCTTTTAGTAATAACAAAAAAAATGTATTATGTAAAGGTATTTATAAAATTGAGTATTCATAGCTTTAGGTTATGATTTGGAGGTTTTGTAGAATTTAGAAGAAAATCTCAAATTGACATTTTTGGTCTTCACACTATATCTAAGCTAAATGTCTAATATACTTTTATTTATTTATGGGCCCACTATATTTAAGTTATATATCTAATATACCCTCAATTATATACAAAAAATATAACAAAAATGAAGATATTTTTAGTGTTACAAAATCTAAAGTACAAAGATTAAATTACCCTTAACTAAACTAAAATTAATTATAAACTAATAGAGGTATTATAGTCTAGTTATTCGTTTCTTAGTTCTTTTTCAATTCATATAATTAGAATGGGACCAAAATTAATTCAATTCCATAAGCAAAGCACCAAAACTAAATGACGAGTTCCAAGTGAAGGACTGGAACATACTTTTGTGTTTTAGTTTAGTCGTTGACACCCCCTAAACCCGGCCACCCCAAAAAGGAAATTACTTTTCCTCTAATAAAGAACTCTTTTTCATTTAAGATAGAAAAGGACTTTTTTCTCTATATTGTGTTCCCCTTTCTCTTGCCACAAGGGAAGAATTTTACAAACATAATACATACACACACATGAAGCCGGGAAGAGAGGTCTGTCGCCCTACATGGGCCATTAGATCAAGAGGACAATGGGCATGAAATTTCGTTACTAGTGATCCCATAAGAGGAATGGTCACCAAGCTGCTACAGTCTTATCTTTGGAACTACATTTGGGAAGAGAAGATTTTGTAACTAGAAACGAAAGAGATGACCTGAGCATAGAACCAAATTTAAGAAATAAACCCTTTTTCCTATTCTTTCTCACATGGAAGAAACTGATTCTCTCAATTGATATAAACCAAAAAAAGCCTCCCATTGGCAAAATAATTACCTAAAAGGGATCAAAATTCCCATTCCATTTCTAACCAGTTTTATAGAGGTTTTCTCATAAACTTTTTTCGGATATAATTGACCAAAAATAAGACCCTGTTTGAAGGTTTTCTAGTAACCATATGCAGGGTTTCATGCGAGCACCTAACATCCTCTCTATTAGGTTTTTTTTCATTCTACATCTACTAACCCATGTTGTCCATCACAAATATGTTAGAAATTCAACTTTTTTACCAAAACAATTATCACAAATTCATCTAAACAATGCCTTAATCACAGCACTAATTAGGGGGTGGGGGGGTTGTTTGTTGAACAACTGGCTCGAGCTTCCCCATCCTACAGATATGGTTTCCATCTTCCCACAGGTGAAGATTAATAGAGTACGTATAATCATAACATCAAAATATCATAAGCTTCTCCTTTTACCTAATTACTGAGTGTCCCATAAAATTTCAAAAACCCAGACAAAGATTTCGATCTAACAGCTTACAAAAGCGACAAACTTCTCTTCTGTCTGTCACAATGGACCTTAGATGGTCTCTACACACACTTACCTAGACTCACTACACATTCATACTAGCTAGTGGAATGGAGATGCACAACCTCTAACCAGTGAGCAAATGTACGTGGGCAGAGCATCCAGCCTCGATTGGCTATAGAAGCTTTTATGAATCTATGTCATACACTTGTCACATAATGCATTTCCTAACTCCATTAAAATTTCCAAAATCTGTAAACAACTAAATCACAACTATAACATGTTTTCATTTCTACATTAGTTTGTAGGCCCTGAACACTTCTTGGCTGAATATAGGCGACAACTACTGGGACCCCCTACATCTGTGCATCAAAATCAGGTTAGCTTCTTATATCTCAATTGTTGGTCAGCAACAGAACTTAATGAGGCAGGAGTGCAGTTCATGAAGCTCGATGGTATCGGGATCAATGGCATTACATTTGAAAATGGCAGACTAAGCCTCCCACGTCTTGAAGTTGATGATGTTATGGAAACTAGGTTGCTCAATCTCATGGCTTTCGAGCGGCTTCACTCATCTGGGGCTATGAAGTGATTTCCTATGTCTTCCTTATGAGCGCTCTTATTAGATCACTCAAGGACGCTCAACTTCTTGCATATTATAGGATTATTCCAAGGTCACGGAAGGATCAAGTGAAACTTGAAAAGTTCTTTGGGTAACTTCGCAATGGAATCCGTATCGACCCAAATAGTAATCTAGCTGTAGTAATGAAGTCATTGGACGACTATTACACTAAGAAGATGGATGAGTACTGCAGAATGAGATGCAAGAGGTGCGTTCGTGAATCGTTTACCACTCTACTAGAGAAGTACTTCAAAAGCCCTTGGAGTCTCATATCCGTCATTGCAGCAGCACTTCTACTGGGTCTCACAGCTGTTCAGACGTACTACACTGCCAAATCTGCATACAGATCCAAGTAAATATGTTAACTACTTTTCTCCTACACACTTTTGTAAAAATTCTGTTGTTTTGCATTACTGCTGAGGTCAGGGCTATGGGTCTAGTCACAAAATACCTAATCTCTTACCTCTAACATAGGCCACGAGAAGCAGTTGACATGCTTGCTCAGGAGCCTCATGCAACCACACATAAAACACATCATAAGGCACCTAAAGGGAGTAGGCGTAGGTATATGGAATATGTATATAAAAGAGCAGCCCCAGTGCATGAAGGTCCCGCCTATGCAGGGTTTAGGGAAGGGGCGGACTACAAGGGCTTAAAGTACACAGCCTTATTTTACATTTTGCAAGAGGTTGTTTCCACGCCTTGAACCCATGACCTCATGGTCACACGATGACAACTTTTACCATTGCGCCAAGGCATATGGAATCTGTATATTTGGGGTCCAAAGGACACACATGATACACCCGGTAGCAATACGCTCACTCCACTTAAGATTAATGCTGGCTTTGGATTTGCCACCAGTGTCTTTGGCCTAATTAAACTAGAGTTGTCAAGCTGAGCTCATCAGATTCCTTGTAAGTCATAGTTACTAGTTTGATTCCTTGTAAGTACATGGGTCTCTTACGTCCTAGTTACTAGCACGGTTGTGACTTTCTACTTCAAGAAACATAGGAGAAATTATCTAATGAGAATGAAATTTGATACTTAGCCTAAATCATTCCCCACATGATGGCTTAGATCTATAAAAGAGACACATATGCACTCCTGGCCTAAGATAATGTGCACTTGGATGTATCATTCCTCAATTAATGTCACTACACCCTTGTATCTTATGAGCCTTCAATAGTGAATCTTGACACAGCAAACAAGTCCTGGCAGGAGCGCACACTCAAGAGGAGAGGAAGGAGTACATGCCCTTTTTAATGCATGGTAAAACTTTCTTTTTTTTGTAGACTAAGCCGTTCATTAGGTTCAAAATAGCAAAAGTAGGTAACATATGCATTGGGAGTACAGATAATAATTTTTATATGTAGGGCATCTAAGGTAACTAGAATCAAGTGAACGGCTTAAATAATTGAAAGAATATAAGTAGTGGCACAACTTTGCATTTTTTTCCATGGAAAGCTTTTCATGGGGAAAAAAATGCAAGTTGGGCTCATGGCTTGTATTTTTTCAATGATCTAAGCTACTAATTTGATTTTGTCTATCCTAGATGGCATCTGTACCAAAAAACACATCTATTGAACACCTCTAAGGCCATGCTTTTGTATGTGTTGGGGTTATAGAGTGGACGGTTTTAAGTATTTCACCATCCATTCTACAATCCTGAAATTTACAAGAAGCATAGTCATAGAGGTGTCAATAAATAAGATATTCTAGGATAGCTGGAATCAAATGAGTGCCTTGGATCATTGAAAAATATATGTAGTGGGCCCAACTTGCAATTTGTTAGATGGAAAACTTTCTATGGAAGATGAGAGAGAGAGAGAGAGAGAGAGAGAGAGAGAGAGAGAGAGAGAGAGAGAGAGAGAGAGAGAGAGTTATATGCATCAAATTCTACATCCTCAAAGATGAGTGGATGTAAAAAATCTCATCTGTAAAGCAGCCTTTTGTTGTGAGAAAATGGACGATTAATATAGAAAAAAAATCCATTTGCTTGAATATTGTCCATTTTCTAACCACAAAAGGTTGCTTTAGAGGTGTCTAAGGGTGAGAAATACAATGAATAGAATGGATCATTCAAAAATAGGAAGAAGTAGGCCTTGCATCTAGGGACTTCATTTATGGGTATGTTTATATTATAAATTGGATGGTTTTGGTGAACAAGGGCTTTTCTAGTATACACAATCTATTCTACAATCTAAAAGATGGAAAAACAATTGCCTAAAGGTAGTTAAAAGATGTGAAATTTAATACCCAAGCCATTCGAGTGAGTCCAAATCAGATGAACGGATTGAATCTGTGAAAAAGGTTCTCCACCTCAATTTTCTTTCATCCACTTAGGGATTCCCATTACCTACAGAAGTGCCAAATACTAGAGAGAGAAAGAGAGAGCGAGGAGAATCTCTATCATGAAAAGCTTTCATGGCTTTCCATTGAAAAATATACACGCTTAGCCACTAATATTCTTCCAATGATCTAAACTTTTCATCTACTTTGTGTATATAATATAATCAGATCTATTGGACATTTCTAAGACCGTGCTTGTTGGACCTTTTGGTGTTGTGAAATGGATGGTTTTAAGTATTTCACAGTCCATCTTACAACACCAAAAGGTCCAACAAGCATGGTCTTAGGGGTATCCCATAGATGAGATTTTTTATAGGTACAGCATTTAGGATAAAGCAAAGTAGACTAACGGTTTAGAGCATTGAAAAAAATATAAGTAGTCCATTTGTCCATGAAAAGCTTTTCATGATATGAGTTCATATCATGAAAAGCTTTTGATGGCTTTCCATTGAAAGAAATGCACTATGAGTCCAACACTTCTGCTTTTTAATGATCTAAACTGTTTATCTTATTCAGGCTATCCTACTCGTCCTATGTACAAAAAATTCCATCTATTGGTACCCCTAATACCATGCTTGTGGGACCTTTTTCAGTTATGAAATAGTCGTCCATTTTACAACTCCAAAAGATTCAAGAAGCTCGATCTTAGAGGTGTTTAATACATGAGATCTTTTTCATAGGGCATTCCAAATCAAATGAGTAGTTTAGATCATTGAAAAAATATAAGTGGTGGGCCAGCATGTTTTTAATGGAAAGCTTTCCCAGATCTCTCTCTCTCTCATAGAAAACTTTGCATGCCTTTTCGTTGAAAAAAATGCCACCTGGCCCCACCACCTATATTTTTTTTTTTTTGTGATCTAATCATTTGTCTGATTTGGACTGTCCTAAGCCCTACATATAAAGATATCATATATGCCACCACTGATTTGAACTATTCATCTGATTTGGGCTGTCCTAAATACCTACACATAAAACAATCTCATTTTGTTGGATACCTTCAGACCATGCTTTTGGACTTTTTTGGGTTGTGAAATGGATAGTTTTCAGCATTTCACCATTCATTTCACAACTTCAAAAGGTTCGATAAGCATTGTCTTTGGGAGATCCAATATATGAGAGATTTGAACTATTCATCCGATTTGGGCTGTTCTAAATACTTGCATATAAAAAATAAATAAATAAATCTCATTTTATTAGATGCCCTAAGGACCAAGCTTGTTGGGCTTTTTGAAGTTGTGAAATGCTCAAACTGTCCATTTCGCAACCCTAATTCATTGGAGGGTAATGGAGGAAGTCTCTTTCTAAGTTTTCTTATTGCTTTTGTGGATGAGTGAGTATGGTCCTAGCAAGTAAAAGTGGGAAGTAAAACACTGACTTATACTTGGTAAAAAAGTTGTGCACAAGTGCTGCATAAGTTTAGCATAGAAAAACTGCAACTCGATGACATCGTGCACCAAATCGAGTTGATAGACTGATAACTAGCCAAGGTTTCCTTGGTCCCTGCAGGTCTTTCCCATATGGCCTCCGATTCTATTCCACAGAGAGCATAAAGAAGAAGACCTGAACCCAGCAATCCACATGAAGGAATTTTCTAGTGAGGCACACTATGTTGGCCGAAGAATGCAATTGAGTCTTCGTGGACGAGTCCAGCAATCGCATCATAATATTGGTTGCGTTTGATGGTTTTGGAAATGAGGCATGTTGGCTTGTTTTCGTCATGTCTGTTGCCTTGAAGTGCACCATCAAGCTCTTGGAGGTCTGTTTCTCTTGACGAATCCATGATTATACAGATTTTGGGGATAGTTTTTCTGCTGTGTACAGAGAAATTTTTTTATATTTCATTTCCAAAAAAGTTGACAAACAGGTGAATATGTAAAAGATATTATTATTTTTCTATCACTTAGAGGTGTTAAAAAAATATTGTGACATTTCATTTCATACAGCATTTGAAATTGATTATTTTTTATATAGCGCAATGGACGATTCCATCGTTTATAGTTATATATATATATATATATATATATAAGTCACTAAAGGTTTTTTAAACCAAAAAGTCAAATTCATTTATTATTTTCTTTCCATTCATTTGGATTTCTTTTGTTTTATCTAGGTTGTTTGAATCCTTCTTTTTCCAAACAAAAGGGAAGAGTCTTCTTTGGCGATCATCATGCTCAATGGTGCCCGTTTTGCTAAAGAAGAAAGGTTCTTGCTTGTGAATAGCTTGGTGGGCTTTGTACCCCATTAAGTAGGTTTATATTGTTATAACTTGCATTTTTATAATATATATATTCTTTGCATGGAATTGACAACAAAAAGCTAAATGCCCTAATGGCTATAAAATGAAAACACTAAGAGAGAGAGAGAGAGAGAGAGAGAGAGAGAGAGAGAGAGAGAGAGAGAGAGAGAGAACGTCAAGGATCACGACACAGCTTGCGTTTTGGATAAAAAGGCTATAGAAGAACAAATTCGTCTACAAGGTAGGGGTGTAGGAATTTATCTAATCTGGTTGGTTTTCAAATAAAAATTTATTTTTTTGTGACTCATTTCATGATTCATCTGGTCAATAGGGATGTATCATACATTAAAAAAAAGTTAATAGTTTTCTTTGAGAGTTTTATATGGGTTAGATTGACATGCTAGGCTCTCAGTATTGCTTATCATTTTTTTTTACATATTTTTATTCCTTAATAAATAAATAGACAATATGTGCTTGTTTTATATGGATCCAATCATGATGATATGTTTTTACATTATTCTAACCATGGTAATCCCATTTAATAAAGATTTAACCATGAATAAGTATGTGCGTTTAGATTAGATCTCTTTGAGTTATCATATATGTACATATATGCAAGGTCATCTATGCATGTTATTGCATTATGAATACTTTAGATATAAATCTATACACAATATGTGCTTGTTTTATATGGATCCAATCATGATGATATGTTTTTACATTATTCTAACCATGGTAATCCCATTTAATAAAGATTTAACCATGAATAAGTATGTGCGTTTAGATTAGATCTCTTTGAGTTATCATATATGTACATATACGCAAGGTCATCTATGCATGTTATTGCATTATGAATACTTTAGATATAAATCTATACACTCGGTTACATATGTTGGGTCTTAGATCGCTTTGATGGAGATTTTTATCTCATGATCAAATTGCTCATGGATTCATAATAATATCCAATTGTGTATTATGTTATAATAATAATTTATAAGTTGTCTTTATATATTGCATGTGCGTACGAGATTGCCGGATGGTTGATGCTTCATTTTTTAATTGGAAGTGCCTTAATTAGTTCCATTGGGCAGCATGCTATGCACTACAAAAGACGAGATGCGTGTTGTTTTTCTTCCACACATGGGTGCCTTAATTTCATCAATTGGGCAGTACACCATTCACTACACACATAATAGATGTAATGAATGTGTGTGTTTGAGTATTTTGCATGGTGCTTAATATGGGTCTCTACATGATCTAACACCCATGGATTAAAGCAACTACCATTCTACCCTTATGCCTTGTATGATACTTTCTTTTTATATTCATGTGTTACATGGCCTACACTTAGATAGTGAAGATTTTTTTACATGAAGCTTAGCTTGCCCACTTACATGATATTCAACGCCTTAGATGAAGTGATGGGCAGCTAGCATAAAATACGGTGCCTAAGACACAATGCTTGCACATGGTGCATGGCATGTCCTACCTGAGCTGCATGTATAGCAATGGTGCACGGACAATGGGCCCGATGCTCAACATTGAGGCATTGTGTTTGGCTATTAGCCCATGAACAGTCTACATCGCGCTTACTACTTGGGTACGTATTTAAAGCATGGATAATGCTTAACACTCACTCCGATGCTCCACACACAAGATTTTGATTTGTTTTATAATATATAGTTTGGAAGTTGTGACCCAAAAGTATATGTTTCCATGTGTGCATAATCTCTATAGCGATTATAGCGACTAATTAAGATAACGGTAATATTGATGCTTGTAATAATTAAAAATAATAATGGATTTACATCACGACGCATATATGCTTTTGAAAATGTTGTGCTGCGAATATGGTATAATTATCTATGCTAAGACCAGACTAAGCTAGTTGAAGATTTATGCTAATCAAAATATGGCCAGAGAACGAAAAGTTTTGAATACTCTTATATGGTGCACTTAGTAATGTGAAATGATCTAATGAATGAAAATTAGGCGACTCAAAAGAGTTGTGCCTAGCCTAAAATCAGGCGACTCATAAGAGTTGAGTCTAGCCTGGGGCAAACTGTAAGACCCCTCTAGTTACTATGCTAGGAAGATCAGTTGACCATTGACTTCTGAAAGTTGATACCTTCCCTAAAAGGCTTATTATAGAGAGTATTATATCATGGAGAGACTACACTCTTGTGATCCAGTGCCCCCATGAGGACTGGTATAGCATGTGTGGTATCCACGGCCAAACGTAGTTGGATGTGAGTCCTCTACATGCATGTATACCATATAGTTATCAGACATGGACAAATATGTCAGTCATCCTCGAGGATATTTGACCATTGCCCAGATGGGTTGGTGGTAGGACGCTACCACACAGTGGTAATGTCATAGTCATGCCCTAAATAGTGGATTAAAACGTAAAAATTCAGAATATTAGAAGTCAATGATGCTAAGTCATTCATCAGATTGTGCTCGGAGAGAGCTTTCCAATGACACCAAGAACGCGCGAAACGAAGATCGGGAGCGACAGACCCAAGAATTTTACCATTGAGGTAGAGGGGGTCCAAATTGATAAGGGCACCCCCCTCTAATGTGTGTGAGCCAAAGGGGCCACATGGGAGGAGCTCTACATGTAGGAGTGGAACTCACCGCTTGGAGCTCTACTCCCACGCGTCTGCAAGCAGGGAGGAGGAAGCCAAAGCCGGCAACCCCCTCCCCTTTTGTTACTCCCTGGCTAGATCGTCCTTCACTTCCCCAGTTCTCCCCCTTTTTCTGATCAAGCTACCTACCCTCTCTCCGACAAGCTCAACGATAGCATCCTCCTCGCATCAATCCCTTCATCCCACACACCTATAAAACCCTCCCCCTCTCTTCACTGTGCCTATGCCTCACACGAGGGCAACGCCGGCAGTGGCATTCTCTAACTTAGACGGCTAACCCTAAGCCGGGCTAGTAAGGAGAGCATCCAGTAGGTGGGTTCTCTCTCTCCCACTCTCCTCTCTGTCTTTCCTTTCAGTTCTCCCTTGCATTTTTGCCCTTTCCCATTCTATTTTTCCGAAGAATTGGGACGATGAGAAACACTGTCAGATTCTAGAAACACAGTAAAAAGAACGGTTTCGGATTGAAAATCCAACCGTTCATGTTGTCCCTTAGACGTTTCTGAGTGAAACCCATTTGGTTTCATGAAGATCCAGCAAGAAACGACACCAAAAATTGCGAAAATTAGCACTTAGGGTAAGTTCAAAAACCCTTGAAAAATCTGGCAAAAAATGATAGTTTTAACAAAAATCAAAAGGGAAAAACATTAGAAAAGAAAAATTCAGGAAATTTCGAGCATTCCCATTAAATTTCACTGAAAAATGACATCACCTGTGTCGCTCGCGACGACCGGAATCCGGTCATCTTCTCCGGCGACGGTGACATTTTCTGGTAACCCCTAAAAAGTGTGAAAAATGAAAATTTTCAGATATGGACAAATCGCGTGTGATCATTTCATCTGCGAAGACAGATCATTGATCGGGAATCGATTGGTCCACGAAAATGTGATCACAAGCTTGGTTATGCATAGGAAAATTTTGAGACCTTAACATCCGACCATTAAAAATGTGATTGAGAGGTAAATTCAGGTCAAATATAACTCCAAGTAACCATTGGTGATGAATTATCACAGAAATGACTAACCAATTATGAATAAATTGATAGGAGATCCCATCTGGCTATCCAATATTCGATTAACGAATATCAAAGGTCAGGAAAGGATATTAGACCATGAATTATGGCTAAAAGCATTGAATTATGAAATAACTTACCTAAAATGTTGGAAATTGAAACTTCTAAAGGTACGCGCTTGATCTAGACTATCAATGTAAGACCAATGGTGCTAATCCAATTGGATAGCGACCAATTGGTGTGCAAATCCTTGATCTAGATATATGAGTGTTGATTGTTTTACCGCAAGTGCACGAGCTATTGTAGGGTAGCTTATGCAAGTACGGGTCGATCCCACGAGGACTTGATTTAGAATGGAGTTTTCAATAAAATCTAATTATTTAAAATTAAAAATAAATCACTCGCAATTACTAGAATTATTAAAATGAGAATCAATGTTCAGATCTAATAAACTTCTCAAAAATACAGAATTTTCAGTTCTTAAAGAAAACAAACAAAATCAAATAATGAGAAAAAACTACTTCCCTAGATCAATTTTCATCAAAATCTTCACTTCTGGTCTTCTAAAAGCTGATCCTCCTTTACAGATTCTTCAAAATGGTCAAGATGTGGGCTACATTGTGATTTCAAGATTTGGACGGCTCAGATTGATTTTTGGATTTCAGATCTAAGATCAGAAGCGTTGGTTATGTCTAGGGATGTCCTAAGAATGAACCTGTAAAATTAATTTGAATTCCGTTAAGAAACAAAGGAGAAATCGAGGATTTTGTTTTGATTAAGGCTAAACCGTTAAGAGGTTAGGCCTTGATTGATCTGTCTCAGATTGGACAGTTCTTGGATAAGCAATATGCAGATAAAACAAAACCGGAATAAAGCAGGACACAGATCGAATTAACAGGAAAGAACAGATTTGTAATTTCTGTTAAAGAGAGGGCAAAATAGGAATTTTTCTTGAATTTTTGTTTTAAATGAAAACCAGCAAAAACTCGACGATGGAGACGGAGATAGAGGGGGAAGAAGATGCAGGGAAGGAGGGGATGGGGAGAAGAGAGGAGAGGAGAGAAATTAGGGGAAAACCCAAGTTTTCTCCTATGGCAAAGGGAGAGACGATGGAGAACAAGAGGGAGGAGGAAGAAAGGAGGGAGAGAGGGGAAGTGGGCTGACCGGTGCTGCTAGGCAGTGCCGGTGATGGAGAGATCGAAGATCATTGGGTTGAGTAGTGCGGTGCCAGCTTGTCTGATGGTGATGGGGCAGTGGATCAGGCAGTAATGTCGGCTTCTCCTGGCAGCTCCAGTGGTGGGTTGCGACTGGTGTTAGGCAGCTAGAGATGGAGAGAGGGTTGCGGGTGATTTGGGCGGTAAAGATGAAGTAGATATGGGGAGGAGAAAGAGGACAACTCCGGTGCGGACAGTGATGCCGACCAACGTAGTGACATAGAGGTTCAGGTGGTGGTGTTAACGAGAGAAAAAGGAACTTGAGGAGGAGGAAGAAAGGAGCTGATGATAAGATGGTGCGTGTTGGGTTGGTGCGAGGAAATGGAGAACAAAGGGAGAAACGGGGGGTGACTAAGGCATGGCAGAGGAGGAGAGGTGTTGGGACGACACAGAGAGACGGGAAGAAGAAGGAGAGTGAGTGGGGGAGGAGTGCACAAGCTGAAATTTATTGTTACCAGATGAATTGAGAATGGATGAGAAGTGAGAATGAGATAAAGAAAGAAGAAGAAGAAAGAACGATATGAACAGAAGAAGAGAGGCTACCAGCGATGAGAGAGGCTTGACACAAGAAGAAATACGATGAAAACAGATGAAGAAACAACTAAAAGAACAAGAAGAAAACCCGATGAAAGGAAAAGCAAAGCAAAGAAAAAACAATAATCTGATAAAGAGAAACTGGAAAACAAAAACAAGGCGAAAGGGAGATGGACTTCTTCCCTCTGATTCCAGCCCAAAGGGAGATTTTGAAGAGAGAGAGAGAGAGAGAGAGAGAGAGAGAGAGAGAGAGAGAGAGAGAGAGAGAGAGAGATGGGTCTGGTTGGGAAAGAAGAGGAAGATGGGAAGAGAGAAAGAGAGGAGAAAAATACATTGAGAAGGGAGAGGGAGTAGAAGGTGGGAAGAAGAGAGTGGAGAGAGTTAGGTTTTGCACGTGAAGATGGGCCCAAGAGCCTAGAGGAGAAGAAAAAAATATAAGAAGAGAGCGTTGGGTACGTTTGGGAAAGAGAGGAAGGGAAAAAGAAAAGGAAAGAAGGAAAAAGAAAGAAACAAAGAAAGAAAGGGAAAGAAGGAAAGAAGGAAAAAGGAAAAGGAAAGAAAGAAAAGAGAAAAAGGAAGGGAAAAAGGAAAAGGAGGAAAAATAAAAAAATAAAAAAAATAAAAAGAAAAGGAAAGAAAGAAGTGGGGGAAAGGGTTCCCTTTTTCTCCATGATTCTAAATTTAGCTACATTGTCTTCTAGAAAACTATCACATCCATCTTCATGGGTGATCTGGTCCATCCATTGCCCTTTAAGATGATTTGCACCGTTATCTTTTAATCACAGCCGTCCGTGCGTCCTTTGGTTGATCTGCAAAAGAAAAGACTAAATTAGAATCATCTGAATCGTACATTAGTCATCTAATGAGCTCTAATGATCATCTGACCGTTGATTTTAACAAATTAAGGTTTGGATGGTCAATTGGATTTATATTCAAAATCAAGCTAAGTTTTGTAAAATTGTACGGTTAGATGATTTAATTAAACGCTAAATTAGGGGTATTTTGACCAAAATTGAACACTTAACAATGAGGTTAGATTAAGAACATGGTAAATGTAGAACTAGAAGTGATTATAGAAAATGGCATGAAATTCTGAAATTTACTTAGAACTTGTATTTGTTGCAGAGGTTTAAGAGCAGTGTGAATGGTTCTAGCCGTAGAACTTTGAGTTGTACTTTGAGAGTAGGTAAGGACCCTGAACCCTTGCACTCCTTAAATTCTTGTTGATCTATTTTCTTAAAATTGACCTTATGCATGTGTAGAATGAATATTTTGTCACCTTGGTTGAATGGATGATAGAAATTGTAATTTCTTATTGAAATGGTCATGTTATAGTCTGATTTACTATGCTTAACTGTTATAATGATGCAAACTGTTATAAAATGGTCAAGCCCAAGATAGTAAGCCTTGAGGGCCGCCTGGGAAGCTATAATGACGCCTTTCAAGATGGTAAACCCTGAGGGAAAGGGCTACCTGGGCGCTTGCGACTAAGGTGAAGCCACCCAATATGGTAAATCCTAAGGAATGGACTGTCAAGTATTGAGCCTCCCAAGATGGTAAACCCTGAGGGAAATGGCTGCCTGATTCTTTGGAATAATGGTGGAGCCGCCCAAGATGGTAAACCCTAAGGGATGAGCTATCAGGTATTAAGCCTCCCAAGATGGTAATTCCTGAGGGAAAGGGCTGCCTGGTCTTTTGGGATCACGGTGGAGCCACTCAAGATGTCAAACCCTGAGGGATGAGCTGGCATATTGAGTTACCCAAGATGGTAAACCCTGAGGGAAAGGGCTGCCTGGTTGATTTCGACTAAGGTGAAGCCACCCAAGATGGTAAATCCTGAGGGAACCTGACTTTGGCGTTGCCCAAGATGGTAACTCTTGAGGGTCTAGCTGCCTTGATGATGATACTCATAGTGAGCCGCCCAAGATGGTAATCCATGAGGGAGATGACTATTGGATCCTGGTGTAATGCTAGGCATGTTTAATATCACTGAGGAAAATCATTAATGAGTATGCAGCTTTGTTGGATGTAACGCTTATGAATTGCATTTATCTTTGGAATGAGGTTCATGACTTGGTCACTTATCTATTGAATGTCCTGTGGTTGGACACAAATGGGAAATCCTTATGGGGTGTGCTTGTTTGCATGCAATGACTGTTGCGTCATATTTGAATTTGGGGAAAAACTGTAATTCTGCTCTAATACCCATAGGCTTTACTTGATAGCACATGCTAACTACGTTATATATGACTAGTTAAAATGGAAATGAATGCTCATGTTATATTGAATGTGTTTTTAAACGTAGCAACGAGAATGTCTGGATATGCATGGGTTTAGTTATTTTCCCTTACTGGGCTTCGCAAATTTCACCGTATTATTTTGCATGTGTACTACCAAGCTGAGAAGAGAAAGGGGGTTGAGTGAAATGAAGAAAGCTTGATTGAAGATGTAACATTTTGAATTGTATATATATGTATATATGTGCTGACACTGAATACGAGTCATATCTCATTTTTACCATGATCCTTATGCATCTTATGGGTTTTATTTTCTTTGATAGGGCATATATGAGACCCACTTAAACTCTTGGTTGGTAAGCAGGTGTTAGTAATGTATCATGATAGATAGTATGGAGACGGAGTCTCCCTTAAAGGATTTATAATTGTTGTGTTGTCTATCAGGTGAACTGCATAGCATGCGTTAAATGCATAAGTCTGAAAAACAGGGGAGACTCTGCCGAAATTTCGGTAGGACTCGGTTGTTAAAGGAGAAAAATATTTTACTAGTAAACTGTGACTTGCACAGGACAAGAGCACCTAGCTCTCTCAACACTTCCGATGTGATATAAATTATGAAAAAAAGAAGAAGCAAGGCCACGTAGGCCTAGCTCGGCCAATCGTTAGGTTTGATTAAGCCTAATTGTGGCCCCGGGGATTGGGGTCTTGACAGATAAAATAGATTTTGATGCGTCATTCTTTAATAAAAGTCAAAATGAGTGTGTATAAATGAGATTTGAAGGATATATTAGAATTGATTGGAAACACTAGATTTTTATGAATGCATAAATGTTGTATAACATTCATATCATACTTATGATATGATATTTAATTGTTTGCACTACTTAATTTATGCCAATAATGTTGTCGTAGTTTTCAAATGGCTGGTTTATATATTTTCCTATTGAGTTGTCATACTCACCCCTACAAAACATTTCAAGTGAAGCGCAAGAGGATTAAGCAATCGACTTGACCAAAGTAACTAAGGAGAATAAGAAGAGAAGTATGGATAAGTAGTTAGTTAGACATTTTATTTATCATCTTTCATTTTGAAATAATGAACACTTGAGGATGAATGTAATAAGATAGGCGACATTGATATATTTAATCTAAACCTTAATTTGAACCTAAATTACTTATTGTTTGGGCTGTGACCAGGGGATCCTGTAATGGTATGTTTTATTTCTGTTATTATATGTGAAGGTTTTAATGTAACACCAGGATGAAGGTGGAATTGAGAAAAATAAGTGTGTAATATTTATTTCAAAAAAAAATCCTGTAGGAAAGTTTTAATTTTCAAATTTTATTTCAAAAATTCTTTTCAAAAAACCCAGGTCACCATGTATATAGAGATTAAGGATTGGAGCAAAACAAGGTTTTAATGTGACACCAGGTTGAAGGTGGAATTGAGAAAAATAAGTACGTGATATATATTTCAAAAAAAAAAATCCTGCAGGAAAGTTTTAATTTTTATTTCAAAATTTCTTTTCAAAAAACCCGGGTCACCACGTATATAGAGATTAAGGATTGGAGCAAAACAAGGGAGGGAAGATCGATGTGTATCCATTTTGCTCCTCTGGAGTTTTTGGAGCAGAAAACGAAGGCTATCCAGTTCCATGTTCACCAATTAGCGATGTGAAAGAGGCAACTACTGTATGTAGTGTCTTTTTCTTCTCCTTTTTTAAGCACGAAAACCATGGTTAAGGGGCAATTACTGAGAATTTCAGAACACGCCCGAACTCAGTATTAAAGTAGTTAAGGGGCTGGGAACATTGACAACTATTAGTATCTTCAGAAATTTCAACCCACCTATTGGTCCTTACAGGACTCACTTAGAACGAGGCAGCTTAGGAGTAGACGATCATGGGTGTTGGATAGTGTACTTTGCCTCTACAGTTTATTTTTGGAAGATTCAAGCCATTCATCGTGTTCGGGTATAGAAATTAGATAACCATTGACAAATCAGTGCATTTGGATGATTTGAACCACTAGTTTAATTTCTTTCGCTCTAGCCCACATTGCTTGATTTAATTTGCTCATCTAATTGCTCTAGATATTTAAAAAAAGAAGAAAAAAAAAAAGCATGTAAAATGGCTATGGTTGGGGTTGTGGAATTTAGACAGTTGCTTCTTCTAAGTTTCTTAATCATGATTCATAAGTATTACTTCTTTAGATGTTAGAATCGGTCAACCCACATGCTCCTTTTATGTACAAAACATCATATGAGCTATTCAGATCATGCAAATGTGAGCTCCACAAAATGTGGTATAGTTGAATCCTCTGTCTAGGGCTGTGTAGCTTTCCTATAATTATTTTCATTTACTTTGTAATTTTCCTAATTCTTTCATCCTCCATACTATAATATTTTTCTTCTTTCCATTAATTCCCAATGTTGACAGTGAAATGCTCTTACAAACGTGAGAAGCACCTAATGTAAAATAGGTGAAGCCATAATTTAGATGGTCTGATTTGTTCATCATGTTCGACATGTCTTAAATTGGTTATTTACCAAAATTTATGACCGTTGGATGATTTTTTGCTTTTAAATTATATATTATTTTTTATAAAGGATTAGTATTTAAAAGCCTTTTATGGACATGAATTTTGGTACACAACCAAAATAGGGTAGGCCAAAATCATCCTAATGGTCATAAATTTTAGATGTGTACTACTCATCTTGGTACACTACCAAAATTTATTAGTAAGTTATCTAAATGGTTCCCATTTTGCCTGCATACCAAAATTCATGCCCCTTAGAGGCTCTAGATTCTAGAACTTTAATATACCTATATATTATTTAAAAATATAAAAAAAGCATGGCTAAAACATGCAATGGTCATAATTTTTGGTAGATAATCAATCCAAGGCATGTCAAACATGATGAATGAATCAGATCACAAGTGTTTTGTGTCATTTTCCTTTCTCCTTAACATCACTTTCTGTAGCAGTGATCAACAACTAACAATGTCTAAAATTAAGGTTAGATTGTTAAGAATAGTTGAATTCAAGGGTTTTTAAACAAACTTTTGAGTATTAATCATTAATAGTATGTATATATATATATATATATATATGAAGTTTTTTATGTTAAAAAAGGAAAAAAAATTTGCTTTTAGCCAGCAGAATATATGAAGTTTTTTATGTTAAAAAAGGAAAAAAAATTTGCTTTTAGCCAGGAGCTAACTACAGACAGCTACTTGGACGACCAGGGAGTCTGATTTCAATCTTTTAGAACCAGGATTTAGCAAGTAGTTACATCACATGGAAGACTTACCACTAGCCTTGTAAGGTAGTTGCTTGCATGTCCATAAAGTTCTATGACATCTGATTCTATAAAACTAATAAAGCCACGCTCACATATGGATGTTACTTTCTGGCATTCACAGTGATAATATTTCATAGAACTTAGATAGGATAGAGATTAAATTTAATGCTCCCTTAATGTTATTAGTTTTTTTAATAATAAAAAATTAGGATCATCTTCTTCTTTTTTCTTTTTTCTTTTTTCAAAGACGAAAAATATGTATTAAAATCATCTAAATGCATTAATTTTTTATGGGTTACTTAACTTCTTCAATCTGAAAATGATCAAAGGATTAGATCTTTCAAAAGAAATTCTCTATGACAACACCTTCAAGAAAGCCTGTACTCTTTAAGGTTACCTGGAAGAGAAGTTAAGAGAGTGGGCAGCACATTAATTTTCAATTTTCTCCACTTCTTGATTTTGTTTTATCTAAAATAGTCTTCTAACTTTGTGGGGAGGAACGGTAGCATAGTGCAAGAACCTATATTATTGCTCTCTCTTGCATGATGGCCCCACAATTGGTTGATGAGATATGTTCATTTGATTGCTCCAATATTGGATGCCTCTACTTTGGAAACAGTGAGGATAGGATGAACCTTGAGTTTAGTAATTTGAGAAATAACGACAGTCCCCAAATATGCACGAAGTTGATTTCCTCCTAAAAGGGTAGTCCCTGTGCAAGAAGCTCTCTCATATACAGGGTCCCGGTAAGGGACGGACCACAAGGGTCAATAGTACCATCAAGAAAAGGATTGCTAAATGCATTAGTTATCTTTGTTGCTAGTAAAACAGTGCTAAGAATGCATATTTATTGGTGTGAATAATTAACTTAGGCTCTTCCTTATGTAGAAATGGATCATTGTATGCTTCAAATATAAGAAGTTTGTTGACTTCTTCATAGAGCAGATCATCTTGAACATCTTCCTCTTTGACATAGTCATCAAAGGTAGGTTCATCAACAAAGTGAAAATCTCCTCCATTGATGTCAACATGCAATTCTTTTCTTAAGAGATTCTCATTCTCTTCATGCTCATCATATGAATATGAGAATTTTTATCACACTGTTGACTTAGTGAATCAAACACATTGATAAGATATTTGTCAAAGTTAGGTCTTTCATCATCTTGATGATCCATCTACTTTATATGTGTCACAGGAATAACATCAAAGACAATGAGGATATCTTGATTTGAATCACCACAAAATACAAGGTAGGCAAAATATGAAACACATGAGAAGCATGTTGATGCTTTGATACCTGCGGTTATGATCCTTGATAAGTTGATTCAATTTAAGGAGGCAGGACCTCCACTCTTTATCAATTCAAGAAGAACCAAACTCCAGGTGAAAGGCAATTTGTATTCTCTGCTAGCCAAATGACAATTACATATATTTTTAGACTTTTCTAGATAACACCAAGGCGGCGTCTAGAACTATCTTGGTAATCAATGAAATTGAGAGTTTCCCTTGTTTAACCAAAAGTATTAACTTACTGAGGAAAATCCAAGACATTCTCACCCCGAGTGGATTTCCATTCTGGAGAGCATTCCAATAGAACAAAAAACATGATGGGCTCACTTTTCCTTTTCCAAAGTGATCCAGGCCGTTCATTCATGTGGCCCATGCCAAACATTTTATTAAGTGGATGCCTCTAAAACCTTGAATGAAAATACTCTCAACAATGACAAAGCCTTGGAAACAAAGGGTCAGAAACATCGAGAGACAGAGAGAGAGAGCTGATTAAGTTTGTTGATGTATAAATGATGTGGTAGCAGCTGATTAGGGCGGTTGTTTAGACAAAGAAACAAAGCCGAAAGTCACACCAAAACAATGATGCTTCTTCCCTGCACATGTGAGCGCGTCAAGAGATTGAAGACTGGATGATTTTGTAGGTCATGCAACTGACATATTTTCGTCTCGATTCCTCTCCTTTTAGTGGCATCCACCGATTGGCTTACCTTGTTAATGACCAAAGCGAGCAATTAGTTTGACATTTAGGAAGGCAATGAAAAAGGCGAATGTGTTGAATAGCTGGTAAGATTGGTCGTTGCCACAACCATTGGACCATTTGTCCCTCTTGTCTAGAGTTGAAACTACCGCAAGGGTGCGAAAAAGGTGCGAGTAGTTTACCACTTTCAGAGAATTATTGGGTTGATTGGAAAATAACGGTATTTATAAAAGAGAGCTGATAAGGGAAAGGAGGAAAAGGCAAACCCACTAGTCCACATTCTCACCCCGAATTCCAATTTTCCAGAATTCAGGGATGTCTCCTAAAAGCAAATCACCTTCAGATTTCTTTCTCTTCTTTCTGGTTTAGTAACCCATTCTAATGCATTGACTTCTCCAGGATGTTCATAAGTATTTTCCTTTGTTTGGTGTCCTAGCTACTCTATCTTTGCTTGGCTGAGAACTGTATATGATGAATTACCACTGCTTTGGCAATCCCCTTTTCTTCTGTAAAGACTTCACAGAGGGAACCATGTTCAAACTTAAGCATAAAATTCTCCATAGATTTGATGGGACTCTTCAATTGTTTTTAGGGAAAAATATAGTCACGAACCACTAGTTTTGAGTCTTTGAAAAAACTGATTTCTAATTTTCAATTCAAAGAAGCATAGGCTGAGAACATCCAAAGAGCATGAAATTTGGTATGTAGCCTCTCTAAACCATTCCCAACATGATGAATGGCTTTGTCTACAAAAAATTAGCACTATATATGAGAGAATAGAGTATCAAATGCTCATCAGTGTCTACACTTCTCTTAAAACATAGACACGCATAAGCTACTCCTATCGGAACTCAAACATTTGCTTAAATTTGCCAATTGAAGAAAGGGCAGAAGTGCTCCACCTTTCCCCTTCCATGCATACAAATTTCTACGGGTACATCCTTGTGACCCATGATATATGTTTTACCATAAAAGTTTAGAGGGTATATGGTATGCAATTATTCCATTAGCTTATGCATCATGTTTTCTACAATTAAAACAGTTGATTTAATGTAAAATCTAGATTATCAATTTTCTGTTACCTGCTAATAAAATTGCACTATTGTCTTGATTCTTCTAGGTGACCTGGAGGAGACAAAAATGAAGAGAGTTGCCGAAAAAAGCTGTTTAGCAATGCATCATATGCTCATAATATCTCATATTGGTTTTCTTGAGATGGAAGTCATATTTCTTCTTGGCATCATTCCTTTTCAAGTCTTTTCATGCAAGTAATTGTCTATTTTCATTGTTTTCTGTTTTAGCTAATCCGATAGTTTTCTATTATCTTTCTACTTTGAGTTGTATTTCATCTTGTCATCCAGTGGATAAACTTATAATCAGAACTCTCCCTTGAGGTGCATCTATAGGAGGTGGAGGTGGAAATTAGTGAGAAAAACTTATGGAACAGCTCATATTTTGGATTTCTCTTTATTGGCATTTCAAAAAGAATTTGTAAAAAGTTAGAAACTTTTAGGGAATTGACTTTCCACTCTGTTATAGTTTTGTAATTTGTTAGATCTTTCATCTTCATCAGTTCTATAACAATTTGACTTCTGGATCTGTCAAAAGAAGAATGAGTCCAATGCTTGAACGAGGATAACAAAGAGACGCATGACTGCTAGGAGATTAAATGGCAGCATTTATGCAGAAGGAAGTGAAAAATAAGTAGAAAAACAGCATATGATTTAAATTCAACTAAGTTTTTGTCATTAAAGATCAGGATCATCAGAAAATGCAAAACAAGGGAACAAACAGTCTCCCAAAGAAGCTTCAGTTTTGGTTTGAGCATTTAACCAAGTTCATTAAGTGCCTTGTCTCACAACCAAATAGCTGAAGGTTTAATGCACTCATCATTGAGATCCAAAAAGAGAAGCTTCTGTTCAACAATTGTCACAGAAGATAAAATATGTTTCTGAACATGAATATATCACATAATCATCCACCTAAAAGGGAAACTTCAAATTGTGAACTGAGGCTCCCATCCTAGCTACCAATGCAATTGAGTCACAGAATGAAGCAGAACAAAAGGCTAACCATTGAGCTTCATTCAGAAAATAACATTTACGAGCTCTTGAATTTGAAGCCTGCAAGTTGTGAGGTCTTTAGATCCTTAATCTGTCATTTGAACCTACAGTCGGTGGCTCCCGGAAAGAAGACGTTGGATGATTCTTGAACATATAGAATGTTGCTTTACAGAAGTATTTAAGGCATCAAACATATTGGAGTACTCTTGTTCGAAGTTATATCCCCATGGTGATCCCCATGGGAGACAATACAAGGGTGTTAGAAAAGGTTAAAGAAGACATCGAAAACATGGTTTGTTCTTCCATGGTACACTGCTCTTGGCCAGGAGTGGTTGTCGAAACTCCTGTTAGATGATCCAAAATGAAACTTGCAGCTGTAATTATAAATTTCTTTGTTAAAGAATAATGTTTATAAAGATAAGTGATGCTTTATCCACTTCAGGTTTATAAGTGAAGCAACTTTTCAGCAATATTAGACCCTCAAGTTACAGCTCTTTCTCATATAAAGATATCTCCAAGATATGCCAATGAAGCTTTAAATTTTCCTTCCCAAATTAATGGGGAGTGGAAGATTTGATGAGGGAGAATATATGCAGGCAACCATACTAATAAGATACTTACCACAAAGAATAGGAAAAGAGAGGTGGAAGCAAGAATTTGAGGTTGGATTTTCAGAATGTCTAGCATAGTTTTGACTGGAAAAAGGGAATTGCAGTAGAGATAACTATTAGGAGAAGGGAATACCTACAACCTAAAAAGGCCAGCCAGCACAACCCTAATAATCTGTGATTGCACTTATCCAGTGATACTGATTTTGCAACTGCAGCCTCAAGGTAAAAGACACAGATCACGAATAATTATATACATGTTCTAAGGCTACAGAAGCAGGAAAGACAATCACTATCTGGGAATAACCCAGTCAAAGATTGTTATCCTGGCACCAAACAGCCCTAAAAGAGGCAGAGTGAAGATGTTAATAAAAAGAATTCATAGGGCTATATGTTATAAGCACTAATCACATAGCAGAAGGGGAGCCTTGGCACAATGGTAAAAATTGTCGTCATGTGACCTTGAGGTCACGGGTTCAAGGCGTGAAATCAGCCTCTTGCAAAAATGCAAGGTAAGGCTGCCTACTTTAGGCCATTGTGGCCCACCTCTTCCCCGGACCCCGCATAGGTGGGAGCTTTGTGCACCAGGGCTGCCCTTTACTAACCACGTAGCAGAAAACCCCTCAGAATTCAACCACATTAACTAACAAAACAAGGAAAACATTGTCAGGAGAAAGGTCTCCTGCAACCAGTATACACAGACCATACTGAAAGAAGTATAGATGCAACTTCAACTTATAGCCCATACATGCAATACAGACATGCTGAGCAGGCCAAAGAAATAGGGATCTCGATAACATGGCAACAATATCAGAGATGTCCTGATATTCAGAATAAATATCCAGTAAGTGTCTCCAAGATGGCAATAACTTACAAGGTGGATATGAGCAGGAAAAGTATTAGTGGCGCTCACTCTGTTCAATTATCATTCCCATCTTAACAGACACATTACACAGACCAAAACTGAAACTTACAAAGATGTATAGCTGCGACTTCAACTAATAGCCCATTTGCACAATATGCAATACCAATGCCAAGAAGACCAAACGAATAGGAATCCCAATAACATGACAACAACATGAGACATATGCCTATACTCAAAATGAGTATCTAATAAGTATGTCCAAGATGGCAATAAATTAGGACGTGGATACAGGCTAAAAGGGTATAAGTGGCGCTCACTCTGTTTAGTGATCAAATACGTATATCATGTAGGTGCACATGGATGAGCAGTGCAACCAGTTTCACACATACTTAAGAAGTCCAATCCTTTGATTTGTTGACCTTTAAACCGATCACTAAAAGAGAATAAAGGAACAGTTAGCATTCATCAGCAAAACATCCCCAAATCAAAGGCTTAGACTCAGGATTTTCTATGACTAATCCAAAGCACAACTACCAGACAATAGTTTGGAGCACTGAAAATACGGGTAGCAGTTACATATTTTCCTGCTCATATTGACCAAGTGAAAATATGTGTGTCCATCCTAACGAGACGATTTGCTCCAATTATCCATTTGGGTCTTGAATTGTCTCAACACACAGGCTTCTTAGTTCTCCATGCAGGGGTCCGATTGTTTTGTCCCCTTCATACTTAGTGACCAGTCAAATACATCTTTTGGAGAGTTAGACAAGTTCAGTGACACAGTCCTACATCATAAAGATAAGCAAACCAGATTAAAGAGACTTCACTAATCAAAGAAAACACTAAGTACAATGAGCAGGTCCCTCATAGTATAGATAATCCCATGTCAGCATATGTGAAGGTTTCCTCGTACCAGAAAATTGTTAATTATTTATACATTTGCCTCAAGTATCTTAAGTTGCCAAACAAGTCATAAAAGAATCCAGAAAATCAATGAAAGAATCTCTTTTGGTCATAGAATTAATAGCAAAGATATCCCTGTAGGATAAGAGAAGTCCTCTGTGTGAACCAGAAGAGAGAGGTTTCAACATTTGAGGCTTCTAGTACCTGAAGACACTCTTCTTGAAAATTGTATAATCTCTGCTCAGGGGAATTCTCTTCCAGCAAGGGTATGGAAGAACTATGACGGAGAAAAATAATTCGGCAGCCGCTCCAATTTAGCTATTAGACAAAAGAACAGGTAGTCCTGGCTCATGTAAATCAAGACACCTTGATATTGTATGATTCCAATACAGGCAATGCAGCTTTATAGAGCCCTTTTTTGAATAAAATTCCAAAATGTAGAGTTCAATTGCTACAAACATACAGAATTAGAGCCAAAATTAGAAATCTAAGACCACTTTGGACCAGAAGAATCACTCCATAGAATAAAAAAACACATGTGAGTATCAAGACACACAAACACACACACACACATGAAGAGATAGTAAAAAGTTACCACTAGTTAAGATAGTAGAATGGCAACTCAGATGAGTATAAAAGGGCAGCCCCGGTGCACGAAGCTCCCGCCTATGCGGAGTCTGGGGAAGGGGCGGGCCACAATGGCCTAAAGTAGGCAGCCTTACCTTGCATTTTTGCAAGAGGCTGATTTCATGCCTTGAATCCGTGACCTCAAGGTCACATGACGACAACTTTTACCGTTATGCCAAGGCTCCCCTTCAGCAACTCAGATGAGTATAAAACATCCTAATGTAACAATTCCTGAATATGCCATAACCATACTTATTTGACAGAAAAATGGAATCTCAATAGAGATGCCAAATACCAAATAATATGCTATTAACCAAATTAGCTTGATAGAGGTTCAGCAGGTCAATAGTATCTGAGGTATGTTGAATTTATATGGGAAGACAGAAGCTTGTTCCTATCATGGTATATTCTTAAATGATAAATATTTTGCAGGAAAGCATTAAAATGATAACTTATTGCTGTCACCATGATAAAACAATTCTGAACCTGCAGCCCACATTTATCAAGCAACTTCTCAGAAATTTTGTTTTGCATTATCATCTAAACTATAGAAAGAGAAAGCTGTTAAATTCTGCATTTGAAAATTCGTTTTTACAAGCTAAAACAGTCATCTTGCTGAAGTAAAAAGGAACAATTGTACTGCTAAGATCTTTGTAAACAGGTTGATTGGGAGTCACGTGCCTAATGAATGGTTGAAACTCTGTACGTACATTGGGAATGTGTGAGATCTTGGGCCAAAATTGGCCTCCTCTTCTACATAGTTCCTTTAGTTGAGGACATTTTGTGATATCAAGAACTTGAAGGGTGGCTGGAAGCCCATCCTCTGGCAAGGAAAAGAGTTGAGGACAGTCATCAATAACCAATTTTCTCAGGCATTTCAAGTCCTTCATCCCACTGGGGAGGGATCTCAGATTATGGCAATTAAAGAATGAAAGTGAACAGAGACTGCTGGGCAGTGCCTCCTCTGGGAAGGATGGGAGTTGAGTAGTGAGGCACAATTTCTGCAGGTAATGGAGATTTTGAAGACCCTGTATAGGCATGGACAGGAGGGAACGACAACTGTATTCGTGAATCTTGAAAGATTTAAGAGTGATAGGAAGCTTTTCCTCCATGCTTCCCATTGACTGCACGTTTGAGCAATCACAAATCCTGAAATATTCAAGAGAAACAAGGTTTTCCAACTTGACCTCCTTCGGCCAATACACCAGCTCGAAACAATTAGAAATTTCCAAACTTTTAAGTGTGCATAGGGTGTTGGGTTGATGCATTGAGCTCAATAGCATCACACTACAGTAGTTCAGCTTCAGTTCTTGAAGAGGTGAAAGCAAGCGGAATTCTCGCAGCTTTGGACAATTTGATACATTAAGTTCTCTGAGGCAGGGCATGTCACCTTCCACAGCACCACACCATTTCTTTAAATTAGGCATGTTTGCCACATGAAGCTCCTCCAAGAAAGGAAATCCATTCTTAACCCTATCTGAACCACCAAAAAGCTCATCCCCAATATGTCTTAGTTCTGGCATTGTTTCTATCTTTAGCACTCTGAGAAAAGGTAGCTGCCCAAGGGGTGGTAGGAACTTGCAAGTCCAACAAGCAATGAGGTGAAGAGTTGTTAAACTAAAGAGGCAGAAATATTTCTCCATCATCATCCAGCTTGGGAATGTTTTGCCACAATAATCCCATATTTTCAGTTTCTTTATCCTGGTGTTTGGCTGGAGGCTTTCAAGTACCTCCTCTTTTACCCTTGTATCTGAAGAACTATTATCACTGTCACAACTCCATTTAAGCTTCAACATTTCAAGATTTTCTTTTCCCTTCAAATTTGCTTCCTTTGTTTCCTTCTTACTTCTCACATTCCCCAGCTTTGAAATGCAGAACTTTCCTCTTAGATTGTTCAAATTCTTTAACACTCGTATTCCACATTCACTTTCCTTGTCCACTTCAAATTCATGCAATGTCTGGAGACTCTTTAACTCACCAATTCCTGGTGACAGACAAACCGAATGGTTCAATCCCAGATGTTGTAGTCTTTTAAGGTTCCTAATGTTATTAGGTAATACACCAAGCGCCATGCAATAGTTCAGATTTAATGTCTGTAGATTGTACAGGGTACCTATTGATTCAGGCAAGTTTTTAATCCAACTGTGAGAAAGGTCAAGGTATCTCAAATGTTTTAGATTGCTAAAGAAATCATCAGGCAATTCAGAACCATAAATGGGCAATGTCAGCACCCTTAAGCACCGAAATTTCAAAAAGAAATCACGGGGGGCTAGATTAAATTTTTCTTTGAAGGGAGATACTACATGCAGAAAGGTTCGTAATCTCTTAGATTCATGAAGGACAACAGGAGCCCATTCACTTACTGTTCTGCTGGTCTATGAATGACAAATGGCGAACATTTTTGAGGCTTACCTCGTCCATACCTGTTTCCATTCTAAAACATTGGTCACCTGAAATGAATTCTGCCAAGTCGTGCATCATGTCATGCATCTTAAACATTGATTTCTTGTGCCTCTTAAATCTCAACCTGTTGTGTGGAGAACGCTGAAAGAAAGACATACACATTAAACTGTCAAAGTACTCAGAGCCGACATCTTTTGATGACTTTCTTCCTTCAGGCTCAATAAATCCTTCGGCAATCCATAGTTGGACAAGATTGTCCTTGTCAAACTCATAATCCTTGGGAAAAATAGAGAAGAATGCAAAACATTGCTTTAGAATTGGAAAAATATTATTTTTAGCCTCAGATAATTCTCAAATTTCACTTTTTAGTATGCCATTCCACTTGTTCTCATTTGTATCAGAGCACAAGAGACCTCCAACTGTTTCTACAGCCAGGGGCAGGCCCTTGCACTTCCTTATGATCTCTTTACCAATTTCTTCCAAGTTTGGAGGTATATCTGAAATTCCCAATGCAAATGCCTGTCTACAGAACAATAACCAACAATCTTTCTCGGGTAAACACTTCAAATGATAGGCAGGACCAGTGCCCATGATTCTTGAGACTGTTAGACTCCGTGTGGTTACTAGAATTCTACTTCCTTTTGCTCCAAAATTGAGAGGTGCTCGTAACCTCTGCCAATCACTATGATTCTCGTTCCATACATCATCGAAGACAATTAAGAATCTCTTCCCAGTAATCAATTCCTTTAGATTACCTTGAATTGGATCCATTCCATTGAGATCACAAGTTCTCTTTGTTACTGATTCTATAATTTCTCTTGTCACTTTCCTAACATCAAATTCATCAGAGACACAGACGTATGCTTGAATTTGAAAATGCTCCTCTACTCTCTTATCATTGTACACAACTTGAGCTAGAGTTGTCTTTCCAAGGCCCCCCATGGCGACTATTGGGATAACATGAACATCCTTAGAGGATGCAGAGTCATCAGATGCCAACAACATTCTTATTATCTCCTCTTTATCGTCATCCCGACCGAGAACATTTGATTCAACTGTTAAGGAGCCACTCCGTGGTAGTCTTCTTATTTCATGGCGCTTGCCTACATCTCCTTCTCTAAGATGGAGGTTATTCCTCTTCTCCGCAATCTGATCTAGTCTTTCCCAGATTTCTTTTCTCTGATATGCCATCTCATGCCGAAATAAAATCAAGTTTGAACCAAAGCAAGGAAAGCAGAGTTTACGTACCTTCTTGTCCTTGTTGGCTTCAATTCTGCCTTCCACTTTTAATCGGAGAGCTTGGCTCACAAACTCATCCAACACATCGTCTGCATCATAAGCAGTATCCTTAAGCTCTTGCAGCCAAATTCTAGTTGCCATGCTGGTTACTTGCTTTTCTTCAGCATCTTCGAGCACTGCTTGAATTGTAGATAATGTGTTGGACAGGTCTTCCAGCTCTTCCTCGACACCCCATACTGATTTAATCTCTTGTATGGCTGCGTCCATCACTTTCTTGGCAATCACTTGAACGATGGGGGATATAAACACATCTGCCATACTCTCTCTGTATAGGAAAGATGAACCAAGGAAATTGAAGATCTGGGCTCTTTTGTGTTAGCACGGAGAAATGAATTAGTTAAACTCTCACCTTAACTTTTCCCAATAAAGGCACGACTCAGCTAGTGAATGGTGGTTGACTTCAGTGCATATCCTTTTACTCTGAACTCAGGCATGTTGTGCCTTAGGTGCTGTGCCCTTTGAACTCATGCATGTTGTGCTTTAGGTTCTCTGCCCTTTTACTCTGAACTCATGCATGTTTTGTTTTAGGTGCTCAGCCACAAGGGTTACGATGGTCCTGTTGCAGATGTCTGCTCATGTCGGGTCTCCTTTACGTTTTGATGGCAGGGTATCACCTGTTTGATGAGATTGAGCTGACAACACTCCACAGCAAGATGTGCTCTTCTTGTTAGAAATACTTTAGATTCTTGCATCGATGCGTGACCAACTTAGTGGTCTTGATTTTTCCCCGGGTTCTTTCTAGTAAGCCTCAATACCACTAATCGTGGCTTTGGCCTAAGTTTTTGGAGTGGATACGGCACTGAATTCTACACTAGTTCTTGTCCTCTTGTTTCTAATAATATTGAAAAAGCCTAAACTTTCTATCTCATAGAGTAGGCAAAACTGCCCACCATGTAAATCTTTGTGTTTACCTTTCTTACTGGCTTTATTTACTTTTCTTGCTCAGAAAATTTTTTGATATTACGCGGATCCCACCCACGCTTCCAACACAAAGTATGGGTGAAAGCCCTTGAATTGATCAGACGAAGAAAAAGAGGAAGATGACTACACTGTTGAAAAGAAAAGAAGTGTTAGTTGTGAGGTGCCAATAGCACTGGTCCCATGAAATCTTTAGAATTCCTTGATTGCAACGATGTACTACTTTGAGTCTATAAGATGCTGCCCTACCATTTAAAAGTACCGGGATTCTAAAAGTTATGCCCATTAGATACTTCTAAGAGACTAGTTTTTCAGTTGAAAAATTGAATACTTAGGATTTAAAAAGTCAAAACAAATAGCTAAAATTATCCAACAATAATGAATTTGGATGTCTAGCCAATCCAAGAGAGGTTGAACAATATGAATAAGTCAGATTATCCAAAAGTAGAATTAGCTAGACAGGGTTTTGAAGTGAGTCCCGAAGCTCAGTCTGGATATATCATTTTTCTATTTTAAAACCCAATAAACTAGTGAACTGAAGCTCAACTGATTAAGTTGACTCGTTAGCAAATTGAGCCAACTTGTTCACTGGCTGGCTCACTACATAAAATGTCAAGAGTAGAAGCTTATGAGCGTCTACTAGCATAGACTCTACCCCTAGAGGATAATTTTAGAAGATTCAAGCCATTCATCATGGTCGGGATACAAAAGTTAGGTGACCACGAGAAGTCAATGCATTTTGATGATTTGAACAATTAGTTTTGAGTCTTTGAAAAAATTGATGGTTCTGATTTTTAGCTCAGAGAAGCATACACTAATAGTATCCGAAGGACATGAAATTTAGTACATATCCTAAGCCATTTCTAAGATGAGGAATGGCTTAGATCTTCAAAAAATCATCATATATACTATCAAAGTCTACAATTACGGGGACACAAAATATCAAAATGGTTGCAAAGATTCTGGCATAAAACCTCTTAGACAGCATGATGTATGTGGTCACACCAAATTATGGAAGCAGTGACGTCAGTCAAAGATATGGATACAAGTCAACATGCTGTGAAAGGAAAAATACATGTCAATATTTTGCTTCAGTTGACGGCTAAACTAAATCTCCACGTAAAGAGCTTATGCGAAACCTCTACATTTTACATTAAGAGGCTCATATTCTAATGATCTAATCCGTTTGGCTTTGAATATTTCACAAATAATTGAACAAATTTAGCATCCTGAAAGCTGCAAACTTTGGTTGCTCAAACAAATAGACCATTGTTATATAAAGTATCTAAACTACATCCCTTGGAGTTACTGCAATACCATATAAATTTATACTTTATACGTATCAGTTTGACCATTATCAAAGATATCCTACTGAAGATGTATATTTCAGTGAACAGTGTTCTCCCCAAAATTGAATTTCTGACTTGGAATGACTCAACATGTTTTCAACAATGTTATATTCTTGAAGAATATGGGATAAAGTAAGCTAATGTACTAACTCTTGCAAAAATGGTTGAATACATCACCCATGTATTCATCACCAATGTCAAACCTTGGTAGTTTAATAACCCTACATAGCTAATTGTTTACCCCAGCTTTAAACTCTTGAAAATTTTGTAATACATCAGATTTCTTGCCTATGGATAAACATATCCAAGTTCATAATAGTCATAAATAAATGTGATGAAGGTTAAAAACTGGAATCAGCGCAATGGTTTCCCCACGGGAGCTACTTTCTGTGAGTGCGCCATGTTGTTATGATTAGGTGTGCCATGTTATGGAAAAACTTGATTCCACCAGAAAATGAGGCTACTGTGTTTTCCTACCAAGCTCACCACAACTTGCGTCAAGTATTTACCAAAGCCAACGCCTTTTCTTAAGTCTATCCTGATTTATGAGACCTAGACCGAGACCATGCCAATAATTTGGCAGCTGGGTTCATGTAGTTGATTACCAGAAGATTACCTTTATGATTGACCCTACGATACAGTTGCAAGGCCAAGTGTTTAACAAGGGAACTGATAAACTAGTTAAGATTCCTTGAAGGTAAGAGCCAAATGCCTGCCCAACGATCCCGCAAGAGCAAGGACAAGACAGGTCGACCAATAATAGAGGAAGCTCCCTCCATGAAAATTCTATCGCCCACCATGTTCGACTCTCTCCAGTGTTCAGCCAGCCGCCATTAGAAGCCGGTGAAGAAGTTATAAACAAAGAACAAGGACAATGAAATCATGAAAATTAAGAACCAAGAAAAGGAGTGGAAATATCAGTTAACTGCTGTGCTTTAGTGTCTTCAGTCAAGAAGGTAGGCGTGGGTGTGTGAAGTTTTGGTTCGTAACAATGGCGTCGTTGGAAGAAATTCAAACAGAAAGAGCTGAAGAAATGGTGGCAGACATTGAACTTGTTCCTGTCAATGCTCCGGATGAGAACGAGGTGAACGGGGAGGAGATAGAAGAAGAGGAAACTTGGAAGAAGAGATCGATTTACAAGGTGCCCAAATGGATTAAGTGCTTCAATTCCAAGGCCTATAATCCGAAAGTAGTGTCAATTGGCCCATACCATCATGGGAAACGGCACTTGAAGCCACTCGAAGAGCATAAGGTCAGAGCTCTCCATAAATTCACCGAAAGAACAGGGAAATCCAAGGAAGTTTACAAGAATGCCTTGCGGGGATTGGTGGATCAACTAAGGAGCTGTTACGAACAGCTCGATAATGTGTGGAGAGATGAAGAGAAATTCCTAGAGATGATGCTCGTAGATGGGTGTTTTTTGCTCGAGTTTGGAAATGCAGTAAAGGGGTTCAACGATGACTATGATGTGACAGATCCCGTTTACAGCTTTCATGGATGTTCCACTCTCTCAACCCACGTCAGAAGGGATGTGTTAATGGCCGAAAACCAGGTGCCCATGTTGGTTCTCCAGATTCTGCTGGATGCCGACAGTCATAGGAAGAAGGTACGCAATTATACCAAACAAATTGTGCAGCTAATTTCTGCATTCATTGTTAGATAATGCCATGGGTCACGGATTCAACGCGTGAAATCAGCATCTTGCAAAATGCAAGGTAAGGCTGCCTATCATAGGCCCTTGTGGTCTGCCCCTTCTCTGGACCCGCATAGGCAGGAGCTTCATGCACTGGTGCTGCCCTTTTATCATTAGATAATCCCAATCTAAGCGAGAAGAAAAGCAAAAATAAGGGACTTTTGATTTGCCAAGAAGTCCTTAGAGAATTTATTGATTAATCATTATAAACCAAATTTGTTAATAAGGAGTTCTTTCGAATGATCATAAATCAAAATTTGATGTCTCTTTATATTCACTAAATAACAAATTTACTCATATTATTTTATAAATTATAGCTAAGAGTTATGAAGCAAACAACCTACAAGCATATCACATATCTACTCTATTTACTACTTTATCATCTGATATTTATAGATGCTTCAATCGCTCCAGGAACCTCTCTTACTAAGTATCATTTGGAAAGTTAACTCATTGGTAGTTAATGTTTTCTTAGTTAAACTCTGAGTCATTTTTTAGGTGGCATTCTATAAGAGAGCCTTTTAGTAGACACGATTTAAGTGCCTACAGATATCAGGAGTTATTATTGGAAAGACCCAGAAAATACAAATAGCAGAAGCTAGAAAGTAGGAAGAAAATATATCAAATCATGGATTCAATGCAGTACCATTAGAGTAACAATAATTCTAAGCCTGGCAACATCATTAGCTTGTTTAATTAAGGCATTTGCCATGTTATCAGTAGGTATATGCAAAATTGAAAACTGTCAGTCGATAAAACTTCCATAATTTGTCAATGATGTTTGCAAATCTCCCCCTAACATAATCTGGGTATTTGAGCCACTCAATCACCACCTTAGCAAGTGACAATTCTTAAGGCGATCCTCAATGAGGATACCAATTTTTACTGATGTAATTTCAGCTTTAATGGCATCTTTAATTTCAATTGGGGCAGCATACTCAAGTGAAACCTCACCAAATTCATCATGGACCACTCTCCCAGTTCCTGCTGATGTGATCACCCTCTACTAGAACCATCAAATTAAGTTTTTAATGATCTTTAAGGGGGTTTTTCTACTTGCACATGATCTTTGATTTATGAGAAACCTCTTCATGAAAAAAGTTCCATAATCTAAGAATGTCCCAATGTTAATAAAACCATAAAAAGGTTCCATGAAGTGACCAATATTTTGACTTCCAAAGCCACCTTCTCATCACATAAAGAAACAAGGGGAAAAAATATTACTATTCCTTTCCTTCCGTATAATCCAAAGAGTAGCTGGAACGAATCACCTCTATAGTTTTTTATATTTTTAATTTAATTTTCCAACACCTACTCAAGAATGTAAGAGCATAGTGCATTAGAATATGAGTGTTGTCCCCATTTATTCTAAATAAGGTAGCATAGATTTGCAATGATCCAACATTTCCTGAAGAATGTAAAAGCATAGTGCATCAGTATATGAGTGTTATCCTCGTTTATTCTAAACAAGGTAGCATAGATTTGCAATGATCCAACATTTCCTTAGTAAAACATTTTGAGTAAGTACTTCATGCCATTTGTATAGGTAAAAATGCTCATTCCATACAATTGTAAGCAAAAGCATAAAGTAGTACTAATTTTCTCCACTTATGGGTTTTTGTTAGGAAGATAAAAGTGAGTGCATATTTCCAACCCTTACTGTTGCTAAGTTTATGTCAATAATTAAAGACAAAACCATTAATTATCCATCACATTAGTTGATTACATGCAATAGGCTTAAGGCTAGATTAAACCTTCAATAAGGTCTTATGAAAGTTATGGGGTTAGATTAGAGACCATGGGCAAGATGTGAGTAGCCATAAAAGATTCAAGTGACAATTTGTTACAAAGCTCCCTAGACGGCTACGGCATAAGCCTGTGAAAAAGATCATCATATACCCTGGCATAAATAGCTTAGGATGCCATTTTACACCTAATAAGGTACAAGACCCTAATCCTAAACTTGGTTATGTGGACAATGTGTAAGCATGAACTAAGGCTTAGTCTTGGCCAAAGGTCAGACTAGACTTGGGTAGTCTAGGCCTAAGTAGTCATTTCCTTAGGTACAACATCATGGCTAAGATCAGGGTGGTTTAGGGGCCATGATCATTAGTCATATACATCATCGTAGTCAACAAGGACTAGATAGTCTAAGCTAGGTCTAGGGCTTATACAATAGTGGTCATAGCCTTGTCTCCAAGAGAGCGAAGCTAAGTCTTAGTGTCGAACCAAATAGCATAGACAATAGCGATTGTAGTTGTAACCTTGGGAGACAGGTTAAGTTGAACCTAGTCGCATATATCTTTTAAACACAGTAAAACACTAGAAAAGACTAAAAAGTTTCTCAGCTTGAGAGAGAGAGAGAGAGAGAGAGAGAGAGAGAGAGAGAGAGAGAGAGAGAGAGAGAGAGAGAGAGAATTAAACTTCTTGAAAGCATAAACTTTGGAGTAATTTTGCAACTAAAAGTGAATTCAATGCATCGGGTTGGAGAATGGAGCTCCTATTTATAGATTTGGGTGCCTAGGTAGTCATTTTGGGTAGCCAATGAGGCTACAACACCAAGATTGTAACTATCCCAATTGTAGCACAAGATTGGAATACCCTTGTAACTATCCAACTTTAGTAGTCACATGTTGTAATACTAGACATGAACAAATTTATAAAATTATCTAGTGCAGCTACATAACTGTCATCTAGGGAATCATGTCTGGCAACCTTCATTTGTCTAGTTTGGTCTAAGCTGAAATAAGAGCATTCGGTGCCACATTGTCAAATCAACCATTCGGTGCCATTTTGTAAATGTTTGATGCAAGTAATTGGAGATGAGCTTGAGCAACGCCATCTTATTTGATGCCAACATTGGATGGGAAACTTTCTTGGTGCCATCTGCCTAGAATTACTTTGAGTGAAATCATTGTCCAGTGTCATTGGTGCTGGATTCCACTCTTTGAAGTGAATGAGGATGTTAGACCCCCTTGTGTCAAATTCTTGTCTTATGATTGATAAAGACTGTTCAACACCATAGGTGTCGAACTCCTTCTTAAGGTAATTTACAAATGTTCGATTTCATTGATGTTGGACTTCCTGAAGCAAAACTAAGAGTAACCGACACTACTCTAAAGAAATGATACTGACAAACATCACCTTCTATATGACACCACTTATGACCAACTCCAATTAAGTGTGCATTCGTATCTTTGTTGTGTAGTGGCACAATTAACATTCTTGTAGTTCATCTGCCTGCAAAGAGTACATATTTACATTATAATGTTATTTAAGTAAGTAATCTTAATTTAAGACATTATAATATAAATAAGCAAGCACCCCCATTTGAATTCAATAAAAATAGTCCTAATACCTAGTTCCAGAAAGATAAAAAAGTCAAGCCCTTAATCCAAATGTAAAATTAGAATTATATCAGAAATTTTTTCTAAATTTCAAATAATAAGGGATTTCTCCATTGTTAGAATGTCATATTAATGCTAAAAACCAAAAGTTCAATAAGAAAACTCTGAGTTCTGGTTCTCTTAAAAATAATTTTGTTATCAAGAGGAAAAACATAAGTGAGAATGTTATCTAGAGATGCTTTTGTAAGAGTCACCCTACCTGCCACCAAGAGAAATAGGTCTAAAATCTCCTAGTATTTCAATGCTTACTTTCTTAAGAATCAAAAGATGATCCAAGGAGCTTTCCCAAGTACTTACCATTCAAAAAAGAGTTGATCACTTCCCATAATTTGTAATCATCTCCCAATATCTTTCATAAAAGGTCACGTAAAACCATCCTAGCCAAGAGCTACAATGGCCTAAATAGTTTCACCGCTTACTTCAACCTCTTTCAATGTAAAATCTAAATCTAGAAAACTCCTTTGTGCTTCCAAAATTGATTTAATGAAAAAATGATCTAGTATATGCCAAAAAATCTTCTTATTCTTCATTTTTTTTTATTTATTTTCCTTCTATATAGATTAGTGAGAAAACCAATTGCTAACTCTTAAATGTCCTTAGGATCATGAAAAACTTGATCTTCGACTAGCAATCTTGACATTATTTTTGAGTAATGCCTAGCCAATGCACAACTATGAAAGAACTTTATAATTTTTTCACCTTCATAGATCCATGTATTCCTAAGATCTTTGCTTCCATTTATTCCCCTCCTGCAAAATTCATGACTTGAGTTTATTTTTAATTGAAAGTCTCTGGTTAGCTCCTCTTCTAATAATGTTGCAATTGCTTCTTTCACATCAAGATCTCTAAGTAAAGATGTGGCATCTTTTTCTTTTAGGATCACTTAGTTCTCCTATAAGTATTATATCCTTATTTATAGATTTGATAAAAGATAGCACCAAGGTGAAATATTGAATCAAATTCCCATCTCTCTCTCTCTCTCTCTCTCTCTCTCTCTCTCTCTCTCTCTCTCTCTCTCTCTCTCTCTCTCTCTCTCTCTCTCTCTCTGTGTGTAGGTCAGTGGGTGAACAATATAATATGCTTCTTTATGTAGCATGGAATGATGAAAAGAAAAATGGAGATGGTTCACTTTTTTGCCATTTTTCATAGACTAAACCACTCATCCGATTCGGTCTTGTGTAGATGACCTATGTAGGGATCTCTAAGGCCTCTAATTTTTGGTGTCCTTTGATTGTAAAGTGGACGGTTACTGACAGATGAAAACAGAAAATGAACCTCGCCTATGCCCAAAACTAGCTCTTTTGCAATCAAAAGACACAAAATAAAAAGGTCCTAGTTATCTTGCTAAGAAGTAAGATTTGGTACATAGGCTATCTAAACAAAACCAAATTAGATGAGTGGTTTAGATCTATGAAAATAGCAAAAGAGTGTGCCTGTACCCCACTTTTCTTTCTACCATTTTGTGCCTCCATGCTACTTATGGATAGAGTTGGCAAAACTGATTATAATTTGGAGATAACCCTTTATCAGCCAAAATTAGGCCGATTTAAATTTGATAAATTTAGAGCCATATAATAGATAGGTTGGAATGTCCAACCCATTAAATTCATAACCTATATGGGTTTATTCACTGATACCCACATATCTTTGGAATGAAGAACAGATAAGAATGAAGAACATTTTGAATTAGAATAACTTTGTTGGAAAATCATTTATGATATGTGATGCTATTTGCATTTCGACAAATCATCACTAATTTATCTTCCTAGTATAATCTTCAAATTACTCATGAAAATCATTAGAAGAATTAAATATTAATTTTCATTTATGATTAATTTTATTATTATTATTACTCGTGAATCCATTACACAAATGTGGATTGGATTAGGATTAGAATTTTTAACTCTACTTATAAATGAATTTGAGTGTGTCCAATCCATTTAAACCATATCTATGACAATTTTGATTGAATTGGATTGGATTTCATCCATTTATATGTTTTGCCGGTTCTACCTATTGATGTAGACATTTCTAGGGGAACCAACTCACATATTTTATATATAAGGAGTAAAACTATATTTATCACACCTAATTTTAAAAAGTAGGCTCCACTTATTGAAAGAAATTTTTTTCTTCTTTCTTTCTTAGTAGTAGACCCACTTGAATATGTGATTTTGATTGATGATCAAACATACTAGTATATTGATGCAGGAGTGTATCACCGATTCCTTGACATAGTCAAAAATTACAAAACAAAGAATAGGAAAGAAAATAGTTAGATCTTAAGTTGAATAGAGTCTTCTTAGATTGATGGTTTGATAAGAATGAGCTTTTTATTGTTTTCTTGTTCTTTTTCCTCTCTTTTCACTTCCAATCCAACTGTGGACTATTTCCTTATTATTTCTAGTTTTCACCTTTAGTTGGATAAATAAGGTGAAAATATTAATTAGAATAAGCACTTTCTAGTTAAGAAGTATTTCAAAACCAGCAAATTTTTCCCCAAGAGCATGTTGAAAATTTTCTTTTGAAACTGAAAATAAATTCATACATTCACTCGCCTTATTTATAAAGAAGATGCCTCATTTAAATCATGTTGGGTCAATGAACAAATGGGTTACTCCATCTATCGTTATGGGGCAATCGTTAGGATCAGAAACACAAATACATATCTTGTCCTTATCATCATGGATCACGTTAATGATTATTTGTCCATCCTGCATAAGTGATGTAGAATTGTATATGTTTACTTTGTTTGAAAGACCTAAACCACAAATCTTATTTATAATGCTTTAGATAGGCTAGGTACCAACTTTCAAGAGTAGTACATTCTAATAACTTAAGTTATAGAAGTTGAAACTTAGAGCCATTATTTTTTTCCAGATAATTCAAATGAGCATTTAGGATCATCCAAATACAACAATTTTTCATAAGTCACCTATTTTGGGGATGTTAAATAAGATTAATGGTTTATATCCTTCAAAAGAAGTCAATATCTACTTTTTCTATCATTTTTTAATTTAATTCTATAATATTCCCTTCTAGATATATCCATGCGGATTGCAATGTTAGTAGATCCAAATGATTCAATTTGTTTTTATCCACAAATATAATTTATCTAAATAGTATCAGCAAATTTTAGATAAACAAACTAATATTCATGAATTATTATTATTTTTACTCACTCTAGGTACTATTGTGATTTCAGATGAACTGTAGAACTAATAGTTAGCAATCATACCTATATTTTTAGGTGATTATATTCTTCATACTAATCATCTTACAAAGATGGAAAACATACACATCCTATTAAGAGGGTGTCAATAATCCAGTTTCAAAGCAATTTCACCCAAAATAGCAATGGGCAATTCTTTTTTTAGCAAGGCAAGAACTGGACCAAACCAAGTCTGGTTTCACTTTAACGACTACAGCCAAATTGTCTGATTTTGATCCAATTCTTGGTCATCATTGATCCTATAAGTAATTATAGCCTATGAGCCACATGAAGATGAGAGGGGTTGATAGGGCAGAAATTTGAGATCATAAAGTTTGGTATAGATTTAACATGAGAACAATTGATATAATTAGTTCTTCATTCTTCTTCTTTCTATCTATGATTAGGGCTTCTACAAAGAAAGAAAATAGAGAAAAAGCCGCCCAAATCCATGTTTTCTTCAAGTTTGCATCTGCTAGCCTATTAATGGTTTTACTATGGATAAAAAACTCTCCATCTTCTATGCATTTTAGCTACCTTTCTTTGGTTCATCATTCTTTTCATTTGCAACTATTCTACAAAGACACAAAACAGAGAAAGAACCTCTAATATCTTCAAGTATAAAACTACTAGCTTGCTTTGGGATTCTAATGAAGGAGTTCAACCAATTAAATACACTATTTGTGATAACGGATAATAGGCTGGATGCCTCTCTCCTGCTTCGCCAAAAGGAAAAGGAATACTAAGATCACCTAGAGAAGGATAATTTGGCTAGTCCCCCCCTCCCCCATGTCACGAGCTAAAGGAGTAAGGAAGTTTGCCTCTTTAAAATCCTTAAGAGAGCTAGACTCACTTTTTGCCTTTTGTAAGAGGCAAGGGAGTTCACATAGACCCCCCACCATGACAATGTCTAAATAATAAAAGAATTCAGTTCCATCTTCTCCATTTTTTAGCAAAATTTCATCAAACTTTCATTCCTTCTGTCTACAATGTTAGGGCTTTTAGAGAGAAAGAAAACCTTGAGAAAAGCCTCAAATTATATATTTTCTTTTTGGTTAAATTCCCTCCATTTAATTGGGAAGGTGCATTTATAATTTAGTCCTTCCATTCATCTCTTAAACATAGCTTTTAGTAATAACAAAAAAAAAAAGTATCATGTAAAGGTATTTATAAAATTGAGTATTCGTAGCTTTAGGTTTTGATTTGGAGGTTTTGCAGAATTTAGGAGAAAATCTCAAATTGACATTTTTGGTTTTCACACTATATTTAAGCTAAATGTCTAATATACTTTTATTTATTTATGGGCCCACTATATTTAAGTTAAATATCTAATATACCCTCATTTATATATGAAAAATATAACAAAAATGAAGATGTTTTTAGTGTTACAATATCTAAAGTACAAAGATTAAATTACCCTTAACTAAACTAAAATTAATTATAAACTAATAGAGGTATTATAGTCTAGTTTTTCGTTCCTTAGTTCTTTTCCAATTCATATAATTAGAATGGAACCAAAATTAATTTGATTCCACAAGCAAAGCACCAAAACTAAACAACGATTTCCAAGTGAAGGACTAGAGCATACTTTTGTGTTTTAGTTTAGGCATTGACACCCCCTAAACCCCGGCCACCCCAAAAAGGATATTACTTTTCCTCTAACAAAGAACTCTTTTTCATTTAAGATAGAAAAGGACTTTTTTCTCTATATTTTGTGTTTCCCTTTCTCTTGCCACAGGGTAAGAATTTTACAAACATAATACATGCACACACATGAGGCCGTCTAAGATCCATCACACTAGCCGGGAAGAGAGGTCTGTCGCCCTACATAGGCCATTAGATCAAGAGGACAGTGGGCATCAAATTTCGCTACCAGTGATCCCATAAGAGGAATGGTCAACAAGCTGCTACAATCTTATCTTTGGAACTACATTTGGGAAGAGAAGATTTTGTAACTAGAAATGAAAGAGATGACCTGAGCATAGAACCAAATTTAAGAAATATACCCTTTTTCCTATTCTTTCTCACGTGGAAGAAACTGGTTGTCTCAATTGATATAAACCAAAAAAAGGCTCCCGTTGGCAAAATAATTACCCTTGATTACCTAAAAGGGATCAAAATTCCCATTCATTTCTAACCATTTTTATAGAGGTTTTCTCATAAATTTTTCCAGATATAATTGGCCAAAAATAAGACCCTGTTTGAAGGTTTTCTAGCAACCATATGCTGGGTTTCACACGAGCACCTAACATCATCTCTTTTAGGTTTTTTTTCATTCTACATCCACTAACCCATGTTATCCGACACAAATATGTTAGAAATTCATCTTTTTACCAAAACAATTATAAAAAATTCATCTAAACAATGCCTTAATCACAGCACTAATTTGGGGGTGGGGGGTTGTAGAACAACTGGCTCGAGCTTCCCCATCCGACAAATATGGTTTCCATCTTCTCACAGGTGAAGATTAATAGAGTACGTATACTCATAACATCAAAATATCATAAGCTTCTCCTTTTGCCTAATTACTAAGTGTCCCATAAAATTTCAAAAACCCAGACAAAGATTTCGATCTAACAGCTTACAAAAGGTGACAAACTTCTCTTCTGTCTGTCACAATAGACCTTAGATGGCCTCTACACACACTCGCCTAGACTCACTACACATTCATCCTAGCTAGTGGAATGGAGATGCACAACCTCTAACCAATGAGCAAATGTACGTGGGCAGAGCATCCAGCCTCGACTGGCTATAGAAGCTTTTATGAATCTATGTCATACACTTGTCACATAATGCATATCCTAACTTCATTAAAATTTCCAAAATCTATAAACAACTAAATCACAACTATAACATGTTTTCATTTCTACATTAGCTTGCAGGCCCTGAACACTTCTTGGCTGAATCTAGGCAACAGCTACTGGGACCCCCTACATCTGTGCATCAAAATCAGAATAGATTCTTATATCTCAATCGTTGGTCGGCAACAGAACTTAATGAGGCAGGAGTGAAGTTCAGGAAGCTCGATGGTATCGGGATCAATGGCATTACATTTGAAAAGGGCACACTAAGCCTCCCATGGCTTGAAGTTGATGATGTTATGGAAACTATGTTGCTCAATTTCATGGCTTTCGAGCGGCTTCACTTTTCTGCGGGCTATGACGTGATTTCCTATGTCTTCCTTATGAGCACTCTTATTAGATCACTCAATGATGCTCAACTTCTTGCAGATTATTGGATTATTCCAAAGTCACGGAAGAGTCGAGCGAAACTTGAAGAATTCTTTGGGCAACACCGAAATGGAATCCGTATCGACCCAAATAGTAGTCTAGCCGCAGTAATGAAGTCGTTGGAAGACTATTACATTAAGAACAAGGATAACTGGAGAACGAGATGCAAGAGGTGGGTTCGTGAATCCGTTACCATTCTACTAGAGAAGTACTTCAAAACCCCTTGGACTATCATATCCGTCATTGCAGCAGCACTTCTACTGGTTCTCGCAGCTGTTCAGACGTACTACACTGCCAAATCTGCATATGGATCCAATTAAATCCGTTAACTGCTTTTCTCCTACACACTTTTGTAAAAATTCTGTTGTTTTGCGTTACTGCTGAGGTCAAGGCTATGGTTCTAGTCACAAAATACCTAATGTCTTACCTCTAGGGTGTTTGCACCGGCGGACAGGTGTTTGCACCAGTTTACACCAATGGAAGGGTGTTTGCACCAATATACACCGGCGAATGCTGAAGTCTTGGAGTGCATGTACGCTAGGACACCCGGCGCATTCCAATAGTCCGGGACAACGCACGTGAGTGCTCCCATGGGCTCATGCACGTGACAGGGCTCCTGCATGCGATGTCTGTTGTTGTGCATTCTGGTGGGCATCTTGGTCGCACTGTCCATCGGGGATAATGAACCCGAGCTATCCACCTTCTTTTGACTTGATCGGAGCCCCAGATGCACCAATTTTTTATTTGTTTTTTATGTTCCTAGGGCTTTTGGTCCAAAGATCACAATGTATAGGTCAAATCTACCATTTAAGGTGTCCTTAATATGAGTTTAAGCATGCTCCACAATTTTGATTTCCTAGGCCATCCAACGGCCGTCCAGCTCGGATTTGTGAGGAAAAAGTTGAAAAACAAGCAAAAGAGAAAGATAAAAGGTTTAGCTTACCTGATTAGAGCCAAAGAGTGCAGATCACCGCCTTCTTCTATTAGAGCAGGATGAGAATGAAAAGGGGTGTCGTTATCAAAACAACCCCTTTAATTCTCGTATTTGATAATTTACCAATTTACTCCTGTAACTTAAAATAGTCATACCTCATACGAATTCCATTTTCGACGTTCTTTATGCCGTTCAATTCCTGTTGACGGGTACTTTTTAATTTTAGTGGTTTCAAAACCAAATTCCATGCATAATATTGTTAATTTAATTTAATTTAATTTATTACTAATTTAGGGTTAAATTTTAAAGATATTACAATAATAGTCATAAATAAATGTGATGAAGGTTAAAAACTGGAATCACTGCAATGGTTTCCCCTAAGAGCCACCTTTTATATGCCGTGTATCAGGTAATGCTTTTCCCACTGGAGCTACTTTCTGTGAGTGTGCCATGTTGATATGATCAAGTGTGACATGTTATGGAAAAACTTGATTCCACCAGAAAATGAGGCTAATGTGTTTTCCTACCAAGCTCACCACAACTTGCGTCAAGTATTTGCCAAGCCAACGCCTTTTCTTAAGTCTATCCTGATTTATGAGACCTAGACCATGCCATTAATTTGGCAGCTGGGTTCATGTAGTTGATTACCAGAAGATTACCTTTATGAATGACCCTACGATACTGTTGCATGGCCAAGTCTTTAACAAGGGAACTGATAAACCAGTTAAGATTCCTTGAAGGTAAGAGCCAAACACCTGTTGAACGATCCCCCAAGCGTCAGGACAAGATAAGTGGACCAATACTAGAGGAAGCTCCTTCCATGAAAAATCTATCGCCCACCGTGTTTGATTCTCTCCAGTGTTCAGCCAGCCGCCATTAGAAGCCGGTGAAGAAGTTATAAACAAAGAACAGGGACAATGAAGTCATGAAAATGAAGAACCAAGAAAAGGAGTGGAAATATCAGTTAACTGCTGTGCTTTAGTGTCTTCAGTCAAGAAGGTAGGCGTGGGTGTGTGAAGTTTTGGTTCGTAACAATGGCGACGTTGGAAGAAATTCAAACAGAAAATGCTGGAGAAATGGTGGCAGACATTGAGAACCAACTTGTTCCTGTCAATGCTCCGGATGAGAACGAGGTGAACGGGGAGGAGATAGAAGAAGAGGAAACTTGGAAGAAGATATCGATTTACAAGGTGCCCGAATGGATTAAGGACTCCAATTCCGAGGCCTATAATCCGCAAGTAGTGTCAATTGGCCCATACCATCATGGGAAACGGCACTTGAAGCCACTCGAAGAGCATAAGGTCAGAGCTCTCCATCAATTCACCAAAAGAACAAAGAAATCCAAGGAAGTTTACAAGAATGCCTTGCGGGGATTGGTGGATCAACTAAGGAGCTGTTACGAACAGCTCGATAATGTGTGGAGAGATGAAGAGAGATTCCTAGAGATGATGCTCGTAGATGGGTGTTTTATGATCGAGTTTGGAAGAGCAATAAAGGAGAACAATCCCGACTGTGATGTCACAGATCCCGTTTACAGCTTTCATGGATGTTCCACTCTCTCTAACTACGTCAGAAGGGACGTGTTAATGGCCGAAAACCAGGTGCCCATGTTGGTTCTCCAGATTCTGCTGGATGCCGACAGTCATAGGAACAAGGTACGCAATTTTACCAAACAAATTGTGCAGCTAATTTCTGCATTCATTGTTAGATAATCCCATGAGGTCACGGGTTCAATGCGTGAAATCAACCTCTTGCAAAATGCAAGGTAAGGCTGCCTACCATAGGCCCTTGTGGTCTGCCCTTCTCTGGACCCCGCATAGGCGGGAGCTACCTACCATACTGGCTCGAGCTTCCCCATCCTACAGATATGGTTTCCATCTTCCCACAGGTGAAGATTAATAGAGTAAGTATACTCATAACATCAAAATATCATAAGCTTCTCCTTTTACCTAATTACTGAGTGTCCCATAAAATTTCAAAAACCCAATCAAAGATTTCGATCCAACAGCTTACAAAGGGCAACAAACTTCTCCTGTCTGTCACAATGGACCTTAGATGGCCTCTACACACACTCGCCTAGACTCCCTACATATTCATCCTAGCTAGTGGAATGGGCAGAGCGTCCAGCCTCGACTGGCTATAGAAGCTTTTATGAATCTATGTCATACACTTGTCACACAATGCATTTCCTAACTCCTTTAAAACTTCCAAAATCTGTAAACAACTACATCACAACTATAACATGTTTTCATTTCTACATTAGCTTGCAGGCCCTGAACACTTCTTGGCTGAATCTAGGCAACAACTGCTGGGACCCCCTACATCTGTGCATCAAAATCAGGATAGCTTCGCATGTCTCTATCGTTGGTCGGCAACAGAACTTAATGAGGCAGGCGTGAAGTTCATGAAGCTCAATGATATCGGGATCAATGGCATTACATTTGAAAATGGCAGACTAAGCCTCCCATTTCTTGAAGTTGATGATGTTATGGAAACTATGTTGCTCAATTTCATGGCTTTCGAGCGGCTTCACTCATCTGCGGGCTATGAAGTGATTTCCTATGTCTTCCTTATTAGCATTCTTATTAGATCACTCAAGGACGCTCAACTTCTTGCAGATGATAGGATCACTCCAAAGTCACGGAAGAGTCAAGTGAGACTTGAAAAGTTCTTCGGGCAACTCCGAAATAGAATCCGTATCGACCCAAATAGTAGTCTAGCCGCAGTAATGAAGTCGTTGGAATACTATTACACTAAGAACAAGGATAAGTACTGGAGAACAAGATGCAAGAGGTGGGTTCGTGAATCCTTTACCATTCTGCTAGAGAAGTACTTCAAAACCCCTTGGAGTCTCATATCCGTCATTGCAGCAGCACTTCTACTGGGTCTCACAGCTGTTCAGACGTACTACACTGCCAAATCTGCATACAGATCCAATTAAATCTGTTAACTGCTTTTCTCTTACACACTTTTGTAAAAATTCTGTTGTTTTGCATTATTGTTGAGGTCAGGGCTATGGGTCTAGTCACAAAATACCTAATCTCTTACCTCTAACATAGGCCACGAGAAGCAATTGACATGCTTGCTGAGGAGCCTCATGCAACCACACATAAAACACATCATAAGGCACCTAAAGGGGGAATATGTAGGTATATGGAATCTGTATATTTGGGCTCCAAAGGACATACATGATACACCTGGTAGCAATACACTCCACTTAAGATTAATGCAGGCTTTGGATTTGCCACCAGTGTTTTTGGCCTAATTAAGCTAGAGTTGTCAAGCTGAGCTCATTAGATTCCTTGTAAGTCATAGTTACTAGTTTGAATCCTTGCAAGTACACGGGTCTCTTGCATCCTAGTTACTAGTATGGTTGTGACTTTCTACTTCAAGAAACATAGGAGAAATTATCTAATGAGAATGAAATTTGATACTTAGCCTAAGTCATTCCCCACATGATGGCTTAGATCTATAAAAGAGACACATATGCACTCCTGGCCTAAGATAATGTGCACTTGGATATATCATTCCTCAATTAATGTCACTACACCCTTGTATCTTGTGAGCCTCCAATAGTGAATCTTGCCACAGCAAACAAGTCCTGGTAAGAGTGCACACTCAAGAGGAGAGGAAGGAGTACATGCCCTTTTTAATGCATGGTAAAACTTTTTTTTTTTAGACTAAGCTGTTCGTCAGGTTCAAATAGCAAAAGTAGGTAACATATGCATTGGGAGTACAGATAAGAATTTTTATATGTGGGGCATCTAAGGTAACTAGAATCAAGTGAACGGCTTAAATAATTGAAAGAATATAAGTAGTGGCACAACTTTGCATTTTTTTTTTCCATGGAAAGCTTTTCATAGGGAAAAAAATGCAAGTTGGGCTCATAGCTTGTATTTTTTCAAAGATCTAAGCTACTAATTTGATTTTGCCTACCCTAGATGGTATGTGTACCAAAACACACATCTATTGAACACCTCTAAGACCATGCTTTTGTACTTGTTGGGGTTATAGAGTGGACGGTTTTAAGTATTTCACCGTCCATTCTACAATCCTGAAATTTACAAGAAGCATAGTCATAGAGGTATCCAATAAATAAGATATTTTATATGTACGGCATCTAGGATAGCTGGAATCAAATGAGTGCCTTGGATCATTGAAAAATATTAGTGGGCCCAACTTGCAATTTGTTAGATGAAAAATTTTCTATGGTAGATATTAGAGAGAGAGAGAGATTCAATATCTCTCATATGTGCGGTCTCACTTCCTCTCTTTTTTGAATGATCCATTATATTCATCTATATCCTCAAAGATGAGTGGATGTTGAAAATCTCATCCCTAAAGCAGCCTTTTGTTGTTAGAAAATGGACTATTAATTTAGAAAAAAATCTATTTGCTTGAATATTTTTCATTTTCTAAACTACAAAAGGTTGCTTTAGAGGTCTCTAAAAGATGAGTTTTTTTACACTCACACATCTTTGAGGGTGAGAAATCCAATGAACAGAATGGATCATTTAAAAATAGGAAGAAGTAGGCCTTGCATCTAGGGACTTCATTTATGGGTATGTTTATATTATAAAATGGATGGTTTTGGTGAACAAGGGCTTTTCTATTATACACAATCTATTATACAATCTAAAAGATGGAAAAATAAGTGCCTAAATGCATTTAAAAGATGAGCAATTTAATACCCAAGCTATCCGAGTGAGTCCAAATCAGATGAACGGATTGAATCTGTGAAAAAGGTTCTCCACCTCAATTTTCTTTCATCCTCTTAGTGCTTCCCATTACCTAAAGAAGCGCCAAATACTAGAGAGAGAAAGAGGGAGGAGAATCTCTATCATGGAAAGCTTTCATGGCTTTCCATTGAAAAACATACATGCTTAGCCACTAATATTCTTCCAATAATCTAAACTTTTCATCTACTTTGTGCAATCCTAGATGCCCTCTCTCTCTATATATATAATCTTGTCTATTGGACATTTCTAAGAGCATGCTTATTGGACCTTTTGGTGTTGTGAAATGGATGGTTTTAAGCATTTCACAGTCCATAACACCAAAAGGTCCAACAAGCATGTAAATTGGCTGTGGTTGGGGTTGTGGAATTTAGACAGTTGCTTCTTCTAAGTTTCTTAATCATGAGTATTACTTCTTTAGATGTTAGAATCGGTCAACCCACATGCACCTTTTATGTACAAAACATCATATGCGCTATTCAGATCATGCAAATGTGAGCTCCACAAAATGTGGTATAGTTGAATCCTCCGTCTAGGGCTGTGTAGCTTTCCTATAATTATTTTCATTTACTTTGTTGCAATTATCCTAATTCTTTCTTCCTCCATATGACAATATTTTTCTTCTTTCCGTTAATTCCCAATGTTGATAGTCATATGCTCTTACAAACGTGAGAAGCACCTAATGTAAAATAGGTGAAGCCATAATTTAGATGATCTGATCTGTTCATCATATTTGACATGCCTTCAATTGGTTATTTACCAAAATTTATGACCGTTGGATGATTTTAGCCATGTCATTTTTTGCTTTTAAATTATATATATATATATATATATATTATAAAGGATTAGTATTTAAAAGCCTTTTATGGACATGAATTTTGGTACACAACCAAAATAGGGTAGGCCAAAATCATCCTACGGTCATAAATTTTTTATGTGTACTACTCATCTTGGTACACTACCAAAATTTATTATTAAGTTATCTAAACTGTTCCCATTTTACCTGCATACCAAAATTCATGCCCATTAGAGGCTCTAGATTCTAGAACTTTAATATACCTATATATTATTTAAAAATATAAAAAACATGGATAAAACATGCAATGCTCATAATTTTTGGTAGATAATCAATCCAAGGCATGTCAAACATGATGAATGAATCAAATCATTCAAACAATGGCATCAAGTGTTTTGCGTCATTTTCCTCCTCCTTAACATCGCTTTCTGTAACGATGACTAATGACTGACAACTAACAACGTCTAAAATCGGGGTTAGATTGTTAAGAATAGTTGGATTCAAGGGTTTTTAAACAAAATTTTGAGTATTAATTGTTAATAGTAAATATATATATGAAGTTTTTTATGTTAAAAAAAAAGAAAAAAAAAAAAAGAACCAATTGCTTTTAGCCAGTAGGTAACTATAGACCAGGGAGTCTAATTTCAATCTTTTAGAAGCAGGATTTAGCAAGTGGTTACATGGAAGACATACCACTAGCCCTGTAAGGTAGAGCCAGCGAGGTTGCTTGCATGGAAGACTTACCACTCTCCTTCTATGTATCTGAGATATTGTAAACATTCAAATATTTACAATATCTCAGCAAGCTATGCTTGGTAGGGGATTTAAGAAACATAATAATTTGACAGTATAATTCTAATACTTTATAATGCCATTATTCATAAACATACTCATGTATCAAACTCTTTACTTTGTAATATATGTACATCCTTATACATACGTACTGTATATGGATAAATCCATCAAATTTATGAAAGTAGTCAAATAACATTCTCAACTAAGCTGATCAATTCTTGCTATTATGAGAAATTAGTATTTCAGCTAGTCCTATATTGGGAATTTTCCTTCTTAGAAAATACTGGTAATATACAATTACCTGGCATTTTATCATGCCAAAACATAAAGCATTTCACTATGCCTATCTCATATGCATCATAGTGCAAAATAATCGAAGGACTACCATGTTGCATCTGATCCGTACTAGAGCACTCAGATAACTGCCCTGTTCACCACTGATACCATGGTAGAAAATATTGTGTCATTGCCCATATCAGGAGACAGAACTTTCACAGTGGTGGCTTTCCCATAATTGCCCCACCCGACTTTTAGCCTCTCATAAGGCAATGTATCATCACCTAATGAAATAAAACTATACTTAAAACTATCATGATCCTGAGTTATGAAATATATGAAATTTACTACTAATCAAATGGAATCATGCTAAAATCTCAAATTTAAACTAACATGGCCTTAGGTTAATTAAATCTACCAACCTATTATAATAATCTAATAACATATAGAGCATGACATGCTAACATTTAAGAATTATACTATCATGCTTCCTAATTTACAACATAGATTACATTTACAATTCTATTATCAAATAAAAGATAATTAAACTAATTAGATTAAGATTATTAGAAACTATTACTTATGATCCAACAATTAGATCTTAGATCTTTTTCTTTTAATCAAGGGTTTTAATTAATTTTAGGCTTTTACTCCATTAAGGTCCAAAGATCATATCCCTTTGTTTTTGTCATATTTAATCCATGATCTTAATGGATTCCCTCATAATCCCATTCACTCAATCCAACCCAAGGGTCTGATCATGCTTAATCCTATTAATCAAGTGGGTCCCTTTGTAACCATAAAGGGATTCCCTCATAATCCCATTCACTAGCTTATTATATGTTTTTAAAGTAATGGAATTTTCCATCAAAATCCATCGATCAATAATATAATCATTACAAAAATCTTAAAAATAGTGATCGATCAAATCAGATATTAAAATCTCAACCCAACGGTAGATATCATATACGTAGTTTTATCAGCAAACACATCAAGCCAATTGGTCACGAGTACTTGTCTAAGACCAATAGAATACACTGTGTATAGTGATACCAAAAACCAAAATCATAGGGCCCACTAAGCCCACTATGCTAAATTTTAGACAATTAGATCCGTGTCATCAATATAAATATAACTGACTTTTCAAATCCTTAATCGGGCTTTTATAGCTCCCAGAATTAGAGATTTTGTGTTTCAGGCCTGTTTAACTGTCCAAATTGAAATTTTATATCTAGAACAGGGTCACTAATGGTGACTAGTTGCCGAAGAAGGTGGCCGAAAGGACAGTCCCCGGTGATGTTCTTTACGTTGAATTGACTCTTAATTGAAAGGGTTTGTAGATCAGGTTCTTATCTTCACTCCTATTAAGTTTGAAGTCGTTTCGTGGTCATTTGATGCTGGTAAACGTAGATTTTCATGTCGGATTGTCACCGAAAAACTCTATGTCATCGGATTAGAATCTTCGTCCGATTGCTGGTAAAATCTGCTTCAATTCATAAATAAAGAGACGGGTTTTGATTGTCTTCTTACAAGAAATCTAGCCGTAATGTCTAATCTTCGATCCACCGCTACTCAAACGACTGTCATAGGGCCAAACAGTAACTGTAATTATAGTCGCTGGAAAAATGGAGAACAGGTGGCCAGAGAAAGAGGAGAAGAAGAGGGAGATGGGTCTGAGGTGCGATTGGGAAGTAGAGAGGGGAATTTATAAGGTAGTGCATCGTCCTTTTTGGCAGTGCCGCCACCGCAAACAGTGGTCGCCGCACACCATCTTCTCTGGCACCGACACTATTTCCAGCTCAAACGTGGTTTCAGGTGCAGATGCGGTGCTAACACGGTGATGTCGTAGTGATAACATAATGCTGGCGTGGTGCTGACGATGAGGGTGACGTAGAGTCGGAACGGGGTGCTGTTAACAAACAACCCTGTGCTTCTTTTTTTTTACTTACTGAAATGCCCTTAATCTTCCAATGCTCATAATTTTGCCATTCGACCTCCTTTTTCAGTGTTCTTTGAGTCATTGATTCCATTTTTTGAGTAAAATCTAATTATATAGATAGTTTCAACAAATTCCTATTTCAAAATTTTAAAATTAATAAAACATTTATCCACTTGTCCAATTCAATTATTTTCTTAAATAAATAAGATATAACAATTCCATTGATTACAAATACTATGATAGATTGTACTTGAAAGAAGGTTACTAAAAGAACTTAAAAAAATTTAGGTCATTACAATGAACAATAACACTATTTTGCATATATTTTAAACTTGAAATTTTCTTTAGTTTGTTGTTTTTTTTATTGATCCAAAGCATTGATTATGCCCTAATTTATATTAGGAAGAGTTTTATTTCAGTTTTTAGTAAGAAACCAAAGTTTATTTTGTTAAATTTCAATGAAGAAGCTTGACATGTACTGTTGCGCAGGTTGGTGAATAAGGTATGTTTGGGATTGAATATATCACCATTGGATTGCTTTTGTTGAAATCTAACCATTCCATTAGATTTCTAGTTTTCAAATTGTGTTAGATACCAAGTTTCCCTGAAACTTTCCATCCGAAAGTCATTGAACTTAGTGGCGAAAGTCAGCAACTTAATCATGTCTATATTTGTAAAGGGTATTATTGGAATTAAAAAAAACTAACTGGGAAGGAGGATAGAAAATCAACAGAATGGAAATTTTCCAAAGCTAACAAAAACTTAATGACAAATTTGCAAAACTCAAAAAATATTGAACTTTTTTTGTAAAAATACCAAAATGTATTGGCATTTTTGCAAAAACCCTACATTATATTAAAAAACATATAAAAGAAAGGGGTTTTCAAGTCATTTACATAAAAATAGCAAGTTCAAGATATAGTCATTTGGAGATTATAATGATATTGTGATATTTTCATTGATATCCTGATGTTTCGGTATTTTTTTCAATTCTCAATCGCTTTTTGAACCGATACCATAGAACCAGTTTCGATATATCGGTTTTATAACAGAAATCGAGATATCGCCGATAATTTATGATATTCACAAGCGTGGTCTCTATTTAATATATTCAACTTTCGAAAATACAAGGACGATGAGGATTGCAGAAAAAGTAATTGCAAATCTTACAGCAATCTCTTCTTCTTTAATTCTTGCCACAGAATTTTGTTGGACTCGGATAAAATCTTGCTGGGTAACTAAACTATACACTTACGAGATAGAACTGGTAGAAGACCTCGAATGTGCCGAGCTGATTTGACGGAGGGGGGGACTTCTTGGGTCCATACAACTGAGGAGATCCAATGGATACGTTGAACCTTAAGCTATCTGGGATGCTCAGTTTCCAATTATCCGTGCTGGTTATGTTTGTGGCCAAAGCTAGGAGCCGTAGGATTGGTACATGGTGCTTGCATTGGCAACCTTGCCAATTTGTAAGGGCCTAGGTCTCACTTTAATGCATTTGTTTTTCGTCAGGTGGCTCATGTTTATGCATGCGTCTTTAGTATAGTAGATCTTGTTTTTTTCTAAATGATGGTTTTGTTGAGATCAGAGGAAATACTAACAAGTCAAGGATTACATAATGTTAATGTCTTGTTGAATGAGAAAACTCTCTTTGACCTCTAAATTTAGCCAAACTGTCAGCAACTCTGTTGGTTGAAAGAATAACACATGGTTGAATTGAACTTGAAACCCAGCAGTCCTTCCTCAATCTGTAGGAACTGATCCCCGAAGAGCCATGGAATGTTCTCCCTCTTCTTATCCAATCAATAACTTTTGACGAATCCTCTTCAGTCATCAACGGCTGCACTTGGTATTCGGTCCACGGGTTCACGTTATAAGACACAGTAAACCTCTGCTGGCGTGGAATGCACTTCACCAATTGGCCCAGATACCTGAGCAACGGTAGGTCTTGTTTGAGTTGTAGAAGGACATTTGAAATTGATTTAAAAATTCATTAACTTGATAAAGACGTCTCAACAAGTATAATAGCTGTGAAATCAGCTTGATTTTTCTTGTTAACATCCAAGGGATGCATCAATTACCAAAAAGCATACAGAAGAATCCTTTCATGGTTCACCTGAGTCTTATGCATAACCGGTTGAATTTGTGCTCATGCAAGGCATACATATTGTTATATTTCCATTGCATAATCTGAACTCATGCATGTTGATGTTGCGTGACTTTGAGGTCACGGCTTCAGGGCATGAAAACAGCTTCTTATAAAATACAAAGTAAGATTACATACTATTGACCTGTGTGGCCTGCCCTTTCCTTAGACCGTGAATATATGGGAGCTTGTGTACTGAGACTGCCCTTTTACTCTGAACTCATGCATGTTGTGCTTCAGGTGCTCTGCCCTTTTACTCTGAACTCATGCATGTTGTGCTTCAGGTGCTCTGCCCTTTTACTCTGAACTCGTGCATGTTGTGCTTCAGGTGCTCTGCCCTTTTACTCTGAACTCATGCATGTTGTGCTTCAGGTGCTCTGCCCTTTTACTCTGAACTCGTGCATGTTGTGCTTTTGGTGCTCAGCCACAAGGGTTACGATGGTGCTGTTGCAGATGTCTACTCATGTCGGGTGCCCTTTACTTTTTGATGGTAGGGTATCTCCTGTTTGATGAGATTGAGTTGACAACACTTTACAGCAAGGTGTGCTCTTCTTGTTAGAAATACTTAAGATTCTTGCATCGATGTGTGACCAACTTAGTGGTCTTGATTTCTCCGCGTGTTCTTTCTAGTAAGCCTCAATACTAGCATAGACTCTACCCTAGAGGATAGTCAAAAGTTAGGTAACGCATGAGAAATCAGTGCATGTTGATGATTTGAACAATTAGTTTTGAGTCTTTGAAAAAATTGATGGTTCTGATTTTTAGCTGAGAGAAGCATACCCTAATAGTATCCGAAGGACATGAAATTGAGTACATATCCTAAGTCATTTCTAAGATGATGAATGGCTTAGATCTTCAAAAAATCATCACATATACTATCAAAGTCTACACTTACCGGGACACAAAATATCAAAATAGTTGCAAAGATTCAAGCATAAAACCTCTTAGACAGCATGATGTATGTGGTCACACCATATTATGTAAGCAGTGACGTCAGTCAAAGATATGGAATACACGTCAACATGGTGTGAAAGGAAAAATACATGTCAATATTTTGCTTCAGTGGACGGCTAAACTAAGGCTCCACATAAAGAGCTTATGTCAAACCTCTACATTTTGCATGAAGGGACTCACCTTCGAATGCTCTAAGCCGTTCATCTGATTGCTTTGGCTTTGAATATTTCACAAATAATTGAACAAATTTAGCATCCTGAAATCTGCAAACTTTGGTTGCTCAAACAAATAGACCATTGTTATATAAAGTTTCTAAGCTATATCCCTTGGAGTTACTACAATACCATATAAATTTATACTTTATAGTCTTAGGGTCTAGTTAGACCTAGCATAATATGACACTTAGGCATAAGCACTAGCATCCCACACTCTATGATCATCAATGTTTAGTTTTCTAGTCCATAATTTATACGTATCAGTTTGACCATCATCAAAGATATCCTATTGACGATGTATATTTCAGTGAACAGTGCTTCTCCCTAAAATTGAATTTCTGACTTGGAATGACTCAACATGCTTTCAACAATGTTATTTTCTTGAAGAATACGGGATAAAGTAAGCTAATGTACTATAATCTGACTCTTGCAAAATTGGTTGAATACATTACCGACGTATTCATCACCAATGTCAAACCTTGGTACTTTAATAACGATACATAGCTAATTGTTTACCCCAGCTTTAAAGTCTTGAAAATTTTCTAATACATCAGATTTCTTGCCTATGAATAAACGTATCCACGTTCATAATAGTCATAAATAAATGTGATGAAGGTTAAAAACCTGGAATCAGCGCAATGGTTTCCCCTAAGAGCCACTTTTATGTGCTGTGTATCAGGTAATGCTTTCCCCAAGGGAGCTCCTTTCTGTGAGTGTGCCATGTTGATATGATCAGGTGTGACATGTTATGGAAAAACTTGATTCCACCAGAAAATGAGGCTAATGTGTTTTCCTACCAAGCTCACCACAACTTGCGTCAAGTATTTGCCAAGCCAACGCCTTTTCTTAAGTCTATCCTGATTTATGAGACCTAGACCGGGACCATGCCAATAATTTGGCAGCTGGGTTCATGTAGTTGATTACCAGAAGATTACCTTTATGATTGACCCTACGATACTGTTGCACGGCCAAGTCTTTATAAAGGGAACTGATAAAGCAGTTAAAATTCCTTGAAGGTAAGAGCCAAACACCTGTTGAACGATCCCACAAGCAAGGACAAGATAAGTGGACCAACACTAGAGGGAGCTCCTTCCATGAAAATTCTGTCGCCCACCGTGTTTGACTCTCTCCTGTGTTCAGCCAGTCGCCATTAGAAGTTATAAAAAAAGAACAAGGACAATGAAAAGGAGTGGAAATATCAGTTAACTGCTGTGCTTTAGTGTCTTCAGTCAAGAAGGTAGGCGTGGGTGTGTGAAGTTTTGGTTCGTAACAATGGCGACGTTGGAAGAAATTCAAACAGAAAATGCTGGAGAAATGGTGGCAGACATTGAGAACCAACTTGTTCCTGTCAATGCTCCGGATGAGAACGAGGTGAACGGGGAGGAGATAGAAGAAGAGGAAACTTGGAAGAAGATATCGATTTACAAGGTGCCCGAATGGATTAAGGACTCCAATTCCGAGGCCTATAATCCGCAAGTAGTGTCAATTGGCCCATACCATCATGGGCAACAGCGCTTGAAGCCACTCGAAGAGCATAAGGTCAGAGCTCTCCATCAATTCACCAAAAGAACAGAGAAATCCAAGGAAGTTTACAAGAATGCCTTGCGGGGATTGGTGGATGAACTAAGGAGCTGTTACGAACAGCTCGATAATGTGTGGACAGATGAAGAGAAATTCCTAGAGATGATGCTCGTAGATGGGTGCTTTTTGCTCGAATTTGGAGGAGCAGTAGAGGGGTTCAAACAAGGCTATGATGTCACAGATCCCGTTTACAGCTTTCATGGATGTTCCACTCTCTCTACCTACGTCAAAAGGGATGTGTTAATGGCCGAAAACCAGGTGCCGTTGTTGGTTCTCCAGATTCTGCTGGGTGCCGAAAGTCATGGGAACAAGGTACGCAATTTTACCAAACAAATTGTGCAGCTAATTTCTGCATTCATCGTTAGATAATCCCATGAGGTCACAGGTTCAACGCGTGAAATCAGCCTCTTGCAAAATGCAAGGTAAGGCTGTCTACCATAGGCCCTTCCGGTCCACCCCTTCTTTGGACCCTGCATAGGCAGGAGCTTCGTGCACTGGGGCTGCCCTTTTATCATTAGATAATCCCAATCTAAGCGAGAAGAAAAGCAAAAAGAAGGGACTTTGATTTGCCAAGAAGAAGTCCTTAACAAATTTACTCATATTATTTTATAAATTATAGCTAAGAGTTATGAAGCAAACAACCTACAAGCATATCACATTTCTACCCTATTTAGTGCTTTATCATCTGATATTTATAGATGCTTCAATCGCTCCAGGAAGCTCTCTTAGTAAGTATCATTTGGAAAGTTAACTCATTGGTAGTTAATGTTTTCTTAGTTAAACTCCGACTCAATTTTTTAGGTGGCATTCTATAAGAGAGCCTTTTAGTACGCATGATTTAAGTGCCTACAGATATCAGGAGTCATTATTGGAAAGATGCAGAAAATACAAATAGCAGAAGCTAAAAAGTAGGAAGAAAATATATCAAATCATGGATTCAATGCAGTACCATTAGAGTAACAATAATTCTAAGCCTGGCAACATCATTAGCTTCTTTAATTAAGACATTTGCCATGTTATCAGTAGGTATATGCAAAATTGAAAATTGTCGGTCGATAAAACTTCCATAATTCGTCAATGGTGTTTGCAGATCTCCCCCTAACATAATCTGGGTATTTGAGCCACCCAATCACCACCTTAGAATCTCATCTGACTTGTAAGTGACAATTCTGAAAGCGATCCTCAATGAGGATACCAATTTTTACTGATGTAATTTCAGCTTTAATAGCATCTTAAATTTCAATTGGGCCAGCATACTCAAGTGAAACCTCACCAAATTCATCATGGACTACTCTCCCAGTTCCTGCTGATGTGATCCCCCTCTACTAGAACCATCAAATTAAGTTTTTAATGATCTTTAGGGGGGTTCTTCTACTTACACATGATCTTTGATTTATGAGAAACCTCTTCATGAAAAAAGTTCCATAATCTAAGAATGCCTAATATTAATAAAACCATAAAAAGGTTCCATGATGCGACCAATATTTTGACTTCCAAAGCCACCTTCTCATCACATAAAGAAACTATGGGAAAAAACACTACTATTCCTTTCCTTCTGTATAATCCAAAGAGTAGCTGGAAGGCATCACCTCTATAGTTTTTTATATTTTTAATTTATTTTCCAATACTTACTCAAGAATGTAAAAGCATAGTGCATCAGAATATGAGTGTTGTCCTCGTTCATTCTAAACAAGGTAGCATAGATTTGCAATGATCCAACATTTCCTCAAGAATGTAAAAGCATAGTGCATCAGAATATGAGTGTTGTCCTCATTTATTCTAAACAAGGTAGCATAGATTTGCAATGATCCAACATTTCCTTGGTAAAACATTTTAAGTACTTTATGCCATTTGTACAAGTAAAAATGCTCATTCCATACAATTGTAAGCAAAAGCATAAAGTAAGTAGCACTAATTTTCTCCACTTATGGGTTTTTGTTAGGAAGATGAAAGTGAGTGCATATTTCCAACCCTTATGGTTGCTAAGTATATGCCAATAATTAAAGACAAAACCATTAATTATCCACCACATTAGTTGATTACATGCCATAGGCTTAAGGCTAGATTAAACCTTCAATAAGGTCTTATGAAAGTTATGGGGTTAGATTAGAGACCATGGGCAGGATGTGAGTAGCCATAAAAGGTTCAAGTGACAATTTGTCACAAAGCTCCCTAGACGGCTAAGGCATAATCCTATGAAAAAGATCATCATATACCCTGGCATAAATAGCTTAGGATACCATTTTACACCTAATAAGGTACAAGAGCTTAGTCCTAAACCTGGTTATGTGGACAATGTGTTAGCATGAGCTAAGGCTTAGTCTTGGCCAAAGGTCAGCCTAGACTTGGGTAGTCTAAGCCTAAGTAGTCAATTCTTTAGGTACAACATCATGGCTAAGATCAGGGTGGTTTAGGGGCCATGATCATTAGTCATATACATCACCATAGTGAACAAGGACCTAGATAGTCTAAGCTAGGTCTAGGGCTTAGACAATAGTGGTCATAGTCTTGTCTCTAAGAGAGGGAAGCTAAGTCTTGGGGTTGAACCAAAGAGCATAGACAATAGGGATTGTAGTTGTAACCTTGGGAGACAGGATTAAGTTGAACCTAGTTGCATATATCTTTTAAACACATTAAAACAGTACAAAAGACTAAAAAGTTTCTCACCTTGTGTGTGTGTGTGTGTGTGTGTGTGTGTGTGTGTGTGTGTGTGTGTGTGTGTGTGTGTGAGAGAGAGAGAGAGAGAGAGAGAGAGAGAGAGAGAGAGAGAATTAAACTTCTTGAAAGCATAAAATTTGGAGAAATTTTGCAACTAAAAGTGAATTCAATGCATTGGGTTGGAGAATGGAGCTCCTATTTATAGATTTGGGTGCCTAGTGTCACGGACTTACATTGCAAAGCCCATGACCAAGGCCTACAACATTTAAAGAAGGCTCACTTAGGACGTGGACCTGGCCTAAAGGACTTAGGTCCGCTGTTGAAGAGTCCTGCGTGGAGGCCTGCTCAGCTCACGGGTTCAGCTTGAAGGACTCATATCCATCAAAGAGATCCATAATCTAGAAGGCCCCAACACATCATGTAAATATCTAGACTCTAGAATTCTCCAAGACCATCTTGAATATGGTAGAACCAAGGACTTGTGTAGAGACTTCTAGAGAGGATTCTAGAGTAGTCTCTAAGCGTTGGATAGTTAACACATGTAAAGATCCCCACCATCCATTGAAGAGGTGGAAGGAGGTAAGCACCTATAAATAGGGGAGCTTCCTCACTTGTAAGGCATCCAAGGGAGTAATCCATCTAAGAGTGTGATCAAGGAGTGATCCAAAAGAGTTGTAAGCATCTTCAAGCAATAAATCTACAAGTTCCTTCCAAGTTTCCTTTCAGTTGTTCTTCTCCTTTGAGTTTCAGTCAGGCTTACTTAGTTGGTTATGGATGAGAATCTAAGTGCCACACGGGAATCTGAAAATCTCAACCTGTGACAGTTGGTATCAGAGCAAAGGTTTGGCAAGTTAGGAGCGAAGGTTTGTGTCCTAGCTAGGAGAAGAAGATGGTGGATGGTTCTCATGTGTCAAATGTGGAGGTTGCTTATGAAGATGCTCGGAGGAACAACAAGAGAGGTAAGTCCCAAGGACTTGGTCTCTTCTTTGGAATCCAGACTTGTGAAGATGGAGTCAGCTGTGGTAGACATCTCCATTCAGGTTGAGTTAGAGCACCCAATGTTTGGGTCCCTTGAAGCTATGGGGGAATAGCTTAAGGGAGAGTGGGAGAGTGGTCTGAACTCCATGAGAGATGCAAGTCATGTGGAGTTCCAAACCCAATTCGACAAGTTATTTGCAGAGTTAGCTACACTTTGTAATGAGATGAAGGTGATGCACGAGGATGTATCCTTGTGCAAGGAAGCTGTGGCAAATAGGGCTCACGTGGTTCGTGAGACCCCTAAGATCGACATCCTTAAGCTAAAGAGCTATAGAGGGAAATGAGATGCAAAGGAGATAGACACATTCCTTTGGAAGGTTTAGAGGTACTTCCAGCACTTACAAATGGAGGAAGATGAGTAGAAGATAGCTACTGCCTCACTCTACCTCACGGACAATGCTCTATTATGGTGGCATAGGAGAAGCATGGAAATGGAAAGAGGTACGTTCACTATCAACGCTTGGAACGAGTTTAAGGATGACCTTAAGGTGCATTTTTATCCTGAGAATGCACGCATTGAGGCTAAGGAGAAATTACAATGGTTGAGGCATACTGGGACTATTCGAGATTATATTTCAGAGTATTCAAACCTTTTGCTCAAGATCGCTAACATGTCTGAAGAAGACAAGTTTGTGTACTTCTTCAACGAACTAAAAGATTGGGCAAAGCAAGAGTTACGTCGCCATAACGTCTCTACTTTGTCCACCGCCATTACCGTAGCAGAATCTTTAGTCAAAATAAGGAAGGATAATGGGAAATCAAATGGCTAAGAGAGTAGCCATGACAATGGTGGGGGAGACAAAGGCTTTCATAGGAACAAGCTTGAGTCATTCAAACCATCAAGCTAGAGGGGAAAGAGCAAGGAGCAAGCTTCTCCATCAAGAGCTTGCTACTTCTGTGATGGACCGCACTTCATGCATGACTGTCCAAAGAAGAATGCCTTAAACTCAATGATTGCACATTAGGAAGAAGGAAGTACCAGGGAAGATTATAAACTATCTTCCTTGCAATATCTCAACACTATTAAGTCAGAGGTTCCTAAACCCTCTACAGAAAAAAGGTTGATGTATGTGGACGTGTGTCTCAAAGGCAAAAGGCACACGAGCTATGGTGGACATGGGAGCTACTAACAACTTCATCTCTAAAGGGGAGGCTAAGAGATTAGGCCTCAAGATGAAGAAGGATGAGAGCTTGATCAAGACAGTTAACTCCAAAGCGAAGTCCTTACTAGGAGTTGCCAGAGACGTACTAGTCAAGGTGGGGAAGTGGCAAGGCACCATCACTTTGACTGTAGTACCTTTGGATGATTATGAGGTTATCCTAGGAATGGATTTCCTCACCAAGGCCAGAGCAGTCCCCATGCCACACCTGGGAATGCTGAGCTTCTTTGATGAGAAGACCCCTTTGTGCAGTCCCAGTGTTGAAGAATGGAAAGGGGCAAGGGAAGATGTTATCTGCCTTGCAACTAATAGGGGGATCCACAAAGAGTGTGGAATAGGCACAACTAGACTTACGATGTCTAGGTGCCATCGGGGTGCTAAGGTCTGAAGGGTCCAAGGAGAGACCAGTTGATGACAAGGGTGCATCACAACAAGGAAACTCCAAGAGGGACAAGACCAAGCCGAGACGTGCAAGAACCATAGGAGCTCATCGTTGCTACACCCATGTGCAGGAGACACAGCAATGGAGTGCGACAAAAGAGGAGCGCTAGAGGGGCGACTACTTGCAACTATGCAAAGGTGCACAAGTGTGCAAGCACGCACACAACATGAAGGAACAAAGGAAAGTCCTAGAAGTGCACAAGAATGGATGGATGGAAAGGTGCAAAGAGAGAGACACTGCAAGGCACCTCATGAAGAGGACAAGTTGACATGAGACATGCCCAAATGCAAAGAGTGCGACACCAACAAAGATGTGTCGACGAGGGTGTCAACATTATCAGATGGGGGAGAATGTCACGGACTTACATTGCAAAGCTCATGACCAAGGCCTACAGCCTCTAAGGAAGGCTCACTTATGATGTGGACCTGGCCTAAAGGACTTAGGTCCACTGTTGAAGAGTCCTATGTGGAGGCCTGCTCAGCTCACCGATTCAGCTTGAAGGACTCATATCCATCAAAGGGATCCATAATCTAGAAGGCCCCAACACATCATGTAAATATCTAGACTCTAGACTTCTCCAGGACCATCCTAAATATAGTAGAACCAAGGACTTGGGTAGAGACTTTTAGAGAGGATTCTAGAGTAGTCTCTAACTGTTGGATAGTTAACACATGTAAAGATCCCCACCATCCAAGGGAGTGATCCATCCAGGAGTGTGATCAAGGAGTGATCCAAGAGAGTTGTAAGCATCTTCAAGGAATAAATCTACAAGTTCCTTCCAAGTTTCCTTTCAGTTGTTCTTCTCTTTTGAGTTTTAGTCAGGATTACTTAGTTGGTTCGGAGTGAGAAGCCAATCTAAGTACCACACAAGAGTCTAAAAATCTCAACCTATGACACTAGGTAGTCATTTTGGGTAGCCAATGAGGCTACGACACCAAGATTGTAACTATCCCAATTGTAGCACAAGATTGGAATACCCTTGTAACAATCCAACTTTAGTAGTCACATGTGGTAATACTAGACATGAACAAATTTATAAAATTATCTGGTGCAGCTAAGTAACTGTCATCTAGGGAATCATGTCTAGCAACCTTCATTTGTCTAGTTTGATCTAAGCTGAAATAAGAGCATTCGGTGCCACATTGTCAAAGCGGCCATTTAGTGCCATTTTGTGAATGTTTGATGCAAGTAATCACAGATGAGCTTGAGCGACGCCATCTTATTTTATGCCAACATTGGATGGGAAACTTTCTTGGTGCCATCTGCCTAGAAATACTTTGAGTGAAATCATTGTCCAGTGCCGTTGGTGCTGGATTCCATTCTTTGAAGTGAATGAGGATGTAAGACTCCCTTGGTGTCAAACTCTTGTCTTATGATTGATAAAGGTTGTTCAACACCATAGGTGTCGAACTCCTTCTTAAGGTAATTTACAAATGTCCAGTTTCATTGATGCTGGACTCCTTGAAGCAAAACTAAGAGTAACAAACACTACTCTAAAGAAATGATACTGACAAACATCACCTTCTATATGACACCACTTGTGACCCACTCCAATTAAGTGTGCATTGGCATCTTTGTTGTGTAGTGGCACAATTAACATGCTTGTAGTTCATGTGCCTGCGAAGAGTACATATTTACATTATAATGTTATTTAAGTAAGTAATCTTAATTTAAGACATTATAATATAAATAAGCAAGTACCCTCATTTGAATTCAATAAAAATAGTCCCAATACCTAGTTCCAGAAAGATAAAAAAGTCAAGTCCTTGATCCAAATGTAAAATTAGAATTATAAAGGTTAGAAAATTTTTCTATATTTCAAATAATAAGGGATTTCTCCATTGTTAGAATGTCATATTAATGCTAAAAACCAAAAGTTCAATAAGAAAACTTTGAGTTCTGGTTCTCTAGAAAATAATTTTGTAGCAAGAGGGAAAACATAAGTGAGAATGCTATCTAGAGATGCTTGTGTAAGAGTCACCCTACCTCCCACCAAGAGAAATAAGTCTAAAATCTCCTAGTATTTCAATGCTTACTTTCTTAAGAATAAAAGATGATCCAAGGAGCTTTCCCAACTACGTACCATTAAAAAACGAGTTGATCACTTCCCACAAATCATTTGTAATCATCTCCCAATATCTTTCATAAAAAAGTCACGTAAAACCATCGTAGCCAAGAGCTACAATGGCCTAAATATTTTCATCGCTTACTTCAACCTCTTTCAATGTAAAATCTAAATCTAGAAAACTCCTTTCTGCTTCCAAAATTGATTTAATGAAAAAGTGATCTAGTCTATGCCAAAAAATCTTCTTATTCTTGTTGTTGTTGTTTTCTTCTTCTTCTTCTTCTTTTTCTTTTTCTTTTTTCTTTTTTTTTTTCTATATAGATTAGTGAGAAAACCAACTGCTAACTCTTAAATGTCCTTAGGATCATGAAGAACTTGATCTTCTACTAGCAATCTCGACATTATTTTTGAGTAATGCCTAGCCAACACACAACTATGAAAGAATTTTTTATTTTTATTTTTTTTTACCTTCATAGATCCATGTATTCCTAAGATCTTTGCCTCCATTTATTCCCCTCCTACAAAATTCATGACTTGACTTTATTTTTAATTGGAGGTCTTTGGTTAGCTCCTCTTCTAATAATGTTGCAATTGCTTCTTTCACATCAAGATCTCTAAGTAAAGATGTGGCATCTTTTTCTTTTATAGCATAAGGTGAAAGTTTGAATCGAATTCCCATCTCCTGTGTGTGTGTGTGTGTGTGTGTGTGTGTGTGTGTGTGTGTGTGTGTGTGTGTGTGTGTGTGTGTAGGTTGGTGGGTGAACAATATTATATGCTTCTTTATGTAGCATGGAGGCATGGAATGATGAAAAGAAAAGTGGAGATGGTTCACTTTTTTGCCATTTTTCATAGACCTAAACCACTCATCCGATTCGGTCTTGTGTAGATGACCTATGTAATAAATCTCACATCTAGGGATCTCTAAGGCCTCTAATTTTTGGTGTCCTTTGATTGTAAAATGGATGTTTATTGACAGATGAAAACAGAAAATGAACCTCTCATATGCCCAAAACTAGCTCTTTTGCAATCAAAAGACACAAAATAAAAAGGTCCTAGTTATCTTGCTCAGAACCAAATTAGATGAGTGGTTTAGATCTATGAAAATAGCAAAAGAGTGTGCCTATATTCCACTTTTCTTTCTACCATTTTGTGCCTCCATGCTACCTATGGATAGAGCTAGCAAAATAGATTATAATTTGCAGATAACCCTTTATCAACCAAAATTAGGCTGATTTAAATTTGATAAATTTAGAGCCATATAATAAATAGGTTGGAATGTCCAACCCATTAAATTCATGACCTATATGAATTTATTCACTAATACCCACTTATCTCTAGATTTATCTTTTGGACCCACAAAGAAAAGATAAGAATGAAGAACATTGTGAATTAGAATAACTTCATTGTAAAATCATTTATGATATGTGATGCTATTTACATTTCTACGAATCATCACTAATTTATCTTCACAGTATAATCTTCAAATTACTCATGAAAATCATTATAAGAATTAAATATTAATGTTTATTTATGATTAATGTTTATTATTATTGATTACTCGTGAATCCATTACACAAATGTGGATTGGATTAGGATTAGGATTTTTAACTCTACTTATAAATGAATTTGAGTGTGTTCAATCCATTTAAACCATATCTATGACAATTTTGATCGAATTGGATTGGGTTTCATCCATTTATATGTTTTGTTGGTTCTACCTATTGATGTAGACATTTCTAGGGGAACCAACTCACATATTTTATACCTAAGGGGTAAAACTATATTTATTCACCTAATTTTAAAAAGTAGGCTCCACTTATTGAAAGATTTTTTTTCTTTTCTTTCTTAGTAGTAGACCCACTTGAATATGTGATTTTGATTGATGGTCAAACATACTAGTATATTGATGCAAGAGTGTATCATCCATTCCTTGACATACTCAAAAATTACAAAACAAAGAATAGGAAAGCAAATAGTTAGATCTTACGTTGAATAGAGTCTTCTTAGATTGATGGTTTAATAAGAATGAGCTTTTCATTGTTTTCTTGCTCTTTTTCCTCTCTTTTCACTTCCAATCCAAGTGTGGATTATTTCCTTATTATTTCTAGTATTCACCTTTAGTTGGATAAATAAGGTGAAAATATTAATTAGAATAAGCAATTTCTAGTTAAGAAGTATTTCAAAACCAGCAAAATTTTCCACTAGAGCATGTTAAAAAATTTCTTTTAAAACCCTACTTTTAACCCTCTTTAACTTGTCTTGTAGAGAGAGAGAGAGAGAGAGAGAGAGAGAGAGAGAGAGAGAGAGAGAGAGAGAGAACCTAAAATCTCTCTCTCACTCAGTTTATCTATTTCTTCTTCCTTTCCATTACTCTATTACTAGAATGCATGCCTTCCTAAGGAAACTAAATTCATACATGAGATAACCTGAAATCTCTCTCTCACTCAGTTTATCTATTTCTCTTCTTTCTTTCCATTACTCTATGACTAGAATGCATGTCTTCCTAAGGAAACTAAATTCATACATTCACTCACCTTATTTATAAAGAAGATACCTCATTTAAATCATGTTGGATCAATGAATAAATGGGTTACTCCATCTATCGTTATGGGGCAATTGCCTGGATCAAAAACCCAAATACATATCCTATCCTTATCATCATGGATCATGTTAATGATTATTTGTCCATCCTACATAAGTGATGTAGAATTGCATATGTTAACTTTGTTTGAAAGAACTAAACCACAAATCTTATTTATAATGCTTTATATAGGCTAGGGACCAATTTTCAAGAGTAGTACATTCTAATAACTTATGTTATAGAAGTTTAAACTTAGAGCCATTATTTTTTTTCCAGATAAATCAAATGAGCATTTAGGATCATCCGAATACAACAATTTTTCATAAGTCACCTATTTTGGGGATGCTAAATAAGATTAATGGCTTATATCTTTTAAAAGAAGTCAATATCTACTTTTTCTATCATTTTTTTAATTTAAATCTATAATATTCCCTTTTAGATATATCTATGTAGATTGCAATTTTAGTAGATCCAAATGATTCGATTTGTTTTTATCCACAAATATAATTTATCTAAATAGTATAGCAAATTTTAGATAAACAAACTCATATTTGTGAATTTTTATTTTTTTTTACTAACTCTAGGTACTACTGTGCTTTCAGATGAACTGTAAAACTAATAGTTAGCAATCATACGTATGTTTTTAGGTGATTATATTCTTCATACTAATCATCTTACAAAGATGGAAAACATACACATCCTACTAAGAGGGTGTCAATAGTCCAGTTTCAATGTAATTTCACCCAAAATAGCAATGGGCAATTCTTTTTTTAGCAAGGCAAGAACTGGACCAAACCAAGTTTGGTTTCACTTTAATGACCATGACCAAATTGTCTGATTTTGATCCAATTCTTGGTCATCATTGATCCTATAAGTAATTATAGCATATGAGCCACATGAAGATGAGAAGGGTTGGTAGGGCAAAAATTTGAGATCATAAAGTTTGGTAGAGATTTAACATGAGAACATTTGATATAATTTGTTCTTCATTCTTCTTCTTTCTATCTATGATTAAGGCTTCTACAGAGAAACAAAATTGAGAAAAAGCCACCGAATCTATGTTTTCTTCAAGTCTGCATCTGCTAGCCTACTAATGGTTCTACTACGGATAAAAAACTCTCCATCTTCTATGCATTTTAGCTACCTTTCTTAGGTTCATCATTCTTTTCATTTGCAACTATTCTACAAAGACACAAAACAGAGAAAGAACCTCTAATATCTATTTTCTTCAAGTATAAAACTACTAGCCTACTTAGGGATTCTAATGAAGGAGTTCAACCAATAAAATACATTATTTGTGAAGGAGGGATTCTAATGGATTGGATACCTCTCTCCTTGCTTTGTCAAAAGGAAAAGGAATACTAAGATCACCTAGAGAAGGATAATGTGGCTAGTCCCCCTCCCACATGTCACGAACTAAAAGAGTAAGGAAGCTTGCCTCTTTAAAATCCTTAAGAGAGCCATACTCACTTTTTACCTTTTGTAAGAGGTAAGGGAGGTCACACAGATCCCCCACCATGGCAGTGTCTGAATCATAAAAGAATTCAGTTCCATCTTCTCCATTTTTCAACAAAATTTCATCAAACTTTCATTCCTTCTGTCTACAATGTTAGGGCTTTTAGAGAGAAAGAAAACCTTGAGAAAAGCCTTAAATTATATATTTTCTTTTTGTTTAAATTCCCTCCATTTAATTGGGAAGGTGCATTTATAATTTAGTCCTTCCATTGATCTCTTAAACATAGCTTTTAGTAATAACAAAAAAAATGTATTATGTAAAGGTATTAATAAATTTGAGTATTCGTAGCTTTAGGTTCTGATTTGGAGGTTTTGCAGAATTTAGGAGAAAATCTCAAATTGACATTTTTTGTTTTCACACTATATTTAAGCTAAATGTCTAATATACTTTTATTTATTTATGGGCCAACTATATTTAAGTTAAATATCTAATATACCCTCATTTATATATAAAAAATACAACAAATATGAAGATATTTTTAGTGTTACAAAATCTAAAGTACAAAGATTAAATTACCCTTAACTAAACTAAAATTAATTATAAACTAATAGAGGTATTATAGTCTAGTTATTCGTTTCTTAGTTCTTTTTCAATTCATATAATTAGAATGGAACCAAAATTAATTCGATTCCACAAGCAAAGCACCAAAACTAAACGACGAGTTCCAAGTGAAGGACTGGAACATACTTTTGTGTTTTAGTTTAGTCGTTGACACCCCCTAAACCCGGCCACCCCAAAAAGGAAATTACTTTTCCTCTAATAAAGAACTCTTTTTCATTTATGATAGAAAAGGACTTTTTTCTCTATATTGTGTTTCCCTTTATCTTGCCACAAGGGAAGAATTTTACAAACATAATACATACACACACATGAAGCCGGGAAGAGAGGTCTGTCGCCCTACATGGGCCATTAGATCAAGAGGACAGTGGGCATGAAATTTCGTTACCAGTGATCCCATAAGAGGAATGATCAACAAGCTGCTACAATCTTATCTTTGAAACTACATTTGGGAAAAGAAGATTTTGTAACTAGAAACGAAAAAGATGACCTGAGCATAGAACCAAATTTAAGAAATATACCCTTTTTCCTATTCTTTCTCACGTGGAAGAAACTGGTTCTCTCAATTGATATAAACCAAACAAAGGCTCCCATTGGCAAAATAATTACCTTTGATTACCTAAAAGGGATCAAAATTTCCATTCCATTTCTAACCAGTTTTATAGAGGTTTTCTCATAAACTTTTTCCGGATATAATTGGCCAAAAATAAGACCCTGTTTGAAGGTTTTCTAGCAACCATATGCAGGGTTTCACGCGAGCACCTAACGTCCTCTCTTTTAGGTTTTTCTTCATTCTACATCTACTAACCCATGTTATCCATCACAAATATGTTAGAAATTCAACTTTTTACCAAAACAATTATCACAAATTCATCTAAACAATGCCTTAATCACAGCACTAATTTGGGCGTGGGGGGGTTGTTCGTTGAACAACTGGCTCGAGCTTCCCCATCCGACAGATATGGTTTCCATCTTCCCACAAGGGAAGCTTAATAGAGTACGTATACTCATAACATCAGAATATCATAAGCTTCTCCTTTTACCTAATTACTGAGTGTCCCATAAAATTTCAAAAACCCAGACAAAGATTTCGATCTAACAGCTTACAAAAGCGACAAACTTCTCTTCTATCTGTCACAATGGACCTTAGATGGTCTCTACACACACTCGCCTAGACTCACTACACATTCATACTAGCTAGTGGAATGGAGATGCACAACCTCTAACCAGTGAGCAAATGTATGTGGGCAGAGCATCCAGCCTCAATTGGCTATAGAAGCTTTTATGAATCTATGTCATACACTTGTCACATAATGCATTTCCTAACTCCATTAAAATTTCCAAAATCTGTAAACAACTATAACATGTTTTCATTTCTACATTAGCTTGCAGGCCCTGAACACTTCTTGGCTGAATATAGGCGACAACTGCTGGGACCCCCTACATCTGTGCATCAAAATCAGGTTAGCTTCTTATATCTCAATTGTTGGTCGGCAACAGAACTTAATGAGGCAGGAGTGCAGTTCAGGAAGCTCGATGGTATCGGGATCAATGGCATTACATTTGAAAATGGCAGACTAAGCCTCCCACGTCTTGAAGTTGATGATGTTATGGAAACTAGGTTGCTCAATCTCATGGCTTTCGAGCGGCTTCACTCATCTGCGGGCTATGAAGTGATTTCCTATGTCTTCCTTATGAGCGCTCTTATTAGATCACTCAAGGACGCTCAACTTCTTTCATATTATAGGATTATTCCAAGGTCACGGAAGGATCAAGTGAAACTTGAAAAGTTCTTTGGGCAACTCCACAATGGAATTCGTATCGACCCAAATAGTAGTCTAGCCACAGTAATGAAGTCGTTGGACGACTATCACACTAAGAAGATGGATGAGTATTGGAGAACGAGATGCAAGACATGGGTTCGTGAATCGTTTACCATTCTACTAGAGAAGTACTTCAAAAGCCCTTGGAGTCTCATATCCGTCATTGCAGCAGCACTTCTACTGGGTCTCACAGCTGTTCAGACGTACTACACTGCCAAATCTGCATACAGATCCAAGTAAATATGTTAACTGCTTTTCTCCTACACACTTTTGTAAAACTTCTGTTGTTTTGCATTACTGCTGAGGTCAGGGCTATGGGTCTAGTCACAAAATACCTAATCTCTTACCTCTAACATAGGCCACGAGAAGCAGTTGACATGCTTGCTGAGGAGCCTCATGGAACCACACATAAAACACATCATAAGGCACCTAAAGGGAGTATGCGTAGGTATATGGAATCTGTATATAAAAGGGCAGCCCCAGTGCATGAAGCTCCTGCCTATGCAGGGTTTAGGGAAGGGGCGGACTACAAGAGCTTAAAGTACACAGCCTTATCTTACATTTTGCGAGAGGCTGTTTCCACGCCTTGAACCAGTGACCTCAAGGTCACACGATGACAACTTTTACGGTTGCGCCAAGGCATATAGAATCTGTATATTTGGGGTCCAAAGGACACACATGATACACCCGGTAGCAATACGCTCACTCCACTTAAGATTAATGCTGGCTTTGGATTTGCCACCAGTGTCTTTGGCCTAATTAAACTAGAGTTGTCAAGCTGAGCTCATCAGATTCCTTGTAATTCATAGTTACTAGTTTGATTCCTTGTAAGTACACGGGTCTCTTACGTCCTAGTTACTAGTATGGTTGTGACTTTCTACTTCAAGAAACATAGGATAAATTATCTAATGAGAATGAAATTTGATACTTAGCCTAAGTCATTCCCCACATGATGGCTTAGATCTATAAAAGAGGCACATATGCACTCCTGGCCTAAGATAATGTGCACTTGGATGTATCATTCCTCAATTAATGTCACTACACCCTTGTATCTTATGAGCCTCCAATAGTGAATCTTGCCACAGCAAACAAGTCTTGGTAGGAGTGCACACTCAAGAGGAGAGGAAGGAGTACAAGCCCTTTTTAATGCATGGTAAAACTTTCTTTTTTTGTAGACTAAGCCATTCATCAGGTTCAAAATAGCAAAAGTATGTAACATATGCATTTGGAGTACAGATAAGAATTTTTATATGTAGGGCATCTAAGGTAACCAGAATCAAGTCAACGGCTTAAATAATTGAAAGAATATAAGCAGTGGCACAACTTTGCATTTTTTTCCATGGAAAGCTTTTCATAGGGAAAAAAATGCAAGTTGGGCTCATGGCTTGCATTTTTTCAATGATCTAAGCTACTAATTTGATTTTGTCTACCCTAGATGGCATCTGTACCAAAAAACACATCTATTGAACACCTCTAACACCATGCTTTTGTACATGTTGGGGTTGTAGAGTGGACGGTTTTAAGTATTTCACCGTCCATTCTACAATCCTGAAATTTACTCGAAGCATAGTCATAGAGGTGTCAATAAATAAGATATTTTATATGTACGACATCTAGGATAGCTGGAATAAAATGAGTGCCTTGGATCATTGAAAAATATAAGTAGTGGGCCCAACTTGTAATTTGTTAGATGAAAAGTTTTCTATGGAAGATATTAGAGAGAGAGAGAGAGAGAGAGAGAGAGAGAGAGAGAGAGAGAGAGAGAGAGAGAGAGAGAGAGAGAGAGAGATTCAATCTCTCTCATATGTGCGGTGTCACTTCCTCTCTTTTTTGAATGATCCATTATATTCATCAAATTCTACATCCTCAAAGATGAGTGGATGTCAAAAATCTCATCTCTAAAGCAGCATTTTGGTGTGAGAAAATGGACGATTAGTATAGAAAAAAAACCATTTGCTTGAATATTGTCCATTTTCTAACTACAAAAGGTTGCTTTAGAGGTGTCTAAGGGTGAGAAATACAATGAATAGAATGGATCATTCAAAAATAGGAAGAAGTAGGCCTTGCATCTAGGGACTTCATTTATGGGTATGTTTATATTATAAATTGGATGGTTTTGGTGAACAAGGGCTTTTCTAGTATACCCAATCTATTATACAATCTAAAAGTTGGAAAAATAATTGCCTAAATGCAGTTAAAAGATGTGAAATTTAATACCCAAGCCATCCGAGTGAGTCCAAATTAGATGAGCAGATTGAATCTGTGAAAAAGGTTCTCCACCTCAATTTTCTTTCATCCACTTAATGATTCCCATTACCTACAGAAGTGCCAAATACTAGAGAGAGAGAGAGAGAGAGGAGAATCTCTATCATGAAAAGCTTTCATGGCTTTCCGTTGAAAAATATACACGCTTATCCACTAATATTCTTCCAATGATCTAAACTTTTCATCTACTTTGTGCCATCCTAGATGCCCTATATATATAAAAAATCTCATCTATTGGATATTTCTAAGACCGTGCTTGTTGAACCTTTTGGTGTTGTGAAATGGATGGTTTTAAGTATTTCACAGTCCATCTTACAACAACAAAAGGTCCAACAAGCATGGTCTTAGGGGTATCCCATAGATGAGATTTTTTATAGGTACAACATTTAGGATAAAGCAAAGTAGACTAATGGTTTAGAGCATTGAAAAAATATAAGTAGTCCATCTGTCCATGAAAAGCTTTTCATGATATGAGTTCATATCATGAAAAGCTTTTGATGGCTTTCCATTGAAAGAAATGCACTATGAGTCCACCACTTCTGTTTTTTAATGATCTAAACTATTTATCTTATTCAGGCTATCCTACTCGTCCTATGTACAAAATATTCCATATATTGGTACCCCTAATACCATGCTTGTGGGACCTTTTTCAGTTATGAAATAGTCGTCCATTTTACAATTCCAAAAGATTCAAGAAGCTCGGTCTTAGAGGTGTTTAATAGATGAGATCTTTTACACAGGGCATTCCAAATCAAATGAGTAGTTTAGATCATTGAAAAAATATAAGTGGTGGGCCAGCATGTTTTTAATGGAAAGCTTTCCAAGATCTCTCTCTCTCTCTCATAGAAAACTTTGCATGCCTTTTCATTGAAAAAAATGCCACCTGGCCCCACCACCTATATTTTTTTTTTGATGATCTAATCATTCGTCTGATTTGGACTGTCCTAAGTCCTACATATAAAGATATCATATATGCCACCACTGATTTGAACTATTCATCTGATTTGGGCTGTCCTAAATACCTGCACATAAAACTATCTCATTTTGTTGGATACCTTCAGACCATGCTTTTGGACTTTTTTGGGTTGTGAAATGGATAGTTTTCAGCATTTCACCGTTCATTTCACAACTTCAAAAGGTTCGACAAGCATTGTCTTAGGGAGATCCAATATATGAGAGATTTGAACTATTCATCTGATTTGGGCTGTTCTAAATACTTGCATATAAAAAAATAAAATAAAAAAAATCTCATTTTATTAGATGCCATGAGGACCAAGCTTGTTGGGCTTTTTGAAGTTGTGAAATGCTCAAACTGTCCATTTCACAACCCTAATTCATTCAAGGGTAATGGAGGTAGTCTCTTTCTAAGTTTTCTTATTGCTTTTGTGGATGAGTGAGTATGGTCCTAGCAAGTAAAAGTGGGAAGTAAAACACTGACTTATACTTGGCAAAAAAGTTGTGCACAAGTGCCGCATGAGTTTAGCATAGAAAAACTGCAACCCGATGACATCGTGCACCAAATCGAGTTGATAGACTGATAACTAGCCGAAGTTTCCTTGGTCCCTGCAGGTCTTTCCCATATGGCCTCCGATTCTATTCCACAGAGAGCATAAAGAAGAAGACCTGAACCCGGCAATCCACATGAAGGAATTTTCTAGTGAGGCGCACTATGTTGGCGCGAAGAATGCAGTTGAGTCTTCGTGGAGAAGTCCAGCAATCGCATCATAATATTGGCTGCGTTTCATGGTTTTGGAAACGAGGCATGTTGGCTTGTTTTCGTCATGTCGGTTGCTGTGAAGTGCACCATCAAGCTCTTGGAGGTCTGTTTCTCTTGACGAATATGTAAAAGATATTATTTTTTTCTATCACTTAGAGGTGTTAAAAAAATATTGTGACATTTCATTTCGTACAGCATTTTGAAATTGATTATTTTTTATACAGCGCAATGGACGATTCCATCGTTTATAGTTAAAAAAAAAAAAAAAAAAAAAAAAAAAGTCACTAAAGGTTTTTTAAACCAAAAAGTCAAATTCATTTATTATTTTCTTTCCATTCATTTGGATTTCTTTTGTTTTATCTAGGTTGTCTGAATCCTTCTTTTTCCAAACAAAGGGAAGAGTCTTCTTTGGCGATCATCATGCTCGATGGTGCCCGTTTTGCTGAAGAAGAAAGGTTCTTGCTTGTGAATAGCTTGGTGGGCTTTGTACCGCATTAAGTAGGTTTATATTTTTATAACTTGCATTTTTATAATATATATATTCTTTGCATGGAATTGACAACAAAAAGCTAAATGCCCTGATGGCTATAGAATAAAAACACAAAGAGAGAGAGAGAGAGAGAGAGAGAGAGAGAGAGAGAGAGAGAGAGAGAGAGAGAGAGAGAGAGAGAGAGAGAGAGAGGAGAGCAGGCTACGTCAAGGATCACGACTCAGCTTGAGAGAGGAGAACAGGCTACGTCAAAGATTACGACTCAGCTTGCGTTTTGGATAAGAAGGCTGTAGAAGAATGATTTCGTCTACGAGGTAGGGGTGTAGGAATTTATTTAATCTGGTTGGTTTTCAAATAAAAATTTATTTTTTTGTGACTCATTTCATGATTAATCTGGTCGATAGGGATTCATCATACATTAAAGGAGAGTTAATAGTTTTCTTTGAGAGTTTTATATGAGTTAGATTGACATGGTAGGCTCTCAGTATTGCTTATCATTTTTTTTACACATTTTGATTCCTTAATAAATAAATAGGCAATATATGCTTGTTTTATATGGATCCAATCATGATGATATGTTTTTACATTATTCTAACCATGGTAATCCCATTTAATAAAGATTTAACCATGAATAAGTATGTGCGTTTAGATTAGATCTCTTTGAGTTATCATATATGTACATATACGCAAGGTCATCTATGCATGCTATTGCATTATGAATACTTTAGATATAAATCTATACACTCGGTTACATATGTTGGGTCTTAGATCGCTTTGATGGAGATTTTTATCTCATGATCAAATTGCGCATGGATTCATAATAATATCCAATTGTGTATTATGTTATAATAATAATTTATAAGTTGTCTTTATATATTGTATGTGCATACGAGATTGCCGGATGGTTGATGCTTCATTTTTTAATTGGAAGTGCCTTAATTAGTTCCATTGGGCAGCATTCTATGCACTACAAAAGATGAGATGCGTGTTGTTTTTCTTCCACACATGGGTGCCTTAATTTCATCAATTGGGCAGCACACCATGCACTACACACATAATAGATGTAATGAATGTGTGTGTTTGACTATTTTGCATGGTGCTTAATATGGGTCTCTACATGATCTAACACCCATGGATTAAAGCAACTACCATTCTACCCTTATGCCTTGTATGATACTTTCTTTTTACATTCATGTGTTACATGGCTTACACTTAGTGAAGATTTTTTTGCATGAAGCTTAGCTTGCCCACTTACATGATATTCAACGCCTTAGATGAAGTACTGGGCAGCTAGCATAAAGCATGGTGCCTAAGACACAATGCTTGCACATGGTGCATGGCATGTCCTGCCTGGGCTGCGTGTATAGCAATGGTGCACAGACAATGGGCTTGATGCTCAACATTGAGGCATTATGTTTGGCTATTAGCCCATGAACAGTCCGCATCGCGCTCACTACTTGGGTACGTATTTAAAGCATGGATAATGCTTAACACTCACTCCGATGCTCCACACACAAGATTTTGATTTGTTTTATATTATATAGTTTGGAAGTTGTGACCCAAAAGTATATGTTTCCATGTGTGCATAATCTCTATTTTATAGCAATTATAGCAACTAATTAAGATAACGGTAATATTGATGCTTGTAATAATTAAAAATAATAATGGATCTACATCACGACACATATATGCTTTGAAAATGTTGTGCTGCGAATATGGTATAATTATCTATGCTAAGACCAGACTAAGCTAGTTGAAGATTTATGCTAATCAAAATATGGCCAGAGAACGGAAAGTTTTGAATACTCTTATATGGTGCACTAAGTAATGTGAAATGATCTAATAAATGAAAATTAGGTGACTCAAAAGAGTTGTGCCTAGCCTAAAATTAGGCGACTCATAAGAGTTGAGCCTAGCCTGGGGCAAACTCTAAAACCCCTCTGGTTACTATGCTAGGAAGATCAGTTGGCCACTAACTTCTGAAAGTTGATACCTGCCCTAAAAGGCCTATTATAGAGAGTATTATATCATGGAAAGACTGCTCTCTTGTGATCCAGTGCCCCCATGAGGACTAGTATAGCCTGTGTGGTATCTACAGCCAAACGTAGTTGGATGTGAGTCCTCTAGATGCATAGTATACCATATAGTTATCAGACATGGACAGACATGTCGGTCATCCTCGAGGATATTTGACCATTGCCCAAATGGGTTGGTGGTAGGACGCTACCACACAGTGATAATGTTTCACCCATGCCCTAAATAGTGGATTAAAACATAAAAATCTAGAACATTAGAAATCAATGATGTTAAGTCATTCATCACATTGTGCTCGGAGAGAGCTTTCCAACGACACCAAGAACGCGTGAAACAAAGATTAGGAGCGACAGACTCAGGAATTTTACCATTGAGGTAGAGGGGGTCCAAATTGATAAGGGCACCCCCCTCTAATGCGTGTGAGCCAAAGGGGCACATGGGAGGAGCTCTACATGTAGGAGTGGAACTCACCGCATGGAGCTCTATTCCCATGCATCTGCAAGTAGGGAGGAGGAAGCCAAAGCCGGCAACCCCCTCCCCTTTCGTTACTCCCTGGCTAGATCGTCCTTCCCTTCCCCAGTTCTCCCCCTTTTTCCGATCAAGCTGCCTACCCTCTCTCCGGCAAGCTCAACAACGGCATCCTCTCGCATCAATCCCTTCATCCCACACACCTGTAAAACCCTCTCCCTCTCTTCACTGTGCCTATGCCTCACACGAGGGCAACACCGGCAATGGCATTCTCCAACTCAAATGGCTAACCCTAAGCCGGGCTCGCAAGGAGAGCATCTAGTAGGTGGGCTCTCTCTCTCCCACTCTCCTCTCTGTCTTTCCTTTTAGTTCTCCCTTGCGTTTTTGCCCTTTCCCATTCTATTTTTCCGACAAACTGGGACGGTGAGAAACCCCATCGGATTTTGGAAACACAGTAAAAGGAACTGTTTTGGATTGAAAATCCAACCGTTCATGTTGTCCCTTGACGTTTTTGAGTGAAACCCCTTTGGTTTCAAGAAGATCTGTCAAGAAATGACACCGAAATTTGCAAAAATTAGCACCTAGGGTAAGTTCAAAAACCCTTGAAAAATCTGACAAAAAATGATAGTTTTAACAAAAATCAAAAGGGGAAAACATTAGAAAACAAAAATTCAGGAAATTTTGAGCATTCCCATTAAATTTCGCTGAAAAATGACATCACTTGTGTCACCGATGATGACCGGAATCTGGTCATCTTCTTCTGCGATGGCGACATTTTCCAGCGACCCCTAAAAAATGTAAAAAATGAAAATTTTCAAATATAGACAAATCACGTGTGATCGTTTCATCCGCGAAGACGGATCGTCGATTGGGAATCGATTGGTCCATGAAATTGTGATCACAAGCTTGGTTATGCATAGGGAAAATTTGAGACCTTAACATCCGACCGTTAAAAATGTGATCGAGAGGTAAATTCAGGTCAAATATAACTCCAAGTAACCATTGGTGATGAATTATCACAGAAATGACTAACCAATTATGAATAAATTGATAGGAGATCCCATTTGGCTGTCCAATATTCGATCAACGAATATCGAAGGTCAAGAAAGGATATCAGACCATGAATTATGGCTAAAAGCATTGAATTGTGAAATAACTTACCTAAAATATTGGAAATTGAAACTTCTAGAGGTATGCGCTTGATCTAAACCATCGATGTAAGACCAATGGTGCTGATCCAATTGGATAGCGACCAATTGGTGTGCAAATCCTTGATATAGATATATGATGTTAGATTAAGAACATGGTGAATGTAGAACTAGAAGTAATTATAGAAAATGGCATGAAATTCTGAAATTTACTTAGAACTTATATTTGTTGTAGAGGTTTGACAGCAGTGTGAACGATTCTAGCCATAGAACTTTGAGTTGTACTTTGAGAGTAGGTAAGGACCCTGAACCCTTGCACTCCTTAAATTCTTGTTGATCTGTTTTCTTGAAATTGACCTTATGCATGTGTAGAATGAATATTTTGTCACCTTGGTTGAATGGATGATAGAAATTGTAATTTCTTATTGAAATGGTCATGTTATAGTCTGATTTACTATGCTTAACTATTATAATGATGCAAACTGTTATAAAATGGTCAAGCCCAAGATAATAAGCCCTAAGAGCTGCCCAAGAAGCTATAATGACGCATTCCAAGATTGTAAACCCTGAGGGACAGGGCTACCTGGTCGCTTGCGACTAAGGTGAAGCCACCCAAGATGGTAAATCCTGAGGAATGGACTGTTAGGTTTTGAACCTCCCAAGATGGTAAACCATGAGGGAAAGGGCTGCCTAGTTCTTTGGAATCATGGTGGAACCGCCCAAGATGGTAAACCCTGAGGGATGAGCTGTCAGGTATTGAGCCTCCCAAGATGGTAATTCCTGAGGGAAAGGGCTGCCTGGTCTTTTGGGATCACAGTGGAGCCGCCTAAGATGGTAAACCCTGAGGGATGCGCTGGCATATTGAGTTACCCAAGATGGTAAACCCTGAGGGAAAGGGTTGCTTGGTTGATTTCAACTAAGGTGGAGCCACCTAAGATGGTAAATCCTGAGGGAACCTGACTTTGGCGCTGCCCAAGATGGTAATCCTTGAGGAAGATGACTATTGGATCCTGATGTAATGCTAGGCATGTTTAATATCACTGAGGGAAATCATTAATGAGTATGTAGCTTTGTTGGATGTAACGCTTATGAATTGCATTTATCTTTAGAATGAGGTTCATGACTTGGTCACTCATGTATTGAATGTCTTGTGGTTGGACACGAATGGGAAATCCTTATGGGGTGTGCTTGTTTGGATGCGATGACTGTTGCGTCATATTTGAATTTGGGGAAAAACTGTAATTCTGCTCTAATACCCATAGGTCTTACTTGATAGCACCTGCTAATTACGTTTTATATGACTAGTTAAAATGGAAATAAATGCTCATGTTATATTGAATGTGTTTTTAAACGTAGCAACGAGAATGTCTGGATATGCATGGGTTTAGTTATTTTCCCTTACTGGGCTTCGCAGCTCACTGTATTATTTTGCAGGTACCAGTCAAGCCGAGAAGAGAAAGGGGGTTGAGTGAAATGAAGAAAGCTTGATTGAAGATGTAACATTTTGAATTATATATATATATATATATATGTGCTGACACTGAATACAAGTCATATCTCATTTTTATCATGATCCTTATGCATCCTATGGGTTTTATTTTCTTTGATAGGGCATATATGAGACCCACTTAAACTCCTGGTTGGTAAGCAGGTGCTAGTAATGCATCATGATAGATAGTATGGAGACAGAGTCTCCCTTAAAGGATTTATAATTGTTGTGTTGTCTATCAAGTGAACCGCATAGCATGCGTTAAATGCATAAGTCCAAAAAACAGGGGAGACTCTGCCGAAATTTTGGTAGGACTCGATTGTTAAAGGAGAAAAATATTTTACTAGTAAACTGTGACTTGCACAGGACAAGAGCACCTAGCTCTCTCAACACTTCCGCTGTGATATAAATTATGGAAAAAAAAGAAGAAAAAAAAGCAAGGCTACGTAGGCCTAGCTCGGCCAATCGTTAGGCTTGATTAAGCCTAATCGCGGCCTCAAGGATTGGGGTCTTGACAGATAAAATAGATTTTGATGCGTCATTCTTTGATAAAAGTCTAAACGAGCGTGTATATATGAGATTTAAAGGATATATTAGAATTGATTGGAAACACTAGATTCTTATGAAGGCATAAATGTTGTATAACATTCATATCATACTTATGATATGATATTTAATTGTTTGCACTACTTAATTTATGCCAATAATGTTGTTGTAGTTTTTAAATGGTTGGTTTAGATATTTTCCTACTGAGTCATCGTACTCACCCCTACAAAACATTTCAGGTGAAGCACAAGAGGATTAAGCAATCGACTTGACCAAAGTAACTAAGGAGAATAAGAAGAGAAGTATGGATAAGTAGTTAGTTAGACATTTTATTTGTCATCTTTCATTTTGAAATAATGAACACTTGAGGATGAATGTAATAAGATAGGCGACATTGATATATTTAATCTGAACCTAAATTACTTATTGTTTGGGCTGTGACCAAGGGATCCTGTAATGGTATGTTTTATTTCTGTTATTATATGTGAAGGTTTTAATGTGACACCAAGTTGAAGGTGGAATTGAGAAAAATAAGTATGCAATATATATTTCAAAAAAAAAAAATCCTGCAAGAAAGTTTTAATTTTCAAATTTTATTTCAAAAATTCTTTTCAAGAAACCTGGGTCACCATGTATATAGAGATTAAGGATTGGAGCAAAACAAGGTTTTAATGTGACACCAGGTTGAAGGTGGAATTGAGAAAAATAAGTACGTAATATATATTTCAAAAAAAAAAATCCTGCAAGAAAGTTTTAATTTTTATTTCAAAAAACCCGGGTCACCACGTATATAGAGATTAAGGATTGGAGCAAAACAAGGTAGGGAAGATCAATGTGTATCCATTTTGCTCCTTTGGAGTTTTTGGAGCAGAAAACAAAGGCTATCCCGTTCCATGTTCACCAATTAGCGATGTGAAAGAGGCAACTACTGTACGTAGTGTCTTTTTCTTCTCCTTTTTTAAGCACGAAAACCATGGTTAAGGGGCAATTACTGAGAATTTCAGAACATGCCCTAACTCAGTATTAAAGTAGTTAAGGGGCTGGGCAACATTGACAACTATCAGTACCTTCAGAAATTTCGACCCACCTATCGGTCCTTACAGGACTCACTTAGAACGAGGCAGCTTAGGAGTAAACGATCATGGGTGTTGGATAGTGTACTTCGCCTCTACAGTTTATTTTTGGAAGATTCAAGCTGTTCATCGTATTTGGGTATAGAAATTAGATAACCATTGACAAATCAGTGCATTTGGATGATTTGAACCACTAGTTTAATTTCTTTTGCTCTAGCCCACATTGCTTGATTTAATTTGCTCATCTAATTGCTCTAGATATTAAAAAAAAAACATGTAAATTGGCTGTGGTTGGGGTTGTGGAATTTAAACAGTTGCTTCTTCTAAGTTTCTTAATCATGATTCATAAGTATTATTTCTTTAGATGTTAGAATCGGTCAACCCACATGCTCCTTTTATGTACAAAACATCATATGAGCTATTCAGATAATGCAAATGTGAGCTCCACAAAATGTGGTATAGTTGAATCCTCTGTCTAGGGCTGTGTAGCTTTCCTATAATTATTTTCATTTACTTTGTAATTATCCTAATTCTTTCATCCTCCATACTCTAATATTTTTCTTCTTTCCGTTAATTCCCAATGTTGACAGTGATATGCTCTTACAAACGTGAGAAGCACCTAATGTAAAATAGGTGAAGCCATAGTTTAGATGATCTGATCTGTTCATCATGTTCGACATGTCTTAAATTGGTTATTTACCAAAATTTATGACCGTTGGATGATTTTAGCCATGTCATTTTTTGCTTTTAAATTATATATTATTTTTTTTATAAAGGATTAGTATTTAAAAGCCTTTTATGGACATGAATTTTGGTACACAACCAAAATAGGGCAGGCCAAAATCATCCTAACGGTCATAAATTTTAGATGTGTACTGCTCATCTTGGTACACTACCAAAATTTATTAGTAAGTTATCTAAACTGTTCCCATTTTGCCTGCATACCAAAATTCATGCTCATTAGAGGCTCTAGATTCTAGAACTTTAATATACCTATATATTATTTTAAAATATAAAAAAGCATGGCTAAAACATGCAATGGTCATAATTTTTGGTAGATAATCAATCCAGGGCATGTCAAACATGATGAATGAATCAGATCACAAGTGTTTTGTGTCATTTTCCTTTCTCCTTAACATCACTTTCCGTAATGGTGACCAACAACTAACAACGTCTAAAATTAAGGTTAGATTGTTAAGAATAGTTGAATTCAAGGGTTTTTAAACAAACTTTTGAGTATTAATCATTAATAGTGTATATATATGAAGTTTTTTCTGTTAAAAAAGGCAAAAAAAAATAAAAAATTGCTTTTAGCCAGGAGCTAACTATAGACAGCTACTTGGACCACCAGGGAATCTAATTTCAATCTTTTAGAACCAGGATTTAGCAAGTAGTTACATCACATGGAAGACTTACCACTAGCCTTGTAAGGTAGTTGCTTGCATGTCCATAAAGTTCTATGACATCTGATTCTATAAAACTAATAAAGCCACGCTCACATATGGATGTTACTTTCTGGCATTCACGGTGATAATATTTCATAGAACTTAGATAGGATAGAGATTAAATTTAATGCTCCCTTAATGTTATTAGTTTTTTCAATAAATAAAAATTAGGATCATCTAATTTTTTTTCATTTTTCAAAGACGGAAAATATGTATTAAAATCATCTAAATGCATTAATTTTTTATGGGTTACTTAACTTCTTCAATCTGAAAATGATCAATGGATTAGATCTTTCAAAAGAAATTCTCTATGACAGCACCTTCAAGAAAGCCTGCACTTCTATTGGGACTCTTTAAGGTTACCTGGAAGAGAAGTTAAGAGAGTGGGCAGCACATTAATTTTCAATTTTCTCTACTTCTTGATTTTGTTTTATCTAAAATAGTCTTCTAACTTTGTGGGGAGGAACGGTAGCATAGAGCAAGAACCTATATTATTGCTCTCTCTTGCATGATGGCCCCACAATTGGTTGATAAGATATGTTCATTTGATTGCTCCAATATTGGATGACTCTACTTTGAAAACAATGAGGATAGGATGAACCTTGAGTTCAGTAATTTGAGAAATAACGAGTCCCCAAATATGCACGAAGTTGATTTCCTCCTAAAAAGGGGTAGCCCCTGTGCAAGAAGCTCTCGCATATACAGGGTCTCGGAAAAGGATAGACCACAAGGATCAATAGTACCATCAAGAAAAGGATTGCTAAATGCATTAGTTATCTTTGTTGCTATTAAAACAGTGCTAAGAATGCATATTTATTGGTGTGAATAATTAACTTAGGATCTTCCTTATGTAGAAATGGATCATTGTATGCTTCAAATATAAGAAGTTTGTTGACTTCTTCATAGAGCAGATCATCTTGAACATCTTCCTCTTTGATGTAGTCATCAAAGGTAGGTTCATCAACAAAGTGAAAGTCTCCTCCGTTGATGTCAACGTGTAATTCTTTTCTTAAGAGATTCTCACTCTTCATTCTCATCATATGAATATGAGAATTTTTATCACACTGTTGACTTAGTGAATCAAACACATTGATAAATAAAATTTTCTAATCAAGATATTTGTCAAAGGTAGGTCTTTCATCATCTTGATGATCCATCTACTTTATATGTGTCACAGGAATAACATCAAAGACAATGAGGATATCTTGACTTGAATCACCACAAGATATAAGGTAGACGAAATATGAAACACATGAGAAGCATGTTGATGCTTTGATACTGGTGGTTATGATCCTTGATAAGTTGATTCAATTTAAGGAGACAGGACCTCCATTTTTTATCAATTCAAGAAGAACCAAACTCCAGGTGAAAGGCAATTTGTATTCTCTTCTAGCCAAATGACAATTACATATATTTTTAGACTTTTCTAGATAACACCAAGGCTGCGTCTAGAACTATCTTGGTAATCGATGAAATTGAGAGTTTCCCTTGTTTAACCAAAAGTATTAACTTACTGAGGGAAAACCAAGACAAATATAGGCAAACCCACTAGTCCACATTAAAAGGGCAGCCCCGGTGCACAAAGCTCCCGCCTATGCGGGGTCCGGGGAAGGGGCGGGCCACAATGGCCACTAGTCCACATTCTCACCCCGAATTCCAATTTTCCGGAATTCAGGGATGTCTCCTAAAAGCAAATCACCACTATTCACAAATACAACTCAAAGTAGAAAGATAATAGAAAACTATCGGATTAGCTAAAACAGAAAACAATGAAAATAGACAATTACTTGCATGAAAAGACTTGAAGAGGGATGATGCCAAGAAGAAATATGACTTCCATCTCAAGAAAACCAATATGAGATATTATGAGCATATGATGCATTGCTAAACAGCTTTTGTCACCAACTCTCTTCATTTTTGTCTCCTCCAGGTCACCTAGAAGAATCAAGGCAATAGTGCAATTTTATTAGCAGGTAACAGGAAATTGATAATCTAGATTTTACATTAAATCAACTGTTTTAATTGTAGAAAACATGATGCATAAGCTAATGGAATAATTGCATACCATGTATCCTCTAAACTTTTATGGTAAAACATATATCATGGGTCACAAGGATGTCCGAGTAGAAATTTGTACGTATGGAAGGGGAAAGGTGGAGCACTTCTTCCCTTTCTTCAATTGGCAAATTTAAGCAAATGTTTTGGAGTTGTGGTAGGAGTAGCTTATGCGAGTCTATGTTTTAAGAGTCCCAGTAAGTGTAGATGCTGATGAGCATTTGATACTGTATTCTCTCATATATAGTGCTAATTTTTTGTAGACAGCCATTCATCATGTTGGGAATGGTTTAGATAGGCTGCATACCAAATTTCATGCTCTTTGGATGCTCTTAGCCTATGCTTCTTTGAATTGAAAATCAGAAATCAGTTTTTTCAAAGACTCAAAACTAGTGGTTCATGACTATATTTTTCTCTAAAAACAGTAGAAGAGTCAAGAAATAGTCCCATCAAATCTATGGAGAATTTTATGCTTAAGTTTGAACATGGTTCCCTCTGTGAATTCTTTACAGAAGAAAAGGGGATTGCCAAAGCAGTGGTAATTCATCATATACAGTTCTCAGCCAAGCAAAGATATAGTAGCTAGGACACCAAACAAAGGAAAATATTTATGAACATCCTGAAGAAGTCAATGCATTAGAATGAGTTACTAAACCAGAAAGAAGAGAAAGAAATCTGAAACATAGCACTCATCTTGTCATCCAATGGATAAACTTATAATCAGAACTCTCCCTTGAGATGCATCCATAGGAGTGGAGGTGGAAATTTGATACAATGCATGTCTAGAATCCAATAAGTTAAAATGAGCACTATATATCCTCAGACGAGACTGTTTGTAGAGCACAATGTAATGCTGGTGATCCAAATTCAAGAACCTAGAAGGAACTGTTTGCACCTCTACAAACGAAGAAACTTGGATGTGATTGGGTTGCTTAGATACCTTCTAGGGAGCATTGACGTTGAAAGTTCTCTTTTTTTAGTTAAGAGTTCATTAGTTTCAGAGAATAATTACAGAAAGTCCTTCAATTGCTCATGATGCATTGAATGGTTAATGATTTGGAAAGATTGTGGTTTTAGTGTGAGATATAACTTGTATTTGGATGAAATATATTGCACCCTAGTTTGATTTCTTGAAGGAATTAAAATTTAGCATTTGGCTGAGGTTGGGAGCTCCGATTGCTTATATCTTTGGGAACAACTAGTCTTATGCTTCTAATTAGCTTTCACCAGCTAAGTATGTAGGAAAATGTGTGACTGCTTCAAGAAGTAACAAAAGTATAGGAACAGGGAGGAACTACCTAGAAGATGCTTCTTGTGGATGGGCTCTCCGACTATCTATATTAGTGAGAAAAACTTATGGAGCAGCTCATATTTTGGATTTCTCTTTATTGGCATTTCAAAAAGAATTTGTAAGAAGTTAGAAACTTTTAGGGAATTGACTTTCGACTCTGTTTCAGTTTTGTAATTTGTTAGATCTTTCATCTTCATAAGTTCTATAACAATTTGACTTCTGGATCTGTCAAAAGAAGAATGAGTGCAATGCTTAAACGAGGATAACAAAGAGATGCATGACTGCTAGGAGATTAAATGACAGCATTTATGCAGAAGGAAGTGAAAATGAGTAGAAAAAGAGCATATGATTTAAATTCAACCAAGTTAATTCAACTAAGTTTTTGTCATTTAAGATCAGGATCATCAGAAAATGCAAAACAAGGGAACAAACAGTCCCCAAAGAAGCTTCAGTTTTGGTTTGAGCATTTAACCAAGTTCATTAAGTGCCTTGTCTCACAACCAAATAGCTGTAGGTTTAATGCACTTATCATTGAGATCCAAAAAGAGAAGCTTCCGTTTAACTACTGTCACAGAAGATAAAATATGCTTCTGAACATGAATATATCACATAATCATCCACCTAAAAGGGAAACTTCAAATTGAGAACTGAAGCTCCCATCCTAGCTACCAATGCAATTGAGTAACAGAATGAAGCAGAGAAAAAGGCTAACCATTGAGCTTCATTCAGAAAATAACATTTACGAGATCTTGAATTTGAAGCCTGCAAGTTGTGAGGTCTTTAGATACTTAATCTGTCATTTGAACCTACAGTATGTGGCTCCTGGAAAGAAGACGTTGAATGATTCTCGAACATATAGAATGTTGCTTTACAGAAGCATTTAAGGCATCAAACATATTGGAGTACTCTTGTTCGAAGTTATATCCCCATGATGATCACCATGGGAGACAATACAAGGGTGTTAGAAAAGGTTAAATAAGACATCAAAAACATGGTTTGTTCTTCCATGGCACACTGCTCTTGGCCAAGAGTGGTTGTCAGAACTCCTTTTAGATGATCCAAAATGAAACTTGCAGCTGTAATTATAAATTTCTCCGTTAAAGAATAATGTTTATAAAGATAAGTGATGCTTTATCCACTTCAGGTTTATAAGTGAAGCAACTTTTCAACAATATTAGACCCTCAAGTTACAGCTCTTTCTCATATAAAGATATCTCCAAGATATGCCAATGAAGCTTTAAATTTTCCTTCCCAAATTGATGGGGATTGGAAGATTTGATGAGGGAGAATATTTGCAGGCAACTATACTAATAAGATACTTACCACAAAGAATAGGAAAAGAGAGGTGGAAGCAAGAATTTGAGGTTGGATTTTCAGAATGTCTAGCATAGTTTTGACTGGAAAAAGGGAATTGCAGTAGAGATATCTATTAAGATAAGGGAATACCTACAACCTAAAAAGGCCGGTGAGCACAACCCTAATAATCTGTGATTGCACTTATCCAGTGATACTGATTTTGCAACTGCAGCCTCAAGGTAAAAGATCTAGATCACAAATAATTATATACATGCTCTAAGGCTACAAATAGCAGGAAAGACAATCACTATCTGGGAATAACCCAGTCAAAGATTGTTACCCTGGCACCAAACAGCCCTAAAAGAGGCAGGAATGAAGATGTTAATAAAAGAATTCATAGGGCTATATATTATAGCACTAATCACATAGCAGAAAACCCCTCAGAATTCAACCAAATTAACTAACAAAACAAAGAAAGCATTGTCAGGAGAAAGGTCTCCAGCAACCAGTATACACAGAGCATACTGAAAGAAGTATAGATGCAACTTCAAATTATAGCCCATACATGCAATACAGACATGCTGAGCAGGCCAAAGAAATAGGGATCTCGATAAAATGGCAACAATATCAGAGATGTCCTGATATTCAGAATAAATATCCAGTAAGTGCCTACAAGATGGCAATAACTTACAAGGTGAATATGAACAGGAAAAGTATTAGTGGTGCTCACTCTGTTCAATTATCATTTTCATCTCAACAGACACATTACACAGACCAAAACTTAAACTTACAAAGATGTATAGCTGCAACTTCAACTAATAGCCCATTTGCACAATATGCAATACCAATGTCAAGAAGACCAAACGAATAGGAATCCCAATAACATCACAACAACATGAGACATATGCCTATACTCAAAATGAGTATCTAATAAGTATGTCCAAGATGGCAATAAATTAGGAGGTGGATGCAGGCTAAAAGGGTATAAGTGGTGCTCACTCTGTTTAGTGATCAAATACGTATATCATACAGGTGCACATGGATGAGCAGTGAACCCAGTTTCACACATACTTAAGAAGTCCAACCCTTTGATTTGTTGACCTTTAAACCGATCACTAAAAGAGAATACAGGAACAGTTAGCATTCATTAGCAAAACATCCCCAAATCAAAGGCTTAGACTTATCCAATGGCGAAGGATTTTCTATGACTAATCCAATACACAACTACCAGACAATGGTTTGGAGCACTGAAAATACGGGTAGCAGTTACATATTTTCCTGCTCATATTGACCAAGTGAAAATATGTGTGTCCATCCTAACGAGATGATTTGCTCCTATTATCCATTTGGGTCTTGAATTGTCTCAACACACAGGCTTCTTAGTTCTCCATGCAGGGGTCCGTCTGTTTTGCCCCCTTCGTACTTAGTGACCAGTGAAATACTTTATCTTTTGGAGAGTTAGACAATGTCAGTGACACAGTCCTACATCATAAAGATAAGCAAACCAGATTAAAGAGACTTCACTAATCAAAGAAAACACTAGGTACAATGAGCAGGTCCCTCGTAGTATAGATAATCCCATGTCAGCACATGTGAAGGTTTCCTCATACCAGAAAAATGTTAATTATTTATACAGTTGCCTCAAGTATCTTAAGTTGCCAAACAAGTCATAAAAGAATCCAGAAAATCAATGAAAGAATCTCTTTTTGTCGTAGAATTAACAGCAAGGATATCCCTGTAGGATAAGAGAAGTCCTCTGTGTGAACCAGAAGAGAGAGGTTTCAACATTTGTGGCTTCTAGTACCTGAAGACACTCCTCTTGAAAATTGTATAATCTCTGCTCAGGGGAATTCTCTCCCAGGAAGGGCATGGAAGAACTATGACAGAGAAAAATAATTCAGCAGCCGCTCCAATTTACCTATTAGACAAAAGAAAGGGTAGTCCTGGCTCATGCAAATCAAGACACCTTGATATTGTATGATTCCAATACAGGCATTGCAGCTAGATAGAGCCCTTTTTTGGATAAAATTCCAAAATATAGAGTTCAATTGCTACAAACATACAGAACTAGAGCCAAAATTACAAATCTAAGACCACTTTGGACCAGAAGAATCACTCCATAGAATAAAAAGACACATGTGAGTATCGAGACACACATACACAAGCAGAAATAATAAAAAGTTACCACTAGTTAAGATAGTAGAATGGCAACTCAGATGAGTATAAAACATCCTAATGTAACAAATCCTGAATAAGCCATAACCATACTCATTTGACAGAAAAATGGAATCTCAATACAGATGCCAAATACCAAATAATATGCTTTTAACCAAATTAGCTTGATAGAGGTTCAGCAGCTCAATAGTATCTGAGGTATGTTGAATTTATATGGGAAGACAGAAGCTTGTTCCTATCATGGTATATTCTTAAATGAGAAATATTTTGCAGGAAAGCATTAAAATGCTAACTTATTTCTGTCGCCATGATAAAACAATTCTGAACCTGCAGCTCACATTTATCAAGCAACTTCTCGGAAATTTTGTTTTGCATTATCATCTAAACCATAGAAAGAGAAATATGTTAAATTCTGCATTTGAAAATTCGTTTTTAAAAGCTAAAACAGTCATCTTGCTGAAGTAAAAAGGAACAATTGTACTGCTAAGATCTTTGTAAACAGGTTGATTGGGAGTCACGTACCTAATGAATGGTTGAAACTCTGTACGTACATTGGGAATGTGTGAGATCTTGGGCCAAAATTGGCCTCCTCTTCTACATAGTTCCTTTAGTTGAGGACATTTTGTGATATCAAGAACTTGAAGGGTGGCTGGAAGCCCATCCTCTGGCAAGGAAAGGAGTTGAGGACAGTCATCAATAACCAATTTTCTCAGGCATGTCAAGTCCTTCATCCCATTGGGGAGGGATCTCAGATTATGGCAATTAAAGAATGAAAGTGAACAGAGACTGCTGGGCAGTGCCTCCTCTGGCAAGGATGGGAGTTGAGTAGTGAGGCACAATTTCTGCAGGTAATGGAGATTTTGAAGACCCTGTATAGGCATGGACAGGAGGGAATGACAACTGTATTCGTGAATCTTGAAAGATTTAAGAGTGATAGGAAGCTTTTCCTCCATGCTTCCCAGTGACTGCAGGTTTGAACAATCACAAATCCTGAAATATTCAAGAGAAACAAGATTTTCCAACTTGACCTCCTTTGGCCAATACACCAGCTCGAAACAATTAGAAATTTCCAAACTTTTAAGCGTGCATAGGGTGTTGGGTTGATGCATTGAGCTCAATAGCATCACACTACAGTAGTTCAGCTTCAGTTCTTGAAGAGGTGAAAGCAAGCGGAATTCTCGCAGCTTTGGACAATTTGATATATTAAGTTCTATGAGGCAGGGCATGTCACCTTCCACAGCACCACACCATTTCTTTAAATTAGGCATGTTTGCCACATGGAGCTCCTCCAAGAAAGGAAATCCATTCTTAACCCTATCTGAACCACCAAAAAGCTCATCCCCAATATGTCTTAGTTCTGGCATTGTTTCTATCTTTAGCACTCTGAGAAAAGGTAGCTGCCCAAGGGGTGGTAGGAGCTTGCAATTCCAACAAGCAATGAGGTGAAGAATTGTTAAACTAAAGAGGCAGAAATATTTCTCCATCATCATCCAGCTTGGGAATGTTTTGCCACAATAATCCCATATTTTCAGTTTCTTTAGCCTGGTGTTTGGCTGGAGGCTTTCAAGTACCTCCTCTTGTACCCTTGTATCTGGAGAACTATTACCACTGTCACAACTCCATTTAAGCTTCAACATTTCAAGGTTTTCTTTTGCCTTCAAATTTGCTTCCTTGCTTTCGTCCTTACTTCTCACATTCCCCAGCTTTGAAATGCAGAGTTTTCCTCTTAGATTGTTCAAATTCTTTAACACTCGTATCCCACATTCACTTTCCTTGCCCACTACAAATTCATGCAATGTCTGGAGACTCTTTAACTCACCAATTCCTGGTGGCGGACAAACCGAATGGTTCAATCCCAGATGTTGTAGTCTTTTAAGGTTCCTAATGTCATTAGGTAATGCACCAAGCACCAGGCAATAGTTCAGATTTAATGTCTGTAGATTGTACAGGGTACTTACTGATTCAGGCAAGTTTTTAATCCAACTGTGAGAAAGGTCAAGGTATCTCAAATGTTTTAGATTGCTAAAGGAATCATCAGGCAATTCAGAACCATAAATGTGCAATGTCAGCACCCTTAAGCACCGAAATTTCAAAAAGAAATCATGAGGGACTAGATTAAATTTTTCTTTGAAGGGAGATACTACATGCAGAAACGTTCGTAATCTCTTAGATTCATGAAGGACAACAGGAGCCCATTCACTACTGTTCTGCTGGTCTATGAAAGACAAATGGCGAACATTTTTAAGGCTTACCTCGTCCATACCTGTTTCGATTCTAAAACATTGGTCACCTGAAATGAATTCTGCCAAGTCGTGCATCATGTCATGCATCTTAAACATTGATTTCTTGTGCCTCTTAAATCTCGACCTGTTGTGTGGAGAACACTGAAAGAAAGACATACACATTAAACTGTCAAAGTACTCAGAGCCTACATCTTTTAATGACTTTCTTCCTTCAGGCTCAATAAATCCTTCGGCAATCCATACTTGGACAAGATTGTCCTTGTCAAACTCATAATCCTTGGGAAATATAGAGCAGAATGCAAAACATTGCTTTAGACTTGCGGGTAAATGATCATAACTGAATTTTAGAATTGGAAAAATATTATTTTTAGCCTCAGATAATTCCCAAATTTCACTTTTTAGTATGCCATTCCACTTGTTCTCATTTGTATCAGAGCACAAGAGACCTCCAAGTGTTTCTACAGCCAGGGGCAGGCCTTTGCACTTCCTTATGATCTCTTTACCAATTTCTTCCACGTTTGGAGGTATATCTGAAATTCCCAATGCAAATGCCTGTCTACAGAACAATAACCAACAATCTTTCTCGGGTAAACACTTCAAATGATAGGCAGGACCAGTGCCCATGATTCTTGAGACTGTTAGACTCCGTGTGGTTACTAGAATTCTACTTCCTTTTGCTCCAAAATTGAGAGGTGCTCGTAACCTCTGCCAATCACTATGATTCTCATTCCATACATCATCGAAGACAATTAAGAATCTCTTCCCAGTAATCAATTCCTTTAGATTACCTTGAATTGGATCCATTCCATTGAGATCACAAGTTCTCTTTGTTACTGATTCTATAATTTCTCTTGTCACTTTCCTAACATCAAATTCATCAGAGACACAGACGTATGCTTGAATTTGAAAATGCTCCTCCACTCTCTTATCATTGTACACAACTTGAGCTAGAGTTGTCTTTCCAAGGCCCCCCATGCCGACTATTGGGATAACATGAACATCCTTAGAGGATGCAGAGTCATCAGATGCCAACAACATTCTTATTATCTCCTCTTTATCGTCATCCCGACCGAAAACATTTGATTCAACTGTTAAGGAGCCACTCTGTGGTAGTCTTCTTATTTCATGGCGCTTGCCTACATCTCCTTCTCTAAGATGGAGGTTATCCCTCTTCTCCGCAATCTGATCTAGTCTTTCCCAGATTTCTTTTATCTGATATGCCATCTCATGCCGAAATAAAATCGAGTTTGAACCAAAGCAAGGAAAGCAGAGTTTACGTACCTTCTTGTCCTTGTTGGCTTCAATTCTGCCTTCCACTTTTAATCGGAGAGCTTGGATCACAAACTCATCCAACACATCGTCTGCATCATAAGCAGTATCCTTAAGCTCCTGCAGCCAAATTCTAGTTGCCTTGCTGGTTACTTGCTTTTCTTCAGCATCTTCGAGCACTGCTTGAATTGTAGATAATGTGTTGGACAGGTTTTCCAGCTCTTCCTCGACACCCCAGACTGATTTAATCTCTTGTATGGCTGCGTCCATCACTTTCTTGGCAATCACTTGAACGATGGGGGATATAAACACATCTGCCATACTCTCTCTGTATAGGAAAGATGAACCAAGGAAATTGAAGATCTGGGCTCTTTTGTGTTAGCACGGAGAAATGAACTAGTCAAACTCTCACCTTTTGGACCAAATCAGAACCAAGGAGAGGAATGACCCTTAACCTTTATCATAATGCAGGCAAAATTAACTTCATTACAAGTTTGAAAAGAAAGCCCATGACAAGTACCGTTTCCCAATAAAGACCACTACTCAGCTGCTTGCTTGATTAATTCTAAAGTTCACACCCAGCATGGAATGAGAGAGGTCATGACCATTATAAAATAGTCTAGTAGCTTTCAGTGCCACCTTGATGCCAGCTACCGAAGATTAGTCTATTCTTTCAGGATAAAGAAAAAACTTGGCCCAAAACCCCTATGGGTTGTCCAGCTAATTGAAGGTTCTTTAGTTGTAGGTAGGTATAGGTAGGTAGCGAGTTGTATTGTACTCATTCAAAGGAGAAGAATAAGAGCGTCTGAGACCAAACTCTTTATAGAATTGTGAATCTCAACAAAGAAACTCTTTGTAGACAAGGAGCACGACCACAGCTTTTTAAAAGAGCTTGGAAAGAATTGGTGCCCAATAAATAAAAGAAAAAAAAATAACCAAAAGAAAAAACATGACTCATCATCATCATCATCAAGACCTTATCCCAATTAGGGGTCGGCCACATGAATCTTATTCCTCCATTCCACTCTATTTAATACCATGGCTTCATTTAGTCCCAAAGGTTTGAAATCTTTCCTCACTATTTCTATCCACGTTCTTTTGGGCCTTCCCCTTGCCCTTTTAGAACCTTCAACTTGTATTGCCTCACTCCTTCTAACTGGTGCCGTTGTTGGCCTCCTTTGAACATGTCCAAACCATCTAAGTATAATCTCCCTCATCTTGTTACCTATTGGTATTATCCCTAAATTTCTTCTAATATTTTCATTTCTAATTCTATCCTTTCTTGTCTTACCACTCATCCATCTCAACATCCTCATTTCTGCAACACTCAACCTATGAGTATGATGTTCCTTAACTGCCCAACACTCTGATCCATAAAGCATGGCCGGCCTTATAGCCATCCTATAGAATTTTCCCTTTAGTTTGAGTGGCACCCGCCGATCACATAAAACCCCCGATGCACATCTCCATTTGTTCCAACCCGCTTGGATTCTCTGGGTAACCTCCATCTCAATCTCTCCACTCTCATGGATCAATGATCCTAAGTATCGGAAGTGGTCTCTCATGGGGACCTCTTGGTTATCAATCTTGACTGGTGCTCCACTCCTACTCTCCCTGCTAAAATTACATTCCATATATTCTGTCTTAGTTCGGCTAATTTTAAATCCTTTCAATTCTAATGCTTCTCTCCATAGCTCTAGCTTTATGTTGACACCCTCCCTTGTCTCATCAAGTAGGACTATATCGTCTGCAAATAGCATGCACCAGGGAATCTCCTCATGCAGATGTTTTGTTAACTCATCCATAACTAATGTGAAAAGGTATGGACTCAATGCCGATCCTTGGTGCAATCCGACAAGAATGGGAAAATCACCGGTCACGCCACTAGTGGTCTTAACATTTATTCTTTGCTCCCTCATACATATCTTTAATTATGTCTATATACCCCTGAGAAACCCCTTTAACACCTAGCACCCTCCATATTAACTCTCTAGGGACTCTATCATAAGCCTTCTCTAAGTCAATAAAGACCATGTGTAGGTCTTTTCTCCTCTCCCTATATTTCTCTACTAATTGTCTTAGTAAGAAAATAGCTTCCATGGTAGACCTCCCAGGCATGAAACCAAACTGATTCTCCGATACACTTGTTTCATGTCGTAGCCTCTTCTCAATGACTCTTTCAAAAAGTTTCATGGTGTGGCTCATAAGTTTGATCCCTCGATAATTAGTGCAGCTCTGAATGTCTCCTTTATTCTTATAAATTGGTACAATAGAGCTTTTCCTCCACTCATCAGGCATTTTCTTTGATTTTATAATCTTGTTAAACAACTTGGTCAACCAAACTACCCCAATATCTCCCATATGCTTCCAAACCTCTATTGGTATACTATCAGGCCCCATGGCCTTTCCTGATTTCATCTTTCTCAAGGCCTCTTTTACTTCAAGCATTCTAATCCTACGTTCATATCTATAATATCCAATGTTATTTAGATTTATAGTATTTTCAATTCCTATATTCTCAGGGCCATTGTCATTTAACAATTTTTGGAAGTATATTTCCCACCTTTGTTTGATCTCAGCGTCTTTGACTAATACCCTTTGATCATCGCTTCTAATGCACCTAACATGCTCTAAGTCCTTACTCTTCTGTTCTCTTGCCTTTGCAAGTTTAAACACATCTTTCTCACCTTCTCTTGACCTTAATCTATTATAGAGCTCATCATATGCTTTAAGTTTAGCCTCACTTACTATTCTCTTAGCAACGTTTTTAGCATTCTTATATTGTTCATAGTTTTCATTATTTCTAATCTTCTGCCATGCTTTAAAATGCATTCGTTTTTCTTTAATAGCTTTTTGCACTGTTTCATTCCACCACCATGTTTCCTTTGCTAATAGCCTTTTACCTTTAGATACTCCTAAGACATCTTTTGCCACTTTCTTAATGGACTCAGCCATATTAGTCCACATGGTATTTACTTCTGTTTCATAATTCCAATTTCCTTCTACCATCAACTTATTTTTGAATGAGGTTATTTTCTCTCCTTTTAAGTTCCACCACTTAATTTTTGGATGTGTATTAAGTTTAGTTCTTTTACTCCATCTTTTGATATGAGTATCTATAACCATTAACCTATGTTGTGAGGTTAAACTCTCACCAGGTATCACCTTACAATCCTTACATATAGATCGTTCATTATTCCTAAGTAGAAAAAAGTCTATTTGGCTTTTATGAAGTCCACTTTTAAAGGTTATTAAGTGTTCATCCCTCTTCTTAAAGAGTGTATTTGCAATGGATAGGTTATATGACAAAGAAAAATCGAGGATATTCTCCCCCATCTCGTTTCGTTCACCTATACCATACCCTCCGTGTATTCTATCATATCCTTCCTTATCTTTTCCTACATGGCCATGTAATGTCTAGCACAGTTGGTTACGATAAGCTTGGTTGCAGGTTCAAGTCTTTCCCCTTGAGGCAGGGATTAGATCTAAGTGGGCTGTGTGGGATTTGCTTTGTGATTCTTCACAAGTAAAAATGAAGAAGAAAAAAGAAGTTCAGATTATCTACAAGATGTGTGGTTACAGAATTTAGAGGATTTGCTGGTGCACCAGCAAACAAAAGGAATTCCTTGTTTTCTCAAAAATGACAACTCGTTAAGTGATCCCCTGATCCATACTGTAATTATAGGAAGATATCATGAGGACTTCAAATTTCCTAGGCCAAAGCAATTGACTGAGTCCACATTCAAGGTAAAACTCTTTCAATCAGATGGATCAGGTGATACTATATCAGTAGGATGTTTAGGCTACAACTTGTAAACGATAAGCCCCCCAGTCAGATGAGAAGACAATCCACTGACATCTCAAACAATCTCAACATGGTTGTGACCATCTCAAGGAATCTCATGATGCTAGGATATGAGGTGGGTCGAGACCATCTGTGGCGTTAAAGAAGGCCAATTTTTCAGTCGGACTTACTCAGGAGGTATTTTACTCTAAATGGCAAAATGACCAAGCCGTTTCATACTCCTATCTCATGCCATCTTAAGGCAGCTCAAACCAGCTTAAGTAACATCACATATCAAGCAAACTCAAGGCAGTTCAAGCAAGACTAGCCCATGTTTAAATTTCAAACCAAAACCACCTGACCGGGGGCCATATGAGGCACATCGATGAGTCACCATATCTCTATTTTCAGGAGAAAACGAAAAAAATGAGGGCCTGAAACTACTTATATAACAGAACTAGTAGGAAGCACAGCAGTCTTTAAGATTACATAAAACCAAAAGAGGGCTATACTTGCAATATAATCTACCAGTTCAACTATTTACTCAGGAGAGAGGGGAACATATTAGAAGGGCAGCTTGACACAATGGTTGAATTGTTGCCGTGTGACTTGGAGGTCACAGATTCAAGGCATGAAAACAGCCTCTTGCAAAAATGCAAGGTAAGATGCATACTTAGGCCCTTTGTGGTCCAGCCCTTCCCCGTACCCTGTATATGATGGAGCTTCATGCACCGGACTGCCCCTTTCTAGGGGCATATACTAAATCTACATAAATTGAAGAAAAAAGATCATTATGAAGCATCAGACTTATACATGGGGTTACCGTCAAATTGATAAATATTTGTGCTTTACAGAAACAACTAAGTATTAGTCTCCTTTCATTCATGAAGGAAAAAATGAGACAAAAAGGACAAAAGTGAACACTTGGTATTGAATAAATTACCCAATAAAGAAGATCAAATAAATTTAATCACCATCAGTTATATGTAAATAATTTCTGCAGTAGTGCAGTTGCAGAGACCATTCCAGCAGGTGAGAGACTAGTTGCGCCATTGCTATTTGTTGAAGCTTTGTGCATTAACCATGTCACTATAAGATTATTCCCAACCTATATTCAGAAAAGGAAACAAAAGAAATATAAGCCTGTCTCTAGTTCTTACATCAAACATCCATTTCCTTCTTTGAACACCTGGAAGAAGTAATCCAGCTGTCCATGAAGAACTTCCATATCCTTAAAACTTGATAAACAATCAGTTTTTTTAAAGTGACTGGATGTTCTTTAGCCAACGGCTTTTCTTTGACATGTGACATCTCTTTAATCTTCTTGTTATGCTGCTCTAACATATGTTCAGGTCCGGTATTCCTTGACAGCTCCAACTGATCAAGTTCATATTTAGCTGTAGCAGCAACAACTTTGACTCATTATTATGCCCAGAAAGTTCATCCTTTATGTTTTAGAGAGTTTGAATGAACCATGAAATCATCATTCTCAGCCTCAATGACACTGTTGCCCATGACAGATGTTGGCGATTTAGCCACAACAGGTTCGACATCTTCAAAGTGAGCAGCTTCTTCATCCACCTTCGCATCCTCGTGGAGCAGCTAGTGGGGGCCAATCTTTTAGACACCTTAGTCTCATTTTCTGAATGATGGCCACTGTAGTTGTCCAAAGAAATACTCTTAGATTGCACTTCTTAAGCTTTGTAGTACAGTTAGCAATAAAAAAAGGCAGTCCCGGTGCACGAAGCTCTCACCTATGTGGGGTCTGGGGAAGGAGTGAATCACAAGGGCCTAAAGTACACAGTCTTATCTTACATTTTGTAAAAGGCTGTTTTCACGTCTTAAACCCGTGACCTCAAGGTCACACAACAACAACTTTTACCGTTGCACCAAAGCTCTCCTTCTTTTTGTAGCACAGTTAGCAATCAGGCAAAAAAATCCTATTTCCAATTTTTCACGCTACTTCATAGGCAAGAAAAACATAGCTCATCAACTATGCCTCTACAAAACCAAGTAGGAAAATTAGGATATTTTCAAGAGCCATTCTCAAAAGTGATTTATATTTTTTGCAACAAGATAAATTCTCATTGCAGGCTTGGGCCCGAGGTGGAAGAAAGGTACAAAGAAAGAGAGGGATTACATGCCAAAAGCTTAACTACTGAGATAAAAAACAGTTAGAGAGAGAATCTCTTTAAATCATTGAGAGAAGGTGCAACAGGTGGTAACAGTGATTCATGGGCAGTTGGGGCCTCCCTTGTCAAAGCTTATGGCACATGCACTGCCCCTTACCAGGTCTGCACTCACAAGAAAATTTGCATTCTATAATACGGGCTGGTTGCGAGATTTTCTTCCAAAGGAGAATGCAGCCCTTTCCCGCAAAGAGCCAATTACCCAATTTTTATTATTGTTGTGGCTAATTGTGAAAATTGGATCGGATAACAAGTAAAAATAAAAAGGGCAGCCCTAGTGCACAAAGCTCCCGCCTATGTGGGATTTGGGAAGGGGCGAACCACAGGGACCTGTAGTAGGCAGTCTTACCTTGCATTTTGCAAGAGGCTGATTCTACGCCTTGAATTCGTGACCTCAAGGTCACATGACTATAACTTATACCGTTGCACCGAGGCTCCCCTTACGCCCGGTTAAAAAGTAAATGAGCCAATTAGTCATCCGCGAACTTTGATATGGTCCTAGTTCATCTGTAGCAAGATTTCTTGCATCAATGATTTAGATAATTGAACAAATAGGCCGATTCCCACGATCCGAGTCCGGGCTGTTGGAATTGGAATAGGTTCGGCAGCGGATCACGAAATCTTGGCGATCTTCTCTATCTAATCTAATGAATGAGGAGTCCGTTTTGAAATCGTCCGCCCTCTTTTCATTTTCCAATTCGATCCGATTCATTCGTTCGTAGAGCTATTTACTCGATCGCAGACATTTCTGGAACACCTCTAACAGAGGAAGAAATCGTCAATTTTGAAAGAACTTTTTGGCCGCTCATAGTGAAAAGGGTGGAGTCATGGAGTGCCATTATGTAAACATGGGTGGGCCAATATCAGATCTTCCAATTCTGCACCAGAATTTACTGCTCTGAGCAGGGACAGTTCATGAAGCAGCTGGAATGGATAGCATTTTACTGTTCACAACTCCAACCAAACCCATAAAATAGCAGACCAACTCTTTCCATCTCTTCCAATTTTCAGATGGCTGTTCTTCAAACCCCACCTACAGCCTCCTTTCAAATCCCTTCTTCGTTCACCACCCAGCAACTACAGCAGCATTCCTTGTTTTTCCGTTCTTCCAATCAAAGACCAACAGGAAGATTAATCTCCCAAATTTCCTCTGCCAAATATGTCGGAGAAGGTAGTGGGCTCGAATCCACACCCCAATCTACAAGGAAGAAATATATTAGAGAAAACTATCTAGTGGTATCTGCTCTTCGTCAGTCTCCTATCCTACTTCTTCTTGAAGACTGTTTCGTCTTTTGGTTAATGACACCTCTTTTGTCTGTTGGTTGCAGAAAAAGGTGTCTTCTAAGGAGGTGCAAGAATTGGTAAAGGGGGAAAGAAGTGTCCCTCTTATACTTGATTTCTACGCGACATGGTGTGGTCCCTGTATAATGATGGCCCAAGAGCTTGAAATGGTATGTCCCAATTTCCTTGTTCTACTTAGTTTGCTTTTGGCTTTGAGAACTCATGGGATGTATTCTTTTATGCTCTTCTGTTGCTCTGATACCAGAGATACTCTTCTATACATCTTTCTAAGGTTACAAGTAGCATGGTAGATTCTACACAGTAGTCTACTGTATGATTTGAGGAGAGACCATCAAAGCATGAATGGTGTAGCACTGTGTCTAGAGATAAATCTGTTTCGAGGTTTAGTCCTTCAGAGCTGGTTAGGGTGCTATTTGTTCAATCCAGAACACATTTTATGCTTAGTGACCGTGAAAGATAGAGAAGATTCACCTAATGAGCACTCTATAGCTTCTTCATTGGAGGTTCATATATGGTTGATATAACTTGTGCATAATCTTCAAGTAGTGTACTGTAAGTGGTTGAGTGAGCAGTTGAGCAGTGGGCAGGTTGGACTGCTTGAACGCTTTTAGGTACATTCAGAAACTAAGGGGAAAAAAAAACCGGACTTACGAATGCTTTAATGGTTAATAGTTTGGAAATGTGGTTGTTTTGCATCACACACCTTTTCCCTCCCAACATTTCTGCTCAACCATGCCATCAATGAGTCCGCCTTCAACTCTACTAACAATAAGTCATAGTTTTCCTTTCTTTGGGATCCTGATATGTAGAAAGCTATTATTCCATGTCTAGCTTTTATAGAATGCCTGTGTCTTTTCATTATGTTTCTTTGTTATCATGTAAATTGGGTTTTCTAAGACTACGACAAATTTCTTTTGAACATATCACACGAGAGGAGTGTGCCTCATATTCCCAAGCAATTGCTATATGCTGGCTGAAGGATGTTACTCTTATCAAAATGGTTTTGTTATGAAAGCTTCATTGTCAAATTTCTTAAATGAGCCTCTAATGTGATTATAGATGCTGCTGGGTTAGCTGTCCTATATCCACACAATCAAATTGGAGAGGGGTTTCAAAAGTTCCATATTCCAAGTGGTTTCTGAGCATTAACCTTTGAATAGCTGTTAGGACTTGAAATTTTCTAACCTTCGATATAAAGTACCTGACTGACAGGATCTCCACATTATGCATTGGAAGACATTTTTACTGCATGAGTCTGTGACAACAATCTTGCAGGGAACTTCATCATTCCAAAACTGAATGGAGTTACTAGTACCAGTAAGGTAGCAAACAATTTGTAGGAAGTCATGTCAGACTCATGATTCCATGCCAACTGCCAAGCCCATGAACATCTTTTACAAATTATAACTTCCTGATGTATCACTTAGTCTTGTATTACTCATTTTAATCTTACACATATGACCCACATTTAGTCTTTGATGCTTGTAGTCTACTGGGAGATAATTATAAGTGTTTTCCTCCAACCCTTGAGCATTCTCAATCCCAAGAATCCTTTTGTTGTTTGATTTGCATCTTTAGTTTGCTTGTAGCTAAGGGAGAAGGTAATCTTGATCCTTAGGGTTCTTCCTTGCTAAGTACAATTTTCTCAATGTATGGATCTGATAAGGTCTTGATGATGATGTATAGATCTGATAACCTTTTAGGACTTATTACATGATTCTAACCTAACTTATTGAACAAAATCAGTGCTTTCTGTTATAGAAACTTTTGCCCAATATGTATTTTATTGGCAGAGCTTTAAGTTTCCAGTCTGCATTTTGAGAAGATCTCGTAATCATTTGACCACAGCTCATCAGCTTCAGGATGTTCACACCTGGAATTTTCCTTTACGGGCTCTAGACAAGTGTCCTGCAATTTCTGAGTCTGTGGCCAGTCTTATCAGCAAAGTTCTCCTCTTGAATACGGACAGAAGTTCATACGGCTTTCTGTTCTCTTGTAAGACTGATGAGACAGACCTTATGTTCTCCAATTATTGAAAGTAAAGGTGGTAGGCAGCAGAAGAAAATTGTATCAAAGGTTGTACCTGTGTTCCAGAGTGGCCTTAAAGATGAGCTAGTGAGCTATGTGGAACCCAGGGATGTTGACTGGACAGCAAGAGGGATGTATCTGAAGTAACTTTGCATCTACATCAGTGCATGCGTGGTAGCATTCCGATATCGACAGTTATATCAAATGAAAACCAGTCATAAGACCTTTGTTGATATCTAGATCTGACCAAATAGGAATCTCCTTATTATAGGCAGTAAAAGATATCCTCCCCACACAGCAGCACTCAGCCTGAGGACGAGCCAAAGTCATAAAGACTGGTCTGAGAGTGAGTTGGCAACTTATGGGACAAACTCTGTGGTTAAGGAACATCAATGGCATATCCTAGAAGTAATAGTATTAGAAATTTGGAGGAAGTTTCTTCTTTAAAGATTCTGTTACATTGCCAAATCATAAGCATCCAAGAAATTCAAATTATCAGGAATGCGGTATACCACGAAGCATGGAATCTGAGCTTCCAGTGAAGAAAAATGCACAAGTCATCAAGATATGCATACTTAGAAGCGTGCACCATTTCATCCCCCTCTACAAGTTAACTTCCATGGAATGCTCTGGGCTGAGAGGTGCTCCTTTGTTGTTATTGTTTAAGGCTTTAAGCATTGATGCTAAAACACAATCTGTTGGACGAGCTTATTATAGTTTAGTGGTACAAGACTTTAGCTTGGAATCTTTGTCCTTGTTACGATTTCTGTTTTAAGTTCAGATTTCTACTCTGATGAGGAAATGAATGAGGAATCTTGAAGTAGTTGCATTTATTACACATTTGTAGCTAATCCAGTCATCTTTGGTTTGAGTAATTTGGCCTAATGGTTCTGGGTGTTTCAGATCTATTGTTAAGTGATTTGAATTGTGGTTACACTGCTCTCTGCATGGAACTAATCCAACACTTAATTTCATCTCTCGCTGTGACCGTTTCTCTAGTCTTCAAATGGTTCGCCACTTCTGCCCTGTGCTGACCAATGACGTCATGTTCCTGTGTGTAGCATGTGCCAATGCATTGCACTTTAAATTCTTTGTATCTTCGGAAAGTCTGGTATTTGTCTAAACTAGCATCCAGAGTAATGAGCACTTGATCCATTTGACGACGTGCTGCTTTCTAGCTCCACTACAAGTTTATGAGAATAACAAGAACTGAGAGTGGCCATTACAGATATGTAATCTTTACCTGATGTAAATGTATACTTTAGCTTGCTGTAGAGTACGAGAGGAATGCATTGTTTCTTAAGGTAGACACAGATGACGAATACGAGTTTGCACGTGATATGCAGGTATTTTCTCAATTAGCTCTACTTGTTTTCCTCTGAAAGTATCCATTGAAATAGGAAATTCTCAAGGTTGACTTCTTTATGTTATTGTCAGGTGCGTGGATTGCCAACATTGTTCTTCATAAGTCCAGATCCTAAGAAGGATGCCATCCGAACGGAAGGCCTTATTCCAACACAGATGATCCGGGATATCATTAATAATGAAATGTGAGGAGGCTGAGTATGAATCTCTCAATTCAATGTCATGGACATCCCTGAATTAATATTTTTAGCTGACAGGATTATTCTATGTGGTGAGTGCAATTCAGGGATAGTAGGAGGTTGGTTTCATTTCTGACGTGCCATGAGCTACTCAGCGGCTATTTAATCCATCAGTTGATAGATAAATTTTTAGTTGGTCTTCAATTTTATCCATCAGTAATCTTTTCCTTGGTCTTAAATTTTTAGTTTCTGCTGGGTATAAAATAAACTTACAGCAGCTTATGCCATTACTTAAAGAGATTTTTGAGACTTGAATCCAGGTTGGTCTTTCACATTTTGAGGATGTACAAACTGCTGCCCCATGTGTCTTTGGCTTTGCCTTTTGGCTGTTAAAAATCCTATAAAGTTATAAGCAGCTCAGCTGGACTTCAGAAGGTGAGGAGTGCCACTATCAAAACAGAGGAATACAAATATCTTTTCCTGAAGAGTAATTGCCTTAGGTACCGTAAGTTTTGTTTTTTATTTGAATCCTGGCTTATTTATCGCATACCAATATCTGTAGTTTTCCCTCCTTCTGGTCTTTGTTTAAGTGATGATGAATTCATATTTTCTGTATCATTAATGTGAATCCTTTCAGTTCACATATTGTATTAACCATGCTGGAAAAAGGATTCTCCGTGGAATGTGTTTTACAGCTTGAAAATTTGAATTATGCTGAAGAACAAAAAAAAAAAATTAATGTTATAATTTTTTTTTAATCTTTTGCGCAATTCAATTCCAAGCCCCACAGAGCATTCCTTTTTCTGTGGAAATTAATTTCTGTCCATTTCCAGCCAACCATACAGGCGCTTAAATTGCGCAAAAGCAAACCAACCAGAGGAGCATTATTAGGATTTTTCCGTTATATAGACACCATTACTACATAAGCGAAACTACAATTTGATTTGTCTTAGATGAGATAGAAGGTAGATCAACAGTAACAGTCACATTCTTCAGTACTAATAAAACCAAAAGATTGAGATAATAAGCAATGAAAACTTAATGATGGGCTTCATGCTTGATTGTTGATGTTTAAAGCAAAAGACTAGAAGATGAACAGATTGGTTTTGGGAAGCTTTCTAAACTGAAACTCTGAAATGACAGCGGTTCGGAAGACTTGGCCACTCTTCCAAAGTGGGTTGGCTCCTAGCGAGTCCACAAAGGACAGGACAAAAATGAAGGAAAAAGATGAGTAAATCTTGACATATTTGAAGGACTAGCATCATCTCAGCGTACATGATTCTTGAGACATGGCTTATCTAAGATTCAGTCCTAGAATACGAACAGTTTGGATCAGCAACCTAAGTATCTTTAGCTTGTGAAGTTTATGCACCGTTCTACGTCTATAAATGTATTATGAGAACAATAACAAGAAAAAATATAGCTTTTGGCCCAAGCTCAAAATCAAGACTTTCACTAGATGGCCCCCAAGAAGGAAAAGAATGAGAAAATTTTAGAAAAGCTTGCACTTGGAAAAGACCCATAGAAGCCCAAGGGAGAGACACTGTTGAACTCTGAATCCTCCATACAGTCCCTTCCAGAAGCCCATGTCTGCCCATCTCATCATTGTTCTTAGGAAGAAGCAGCCTACTTTGCAGTGTTCCAAGCGAAGATCTAAGGGCAGACAAGGCCATAGTCTGCAACAAAACTCTCTATCAGATGATTCAAATAGACCAAGTAACCACCAAAGAGAAGCAATCATGAATCTCCATTGTAAAACTGAAGCTTCCTAGTGCAGAGTCTCTCGTCTGGGTGATCAGGGCTCGAGGCTGTGAATTGGGTGTGCCAGACTTTAAAAAGAAAAAAGGGCAATCATGTGCCTCCATTGGAACATAATCAGGATACTTTGAGGGCAAAATTGGGTGCACAGCTTATACCTGAATTTCTTCTCTCATATATGATCCATACAGCTATTCTTTAGAAGTCAACGGTTCAGAAAGTTTAGGTTTAAGATCATCCAGTGAAGAAGTTTTTTAAGCATCGGCACTATAGCATGTGACCATAGAAAACAGGCGCCAGCTACTGGGCTCACTGTACTATTAGCTATGCTTATGTAAGGAATTGACAGACACCGTATGATTTTGGAAAATGATAAACTGAGGCTCTTTAACCAAGCCTCAAAGTGAGTCTCCCTCTCAGCCTTCCCACAGTGACCCTCAATTTATCACTTCCCTCTCTCTATTACCGAAAACAGTAGTTTTAGGTACAGCACTTTTTGGATGCAGAGAGCTGCCTACCCGAAACCAGTGACATAGCAAGAACGTCAAACTATTGCTAGGCTGGTTCATCCCAAACCCATCCAGTAGAAAATCCAGCAATTTTGGAATCTGCTTTATACTGCTATTTTGGTTCATGTACTTACCGGGGGTTTGCTTGTCCTAGCATTCCTATGTGATGGGATCGTGAGGGCGTAGCAAATCGTCTCATAAGTAAAAATTAAATAATTATGATTAATGACACTTGCAAATAATTATTGTTCATTGTCAAAGACCCATAAACAAAACAAAACTGGGGTGCTTCTTTTGTTACAGCTCTGGAATTGCAGATGCCCATGACTGGAACACAGAACAAAGAAAAAATTTTCAGGTCTTGCTGATATAAACAGATGAATCAACCATGAAAAAAGACAAAATTTTGCTACAGATAACACATTATATGCGTATAAGCCTATCCTCTGTGGCGTAGTCACAGTTCCGTTTGGTACAAAAGCTTTCAGCGGCTAGTCTACTCAAACTTGTTGAAAGGAAGAAAGAGGTCACCCAGTTGAGATTCGCATGCAGAGTAAGTAACTGGTTTCAATGCCTTGATGAATGATTTGTTCAGGCTAAGCACCGAGACTGTCCGCAAGGTTGTGCTGCTGAATCTCCGAACTTCTGCTCTCCAGGATTGTTTCTCAGGCAGTTTGCTAAGCAGTTGCTGCATCAGATCTCAAAGCAGTGTTAGATGGTTCTTTACAAACTTCAATCTACTCGTTAAGGATCCTTGTTTACTCCTGTGGCAAGCACACAAGATTTTAGAATACCATTCAACAGATCAAGTGCTCTAACTTGCCGGTATTGAGACTTTACACTCCCACATTTCTTCAGAAGAAACCCAAATATGTGGGACACTATCCATGGATAATGAGCAGCCCCATTGCACGAAGCTCCTGCATATGCAGGGTCTAGGAAAGAGATCACAAGGGTTAATAGTACGCAGCCTTACCTTGCATTTTGCAAGAGGCTATTTCCACGCTATTTCCACGCCTTGAACCCATGACCTCAAGGTCACATGACGACAACTCTACAGTTGCGCCAAAGCTCTCTTTCACAAAACCAGGCTTTCGTGGGCACTTCTTACTGTTGAAGTAGTCCACCAAAATATGCCGCAGGCTCTCCAATGTCTTCTCTACTTCAGGTTCTGAAAATTTTCTAGCATGCACAATTTTTAACAGCCAAAATGCTGAATCCAAGCAAGAGAAGTAACCACGTTATTTCGGGAACGGGAGGCTATCTTTAAGCTTTCTCTATAGTAGGGATTCAAGGGTGGAGAGCTGAATCTCATCCCCCTCTGGATACTCCTTTGGCTTGAATATTTTCCTTTGCCAAATTTTCCCTATACGCTGTTCAAGGTGCTCATTAACTTCGGCTGTGTTTAAATTCTCAAATGCTTGAACTAAATAAGAGAAGACCGTTAAAACTTGAAGCTTGCCTGAAAAGGAAAAATGAATTGTGAATCAGTGGGTGTGGTGGGGTGGCGTGGGGGGGATTCAAATTCTTTACTTTTGTACCTGCTACGCTAATCAATTTGTTGCATCAATCATCAGTTAATTAAATCTCAAGCACTCTTGGCATTGGACCAAGATGCAGAGAAAGAGGCCCCTAAGTCTACCTATTTTCAGTAAAAAGTCAGTGTCGTTATACCAGCCTGGATTCTGTTGTGCATAGATTTTCAGCATTGAGAGGACCCAAAGCTTGAGAAGCACCAGCTGGGAATGGGCAGTTTCATTCCCTTTTGCATTCTTCCATTAGAATCCATTCGGAACATGGCATCATCATCCATGCCACTGTCAGATTCATCAGAAGCTGGAAGATTATCAGTGCCAGCCTCAATAACCAAGTATTGCATGATCATCTGCGTGATCATCACTATCACGAGTGTCAACCGTCTCTGCTTCATCAGTCTTCCCTGCTTCGTCAATCCCAAGAAGTTTTTCCTCTTCATCATTATCCTCTCCACTATCCATAGCATGATGCCTGGCAGGCTTCAAATCCTTCTTTATAACATGTAACATCCTGAACAGCCCAGCATCCGTTATGTCATCACAGAAAAACCTGAAAACCTACAAATGCAAATACATAAATAAACGAAAGGTCTCAAAAGTACTTGGAGATCTCATAACAGAAGAATAACAGCTTCTGCAACAGGGAAAGTTTTACTTGCAAACAAAGTCCTTTTCTTTTAAATTCTAAAAATCAGAAGGCAATCTCAATGATCAATTCTACCAAGATGATTCCATTCGACCTGTCTATTCCAAAGTTTACAAAGAAGTCATGGTGCATATGCACATGAGATCCACCCATTAAACAAGATAAGTTATACATTGGTCCCGAGACCAAGGTGGAAGTATTTGGTATGGAGAGCATCCAAACCATTCACAATGTTGGTCATAACATGGAGGGGCATTGTTAAAAAAATCCTCATCTATAACATATTGTCACAGGTCGCAGTTTTACCTATGCTAAGCCCCTACGGCATTTGTGTGCAGCTCCTTTGTAAAGCACAAGTCAGCCTTCAACTGCCACTCTTACTTCCTAGGACTACACTGACTCACCCCCAAAAGCAATGGGAGAAACTAAGAAAGGAAACCCTCCAATGTATTGACCTTTACTGACCTGAGCTAAGCTAAGTTACAAATGAGGAGCTAAACCCTATTTATATATGATTTCCTCTGTTCACCTCCTCAATAGATGGTTAAGATTATTATTGTGTCAACTATCTACTGGATCAAGACTATTCTAGAATTCTCTCTAGAAGTATCTACAAATATCTAAGTTTACCTCTTTTTAGATATTTACAAGGACTCTTCCAAAAAATAGGGCTTCTAAAATCAGGCCTTGATCTATAGACCTTCAACAACGGGCTTAAGTCCCTCAGGCCAACTCCATGAGCTAAGCAAGCATCCTTTGGAGTCTGTGAGTCTTGGTCACAGGCCTTGCAATGCAAGCCCTTGACAATATGCTGCATTTAGTTGTTGCCATCACCTACCAACTCTAGAAGACAGTGGATAGGATCATCCGATGGACAAGAATTTTGGATCATGAATCATCTAAGATCAGCCAACATTATGAACAGTTTGGACCTTCAGAAAGCTGGGTCCAGGAGGAGTTACTGTTATCAGTGCAACTTCTCCACTGCATAATCTCGGAAAGAAAAAGAACTGATCCAGCCACCTCTTCACCTTGAAGCTTCAAAAGCAAGGAAGTTGCACTGGATTACTCCATTGGCTGCTACATTGTTAAAAATTATCAAGACATGGATCTAAAGATGGAAGCTCCTTTCTAGAATTCCTACTTGAGGTAGGATTTCTTCTGCCCCACTACTACTTACTTTATATTCCTCAAGTGAAATCAGTCACCTCATCAAAGCCCAAAAGATTTGACACCATATTCATGGAACCATGACATAATTACATATCATAAATCTATTATTAAATCCAACAAATATGGTACAAGGATTGCCCTCTAACCACTATCTTTACGGCAATTAAGTAATTGAAGTCCACCTGTCAAACTCCTAACCAAAAATCCTAATCCTTGATTCAGCTATACTGTCATCATCTGTTCTCCGTACAAGAGCTGTTTCTGATCTTTCAAAAGTCAAATTCAAGAAGTATATTTCATAGAATAGCATGTTCCTAATGTTACCTGCTCAACAGCAAAGGACATAGGACCAGATGACTAAGGCAACAAAGAAAGCAGGGTCCACAAGAACATCCATCAGCTCCGGTGTACCATTATCGTCAAACTCATCTTCTTACTCGGAGGATTCTAGAAGATCAGGAGTGGAGAAGGCTTTTTGGCAGCATATAACAAGTTCAGCAGCAGCTTCAGAGAATTCCCCTGGCCGAAGGAGAAATTGTAGATGCAACTGGATGAGCAAGTATTGCAGTGCATGAAGTTTATTTGCATCATTGCCTGGCCCAACGTTTCTTTCCTGCAATATAGAATAGTATTTTAAAACTTTAAAGGAAGGGGAGCCTTGGCGCAATGGTAGAGTTATTGTATGACCTTGAGGTCACAGGTTCTCAGGGTGTAGAAACAGCCTTTTGCAAAATGCAAGATAAGACTGATTACTATTAACCCTTGTGATTCGTCCGTGCACCGAGCTGCCCCTTTATTTTAAAATTTTAAAGCTGGAGTTTTAGAAGCTTCACTGACAGCTTACAACTAAGCCCTGAACAAAGTGCAATGTAGAGCCCGGCAGCTTTACTGTCCATAAAATACAACAGAATATTTTTTGACACAGTTTTCAACATCTTTCCACTGCTAATCACATATAATTTTAACCAACCAAATCAATATACAAAAGATAGAGAATAACTAAAAAAATAAAAATGGACAATGCATGAAGGACCATTACCATAAAAAACTATTAAAATATAATTTTCTTAGTTGGATAAGGATTTGCAACCTAGGAACAGCATACTACATGTACAGAAGAATGGGATCATAAATCCACAATTTTTATGAAGTTTGCCATTTCACCTTTTTTTAACCCCCCTTTTATTGTCTGTCTCCTATCCTATTTATCTTTTCTCATTGGTTGTTGAAAGACTTAACAATTATTAATAGCCAATCAGAGAATGTCAAATAAGGGAAGTGTGTCAATATCAAAACAAGTCTATACAGATATAATCTCACTTTTACTGAAACTGGTAACAATAATAACTAGAGCCAACTATGAGGGCAGCCAAATTTGATGAATTTAACACCCAGGGAACTTACCCATATTAAACTTCATTGAAGCACCTTTTTTTCTTTTATTGGAATCCATAGAACCAGGAAGATTGTTACTGACACTTAGAGAGAAGAAAGGAAGGAAGAAAAGTGGGAAATCGTGTTTCTAGGATAAAAGAGATTGTATAACTGCCCTCCATCATATATCTTCAAATTACTCCACACAATTTTCAGAGGACTTGGAACATTCACCTTTAAATGTCTCAAATCAAAATTTACTAGGAGTTTTAAGATAAGGCTACGTACTATAAACCCTTGTGTTCTGCCCTTTCCTGCACAATTTCCCACAAGGGCTGCCCTTTTATGCACTATCTTACATAGCCAAAAAAATAGGATGTAAGGGCAGATGTGGAAATGCCAGGACCAATGACAACAGATACTCTTGATCAAGAATAGCAAAACCTCGACAGATCACCTAAAACAGGTTTTAGATCTTCACATGGCTCTGATATCATTGCACTAAAACATAAAAGGAGTATTCCACACAGTCAATATAGTTTGCAACGATGCAGTTACAACTTTAATGGAGTCCCAAGTTGAGCTTGTCTGAGACTTGGAAATTTTATTGCCATAATGCCTTTCAAGTCATTGTAACCATTATCCTACTGTAGTAATTCTAGCTAAGAAGTTTGCAACATTAGGTGATTCCACCAAGGAAAGGGTTATTCCTACAGAACATCCAATTATTTCATGAATTGTCAAATGAACAAACTTTTGGCTCCCAAATATCGAACTGTCACATTAATTTCTTATAACATAATCTATTTTTCTTTGAGAACATGCACACAGTCCAGCAACAAAGAAAGCCCAGCGGATATAACAGCTTTTCGGGTAGAGAGGTCAAAGAAGAAACAAGAGACTCTAATGGATCTGAGATTCTAAATGAAGACATAAAAAAGGGCAGCCCCCACGAATATCCCACGTATGCAGGGTCCAGGGAAGGGACGGACCACAAGGGTCAATAGTAGCAGCCTTACCTTGCATTTTGCAAGAGGCTGTTTCCTCGCCTTGAATCCATGACCTCAAGGAGTAGGCTCCCCTTCTATGCAGGATCCGGGGAAGGGACGGACCACAAGGGTCTATAGTATGCAGCCTTATCTTACAGTTTTATAAGAGGCTGTTTCCACACCTTGAACCCATGAACCATTGACCATAATCTGTACACAAAGCTACACAACTTGGAATCTGGGTATGTGGAATAATACAGATCTCACTAGGACGAGCACAAAAGCAGATTTCAAAATTGCAAAATTGTTGGAGGTGCTTCTTCAGAAGTTGATGAAGTACTGAAATGCAAAATGACCATGCAGCAACCATTACCAGTCAATATGGTTTGCAAAGAAGCACAAACAGGTGCAATGGAGAGCTAAACAAATTAGCTCTCGGGAAAGCCGACTTTCTATTGTTTGCAGTGCCTTAAATGCTTTTTCATCTTTATCAGTCAACTGCCTAAAGAGTGAAACTGAAGGAATGTCGCAGTGTGCCAAGGAAATGCATCAAGTAAGATCCAGAATCAGTTGGCTCAAGCGATTTGAAGCAAAATGTGACCCCTCCCCTTTCTAAGCATCAGCCAATAATAATTGAAGCTGCTTGATACATTTACAGCACAAAGAACTTGAAGTGGTCGTCTTTGGCCACTTAAACTTCTCCTGTAATTCAAAGGACGTCACTTCAGTGCCTAGAGGTGCAGAGAATAGACCCTGAACAGCTAAGAACTTCTTTACTTCTTTCTGTACCCAAAATTTTGCCTCAGAATCTAGTCTCAAATTCTTTAAGACACGAGGGAGGGAGTCAATAACCCAACTCTTCAGAATATCTGGATTTCCAGATGTTTCTGCTGAATCCTTATCTTCCGAACCAATCTCTGAATTTTCATCCGTTGTTTGACTCTGATCTGAAGGTTCATTCACTGCACGACCTTCATCCACAAGCATGCTCATCAAGTTTTGGACAGATAACATGCAACGTGAGGCAGTTTTGAACTCTGCAACCAAATCTTTGACCACACTTTTTCATGTGATGCCATCAAAACTCCCACAACTGTGTTTCTGCAAGGCAACAACAACTTCAGCTTGCCGATGATCATCATTTCTTACACAGTCTCACAATTCTTTTAGAAAATATTGTGCAGCCTTGTTTAGCCAGGAATCCTTTGTTGATAAGATGTCCCATAAGGCAATGGACAAGCTTGTGAGATAGGACAATCTGAACATACGAAGTAGGCAACCTTGGTAGCAGAAGCAACAGATTGTCAAAAGCCAAATGCTTGCGATCGTGAGATGACAGAAGAAGACATCCTTCAATGACAAACTCACAGAAAAAACTGAGATTCTTTGCAATTTCTTCTTCTGAAAAGTTACACTTTCTATTTTTCTTGTGCTCCTTATTAGAACTCGAAGCCAATGATACATCTTCATCTGCTGATGCAATATCTGGTAATAGAATATTAACCAGCACAGGCCAGACGCTATGGATCCGAGGCTGACAAAAGGTTGATTCCTACGATGGCAAGCAATGCCATTACACCTAAGGCTCAAAAAGATCGGCAGCAATCAACCATTTCCAAGGTACAAGACCCAAATAAGGAGCTTTGATCAGCCACTAGAACTATAAGTACAGTTGGTAACTTAATTTCCACGTGATACAGTAAAAGAACATATTATTCATCAAAAAATCACAAGGGAACTATCAACCTGCAACAACATATATGCCAGTTTTTAAATAAAAAGATTTAGTTGTATTTGGAGAATGATATAAGTATATCTACGGAAAATTAATATGGCAATCACTAAAAGGTTCGGTTTATTGAAGTTGCTGACAAACAGTTGTATAGTTATTGCCCGACAGGAGTTTTTTGGATCCTCCGTCCTAGGAACCATGCAGAAAATACATGGTAAAGATTACCTTAAAGCAAGGAATAAGGGAAGACGGGTGATGAGTAGTAAACAGGTTGCTGGGATTGAATGCCTGAGGCAAGAGTTTGCACAAAATTTCATCATCTGTAGAGATTTTTTCTCGCATATTCAACGCTAAAAGCAATGCTTCAGGATTTCCAATCTCAGTGGCACTTTGAAACCACTCATGTATGCCAGGAGCTCCAAGAATTTGGCTCGATATAGCTTCAACCGGCAACTGCAAAACTAGAAGAAAACATCAATTTCTAACTGAACTTCTGCTTAATAAAGTGTAAACTAGCCACATTGTAAAGATATCACATCAATCACATGATATTGGATACAGATAATACTGGTAGCAACACAAGTTTGTAAGCAAATGATGACGTGCTACCGCGGTCAAAGAAGCTTCAAAATTTACACACTGAAAAATTGGCACTGTCAAGTGCCAGTCTTCTGCCATTTTCATTTGTGCACGCTAAATCTACGCCGAAACACCAGCAGGCAGCCACCCTCACTACAGCGACCAAGGAAATGCTGTCATGATTTTCTTCGAATCCACTACATGATGTTTCAAGATGATCAAACTAGTCTCTTGTATACTACAGAAAACATGGGGGCGAGGGGGAAAGCAAAGAGAAATTTTTTTTCTTACCACGCAGGAGACATTAGTAAGTTCAAATATTTTATGGAATTCATGACTGGGACAATGAAGGGGAGCCTTGGCGCAACGGTAGAGTTGTCATTGTGTGACCTTGAGGTTACAGGTTCAAGGCATGGAAACAACCTCTTGCAAAATGCAAGGTAAGGCTGCGTACTATTAACCCTTGTGGTCCGCCCCTTCCCTGGACCCCATATACACTGGAGCTTCATGCACGGGGGCTGCCCTTTTACATGATTGGGACAATAGGGGAGGGAGACAACTCATTTGACCACTTGGTATAAAGGAATCTCAACTTCACAAAGGAGAGTGCTGCTTCACTGGTTATCCAGTAGCAAAATTCTGGTGGACTATCAGAAGCTGAATATTGAACTTATCCAAATCCTTGCATAGATGCTTGGCTGTGCAAAAGAGGAGGCTTTCTGATGTTGCCTTATCTTTTTGTCCATTTGTAAGGGTACCGTATCTAACGTTGCCTCATTTCTTTGTTAAATGATTACATACATAAGAACTTATCTCATAGCTAGTGAAAGCGGATTCATGCCTTTTGTTCTTGTTGATATGCCAAAGCAATATGACTAGATAGGGTGCATCACCAAGAAAAGATCAGTTACATGATGTACAAAGACAACTTGGAAGTTTGATACCTATGCCTGTAAGTGAAATTGGTGTTTCAAATAATCAAAATGATTGTAATCTTCTCTGTTGAACAATTTGACGCATTCATGAAGAATGAAGAAAAATAGACAATAAGGAGTTTTTTGTGAATTTTATAACACTCATGATGAGTATGATGAGGAGCTTTTGAGAGGTTGAAGGCACAACAGAACAAACTCCAAATAAGAACAAACATGTGTACAGAATACTTTCATCTGAAGCTTATGTCTAAAGAGATTTTAGTATGGATAGAAGAGTAGAAGTTGCAGAAGGTCAATGGTATGGCATGGCAGTTCTTCTGGGGAAAATGACGTAGGTTCAAGAGACCATAACTCCTCTAACATCTCACAAATCACTCCAGCCCCTTCATTAGTTTAAGCAAGAACAGAAATACCATTAGAATACTCCTTATTTGTATCACTTGTATGGGATGATTGCAGCAGAGTTTCAGATTGTAAATTCTAACTTCCACATTTCATAGTCCAAAATGGAGGAAAATCACATACTGCCCTCTACCTGCCCATCACTAGTTCTGTAGGAACCATACACCCACTGCTTTTCGAACTCCATAACTGACAGGACCTCCAACAACATAAAAGTATTTGGCATCATGAAGCATCACAGACGAAGGGGAGCCTTAGCTCAATGGTAGAGTTGTGGCCATGTGACCTTGAGGTCACTGGTTCAAGGCATGAAAACAACCTCTTGCAAAATGCAAGGTAAGGCTGCGTACTATTTACCCTTGTGGTCTTCCCCTTTCCCAGACCCTGCATACACAGGAGCTTCATGCACCAGGGCCGTCAAGCATCACAGACACCAAAGGCTCTTTCTAGGAATAGACAGGCTCTAACTGTCAAAACTCAAATTCTAAATTGTGTCTGATGCAGAAGTGAGATGAAAGCAAAAGCTTGTCTTCCTATGATTTACTGGTAACTAAGAGCTAGCAGACAGCATAACTCCATCAAGCCATAACACTTCTAATAATCTATTCCAGAGCAATGCACGAAGTTTCTTGATTAAGCCCATCTGCAGTACCAATAAGAAGTGGATCCTTAGCGCAACAGTAAAAATTGTTATCATGTGACCTTAAAGTCACGGGTTCAAGGCGTGGAAACAGCCTCTTGCAAAATGCAAGGTAAGGCTGTGTACTTTAGGCCCTTGTGGTCCGCCCCTTCTCCGGACCCGCATAAGTGAGAGTTTCGTGCCCTGGAGCTGGCCCCTTTTTTTGCAGTACCAATAAGAGATGAGAAATACCTTTTTGATCAACTCCAGAATCACCAAGACAGCAGGCTCACGCAGGTAGCCCTTCTTCACTGCAAGAGATATAACAAGGCCAATGAATTCCTTGACAAGATAAGTGATGTTGTCAGAAATCCACTCTTCAGCTATCCTCCCAGATCTGACAAGGGTTTGAAGAAAGAGATTCATTATTTTTACATTATTTTTTCTTAGATAAAAAACATAGATCTTATCCATGCCACTATATTTAGCCTTAAAAAGGGCAGCCCCGGTGCACGAAGCTCCCACCTATGTGCAGTCCGGGGAAGGGGCAGACCACAAGGGCCTAAAGTACACCTTACCTTGCATTTTGCAAGAGGCTGTTTCTACGCCTTGAACCCGTGACCTCAAGGTCACACCACGACAACTTTTACCATTGTGCCAAGGCTCCCCTTCATGCCACTATATTTAGCCTATGTAAAAAAATCATGTCAATCCGGTATCCTAACTATTGACTTTTTCAATTTTACATCTGAAAATGTCGTGATTTAAATCACAATAAAAAATAGAACTAGGAGCATCCAATACGGTTAATTTTTTGCATGATCTAAGAGATTTCAAATAATTTGAATGGCTTGAATCTTCAGAAAATTATGCCTAAAATAATAGAATAACAGCGTTTGTAAATAAGACATTGCCTTGAGCATTTCAAAGTGGCATGACTGATCGAGCTTGTTTAAGTCATAACATGAAATCTTTTGACTCTTTATTTGCTAGAGTGAACATTGGGGTTTGTTTAAGCTTTACACCTACTATCAAGAAAAAGTTTGAAACAAATACTCGAGTCCCCATAAGTATACACACTCAATAAGAGAAGAAGGGATACGTGCTTATTTTTCCATGGAATGTAAAACTTTTATTGAAGATCTACGCCATTCAAATATCAGAAATATCACATATAGGTTAAAACTCAAATTTCATTCTAATTGCATGGTTGTAGCCTACGGTTTTTATGACAACAATTATCACCATTGATTTTTATTAATTTTTTAAAAATCTAAAATAAGTGGTTAAGATCATCTAAATGCATTGATTTCAAATGGGTATCTATTTTTTGCATTATAAATATGATGAACAGCTTAGATCTACCAAAATAAAGGTGTTTGGTGACGATGGATAATTGCTAAGAGAAATTACCTGCTTTATCTACAAACTAGCCCATCATAAACAGGTCAAGTGTGGGTAGACATTTTATGGCCTGTCGGCCAAACAGGTAGTGCAACTTGCACTCGGTTGGCCCATAACTCCTAATGACCCACCTAAACTGCCCTTTTTACACCTCCAGTGTAACCTGACGCTCTTAATCTCACTAGCCTCAAGCTCAGAAACATAATAATGAATGAGTTTGAAACTTAAACTTTGAGTGCTTGCTTTTCCAATTGTCCTTGCCTAAAAGGCAGCCCCAGTGCACAAAGCTCCTGCCTATGTGGGGTTCGGGAAAGGGGAGGGCCACAATGGCCTAAAGTAGGAAGCCTTACCTTGTATTTTTGCAAGAGGCTGATTTCACGCCTTGAACCCATGACCTCGAGGTCACATGACAACAACTTTTACCGTTGCGCCAAGGCTCCTAAAGTGGATTAACAATGAAGTAATGGATCAACAAAATGAGAGCATGAGAGTATTTGGGTAAAAAAAAAGAAAAAAAGAACAATATATTAGGATTAACAGGAGTGTTGGAAGCATAGATGAGGTATGCACAAGATTAAGGAAAAATCAAAAAATAAATTGTAAACATAGAGACTTACGAGGTTTGACATTTTTATCTTCTCCACAAAATACTAATTCAAGCTTTTCAGCTATATCAGAACAAGGGTAAAAGAACCACTTTCTAGACCTACTTTAGGACTCACCTTGAGACCCCAGTGCAGGAATCACTCATATAAGTCAGGCCAAAGCCACTACAAGTGATATTCAGGCTTACAAGAAAAAGAAACCACAGAAAAACTCAACTATTAATCTGGTCATACCTTTTCTCTCTAACCTAGCTCTGTACAACTTTGCCAATTCCTATTTTTAATCTGATTGAATTTGAAGTTGAAATATTGCCCCAGCTTTTGCCTTTTATAGGCTAGAGAACGTTGTCTTTATGGGCACTGCATGCATGTTATATTAGTATCATCATCATCATTATCATCAAGACCTTATCCCAATTAGGTATTACAGTAGTACGCGGCTAAAAACAGATATGGCACTCTAACTAATTTTCATGAGTCAGTGGTAGTAAATGGGGTTGCTTTATAATGTCAGGTACTGTAGCAGAACGCACCATAAAGAACATGGAGTTATAAATACTCCTTGTTTCTAACAAGGAGTTAGGACTCAACTTTCTTCAACCATCTAATTAGAACTACATAAGAAGGGCTTGCGAGAGTAGTTTCGAGCACCCAGATTTGTCCCAGGCCACTTGTGGTCGTGCTGAAAACCAACCATGGAAGCACTCATAGCTGGGCATGGGCATAGCATCATGGAAGGATGGTTTGGAGCACCAAAGTATGGGCTCAATTTTCGAATAGGCATATACTGCCCAAACTTTGGATAAATATTCTAATTGTAAAAGAACTAATAAAAATGGGAGAAAACAAAATGTATACTCTTTTGAAATCCAATTTCCTCTTGAACCATGCTAATATTATTGATCATGTCATTGAATCATTTATTTCTCTTGAAATCCTTTTAATTCTTATTTTTACACATTTTTTTAGGAGGTCTACATCTATTATGTGGCATAGGGATTACCTTACGTACGAAACTTAATAGTATACCGCTTTTACGAATGGCTCATAATGCTCCATCTCTTCCTAGACCAAGACCTTTTATTATGACTTTTGCTCATTGAATATCCTAATCCACTACTATACGAATTGCATTTCCTGCAACGGTTTGAGCGTCAAATGGTGTCCCTCTCGATTCTTATTCATATGTCTTTCTTATCATGATCTCCCTCATTGTTGGCTAGATCAATAAAATCAGCAAATCCTATAATCTTTCCTTTTTATGGCAAATCTCCCAATTTCTTTTCATTTTTTTCCTATTTTCTTAACTCTAGAATCCCCTCATCTTCCCTCTTTGCCTTCCATGTTGTGTTTTGCCTACTTATTTTAAATTACTTCTTTTTCTCAATAGTTAATAGCATGATATGTATGTGTAGCTTTTGTGTTGTTATAACATGCTATTGTTTGCTTATCAACTAGTTAAGCAGCACATTCATGGTTAAGTGGTATATAATCTATTAAATAAACAAAATTAACGGATGACCATCCTTAGCCTCTTCAATTGTTTGTCTTTTGCATTTTTCCCCTCGGAGTATACTTGACTGTTAGCTTCTTCAATTATTAGAGAGTAATTTTAAAACTGGGAATCAAACTCTAGAATGGTACAATACAGAAAAAGCTAAAATCTTGACATTCTAGGTATGATTTTGCATGGAACAAGACTGGAAGCAGACCATTTATACCCCTACAAGAAACTATATAAACAAATTTTTTTAGAGGTTAGAGATTTTAGGAATTTAGATGTGACTAAATAAAAAATAGAGCCAAATAGGAGGAGAAATCATGATAAAAAGAGGTATTTGAAGATAGGTAAAATATGAGAGAGAGAGAGAGAGAGAGAGAGAGAGAGAGAGAGAGAGAGAGAGGGTTTAATATTGACATGAAGCTAAAAAAGAGAGGGTGTAAAAGGCAAATCATACAGGGGATAACTCATCCAACTAATCACAAATGATCCTAAAATAATTAAAAAGTCTAAAAATACTTACATGGCACAAGAGAAAATACTCAAAATAAAATATCATAATATATAATAATAACTCTCTCTCTCTCTTTCATATACTAAACCAACTGCACTGAGGTGCGGTCCAGTGCCTACATTTTTTTGGATCTACTTTAGATGATTTAGATCGTTCATCTCGTTGCTTTAACTTTATATTTCTTATAGGTCAAAAAACATAGAATTCAGATGACCCTGGCTTTTAAGAAATTGCATTCTTTATAACGTTTCTAAAGTGATCGCTTTTAAGCACGAGTTTCGGAATTTTTTTTAGATACTACAATCATCCAGACTGCTTTTTCTTTTTTTTCTAAAGCTGGAGAAATAAAATAAACGAGTAACCTTGCCGATAGTGCAGTGAGTTTAGCATTCCTCTAAATTTTATATTATCCATATAAGTATTAAATAACACGAGGGCTGCTATCAGTGTCAAAGTCAAAGCTTTCTGATTTCAGTGCCAAATGGGTCATGAACTTGCATGTGAGCAGATTGTTGGCGGCAAAACCTACTCCCCTGTTTACAACGTAAAGAATGGTCCAGCGTCCATATCATTTTAATAGCATTTCCTTTTATGGGCGTCTGTCCTTATCTTTTGGATGACTCTACACCGTGCCTTTTCTGGCCTGAGAAAATAAATTTTAACCAGCGGGCCAAAAAAGCCTGTGTGGTGCTGTTGCTTGCAAACAACTTAATATCTCTTCTAAAATATACTTAATAGTAGGTTAGACTGGATAATTTCACAGGATTCAAATAGAGATACCGTGATAACTCCTTCTGCCACTGCTTAGATTTAAGAGTGTGTGTGAGTAATTTGCTATATTATTTTTTTGTTGTAAAAAAAAAAGAAAGTAAAGTCAACCATTAATCGATAAAAAATAATGCTTAAGGGACATTTTTGGTAAATCTAACCATTTATCATGTTAGAGATAACTCTGATAGGCTAGACATCAAATAATGTCTATTGGACGTTTTTTAGCTTATATTTCTTTAGCTGACCATCCATTTTTATTAATTTAATCAAAGAACTAAAACATGTTTCTTCAAGATGATCTAAATGATCTAAAATAAGTGGTCACGATCGTCTAAATGTAATGATTTTTCATCAATTATCTATTTTTGGTATTTTGAACATGATGAACGACTGAAATCTAAAAATGGGACTCGTCACTTGCAACTTCAACGGTCTTGATGACACAGAGAGGATGATTCCCACGTGACCGTTAAGGCTACCTCCAAACAGTTCGATGTCAACAGATAAACAAAGTAAAATCATTACAAATTCGCCTGCTGAAGGGGTGTCCCAATAAAAAACAAGCCCGAGTGAATATCAGCTGCCGTCCTGAAAATAGTGCGTAGTTCATCCGTGACTCCCTCCCATGTCCGTTTTCAGCTCTTCACGGAAACTTCCAAAACTGACAAAATTGACCGTCCATTTCACGCCCCAATTAATTCCAAGTGCAAACCGAAGAATCCTCCAACAAACCCAGTCATAAAATGGACCACATTCGTGCTTGATGATCACCAGGAAGACCTTGATTTGCATTTCCATGGCATGCTTTCTCTTCCTCACCCTCGTTTCGGTCCTCCTCCTCTGCTTCCTCTCCCACGCCCATCCAGTCCCGCCAGAGATCATCAAGCAATCATGCAACGCAACCCGGTTTCCCGATCAATGCGGAGCCGATCTTTCCAAATTCGATCTCCCAAACCCACCAAAACCCATGGACATAATCCTCAAATCCGTGGAGATCTCCAGCGAAAAACAGAAATCCGCGCGATTGATGGTCCAATCCATCCTCGATGGCGCCGGCGGCGATCCAAACCGCACAATGGTCGGTGAAAGCTGCTTAGAAATCCTCGGGTACTCGGAATACCGCTTGAACCATTCCTCTGAGATCCTGCCACGAGGTAAGACGAAGGCAGCAAGGGCTTGGATGAGCGCCGCACTGTCATACCAGAACGGATGCTTGTCCGGACTGAACAAGATCAACACGACAACGCTCGTTAACGAAACCATGGCGCATTTGAAGTCTGTGACCGTTACGACCAGCAATTCCTTGGGGATGTTAATTTCTTACGATCTTTTTGGCACCGACACCACCCGGTGGAGGCCGCCGATGACGGAGAGATCTGGGTTCTGGGACGATGGCGTCGGAGATGGGCCCGGAAGTAGTGCGGCCGAGTCTAGCGGTCCGATTCCGACGGCGATGCAGGCTGATGTGACGGTTTGTAAGGTGGGGCCAGGTTGTCATCGGACGGTGCAGGAGGCGGTAAATGCTGCGTCCGACAATGCGATTGTGGATGATGGGGGCAAAAGGTTTGTGATCTACATTAGAGAAGGGGTTTACGAGGAGATTGTTAGGGTTCCGTTGGAGAAGACTAATGTAGTATTTTTGGGAGATGGCATGGGCAAAACGGTCATTACAGGAAACTTGAGCATCGGAATGGTCGGCGTTTCGACGTACGAGACTGCAACCGTCGGTAAGATAACTTCTCGGCTTTCACACTTTCTCTTTCTTTCTTTCAAAAATTGATTTTGGAGGAGATCTGAACCGTTCAAAAACAAGTTTCCTATGATCAAAGTGAATTATGCAAAAATGGCGACTCTGCCACTGCTTGTGAGATATGGGGCTGTCAGTTGGCTGCAACTGGATCGGATCCACCCATTTCATTACAATCAGTTCAGATTATAGTCGGACAAATTTTTAGATCTTGTCTGTGGTGTTTGACTCCTAATTAATTTGACTTCGGACCAGATCTCAGGTGGTCTACCGGAAAAGAATAAACTACTTATTATTATTATTATTATTATAAAAATAAGCGTACAGACTTATTATCTTTCAACGTCTAATGCCATCCTAGGTAGTTAAATATATTAGTAGATATATATGATCCTCTGCTTGTGTACTGGAGTTTACGTAATTATCTCAAACTAAATTAAGTTCAAACTCGTTATATATAAATTAAAATATTTCACCATAAATAAAAAAGAAACACGATTTGTTTAGTCTTTTCTTCTTTTTTTATTGGATTTGCCCATATTAGTATATCAAAGTTTGATAAACATTATCTTCCTTAATTGTAGCTTTTAAATTTAAGTTTGCAGGTAATTAATATGACCACAAAGACACATGGACACCGTATTAATAGAGTAATACTAAATCAAAGCGCTTTGTGTCAAACCACTCCTCTTTTGCATGATGGGATTATTATACATGTTCTATCACCATTCATGTTATGTTAGAGTTGTCATATTTTTAAGAAGCTAGGAATGATTTTTATTTCTTATTTATAAATTAATATATAAATTAATATCTATTTACTAGTAAAAAAGAAATAATAAAATCATCTTCAACTTCTTCCTCATTGACTAACACCTGATGCAAGACGCTTTTCCTTTTTTTACCTAGTTTGACTAATTTCTTTGGCTTTGGATATCTCCTTGTTCAAAAATAATGTAGATTGGACGATTTGAACATCTAAAAAACCTCATTTTCATGGATGACTAGAAACTTTTTAAATAACCATTTAAACATAAACAAAAACAAAAAACAGGTCAATCTACATGATTTGTGAACTAGGAAACATCAAAAGCCAAAGGAAGGAATTAGATGAACTAGGAATATCATGTAACGGGGCAGCCCCGGTGCACGAAGCTCCCACCAATGTAGGGTCTAGGAAGGGGCGGATCACAAGGGCCTGGAGTAGACAGTCTTACTTTGCGTTTTGCAAAAGGCTGATTTCACGCTTTGAACTCATGACCTCAAGGTCACATGACAACAACTCTTCTTACTATTTGCCAAGGAATATCATGTATAAATCAAAACAGAAGAAAACAAGGCGACCATCTTTCTTACTAATTTCTGAAGTTTTTATGTTTCCATGTTCTAGGAGTCGCTGGGGATGGGTTCATGGCGCGAGACATTACGTTTGAAAACACGGCAGGCCCCGATGCGCAGCAAGCCGTGGCATTCCGATCCAGCAGCGATCTCTCCATCCTCCAAAGTTGTGAATTCCTCGGCCACCAAGACACTCTCTATGCTCACTCCCTTCGCCAATTCTACCAGTCCTGCCGGATTGAGGGCACGGTGGATTTCATCTTCGGGAGTTCGGCTGCTTTCTTCCAGAATTCAACCATCCTCGTTCGACCCCGGCAGATCAATCCCGAGAATGGCGAGGACAATACGGTGACGGCCCACGGTCGCATGGATCCAGCGGAATCAACTGGTTTCGTTTTCCAGAATTGCTCCATCGATGGTACCGACGAATACCTGCGTTTGTACCATCAAAAGCCCGAAGTGCACAAGAATTATCTGGGAAGACCATGGAAAGAGTACGCCAGGACAGTTTTTCTTCGGAGTTATTTGGGAGCCATAATTAGGCCGGAAGGATGGATGCCGTGGGATGGAGATTTTGCACTGTCTACTCTATTTTACGGCGAGTTTGAGAATTCCGGTCCAGGATCGCACACTTCGTCGCGGGTGAAATGGAGTAGCCCGATTCCTGCTGAACATGTTTTAGCGTACTCGGTGCAGCGTTTTATTCAAGGGAATGAATGGATAGCTTCGGATTCTAATGTCTCTCAATGAGAGGACGGTCATTATCTGATTTGAATTACTCTTAATTTTCCGATGGATTTTTCTTGTTTGGCTGCCGTGTATAGGCTCTATTCCTGGGCATGGATTGATCGGAGAGGCTCAGAGCATTCTACACATGGCGTCTCCGAGGAGGTTGGTTTTCTATTAACCAACAAAAATACCCATTTTGCTGCCACGTTATACCGGAAGTTGATTTTCTAACCAAGAAAAATATTTAGAGAAATGCTATCTCGGAGCTTTTGGCACAATAGTAAAGTTGTCATCACTTGACCTTCAAGTTACAAGTTCAAGACGTGGAAACAGTCTTTTGCAAAATACAATGTAAAGCTATATACTATTGACCCTTGTGATCTACCCCTTTCCTGAACTCAGCATAGGCAGGAGTTTTGTGCACCAGGATTGCCTTTTTTTTCCTATCTTGACTAAGTTCAGGGATTGACTTTGAAATCCTACCTAGCTAAGTCTTGCATTTGGATGATCTGATTCAATCATTTTGTTTGGTATCTTCTATTGAGGCTATCAATGAAAAATGATGTCTATTGGATGCTTTTGATTGCTCATTTTTTCTTTGAAAAATCTATTCTCTATAGTTTAAATACAAAAAAATGCATGGTTAAAATCATCCAATCGTACTATGTTATATTGTTGGTAGTGGTGGTTATTGTGTTTATACTTTAGAATAAACCAAATAAAAATGTTGGGAAATTCTAAAAACATTTGGGATAATGTTGGTGTGACGACCCGAGTTTTTCTAATACTTTTTAAATACAAAAGGTCATGACATAACGAGATCAATTTCTAATAAAAATCATTTTTAAAGAGTAAACAATAGTGGAAGAATCCTTTCTTTTAAATTCACTTTGAAAAATCCCAAGTATCATTTTTTCTTTTCTCAAAACAAGGATATTTGGGGAAATGAGCGCTCATTTCTACTGAAAATCTAATAGAGTTTCCTCTATTTTTTGGACATATGACATTTAACACATATCATTACAAAGTACCTGATAAACATACATTGACAATTTTAAAACACAATTGGAGACTGTTTCCTTTCATACATTCAACAGAATAAAAACAAATTTCTTAAACAAAATACACCCAGAACCTCCATGTCACAACCTAGTCACATAAGTTATCAAAACTCCCAGAATTACATACATTATAGTCTCTTCCTCATTTCTGTTAAAATACTTTAAGCATAAACTAATTCTTACCTATCTTTTTCCAAAGCTTTCGATGACGCGCTCCATCAGTAAACAGCTCATTGTTTTGAAATAATGTCAACATATAAGACCTACTTTTATTCTCTATATCTGAGGCATTGCAACTCAAAGCAATGCCTCAACAAGTTATCGCTTATGTAAGTGGAATAAGATATAATTATACATAAACAAACCATAATTTACCATATAAATCAATTGTTCACACTTCATCCTGCAAAACTATAATCATTTATAATTTAGTCTGAAATATGTCAAGTATTTACAGCAATAATGAATTCATAATGCATTCTATATAACAAAAGTCCATTTGAGACATAATTTCAATAGACTACTAATAAGAAAGCAATCTCAGTGTACCATACCAAAATAACTTTTCTTTAAGCAATAAAGTATGCAAATATATGTCATTATAGTCCGTTTTTTAGGAGATGGGCTACCCATAGTCACCGATCATAGCTTATATCATACGGAAGGAGATGGGCTACACACAGTCGACCTCCTCAGAATGCATCAAAATACTATCAGTCATCCGGGAGATGGGCTACTCACAGTCACCGGTCATGGCTTATGTTTTCGCCAAGAGATGGACTATCCATAGTCATTAGCTACAGTAATAATATTATCCTCTTCCAAGGAGATGGGCTACTTACAGTCACCGATCAAAGATTTGTTTTATACAGAGAGAGATGGGCTACCCACAGTCAACCTCCTCTAAAAGCGTCCTTCTATGATCAAAGTACACAACAGATACAATATTATCCTCTTTGGCGGAGATGGGCTACCCACAGTCACGCCTCAAGGATCTGTTCTATCCAGGAGATGGGCTACCCATAGTCACTAGTCTAGAACGTGTCTTGTCATGAACAAACAAATGGACTAAAGCATCATAATATAAAATAAGTGCTTATACATGAGTAGTTTAAACATGATTCAATTTTTGCATACAAATTCATCTTATTTTTCGCATAAACTGAAAAGACTTATTTCAATGCTTGAAATTCATATACAAATATATATATATATATATAACGAAAATCTTAGCAATCTTAATTCCTCCTACCTCAAATGATGCTTTTCTAGTTCATTGATGCGAATACTTTATTCAGTTCACATACATGTTCCCAATCAATCATGTCTTTGTAAAATACAAAAGTACATTTAGATATACAATCCTACGACTTCACTTAGCTTTTTCAGTATGAAAGCTCTTTCTAAGTTAGTCCCTAACACTAGTCGTCACAAGGCGAAATAATAGTGCTTATTTCTATGCTAATGGTATTTCATTAGCTATTGGTTTATAGCTAATTGAATGATAAGTAGTTATTGAATTTCTAATCCACATCATTGGCCATAGATTGGCTGCCTACTACTCTTCTTAAATGACTACAAGTCACTTTCACTGTTCAATGGTCTTAACCCTTGATTCCTATTCAGATTAACTCTTAGATTGTAGTTGGGTGTTATTTTCCATGCTACAGTATTCAATACAATCTATAATTGTATACCTAAATCAGACTGCTATAATAAGCATCATGAACAGTTCATCTCACCCAATTTCTTATATAAGTTTATCCAAATTCCATACTTTATATCATATCTAAGCTAATTCAACGTTTAGGAATTCATCTATAACCACTAATCATTGATCTGACATCACAAGGTGTCTGTTTAAATAGTGATAGATCGGACGGCCTATATCATCTTATCTGTTTCACTTCAAATTCATATAATTCTAGTCATCCCATCATTTTTAAGGACGAGGAACTCGTATGTGGTGTCTGATTGTCGATCAAATATTATGAAGTTACTGTGTCAATAGTACTCGATCGGATGGCTGAAATTGTTCAATCGGTTTATAAGCAAAATTAACAATTTTCTACTAAATCAAAAATAGTTCATACCCATATTATGCTTATCTAAGCATAGATTGAATAATTAACAGCTAGATCATTACCAAATCTTAAATCTAGTATAAAATGCATGGATTTAACAAAATTTCACAAATCCGAAGATGAGTTTTGTAGATCTTACCTTCAAAACGCATTTCCATTACCCCTTTGGAATGGGTCGGATTGGCTCTAATTTGTCAAAATTCCTCCAAACCTAGGCATGCAACGATCTCCTCTTCAATCCGCAATCCAAATCATCTTGGATTTCTCCTTAAACTTAGGGGTTTTGCTTGCCTCTCTGAGCTGAACAAAATGACTAGCTTGGATTGTCGATCCGAGCAATCATCTTCTCCAATGACTCATTGCAACTCCGATGAACCCTAAAACTCAGTATTTCTCCTCCTTTGTCAGTGTGCCAATCTTCTCCAATAGCCTGGCATTCTCCCTCTCTCTCATCTCCTTCTCCTTCTCCTTCTTCCTTCTTTTCTTCCCCTTCTTCTCTTTCTTCCTTCTCTTCTTCCCCTTCTTCTCCTCTCCTCTTCTTCCTTCCCCACCGAGGTTTCCCTCTTCATCGGGTTTTTCTTTTCTTTTTTTCTGGTCTATCAGGTGTGGGAAAGACAAACCCGATGTCTGTCAGGTTCACTTAATGGGAGGGGGGTGCTAGTATCAAATCTGGTCCCCCTTCTATTTAGGCTTTTCATTTTTTTTTTAATATTATTTTTACCAAAATGCCCTTCATATTTAAACATTCATATCTCCTCCATCTGAACTCATACTTCTGCATACTTGGTCTTATTTGAATTGTCTTTTGAAGTACTAGTCAATTATAGAGGTCTCCATGCTATATTAGATCTATATCTAGTCTTTCTGTTATAAAACTCCAAATATAGAAATTCAATATATTCTTTTTATCCCAATTTAACATTTTCCAAAATTTAATCAATCTGGGATTTAAAATTTTGGGATGTTGCAGTTGGGCAAGAAACTTGGGAAAAATAGTGGAATTGAGATGTAATTTTGTTCTTTTAATATGAATTTGTAATTGGATTTAACAAATATTATATGAGAATTTGACAAATTATTCATGAAATTTGTGTTTGATTTGGTTAATACTTTAGGAGAGAGTCGACAATGTCTATGGGCAGGCAAAGATGTTATCCCTCACTTTTTTGTGGACGTAATTTCTTTTGAAAGATATAATCATTCATCTAAGTTCTTAATAATAAAATTAAAAATAAGTGCAAGTAGGGAGGGAGAGAGAGAGAGAGAGAGAGAGAGAGAGAGAGAGAGAGAGAGAGAGAAGAATACTAGGAATGACAGCTTTTTGGCAGAGAACTTTGGGAAGGAAAATATTATGTATATTTTGCACTCAACCATTCATAAATTCCAACCTTTTGAGGATTTTATCTCTACTTGGTTTTGCACTCTAAATATTCTTGGGCTTCAAATCTCTACCACCCAGCAGTAGCCTCAGTGCATGAAACTGCTACATATGCATGGTTTGGGGAAGGGGCGGACCACAAGGGCCTATAGTACACAGTCTTAACTTGCATTTTGCAATAGGCTGTTTCTACACCTTGAACCCATGACTTCAGAGTCACATGACAACAACTTTTACCGATGCACCAAGATTCTCCTTCCCTCTACCACCTAGCAGCATCATTCACATATTGTAAGCATGAATGCGAGATCAAACGGGCACCTAACTTTGCAGGTTCAGAATGATGTATCTAAAATAGTTGTCTATCAAAAATCCTAGTCCTCTATCTTGTAAATATTTGTACGTTTATGTACACAACCCTTTTAGCACTATATTCTCTTAAGACATATATTTTTTCTCAAATACATCAACTCTTTCAATTGTTTTACTTTCATTCACTTTTTTCATTTTGAAATACTTCCATGATAACAACTCATCTAGACAAGTAGGCATATAACTCTATTTCATATCAACTTAAATAAATGCTTAGTGATTTTTATTAAAAAAACAAGAAAAGGCCATAGCCCTTTTCTTCTCTTTCTAAATTAAAGAGAGAGAGAGATTTCTTCGTTGGCCAATTTACATCCAAAACCCTTCTTCTTGTTTATAAAAGGGCAGTTCCGGTGCACAAAGCTTCAGCATATACAGGGTCCGAGAAAGGGGCAGACCACAAAGGTCAATAGTGCATAACTTTACCTTGCACTTTGCAAGAGGTTGTTTCTACACCTTGAACCTAGAACCTCAAGGTCACATGACGACAGCTTTACCTTTGCACCAAGGCTCCCGTTCTTGGTATCTAACTTAAAACAATGTTCAACAATTTATCCCTCACTACTCATTTTATTCACGTAGACCCTCTCTTTTTCTGTAGTACTTAATTCATGATTAGACCTGCTAAAGATCAATATGATTATCTTCTATCACTTCTAGCTGACCATTAAAATTGTATATATGAGAAAACCAGCAATAATTCACGCACATCGTTTGAAAAGCATGTATGTAAAACGCACCTTGCATATAAAGACTACCATTTTTTTTTTATTTTACATTTTATAAAAAAGTAGTACATCGCATTACGTCTTTTTCATAATTATTCTTTCATGACCAGATGAGTTAAAGATTGATATTATCATCTTCTGTATTGCATTTTATTGATTAACAACAACTATGCAAAAGATTGATATGATCATCTTCATTAGAATTTCATGATCATATTTATAGAATTAGTATTTCATTAACCTTTTTTTTAACATGAAAATTAGGGAACAGTACAGTGACCTCCCCTAAACTACAATAAATCAAATACTTTAGTTCTTAAACTACAATTTTTGTAGTTTGGCGCCTAAATTAAAGAATTTTTTTTAGCCATTAGTCCATTCGTCATCGGTCTCACCCACTATATTTAATAGTTTTCAGTTTCTCTTTTTATAAAATTTGTCAAAAATAAAATATAAAAGTTTCTTCTCTACCTAAATTAGAGAGAAAGAGAGAGATTTGCATACAAACTACAATGTCCATATCATCTATAGTTGTTCTCTATCCAAGCTCCTGACTTGTCCATAGCCTTGATTCTCCAAACAAAGGCATTGCCATTGAAACCAAAGAAATTCAAGAACATACCATTAACCTGCTACTCCACCTCAAAGTGAAATCACAGCTTGATATTTTGGCCAATTACAGTTCCCTTGTTTTCTCTACTCTTCCACTGGTTAGAGAAATCAAAACTTGGAGTCATTTCTCCTCCAGAATAACAGCAGAGAAGAAGGCCCAAATGAAGAAACAAACTGAAGAAAAAACTTCATTAGCACAGGGATTAAACTGCAAAAATGATAGTTTAGAGATTAGAGGATTTGAAAGTGGTAGTTTAGGGGAGAAAATTATACTTTTCTCTTAGAATTATATATGAGAATAAAAAAGTGCCTTCCACTAGTATTAAACATGTAAGATGTGGTGGAGGATCATTAGAAGTCAATTTTAGTGAAGAAATTTTGGAGGATTTATTTGGAGAAATTTAAACCATGGACTTTACTATTTCCCTGAAAATATACTCTTCACTGGGCTATGCAAGTCCATTCTTTTATTCTCCCTTTCTAAGTAGGTTGATCAAGTTTTGATGGCTCGTGCCTCACCTGGTCATTCTCCAAAGAGTCTAGTGGAGGTTCCACTACTTGTGTGCCTCACCTTTACATTTCCATCACTCTATCGCCCACAATCGCCGACACTGCTCAACTTTCCTCTGTGGATATTTCATCACCATCACGTAGAACACCCAAACCAGCATGCTCTACTCCAAATTTTTATATTTATGACATTTTATATAGGATACTGGACTAAGTGACAATGTTGCAGCTGCACAGCTGAAAGTACAAGTTTGAAGGGGAGCCTTGGCGCAACAGTAGAATTGTCGTCATGTAACCTTCAGGTTACGGTTCAAGGCATAGAAACAGCCTCTTATAAAATGCATGGTTAAGCTGCGCACTATTAACTCTTGTGATCTGCCCCTTTCCCAGGCTCTCTCCACTTTCTCAGGCGTTCCTGTTCTGAAATCAGTCCCCAGAACAGTTTTTAAAACAATGCTGCTCCAAGCTGCTTAGGCAGATCCGTGAAGTTGTGGGAAGAGTGAGTATTTGGCACAACAGAGCCGTTCCTCTGTTTTAGTTGGCCCAGAGAGTTACTTATCAGTGGTGTAATTTCTTCTCCTACAATTTTCTTTAAGCTATGGTAAAGGTAGAGGCTCAAGAGCATCCTAAAATGTAAATGTAAATGCTATCCTACAGCCACTGTTAAGAGATATAAGCTGTTCATCATGTTTATAAACAGGTAATTTTTAGAAATCAGTGCCTTTAGATGATCTAAACACTTGTTTCGGGTCTTTAAAAAATTGTAAACATTGAATGGTCTTGATATATACCGAAATAAAATAGACAAAAAGCATCCAGTGGCATTAAATTTGATATCTAACCTATTTTAAGTCATTCCTAACGTGATAAATAGCTTAGATCTGCAAAAAATTACCCCATTAATGCAAAAAGGATTGATCAACTTGTGATGCTGCTCTTGAGACTTATTTTCTTTCAAGTTGTAGCTGATTCCTTTTTACGAATCTTCCCTTGGGTTCAATTTATATACAAGATCCAGAAACGGGATAGACCACAAAGGGTCTAGAATAGGCAGCCTTACCTTGCATTTAGCAAGAGGCTAGTTTTAGGCCTGGAGCCATAACCTTAAAGTCACTTGGCAACGACTTAATTGTTGTGCCAAAGCTTTCCTTCACTCTTGCACATGGTCTCTGCTTCTAAAATCCTTCATCTTGAAATTTTCAGAAATCTATATAATATCCTAACTGCAAAGGCAATATCCATTTCAATAGTAGACCACAAATATGTGAGCAAGCCAGCCTGCAACATCTACAAATTCAACTGTCTTGATTAAAACACAAATGTCTTAGGTTGGGCTCAATGATAAAAGTTGTCATCATGTGACCTTAAGGTCATGGGTTTGAAGCATAGAAACAGCCTCTTGTAAAAATACAAGGTAAGGCTGCATACTATAAATCCTTATAATCCGCCCCTTTCCCGAACTCTGCATAGGCAGGAGTTTCGTGAACCGGGGCTGCAGGCCTCAGTTGGCCTCAAAGCTTGATGTGCAGGAGTCAGGTCTCAACCCAACGCTAGCATCATCGGCTTAGTTGGTGCAAACACTGAACAAATAAACAAAAGCAAACGATTCCAAATTGCTCCCCCATGGGGGGCGTCCCAATAAAGAACAAGCCCGCGTGAACATAAAGCTCACCGTCCCAAACTAGACTGTCTGAGTCCGTGACTCCTGACGTCCGCCATTATCAGCTCTCGACGAAAACTTCCAAAAACATCACAATTAGCTTCCACTAACAACCATTACTGTCCGAAACCAACTCCAATCTTCCCACTATGCATTCCAAACCTATAAAACCCACGGTATTTTTGTCCAGAAACACCTTCCTTTCCATTTCCATGGCGTCCCTTCTCGCTCTCACCCTTATCTCCTTCTTCTTCTTCTTCATCCTCTCTCACCCAACAATATCCCACCAAATTCCACAAACCCATCACCTCAGAATCCCAAAACCCCTCTCAATCCCGCCGGAAATCAACCAATCATGCAAAGCGACCCGGTTTCCCGATCAATGCGAAACTGCCCTCTCCCGTTCCGATCTCCCAAACCCACCAAAACCGATCGACATAGTCCTCGCATCCATGCAAGTCTGCCTCCAAAACCTCAAAACCGCCCAATCCATGGCCAAAACCATCCTCGACACCGCCGGTGGCAACCCAAATCGCACAAACGCCGCCCAAAACTGCCTCGAAGTCCTTGGCTACTCGCAATACCGCCTCACCTTATCCTCCTCCGCTCAGATCCTGCCACTTGGCAAGACGAAGGCAGCAAGGGCTTGGATGAGCGCCGCACTGTTATTTCAGTACGACTGCTGGTCTGCTCTGAAATACGTTAACACCACGACCCTCGTTAACGAAACCATGGCGTTCTTGGATTCTCTGACCGTTATGACCAGTAATTCTTTAGCGATTCTAATTTCTTACGATCTTTTTGGTAACGACACCACCCGGTGGAGGCCGCCGATGACGGAGAGATCTGGGTTTTGGGAAGATGGAGCTGGTGGTGGCACCGGTGCTGGTGGAGCCCAGTTTAATGGCGCGTTTCCAACAGCAATGCAGGCTGACGCGACGGTCTGCAAGGTGGGGCCGGGGTGTCATCGGACGGTGCAGGAGGCAGTGAATGCTGCTCCGGACAATTTGGAAGATGGCCGGAAAAAGTTTGTGGTTTATATCAAAGAAGGGGTTTATAATGAGACTGTTAGGGTTCCGTTACAGAAGCGGGGTGTGGTATTTTTGGGAGATGGCATGGGCAAAACGGTCATTACGGGGAACTTGAACGCTGGAATGGTCGGAGTCTCGACGTACAACACGGCGACAGTCGGTAAGTCGGAATTTTCGCTCTCAAAATTTCTTTTTTATTTATTTCTTTTATAAGGAGAAATTTGGACTGCGGGGATGATACTGATGTTGTTATCTCCGGCTAGGATTCTAAAGGGTCCACCGTTGGCTTGATCTAAACAATTCATCTGGTCCGGTCTCTCTTAGACAGATCATTTCCAAAATGTCATCCATTTCACGATTCTGCCGCTTGTTTTTGTTGATTGTTAAATGGACGGTCGAGTGTCCATTTTCAACCGGAGCTAGAAGCATTAAAAGGATGAAATTTTGTGGGCTGGAATATAAGGTGGGACCCGATAGATTATATCCCCATTTCTACTTACAGCCACAGATTCCAATGTGGTCCACAAAACATCACATAATAACTCACGGGTCCCACTGTGATAGGATTGACCCGGACGCGTCCTCACGAGGACTGTGATCAAGGCCCTTCAGCCCAGGATGATGTAATGGATGTGGATTTTTGAAGCATGAATTCAGAAGACCAACGGTTGGGATCATCCAAAACCCTATTGTAATTAAAAGAAGGGCCGGCCAAAATGATTCGGAGACCATCATAGAATTGAAATTTATGAAAAGACCAATTTGGCCCCCATTGCCTTAACAGTTGGACCTTTACGGACGGCCCAGATATACGGTCATTGCAGCTGCTCATTGTCGTAGGCCGTACGATTGGATGGCCCGAGCACCTAGATTATCTCTTGTGGGTTGGTCTCAGTTAAGCTTCTCCTTCAATTCGCGGGTATCTGTGGTTGAGATTTCCTAAAGTGCGATAAAAGGAGAGCCTTGGTGTAACGTTATATGGCTTGAAGTCATGGGTTCAAGTCATGGGTTCAAGGCATAAAATAGCCTCTTATAAATGCAAGATAAGACTGTGTACTTTAGGCCTTTGTAGTCTGCCCGTTTTTCCAGACTCTACATAAGTTGGAGCTTCGGAGCTCCCCTTTTTTTTATTTCCTAGACTGCGATACCATAGGTCATGGCACTTGATTGACTCTAGCTTCCAAAAAATAATTGTTTTGAGAAGAATTTTTACTTTTATGCCCATTTTATTTAAATGAGTTTGACCGTTTAGCCTTTTAAAGACTAAGGCTCCTGCGTAGAAGTCCTACCGTGAGTCACTTAAGTGGACTTCAAGGGTACAAACTATAAACTCTTCAACTAAAAGTCTTTAAGTGAGAAAAAGTGCATAGTTTAAGGTACAAAATCAAAAATTCTTCTAGGCTCGTATTCAACAGCCAACAGCTTGCCAAGACATCTTGCCTATGAGATAGACGGTTCTGATCATCCATGGTAGGCCTCCCAATCAGATGATAACGGTTAGCCAAGTGTGATCGCTTTAGATCATAGTCTGAAAAATTTCTCCATTTTTCTCCTTTAGGAGTCGCGGGTGATGGATTCATGGCCAAAGATATTACATTTGAGAACACGGCCGGCCCCGACGCACACCAAGCCGTGGCATTCCGATCGACCAGCGATCTCACCGTCCTCCAAAACTGTGAATTCCTCGGCCACCAAGACACTCTCTACGCCCACTCCCTTCGCCAGTTCTACGAGTCATGCCGGATCCAGGGAACGGTGGATTTCATCTTCGGCAATTCCGCCGCATTCTTTCAGAATTCAACCGTCCTAGTCCGGCCCCGCCAGATCAAACCAGAAAAGGGCGAGAAGAACGCGGTGACCGCTCATGGCAGGACCGACCCGGGTCAATCGACTGGTTTTGTCTTCCAGAATTGCACCATCACCGGCACAGACGACTACCTGCGTTTGTACCGTCAACGGCCCAACGTGCACAAGAATTACCTGGGGAGACCATGGAAGGAGTACTCTAGAACCGTCTTCGTTGCATGTTATCTGGGGGAGCTCATTGCCCCACCAGGGTGGTTGCCATGGAGTGGAGATTTCGCTCTATCTACCTTGTTTTATGGCGAGTTTGCGAATTCGGGTCCTGGGTCGAACACGTCTGCAAGGGTGAAGTGGAGTAGCCAGATTCCTGCTGAACATGTTTCCATGTATTCCGCGCAGCGTTTCATTCAAGGGGATGAATGGATACCATCGGATTCTAAGACTTCAACGTGATCAAGATCTGATTTATTTTAGTTGTGAATCGTCTGTAATCCTTCTACAAGTCATCTGCATATAATCTTAAATGCAAATTACCTTTGATTTGTGTATAATCTCACGCGTAGTGATGGTTGAAAATGGTCAGGATTACTGTATGGAACTTGGGCCTGTTCTTCCGATGGAAAATTATCGACAGAGAAAGTGCACCCGACGGTTCAACCATTCATCCGTCTGTACTTGTTCTTGGAGTACAAAACACGTTAGAAAATATTCTGAAACTTTTGGGAAACTCAGATGAAGCGGTTGTCTTGGCGCAATGGTAAAACTAGTCGTCATGTGACCTTGAGGTCATGGGTTCAAGGCATGAAATCAGCCTCTTGAAAAAATTCAAGGTAAGGCAACCTACTATAAGCCCTTGTGGTCCACCCCTTTCCCAGACCCCACATAGGCGAGAGCTTTGTGCACCAAGACTGCCCCTTTGACCAAGCGGTTAGAAAACCTTAAAAAATGGGTGCAAAACTCATAAAAAAGCTAGATTTTAAGAGAGAAAAAAGAGAGAGCAAAGAACAAAATAGATGAGATCTTTGAACTGTTTCTAAGTAAAATCAAAAGTAAGAGGAATGATAACGAGACGACTCGTGGAATAGTTCCTTCTGGTTTTCAATTTTTAGGATTTCGACGGCCCTTTTTTGGACTCCTGCATAGGCTGGAGCTTCGTGCACCGGGGCTGCCCTTTTTAGGATTTCAACAACCTAGAAGTGGAATTTAGAGTAAACCAACATGGCAATTCTAAGATGTGTTTGTAGATGAGCGCCAAAAGCCCTTGGTTCCAGTGTTTTTTTCCTCTAAGTTCAACCGGTTTGTTTGGCATAACAGGACCTAATCTAATGCCAAAGATTATTTACATCGTACATCTTTTCTTGCTTGCCTGCGATCAGATCTATCTGCATCAAACGGCATCAGACTACACATTCTTTACAATCTGCTAGCTGCATTTTGGCACTGGCTAGCTTCAAGTAATATACCAGCACTATAGACTAAGTGAAAGAAAAGCCTGTTCGAAACAACAGGATCTATCAATCTCGCGGCTTATACATACATCCTGCTATATATTACTCTTGGCAGGTGTGGACAGCAACTAGCACTATCTATTGGCATAGTCACCTCTATTCCTACACACGCCAGCACTTATAAAGCTGTAGAATTGTAGCCAGATTATGCAATTTTCAATTGAAGAACGTGGAAGATCTGTAAATATATGGTTGGGTTTGAGACTTAGATGGGGGTTTTAGCAGAAAAGAGGAAGACGACCCATTTCTGTTTTTGCTTTTTATTTTTTCAAAAAAAAAAAATGGAAAAGGAATTGGCTAACTTAACGTAACGGTAGCGTATACATGAAAAAGAGCAGCAGTATTGTATGTGAGAGTTTTTCTGAGCCATTGGATCATTAGCATGGCTAGATTAACATCCTCTTATGTACATATAGTAGGAAGTAATTCGCACTTAACTTTTACACATCCAAGCTATGTGCAATCCAAACAAGATGAACAATAGCTACCGCGCTACACCAAGTTAATGTCGCCGTTCATCTGAATTTTTCAACTTGGATGGCTAATGCTCCAAAAACAGTGAGATTGATTGACACAACGGTAAAAGTTATTGTCGTGTGACCTTGAGGTTACATGTTCAAGCTGTGAAATCAGCCTCTTGCAAAATGCAAAGTAAGGCTGCCTACTATAGGCTCTTATGGTCTGTCCCTTCCCCGGACCCGCATAGGCAAGAACTTTGTGACCTGGACTGCCTTTTTAGATAGGGTTTTTGGATAAATTGTGAATTAGTGGTCCCTAATCCACTAGTAAGAAGCAAAGTCTTGGAAAGTTGTAATCTTTCCATCACTGGGATATTTGGATAGAAAGGTGTTATCAACCATCAAGATGGGGTCATAATACAGAACTGGGGTGAAGAGTCGGCATTTGAACCCTCGTTACTCTCCGAACGTTTCTCATATTGGGTTGAATGTTAGACATGCACTCTCTTCAAATTCTCAAAATGGCACGATGAGATGAAGACTCGCTTTTAGACTGATGTCAATGATTTTGGGTGATACCATCCCTAGTATCCTTGTTCCACTCTACCCCATGCCGCCTGGCCCGTCCAAGAGTTATTGTAAGAGGGCGCACTTCTCAATCTTAACTGGTGGATGAGATAAGGAGAGGTGACTGAGCAGGACTGGGAAAGGAATATTACTGTAGCCAGGTATTAATGATTCTCATATGCAATAGATATTCTGGAGAATGACGAGGCAGAAATTGCATCCAGGGCCCACTCACCAATTCAAAACATCTATTTGTTAGCGTTATAGTGATGGCCGCACCCCAAACCTAGACTGCCTTTTGACAACTGGAAGCCCCCAAACTGACGGCTAGAAATATGAAAAAAAAGCATCAGACTGAGTTTATCTACGGAGATCAAAGGCTTAATGGAGAACTTTTTTGCATAACCTTGGCTAGAGTTGTTGTCTTGTAACCTTATGATCACGGGTTGTAGGTGTGAAAATAGTCTTATTGTATTACACGTACTATAGATCCTTCTGATCTACCCCTTCCCCTCTCCCAATAGAGCTTCTTCTTGCAGCGGTCTGCCCTTTTTTTTATCCTCTAGCACTACTATGTAACCAGGGTTTTAGCTGCCTGGTTCTGGTCTTATACTCTGGTTTGTATCATCAGTTCTTGGTTTGCAGTCTTCTGAATGGGTCCTATTCATGGAAATATATGCACAACAACCATATTTCTGTAAGTTAAAATCAGCACATTCATAAAGAAGACATTAACTGGCTTCTACTAGGGGTGGAATAGTCACTAAGAGAAACTACAAACTCTATTCCACGATAACGGATGCCCTGTCAATGAGTTTTTGAAAATTGAAATTCCGGGACATTTGATAATGGTTAATGGCTAACTAGCAGAGGTAATGCAGAAGAAGGGTTTCTTTAAGCAAAAATCTCTTTCTTTTTTGGGGGGATAGATTCAACAAAGCCAACGACAACAAAAAAACCAGAAAAAAATACTAGAAAACAAGTTTGGGCATCACTGTGCCTGGAAGTTCAAGTTCCAGAGTCTCTGCACTAAATCCAGTTAGCTCTGCGCAAGCTCTCATGGTTTGTCCTCAGTTCATAGGAAACTAGTACACACATAGCCAAGCATGGACTCCACTGGTCAATTAAGTCCAGGAATGATTTACTTTAGCGAAGACATGGGCAAACAACTATAGGAGGAAATATGTACCCTGGCATCCTTAGGCAATTAAATCAAACAAGGAATCATTTATCCAAAACCAACAAGAGAACTAAATAGGATACATGAGCCAAGAATCATTTATCCAAAATCAATGAGTTAAACCAGCAAGAGAACTTAATTAGATACATGAGCCAAGGAATGGGAATGCGAGACAACTGAGCTGCATTGAAACTTTCACACGGAACTGGTAGGGCCATAAAAGAAACTGGATTATGTTTGGTATCTCACGTCTCTGATAGCCTTTATGCGACTCTCCCTCTGGAGAGTTTAATAACTTTTGTGAATTCTCAAAGCTAATGTGCTGGCAAAGCTTCTAACAAGATTCAAGTACAAAACTGCAAATCTAACATCTACAAACTTCAACAAAATTAAGCCACTTAGGATATGAACTCAAGTACCTCCATGACGCACTCAGAGAACAAGGATAACATTACTAAATAAAAATTACTTCTTCACCTCTTCATACTCTGCCTCAGGTGGTTGATCACCCCCTTGAGATCCACCAGAAGCTGACCCACTGGAGCCACCGCCTGACATGTGCTGCCCAATCTTCATGGAAGCCTTGTTTGCAGCATCAAGCTTAGCCTTGATCTCATCTACGTTATCTCCAGCCACAGCCGTCCTCAGATCAGCCACAGCTGTCTCGATCTCCGAGGCAACCTCAGCCGGGATCTTGTCCCTGTATTCACTCAAGCTCTTCTCCACGCTGTAGATGGTAGTGTCAGCACTATTCCTGATATCAATAAGCGCCTTCCTCTCCTGGTCCCTTTGAGCGTGCAATTCAGCCTCCTTAACCATCTTCTCAATCTCATCCTCTGACAGACCTCCCGAGGATCTGATTGTAATCTGTTGTTCTTTTCCAGTGGCCTTGTCCTTAGCAGAGACCGTCACAATGCCATTAGCATCAATATCAAATGTGACCTCGATCTGGGGCATGCCTCTGGGTGCAGGCGGAATTCCAACAAGTTCAAACTCACCTAGAAGCTTGTTGTCAGATGCCATTTCACGTTCACCTTGTAATACCCGGACGCCTACCTGAGTCTGGTTGTCTGCCGCGGTTGAGAAAACCTAACAATAAACATAGTCGTCAGAGATTTAAATTTAAATTGCAAATGACCAAGTTGACAATGAAATCACAGCCCACCGGTGCAGGGTAAAGAAAGGGGCTTAAGAGACAGTACAATCTAACCAGTAGTGGTTTTTTATAAATAGTCCTGTACTTTATAATTAATCACAAAAATTTTCAGAAAGTATGGAGCTTTTCTTCATCTTTAGACAGGTGGTGAAATATTAAGGCAACTTCAAATCTTGCCATCCCACAATGGGATAATGCGTAGACAAAAACATCTGTGGATCAAAAGCTTCTCATAAGGGCAGAATTGTGTATACGAACCTGGCTCTTCTTTGTTGGAATGGTTGTGTTCCTATTGATCAACCTGGTGAAGATACCTCCCAAGGTCTCGATACCCAGTGACAGAGGAGTGACATCCAAGAGAAGCAACTCCTTAACATCTCCCCGCAGAATGCCACCCTGAATTGCAGCTCCCATAGCAACAGCCTCATCTGGATTTACTCCTTTGCTTGGACTCTTTCCAAAAATCTCAGAAACTACTTCTTGAACTTTTGGAACTCGAGTCATGCCCCCAACAAGCAGAACCTCATCCACCTCCTTGGCAGATATGCCAGCATCCTTCAAACAGCTCTTACATGGATTTCTGGTTCTCTCAATCAGGTTGTTCACCAAACTCTCAAACTTTGACCTGGTCAGTGTTATATTCAAATGTTTGGCCCCTGATGCATCAGCTGTGATAAATGGCAGGTTGATCTCCGTCTGAGATGTAGACGACAGTTCAATCTTAGCCTTTTCAGCTGCTTCCCGAAGCCTTTGCAGTGCCAGCCTGTCCTTTGAAAGATCAATTCCCTCAGTTCTCTTGAATTCGCCCACTAAATACTCTAACAGAGCATTATCAAAATCCTCACCACCCAAGAACGTGTCACCATTTGTTGCTTTAACCTGCAGAAGATGCAATTAGCATAAGGATTTCAACCAGATCAAGAATCAACAGCAGTAAGGCTCTAAAAAATGCTTACTTCGAAGACACCATTGGAGATTTCCAGGATTGAAACATCAAAAGTTCCACCTCCTAGATCGAACACAGCTATCAGACCTTCCTTGTTGTTCAATCCATATGAAAGTGCAGCAGCAGTTGGCTCATTGATAATCCGCTGCACATCCAAACCAGAAATCCTCCCTGCATCCTTTGTTGCCTGCCTCTGAGCATCATTGAAATAAGCAGGAACAGTAATTACAGCTTTTGAAACAGACTTTCCAAGGTACGACTCTGCAGTTTCTTTCATCTTGTTCAAAACAAAGGCTCCAATCTGGCTAGGTGAATATTGTTGCCCATTGGCTTCAACCCATGCATCACCATTTGGAGCCTTGACTATCTTGTAGGGAACCATCTTCATCTCTTTCTGTGTTTGAGGATCATCAAAACGTCTTCCAATCAGACGCTTAGTCCCAAAAAGTGTGTTTGTTGGGTTGGTCACAGCCTGACGTTTGGCAGGGGTTCCCACCAGCAGTTCTCCCTTCTGATTGAAGGCAACCACAGATGGTGTGGTCCGAGAACCTTCAGAATTCTCTATTACTTTTGCATTCTGCACATAATAGTTAGTGATAGTAAGTAAATAATACAATGGCAAAATAATGTAAAGGAAACAATGCTTGACAGCTAACCTTTCCTTCCATTACTGCTACACATGAATTCGTAGTACCCAAGTCAATCCCAATAACATCATTTCCAGCAGGTTTTGAGCTGTATCAAAATATTAATAACATAGCTAATTGTCAATCAAGAACCTAATATGCGATGCTTAAGAATTAAAGGAGTAGCTATATGGCACCGCGGCAGAGTAGAAGATTGTGATTACCTAAATGGTCTTGCCAAGCTTCCTAGTTTCTGCCCCAAGGAAGATGACCATGGCTTTCCATTACTAGCCACCTGCAAAAGCAATCCACAACAAGACAAGGCAAACTTTAATGATTGATTTGCACAGCTATATTGTTCATGCTGCCCCAGGATATAAATCTCAGAAATACTTGAAGTGGCTATTGAGTTCTCTTACACAAGCATCATGTAGGAAAGAAAATAAATAGGATGAGATCAGAAGATATCCCAAACTAAAAATCACAAAGTACAATCATGCAAAAATGCCAAATCACAAAATAAAATGATATATAACCAATTCATCTACCTCGCAATTAGTGTAGTGCATACACTCATGCAGATGTGGTTGCGTGCACACAACATACATTTTTTTTACAAAGTTCGACATTTTTTAACATTATTTACTGGAATTCTGCTTGATCTGCTAGTACCAAGCAATCAGGTTGGGAGACATGCTCCCTCAAAGAATCCTAGAAATATTTAGGGAAAACACTAAAACAAGGAATCCCACACTTTTTTCTTCCTTTCTATGTATTAGAACAAGCACTTGGTCAAACTATAGATCTTGTTACAGCAAAAAGAAACTAGCTATGGAAATAAGTTTACAGCCAAAAAGCCATCTAAGAAAAGAAAATTATATGCATAAATCTGTTACAGCCATGGACTATCTCTAATAATCAAAAGCATCTCTATCCACTCCATCTATTGCAAGCTCATGAAATACCCTGCTTCCCATCCTGGACATATAAATGATTGCAGGGTGTCATAGAACAAAGAATGCCAAGGGGAAAAGATTTTCCAACTGCAAGACACGATCACATCTGGGCGTCCACTATTACTATCAACTGTAGCATAGATATGACATCCTTTAGCTCGTAGCTATGGATCTCCACTAACATGTAACAACCTGACCTGACGTCTAGGATGACATACTCAGAATCATCCACTTCTTTCTCTGGGCAAGGTACTGCTCTCTTCCATCACTATCTACTAATCTAAGCCTGGAAAACAATCATTTTGCATGGAAATGTAAAAAGAAGCAAACCCCAGGTATCACATCATGAGAGGACCACTTCTACATGGATCTACCAAACTAATAGGTTGTCACTTTCATGCAACAGTTGAATGTCAGAAACTGCAAGTATGCAATCACAATACCTGAGAGAAAAGGAGAAACAAAGTGAAAAGAACAAGGGCATCATTCCCAAAGGTGTACCTTTTAAAGGCTTATTATTATCTAGAGAAGACTAAACAAAATATAGAACAAGGAAAAAAGAAAGTTTGTTGGTAAATCTGAAAAGAGAATGGAGGCGAAAAAGCTACCAAACAATATAAAATACCCAAAAAAGAGTAAATAGATAAACCAAAGTCAATCAGAATTAAAATTTGGTAGAAATTCTTCAGCTGCCCTTAAGAACTTCTTCAGATGAGTACTTTTCCTCATCAAATTACGTTCTGTAGAAATAATTAGTCAAAAATCCACTTCGTCATGCAATTACAATAGAGATTCAAAAGAAGAGAACAGTTTATACAAAATCTGATAGATATTACTCCATGGTGAGTATGGAATTTAGATGAACGAGAAATACCTTTCTATAATTCTCGTTTCATTCTCAAACATAACTGTTTCAATACACGCCATGCAAATCTAAGTAGAGAGAACTATATACATCCACCGCAAAATTTAATCGCGCATGACAACTTTTATATAATTCACTATGAAATATCATCCCGTATGACAATTTTTATATCATCTCCTACGACAACTTTTGTATCATCTCATATGGCAATCCGTTACGTCTCATGAAACAACAAAAGGTACATACAAAAAACCTTCCATTGCAAGCACAGAAGCAGTGAAGCAGATGCAAAAACAAGAAAAGCAAAACACATATCATTTAACCACAAAAATCCTGTAATATCCAACTGGAGCTGTTCTGATAAAAGGCTAAACAAAATCAAGCTCATTATAATTACTAAGCTTAAGTAAAATGGGTACTGTCTCCTAATCCTCGTTTCATTCATTTTCCTCTCAATCAAACATTCGCATCCCTATAGAATCACCGGAACAGCTTGAAAATCCATTCCATTTCCGTATATTGCAATAAACCCCAAAAGACGAGAATCCAAACTCCCGGAATCAAAGTACAGACACGAAAAAAACCTGACACATCAAAGTCCAAACAGGAAGACCAAGGAGATTTCCACATTACTTTCAAACACCAAGACATCCTCCCGAGCAAAGAAAAATACTCGGCATAAAAAAACATGTAAAACCAATCGTGAGGAAAACCATAACAAATCAACGAGAGAAGGAATGAGCGATTCGTCGGGAACTTACGGATCTGCAGGCCGACAAGGCGGAAGAAGGGAGATCTCGGCGGCGAAGAGATCTGAGCAACACGGAGGTCGCCATGGGTGATGGAGAAGAAGCAGAACCAGTAGGGTTTGGAGGCGAAAAAAGGGTTTTAGGAGTTTTTCTTGGCGGTGCCCTAATCCAACGAAAATTGTTATTTTTTCTCCCCTGCCGTTTACGTGGGATCTTTATATGGGCCGACTTGCGACTTGCGGGTAGAGCCTTCGCTTCCCTCGGACGGGTGTGGAGGCATCTAGCAACTGGAAGGTCGGGCAGGCAGAATTTTTGCCCGGCCGGCCCCTGACCCTATTACTTTTAGCATCACATGTATGTATCCAAGTGGAGCAATGTTTTGGTCAAAAAATTTTTGCCCCCAACGCCAACAGAGGCGAATTTGGATTGGGCCCCCTAAAATAGTGAACATATCTTGTAATAATTTGAAGGGGTGCTTTAGCGTAATGGTAGAGTTGCAGTTGTGTAACCTTGAGGTCACGAGTACGATTGCGTACTATTGACCCAAAATATCAATACACGCCATTCATATATCATCCTAAATATTTCATATTACTATAATATGAGATTCAAAGTGTTTTGTGAACAATTCATGTAAGGAACAATGAGCAATGTTGCAACTTTGCAACAAGGGTAGTTGGCCTAGAGTCCACCCTGACCTTGGGTCATAGATTTTCTAGCTCAGTACTTCTTAGGTCAAAAAATTTTTGTCCCTAACATTGACTTGTACGGACTAATTCAGGTTGGGTCAATCCATTCATCTTTTGGGATGAATCCTAATTGCTTCAAAAAGTCTTCTCTAATTGAGAACTTTGAGGAATCATAGTTAGTTATCCAAGAGGACATACCAATTGTAAGGGAGAAATGCTATCTAGACTGATTAACTAACTATGAAAATGCACAAGGTAGCCCCTAAATTTGATGGACTATAGGTATGCATTGGCTTTTCTTGTGGCCGACCCTGTCCTTCATGATACTAGCTGCTGAAGTAATTGAGGCTCTCTACCACATGTTGAATCTTATATACCCTTGTATCTTCATCTTGATCCTGCTCATGCCACAGTTACAATGTATTTAAAATATATAATCCTGACAAGATGAATAAGCATTTTACTATCATCAGATTAAGCATCAAGAAACAGTAACTTACAAAATGCTAGGTAAGGCTGCGTACTATTGACTCTTGTAGGAGCTTTGTGCGTCGGGGCTGCCCTTTTTTTTAGATTAAGCACCAAGAAACGTTCAATACAAATCAACACTACATAAGCACATCTCTTGGACATGGTAACATGTACAACACCATGGTTTGACTTCAATCAAAGCTAGAGTCATTTGATGACTGCATTGAGACTGAAACATGTGGAATTGTTGGCTCTCTTCTGAATCTTATCATTGATTTAGACAAAAAAGGGAAAAGAAAGGAGGTTACTCCTCTGATTTTGAACCTTCTAGTTCTGTTTTCCCTTTCATGTATTCCTCCTCAATTGCTTCCTTGAGGAAGAAAAGCATCTGGACAGCCATGAGTTCAGTCATCTATTTGGATTTCCTCAAGTCTATTTTTCCTTAGTTTAAATGGTAAGCACCAAGCATGATCTGGATCCATTTATGCAGTTCCTTAGGTGTATTGTCCAGGAAAAAGTATATATAAAGTGTGAAAGTTAATTATAACCGATGCAAAAGATGTAAAGGCCCCTAAAATGAGAATGGCAACTGAAGATGTTAAGCTCTAGATGTGATACTTGAAAAACCATTGGGTGGTATTTATGTTGATTGGAGAATTTGAAGGGTAATTCCTCTCTTAACGATAGTTTTGGTTACTCTTAAGAGATGGATTATTAACTTGAGCTAATGATGTTCTTCAAAAACAAGCTATCTTATGTGTATAGATCATCGATGTCCTTGGCTTCATGTTCATATCCTGGATAGAACGCAATGGCTAGTGCTGAAAATCGCTCTTCTAAACATGTGATGTTTGGCAGATACTTGAGTAGCTTTATCTGCTTTGATGCAATGCTTTTAAGACTTTTCTTTGTGGTTTTATATAATTGATACTTTATTTCTTTCACCTGCATAATTTTGTGCGTTGACATATAACAGATCACTGGCACACGATCAAAGGGAAGGCATAAGATGAGGAGCATACGCATTTGATGTTTTCAGGTAAAGCATATCAGTAAAGGAGAAACCCATCAAACAAGAAGATAGTTGGAAGTAATATGTTATCTGTCCAGTAACTAATAAAAGATAAAAAAAGAATGATGTTATCTTGTAAAGTTCTATATAATTCCCTCTTATCACCAGCTTAATGGCCTCACAGACAGATTGTGGCAATATAACTAAAATGAATAAACATAAGGCCAAACGATCTGAAAGCTGTCTTTGCAAGTTCATACTCTTTAACCCATGTAGATCCTCCGACTGTAGTCTTACAAAGAACGGATGAACATGCTGATAGACATACTAAACCAACTCAATGAGGTGTCAGGTGGTGGTGCATCATTATTGGATCTATATCCGAAGTCCCTGTTCGGCCAGTAAGAGGTGTGGGTTAGAGGTCATTTTGCCTGATTTCAACATCTTCAATTTTCAAGTGAACAAAATAGGCTATCTCTTGAGCACAACGATTGTGGACCAAGTTTGTGCAATCTTACCAATTTGCACAAGTATCACTGTCCCGAAGTTAACTTTTTCTTTTCCCCTTTTTCCTAAATGGTCTTGTACTCACAATCTTTGACAGGTCTGAACCACATGAGAATTGCATCTAGTATGAATATGTCAAACAACCTCTTTTGATAACCAGAGCTTGTCTTCTACATGTTGGAAGTTCTACTACAAAATAACAGTATTTTTAGTATGCTCAACAAATTTTCATAACAGAATGACAACAAGGGTTAGAAGTCTTTGAATAAAGCTTGTAAATAATAAGAGCCAATCTGGATTTGAGAATCTGCATAAATTTTTACCCAATTGAGAAATATCAGGTTCAGTTTAGTTAGCTTGGAAAATGAAGTAGCAGAGCAGGAGACTTCTAAAATAGAAAATCATGGACAAGGAAATTCATTTAATGTAATTAGATTCTGACTAAATGAAAATAAGCACCTTATAAACAGAGTGCTTTTTATACTGAAGAGAGATTACTTAACATTTTGGAAGACCACCTAAAGAATGTTATTGCTATAGAAACTAAAACTTTACTAAGGCTTCAATGTGATATCCACTCATAGAACTTTGAGCCACCTTTCCATACTAGAAAAGCTACAATTTTGCAAAAGCCAAGAAGGTATTTAGAATTTGACAGAGGAATCAATTTGAGAACTCTTCCTATAACTAAATAAAACCTCTCCCAATCTCAGTCAACTGTTCCTCAAGCTATTTATCTCTGCATACATGTTTAGCAACTTCAATTTCTAATGATATATATTGTGGAAGCCCCTTCTAACAGATTACTTCATTATCAGCCTTTTGCTGGCTTTAACATTTTCATGAGACAAGTATATAAAAAATCAATTTGGTTTCATGCTTGGGAGGTCTACCATGAAAGCTATTTTCTTACTAAGACAATTGGTAGAGAAATATAAGGAGAGGAGGAAAGACCTCCACATAGCTTTTATCGACTTAGAGAAAGCTTATGATAGAGTTCTTAGAGAGTTAATATTGAGGGTGTTGGGTGAGAAAGGTGTTTCGCGGGGCTATATAGACATAATTAAATATATGTATGAGAGAGTAGTAACAAATGTTAAGACTGCTAGTCGTGAGACCAGTAATTTTCTTGTCACCATAGGATTGCACCAAGGATCAGCGTTGAGTCCATACCTTTTCACGGTGGTTATGGATGAGTTAACAAAACATCTGCACGAGAAGATTCCTTATTGCATGCTAGTTGCAGATAATATAGTCTTAATAGATAAGACAAGGATGTTGTAAACACAAAGCTAAAGTTATGGAGAGAAGCATTAGAATCTAAAGGATTTAAAATCAATAGAACCAAGACAGAATATATGAAATACAATTTTAACAAGAAGAGTAGGAGTGGAACACCAATCAAGATTGATAACTACGAAGTCCTTGTAAAAGACCACTTTCAGTACTTATGATCAATGATTCATGAGAGTGAAGAGATTGAAAGGGAGGTTACCCAAAGAATCCAAGCGGGTTGGAACAAATGGAGAAATGCATTTAGAGTTTTGTGTGATTGGTGGGTGTTGCTCAAACTACTACTCATCATCATCAAGACCTTATCCCAATTAGGGGTCAGCCATATGAATCTTATTCCTCCATTCCACTCTATTAAATAACCATGGCTTCATTTAGTTCTAAAGTTTTTAAATCTTTCCTCACCACTTCTATCCATGTTCTTTTGGGCCTTCCCCTTGCCCTTTCAGAACCTTCTACTTGTATTGCCTCACTCCTTCTAACCAATGCCATTGTTGGTCTCCTTTGAACATGTCCAAACCATCTAAGTTTAATCTCCCTCATCTTGTTACGTAATAGTGCTACCCCTAAATTTCCTCTAATATTTTTATTTCTAATTCTATCATTTCTTGTCTTACCACTCATCCATCTCAACATCCGCATTTCTGCGATGCTCATCCTACGAGTATGATGTTCCTTAACTTCCCAACACTTTGATCCATAGAGCATGGCCGGCCTTATGGCCATCTTATAGAATTTTCCTTTTAGTTTGAGTGGCACCCGTCGATCACACAAAACTCCATATGCACATCTCCATTTGTTCCAACCCGCTTGGATTCTCTGGGTAACCTCCTTTTCAATCTCTCCACTCTCATGAATCATTGATCCTAAGCACCGAAAGTGGTATTTTACGGGGACTTCTTGGTTATCAATCTTGACTGATGTTCCACTCCTACTCTCCTTGCTAAAATTACATTTTATATATTCTGTCTTAGTTTGACTAATTTTAAATCCTTCAGATTCTAATGCTTCTCTCCATAACTCTAGCTTTATGTTTACCCCCTCTCTTGTCTCACCAAGTAAGACTATATCATCTACAAATAGCATGCACCAGGGAATCTCCTTGTGCAGATGTTTTGTTAACTCATCCATAACAACCATGAAAAGGTATTGACTCAATGCTGATTCTTGGTGCAATCCTACAGTGATAGGAAAATCACTAGTCTTGCCTATAGTGGTCTTAACATTTGTTACTACTCCCTCATACATATATTTAATTATGTCTATATACCCCTGCGAAACTCCTTTATCACCTAACACCCTCCATATTAACTCTCTAAGGACTCTATCATAAGCTTTCTCTAAGTCGATAAAGACCATGTAGAGGTCTTTCATCCTCTCCTTATATTTCTCTACTACTTGCCTTAGTAAGAAAATAGCTTCCACGGTAGACCTCTCAGGCATGAAACCAAATTGATTCTCCAATATGCTTGTTTCATATTGTAGCCTCTTTTCAAAAAGTTTCATATTGTGGCTCATAAGTTTGATCTCTCGATAATTAATGTAGTTGTGTATGTCTCCTTTATTCTTATAAATTGATACAATAGAGCTTTTCCTCTACTCATCAGGCATTTTCTTTGATTTTATAATCTTGTTAAACCACTTAGTCAACCAAATGACCCCAATATCTCCCATATACTTCCAAACCTCTATTGGTATACCATTAGACCCTATGGCCTTTCCTAATTTCATCTATTTCAAGGCCTCTTTTAATTCAGGTGCTCTAATCCTACGTTCATATATATAATATCCAGCGTTATTTAGATTTATAGTATTTTCAATCTCTATATTCTCAGAGCCATTGTCATTTAACAAATTTTGAAAGTATGTTTCCCACCTTTGTTTGATCTCATCATCTTTGACTAATACCCTTTGATCATCGTTTCTAATACACCTAACATGATCTAAGTCCTTACCCTTCTATTCTCTTACTTTTGCAAGTTTAAACATATCTTTCTCACATTCTCTTGTTCCTAGTCTATTATAGAGCTCATCGTATGTTTTAAATGTAGCCTCACTATTCTCTTAGCAACCTTTTTAGCATTCTCATATTATTCATAGTTTTAATTATTTCTAGTCTTCTGCCATGCTTTAAAATGCATCCTTTTTTCTTTAATAACTTTTTGCATTGTTTCACTCCACCACCATGTTTCCTTTACTAATTGCCTTTTACCTTTAGATACTCCTAAGACATCTTTTGCCACTTTCTTAATGGATTTAGCAATATTAATCCACATGGTATTTACTTTTGTTTCATAGTTCCAAATTCCTTCTACCACCAACTTATTTGTGAATGAGGTTATTTTCTCTCCTTTTAAATTCCACCACTTAATTTTTGGATATCTATTAAATTCATTTCCTTTCTTCCATCTTTTAATATGGATATCCATAACCATTAACCTATGTTATAATGTTAAACTCTCACTAGGTATCACCTTACAATCCTTACATATAGATCGTTCATTATTCCTAAGTAGAAAAAAGTCTATTTGGCTTTTATGAAGTCCACTTTTAAAGGTTATTAAGTATTCATCCCTCTTCTTAAAGAGTGTATTTGCAATGGATAGGTTACATGACAAAGAAAAATTGAGGATATTGTCCCCCATTTCATTTCGTTCACATATACCATACCCTCCGTGTATTCTATCATATCATTCATTATCTTTTCCTACATGAACATTTAAGTCTGCACCTATTAATATCCCCTCAGTGTTGGAAATTTCTTGCATGACTCTCTCTATATCTTCCCAAAGCTGTCTTTTGATTATATCTTGTAATCCTACTTGTGGTGCATATGTATTTACAACATTTATAATTTGTCTCCTAAAACAAGTTTTGTTATTATAATTTTATCACTGATTATTTTAATGTCCACAACTTTATCCTTTAATCCCTTATCCATTATTATTTCTACGACATTTATGTTACTTTCCTTTCCTACGTATCATAATTTATACCCATATATTTCTCTAGCTTTAGACACTATAATTCTATTGTCTTTCTCAACCTTCATGGCATGAACCCATGTCCATTTTTCACTGTACTTAGGTTTTGATGCAGTGCGTCACTTCTGAGGGGACACTTTAGTAGCCCTTGCCCATTTTTCACTACACCCAGGATCCAATGTAGCGCGTTGCTTCTGGGAGAATGCCCTAGCAACCCTTGCTTATTTTTCACCGCACCTGGGATCTGATGCAGAGCGTCGCTTATGGGGAACACCCTAGCTTGAGGGAATGTTAGTTTTTAATTCATGTCATGTTAGGGTTGCCATAGTTTTAAAAAGTTAAAGATGATTTTCATTTCTTCCTTACAAACTATACAAATGCATATTCATTTACAAGCAGAAAAGAAATAACAAAATCATCTTCAGCTTCACTCTTGTTGGCTGGCTACCTAACGCAAGGGTTGCTATATTTTAAGAAGCTAGAGATGATTTTCATTTCTTCCTCACAAACTAATATACAAATGCATATTCATTTGTAAAAAACAAATAACAAAATCATCTTCAACTTCCCCCTTGCCGGATGGCACCTGAAGCAAGACCCTCTTCCTTTTTCATCCGGGCTTGGGACCGGCATTAGTGGAGTTGGGTGCTACTCAAACTAAAAGAAAAATTCTATAGGATGGCCATGAGGCCAGCCATGCTCTATGGATTAGAATGTTGGGCAGTTAAGAAACATATGCTCATAGGATGAGCGTCACAAAAATAAAGATGTTGAGATAGATGAGTGGTAAGACAAGAAAGGATAAATTTAGGAATGAAAATATTAGAGGAAATCTAGGGGTACCACCAATAGGTAATAAGATGAGGGAGAATAGACTTACATGGTTTGGACATGCCCAAAGGAGACTGAAAAGGGCACAGGTTAGAAGGAGTGAGGTAATGCAAGTAGAAGGTTTTAAAAGGGCAAAGGGAAGGCCCAAAAGAACGTGGATAGAAGTAGTTATGAAAGATTTAAAAACTTTGGGACTAAATGAAGCCATGATACTTAATAGAGAGGAACGTAGGAATAAGATTCATGTGGCCGACCCCTAATTGGGATAAGGTCTTAATGATGATGATGATGATGCATCCAGTGAAGGAGAGTTCAATATATCATCAAACTTTGATTGAGCAACTTCAACATCTCCATCACCACATTTTCTATTGTGTGTCATATAAACTCAGTGCAGACGGGCATTTGGTTCCAACCCTGGCCATTACTGTTCAAACACAGATTGTGCGAATAAGCTATATCTGAAGATGCATGCAAAAACTGTTCATATCCGAAGAGCAAAAAGGTTTGAGTAGAAATTCAAGCATCCTAGATTTGAATATGAATCAACAGTAAGGAATTGGCTATCACCATCAAATTCCAAGAAAAAGCTAGTTTTCAAAATGTAGCACAAGGTTCAGTTGAGAACATATAAATACTATGTGCGATGAGCACCTATCACTCCGGTTAGGTGTGCTCTTCCCAACTGGAAGGTTGTGGATTCAAGGCAGCTTTCCGACTGACTTCTATGAGACATGGATATGGATATAGAAAGTATAAACTTTGTGCATTCCACTATGACTGGAAATGACAACTTCTTGTTTACTTTCAATCACAAACTCTCATGCACAAAAGATGTGCACCATGAATGGAGATAATACTTCACATTTTCTCCCAATTGCAAATTTCAAATTTGAAAACCCTAACTTGAATGCCCTTGGCTGCAGGAGAATATGCACTTGTATCTCCAGTCTTTTCACACATAATGGAACCAAGTTGGTGATGGGTCCATACCCATGAGATTTGCAAAAATGGAAAGAACACAAAAGGCAGAATTCGATGAAGCCAAATCAGAATTCTGCACCAAATTAACTGTCAAAAATCAACATCAATTGTAAATTCAAAATTGGCTAGCAAGAAAGCATGATTGGTCAAGATCTGCTGCGCTGCAAATCTTGACAAATCTGATCATCTCACCCTATAAATAAGGGAGATCCGAACTCTGCAAAATATAGAGAAAGGGGTGTAGAGCTGTGAAGAGGGTAAGTATCAGATCTGTTGATCTGAAGGTAGAAGGGTGTAGAGTCGAGTGAGGATCTGATCCTCCTCCTCCTCCTTTGTATTCCTATTCTTGCTAATGATTGATTTTCCCTTGTCCTGTGGATGTAGGCCAGATCAGGCTGAAACACGTAAATCCATCTGTGTTTATGTATGTGTGTGATCTTAGTTTACAGATCTGGTGGCTAAATCTCTACAAAACTTTAGATCTGGATCCCAATAGTGGGATTAGAGAACTGTAGTTTCCAATAGTGGTAAATGTTGCAGTTCCTAACAGTGGTATCAAAGCCAGGCTAGATCCATACTGGCCCAACCCAAATCCAGATCTAACTCAGGTCGAGGAGATCGGCCCAACCCATTCCAGATGTAGCCCAGGCTGAGGAGACTGGAACAGTCTAGTCTAGGCCAAATCCAGATTAGGCCGAGGAGTGGCCCAGTCCAAATCCAGAGAAGGCCAAGGAGCGGCCCAACCAAGTCCAACCTAGCCCAGATCCAGAGAAGGCGGAGGAGTGGCCCAGTCCAGCCTAGCTTAGATCCAGAGAAGGCCGAGGAGTGGCCCAATCCAGTCCAACCCAGTCCAGATCCATAGCAGGCCGAGGAGTGGCCCAGAAAACCAGATTTAAGACCAGCATATCCCAGATCTAAGAACCACTAATCTGAGACAGTCTTGATCCGACAACTCAGATCAGAGATCACCCCAGATCAGTAAGAATTCTCAAATCTAAGATGCATAGCATTTTGGAGATTTGAGAGGGAAGGGAGAAGAAACGGATATAGATTAAAGGCAGTGAAATTGCTAGCCTTCATATCAGCAACGAAACTGAAGTTGTACCTACTGGAAGCGAATAGTAGAAACAGCCATCTGGTGAAATTGATCTCTGCTACAGGCAAGAAGCCATTGCTGCGATCTGAAGAAGCCTTGCAGCTACTACTCTGGAGAAGCCATTGCTAGTTTTGCCGCCATGAACTAATCCGGTGAAGCCGCATCAGGAGAAGATGCACACACGACAGAGTTCGGAGAAGATAAGTTGCAGCCACGAAGGGAAAAATCGCAGCTGCAGCTGTAAGAAGAAGAAAAACAGGTTAGGGTTTTCAACTTATCCTTTTATAAGAAATCCAAAATTAGTAGCCTATCAAACTGATAATGCCACCAAAAGTAGCACTGTAGCGACTCAAAACAGAGACCGAGTTGTGAACAGTTGACTCGTGAATAGTTATACTTGTGAACAGTACCCCCCTGAACAGTCACAGTGAATAGTATCCTCCCAAACAGTACTACATATTTACAATTCTGTCCCTGAATAGTACCCCCTATAAAATGACAATTATACCCCCATGTACATAAAAATTCTTGGGCATCTCTAATCCACTCCTAAGGTTTTCTGATTGTTCCTGCATCAACCGTGCACTTCATTTCTCACGGTTGGACCTAGAAAAGAATAGACTCCATGGAAGAGTCTAGTTCAGCAAATGTTGTAACTGGGGCTATGATAAAACTCAATGCCACCAATTACACATTATGGAGACCCAGAATGAAGGATCTTTTACACTGCAAAGATCTTCATGACCCTCTCGATGATGAGGGAAAAAGACCTGAGGGTATTTCAGAAAAGGAGTGGACAAAAATGAACCTGAAAATTATAGGTTAGATCAAACAATGGATCGACCATAGTGTCTTCCATCATGTAGCCCAAGAAGAAAATGCTCATGTTCTTTGGAAAAAGCTGGAGAATATGTATCAGGCAAAGACTGTACGCAACAAAGCCTTGTTAATGAAAAGGTTAGTGAATTTGAAGTTGAAAAGTGGTACATCAATAGCTGAGCACACCAGTGAATTTCAAAACCTAGTGAACCAACTCGTCTCAGCAAAGTTTCCACTTGGGGATGAAGGTCAAGCATTGCTACTGCTAAGTTCCTTACCTGAAAGTTGGGAGACTCTGGTAATCTCCCTCAGTAACTCAGCTCTAGAAGGAAAATTGACCATGGCAATGGTCAAGGACGCCCTATTCAATGAAGAGGCTAGGAGAAAAAAATCCAGAATAGACCAGGCACATGCCCTGGTTACAGAAAATAAATAAAACAGCAACAGTAGAGGTCGAGGTCGTGGAAGAAGCAAAAGCAGAAGTAGGGGGAGATCACAGGATCCTAGCAGATCCAAAAGTCGACATAGGGGGCAATATAAGTGCTTCCACTGCAGCATTCCAGGACACATGAAGAAAGATTGCCAAAAGCTAAAGAAAGAAATGGGACAAAACAAGACAAAGGAAGGTAATGGTGAAACAAATGTTACCATTGCACAGGACATCTCAGTACTGACAAATGAAGAAGAAGCATGCCTGCACATGGCAAACGATGAAGCTGAGTGGGTGGTAGACACAACTGCTTCCTACCACGCCACACCACATAAAGAATTCTTTATCACCTATAGGGAAGGAGACTTTGGCATGGAAAAGATGGGAAACAACAGCTCGTCCAAATTCTTGGGATTGGAGATGTGCAGGTCAAGACAAACCTTGGCTGTATAGTAATACTAAAGGAAGTACGGCATATATAGGAACTTAGGTTGAACCTGATTTCAATCTCAGCACTTGATAGACAAGGCTACACAAACTATTTCGGCAACAACACATGGAAACTGACAAAAGGTGCAATGATCGTGGCAAGAGAGCATATCTGTAACACGTTGTACAAGACTCACATGAAGATATGCGGAGATAGTCTTAATGCAGTGGAAGATGAAGCATCACCAAATCTGTGGCACAAAAGACTTAGACACATGGGAGAGAAAGGGCTATTCACACTCGCCAAGAAGCAATTCATCAAAATAGCCAAAGGTATAACTCTAAACCCTTGCAATTACTATTTGTTTGGTAAACAACATAAAGTTGTATTCTCGTCTCCTAGTAATAAAAGGAAGGAAATATTGAGTTTGGTGTACTCTGATGTATGTGGTCCTATAGAAGAGGAGTCCTTAGGAGGAAATAGATATTTTGTAACATTTATAGATGATGCATCTAGAAAGGTGCAGGTATATTTTGTAAGAACTAAGGACCAGGTATTTATGAACTTCAAGAAATTCCACATGATGGTGGAAAGGCAAACAGGAAAGAAATTGAAGTGTCTTCAAACAGACAATGGAGGAGAATACACTTCCAGGAATTTAAGGCATACTGAGCTGATTGTGGTATTCAACATGAGAAGACGGTCCCATATACCCCACAACACAATGTCATTACTGAAAGGATGAATCGGACCATTGTGGAACGAGTTAGAAGCATGCTCAATATGGCTAAACTGCCTAAGCCATTCTAGGGAGAAGCTGTATGAACCGCCTGCTACCTCATCAACAGATCACCATCAGCACCATTGAATTTTGAAGTCCCAGAGAAGGTCTGGTCAAGTAAGAAAGTTTCTTACAAGCACTTGAGGGTGTTTGGGTGTAAAGCTTTTGTACACATATCCAAGGAGTTAAGACAAAAGCTAGACCTCAAATCAACTCAGTGTATCTTTATCGGCTATGGAGACGATGAACTTGGATATAGACTATGGGATCCAATGGCTAAAAAGGTCATCAGAAGTAGAGACGTTGTATTCCCAGAGAACCAGTTCTCTATGGACTTTGAAAAACTCACAAAGTCCAATGAAGGAAGTACAAGTGCTCCAGATATTGTTCCAGATCCTACGCCAGTACAGTCCACCACTGACAACATACAGGATGACCTTCCAAAAGCAAAAGAAAATGAGGATGCAAAGGGTGCTAAGCAGGGGGAGCAACAACCTCCTCTACTAGAAGCTGCAGGATTATCACAACAATCAGAAAATGAAGAAATTCTTCCACCAGAAGATCATGAGTTTCATTCAAAGACATCTTCAAGAGGCCGTGTACTGATTCCCTTAAAAAGATATCCGGAATCAGAGTATATCACGCTTACTGAAGAGGGGGAGTCAGAAAATTTCCAAGAAGCATAGAATCATGCAGACAAGAATAAGTGTATGCAAGCTATGCAAGAGGAAATTGACTCACTACAAAAGAACAAGACTTACGAGTTAGTGAAGCTTCCTAAGGGCAAGAGAGCACTGAAGAATAAATGGGTGTTCAAGCTCAAGAAGGATGGCAGTGGAAAGCTAGTAAAACACAAGGCTCGATTGGTCGTGAAAGGCTTCGAACAAAAGAAAGGAATCGACTTTGATGAGATATTATCACCAGTGGTGAAGATGACTTCAATTCGAACTATACTCGGATTGGTAGCCAGCTTAGATTTGGAGCTTGAACAGATGGATGTGAAAACTGCATTTCTTCATGGAGATTTAGAGGAAGATATCTACATGGAGCAACCTGAAGGTTTTGAAGTACTAGGGAAGAAGCACCAAGTCTGCAAACTAAAGAAGAACCTCTATGGTCTCAAACAAGCACCAAGGCAATGATATAAGAAATTTGACTCGTTCATGATGAGTCATGGATACCAAAGAACAGCAGCAGACCACTGCATATATGTGCAAAGATTCCCTGATGGGAAGTTTATAGTACTTCTTCTCTATGTAGATGATATGCTGATTGCAGGACAAGATGCGACTATAATTAGCAAGCTAAAGAAGGAGTTATCTAAGTCTTTTGACATAAAAGACTTAGGCCAAGCTCAGCAGATTTTGGGCATGCAGATTACTTGCGACAAAAGGGAAAGAAAGTTGTGGCTGTCACAGGAGAAGTATGTTGAACGGGTAATCAAGAGATTCAACATGGAGAATGCCAAGCCAGTCAACACTTCGCTTGGTAACCATTTCAAGTTGAGTAAGCAGACCTGTCCTTCTTCAAATCAAGAAAAAGAAAAGATGTCAGCGATACCATATTCGTCAGCAGTCGGAAGTTTGATGTACGCAATGGTGTGTACAAGACCAAATATTGCTCATGCAGTAGGAATAATAAGCAGATTCTTATCCAACCCAGGAAGATATCACTAGGAAGCAGTGAAGTGGATCTTGAGATATCTCAAGGGTACATCCAACTTGTGCTTGTGTTACGAAAAAACGGAACCTGTCCTAGAAGGATACGCAAATGCAGACATGGCAGGAGATCTTGATGGCAGAAAATCAACATCAGGATTTTTATTCACTTTTGCAGGAGGAGCTGTATCTTGGCAGTCCAAGTTGCAGAAGTGTGTTGCTTTATTGACAACAGAAGCATAATATATTGCCGCAGCTAAAGCTGGCAAGGAGATGTTGTGGATAAAGGGATTTCTCTAGGAACTTGGTATTACACAGAAAGAATACAAGGTACATTCTGATATTCAAAGTGCTATTGACTTGAGCAAGAATTCAATGTACCACTCATACACCAAGCACATCGACATACACTATCATTGGATACGTGAGGTAATAGAACAAGAACTGCTGAAGATAGAGAAGATTCACACAGATGAGAATCCGGCTGACATACTGACAAAAGTAGTGTCATTAGAGAAGCTGATGTTATGTAAAGACATAGCAGGAATGGACTCAAATTGAAGAATTAAAGGATGTTCTCCCCTTATGGGTATGGAGGGGGAGAATTGATGGGTCCATACCCATGGGATCTGCAAAAATGGAAAGAACACAAAAGTCAAAATTCGGTGCAGCCAAATCAGAATTCTGCACCAAATTAACTGTCAAAAATCAACATCAACTGTAAATTCAAAATTGGCTAGCAAGAAAGCATGATTGGTCAAGATCTGCTGCGCTGCAGATCTTGACAAATCTGATCATCTCACCCTATAAATAAGGGAGATCCGAACTCTGCAAAATATAGAGAAAGGGGTGTAGAGCTGTGAAGAGGGTAAGTATCATATCTGTTGATCTGAAGGTAGAAGGTTGTAGAGTCGAGTGAGGATCTGATCCTCCTCCTCCTCCTTTGTATTCCTATTCTTGCTAGTGATTGATTTTCCCTTGTCCCGTGGATGTAGGCTAGATCAGGCTGAAACACGTAAATCCATTTGTGTTTATGTATGTGTGTGATCTTAGTTTACAGATTTGATGGCTAGATCTCTACAAAACTTTAGATCTGGATCCCAATAGTGGGATTAGAGAACTGTAGTTTCCAACAGTGGTAAATGTTGCAGTTCCTAACAGTTGGGATACCCGTAGATCATGCTTAATTACAACTCAGTGCTTGAAAATTTCTCGTAGTTGCCAACAACTTGTGGAATCCCAGGCAAGTGGGTTTTTGACTAACTCAGTAGAGAAAAAACCAAGTCAGCTTGGACAGTTTCTAAATGCTGAAGTAACTTGACAAAACAGCATAAGTTGTATGCATGCTCATTTGATTACCATCCCAATCCTCGAGGCTATCATATGTTTCTGAAAGTACTAAAAGGTGACCGAAGAAGTCTCCAGTGAAGGCCTTTCACCACCGAGCTACTACTGCATTAATGCCAGTTTGGTTCTGCTGAATATTTTTCAAAAGATCGGAATGCTTCTCGACTTCATTGTCAATCTACAATTTCATTTTTAGCCGAACACAAGTAACACCAGAGTTCCAAATCAAGTGAAGGAAATATAACACAAATAGAGAGAGGCAGCTATAACTTTTTGAGTTTAACGGTTAAAACTCCATCTATAAGATGAAATGCAAATTTCAGTCACAGTGCAAGTATGCCTCACATTCTCTTGATGTTGGAAAGAAAATAATTGGCTACAGAGAACAAACTCCTACTTTGTCAAACTTTCTCCTTGGTCTGATGAGTTTCTGTTTCATAACTGGGTCTTTCTCAGCATCAACACGTGCTTGACATCGATTGTAAAAGCTTTCATTGTACTTGTCCCATTCTTCCATGAATGCCAATAGCTTCCTCCAATCCTTTGTTTGGGGTATTTCATTCATAAAAAATTCGATCATCCTATAACAGAATAGAGCCATGGTATATCCTTTTGGAAGTTCAACTTCAGCATGTTCTTCATCTTTGGAAGTGCTGATATTACATTCTAGAAGATCCGAAGTTGCTTTACCTTTTTTAATACCCATTAACCTCATTAGAACAAGAAGGTATTTCTGGATACAAATGAACCAGGTAAGTTATTAGATAAAGAGAAAAGATGACAGCAAAAGGTAGCAAACTATCCAAGAGTTTGAACTAGAAAGACAAGTTAGTGAAACTCATTAAAGTGAAATATAAGAATTTGTTATCCGGTGCTTCACATTTTACTTGAAAATGGCTGAGTCAACTGCGAGAAAACAGAACTACTGACTTTAATTAAATAACAAGCACAAGAATTTTCCTTTTTCTTTGTCAATGTTGAGAATTTCATGGAAATATGCACAATATTTAGGAAAAAAATAAAAGAGAATCTATAAGCATTGCAGCAAAGATAAAGTAGAAACGTGAAGAAACAGAAGAAGAATGCCCAACAGTTTTCTGATACCAAAAGAAAGAAGAGAGAGAAACTGTGACAACTGTGTATAATCCTAAAACTGCAGCAATGTAAAACAGTGCAGAAACCAAACTTGTACATTTCTAAATGCTAAAAACCAAACATGAAAGAAGCTGATAGCAACTATGTAACAGAAAAAGTTAAGACCCAGAATAGATAATGACCAATTACTTCAGTGGGAGAAACGAGAATTGATGTTGGCGAGTGTTGTTTCTGGTTTTCTGCTGCTTTTCTATCTTTTGGTCCTCTGTTGAGTGGTAAGAGGAAATGAAGCAGAGAATGTTGTAGGCTTTATCAGGTTGGTGGGTTTGATTTCGCCATTAAAGAGAAGGGATTGAAGAGAGAGCATTTGGTAGAGATGAGTATTTCGAGACCCAAAACGTTCGTCATGACTGCAAGGTAAGTTTGACTTAGGGAAGCAAGGAGTTATAGAAGGGACTAGACAACTGTTGAAATGGTGCTGGACTTGAGAGCTCTGAAGTGGATTTTGCTGTACCACAAAACTATCACAATCTTTGCACGAAAAGACCCACGGCCATGAGTTAACTCGGTCAATCAATCTGTTTGGACCAATAAGTTGATTTGCTCAACCAGTGTAGTGAGAAAGCGTCCAAGAACGAAGAAAAGCAGTGATGGGCATATTAGTGCACTCGTTTCTGTTCACACTGACAGTAATTGTATAACTCAGCCCCATTTACAGAAACACTTGGGAGCTTTACTATGATGAAACTGAACTAAGAACACCGATGATGGCTCATTGTTCTTAATTCTAAATTGCTTGAAGCCATCTCATTCCCTGATTCCGCTCCCTTACTGTTGTCTTTTGCGTCTGTCTTGTTGCTGTGGTTTCTAATAGATAGCTCGGCCAGTCCTTGGTGTTGGAGTTATAAATGTGTCTTTTTCTGGGACTGGGGAAGCTTTTGCTTGTTCCTTTTCTTCAGAGGTTCTGAGAGAGGTGAGAAGGATATAAGGTTTTGGGGTTTGGATTTAGGACTGACTCTAAACAAGAGATTGTACTGCTTTTCTATTTCTCATAGTGAAGAAGAAGACTGGATCATGCCCGGTACTGAACCACTCAAATCACTATGCGGTATGTGCTTGATTATTATTATTTTATTTGGTCTATGTTAATCATGTTGCTTTGGTCTTTTACGAAATCACAACACTATCTCATCTTGCATTAGAAGATCGCCCTATGGTCGCTATTCTGAGAAGCAATATTCTTGATTCAAACTTGAAATGTTACTAACCTGCTTCATTGGTCATCTTTGTCTTGATGTTCAACTATTGCTTCTCCAAGGTGATTGATCCTCTTTTTCACTTTTCCAAAGAGCTTTCTTTGTCTGCTGTAGCTTTGGCTAAAGTAGTCGATCTTGTAGCTCCAGTCCACCTGATTTAGCTTCTAGTAAGATTTGAAGGCAAATATACCCACTTGGAATATAAAAAATTGCAATCTAAAAGAAAAGAGAAACAAGGATGATCAAACAACAGATGGAGAAAGAGAAGATTTCCATGGTTGGCTGCATATAAGAGTTACAACATAAGGAAAAACCTCAAACTATATGCTAAAAGTACTTGTGCTGCCTCGATCTTTGTGGCTGTGGAATCCCAAATAGAATTGATCTCTAGACAAAGTGTTTGACTTTTAAATATTTTATCAAACAGTACAGAAGTCTTCACATAACTCCACACTCTAACATCTCAGGTTGTCATATAGATGACACATATGTTGTCACTTTGAAAATGTATGTGGATCAATCTAGAAGAATACCCACTCTTGCAACAAACCACTTATCGTCCAGTTATGGATGATTTTGTAAATGAAACTTGCCCTCTGCATCGATTGCGCAATACTAAACGTATGATTTGTGGAGAGTCTATTGATAAGTACAGAGTTGTTTTTCCTCTCTGAATTCTACTTGAAGGCTGGGAATCAGAGGCTTTCAACTGTCACACTGGTCAAAATTTAGTGCATATATTACTCATCTCTAGCATGGCCTACCAGATATATAGGTGGTTTGCATCAATGTAAATAGGCACTTGCCTGCCCCTAAATCTCAGGGCAACAATGTATTCTCAGTTTATAAATTGGCTGAGCTGCACCTCCTTGCACTCTTAATTCTCTGTTCGAGTTGCAAAGAGGACTAACTGCATTTCTAACTGCAGTAGAAACTCACTCAATCCTGTCAAACCAGTAAATGAATGGCAATCTAAGTGCAACCCAAAGTCAAAAACTATTCCAATATGAGTGACCCTGGAATAAGCTATATAATTTTCTTACTACAAGTCCTAAAACACTTGATATTAAACAGGATGGTTCCTGTTATGGGTTGTCTGATTGCAATATTATGGCTTTGCCTCTAACGAGTCTGATGCTAGGTAGTTGTTCATATTGGTCTTGGACGTTGCAGCCATCAACATAAATTATCTAAGGTTTGCATATATTGCTTTAATGAGATTTGATAATGTTGGGGCCTGCTATGTTAGTAAATTACTGGGTGTAGGGAGGTTCTTTAGGTGGAACCCACCTAAGAACAACGGCAAATGAAGTAGAGGACTAGAGGAAAGTTGTACTGACCTTTGGTAGAACGGGTATCTCAATGGACATGTTAGTGAATTTGAATGAAAACCCTTGGATGGCCATGACCGTTGGGTAACAGGAGGCCAAAGGATATGATGATGATGATCGAAGTCCCAAGTCAATCTACATCATCATTTTGATTCATAATTGAAAAAATTAGGAGCCCAGTTCCCATCATCCTTTCCAACTTTGAAATTGGCAATGTCTTTCAATAGGTGCAATCTAATATGAATTCAATACCCTGAAAAACAATAGGAAGTGCAACTCCTCCTTTATATTGTTGGTGTTGGTTGACCGTTTGGCCTGAGAGCTTAAGCTGATAGGTAGTGGGCCAACAATAGTTATATCTCTAACACACCTCCTTAGATGAGAAGGCTTTTTTAGACTTTGGACATGGATTTAATAAATGAGAGAGGTCTGATATTCTAACTCATAATCCTCTGTTAGTAAGGGTTCCGATACTATGTTAGTTTATCATTCAACCTAAAAACTTAAGTTGATAGAAAGTGGGTTAATAATAGTTATATCTCTAACAATTTGAACCATACGCATCAGCTGAGATCTCATGATCCTACCATCCAACCGAAGGAATTTTTCACTGCTTGAATATGGACACCACCTGATATCTTCTTTCACTTTCCATGAGCATGGAATATTTGATAATGACTCTATATTCATCAGATTTGAAAGAATTCCACAAATGTACATTTACTGAGAGATTATTGTTCTTGGTTGTTCTGCTTCCTTTAGCAAATCATACTCTTGTTTTACCATAAAGCAATGTAAATACAAAACAGAAGTTTCACGGATCTTGTCTCTAGTTGCTACTTACTTTCGTCCCATTGGGTTCTCAGCTTTGAAGGAGGAAGTATTGTGAAATGAATATAACTGACTTTTACTATGTGATTATCAAAACCATTTTCCTAGATTCCGAAATGCTTTTCATAATATATTATATGGGACCCAGATATTTTCTCAAAAGGCAAAGGAAAAAGAAGTCTTTTGAGTCTGGAAAGCTTCATCCAGTCTTGGTTGGATCGTTAAGTTTGTAAATTGGTATTCGGCACCTTCTCCTTGTTAGCCATCATATTTTAATAATAAATTTTGACAGCTGAGCTAAAAATAGTAGTAAAAATATTATGTATGATAATAAATTAAAAAAAAAAAAGAAAACCTTGGTGCAGTGATAAAGTTATCCTCGCTTTACTTTAAGATTACTAGTTCAAAGCATTAAAACAGCCCCTTACAAAAACGAAAAATATGACTGCATATTATAAATCTTTGTGGCCTGTCCCTTTTCAGACCATGTGCAGGGGAGGTTCGTGCACCGCGACTACTCTTTTATAATAAATTGAAAGAAAAAGTACAAGTGGATGCACCTGTTCAGTCGATCGAATAAAGCATTTCTGTGTTGGGTCCCGCTCAACCCATCGATCTTGCGGACCTGGCAAGACTAACACTACAATCTAGAACTGATAAAAGATCACGATCCACATTTGTCACAGAAGTTTTCTGGTTGAACATCCAAGGAGCCAATGAATCATCCGTACAGGGACCAGCACATAAAGTAATTTGAATAATCAAAGTGATTAGGACGGAATTATCTTGACTTTTCCTGGAAAGAAGCATTTGTGTCAAGCATGAGACAAGCTTAAAGAAAGTGATTTATATGGAAGCATTGACCTTTTAACTTATTAACTTATGTTATCGACATGTTCTTCATTAGAAAAGGTATCTTTCATTCTTTTCTTTGTTTCTTCAGCCCATGTAGAGAGAGAGAGAGAGAGTAGGAAGGAACTCACCTAGAAATAGGGGATTGCTTGAATGACTCCCATGTATCACAGTGAAATACACTTGGGAAAGATATATATCATGTGTCAAATTCAAAGTAGTAGTAATAAGAATTTGTCTATAATATTATAAGAAAACTCCCCCTCCACTTCTTACTAAGGTAATTACACCGAAAATCCTAGAGTTTGATAAGAATAACCAAGCTTGTGTTTGAAAGCTTGTCCATCTCCCTTACTAGTTGAACTCATGTAAACGATAGTGCTAAATCCCATCTTCTTGTGATTTTTGACATTTTGAATGTTGGGGTAGACTCACATATGGTCTATACCCATGAAATCTTATATATTATATATATATATATATGTGTGTGTGTGTGTGTGTGTGTGTGTGTGTGTGTGTGTGTGTATTAGGATTGGTGTATGCAAGTGGGTGAGAGTTTGTATGTAAAGAAGAGAGGAGATAAATAGAGGAGGCTTTGCCTCCTCCTCTTCACCCATGTAATCTAATCAAATGATATTGATTCCTCCTCTTCCATGGATGTAGGCCAAGTTTGGCGAAACCATGTAATTACTTGTGTCTTTTCTCTTGTGTGTGCTTCTTGTTACAAATCAAAGATCCTGGTTTTTAGATCTGACAACACGTGACAAATCTAGCACAACATTGAATATTGATGCCTTGTTTAATTGTCTATAGAAGTTAGATTAGGGATTGAAATGGTGTTTGCAATTTAATGTCAAATTTTTTATTAAAAATATTGTTATGTTTCATGCAAGTTCTTCCTTGCCAGTATAGTGTTCGACGCAGGACAGAGAAGCATGAAATATATATATATATATATATATATGTATATGTATATATGTGTGTGTGTGGGGGGGGAGGGGGGGGGGATAGAGAAAATAGGAAAAATGGGCATTTGGATTTCAACGAATCAGAACACACTCTTAAGCATACTGAGATGCGATCTACGCCTGCATCCACGTTAAAAGACTGAGAGGTCTTGGCTTCATATTTAGTTAGATGGTTATGTAAAACTCTTGGCTATATTTCACTGGAAATAAATTTCTTGATGACATTGACAATGGTATTTTTGTAAGATAATGTTATTTTTGTCGTGGAGAAATGTTTCCTCTCCTTAAACATGGTCCAATAATGAAGTATCACCAATATCCTTGCCACGTAAACATGTTTCCTGGTGATTTAAGATTGAGTCTCAATTGAAAGCAAAAGGATGAAAATCTACTGAAGTTTGACAGTATGTAATTGGTTCATTTAGAGTAAAATTTGCATTTATAAGATGATCCTAGTGGACTATCTCAGTAAGAAACTGGTTATGTTGGCAAGATTATTCAGTATATAAGATTAAATTTTGGGACAATCAAATGGGTTCTTGATTTGTATATGGATGAGCACTCAAATATTGCAGCAAAAGGGCAGTCTAGTACACGAAGCTCTTGCATATACGGGGTTAGGGGAAGGAACGAACCACAAAAGGTCTATAATACACAAACTTATCTTATATTTTTTGCAAGAGGCTGTTTTCACTTCTTGAACCCATGATCTCCAAGTCACACAACAACAACTCAAACTATTACAGTTAAGGCTCCCCTTCCACTCAACTATTGCACTTATTAGATAGTTGCAGCTCTACATGGATAGTAGGATAATTTGATTGATAAGATTTGGAGGATTAGGTGGATTCATTGTAGATTACCCACCATAATAATCTGATTATGGGTAGAATTATTTGACTGATAAATTCCAGTGATTGGATCATACACGGGTCGTTGGTTGCTATCATCCAATTTATAGAATAAATTTGGACCATAGTCTCTCATTTTACTCTTGTCACCATCAAATACTGCACAGATCAGATGATCCTATTAGCTAGGATTATCCAATGAGGAATTATTTACGATTCCAAAGAAGATGATCAGTTCCATACCCTCTTCAGATGCCATCACTTGTGTAAAGATTAGGGCAGGCTAAAAAACGTTCAAAGCCATGGAATATGCAATCTTCGCGTCAAACTGATGAAACAAAGCAAGGTAATCTTATTCTTTTCGACCAAAAGCGACCACAACGGCTTTTTCAATGTACACACATTGGAAGCAACTCCAAACCAACCCCACCAGCTGCAGGGTATCCCTTCAGACCACCCTTCCTCCCTTTTAATTCACCTGCAATCCCTTCAAACCCAAGTGGGAAGACGAATCCATGAATATTTTCTCAACCCATCTGTCTCCCTCTCCTTCTCTCTATGCCTAAATCCTGTCTCTAATCACCATTTCTTCTTCACATAAAAGGCGGTAAAAGGAAATGGCTCCTCGGAATAGTAATGCCAACGGTCAAGATCGCATCTTGGATATCAAGCAGTCGAGCTTCACCGGTGGGCTCGAATTCTCTAACCTTACATACACGGTAATGAAGAAGCAGAAGGTTGATGGCCAATGGACAAGCCAAGAAGCCGATTTGTTGAATCGGATCACGGGTTATGCTCCCAAGGGTTGTGTTACCGCCGTGATGGGTCCAAGTGGGGCTGGAAAATCGACGTTCTTGGATGCAATAGCCGGCCGGATTGCCAGTGGGAGCTTCAAGGGTGGAGTGTCACTAGATGGCATGGAGATGAGCCCGAGCTTGATCAAGCGGACATCGGCTTATATCATGCAGGACGATCGGCTTTTTCCGATGCTCACCGTCCACGAGACGTTCATGTTTGCGGCTGATTTCCGGCTGGGATCCATCTCGAACACCGACAAGAAGCAGCGAGTGGAGAGGCTGATCGAACAGCTTGGTTTAACGGTATGTAATTCAAAATTTATGCTGTATATGGCTTGGTTTTGATGGGTTCCAGAATCTATTAATCGCCTCCATGGTTTTTCATTGAAACTGGCTCTTGCGTTATCCAGAAAGGTTTTGTGGACATCAATTAATTTGGATGTGGATCCGTTTTCCATCACCACTGTGGAATGGAAGATGATCCAGTTTCTCCATCTAATTAGGGCTTTAGACCATCGCATTAGTGGCCTTATAATGACCGATTACAACTTTAGGCAGTTAGGCATCGATACTTCCAACAAATTTCTAAAGCAGTTGGTTGCCGCAGCCTGGCTGTAGATTCAAGTCACTGCTTTTCCTTTGTTTGGAGATTAGATTTAGGAGCTCCAATTAGATCTAGGAGAATGCATGAGTGAGAGTGCATGATGATTTGCTTTATAATTCTTCGCTTCTTCATAAAAAAAGAAAAAACAAAAAGACTATTGATGCCTGCCTCCAACTTGCAAATAGCTGCTACACTTCATATATGAGTTTGGAAGGGGAGCCTTGGCACAACGGCTGAATTGCCACCGTGTGATTTGGAGGTCATGGGTTGACACATGAAAATAACTTCTTGCAATACAAGGTGAGGCTGAGTACTATAGATCCTTCATATCTGCCTCTTTCCCCGACCCTAGATATATAGAAGCTTCATGCACCGGGCTGCCTTTTTTTTTTTGGTTTAGATATAATTTCCATGTACCAACCAAATTTAGTTTGTTTCTTAAGTTGTCCTCCAACCTCTAAATTAATTTTTCTTGAACCCCTGGCATTGGACTGCCCCAACACAATGAAAAAGAAAGACCCAACACATTTTCAGACACAAATATATGCTTGATTTATGTTGCATTCTCATGTGTTGACGTAAGAACACGACTTTGGCAACCTTTAATATCGACAATGGCTCAAAACGCTGCGTTGACAATCTTAACCACGTACAATCCTTTGGAAATGGAGGGAGAAAGATTCTCATATCTGATTGTACTGGATGGTTAGGATCATTCGACAGCGGATTTTTGGCAGATGGCCCACCAAAAGGAGGTCCCTCTGAATGAATGGTCTGTGGTGGACCACGAGACAACGTTGCATTTTACCATGTATCATCCTTTGTTAGACTCGGTACAAACATTGGAGACGACGATTCCTTCTGCTGGATTGCTTCCTTTTTCTCCTCGTTCTTTATCTTTAACATGGCTTCATGGTAGATTTATTTCCTCAATGTTCAGCATCCTTTTTATTGAATTTTGAATTGCAGTCAGCCAGGAACACCTACATCGGCGACGAAGGCACCCGAGGGGTCTCCGGTGGGGAGCGGCGCCGAGTCTCCATCGGTGTCGACATTATCCATGGACCCTCGCTTCTCTTCCTTGACGAGCCCACGTCTGGTCTTGATTCAACCAGTGCTCACAGCGTCATCGATCGGATCCACGACATTGCTCGCCTAGGCAGCACAGTGATCCTCACCATTCATCAACCGTCCCATCGAATCCAGATGCTTCTCGATCACCTCATAATACTTGCACGGGGCCAGCTCGTGTACCAGGGTGCACCAAAGGACGTGGTTCACTACCTCAGTCGAATGAACCGCAAAGTCCCTAAAGGTGAGAACTCCATGGAACACTTCATAGATGTGATCCAAGACTATGATCAGTCAGAGCACGGCGTCGAAGTTCTGGCCAAATTTTGCCTCGCTGGTATAATACCACCCAAACTCTCCGATAAGGATGTATCAGTATCAACTCTCTCGCTATCACCGCAGATGAATCCTTCGCGTCATGGACTGGATGGTCCTGATGAATTTGGTCACAGTATCAGAGGCCTTTGGTCGTCGTCGAAGTCTCCTTGGAGGGGATCACATGGTGGAATCACTGAGACGCTGAGGTTCACTCCATCAATGCATCGGACCCACCGAAGATCGACACAGAATCCACTTAGGTAACAACAACAACATCTTAGAGATTTTCGTGCTTATTTTGAACTATTTTCTGAACTCCTCTACCTCAAACACTCCACTTTTTCTAACATTTGCCTTGACAAATTATTCTCTCATCTTTGTAACTAATTCTACTTGTGGTGCAGTTCCCCGGGCTACTACAGCTACTCCAACGAGATACTTCAAGGAACCCCAACACCTCATAGCAGCGATTATACAGTGAATGAGAACGATTACTTGACGCCAACTGAACCACATAACTCTGGCAGACTGAGCCACCTTGGACCCAAATTCGCCAATTCCTTCTTCCCAGAGGTTTGGGTTCTCATGCGCCGGAATTTCATTAACATTCGACGTACGCCGGAGCTCTTCCTATCCCGGCAGATGGTCTTAACATTCATGGGCTTAATGATGGCGACCATGTTCCTGAAGCCTAAAGATGACATGCAAGGAATAACCAACCGTTTGAGTTTCTTCATATTCACAGTATGCCTGTTCTTCTTCTCGTCCAACGATGCAGTCCCCGCATTCATTCAGGAGCGGTTCATCTTCATCCGAGAGACCTCGCATAATGCCTATAGGGCCTCTTCTTATGCAATTTCCGGGCTAATCACGTACCTCCCTTTCCTCGCTATCCAGGCTGCGACATATGCTGGGATTGTCTGGTTTGCTCTAAAACTACGGGGCGAGTTCCTCTACTTCTTGCTTGTTCTCTATGTATCACTTCTGTCTACCAATTCATTTGTGGTGTTTGTCAGCTCAATGGTGCCCAATTATATACTGGGTTATGCCGCTGTGATCGCCTTCACCGCTCTCTTCTTTTTGTTCTGCGGGTACTTCTTGAGTAGCCAAGATATTCCCAAGGGATGGAAGTGGATGAATCACATCTCGACAATGAAGTATCCATATGAAGGGCTCTTGATGAATCAATTTCAAACGGATCATGTGTTTGGCGTCGATCCATCCGGCACCAATCTGAATGGAACTTTGATCCTACAGCAGATGGGAATCAGTACTGATGAGTCAGATAAGTGGAAAATGATCTACTGGTTGTTGGGATGGGCTGTTTTCTATCGGGTGTTATTTTACTTGATCCTCCGGTTCTTTTCGAAGAATCAGAGATCATGAATTTTATTTACAGAAATTGGACCTCATAATGTGTTTTGAGAATCTTGTTGAATTGCAAAGGTGGGACAGGTTTTGGGTTGAATCACTACGGGAAAGAACTCCTCCCAAATGTTCATTAAATATAACTGTATGCTTATATCTGGCAAGAAGTGACTTTCTTAATTAGTGTATTTGACTGATTATGAAGGGGAGCCTTGACACAAAGGTAAAATTGTCGTAGTCGTGTGACCTTGAGGTCATGGGTTTAAGGCATGAAAATAGCCTCTTGCAAAAATGCAATATATAGTTGTGTACTGTATAGACCCTTGTGGTCCATCCCTTCCCCAGACCCTACATACACGGGAGCTTCGTGCACTTCCCGTGCAATGGTTACCCAACAGCTTCTCCACCTCGTCCTCACAAACATAATAGCTATCTGATGGGTTCACTAATTTGATGATTTGGTAAACCAACTAACAACAAGATGTGCCTGTACACTTAGGCAGCAAACTAGCCAAAGATAATTGCCAACCATAGATCATGGTGCTCTTTTGTTTCTGATAATGAGATCCCTTGATGGCCTTTAATGACTTTCGTATCAAAGTGACAGAGACCCTGTCACAGCCCCGTCGGGCCCCCAGCAAGGATGGCTACCGCGCCAAGATGGCCTGAGGGTTGGCCTTGTGAGGGGACCCAAGATGGTCTGAGGGCGGGACGCAGGAGAGTTAGTCCCACATCGGCTAGGGGGGGTGATGGGCCTGGGTTATAAGGGGGGGTTCTCCCTTCACAGCAAGGACGCGTTTTCCCCTGGACGCGGGGGAAGGACCAAAACCAGTGCGCGTGCGCACCGCACAATATCCTTGCCGGGGGGCCCGACGGGCCGTGATGCAGCACGTGTATCAGAGCCAGTCTCCTCGTGGGGATGGGTGGCTAACCGCATGCGTGCCTCGGTCACACGAGGGCGTGTGTCCCCTAAGGGGGAGAGATCTAGCCTTGCCGGCTCAGGCACCGTGAGGTACCATGGCCTTGTGAGGGGTGGCGGCGAGAAGGCCGAGGGGGTGACGGTTGAGAGTTAGTCCCATACCGCCTGGAGAGGGGAGCTGGGCTAGTTGATAAGGAGTGGGAACACTCCTCACAGTAACAAGGCCTTTTACCCTGGGAAGCCGGGGTGAAAACAAAGCCGTGCGGGCCCCGGCCCAAAGCGGACAATATTGTTACTGTGGACCCCACGGTGGGTGGGGTGTGTCAAATGGTATCAGAGCCAGTCTCCTCGTGGGGATGGGTGGCTAACCGCATGCGTGCCTCGGCACACGAGGGCGTGTGTCCCCTAAGGGGGAGGCTACCGCGCCAAGATGGCCTGAGGGTTGGCCTTGTGAGGGGACCCAAGATGGTCTGAGGGCGGGACGCAGGAGAGTTAGTCCCACATCGGCTAGGGGGGGTGATGGGCCTGGGTTATAAGGGGGTTCTCCTTCACAGCAAGGACGCGTTTTCCCCTGGACGCGGGGGAAGGACCAAAACCCGTGCGCGTGCGCACGGGACAATATCCTTGCTGGGGGCCCGACGGGGCTGTGACAGAATGGTATCAGAGCCAGTCTCCTCGTGGGGATGGGTGGCTAACCGCATGCGTGCCTCGGTCACACGAGGGCGTGTGTCCCCTAAGGGGGAGAGATCTAGCCTTGCCGGCTCAGGCACCGTGAGGTACCATGGCCTTGTGAGGGGTGGCGAAGCGGAGAAGGCCGAGGGGGTGACGGTTGAGAGTTAGTCCCATACCGCCTGGAGAGGGGAGCTGGGCTGGTTGATAAGGAGTGGGAACACTCCTCACAGTAACAAGGCCTTTTACCCTGGGAAGCCGGGGTGAAAACAAAGCCGTGCGGGCCCCGGCCCAAAGCGGACAATATTGTTACTGTGGACCCCACGGTGGGTGGGGTGTGTCAAATGGTATCAGAGCCAGTCTCCTCGTGGGGATGGGTGGCTAACCGCATGCGTGCCTCGGCACACGAGGGCGTGTGTCCCCTAAGGGGGAGAGATCTAGCCCTTGCCGGCTGAGGTACCGTGAGGTACTGTGAGGCACCGTGACCTCAAGGGGGGCGGCGAAGCAGCGAAGCGGCGAAGGCCGAGGGGGGTGACGGTTGAGAGTTAGTCCCATACCGCCTGGAGAGGGGAGCTGGGCTGGTTGATAAGGAGTGGGAACACTCCTCACAGTAACAAGGCCTTTTACCCTGGGAAGCCGGGGTGAAAACAAAGCCGTGCGGGCCCCGGCCCAAAGCGGACAATATTGTTACTGTGGACCCCACGGTGGGTGGGGTGTGTCAGACCCAACTTAATTCCTGTAGCTTAATCTCAACCAAAATCCCATATCTTTCTCACTCGCTTGCTGCTCCAAACGGAGAGACCCATTCTCCATTTATCAGATATGGGTTTTACATTCTTATATCATCATCTACAAATTTTTGAGCCATCTTTAAAGCATGCAATGTTGAGATTAAAGACTACTTGAAGGACCGCCTGTACCATTTTTGCAGACAATCTTTGGCCAAATGATCCAAGAGAAAGGGGAGGTGAGTCTGTGAAGTTCTGCAAATTCAATGTAGAGAGAGATGAGGCTTCCCTGAGGTGAATTCTGATGCGTGCTTTTCAATTTGGGGTAAAGACTGACAGCGATAGCAAAGAAGGGGAGCCTTGGCGCAACGGTAAAAGTTGTCGTCATGTGATCTTGACGTTACGGGTTCAAGGCATGGAATCAGCCTCTTGCAAAATACAAGATAAGGCTGCCTACTATAGACCCTTGTGGTCTACCCCTTCCCCAGACCCCATATAAGCAAGAGCTTCGTGCACCGGGGCTGCCCACTGACCGCGATAGCAAATGGCTACGTATTTGACTTTGTTCATATTTCTCACTTTTTATATAAAATGTAAAATATAGAAGGCTGTCCCGGGTCGGCTATTACTTCAGCGTGTGGTTTTCCACTAAAGCATAAAAAAGGGCATGCCATTAGTAAAATCAGGACTGCAAACATCAGAAGCTTTGCCACAATGGTAGAGTTGTCATTGTGTGATCTCAAGGTCACAGGTTTAAGGCATGAAAACAGCTTCTTTCAAAATGCAAAGACTGCATACTATTAACTCTTGTGGTCCGCCACTTTCCCAAACTCTGCATACACCAGAGCTGTCCTTTTTTTAATATCAATGAGTCTCAGTTAAAAGTCAGTATTGCATAATTAACTGTTCGAAGTTTCATTAAAATATAGTGCTATCTAATTGGTCTCCGTGGAGATAAAAACCAAACTTACAGTTTAATTTGCACTTCTGTTAGGCTTAATTCATGCATTATTGATTTAAGTAGGTTTATTCCTCATCCTTGGAACGTATGAACGTAGACTCTCTGAAGTTTGTCTCGAGTGCTCTTCATATCAGGAAATTCTTTCGATGCACATTCACACATGTGCAATATATACTACATTTATCGATTACTGAATGCATGCTCATTAGAAAGTATCTCAAATTTTGATCTAATGCAGCAAATAATCAAGTTAGAAACACATAACAACAAACTTTGGTGGTCTGCAATTACTACCTATATCCAAGGAAACGCCACAAACTAATTCTTCTCTAAAATATGAAGCAAAATAATGGAAGAATTATACTAGAATATTATAAGCACATCTCCGCTCTCTCTCATACGAGAACAAAGGCCCAATTAGCAAGGCTTATACGACCCACTTTATGCAATTTTGTGGGACTATAGGCTCTTGTGGTCCGCCCCTTCTCCGAACCCTGCATAGGCGGGAGCTTCATTCCTACTTGATTACATGCAATAACCAGGCATAATTGCATATACAGGATTACATGAGCCTTGCCAATCAAGTTGGACATGAAACTGAACGATCTCTCAACTCTGACTAGTGCATGAGCCCGTGCCCTTCTACCTCTCATAGATTCTTCCCTCTCAGGTTTACCCTTATGTCTCTTATCTGCATATGCTTCTGTCTAGTCTCTCTACTACATCAAGGGCCTGATTGGCACATGGTAATATAAATCAAAATAGGCTATTATTCTAGATTATAAAACCGCGTTATTCAACATAATCTGACCCAATAGCATAAATCGGGCTGTCAAATGTCTAGTGCATTTGGTCATCAATAACTCCATCTTTCTTGGAATACGATTATTTGCATTTTTGAGTCGCTGTTTTTTCTTCTTTTGGGATTAAATTTAGGAGTGTGTATGAGTGATTTACTTTGTAATTCTTCACCTGTAACAAAAAATAATTATAAAATAAATCAATTATATAACCGGTGCCAATAGTTCATTGGAGTTTCATCTTATCTAGGAGACTCTCAACCATGATATATCAAAACTCACTCATTCAGTGTGGAACTTGGCCTGACTTGAGGCGGCTTCTAATTTTCTGCATTTTGCTTCTTGGACTATCAAGAAGGGGAGCTTTGGTGCAACAGTAAAGTTGTCATCGTGTGACCTTGAGGTCACAGGTTCAAGACGTGAAAACAACCTCTGCCGAAAATACAAAGAAAGGCTGCATACTATAGATCCTTGTGGTCCACCATTTCCCTGGACCCCGCATACACAAGAACTTTAAAAGAAGAAAGGAAGGACTGTCAAGTTTTGTGGAGTTGAAGAAAAGAGTTTTCTCGTAGTAATTTTTAGGTAAAGCACTAGTAAAACTGCAACCTCTTTTATTTACATGTCCAACTCCTTTTTGGTGCTTGACGCATTGTATCCTCATTTTGAGTTTTGATATAATTGACAGAGCTAAAGAGCTTTTAGCTATTTCAGCCTGATAGTTGCCGGTAAATGTTGCTGCAATGGAAAATGACGTCTGTAATTTTGCAAACGTTAATGTCACTAATTTGGAGCATGCTGTTAAATGTTGTTGCGTTGGAAAATGGCATCTGTAATTTTTCTAAGGTTAATATTACTAATTTGAAAGGGTGCCTTGCCACAATGGTAAAGTTGTCATGTTATGACCTTGAGGTCTTGGGTTCAAGGAGTGAAAATAGCCTCTTATAAAAATGCACAAGGTAAATCTGCGTACTATGGACCCTTGTGGTCTGCCCCTTCCCAGGACCCCACATACATGGGAGCTTCTTGCACCGGGGCTGCCCTTTAATATTTCTAATTTGGAGCATTAGTAACAGGAGTCACATTTGCCCTCTGATGTGATTACAGGTCTTTTGTATCTACACACAAGTTTGAATTGTTCATGATCCATCTAGTTTTATTAAGAGAACAAAACATAAGAGGTGGTTCTTTAGGGCTTTAGAGATCTACCATTTAACACCTAGTTCTATGTTTGAACTATTAGTTAATTGGTTTAGTATAGGCATTTTCCCTCATCAAAATAAATAGGAAAATCAAGAAACAAAATGGACATGCAAGACATGCTGCAAAAGAAGAAAAGAACACCCCAAACTAGATCCCCTAGATTACATGCAACCATAGACAACACAACATGTCCTGAGCTCTTACCACACTTACATTTCAAAAAGTGTAGTCTACAATTAGTGGTTAGGAGTCAAATTACCCTCGCCCAGAGAAGTGATTGAAGTTCATCCAAATCCCCAATTCATCTGAGCTAGCCATGATTTTCCTTTAGAATTTTAGCATTCCTTTTCAAGTTTTGATCACTGTTTGACTCGCCAAGTTAATCATTGATTTATCGTATTTAGAGTTGGAAACCTTTCATAATCCTCTGTTCTGTGATTTGTAACTTTTAGGCAATGGATTTTTTCAATCTTTAGGAATATAACATTTTTTCCAAAACTGGAGAAATCTGACATATTGGTAGTGAACTTTTGTTCACTGAACAAAGCTAAAATCCCAAAATTTGAACCAGTGTTTTGGTATGAAACTATTGCAGTGCAGATACTACTCGACCCAGAAGCTGTCTGCAACTTTGGAGTGGTGCTTCTAGAAATCATTAGTGGTCAGAAGCCTCTCAACATAAAGAGGCCATGCAAAAAATGGAGCCTAATTGAATGGATGAGGCTTCACTGTGACATATCTTTTTACGGCTTCTCAATGCATATCTTGAATTTTCATATTACAATATTTACCTGTTATTTTTATTGTTACTTATTCAGAACTTCACCATGAAGGGTAAAAGTTGTCATCATGCCACCTCGAGGTTATGGGTTCAAAGCATGGAAACAGTCTCTTGTAAAAATATAAAGTAAAGCTGCCTACTATAGGTCCTTGTAGTCTACCCCTTGCCTGGACCTCACATAGGCCGGAACTTTGTGCTTCCTTTATCCAGAACTTTATCATGCCTTCATTGTCGTACTTGTACTGAATTCAGTTGCTATATTGCTGTGTTTCATCATTTGTTATACTAAAGTGGCTGGCAAATCCTGCTTCCCAGAGTTTGTTGATAAGAACACTTCTTTGGGCATATCTTCTAATGGAATATTTTGGCCGGCCGTCCTTTTCCTCAAAGCACCGTACCTCTGCTTGGACTTTGGTGACAACAGAACTACGATTGTCTCTCGGATGAAATCGGGTGATCCGAACTACGATTGTTCTGTAATTGTATCAAGTTTGGGACAGATCATCATATTACAAGTGAGAAAGAAAATAATCTAGGATCATCCAACGGTTCTGATGAAGATGAACGGCATTGATCAACTGAAATCTGGGTCCTACTTGTATTTTTGGCTGTCCAGAATGTTTATTCTATAAAAATGGTAATGCAAATTCTAACCGTAGAGATTAGAACAATTTGTAACAGAAATTAGATCTGCTAGACTACCTGTAACATAAGTAACTCTCTAGAAGATTGAGTCCAAATACTTACCAGAAAACCTTCTGATAATCAAATAAACAAAATAATACTAATTAATTAATAGTAATCACTTCCAAAAATTTGAAAGTGACACTTTATTATGATTAGTTCCTTATTGGTTATCATGGAGTCCTTTTGTCAGTCTTCTGATAGCCTTTGCTAGCTATGTCAACATGCATTCATCTCCTGTTAGTGGTTCTTGAGATGAAATGAGCTAACATAAGATAATATGATATGATATCTAGCTCGAGATGGCTTAACCTGACTTGAGATGTTCAAATTTGGACACGAGATGACTGAGAATTCAACTTAACTATGAGTTAAGATGAGATGATTCTCATCTCAACTTATGTCAAGCACTGCTAATAGTGAGATGAGGAGATACTATTTCACCTCATCTCGGCTCAAGCACCACTAATAGTCAGATGAGGAGATACTATTTCATCTCATCTCAGCTCAAGCACAACTAATAGTGATGTGGTAATTTGCGATGGCTGTTCTTTCTTCACTTGTACTTGCTTCTTCAAGCCTCAAATTCCATTATCATTCCTCAATGCAGGGTCTACTCAAATTCATTCTTGAGTACCTGGAGGTCGCTTATCTGTTTTCCACAATGGCTGCAGAAGAAATCTTTGGAGAAACTCTCCTTTACATCCCACAAACAATGGAAGGTGGTATTCATAAACCCGATAAGACGAAGTTCACTGCATGCTTTAGTTTAACTTGGAAAAACAGATAATTACCAGAAATCTTCATCATCATGGTAGATGGATGAATGACAGATTTGGGCAAAAGATATCAACTTTGGTTGCTGATTCTTGTTTCTTGTCGCTCCAATGTCATGGCTGCTGGCGTGACTCCTGGAATGATCATCCTTGGAAGAATCTTTGTTGGTTTGGACGTTGGAGTGGCTTCCATCACTTCACCACTTCACATTTCTGAAGCTTCTCCTGCTAACATTAGATGTGCTCTTGTTAGAACAAATGGGTTGCTAATTACTGGAGGACAGTTTTTGTCTTACCTTATCAATCTGGCATTTACTAAGTTATACATGTAGTAAAGATACAGACATTTCCCATCTCGTTAAAGATTTAGTAAAAAGAGAAAGGAATTGTCGTTTACATTTTTAATTAAACATTCCTGCAGGCATCGGGAAGCCGGCGGCGTTGGATGCTTGGAGTGGTCGGCATTCCAGCTTTGTTTCAGTTTAATGCTGCTGGCTCTATCGTTAGTATGAAGGGGAGCCTTGGCACAATGGTAGAGTTGTCATCATGTGACCTTGAGGTCATGGGTTCAAGGCATGGAAACAGCCTCTTGCAAAATGCAAGGTAAGAGTATGTACTATTGACCCTTGTGGTCCACCCCTTCCCTGGACCCTGCATATGCGGGAGCTTCATGCACCGGGGCTGCCCTTTGGCTCTATCGTTAGTATCGATTTCATTGATGGAGTTGGCTGCAGAAAGTTGCTTCTTTCTAGCTTGATTGGGATTATAATGTCTTGGCCTATTAGCTGATGCATGTACTTAACATTCATCAGATTCTCCAGCAATTAGCAGTATCAAGACTGCACATTTTGCAAACCAGACATGTCCAGACTACAAGGCAACCATATCTTCCTCATGGAACTGCATGACATGCTTGAAAGCATCGCCAGAGTGGGGATTCTGTGTTAATTGAGGTGCTACTGTATGTAATTTTACCCCTTCTGGTTATTGAATACTCCCTTTTTTTCTTCTTTTGAATGGTTAAAAAGAAGAATTGATGAAGTGATTTAGGGGAGCTACTGATAGAAATTTTCTGTAGTATCCATTTAATAGCAAAGATTAGTGTTTATTATTGGACTATGGGGATGTAAATATTACGTTGACATGATAAATATCAGAATCCATATCTTAGGATTTCTGATCCCATTGGAAAGTGAGAATGCTCCCAAGTTTCTGCAATTCTTTACTGACTATCATTTATGTGTTAAATTGACATTTCTGACAACTTTGTAAGTTCTGTTATATGAATGAACCAAATAAAAGATTTCTCATCAAACTTTCAATATCAATCCAGCTTTACCCAGGTGTGTGTTTGCTGTCTGATCCAACTACAAGAATGCTTGTGGCAGAGAGCATTGTGCATGGTATACCAGGGTACCGTTCCTTGGATTATCAACTCAGAAATATATCCCTGGAGTTATAGAGGCATCTGCGGAGGAATGGCAGCTGTGTCCAACTCGTTCTCCTATTTCATTGCAACTCAGACATTCCTAATCTTAACTGAAGCTCTAGGCAACTTCATACACATCTTTGCTGTTTGGCATTGTATCTTGCTTCGCTCATGTTCATCTACTTTGCCATGCCAGAAACTGAAGGGCTGCCATTTGATGTCGAGAAGATGCTGAAGAAAAGAACCTTGAAGGCTCAAAGAAACTCGGCTCATGATCAGAAGCAGGGACTTGGTGTCCTCAATAGATTGTTGACATCTTAATAGCCTGCTTTTATCCTTTTGCTTCTGTTTTATCATCGTCTGTTCATGCAATTGAAGAATTGACAACTATAACAGTAGCAGTAGTTGATCAATTCATATTGAAATGGAAGTAACCTAATTATTCAGATGAAAGGTGGTATTGGTCGTAGGTAATCCAGTTGTGCAGTATACAATAATACAAAGGATACAAGGAGTTTTACAAAGTTATTCTCTTTTCATTTTCATTTAATTTGTAATGGATTTGAATTTCTATCTTTGCCATTAAGGCATTTCTAAGGCGGGTTTAGATCCAATGAACAGAAAAGGTGGGTGATATATTCACGTTATTATCATTTAAAGATTAAGCTTGGCAGATTCAAGGCGTGATGCAAGGAACGCTACTTAAGCAGTCAAAGTTGTGGATTTTCCAGTTTGTTTGAGTCGAAAAATGCAGTATTTCACCAGAGAAAGGTCAATTAGTGACCCATTGGTATCACATTAGTTCCAGCTCAGCGCAATATGAAACTGCAGGTTACTGAAGAACCTTCAATAAGCAGGCTAAATGGATTAGCCCATTCAATAAGCAAGGTCAAATGAAGCTCCCCACCTTTATATGAAGGGACTCACCTTGGATGATCCAACCTGTTCTAAGAAGTAAATTGATTTGGATCATTGGACTAGCAGTTCCAGTTTGTGCTTCAGTGGACTCATTCCCAGAGAAGATACACTCATTTGTCATACAAAGACCTACAGAACAATATGATATAACTGTTTCAACCAATGCTTTAAAATCACTGATATGACATTGTCCTGGGACAATATTAGATTATCTTTTTCTTCTTTTATTTTTTGATCTTTTCCTTTTAACATGAAAAAAAGAGGAATCTCTTAATGAGAACTAGAAGGAGGTGCTGAAGCAACAACAGAGCCACTTCTAAAGCCAGAGTTCCCTTATCAGAGTAGAGAACCTATCTAGTATCAGTGCTACAAAGAAGTAGCAAGTGGTACAGTTTGGTAAATGTTACGGATTCAACAAGAGATAGCAATAACATTTGGCATCTCCATATAAGACATACCATCAATTGTATTAAGAACTTGGCTTTTAACATCAAGCATGTAGGATTATCTCCTCAAAAGACAGACCAGCTAACAGAAAAACTGAATTGTCAAGCAGATATTAGTAGTGCTTGTAGGTTTTCTATTGTCTCCTGAATGAAAAACCCTAGAGCAAGAAATCTGCTTATGTTTCCCAGGATCAATTTTTGGATCAAATATACCTCTCAAACAATTTCATAAGCATGTTCTCTTTCATATCTTCTGCTAAGCAATACAGTAAGACTTTTCAAGAACATCACCATGATACAACACACCGAGAATGAAATACTTTCTTTGTATTATCCACCCACACGTATTTGCTTCATAACAAACTCACATCAAGGAGTCTGAATATAGCTTGTACCTTTTGTTATTTAATGGAATTAACTTAAAACAAACCACTACATCACTGAAACAACAGCATAATAGAAAGTTTATCATAAGCATAAGATAAAACACAACTTTCTAATTTTGGTTACAAGTGAAGAATTGCAAAGCAAATCACCCACACATTCCCGCTCACGCACTCTCCTAAATCTTATCCCCGGCCAAAGAGGAAAGTAGTGATTCAAACCTGCAACCAAGAGTATTTCAGGGGAGATGCCAAGTTGTTTGCGACCAACTGTGCTAGACATTTGTTGGCAATGAAACATATAACTTGCTCTATCAAGCAAGAAAAGTTGCAAATGTTGTAGTTGCTTAACCAATGATTAGTAAAATATTTGCCAAAGTACAATAGCTAATAAGGATAAGAACTGAGAAATAATACAAAAAGGGACAGGGAATGTCTACAAAGAACCAACGAACATCTATATATGAATATGTTGTCAAGTGAGGGAAAGGTGTCACCTCACTGAAGCTAGCTTTACATCCATCTCCACTACTACCCATGTCGTCCCACTCCATAGAGCTGTTTCTCATGTGTCATTCCGCCAACTCTGGAAGACTTTGATATGCTATTTGATGCAATGGTATGAAGAAATACATTGGATGGGGAGCCTTGGTGCAACAGTAGAGTTGTCATCATGTGACCTGGAGGAAACGGGTCGAAGTGTGGAAACCACCTCTTGTAAAAATGCAAGGTAAAGCTGCGTACTATAGACCCTTTGTGGTCCACACCTTCTCTGGACTTCGCATACACGGGAGCTTCGTGCACCAGGCTACCCTTTTTTCTTTATATGAAGACATGCACTGCCTGTCAGGTCCAATAGCTTTGAGTTTGGCCAATTCTCCTACCTGAATTGGTAGTGCATCCATCGAAGTCCCTTTTAAGCTAAGCATTTCAAGTTTCTGCAATCGATAAGAATAAATGTCTTTTAAATTTATGCATCCGTCGAGGCAGTGTCTTGAGGCGTGCGAATGATTGCAGCAATGAAGACATTCGTGTTCCACTTAGATCCAAAACACTAGAGCTTTCATTTCTTCAAAGAAACTATTGGGTATATCTTTGAACGCACTTTCTTCTGACACTAATGTTAGTTTAGCATGCCTGCTTTGCAAGAGCATATCAATAAAAGCTCTCATGAATGAGAGTTTCTTACATTCTTCCATATTCTTTGTTCAGTCAGCTAGTTATGAACCCACTTCTATTTCTACTTTTAACTCTATCAATTTGCCTACATCTCTAACAATGTCGCGCATCTTTATTGAAGTGCCTTTATCATCCTCCAACAATAAGCAAGAATTCTTAAAGTTTTTCAATCCCTGTAACTTAACTCAATATGAGAGTACAACTACGCATATACTGCGTTTATCATCTTCCAACAGTAAGCAAGAATTCTTAAAGTTTTTCAATCCCTGTAACTTAACTCAATATGAGAATACATCTTCGCATATACTCCATGAATATTTCTTTGGATTAAAATTCTTAATTCTCATACTGCATCAGCCCAAATCATGTTATAATCTTCAGGAAATAGACAACGAAACCAGAACCAGAAGCATGCCTTGGCTTCATCACTTTCTATAGAGTTATAAGTCAACTCAATACGAGAGTATACATTTGCAGACACACCATGGATATTAACTGGAGACATTTCTAATTCTTGCAATACATTTCATAGGAACCACCAACAAGGAAAAAGAAGAAACAAAGGAGAAGATCAATAGACGAGTTAAATCTATTAAGAGAAAAAAGGAAGAAGAAAAGAAATCAGCGTGCGAGTTTGCAAATAGTAATTGGCTCTCCTAAAGTAATTCTTGGTCCTCCACTCAGAAGAAGCAAGAACAGTGGCTGCTGGTCTAGCCCCAAACCCTAACATCCTTTATAAGCATAGTACTTAGCACGAAGGATTCACTTTAGATGATCCAATCCGTTCATCTGATTGCTCTGGCTTCGGATTTCTCGTAGTTGAAAGATCATGGTATATATCAAAGTTCTTTTGATGTTGACCTTTTATCTCTATACCCATGGGTCTGTTTCTGGGCATTCTGTAAGTAGGAATAGATCATCTAAACCTAGATTGATTCAATCTAATCCTACTATTTGGGGTCAAAAAAAGAAAGATAATTCATTATTGTAGGATGTAAGGGAAGCTGGTACCTGCTTAAATCGTGCCTTCTCTTGCAGCTCCAGGACATGAATAAGAAGTGCAAGCAAGGAAAATAAGGACCAACTCAAGTTGCTCTTTCTTAGCTGTACGAGATCAATAAAAAAGGCAGTCTCGGTGCACGAAGCTGCCGGTTATGTGTGGTCTGAGAAGGGGCAGGCCAAATGGCCTAAGTAGGCAGCCTTGCTTTGCTTTAAACTTGTAACTGGTGTAAATATACTCAAAGCTGTTGCTGGTTGTGGTCATCAGAGTGGGTGGTTAACGGAGGCCACCAAAGGAATCCAAAATGCATTTTCGACAACAGCACTAATAAAAGCCCTAAAAAGTTACCCGATAGCACCTCACTTTTTCAATAGAGGGGTGGCCTTTGTTTGATCTGGTCCGTTCACACGACTTCTCCAACTTCAGATGTATATATCTGGAGAAGATTGGCTGATTCTATCACACAAGCTGAAAATTAATTGCTAGTTTTAATAAGATTGTCGACTAAGCATTAAACCATGCTTAAAAAAAGGGCAGTTCCGGTGCATGAAGCTCCCGCCTATGTGGGGGTCCAGGGAAGGGGCATGCCATAATGGCCTAAATTAGACAGCCTTATCTTGTATTTTTGCAAAAGGCTGATTTCACACCTTGAATCCGTGACCTCAAGATCACATAACGACAACTTTTACCGTTGCGCTAAGGCTCACTAACTATGCTTCAATCAGAAAATCTAATTGGTTCCTTTCGGCGTATCTGATGCCCTTGGATTATGTGATTACATGCAGAGCTCACCCTTGGTTGATTTGAGCCATTGATCTGATTCCTCCACTTTGGGTTGCTTATATGCCAGTTGGGAGGCTGTTTGGATGGTGAACTTTTCCCTGCCACGTGAATCTTATTACGCAGAAATATTCACTAATAGATAAAATAGCCATAGAAAGTCAGAATTATTATTATTATTTGGGTTCAAGTGAAGAGTTAGTAGGGATGGCCTTGGGAAGGTTAAACTGAGCCTCTTCCTGAGCCTACTTGGGATGGGCGGGTAGGGCTGTCAACGGTCCGGTTCTAGTCCAGTTTTATGTTAAATTGGAATTGGACCGTTCTTATTCCTATTTCATGAAATAGGACTAAAATTACATTAAATCGAAGTTCAATTCTAACTTTAAGGACCAGGACTAAATTATTCAGCTTCAATCTACTTCTCAATCTTACTGACAAAGAAAGGACGGCCCCAATGTATGAAGCTCCTGCCTATACAGGATCTAAAGAAGGGGCGAACCACAAGGACCCATAGCATACAATCTTACCTTGTATTTTTGCAAGAGGTTATTTTCACACCTTGAACCTATAACCTCAAGGTCACACGATGATCAACTTTTACCGTTGTGCCAAGGCTCCCCCCTTCTATTACTTATTGGTCCTATTACTTAAAATATTTCAAATATATGAGATACATGAAGATAGGTGATGAGAGAGTAACAATTGGTGGGGAGCTAATGTGGTTGTTTATATTAGAGTGACTTTTTATTTCGAACGGGTTCTAAATGGTGGATAGAAAATGCCATGTAAGGTGACAAATGAGTATATGATTATGAAAGACGGCAAATTTGTTCTCAAGAAAGGAATGCCAACTTTTTGCAACATCTTTATTTTTTTCAAGGCTGGTAGGCATCCTCTATTGGACTTTAGTTATCACTGAATTGGAATCTTTTAAGAAGGGGAGTCTTGGCGCAACGATAAAAGTTGTTGTCGTGTGATCTTGAGGTCATGGGTTCAAGGTGTGGAAACAGCCTCTTGCAAAATGCAAGGTAAGGCTGTGTACTTTAAGCCATCGTGGTCTGCCTCTTCCCTGGACCCCGCATAGGCGGGAGCTTCGTGCACTAGGGCTGCCCCTTTTATTGAATGCGGACATACTTTCCTCCAAGTATCAAGTGTTGAGAAAAATTGGGTGCTTTTATTTCCCTCACTATATTTAAGTTTAAAAGTATAATTTACTCTTTTTTACTTATGAGAATATAATATATTTAGAGGATATCTAGTCTCATAAAACTTAAACTAAAGAGACTAATTTATTATTAGTTAAACAAATAATCAATATATAATACTAAGGGTATAATAGTTAAAAATTTTGGTTTTTCGTTCCTATTTATTTCTTTCTTATTTCTTTTTCTTTTTTTTTGACTGGTTCCTATTTGGTACTCATAGTATGGAATTGGAACCAGACCAAAATTAATTTGATTCTATTAGCAAAGGATAAAATTAGACCATTCGTTGCAACTAAAGGATTAGGACCAAAAATTTCAATCGACTACTCGTTGATAACCTTAGGGGTGAGGTAGGAAATCAGTTATTTGCACCTGCTGTGGGCCGATGTGGGTCATAAGTCAATGCAAGTTAGTAACAAGAACCCAATGATCTAACCTACATTGTGTATTTATATACATGTACAAAAAATGTCTATATATTTTTTATTAAAAATAAAGATCATCATCGTCGTCGTTATCATCATCAAGACCTTATCCCAATTAGGGGTCGGCCTCACGAATCTTCTTCCTCCATTTTTCATTATTAAGTATCATGGTTTCATTTAGTCCCAAAGTTTTTAAATCTTTTCTCATCAATTTTATTCACATTTGTTTTGGGCATTCCCCTTACCCTTTTAGAACCTTCTACTTGTATTGCTTCACTCCTTCTAATTGGTGCCATTTTCGATCTCCTTTAGACATGTCCAAATCATCTAAGTCTAATCTCCCTCATCTTTTTATTTATTGGTGCTCCCTCATCTAATATTTTCATTCTTAATTCTATCATTTCTTGTCTTGCCATTCATCCATTTCAACATCCTCATTTTTACAATGCTCATCCTATGAACATGATGTTCCTTAATTATCCAACACTCTAATTCATAGAGCATGATTGGCCTTATGGCCATCCTATAGAATTTTTCTTTGAGTTTGAGTGGCACCCGCCAATCACACAAAACTCCAGATGCACATCTCCATTTGTTTCAACCCACTTGGATTTTCTAAGTAACCTCCCTCTCAATCTCTTCACTTTTATACATCATTGATCATAAGTACTAAAAGTTGTCTTTTACGAGGACTTCTTGGTTATCAATCTTAAATGGTGTTCTACTCTTACTCATCTCCTTGCTAAAATTGCATTCCTTATATTCTGTCTTACTTCGGCTGATTTTAAATATTTTAGATTCTAATGCTTCTCTCTATAACTCTTACTTTATATTTATGCCCTCACTTATCTCATCAAGTAAGACTATATCATCTATAAATAGCATGCACCATAAAATCTCCTCTTGCCAATGTTTTATTACTTATTCATAACCAACGTGAAAGGTATGAGCTCAATGCCGATCTTTAGTGTTATTCTACAGTGACAGAAAAATCACTATTCTCACTAGGAGTGGCAATTCGGGTTGGCGGGTCGTGTTTGTGGCGACACGAACACGACACGAATAGTGTTACGGGTCGACACGAACACGACACGCTTAATAGTCGTGTCAAAAACCTATGACTCGTACACGACCCGGTTCTTAAAAAAATGACACGACACGACCTGTGTAACACGATTAATTGATTGAGTCGTGTTGGATACACGACACGAAATGACATGACACGACCCGACATATTAAAAAAACTGCCCTCTCAAGTCAAGTCCCAACTCCCAAGTGAATAGAAGTTATAGAACGGCTGCCAAGGCCCGAACGGGCCAAATCCCAAAACAACCACAATAAAATAAACTAACATATAGGACGGTTATTTCACAACCATTCTATAAAACCCTAACATATAGGACGGTTGTAACATAACCGTCCTATATATCATTGGTTTTATACGACGACTGTGAAATAACTGTCCTATATATATATATATATATTACAGATTTTATAGTACGGTTGTGAAATAACCGTCCTATATGTTATTTTATAGTACGGTTATTTCATAACCGTCCTATATGTTAGGTTTTATAGAACGGTTGTGAAATAACCATCCTATAGTTTACTTTTTATAATTTTATTCCACTCCACCGTTATGACCGATCTTCTCGATTCTCGACCGAATCAGATCTTGAATCTTTGATCACCGAGCAATGACAATGAGGTTCTGGAGCAGAAAATCAGAATTGAATAGCATGGGTCTTTCAGTTATGAAGAACTAGACTTTCAACCCAAGTTACCAAGTACCAACCCCCACATAAATTGTTAGGAGGGAATTCATTTCTCCAACTCCTTTCATGCTCATTGTCCTTTGGTCATTGCTATATCCATTGAATTACCTGACCGATTCACCACACCACACGACAAGTACATAGACAACCAAATTACCAATAATGTTCCCGTAATATTTTGTTATTTTATTTAGAAGCAAACACGCTTCTTTATAGTTTAGTATTACACCACTCCACTCACCGACTCACTTCACAAGTTCACAATTCACATGATATGTGAAAAAAAGGGACCGAAATGAATCAAATAACCACAATAGTAGTAAATAAATATGGATTAAGTAGCACATGATGGAAATATACTTCCATCAATGTATTATGTATCAAACACAACAAATTAAAATAAGTCATGAAAATTATACAAATTAATCAAAATGAATTGATCCAGAGTCTTCATTGGTTGAAGTGATCTGCAGTTGCTACTTATGCTTATAATGTCCTCGCAAGCTCATCCATGGCAACCGTAATGGTAGAGTCTACAATCATATAGAATAAACAAGCATTAGTTATTACTAAGCTCATATAAAATATAATGTAAATATAGAATTATAAACTATTACCTTTCAATCCATATAGCCAATCTCTCACACAAATCAATGCTTGCACGGTTTCTGGCTTTAAAGTAGACCTATATTGGTCAAGAACCCGACCACCAACACTAAAAGCAGACTCCGATGCAACTGTAGATATAGGAATGCTCAAGACATCACGAGCCATGGCAGCAAGTTCAGGATACCTAAAATCAACATTTGAATCAAATATAAATGTAAATAAGATTACAGAAAATAGTGTTTACATGAGATTATTAGTCAAAAAACCTGTATTGATTGCCTTTCCAGAATGCAAGAATGTCTAGCTTTGACTCTTGCAATCTTGGTTCATCTAAATAAAGCTCCAATTGTGATTTTTGCATAGCCAAAGTACCTCCTCCTTCAAATGAATCAAATTCCTAATGCAAATGCAATTATATTATTCAATGTACTATAAGACAATTCATACTTCATAGCAAATTTTAATATGCTAAGTAGTAAGCGACATATAATGAAAGATACAATTATAAATAAAATCACCTTCATGACATCTAAAACCTCTTGACTATATGACATGTTCTGTCTATCATCAGCACCTGCACCTCTAGCCACTTGTATAGATGAGGAGGAAGGAATAGGATAAATCTTAACCTTATATTCATTGAAGAGAGAGAATAACTTTTCCCTAACTTGAGCAAACTCCAAGCAGCCACTGCCAAACAATTTCTTGTACGAGAATTCCACAAAGGAGAGCTTATACCGAGGATCCAACACACATGCAATTGCCAAAATGGTGCTGAATTCAGACCAGTACTTTGAAAACTTGGCAAACATTTGGGTGGACATACACTTCATATAGTCATCATCACTTCTCATGTATTGTGTTAAACTCAAATAAATTACAAATGCTACACGAAAGTAGAGATTTGCAGTGGGATATTTGGATCCAGAGAACATGCAGGTGGCATCATAAAAAACTGCCAAAAACTTCAAAAATTTTGTAGCCTTTTCCCATTCAATGAAAGAAGGACAATGCTTATAATTTGAGTCACTTAGTTCTAAGTGACAAAATGCACGTTGGTAACAAAGAGCACTTTCAAGCATCAAATACGTTGAATTCTATCTTGTAGGACAATCTTGTCTTAAGCCCTTTTTTATCTCAATTGACATGTGATTCACACACTCTAAAAATTTTTGTTTTCTACTTTGTGATGCTTTGACATACTTGATACTCTCTCTAATTTTTTGAATAGCATCATCAATTTCTTTCAAACCATCTTGCACAATCAAATTCAAAACATGACAACAACAACAACAACAACGTAGATGAAGGAACTCTCCACCACAAACAAGAGTGTTCCTGATGTTTAATTGATGCCTTAACAAATTTCAACGAAGAATCATTAGCAGAAGCATTGTCTAAAGTGATTGAAAAAATCTTTTTCTCAATCCCCCATTCTACCAATAATGAGTATAACTTTTCTGCTAATGATATTCCATTATGTGGAGGTGGTAGGAAACAAAAATTTAATATCCTCTTTTGTAAGACCCACTGACTATCTAGAAAATGTGCTGTGAGACTTATATAACCATCAGTAATACAAGAAGTCCACAAATCCGATGTCAAACTTATCCTGCTAGGTGCCAATTCTAACATCTCTTTTATCTTTCCTTTTTCTCTTTTATACATTCTCAGAACATCTGCTTTTACTGTATTTCTACTAATCAAGTGCAAATCTGCACGCAAATATTTCAGTAGAGTTCTAATTCCATCATACTCAACAAATTGGAAAGGAAAATCATGCATAACAACTGCAGCTGCTACTAACTCACGATAAACTTCAGGATCAAACTTATTATCTGAAGCTGCACTTAGTGACACTGACATAATCCCTTGACTTTGAGATAAAAGCAACTGGCCTATATCACGAGAAGAGCTCCGTTGACAAGTCTTTATATGACGATTTAAGTTACCAGTACCAAATTTGCTATCGTAAATGTATATTGCAGAGCACTTCTTGCATTTACACCTTTGCCTTCCATCTTTTGATAGAGGAAGGTGTTCAAAAAAATTCCAAACTGGAGACATTAGTTTCCTATGCTTTTTACCTCTATTGGATTTTGAAACTAACTCCACGTTCTCCAAATCAGCAAACTCATCATCATCGTTGTTGTGGTGTAGCATATTCAAGTTATCAGAAACATCAGCGCTCCCAACTTCAACTTGTGCCTATATTGCAAAATGTAAATGACAAAAAAAAATTAGTTCACACTGACAGTAAACTAAACACTTCAGACTTCACCAACAATTACTAATAAGTAATAAGGGAAGGGAGTGAGTGAGACACTGAGACTTGAGAGTTGAGACTCGAGAGTGAGGAAATTGAGAGGAATGAAAAGAGTCAGACTCATAATTTCATAGAGAAATAACAAAAAACAAACACATGACATACCTGTGGTGCTATAGTAGGGTGTCACTGCTCATCGTGTTAGTAGTTAGAAGGGTTGATGTTTGAACTTGAAGAAGATATCTGGATTCTGGTCCTCTGGAGTCTGGAAAGGGAAATCTGAAACAGATGTAAAATTGTAAATTATAAAAGCAGCTGCAAACCTGCAAGCCTTCAACTTCAAGTCTTCAACCTTGGGTTGGTAATGTTGGTTATGTTACTTATGTATTAACGGTCCTATATTTATAAAATATAGTACGGTTATGTATTAACCATCCTATATTTTAAAAATATAGAACGATTATGTGCTAACCGTCCTATATTTAGATAATATAGAACGGTTACTTACTAACCGTCTTATTTTTTGTAAGCTTTAACATATAGGATGGTTATACATTAACCGTACTATATTTTCCAAATATAGAATAGTTATACACTAACCGTCCTATTTTTACATAATAATATAGGACGGTTACGGACTAACCGTCCTATTTTACCGTCCTATTTTGCATAATAATATAGGACGGTTACGGAATAACCGTCCTATTTTACACATGGTTTATTCCTTCATTACCAATCTGTGAGTGTGACTGTAAGTCTGTGACTGTGAAGTCTGTGATGTGCCAGATTTTTGCTTTTCAAGTGACCAGTCTGCCTGACAAAGACTGATAGCCTTCTTTCCTCCAATTCCAAACTGGCAAGTGGCAAGTGGAGTTAATGAAAGTTGAAACTTACACTTCAATCATTTGTCAAATATTTTGATGCCCCTAGTTATTGTCCTTAATGTTACTTAACTTACTTGTTAGATAACTTAGATAGTTAGATGTCATGAATCATGATAGATGATCCGAGGTGGGGGGGCCCCTTGTAGACTTGTAGTGGCGGGAAAACAAAATGAAAGTTGAAAACTGAAAAGAACATAAAGGTTTAACTTTAACTAATTAATAATTATCTAGGTATACTAACTACTAAGTCAATCTAGAGTCTAATCTAACTGCCTAAGGCAATTGTTTTGTCTTTTTGTATAATTGTATTGTATCATGTAAGTTAAGTAAGCCCAAATCCAATTATCCAACTATAAGCCTATAACTATAAGTTATAAATAATCGTATAACCAATTTCTTATCAACCATTTTCAGTTTAGCTACACATTGTCACATGTCAATTGTTACAACTTACAAGTTACACTTAGTAGATAAGTTAACCAAGTTTTGTAAGTTGTACAAGTAAAAGTGAAGTGAGAGAGAGACTAACTAACTGTCATATATTGTTGTATAAAATTATAAATGCTAATGAATAATGATTTTCTTATGTTAATTTCACATGTCTCACCAACCAATTGATCTAATATATCTCTTTTCAATCAAATTCATGAATATAATGTATCCAACTCATATAACTCAATATTTGTTTCTCATTTCTAACTCCCAATTGATGATAATAGATTAGGAATAACTCATTCATGATTCATCCATGATCCTTTGATCCATCATTCATGTAGACATTGTAGAGTAAAATTTAGTAACTCCTTTAGTAATATCATTCAACATTTGTGTTAATTCAACACACAACTCCTATTCTCTGTTCACATTCTCACCTCACCTAATGAGTTAATTACAATGTTACATAACTAAATAACTAATAACTATTCCCTTGGGACCCTTCCTAGTTCCTATACTATACTCATTATCCTCTAATGAGATAATTACACAACTCTTTCTATACTCATTCTCAAGCTACTGAGTTAATTACATAACTGTTTCTATTCTAGTTCAGTTCAGTCATTCTTACCTAATGAGTTAATTACATGACTCTTTCTCTTTCTTTACTTATTATCATTTATCAATGTTATCATCAACATTCAACAACTTTTGAATTGAGTATGAGTTACTTACATAACTTTGCTTTTTTAAGATGATCCTCAAGTGAGATCATCAGACATCAGATGAGTTAAATACATTATATACATAATTAACACCAACTTTACTCATCCTCCCCTGACCTCAACCTCAACAACTATGTTGAATTGAATATGATAGTATGAGTTACTTACATAACTTTGCTTTTAAGCTGATAGATACTCAAGTAACTCAACTCAACTGAGAAGTCTGAGCCTAAGATAGTAAGATGAACATAATACATATATGATATATGCCTATATGCTCTGTCTTTTTAAGCTCATCCAGTCATCCTTAACTTAAGGAAATTAAGATGAGTTAATTACATAACTCTTTCTCCACTCTATACTTAATAACTAGTTTTATTTAAGCACATCATCAACTAAGATTAATTAAATACATAACTCTTATAGCTTATACAACTCCTATATTTCAATATATAGATGGTTATAAACAAACCATCCTATATTTAAATATATTATAGGACGGTTATTTTAAAACCGTCCTATATTTAAATATATTGTAGAACGGTTATTTTGAAACCGTCCTATATTTAATATATTATAGAACGGTTATTTGAAAACCGTCCTATATTTGATTATGTTATAGAACGGTTATTTGAAAACCGTCCTATATTTAAGTATATTATAGAACGGTTATTTGAAAACCGTCCTATATTTAAATATATTATAGAACGGTTATTTGAAAACCGTCCTATATTTAAGTATAATTATAGAACGGTTATTGAAAAACCATCTTATATTTAAGTATATTATAGAACGGTTATTGAATAACTGTCCTATATTAGTATATTATATAGAACGGTTATTTTAAAACCGTCCTATATGGTTCTATACATATAATATATCGTTTTCACTTTTCACTTTTCACCTTGGTCATTCTCCGCCCTAATTTCAATCTTCCAAGTTCCAACCCAACGATCCAATCCAACCTATACTGAGAAGGTGAAAACGACCATTCCTCTTTGATCTTTCACAGATCTAAGCAAAGAAAGGTATGTATTTACGATTTTTTGCATCTTTAATGTAATTTCGTATATAGTTCTGTTACTTCTGTAACCGTAAAAAGTAATAAAAGAACACAATCTGATAATAAAAAAAAAACCTCTGTCTGGTTTCTCTGATCCTTGCCTTGAACTTGTTCTGTCATTTCGTTGTCAAACACCTATTTCTCATATTTTGATTTATGTTGTCTTTCATTTGAGTTTGGAAACGGGGTTTGTTGGGAAAAAGATGGATGAGCAAAAAAAAACGGAGCTGGAAGCCTGGAAGTGGAATGGGATTATGGGAGATATCAGATATGTATGTTCCTCTGACGGAAAAACCAAACATATAAATTATAAAGGTTCTGAGTCTTCTGACTTTGCCCATAGTGCATTAGTGCTGAATCAGTGAATCCTGATAGATAAGTTCTCAGAGAACTGCATCTACTGAAATAGTCTCCACTCTCCAGCTGAAATGTAGAGCAGACTGAGTAGTAGAAGAAGCAGGACAGATGTCAGAAGATTGAGCGAGAGAGACATTAAACTAGTTCTTTCTTTTACAAAATGGAAAAAAACATTACCTTTATCTAATTTATCACAAACTAGCTACAGCTTATATCCCAATTTCTTCTTTTCCTTAAGGGAGCCCTAGAAAAAAGAACCAAATCAAGAAAAATCTCTCAAAAACTAAATTAACATATCTCATATCTGCATCAAACAATGTCAGATTTTCAACATTTTTGATGTGTTGGAACTGTTGAAACAAGAGGAATGATTAAGTGATAGTTGACCAAAATAAAAAATAAAGGATGAAGGAACATAACAGATTTTTTTAAATTATTATTACACTGGAATGAATGTTTTGAGATAGGAAACTTAATGAAATGGCCAAATCAAGCTACAAATAATGAATGTTATACAAAAACAAAATATCACATTTTTTTTCCACTCTGCATACTGGAATGGCATACTTCTAGGGCTATGACACTATGCCAACATCACAAAAAATGGGAACATGCATAATTGCTTGTTTGAAGAGATAGAGGGAGCAACAATCTGACCTTGTAGGAGGCTTCCAATATAGTCTCCACTGTCCAATGAAAAATTTGTGATGGTTTTCAAGGGTGCTACTGCTTATTATCCCTGTATAATTGTATTCCTCTTTTCTTGTCTAACTGTAGTCATTTTTATTTTGAAGCAAACATGGAGCAAGTAGAAGAGGTAGGAGAGGTACAAGTAGAACAATTACAACACACAGAAGCATAACAATCAAGGCTATCAAGCACATGTCCATCAGTAACACCACCGGTGGTCAGTGTCAAGAGAAAGGTCAGGGGGAGGGGCCCAACGCAAATGGAACATATAAATAAGAGAACCTCAGTTGGAATAAAAGAAACGGTACAATTCAACACTAAAGGCCAACCGATTGGTGGTGTTGCACATGCCTATGCTAGCTTCATATGTTGCACTGTTAGAAGACTTGTGCCAGTATCAGTGACTGATTGGAGACATGTATCGCCACAAGTCAAAGATTCAGTATGGGAAATGGTCAAGGTATGTAAATTCTTCCTACATATAACATAATATGTCCTTTATATTTATATGTTTTGTTTTTGTTTGCATATGAATCACGATAATATACACAAAGTTGCTGCAATACTCACTAGTTAGTCACTTTAACATGCTTCTTCTTTTGTTTTGTAGTTTGCCTTTGACGTATCTGATGAGTGCAAGAAGCAAGCCTTGCTAGGAGCTGGTCAAGCTTGGAGGAAATGGAAGAGTGAGCTTGCAAGGAAGTACATACTTCCAAATTCTCATGATCCTTCTACGCTTCACATGGTCCCTCAGTTGTATTCCTGCTTCATTAACCAAGAAGCATGGAATCAATTTGTACAGTATAGGCTATCTCCTGATTTTGAGGTAATCACAACTTGAACTAGCCAAGCTAAATTTTGAGTCTTGTAATTATTATAATTGATTGTATTTTGAATCTTTGATCACATTACTTTGATGTCCAGCAAAGCGTATAAAAGGACAAAAGGCTTGTGCACGTAACCATACGCCACCACCTTTCAAAGGTTGGCTATGCACGATTAGAGTGCGTATGTAGTAAGTATATCATGTCACATTCCATTTGTCTAATCATATTAGATTATTATTTTTATTAACTCTGACTTAGTGTCTCTTATAATCTTATTACAACAAAAGAAGGCTGGGACAACGGATCCCATCGACCGTGCTATTCTATGGAAAATGGCACATTCGAAAGGGCGTAACTCCCAGACCTTTGCCAACGAGACAACTGCAACAATTGCTTCAAGAATTGTAAGTGGTTTAAGACTTTAAGTTTTATACTTTTACTTTATTTGCATACTGCCTAGTTAAATACTTTTATACCCTTGCATAGTATATTATTTAAATATTACATATATAATAGTGATTTTATCATGTTATGATCTTTATGTGTGCAGGAAGAGTTGACCTAAGAACAAGAAGAAAGTGCAACTACAGGGACTCTTAGCAGTACTGCTGCAAAGGGGGACATCCTGTATAGGGCAATGGGCAACAAGAATGAGCACCCTGGCCGGGTAAGGGGCCAAGGTCGGGGTGTTGTTCCTTCCAAATTCTTCCCCAAACAAAAGGCTCCTACGCTACAAGAATTGGAAGAATGGAAGAAGCAAACAGTTGTGGAGATATATAGCATGGTCAAAGATCAACTATTGAAGGAACTCCAAGGTGGCCGAAGAACCTCATGTGAGGATGTTGGCGGCCCTCAAGCTGAAGCTCAACCTCAAGTTCAACCAACAAGAAATAATAATAGCTACACTCCTACTCCTAGTCCTCTATCAGATGAAGAGGTGGCAGAACAAGTACTCCCAATCAGTGAGGTATGTATATTCACTTGTTTAGTTTTACAATGTTACTTATTTACTTTTGTTTTTAGTTTACACTTTACATTACATCACTAATTATTATATATATGTCATTTCTCAAATGCAGGTGGGTCAGGGCATGTTGCAGCTACATACATTTGAGAACCATGTGGCTGTGGCAACACTGTACGAGGTTCGACCCATGACTTCCGCCACCTTGCATGGTAAGTTGATGCCTCCACACACTAAGCGTGTGTGTGCATCACTACTGCCATTCAACCAGATGCTCCCCTTCCATTTCCAGTCGAAGGGGATGATGTTGAAACTGTTGGGGATGCAATTGGATATCATGTGTGTTGGCCAGAGAAACACATAAAACCAATGATATCCAATTCCAAGGTACATATATACTAACTGTAGTCATGGCTTCATTTTCTCCTACCTTTTTTTAAGTCCTCCTAAACTGTTCATTGAGTAATATTGTCTGCAACATGTCGGACAGTCGGATCACAAAAAGCAGCAAAAGGGGCAATTGAAGCAAACCTTGCCGCCGGCAAATTCTGGCATAGTGGCAAGTGTAGCCACATCCCAGCCTTCTTAGGTAGTACTAGTTCTATGTTTTTCCATAGTCACTACTCACAAGTCATAAGTCAGTAGTACTAGTTCTTTAGTTCAAAACACTTGTTAGGTGCTCACTAGTCACTACTCACAAGTCACAAGTCAGTAGTCACAATGTTATTATTGTTATATTATAAAATATTCTAATTTTACCTCACTGGGTTTCTTCTTTTATATCTGCTAGTATATCAGTATATGTTGTATATATTCATTACTAATTTCTAAAATGTTACATGATTACATTTACAGTGTAGGTATCAGGTGGAGGTTCCACCTAACACACCTTCATTCCTAAGGGTACTGCATGTGACTGGCCAATGAAGGCAACACAAATACAATGAACCCTGTAAGGATAGAGGCAGGTGTGCTTTCAAACGATGTGGTTGAGGTTCCACTCTTCAAGGAAGACCTCATAGCCATATGTAATATGGATCAATTGGAGTACATGCACATCATAGTCTATATAGGGTACGTCATGTAACTGCTCTATTAGAGTTAAGACTTACCAATCAATGTAACATTACTTAATACTTGCTTTTTTAATAAAACTTAATAATTATTTGACATTAACCCAAATTTCAAATGCAGGTATTTGCATGATAGCTTGCATAGACTAGAGGTCAAGGACATTTACAAGTTCCTTGACCCGTCTCTTGTCTTTCAATTGGCCCATTTGCCTAAGGACAAACAAAGTGAAGATATCATTCCTGGTCTCATGACTTGTGTGAAGGGGCAAGCATTACTGATTCCCTACAATAGCTGGTACGTTGTAACATAGGTTGCTTAATTATGCCATTTTAATTTCACAATTCATAGTTTCATACACATGAATACTACATCAGTTAAGATTAGAGAAAATTCAATTGAACTATTATTTTTATAGGTCCCATTGGATGTTGCTAGCTTTGGATGTGCATGGTGGCCATGCAAATTTTTTTTATTCATGTGGAGCACACATTCGGGAACACCTTATGGAAATTATAAACAAGTAAGTCTTTATTATTCTTTTTATTATAATATAACTACTCACTTGGCAACTATAATAATATTCATAATCTAATGCTTTTCAATTATATGTGTGTAGAGCATGGTATAAATGGGCTGAGAGGGAAGGCATTCACCACCCACCAAAACTCAACTGGAAGAAGGCCAAGGTACGGTTTACTAATTCTTGCTCTTTAGACTCTTTCATATAATTTTAAACCTGAACTTGTTGGAAATTATATTTTGAAACTTTTATGTTGTCTTTGGTGGCATTGTTTTGCAGTGCCCTCAACAAAAATCAGATTGGGAGTGTGGATATTATGTTCTTAGATACATGAGAACCCTCATTCGCAATGGAGTTTTAGTCTCACAATTGAGAAAGGTAATACTTAGACTTACTGACCAAAGTTGCACTTTTGATTTGTATATTTCCTGACTTAATTCAAGATTACATGTCTAATCTCTGAACTAAGTTATTATATGTTTCTTGTAGGTGGATTTTGGAACCAAGAGTTACTCCCAGTTGGATCTAGATGATATTAGAATGGAATGGACAGATCATATTATGAATTTTAATTTGTAGTTCAGTGATGTAAAATTGTAAATGAATGTATATTATCATTCATGTATATACATTTTACTCAAATATAATACAAAGATCAGTTCATTTCAATGAATGTGTTCTATTTTTCTTTTGATTGAAGTACCTTTGTATCAATGTATGTGCTTTCTTTGTTTCAAACTTTCAAATTTCAATGATGTGATTGTGAAGTTGGTGTTTTGATCAGCGGATGGGTTAATCATCAATTTTCAATGATGGCTTAGATCAAGATGGGTTGTATTGTATCATGTATGTACATACAATCTTCAAATACCGTATGGGTGGTTGATATCATATCATGTTTTGTATCATGTATTGGAGAGGGAGTCATATCTGGAATGGAGGTTGATGATTGAAATTACCGATATATACCGAAGTTGTAGATATGATTCATATGAATATGATACCAAAAACTTTCAAATTTCAATGATGTGATTGTGAAGTTGGTGTTTTGAATGGAGACTGATAGACATCCCTGCCTATACAGCAATTTCATTCATTTGTTGAGGAATGAGGATAAAATTAAAAATGCCAAAGTTCAGAATGATTGTCTGCATTGGTGCATACCTGGGCCTATTGACAATTGGAATGATATAGTCATGGAGATGGTGCTAAGTGATTGATATATTGGGCAATTGTGATGATTGGAGCCCATGATTCTAAGCTACCAAGTTTCTGTCAATCAGAACACAATTGTTTGTGTGAACGAAAGAGGGATGAGGAAGTTCCACTAGTTGTAATTATATCATGTTTGCAAGCTTTCACTTATCTGTTGCCAATCAAATGTGTTTTATCAGAAGCTTGCAAACTGGAAGGTCAAGTTGCTTCGGCTTACATTTCAGAAATCCTGCTTCATTCGGATCTTGAATCACAGATTTCCGGATTATATTTTGTGAATTCCTGTTTATAGTTTGTCACTCTCATGTCTTTGCTTTCTTTTCATATTCTCTAAGATGCACCCGAACGAGAACCTGGAAGAAGCTGTTCCTCTGAGAATATCTTTATAGTATATGTGTGAGAATAACTCATTAACTCTTAACAGTGGCTCCAGAAGAACCCTCCATTCTCCAATATAACTTAGTAATATAGGACGGTTAGTGAATAGCCGTCCTATATAAATAGTAATATAGGACGGTTTGTGAATAGCCGTCCTATATAACTAGTAATATAGGACGGTTTGTTAATAGCCGTCCTATATATATATATATATATATATAACTAGTAATATAGGACGGTTTGTGAATAGCCGTCCTATATATAACTAGTAATACTAATATAGGACGGTTTGTGAATAGCCGTCCTATATATAAGTTATATTATAACTACTAATATAGGACGGTTACTCATGAACCGTCCTATATTTTCAAATCGTGTCTTAAAGTGTTAAGGTAATAAGGTCATGAGTGGGTCGCGTGTCAAACAGGTAGACATGACGGGTAAAATTCATTGACTCGAACACGACACGATTTTTGGCGTGTCACACGAACACGATAAGACTCGACCCGAACCCGCTAAATTCGTGTCGGGTTCGAGTCGTGTTATCGTGTTGTGTCATATTTTGCCGCCCCTAATTCTCACAGCTAGTGGTCTTAACATTTGTTACTTCCCCCTCATACATATTTTTAATTATAACTATATACCTTCGCGAAGCCCCTTTCTCGCCCAATACTCTCTGTATTAACTCTTTAGAGACTTTATCATAAGCTTTCTCTAAGTTGAAAAAGATCATGTGGAGGTCCTTCCTCCTATGTATATCATTGTCTTAGTAAGAAAATAACTTCCATAATAGACCTCTTAGGCATGAAATCAAACAATTTATCTGATACACTTGTCTCATTTCGTAGTCTCTTCTCATTTACTCTTTCAAAAAGTTTCATAATGTAACTTATAAGTTTGATCTCTTGATAATTAGTGCAACTCTATCTGTCTCCTTTATTTTTATAAATTGGTACAAAATTAAATTCAAGCTATAAAATGAATTTTGATATAACAGTTCGTGGGTAGGCAAGTCAAGATAGGTTTTTTAAAGTCTACTCACACCAAGAATAGATTACAAATCTATTGCAGTCCCGAAAGCTCCTGGCCATACGGGGTCTGGGAAAAGGGGCAGACCGTAAGGGTCTATAGTACAAATCTATTGCCATCCGACGGTGAATTGTCTGCAACCTCGCTATGCATTATTGGGTGGAAAATTCGTTCTTAAATAAATGTAAGGAAAATGATATTTGTGCCCCGAATTTTATCTATAAGACTTTGTGTCCTTCCCTGGAAATAGTGAAGATTCATTAAATAAATTTTCTTACAACAAGGACCACACAACGATTCTCCTCTCACTATCCAAAGCATCATGTTACAATTCATTTTGGAAACTGTTTAGGGCAAGCATCTTAAAAAAATAAAAAATAAAGAAGCATCAGTCAACTCTGATGACTAATCGTGTTCATCATATTTGGGATGCGTGTTCCTATCATTCTCCTTCATTTTTCACAAAATATGGAGGAGAAACCATCCATACAAAAGAAACTGACTGGATCTTTTGGTTGATTTGGCTATACCTGCACTGATGACTTGGATAGGCCCCTTGCCCTGCCATGCAACAGGCTTTCGATGGAGGTAATTAGTGTTCTTAGTCGATGCACCCATGTTAATTAGAACAACACAAATAAAAGGGGCAGCCCCGATGCACAAAGCTCCGTGTATATGAGTTTTGAAGAAAGGCAGACCACAATCATTAATAATACGCAACCTTACCTTATATTTTGCAAGAGGCTGTTTCTACACCTTGAATTATTGACCTAAAGGTTACACGACGACAACTCTATCGTTGTGCCAGGACCTCTTCTAGAACAACACAAATCAACATTAAAAATTCATGAGAAGCCCCTCCCATTCGGCTTCATTGTTAGTCATTCTACCAGTGAATTTAGCTACTCCAGCAATGAATTTTGTCATTATGATATCTCATTACAGCACCTACACTAGGTAAACTCGAATTTGCCTTTGATGCTCCATCAAGACAGAGCTACGAAACCGCACTTTGAAGGCTTCATTAGTGGAAGAGAAATTTTCTACCTACTTGCTGAACATCTCATAAAGCTTCACCCAAAGATTCTGAAAAAAAAAAAATTTGAAATCTAAGAAGTTCTCAAGATTGCAAATTTAAAAATTGTCTTCCACTTGAGATTAGCTGTAACTGGTAGACGTGGCATTGATAACCAAATATTCAGCTTCTCCACTGGCCCAAATTCCTTACAGCAGATCCAATAGAGAATTTATCATCTAGTGATGGGTCCAGATTAATCTCCTCAAGAGTGGGATGGACTTCAATAGCTTTTATAAGATCTTTTACGTAATCTGGGAATGGACTGATTTTATTTTGATTCCAATATTTCTTTTCATTATTCATCAAACCTTCTACCTTATAAAAGGAGCTGATGATCTCATCTAATGAGTCAGGGATGAGATCAGATGTTGGCCCAAAGTCACTGGGCAGCCCTGGCGCATGAAGCTCCCACCTATATGGGGTCCGGGGAAGGGGCAGACCACAAGGGTCTAAAGTAGGCAGCCTTACCTTGCATTTTGTAAGAGGCTGATTCTACGCCTTGAACCCATGACCTCAAGGTCACATGACAACAACTTTTACCATTGCACCAAGGCTCCCCTTCTATTGGCCTAAAGTCACTCTAGTCCTCGTCATCTCCTTCCAAGTCGGCAAAGATTTCTTCATTAACTTGCACTCCGAGGGATCCTCAACACCTAGTCTCCCCAGTAACTTCGATTTCTTTACAGATTTTCCAGAGGAAATTCTTCTACCTGGAGGCCAGGAGTGACTTGATCAAGGCTACCCTATCCAAGAGCACGTTACTAAATGCTGCCAACGACTATAACTCCATTTGAAGTGCCCACTTATGCATGACAAGGTCCCCACCTAGCTTCTCATATGATTAGTTGGAACTCAGCCGGTTGAATGGAGAAACTTCTTTGGTGTTTGGCCTCTCCAAATATGGCCCAAAAGATGAGTGTGTCACCAACTATCGGGATCCTATGTGTAAATTTTGGGTGCATATGTACTACAAGATCAGAAACCATAGAGGCCTCATAATTGGTAGCAGACAACATGGCACCTCTCCTCAGTAGGCTTAGTTGGAGGTCAAGGTGGCGCTTTCACCTTGTTGGGGAGATGTCAAGTATATATAGAAATTAGGATAATTGGCTCTATGTATTTTGCTTCATAACTCTTTGCAGTATTAAAGAAAAAGGCGACAGAGATACAGATTTTTGTATTAAACCTAATTTACATACTGATAGATTGGGGAGATTATTAGGCCATTATTCTATATCTGCAACAGACTAACAGTGAAAGTGGGAGACAGAGGTCCCTCCATCAGACTAACAGAAAAAGTGGGAGACAGGGGTCCCACCCTGGATCAGCAAGCCTGTCTGCATTATGAAACATTAATTACAAGGAAAAATCTCAAGTAAAAAGAAAGAAGAAATGGCATAATTTACTTGCTCTCATCTTTCGTAACAGAGGCTGAATGTTTAAGATTTGTAGAAATGTACTTCACATGCCACTGATACAGCATTTAAGATCTCCAATGAGTACTAAGGTTACAGCAGGGGCATTGGGTTTAACTTGTACTGCCCGGATTTATTGAGCAGCATCGGATTTGAGTCATTTGGCATACATACATCAAAAGAACCATGCATTCAAAGCATCAAATGGTCATTTATATGATTGCGGTCCAAATGAAACTAGTTTTGTGATCAACCCATATCTTTTACCATTCTACTTAGCAACTAAGAGACATCAGCTGAAAACAGAAGGATTAGCTGATGCAGTACTGACTTGGACTTCAAGTAGCTCAAGACGACGCCCTAAGGTGTCAAGCTTTTCATTCAGAGATGCCAATTTGCTCTTTGTCGTAGCCTCTGCAAAACCATGAAACTAAATAAGAATTCCACATAAATGGTAAATCCAACAAGAATCTAGAAGATTTTGGAATGAATCAGATTGGAAATAGCCTATCAAAAGGCACAAATTTCTCACAGAGAGAACAGATTGTTCACCTATTGGTGCTTTCTTGGAAAACTGTTAAACATCAATATAGTAGGCCGTCTTCATCAATGGCAACATTTCATCTATCAAAGACCTATTAAACAGACAATGAGAAGCTGATTTTCCAATTTAGTTTACATATGTCCCCAATTGCAGCGGATATTGGCATGAATCTCAGAATCTGACATGAATACCAAGCATCAGCCTTGGAAACCTCAATTAAGTTGATAGCCTTACATGACAGCAACATCAGATAAGCAATAGAAACAAACCTTATACTGCTGTGTTCAATGTTTTAAAGCCATAGAGTAGACTAGAACTCAATGTATAAGGCAAGTGGAAACTCATTTTGTCTTTTTGTTTTTGAAAGATAGGTAAACTTAATGTGTTGCTACTCAGAGAAGACTAAAAAAAAAGAATCCGAATACCCAACTCTTTGGAATGTCAGATCCAACATGTATCTGGCACAGATTTGTCCATATGCATGCCATATCAACAATTTACAGCCTACAGTTATAATACCATGTTATATACAGCAGATTCCTATGTAAAAATATAAAAGGTAATCAAAATAACACACGAAAAGACATTTCCTATTCTTAATTTTAGCAAGTGTTCCACTTTTAATTTTTTCCTGTTATTGAACTCATCTAACATATGATTACAAAACGTTCTCTAAAACTCAGCCAATACAATTTGCTAAACCTTTGCAAGTCATAACATAGGAACTTCAAGTCAGAACTTAGCCCACTCCAAAACTACATCTAAGTTTTCCTTAGATCCCTTGCTAATGTTTTCATTAACTCCACTTACAAGGACACAGTTAACGGAGAGACGACCTCTTCCTTTTTATTACCTACTCTTAACTCATGAACTTCCAGTAAGAGGTAAATTACAATTCTGAGAATAAAGACAATTTAGATTTTGTTATCTTCTGTGCTTATCTAGTATGAGTTAAATTTGATAAATAAAAGAGCATAACGAAATGATTCCAGTTGTTTGCACTAAGGATATATATTTCATCGAGGTTATTGCTTCTTTGTAATCGTTTCATTCATCTTACTACCTGCGTTTCAATAACAGTATTACAAGGGAGAGTCTGTTAACTGTCTCAGTTTTCTCTTTGTGCCACCTTACCAAGCAACACATCACCAAAAGAAGGCAAGGGAAACAGGTTACTTGCAATGTGTTATTCTTCATATCATCATCATCATCATCATCATCATCATCAAGACCTTATCCCAATTAGGGGTCGGCCACATGAATCTTATTCCTCCATTCCACTCTATTAAATACCATGTCTTCATTTAGTCTCAAAGTTTTTAAATCTTTCCTCACCACTTCTATCCACGTTCTTTTGGGCCTTCCCCTTGCCCTTTTAAAACTTTCTACTTGTATTGCCTCACTTCTTCTAACTGGTGCCGTTGTTGGTCTCCTTTGAACATGTCCAAACCATCTAAGTCTAGTCTCCCTCATCTTATTACCTATTGGTGCTATCCCTAAATTTCCTCGAATATTTTCATTTCGAATTCTATCTTTTCTTGTCTTACCACTCATCCATCTCAATATCCTCATTTTTGCGATGCTTATCCTATGAGTATGATGTTCCTTAACTGCCCAACATTCTGATTCATAGAGCATGGCCGGCCTTATGGCCATCCTATAGAATTTTCCTTTTAGTTTGAGTGGCACCCGTCGATCACACAAAACTCCAGATGCACATCTCCATTTGTTCCAACCCGCTTGAATTCTCTGGATAACCTCCCTCTCAATCTCTCCACTCTCATGAATTATTGATCCTAAATACCGAAAGTGGTCTTTGACGGGGACTTCTTGGTTATCAATCTAATGTGTTATTCTTCATATGTAAATGTAAATAATGGAAGCCACCTCCACCTAAAAGTGAGCACATTGGTAAGAACTATCAAACTTATGCCCCCACCATGCATGCCCTCGGCTAGAGGTCAACCTGTGTAAAAGCAAGGAACTAAATCAGTCGGTGCTGACCTATATCTTTTTCTTCATAATTATCACTAAGATTGCATTTCTGCATTCACGGTATAACAGTCCTATAAAGTGAAGGGACAGCAGGGAATATGTGAACAATGATGAAGAGAGGGAGCCGGTTGGAAGTTAAGCTAGACTTGCATTCTTAAATGCTTTTGGATGACTCACAGCAACCTTTTAGAAGATTTAAGTAAGCTAGGAAGGTTCAAGCATCTATTGGAAGATACATGCTTTGGACCTCAAACAATGTTTTGGTTTCTTAAGTGTCAGAAAGGCTAACCATCAGGTAAGCAACAAACATTGAATACCAATGGCTATGAGTGAGCTATTTCAAGCCAAGAGATTTAATAATGGCTACTTGGAATGTGCCTCCAGTGAAGAGTTAGCTCTAATTTGACCATGTATCCATCATGATGTCCATCAAGCTTCATCAGTCAAGACTTCTCATGAAAAGCATTGGTTGGATCACCCTTTCATGAATCAGTGAATAGATTTAGTCTTGAAAATTTATCACCTAGCCTGTTGAGCTCTTGAGGCCACCTAATTTGGGTCTTTAATACATAGACAGAAGAATATACTCTGAGGATCTCCAAAAACTGAGGCCAGCCCCAAATTTCTCCTGATTGACTTCTTCAAAGTTAGGTTTAGTGGAACATATTGGAGGAAGGATGCATCTTGCTACAGTAATCCTACAAGTGACAGCTCCTACATGTAAGTTTCCACCAGAATAGCTACCAAACATAAGCCCTTGAAGAGAAATTTGAGTACAAATATTCCACCGCATAAGCTATTGCTTCTTTTATTTCAATTCACCTCTCAGCATATGGATTCACAAACAAAAGAATCACAACAAGGTCCTACTGGGCAAGAAAAATGAGGATAATAAATTTTACTCCCTAATCCTGGGAAAACCAACATATGAAGCCAGCTATTTATATTTGGCAAATTTTATAAGCCACATTTCAAATGATAAAAGAGAGGTTCATGTTTTTCCATTTATACTCTTCATATACCTGAATCCAGTGGTCAAATCTATTGCTCCATTTGAGCAAATTAAATGTCTTATGCTGCTTTGTCCAGTTATCTGTGAAACTGCCTCAATGAAGGAGGAAATGCACCGGCACATAAGCAAATGGAAATGTTGAGCCATGAATAAAAGTACGTAAGGTGAGAAAGACAACTGAAAAGGGACCTTAGAAACTAATCAATTAAATCATCACCCATATCAAGTAGAGATATATAAACCACCATTAGGGTGCTAACTAGAAAGTCAATCCAAGACTTGTATTTATCATTCTTAACTTCAATTAATCCACTCTGAAATCATAATTCTTTAATGTGTTAATTATAATAAACATAGATACTAATCTCAATCAGTATTGAACCTACACAAACTCATAAATGCAGGTAACATACACAACTAACCATAAAACCTCTCAAAACGTAATACCTCTTAGTGCTATCTAAACCGAATTCCCCATGCCTAGGAAGGTTGACAGCAACCATTCAACGCTGTAGTTTCTCTACTTGCTATATCTCATGGCAAAGGGCATCCTCTTTTAATCAGATATCAATAACCATTGCATTCCTATTCCTTAATTCTTAAGTTTCTAAAGCCTACATCAGCATTGCCCTTTGTTATAACTAAGCCAGCAGCAAATGAATTTTAACACTAAGGTGACAGACGATCTGATTTAATGGAATTCTAACGTATGGCAGCAAAAGTGTGAATTTCTTCAAAATTGATGCCGTGCATACCTCCATTCATTGATATCTGAAAGGAGGAGGGAGAGCGAGAGAAGGGGGGTGGGTTTGGAACCGGCTACAGTCTAAATAGTTTCATCAAAGAGCATAAATCACCAACCTTCTAATTTCACCACTTCTTTTTATTGGTGGTAGAAGATCTAACGAACGAAAGATAAAACATTTCTAATTCACCAAAATTAACGACAGTAGGCTACAAAAGTGTTGTTGTACTGCAAGTACAAATTTTCCTAGTTCTCGTCAACACAATCCTTACCGAATTGGATGAGGAATTCAAACAGTCGACGAACATTCAACGAGATGTGAGAAATGAACTCCCGATTTTCCCAATCCGCCTGCACTGCAATACCCACATTAACTGCATTCGTAATCCCTCCAGCTCTCGCCATTCTCTGAAAAAACCCAAAACCCAGATTCCAATTTCGAGACAACTAAGAAAGAAAAATCTTAATTTTGAGATAGAACCAGTGAAAACCCAAAATGGCAGCATGTTCTTACAAACTAACATACCTTCTCCTCTTTTACTGGGGCTCTCTATGACTTTCATTCCCCGGAAGAACTCATCAAAATGCAAGATAGCTTTCTTGATTTCCCTTCGTATCAAATTTGGCAAGCAAAGAAAATTGGAGTCGGAAAGAGGTCGATCTTTTACCGGGTCTCTGTTTCTCTGTGCTTCTAGCGATTGCTAATGTTGGGTAATGACAGCTCCCCCTCACCAACCGAGTGCGTGCCTCCAACTGTGGAATGTGACGGAGACCAACTAGTATCTAGGACCGTTGATCTAATGGCTTGCAGAGAAATGACCTTGCAGATCTCTTTATTATAAGATCAAGTATGTCCAATGAATTGCATCGACAACATAAAGTCAACCAACGGATGAACCATTTAAGGTCGTCCCACAATTTTTGTATGTCCTTGATCAAGGGCTTGGATCATCCAATGACAGTGGATCAAAGGGTGCATTTGTTGGATTTATAAGACCGATGACATTGAAATATTAGCGGCGATGCAAACCGCTTACAGTCCTGACTGCAATGGGAAACTTATGCATAACTTGTTTCCAAAGCACAAGTCTGCCTTTTAACTCCTACTCTCACTTGCTAAGTTACACTCAATCAACCACTAGAGCAATAAGAGAACTTAGAAATGAGACTTACTCAGAACTTAATTGAATTGTCTACTTACAATTGAGGAGCTATCTCCTAACTATACTTGCTCTCCTCCATCTACCTCCTCAATGGATGGCTAAGATTAATACATGTATCAATCATCTAATGGTTGAAGACCATTCTAAGACTCTCTACAAGTTTCTATATAAATACCTAAGTTTAGCTCTTTCTAGATATTTACAAAAACTCTTCCAGATACCAAGCCTTCTAAAATCAAGCCATGTTTCTTGGATCTTCAACAAAGGGACTAAGTCTCTCAGCAAGCCCCTAAGCTAAGGAGGCCTCCCTTATAGCCCGTGAGCCTTGATCAAAGGCCTTCCAATGCAAGTCCTCGACAATCCACTTCCCTATTAAAGTTTCTAAAGCTCGTCCATTCGACTTGTACCAACTGCTAACACCCTCATCATCAATAGATTTTTAGTGCAAGCATAAACAAAATCCTCTACCTTAAACGAAAGCTTTGTTTGGCATGTCAAGCTCTTGACAGGCCAAGTATTGGCCACAAGATACAAACCGAACAACATGAGGAGGGAAGTCAGGGAACTAATGGTCCAAGCACTCTATTACTTGATCTTAATCCAAAAGGCCGAGAAAGGGAATCCATGTACACTAATAAAAGTAGCTTTTAGTAGACATTACTATTTTCAACAGGCCGGAAAGATATTAGATCATCACAAGGCAGGTTAATTTTACCCTACTTACTGTGATGGTAATTGAACTTGGTACGAAACCAACCCGTGGGACACATAATTGATCACTTGTGCTTGGTTGAAAAGCCAGTGTTGCAGTGCCACTGGAATAGAGCTATTTGTAGAAAATCTAAGACTACAAATGTACCAGTTCCTGTCACATACTTGACAAACACCACGTGTATGAAGTAATATCTGAGAAGCATTAAGACAGTAAAATTTATCCAGCAGTGCAAAGCCCTCGCACAGTGGCACAAAAAAGGGCCCCTCCCTCCTGGGTGACCAGGTCTGGAAGCTGCTCAAGGGTGCGTCTTCAACACAAATGAACCCCCTGGTGAACTAATATCTCGCAGTTCTTCTGGGTAGGAGAAATTTCAATGTCATGGCTTACTCTTATCTCTTTGATGCATCAATATGTCAAGTAGGCCCAACAATAGAGAAAAAGGTAATGCTCAAAAGAGGCAGACCACAAATTTTGGCGATCTCTTTCCACGGCTATGTTTAACTGTCAAGCCACCAAATTGAACCATAGAAATGTTCATTTTGAACGGGAAATCACCAAAAGATTCCACATATCTGAACAAAAGTAGACTTGTATAGACTATAAATTTCACCAATGTTCTACTCATCAAATGTTTTTCAGAGGGCAGGATAGCTCATTGTTCACACCCCTGAAACACTTGAAAAGACGGATGCCAAAGGCGGATAGAGGCATCACATACAAACTCATGCGGTAGCGGGGACTGGTAACAGGCCATTGTGCCTGAGCAAGGGCTCAGGAGAAGGCTCCCGTCCACGGAATTGAACAAAAACCTGAGAAGAAAATACAAACAAAGGGAAATTTAAATGTAGGACCGTTGTATTTCATTCACACAAGGAATAGAGCAAAATAATTAAGACCAATCAGTAACATAACAGCAAAGACTGTAAAACATAGTACTGCCCGATTTCAAGATCATCATCATCATCAAGACCTTATCCCAATTAGGGGTCGGCCACTGCCCGATTTCAAGATGAGAAATATTAAAGCAATAAAAGATATCAACTAAATTCATTCAGAGAGAAAACCTGTGGAGTGCATTAGCAATTTATTGCCTCACCTCAAGTGGCGATTTTCCACCTCCAAGGGCGAGAATGGTTTCCCGAAATTTCTGCCCAGTTTCTTTAACGGCCTGTTCAAAACATCACTCAGTCATTTATAAGAAAACAAGTTAAATGATTTCTCAATTGATAGAGTGACCAGCCAAAACTGATCAATGGCTAGGCAGTATTCTTAGCTGAAGTAGCAACACTGAATGAAACATTAACCAACTTATGAACCCTTAACATGATGAATGAAGAGAGGATTTACTCAAACCCTGCTAGATCTAGAAAGTCAAGTTCTGTATTTGTCACAAATGATATGCTTGCCAGAAACTGACAACCATGGAATCTGATGCAGTTCAAAGTAATCAAAGCCAGCAAAAGCAAAGCTTTAACCAAGAACTCATGCTTACTTAGCTTTTATCATGATATCAGTCAGATGTAAACAGATTTGCTGAGAAGATCATGACAAGGGTGAAAAAAGAAACTCAGACAATTCTTGTATCTTAGATCTCCATGTCAAATAGGCTATTATGATGACATCAGCAACAGAGCTCTGAAGCTTGTTCACAAAGTGGATCTAGTCCAATCAATCCTGGACTTCTCTACAGTTTTAGTTCAAAATTTGGGCCCTCTAGTAAACCAGAAATTTTATCAAGATACTGACTTCCTGCATACCTTGTTTGAACATTGAAGCAAACTAGCTAACTATCAAAGCACTTTCTTCTCAAGGCCTTCACAAAATTCTGAAGGCTTTAGCCGGCAGTAAACTTGTTAATCAGATTTCCTATTTCTCCAGCTGCATCTTTGTTATTTTAAAGAAGACCTATAACGTACATATTTTTAGCTATATCATACATTGGGAGGGCAGACACTGTTGTAACCAGACATTTTTCATTCTTCTTTCCCAAAAATAAAAGCATATTTAATTGAAGAAATTAGTGGACTCCCTGTTCTCATACCTTATCATCATTCAACCCGGCATCCTCAAACGCTGAGAATGCATCTGCTGACAGCACCTCTGCCCACTGCCCATTTAACACATTCAAATATCATTGTCAAATAAAAATGGCCAAATAAACAATTATAACTACAGTTTTCACATGCAGGCTGGATCATGATCTCTGTTTGTACTATGTTCTAATGATGGTCAGTAGAACTCATAAACCATAATGAAAGGTGGAAATACCCACAGAATCAGTTGCAGAATTTTACTAAAAGTTTATCCACGGTTAACTTACTGCAAAATTTTAGTTCTTCACCAGAAGCCAATTAGTTACAATCTGATGCCAATATTTAAAATTTTAGCATGTTTACATGTGTGCCATTCCCTGCCTCTCCCAAAATGGTACATTCAAAGAGAGTAGTGAAAGCAAATGAATAAAAAAGTGATACCTTATAACTATAGTATCCAGCTCCATATCCACCTGATAAGCAAAACAGAAAGAAACTCAGCACTTGTAGATCAAAAAAGAGAAAAAAAAATTTTGATTCTAAAAATTATAGCAGAAACTCATGAACAAACCTGCAAAAATATGGCTAAAACTACAAAGGAACCTATCCTCTGGTAAAGGGGGGATCACTTGCGTTTGTTTACCCACTTTTTGATCAATATCATAGATAGATTCAGATCCATCTGGAACATACTTCGTATGCAATTCTAAATCTATACGAGCAAACCGTATCTGCAAAAAACTGACATGTGTCATCTTGTAATATAAAAAGAAGTGTGAAAAACACATTGTATATTCATTGAAAATAATTAATAATAATTATCTAATACATCATTAGTACAGAAAGCAGTAATATGTATGTAAAACACCACAAACAAAAGATAAACATATGGCACTTAAGTTCATCTACAGATATACAGAAAGGTCACTTTATAATAGTCACTGCAGACAAAGTTTAAGAATGAACTTAAGCCAAATTAACTGTTAGACTTCTTGTCAATTAAGTTCAACATACAGCAAGAATTATTAATTCTGCTGGCACACCAAGAGTTTTATCTAATGGATTTGAACATCCTATTTATTTTGAATGTTAGAAGCATTACAACACTGTGGAAATAAGTACAATAATATAAAAGCAAGAAAATGCTATGATGCTGAAGATGATGATGATACACAAGCAAGTCCATAGTACAATTGAAACCCAGTCAAATATTAGCTCTTTCTTCCTTGAACATTGTTTCAATGAGATTAAGAAACAGATAGTGGAAAGATAGGCTGAGTAAACAAAACACAACAATCATAGATGAGAAACGGCAGGAGAGACAAGATATTACAGTTTAACAAGAGATTAGCTAGACATAAGAGCATTCTTTGTTCTTTTATCAGCAGTGCTGTCAAGAAGAAATAGTCCAACATCTGTGCAAATCATTTGATCAAGCAAAAGGTGTGGCTTCTCAAAAAATATAAAACTTAATTTTCATGCACCTGCTATGCACAATCATGGTGTCTGCTAAGTTTAAGATATCAGCAGTAGGTATCTATAAAGCTACAACTATTTAACAGTTCAGCTCTAAGCAATCAGGTTCAGAGACTATCAGGGATGACTAATACATGATTATTTTCTTTCCAATTATCATTGCATCACCATTAGCAAGCAGATAATCAGAAAAGTGAGAGCTAATGAATGCTCCCAGAGAATCATCTTTCGAAATAAGAAAAACGCATACAAATACGCAATGTACCAGTTGATTAGTGACAATGCGGATGGGAACCATTCCACCTTTATGACAAAGAGATGGACACTATGAAGTAAGGAAAATGCCTCAACTTCACATGTTGCACCCATTAGCTATCTTAAACTACTAACCTGACGGAGACTCAATGTACCAGCACGGAATGTCCTCGCTGCAAGAAGCTTTAAATAGACTTCTTCAGGAAGACTTTCTCCAGTTTCATAGTGTTTTGCAATGCCCATCAGGGTATCCCTGCAGCACCAATGTGAAGTAAAATAGATGATAGAATGCATTTCAGTGGTGTATATTTAGAAAAAGCACTAAGGCATTAAGTAAGCATGAAAATGAGTATTAGCAACAGACAACCAACAAATCTGATACACAAACAAATTGCTCATTTCACAAGCCAGAATCTGCCAGAACCATCCCTAGCATGCTGACAATGGTGAACGGATTTAACAGATTTACTAGGGTTTAGGAGATTGTTCCTCTATCAGAATCTAATACTCAGTTGTAGCAGAGCCTTAGAGAAAAGATGGGTTGCTGATTCCTCAAGAGAGAACGAATCAAAGATTCAGGTCAGAATTGTCAGATGCCTCACAGAAGGTGATGAAAACATCTTGTTTTTCCATGCTACAGCCAGTTCTGCAAGAAGATATTATAGATCAAGGCATTGAATCTTACTTGCAAGCAGTGTGAAGATCCAACCACCATTATGGATATGGAAAAATGAGGCTTTATGCCAACATTTGATAGGCTTCATAGGGATACCACTATTGAAGATAGGAGTATCTTGGAGGTTCCTTCTGACTGAAGAAGTAAAGTGACAGACCTCTACGCAAAGTGGCTGTGCTCTTGGACCAGATGGATTCTCCATGACTTTTACCAGTTTTCTTGGGACTTAGTCAAAGATAATAGATGTGATTAGAGAGTTGTTTGGAGATCCACTTATGGATGAAGGAAAGATAGCACCTTTCATTCCTCTTATCCCAGAAAAGGATGGGGCATCTTCTTTTGACTGATCTTAGCCAGGACCCCAAGTTAACCAGATTTGGCCTCTATGACAGGACACGGGCCATCTTATCATCCTACCTGACTTCATAGATGTTTAGTTTTTAGTGGCCATATCAAATGATAAATGTACTTGTAGCAGAATCTGTACACAACAGGTAGTTCCTTCAAAGGGCAATCTCAGGGAGACAGTTTTACAATCACATATTACGACCAGAATATTTATAAACAGAATATACAAGGTTGTGATTTTTGTATGAATATATAATAGCACTATTACAGAAATACATGCAATTGATTGCATAAATACTGCAACATTTCCTAGCAGAGAAACTTACCTATGATAACACCAATTTTCCATAAACTGTGAAGGTAGCTCAACAGCATCCCATTCTATTCCTCGAATGCCAGCAACAAGACCTTCGTCTTGCTTGGTAAGCATATGCTGAAGGGCATGACCAAATTCATGGAAGACAGTCTCGACCTACATATATTGATCCCAGTTGACATATTCAGTAACCAAGACAAAAACATCCAATATTTGGTTGAGATCTTTTCTACTTGAAAATGACCATCAATTTGCACATCAAGATCCAAGGAGAAATGAGGTTTTGAGTTACATTTGAAGATTTTATTAATACACTTGTTTCTCTTCAAGTTTTAGTTTTGAGGAAAGGAAGGCATACTGTCAGTACCACTATGGCATCTTCAGAGCACTTTGGTTCAGAGTCAGAAAGAAAAAACAGAAAAGAGAAATTCAACCAAGATAACCAATGCAAGCAAAAGGTTACCTCACGGAATGTCATAAGGCTAGGTTTATCTCCAACTGGGGGTGTCTGATTGCACACCATGTGGGCAACAGGCAATCTAGCAGATGCACCATCGCGTGCAAGTACACGACTTCTGCCAACAACCTCATCCATCCATGCTCCACCACGTTTTTCAGCTGGCCTGGAATAAGGATCAAAATAGAAGTATGCAATTGGACTGCCTGTTGAATCTTTGACACAGTAGAATCTGACATCTTTGTCCCAAACCTGCAGAAATGAGGAAAATATCAAATTAGTATGTGATATCTTGTATGAAATACAAGCATGAAAAGAGAAATCAAATAGGAAATGCTTGTGCAGGTACTTACTGGAGCTAGACCATCAGCTGGTTCAACGTTGACATCAAAGAGCATCTTCGCAAGGCTGAAAAGGCCATCCATAACCTTTGGTAGTGAGAAAAATGGGCGTAACTCTTCCTGCAGATTGACAAGAAAGAGATTCATAAATCTCAGTATCATAATCATCATCAAAGCCTTATCCCGGGTCGGCTATCCTTAAATCTCAATATGGGAAATCAAATATCATGGTTATACAACATTATAAAGCCTAATCTTCAAGGATTTCTGACATTCTTTCTTATGAGTTTCAAGATAAGTATGCTTTAGTCAAAATATTTTGAGAATATCCCCAATCATTCACAAACTTTAGCAATATTAGGAGTCATTTGATGTTTCTTTTTGAAACTTGCAAACACACTGTCCTTATTTCACCATGGGTACTTTGAGAACATCTTCATGATGTAACAAGAATTTCAATAAATGGGTGTCAGACGAGTGGAGGAATGAGATACTGAATGTGAAAATGGTCGAGCCAATTTCACTTTGTTTTAGAAAAGATGACAGACATTTTAAGGTTTCAAGCCAAAAACCAAAAGATTTTTGGAACAGCAGTGCTCAAGGATCAAGAGGACAATTTTGATTAGAGAGGTTTAATAAAAGCATGGATATTTGTAATACTTTTGCATTTACCCTTATTATATGTCATGAAGCTCTGATATAATGACAAGTGCTACTAGTTCAGATACTCCAGACAATGCCAAGAAGATGGTTTCAAAGTGAGGAATGAGTTATCCCTCAGGCATTTTGTGGTGGTAGTCCAGGAAAGTTGGGGAGTACATAGGCTTTTCATGTAGCAACTCCTCTCTAATGTGTATGTTTTCACCTGTTTCCTGTGCCTAATTTTTTTATTATTTTGGGTCATCTCATCCCAAATGGCTTGTACCTCATTTTGTTAAAGCAGAAGAGCAAACTACTGCAGAAGTCTGGGACAGAGATTTTAGGACCATTAACCAAGAATCCACACCCCTTCTATGGATTCCCTTATATCCATTGTAACTCATTTTTATTTATGCCAGAAAATAGAAATATTAGGAAGCAGGAACTCCTGAGTGTGACAAGAACATTTAAATGATACATTATTGTCTGAAAATATCAAAGGCCCCAACAAAAATGAAATAGGATATTAAAATGCAATGGAGTGTGCTTGAGCATGTGACCTGTGAGCATAAAGACAAAGAAAAGATACAGAACAGAAGCAATCAAAACCTAATTAATAGAAACAACTGTTTTAAAACTCATTGTATCAGGTCCTCAAACTCCAGTAAAACACAATTAGGTGATAAGAAGAGAGAGACAGAGATAGAGAGTCAAACCTACCTCATTTATGTCGTATTTTGATTCACGAAGCCTTTCACTCCAAAAGCTAATGTCCCAATGGTTCAAATCATTAGCTTCAGGAGCACCCTGATCTTTAGAAAACTTCTTCAGGTCTTCCATGTCTACAGAAACCAAAATAATTTTTAGGCTACTCAATATCACTTCACCTTTATTAGCTTATTTCAGATAAAAAAAACAGCACTGATCCTCAACTGTTTCAGTACAAAGTAATCAAAGCATCAACCAGATGATATAAAGAATCCTATGATTTCATTAAGAAAAGAATAACATTAAAACACTAACATGCACAGTAGTTAGCATAACACCTGGAGTATTGGAGAACAAAATTGTTGAACTTGTTGAATGTAGCATAGTATTGTATAGCTTTACTTAGCCTTAGTCTTAGTTTTATTTTATTTTTAGTCCCACATTGTACAGTTAGGAGCATATAACTATTCTTGTTTAGTATATATATGTGGTAAGTGTGAGGTGCAAAATCACCAACACACATTCACCCATTCTAAGGGTTTCTCTCTATCTCTCTCTCTTGGCTCTACTTTAACATGGTATCAGAGCCATAAGAGACCCTAATTATTTACCTTCTCCTTTTCTTTTCCTCTTTTTTGGTTTGGCCGTGTATCCATTCCGGCAATTCCTTTGGCGACTATGCTTCTTTACCGGTCACCCCTCTGTCATCTCTAGCATTCCAAGATCGCCGCTACTACCACAAAATTGTTGTTGCTGCTGATCTTCGTCGCAGACCACCCAGATAAGTAATCATGGCTTCTAAAAATGGTATTTTCACTTCTGTAATTTCTAGATCTCCTGTTATTACGTCAGAGAAATTAGTTGGTAATGCAAATTATCTGTCTTGGTCTGCCTCTGTGGAATTATGGTTTATGGGTCAAGGTTATGAAGACCATTTGGTCAAGAAAGAAGAACATATTTCTGTTGCAGACAAAGTGCAATGGAAAAAGATTGATACACAATTATGCAGCCTATTATGGCAATCCGTGGATGCCAAAGTTTTACATCATCTTCGCGCCTATAAAACATGGTTCAAATTTTGGACCCAGGCCAAGGGCTTATACACGAATGATATTCAATGTTTTTACAAAGTTGTTTCTGACATTGTTCATGTTAGACAACAGGACATGGATCTTTCGACTTACATAGGAAAGATTGCATCCCTTAAGGAGGAGTTCTTGTCTCTAATGCCTCCTACTGATGGTGTAGAAGCCCAACAAACACAGACTGATAAGTTTTTCATGGTGTTGACTCTCATTGGGCTCCGCCCTGACCTTGAATCCGTTAGAGATCAAATTCTGGCTAGCCCTTCGGTGCCCTCATTGGATGAAGTATTTGCCCGCTTGATACATATCTCCTCTACTTAGGCAGTTACTTTTGATGGCCCTTCAGATTCCTCAATTTTGGCTTCTCAGGCAAACACTAAAGGTGGTCGTGGTGGTGGTCGTAACCGCGGACAGCGTCCTTAGTGCACATATTGTAATAAGATTGGACACACTCGGGATCGGTGTTACCAACTACACGGGCGACCTCCTCGCACTGCTAACATCGTCCAATCATCTGACATCCAGTTACCTGACTCATCTGAGGGCTCCACATCTCAAAATATTACCCTGACTGGTAGTGGCTATGATGCGTACCTCTAGTATCAGGCAGCCAAGTCATCTTCCGTTGCTTTCGTTGCTCAGACTGGTAATCCCAGTGTTTGCTTTACTCAGTCTTCTTCTATCTCTGGAGCTTCTGATCACATATCTGGTAACAAACACCTTTTCTCCTCTCTTACTTGTCCTTTTACTTTACCTACTGTCACTCTAGCCAACGGTTCCAAAACTGTAGCTAAAGGAATTGGTTTGACTCATCCCCTTCCTACTCTTCCTCTCACCTCTGTACTTTATGTACCTGAGTGTCCGTTTAATCTTATTTCCATAAGTAAAATGACCCGCACTCTTAATTGCTCTCTCACTTTTTATGATAAAACTGTAATCTTGCAGGACCGGGGTACGGGGAAGACGATTGGTACAGGGCGTGAGTCTCAAGGTCTTTACCATCTTACATCACCTGCAGCTCCTGCCACTTGCATCTCCACTGATTCTCCTGCTCTTATTCACAATCGTTTGGGCCATCCTAGTCTCTACAAACTTCAAAAGATGGTCCCTCATTTTTCTACTTTGTCGTCTCTTGAGTGTGAGTCTTGTCAGCTTGGAAAACATACTCGTGTTTCGTTTCCAAAGCGTCTCAATAATCGGGCTATGTCCCCCTTTGAACTTGTCCACACTGATGTTTGGGGTCCTAGTCGTACTATTTTTAGTTTGGGTTTTCAGTACTTTGTAACCTTTATTGACGATTATTCTCGATGTGCGTGGTTATTCCTTATGAAGAATGGATCTGAATTATTCTGAATTTTTAAGCAATTTTGTGCTGAAATTCAAACTCAATTTAATGTTACTATCTGTGTTTTACGTAGTGACAATGCACGAGAATATTTTTCTGCACCTTTTTCTTCTTTTATGTCTTAACAAGGAATTCTTCACCAGTCATCATGTGCCCATACTCCTCAACAGAACGAAGTCGCTGAACGCAAAAATCGTCATCTCATAGAGACAGCCCGCACTTTACTTCTTCACAGTCATGTTCCTTTTCGTTTTTGGGGGGATGCTGTTCTCACTGCTTGCTACTTAATTAATCGTATGCCTTCTTCTGTGTTGCATGATCAAATTCCCTATTCCATTCTCTTCCCCACACAACCTCTTTATCTTCTTCCTCCTCGTGTTTTTGGATGTACTTGTTTTGTACACAACCTTGCACCTGGGCAAGATAAGCTTTCTTCTAAGGCCACAAAATGCATCCTTTTGGGATATTCTAGGCTTCAAAAGGGGTATCGTTGTTATTCTCCTGACACTAATCGATATCTTCTCTCAGCAAATGTAACTTTCTTTAAGCAATCACCATTCTTCTCATCCACTGTTGAGCCACTGTCCATTTCTGAAATTTTACCTCTTCCCTATATTTCCACACCTGCGGATGATGTCTCTCGTCATCTTCAAGTTTATCATCACCGGCCTCCTCTTGAAGTTGTTGCAGGTTCCACTGAAGTCCCTGATGACAATCTCCCTGTCCCACCGGCTTCACCTACTTCGGCCCTGCATTCAGTTGACAGCTTGCCTATTGCTCTTCGAAAAGGTGATCGATCTACTCGTAATCCTCATCCTATTTATAATTTTTTGAGTTACCATCGATTATCTTCACCCTATTATGCATTTATTTCCTCCTTGTCCTCTATTTCTGCTCCCAAAAGCACCATTGAGGCTCTTCTACATCCTGGGTGGAGACAGGCCATGGTTGATGAAATGAATGCTTTGCATGCAAATGAAACTTGGGACTTGGTTCCTTTGCCACCTGGTAAAACAATAGTGGGTTGCCGTTGGATATATACTGTTAAGATGGGTCCTGATGGACAAGTTGATCGACTTAAAGCCCACCTCATTGCTAAAGGCCATACTCAGATTTATGGTCTTGACTATGGTGACACCTTTTCCCCAGTTGCGAAGGTTGCCTCTGTTTGATTATTCCTCTCCATGGCTACTATGCGACATTGGCCTCTTTACCAACTGGATATTAAAAATGCTTTCCCTCATGGTGATTTAGCAGAGGAAGTTTATATGGAGCAACCGCCTGCCTTTGTTGCTCAAGGAGAGTCTGGTTTAGTGCAAATTGCGCCGTTCTCTATACGGTTTAAAACAATCTCCTCGAGCATGGTTTGGAAGATTTAGCTCTGTTATTTAGGAATTTGAAATGCTTCAGAGTGAAGCAGATCATTCTGTTTTCTATCAGCACAACTCTTCGGGTCAGTGTATCTATCTAGTAGTCTATGTGGATGACATTGTCATCAAAGGCGGTGATCAGGATGGCATTCAGAAACTTAAACAACACCTCTTCCATCACTTTCGGACTAAAGACTTGGGAAAACTGAAGTATTTTCTGGGAATTGAGGTAGCTCGGTCTAGTACAGGTATTACCATTTCACAAAGAAAATATGCTTTAGACATCTTGGAAGAGACTAGTATGTTAGATTGTAAGCCCGTAAACACACCTATGGACTCGAATGTTAAGCTTGTACCAGGACAGGGGGAGCCTTTAGTGGACTCTGGAAGATATCGGCGACTTGTGGGTAAACTAAATTATCTCACCATTACTCGACCAGATATCTCTTTTGCTGTCAGCGTAGTCAGTCAATTCCTACAGTCACCGTGTGATAGTCATTGGGATGCTGTGGTTTGCATTCTTCGATATATTAAAGGAGCACTAGGTCAAGGTGTGTTATATGAAGATAAATGCCACACTCAAATTGTTGGGTACACAGATGCTGACTGGGCTGGTTCTCCTTCAGACAGGCATTCTACCTCCAGATATTGTGTTTTTGTTAGAGGTAACTTAGTATCTTGGAAAAGCAAGAAACAAAATGTAGTTGCCAAATCAAGTGCAGAAGCTGAGTATCGAGCCATGGCTATGGCAACATGTGAACTTATTTGGCTAAAACAACTACTCCAGGAGATGAAATTTGGAGAGGATGGAAGTATGAAGCTCATATGTGATAATCAAGCAGCCTTACATATTGCATCTAATCCAGTTTTCCATGAAAGGACCAAACACATAGAAGTGGATTGTCATTTTATTAGAGAAAAGATCTTGTCGGGATGTATTGCTACTAGCTTCGTCAATTCAAATGATCAACTAGCAAACATCTTCACAAAATCTCTCCAAGGACCTCGAATTAAATTCATTTGTAACAAGCTTGGTGCATATGACTTATATGCTCTAGCTTGAGGGGGAGTGTTGAATATAGCATAGTATTGTATAGCTTTACTTAGCCTTAGTCTTAGTTTTGTTTTATTTTTAGTCCCACATTGTACAATTGGGAGCATGTAACTATCCTTGTTTAGTATATATATGTGGTAAGTGTGAGGTGCAAAATCACCAACACACATTCACCCATTCTAAGGGTTTCTCTCTATCTCTCTCTCTTGGCTCTACTTTAACAAAACTCATGTTTAATCATGAGCACCCCTAACAGGATTAGATTGCATATAAAAGAGAGCAACAATCTGACCTAACATCAGAATGTGGCTCATATATCTCTACATCATTGTCGTGTTAATGCAAATTATGCATGCCCAAACAAAAGGGCGGACTATTGCATCCTAAGTTGCTAATTTCATTTTGATGAGTCTTCCATCCTAAATATACAAATAAGAAAGTATGTACCTCGCACTGCTGGATCCCAGGAAGCACTTCTAAGCTTTTCCAGAAGTTCTGCTGCTTTATCAACCGTAGCCATTTTCAGTGCCATGCTTACCTAGAAAAGGAGATGCTTCCATCTAAGAATTCTTGGAAGAACAAAAAGGAACATGACAAGTACTTCATACCTCAGCAAAGTTATTGTAGCCCAGAAGCTTAGCCTTCTCCAGTCTAAGCTTCAGAATTTTCTCAATGATTGATGTATTATCGAGATCTCCACTGGAGGCTCGGGTTATATAAGCACGGTACACTTCTTCACGAAGTGATCGGTTCCGTGCATGTTGCAGCACAGGAAGATAGCTTGGAGCATCCAATGTAATTACCCATGGCCCATTTTCAGCGGTAGCATTTTCATGTCCCTAATGAGATAAAAAGGTGTATTAATGATATAAAGAAGGGGGGAAAGTCAGATGTAGCATGGACATGATTATGTAACATATGCAATTATAAGAAAATACAGTATTACAAATGTTATGTGCCAAACGAAGATACCTTGGAAACAGCAGTTTGTGCTGCTAAACCAAGTGCAGTAGCAGGCAGTCCTTCAATCTCTTTCTTGTCTGTAATTAGCTTTTCAAACTTTTTGGTTGCATCCAAAACATTTTGGCTGAACTTTTCCGACAACTTCTCCAGTTCCTGGAGGAAATAGAAGAAGTGCATTTCAGGAACTCTATTAGCTGCATCTAGGTAACAAATAAAAAATTTCTTCTTCGTCTTCAAGTAATAGAGGCAGCATTGTCGGCCAACTAGGATCAATGTCTCTAGGTAGTGGACTGGATGATCAATATTAAGGCTGTTTCCTCATTTTTTTTATTTAGGATGCGCCTATTCTTCCTTCATGTATATAAGACATGAACAACATTCACTAAAGCATACCTGCTCAATTTTATTAAATTGCTCTCTTTTATCATCCTCAAGAGAAACACCATTAAGAACAGCTTCTTTTATCTGAGCTGCACGGGCACAACTTACTAATGAGATAAAGCAAAAACATTAATCCTATATGCATATATAGCCACATGCAAGCATACACAGAGAGGCAAACACATGATAGTTCTCAATTCCATTCCATTCCAGCTGGTTCAGCCGAAAGATTCCATTCCAGGAGAAAAAACAGAAGAAAATGTCCACAAAACTTTCTGCTCCGGCTTCTTATATTTTCGCAAGATTTACATTATATTTCATGACGTTTTCATGATACATAAGATATATCGCGATGTTTCATGAAATTTACAACAGAAACAGTAAAACACAATCTTGAGTATTACTTGTGAGTTTGCACCTTCCTTTTTATAAGGATCTATGGCATGTTATTGAAGGGGAGCCTTGCCGCAACGGAAAAGTTGTCGTCATGTGACCTTGAGGTCACAGGTTCGAGGTGGAAACAGCCTCTTGCAATGCAAGTTAAGGCTGTATACTATTGACCCATTGTGGTCCGCCCCTTCCCTGGACCCTGCATAGTGGGAGCTTCGTGCACCGAGCTACCCTTTTACCTATGGCATGTTATTATATTTGTGAAGAATCATATTTACACCCAAAATTTGCACATGATTCTTTGGATTTTTGTTAAAAAATTTCCCAAAAAGTTTGTTTGGAGAAAACCTCCGGCATGTTCTTTTCCAGCAGGTAAAAGAGAATGCCTACTGGAACAGAATTGACAACTATGGCACACACAGGCATCTCTCTCTCTCTCTCTCTCAAAATTTAAATTAGTTTGAAATTATGTGAATAAAATAATATGAATATTCACCAAAACATATAGTATATGTGTAAAGACAAATAATCAACCCATGAGTTGCTCTAAACCAGAAAACATAGAGCTCAATAAACAGCTTGAAACTGTTAGAATTGTATCAGATGTCTGCTTCACTGTTTCATATCTCCAACAAGAAGTTTGTCCCCTAGATATTGATGAGCCATCACTTTCTGACAAATGCCAAGACAACTAACATTGCAGAAGCAAACAAATGTTGCAATTAAATCCTAAAGGCATCAGAAGAACTTCATATCCATCAACAAAAGTGACACAAAATCAAAATCCTGTCTCATTTTCATGGGGAGTACAGCAGTTTAAGAGCAAACAGTTTCCACTGTCAAAATGTTGATTGTAGATTACTAGATATTAATACTAACTAAGTAAGCTAGTAACAGCGTAGTAATACCCCAGCCAGAAACAAGGACGCCCCTTCTCAATCTTGCATTGCTGACCACATTGGATAATTTAAAAACACTGGCTCCAGAATCTGCTATGATTAGAGAAACAGGCCCAGGTAGACCATACATTCTATAGACGACCCTTATATGTTGAATGTCTAGTAAAAGAATGGATCGTTCAACGCCCAAAAAAATTTCATTGTCACCAGTTACCACATCAGAGAGTCAGCTGAATTAAGGGCCTGTTTAAGTATAACCTACAACATGATAAACTGCATCTAATCAACAGTAAGCAATGAGCAAAGAAAAGCAACAAAAATCAAGAGATAGCTCTGAAAGGTCAACTCTGTAACAACTGTGAAGCTGAATTTATAATAAATAATAATAACAAAGAAAGAAAGAAAGAAAGTAAAAACCCTGCATTGACAAAATTGGAATATATTACTCCAGTTTCTAGAAAAGATAGAAAAACAATTAAACCATGGAATGAAAGAGAAATCACTTCTAAGGATATCTTTAGTGTTTGAATGGTTGCATGTTTTATGCAACATACAATTAGAAAGTGTTCATGAAATTACCTTCTACTATACGTTTACGTGCATCACTTAATGTTGGCCAAATGGAAGATTCTTGAATAGCCTTAAATGCATTGTAGATAGGTTTGCTCTGTCCGAGTCTAAGCTGAAACTTAACCTTCTCTGGCTGTCAATTCAAATTACAAATGTTAATCACCAGAACCAAGAAAGAGAATATTTTACAGAAAAGGAGCTTGAAGTTGCAAAAATTATCCAATACAGATGGATGATTTCATAATTATCTGCAGCACAGAAGGATCAATTTTTTATGAACAATAAAATAATGATTTTTTAAAGGAAACAGCATAAAGGGTGAATAATCCCAGAATGTAAAACAAAGAGAACACATAAAAACAATAAAAGCGAAAGGACCACAACTTGAAATGCTTAAAAGGATACACAAAAGTAAAAAGATAACACATTCTAACAGAATTTTCCTACACCAGTTGACAGAATGAAATAGCATTGTTGTGGTTCTATTCTAACATGTCCAATGCAGTCATTAAGTTGATCGATAGGTTCAGCTCAGCCTAATGAGAACCAAATGATTTTGATGCCAGCAATCAGGGGGAAGGGTGCAGCAGCTATGCTCTGCTAGCCAAGTCAATTTTTTCTTTTAACACACATATCAACAACGACATTTGTAAAAGCATTTCAAACTAATAGAGGTCCCCAAGTAGTACTTAGAAGTTTTCTGCTTAAAAACAATGTATCCTCTCTTGGACATTTAACTCCTGTTAGAACTCTGTTGTGTGACCAAACAGGTGTTTTATTATTTTATTCTTCACTTTCTCCTCTAGGCTTTACCTTTGCTAAGCAGTTTCTACTTCTATTCAGAGTTTTAGCATCTCTCTCTCTCTCCCCATCGTGCGCGTGCAAGCTGCCCCTTGGATGAGAAGCTGTGGAGATCACATGCTTGATTGATGATTAATGTTCTATTTCTATTTAGAGTTTAACACTCTCTCACATATCCGGGAAACAGTCAAGTTATAGGGGAGACAAAAGGTACAGAATAAAAGAACAAAATCATACAGACCAAACGCAAGAGCAAGCATCAAAAGAAGAGCTTATCGGAGGGAGAGCAAACCGACATCAAAGCCAACAAAGAGCAGAAATAAGTGATACCAACTGCATCTTATTCTCATCTCAAACATCAGACTGAAATTCATGGCAATTTTGAGGGAAAACATGTTACTTAAACAACAAAGATTCACTGATTTATCCATTTAAGAATTTGTTCTGTATAAAAACTATAAATAGCCAAAACATTCCTGGCAACTAGTTTTCAAACATACGCATCCAATTGCTCACTGGAACAGTGAAACAACACGCAAGAACAAGTTGAGATGTATGAAGCACTCTACCAAATAAGTAACTGTGGAGGAACACAAACGTTGAGTACTTTTACAGAAAATGGCATTATCTGAAAACCAAAAGCAGTAGCCGTGCTCATTACAGAGCTATCTGCCCATAGTTAACTGATCACTGCTTTAGTTCTTTCATCTTACTTACATAAAATACTACAGCTAATCTTCAGGCAGAAACTTATTCAGGTCTTGAAGAAAGGTACACTCCAGAAAGATATATACCAGTTCATGATCCATGAATCTGCCCTAAAACTTTCCCTTTCAAATGTTAGACTCAGAAAGCTAAAAACATATGTACCAATTGCTACTGCAGACCAATTCGTCGGCAAAGCAACGAGAAGACCTATCTTTTTCCATGTGTAATAAAAAATTATTTAATCTTCTATCAACAGATAAAAACAAAGAAATAAAAGAGCCGCTCTTATAGAACTTGTACCCTACTCCTAGAAGGGGAAAATATCACCAATCAAAGTCAAATAGAAACAGTATACAACATTTCCAGAAAGAAGCACAATCTAATTCCCCTAAAAACAAAATCAATCTTAAAATTACAACATTTCTTGAAGCAAACAGAATCCAACTCAGGTAGAAATGCCTCCAAGTATTGTTGTGTATTTTCTCACACATGCAGCAAAAGTCAGAATAGAGACAATATACAGCATTTATTGAAGCAAACACAATCTAATCCCATTAAAAAAACTTCTCCAAAATCCTCAAAAACCACCAAAAAAAAAAAAAAAAAACCGTTCTTCAGTCCATACAACAAATCAAAACTCATAGATCACCTGAACTTCCTCGATAGCAGAACGCAGTTCGGAAGAATCCTTAACGGCCTTGAGATGATTCACCATTCCCCAAACCACATGCAACCGATCAATGATCTTCTCCAATGGCTCTACAAGCTTGGGCCACGTCGGCTCCACAGTCTTCTCCAACTCAACCAACTCACTCTCCTGCCAAATTTCCAATCCAAAACCGCTAAAAACCATAAAAAAGAACCAAAGGCGAAGCCAGAAGAGAAAGATCGAATCACTCGTACCAGTTTCTGCAAGAGAGCACGGATTCCGGGTCGAACGTGATTGGGTTCAATGACATCGAAAGGCGGGAAGACGAAATCCTGCAGCAAAGTATTGATTTCTTCTTGGGAAGCCATTGAAGTGGAGAGAGAGCAGGAAGTGGAGAAGGTGGAAGTGGATTTTGTGTGGAGATTTCGGAGGCAGAAGGAGAAGGAAGAAGAGTAGAGGGGACAGGGATGGGATTTACGGAGATGTCTGGGAGAAAAAGAGCGATAGGTGCGTCGACTGACCGGGGGAAGATAGCGACAAACGGAAATGCACGTCGCCATGAGTGCCATAGCGTTGGATATAAGCAGGAAGAGAGCTCTCCGATGAGCTCGCCTTGGAAAATTCCGTCCCATTTTTGGCCTTGTTGTCTCTTTTCGCTTCCCTTTCTTTCTTATCCACACGAAAATCCGAATTGAGCATCGTGCGCAATCGGGCCCGCCCTTTTCGGGCCTAATGGATCGGATCGGGTCAATAAAAATCTACTCTTATAGGACTCAGAATTGATGATGATGAAGGTTTTGAAAAATGAAAGTGATATAATTGCCCCCCACTAATGTTTTGGATGACTATAACTCTCTGTAGACCCATCTTTATGAAGATTCAAATCATTTAGAATTGCAGCTTTTGCTGTCTTCAATTATGAAATGTATGGTAATACTTTTGATTATTTATTTTACTAAAGAAAATAGTGGCTAAGATTATTCAATGGATAAGAATTTTGAATAGTAACTCATCAAAGTCATAGCAACATTCTGATTAACTTGAATCTTCATAAATCTGAGCTCGTGTAGAGTATAGCCATCGAAAACATTAGTAAAGGACTACTTTATTAAAAATAGTTAAGAATTGATAAAGATATAGCAGTTCAAGTTCATGACTGCAAATGACAAGTCCTATGGTAGCCCAGATTTTCAAGGATTCATAACATTTACAATGTTTTGAAATTCTCACTAAATGAATGATACTAGCTGTTGTTTTGTTTAAGTTGTAAAATAGATGGAGAAAGGTTTCGTCACCATCCATTTTATAACTAATAGCATGAGTTGGTAGGAATAGGATTATGAGAATTTCGGAGCATGGCCCATCTAAGTCAAAAACTATATTGTAAAAAATAAAATTTTAAAAATCTATCTTCAAACTCTTGAGCCCCCCATCATATTATGTAAACAATTACTTACCAAGCATGTATGATTTACATGAAAATCACTTACTATGGCTAACCTTAGATTGAAGCAAACTAATCCTTTTTAATCTTGAGAAACCTTTTTTTTTTTTTTTTTCCTTTTCCTCTTTTTTTTTCTCTGATTTTTATGGGTTGGTCATGGGTGACTAAACAAGTAGGTGGACTTGATCTCAGGACTTTAACTTTCCTTTTTCTTTTTTTGTATGGTTGAAGAATTTGCATGGAAACCACTAACTTCCTCGTGCTCCTAAATTTATCCATTCCCTAATAGAATGGAAGACACTAAACTCGAACCTACAACACAATGTCCATGAGAGCTACTAGGCTTTATGGTTAGGACCTCTTGTCCTGAGATTAAGTAGTTAGCTAACCCAGTTAAGAGGGGTTTTCAAAACTCTATGAATATGCAAAAGAGAAATGCTATCCCCACTCGACCAAAGACATAACTTTTACCAAAAAGTTTATTTGTGGTCTTTTTGTTCAAATAACAATTAAGGTGGAGCAGGATCAAGAACAACCAACCCCTATCTTGGATGCCCCTTAGTCTATAGCAAAAAAGTAGTTATTCTCACACATAAATGTGACCTCCTACAAATTAAGGTACTTTAAGCCATATTTTTTTAATTCACAAAATGATCACATCATTTCTACTCTCATTTACAAGCTCAATGATTATATAATAGTAATTCAAAGGGTTTGGCAATCATGGACTAAGTTATTTTGTGTTAGGTAAGAGGACAAAGTTATTTGATAATATTGAAAAATCGATGGGAATAACAATAAATGGATCAAGTTATTTGATAACAGTGAAAAAGTCTAGCCTTAGGAAGCTTGAGCTATTTGTTCTTGAACTTAAGGCTGTAAATAGCAGGAAAAATATTTACTTTTCTAAATATGAGACCCAGAACTACGTAGATCACCAACCCTTATCTTGGATGCCCCTGTAAAGAAATGATCTTACACCAGAAACAACTGAACATCAATTAAGAGGAAAGACAACATTACTCAAACTTTCAATCTGATACTTTACTACAGATGATTGTCCTACTATGTGCTCTCTAAAAGAGCTTCAATGGCTTCTAGACTAACATAAAGAACTAACATGAAAGCAGGACTACACGTTAACAAAGAACTTCTGTCTACTTGAGAAGCTTGTGCCATGCCTATTTATAGTTTTTGAGTCTTCACTAACCCTTCACCAACCAACCCATCAAATTAGACTTTTAGCACACCTTCTACATAGATACTATAGAATAGGTCAAAGGAGTGGCTGCTGAAAGCTTCCTATGTTCACACAAAGGGCGGCTGCAGGAAGCTTCCTGCTTTAATCCTCGACACCTTTTGAACTGCAACTTGAGCTACAACCTTCAGATAGTGCGTGCCGTCGGGCCCGTGACCCTGCCGCCATGGGGCGTTACCCCCTTGGACCCCCACCGGAGCTACTGCCTAGACCCCGCTCCTCGGGGGCATTGACCCCAAACCCCATTATTTCTTCTTGTAACCATCGTAGTCTCTAATGACCTCATCAACAACTAAATTGATCATACCACTGTGGCACTTCTAATATATCTTATTGAGGTGGGCATTGTTATATACCAACAGCCCCTTAGTCTGTAGCAAAAAAGCAATTATTCTCACACATAAAATATGACCTCCTACAAAATAAGGTACTTTTAAGCCATATTTTTTTAATTTACAAAATGATCACATCAGTTCTACCCTCATTTACAAGCTCAATGATTATATAATAGTAATTCAAAAGGGTTTGGCAATCATGGACTAAGTTATTTTGTATTAGGTAAGAGGATAAAGTTATTTGATAATATTGAAAAATCTATGGGAATAACAATAAATGGACCAGGTTATTTGATAACAGTGAAAAAGTCTAGCCTTAAGAAGCTTGAGCTGTTAGTTCTTGAACTTCTGTCTATGTTTTAAAGCTGTACATAGCAGGAAAAATATTTACTTTTCTGGAATAACTTAATCCATGGATTGATATTCCCATATCAAACAGCCTCTAAGCTTTAGATTTGCTCCTGTAATCGGATGGTTGTGCACTTGGAATGAATTCCTTGAAAACTGATTTCTAGCATTAAATGTCTGATATCATGTTCTGGCTGGTGGAACCGAATACCCTTCTTATAATTACAATCATCTCAGAAGCTGAATCAAGCCGTCAAAAGATGGTGACGATCACGAATAGCGATCTTCCAATGAGTGCCAACAAAGCCAAGATTCATGATCCAACAGCCAATGACCCACGTTTAGAATGAGATGGGTCAGGATTGGATCCTGATTCTTACTACCAAACAGTGTGAAGTTGGCGCAGAACCACGATCCACACTCAGAATCTATCTTCTTTTCTTTCTTTTTTTTTGTTGAAAATTACAGCCTTACTTTATCTTGTGTTTCTTTAAGTTGAGAATCACAACCAAAAAAAATTACCGCGAAGAACCCAACTGGCGTGACATTTGGTACTTCGCCCAAGGCATTTCCAATGTGATAAACAGCTTCAAACTAACAAAAAAGGCAAGCTAGAGGCAAGTAAAGCACACTTGGAATAGGATTAAGAATCCGAGTGCACACTTGGATTTATCATTCGCCACGTTTTTATGGTTCCTGCGACGCCCTACCCACGTGGACGGTTGCAGCAACATCAAAGCAATGCTCTCACTAGACAGACAGATCAAGCAAAGCTAGAGAACAGAGGCTTGTGCTCCATTAAAAGGCAGAGTTATTACATGGCAGAGAATAAGTTATATACATTTCACTGAAGAAGAGTTAAAACAGAGTTTCTCATTGCTTTTGAAATTCAAGCTCTTGCCTTTTTTTAATACATGATGGCATACACGTTCTACGCAAAACATGATCTGATTCAACTCCGATATGATCTCTGGGTGGCGTACTTCTTCTGCCTGTTGCACACCAAAATCAATTCATTGCATAACAAACACACGTAAGATTAATTTCAGGAGGCGTTAGAAAACAAAGAATTGACAGTTGGTAGATAGCCAATTTAAGGCATAAATAACATGATTAATGAATTGGATTATCTAAAGAGGGCACCGGCCCCATTAGTACGTCTTTTCTTTGTTAAAAAAAAGAGAGCATGTACGTCTACTACTGTACTCTAAAGCAAAAAAATGAACGCATGAACTTAGAATAGAAAAAGTGGTGGTCATCTTTTCTTCGCAACTTCTCTCATTATGTGTAAAGAGCCAATGCAAGACAGCTGATCCAATTTCTGTTCACAAAGGGCAGAAGGCATCTATACTTCAGAAAATGTTGCTCCCAGACAACAACGTGTGGCATCTTTCTTGAAATATGCTTGATTATAGGCTTCAGTTACCATATTTTTCTGTAGCCGAATATTAGATTTAGGAGTGTACGTGAGTTATTCGTATCCAAAAGGTTATGCAAACAATTAGCCGTATCTCAGCAAAAAGGTAATATTATTTCATGTTCTTAAAAAAGATTGTGCTCATCCTAGGAATCTGAAAAGTTGTCCAAGGACATGCATATCTAGCCATTCTATTTTACATTTCCACTCTTTCAAGTGCCCGGAGAAGAGAACTAGCCAAACAATATAATTCAAAAATGCTATCCATACTTTGTTTGGAGACTGAGTTTGGAATCTACTTTAGATGATTTGACCAATTTATCTTCTGGGCCTCTCTTCGATTGGTTAAACAAAGAAGTTTATGACTGTTGGATGATTTTGGCAATACACCTTTGATTTTTTTTTAACGGTAGACGCATGCACTCACACACCCACAAAGATGCACACTCAAACTCTCTTGAGGAGTCCCAAACTCGCAACCTTCACAATTAAGATTCTCTCTCACCCACTGCATCACACTCACTCACCTGCAGTTTTGATTTTTTTAATCATATTATTCTTTGGCTTTACACCAAGTTGAATAATTTGGACTATGAGTCATAAAATTATCCATTATAGGCAGTTTCGTTCTAACATTATATAAGAGGCTCTAATCATTGGCTGTTTTTATTCTACTCGAAAAATGATATGAAAAATGCAAAAAAATAAATAATAAAAATGACAGCTTGGTGCACAAAGCTCCCACATGTGCAAGGTTCGGATAAGGGGCTGGCAACAAAGGGATAGTACACAGCCTTATCTTGTATTTTTGTTAGAGGCTGTTTATATACCTCGAATCCATGATCTCTAGGTCACACAACAACAACTCAATTGCGGTGCCAAAGCCACCCTTCTATATAGAAATGCACAAAAGTAACCTAATTTAATAATCAACTTTATAGACTTAATATTTAGATGATCTACTAATAATCAAAATACAAAAACAGGAAAAAACAAAGATAAGAGGAATGATAGATTGAAGGCTTGAGAGTAGAACTGCTGCACATTTGGCATGATGTGCCCACCTTTGCATGATCTGATCCGCTCATCTAATTGTTTCTTCATGAGTAATTAGTAAGTAAAAGATTTTGATAATTGAATGATTCTAATATTTCAAAATTATTGCTTTATAAGTTGAATTTAGACTATTATTTATACAATTTTTTTAATTGTTAACTTTTTTGTGATACAAATATACTCTTTAGAGGGTCAAATATTTCAATCCAAACTCTGTTTAAGCTACTAATTATTATGTCTGAGATGAATGTGTGAGATCATCCAGGGTGTATTTTCATTATGCTAAATATTGGGCACTTCCTTTTAGGGCTTTCGCCCTAGAATTCCTATAGGTATAAAGCCTCATGAAATATTACTATACCGGTGACGTTAAGGCTAACCAACAACAAGAACGATGGTAAAGATAGACAGACTTATCAAAGCTGCTAGAACCATTTCATCTCCTTGTATATTTGATGCCATTGATTACACATGCAACCCAAATAGTCATATTTACATTGACATTGACACTAATTGGCGTCTTTCTCATTCTTCTCTTTTCCACAAGGGTTTGTTCATGAATGCACTTTTTTTTCATTTTTATTTAGTTAGTATTATTTTTTATCTCCTTTTGTGACAGTACTATGAGGTATGTGAGTGTGCAGGGCAAGCATGAGGATCACGAGTTCGTTGGCTTGACATAGTCCTTTTGTCCATGTGTGTAGGAAAGGACATTTAGAGGGCAACCTAATGTATGAAGTTTTTGCATATGCAATGTTTGAGAAAGGGCAGGCTATAAAAGGTTAATAGTACATAATCTTGTATTTTTGCAAGAAGCTATTTTCATGTCTTGAACACGTGACTTCTAGATTACACGACAACAACTCAATCATCATGCTAAGGCCTAATTAGGAACTGCACGTCAATATAGTGGCCTCAATGCAGTGACTAGAAATGCCCTCTCCTTTCCACAGAGGACTTCTATGCATCCAACTAGCATTTTAGTGATGCCTATCAATAAGAAGTCTATATTTCTTCATTGTAACAAATGCCTTCCTATGATGATTTTTGGGCCAGGTAGCTGAGTCTGATCAATGGTCTAAGTCAATGCTACGTCTTTGGGATGATTTTAGCACTCCTTTAGATAAGTTTACCTTGTAAGCAGGGGTGTTAGAGTTTCGGTTCCAGTTCTATTCCACCCATAAATGAAATTGTACCATAAAATTTTTAGTAAGATTGGAACTGGACCATTCTAGAATTTGGTTCTAGTTTAAAGTATCAAAAATAGATTGTTCAATTTTGATTTGCTTTACCTGTCTACAACGTTTCTCTAAGCTAAATGAAAGTAGTCATTGAAACAATTACTGCCATGAAAATGTAGGATGCTCTTGTGAACTCATTCAAAGTGCCACATACCAAAGAAAACATATCCTTATTTATGACAATTATTCAAGAACCTATATACCTCTTGGGCATATTCACTTAATATATTCTCTCTTCTTCTTTTTTGTCAAAGCTATGTAAGATCAAATATCATTCATGTGCAATGACTAACCAGTCCAAAGGTAGAAAATTTAAATTTATAAAACTTAGTTCTTTAATTATATATGGACCTAGAAACTCATACCTTGACATTATCAGCAAAGACAAGTTGTTACATTTCCCCATGATAATCATCAGTCAATCAAGAAAATATATACAAACTAAGGTGGTAGCATCATCCAACTAACCAACCAATTCCAACAATTAAACTAGTGTTGTGGGATAAGACTAAAAAAGAATGATCAAATTATGAAGTGAGACATAAAAAGACCAAAGTAAAGAGTTTTGAGCTATGAAGAACCTTTAATTCTATGAACTATGAAGGCAACAACCTAGTTTTGCATACTTTCTCACCTTAAGCCAACACGCATGAGAGCTATAAGTGAAGGCATAGTTTGTCGTATAGAAATTGAATTGAAAATGATCCTTAATTAGTCTAAAGTTAAATTATGATCAATAAGGGTGTTATAGTCTAATGATTCAGTTTTTTATTCTGATTTGATTTTTCTCAAATGAAATTGGAACTGGACCAAATTGAATTCGATTCTATTGGCAAAGAATTAGAACCTAACCATGGCTCCTAATTGAAGGACCAAAACCTAGTTTTTCAATATGCTTCTCTTTGTTTCTTCAATTCTCATTGAAACCTTTAATTGTCATCTTGTCTACGTAGTAATAGTGTTGCTTGAGATGAGATGAGAAGGGTCATATCACAGTCACCTTTCTTCACCAAGTCATCCATTTCCCCATTAGCAGATCTAGGAATTTTACTATATGAAATAATTTTAGATGAAAGGGATCCTTGAATTTCGTCCGCAATTTGTCCGGATCTCCTCATCTCTATGTTAGTGGTGCTTGAGATGAGAGACAATTTGTCCAAATCTCATTGGGGGTGCTGCCCCCAAATCCCATTATTTCTTCTCGTAACCATCATAGTCTCTAATGACCTTATCAACAACTAAGTTGGTCATACCATTGTGATACTTCTAGTGGTATCTTATTGAGGTGAGCATTGTCATGTACCAACAGCCCCTTAGTCTATAACAAAAAAGCAGTTCTTCTTACACATAAAATATGACCTCCTACAAAATAAGGTACTTTTAAGCCATATTTTTTTAATTTACAAAATGATCACATCAGTTCTACCCTCATTTACAAGCTCAATGATTATATAATAGTAATTCAAAAGGGTTTGGCAATCATGGACTAAGTTATTTTGTATTAGGTAAGAGGATAAAGTTATTTGATAATATTGAAAAATCTATGGGAATAACAATAAATGGACAAAGTTATTTGATAACAGTGAAAAAGTCTAGCCTTAAGAAGCTTGAGCTATTTGTTCTTGAACTTCAGTCTATGTTTTAAAGCTGTACATAGCAGGAAAAATATTTACTTTTCTGGAATAACTTAATGCATGGATTGATATTCCCATATCAAACAGTCTCTAAGCCTTAGATTTGCTCCTGTAATCGGATGGTTGTGCACTTGGAATGAATTCCTTGAAAACTGATTTCTAGCATTAAATGTCTGATATCATGTTCTGGCTGGTGGAACCGAATACCCTTCTTATAATTACAATCATCTCAGAAGCTGAATCGACCCAAGATTCATGATCCAACAGCCAATGACCCACGCTTAGAATGAGATGGGTCAAGATTGGGTCCTGATTCCTACTACCGAACAATTTGAAGTTGGCGCAGGACCACGATCCACACTCAGAATAACCCAGTAAGACGATCTAACAGTCAAGTTACATCCATAGTCCAATACAATAGCTTTTACTGTTTCTGAGTCAAGCTAGCAATCGGAAGACAAGGAGGAGAATCTAAATTGCTCTAATGTTTCTCTAGAAATGATAAATCCAAGTACACTGAAATGGCTTAGATAAACAAAGCACCAAAGCATCCTAGAGCAATGGCAAGGAGTCTTTTATCTGGAAAACCAGGATTCTACATTGTGCATGGCATGTCACTAGAAGGGCAGCCCTAGTGCACGAAACTCCTGCCTGTGCGGTGTTTAAGAAAGAGGCAGACCACAAGGGCCTATAGTACGCAGCCTTATCTTGTATTTTTATAAGAAGCTGTTTTCATGCCTTGAACCCGTGACCTCAAGGTCACATGATGACAATTTTTACCATTGCACCAAAGCTCCTCTTCTTGCATGGGCATGTCTCTAACTCTTAAAAAAAAATGACTTAGATAGACTAATACCAAACTTTATGCCCATTAGATAATCTATCTTTTTTCTTCTTTTTTTTTGTTGAAAATTACAGCCTTACTTTATCTTGTGTTTCTTTAAGTTGAGAATCACAACAACAACAAAAAATACCACGAAGAACCCAACTGGCATGACATTTGGTTCTTCGCCCAAGGCATTTCCAATGTGATAAACAGCTTCAAACTAACAAAAAGGCAAGCTAGAGGCAAGTAAAGCACACTTGGAATAGGATTAAGAATCCGAGTGCACACTTGGATTTATCATTCGCCACGTTTTTATGGTGCCTGCAACGCCCTACCCACGTGGACATGTTGCAGCAACATCAAAGCAATGCTCTCACCAGACAGACAGATCAAGCAAAGCTAGAGAACAGAGGCTTGTGCTCCATTAAAAGGCAGAGTTATTACATGGCAGAGAATAAGTTATATACATTTCACTGAAGAAGAGTTAAAACAGAGTTTCTCATTGCTTTTGAAATTCAAGCTCTTGCCCTTTTTTAATAAATGATGGCATACACGTTCTACGCAAAACATGATCTGATTCAACTCCGATATGATCTTTGGGTGGCGTACTTCTTCTGCCTGTTGCACACCAAAATCAATTCATTGCATAACAAACACACGTAAGATTAATTTCACAAGGAGGCGTTAGAAAATAAAGAAGTGACAGACGTTGGAATCTGCTTGAGTAAACACATGAAAACTAATATGATTGGCCACGGCGAATTACTTCTATGATTCATGCACATCATACTGCGGAAGGATGTTATGGCTATTGGGACTGTCAACTTGCAGAAAATAAGATGAACAAACTGCAGAAATGGATCCAATGACCGGATGAATGTGACCATAATCTTATTATCAGTGTATATGCTGCCCATTGAAAGCGTGGGCCATTAATTATTTTCTGTTGCAGGTAACTGATCATACAGCTATGTTATTCCATCTTTGCAATCCCTGGATTGAGCTTCATGACTTTCCAAGCTGGCCAAAATGAGCTCTCAATGAGAATTCTTTCCAATCACGGTCAAATACAGCCCGTGGCTACACACTACAAAAAAGGCAGCCCCAGTGCATGAAGCTCCCGCCAATGCGGGGTCCAGGGAAGAGGCGGACCACAAGGGCCTATAGTAGGCAGCCTTACTTTGCATTTTTGTAAGAGGCTGTTTCTACGCCATAAACCCTTGACCTCAAGGTCACATGACGACAACTTTTACCGTCGCGCCAAGGCTCCCCTTCCCCGTGGCTACACATTGTCAAGATCATAAATCATTGTTATATAATGACTTGTACTAGTCGTAGTAGAGCTAGAACCCCCTTAGACCATCAATGCTATTATTTGTTCAAAGTCAATAGCAATTGAAAGACACTTTCTTGGGCTCGTAGGTCAATCAAGAGTTCCTCAATACCACAATCTTCAGCTACAACTTTCAGTCTCAGACTCTCAGCAATCCTCCTCTCCTATTCCTTTCAAACCAACAAGGAAACATCAAAAAGGAAACACAAAAACAGAAATCGTTGGAAAGAAAGGTGATTTAGACACTTTTGCCCACCAAAAAAGAAAAAGAGATTAGTCATTTTCTAATAAAGAAGCTATTCACTTGCCTGGCAAAAAAGAACGATGGATGCCTCGTGAAAACGTAAAAATGATTAAAACTCTTAGGGTTATTCTGGAACCCTTATAAGAATGAATGTGGACAATCACACTCAATCCTTGGGATCTATCTCCCAGGTCCAACAAGGAACTAATCCTAATGATCATATTTTGAGAAGTGAGTAGCCCACCACTCAAAAAAAGAAAACCTTCAAGTAATCTTGGCTCAGGGGACATGTTGTGAGAGACCTCATGCATAACCTGACAGTTATAAAAATTCAAGGTACTGAAGATCCAGATCTGTGGTGCCTACTTCTAAAGGCCATTGATTATTCTAAAGAGAGTCAAGTTTGATTTCTGAAAAGATAAGTGGTACACGGGTTTTACTACAGCAAGAAAGTATCTTGTTCACGGGCAGTTATGTAGTTGAGAACACAAGGAAGCCACAAACCTTTTCATACAAAATCCTTCTTCAGTCCTTGTACTTCATTGTCGCCTTCTCAAAACCAATGGTGGGGAATTGCTTTGCATACTCCTCAACATCATGGCAAAGCTTTGCAATCTCAGATTGGATAGGTGCAATTGTCTGAATTGTAGCCAAGAAGTCCTTCAACTTTGTGCCTGATTTAAAGAAAACCACAGCAGTCATCCTTCAAATATTAGTACATTCCGCATAAAGTATATAAAACATAGACATGTAAGAGACATATGCATAATTGCAAAAATAGAATTGACAAGAAAGAACCTTTGGTTTCTGCCTTGACCTTCAAGGCTAGTGCAACAGCAGAATCAAAAAAGTCTGCTACTTTTGCAAAGTCATCCTCAACAAAACCCCTAGATGTGAGGGCTGGGGTTCCTGAATCACAAAAAAGGAGCTAATCAGCCATACTCAGTTAAGAAAGGCTTGGATATATGCAAGACAACAAAGGAGAGGCCTCTACCCATCCGGATGCCACCGGGAACCATAGCAGAAACATCTCCAGGAACGGTGTTTTTGTTGGCCGCAATATGAACCAATTCCATCACCTTTTCAACTCTAGAGCCATCAATTCCCTGAAAAAGAAAATAGCAAGAATCAACATGGTTATTCTTTCAGTTTGCAGTTTTTTAGGTTTCATCCCAGAAGTGGAACCATGCACATCCAATATTTTGTCAAAAGCATTGAGATGTTTCTTCATAAAGAACCTATAGCTGATGAATTCGTTCAGATTCATCATAAACTAAATTGTGAAGTTCAGATCATCAGTCAAAGTCAAAACTTTCCCATAGAAAAAATGACAAGTTAATCTTCAATTCTTCATTATTATCGAAAAAGCAAGGGCTTGAGCATATATCAAAGAAGGTCACCTCAATTCACAACAACTGGGTCGTGGATTCATGTCTGCTGATCATGCAGAAGATAAAAACAGTCCATCCCCAGATAAACACAAAAGCAACTGATCATAGCATGTTGGTCTAGAATATATTTCTTTTCAAAAAGTTATCATATGAAATGAACCATTTATGATTCCTTCCACATTGTGCTATAGCTAAAGCTGGAACGAAGCATTTCAATTAAGATCTCAGGAAGATGAAGAAAAATATACAAGTTTACCTTGGGTTTCAGATTCACCAAGACAAGATGGTTTTCTGTCCCACCAGAAACAAGCTCATAACCTTTCTCTAGCAGCCGCTGCAATATCAGTCAATTCCTAAGTTATAAGTACCCAACCCAAAATCAGGTGGATTGCTATTTCTGGGAAAGTTTTACAAAGTATCAGTTGCAAAATAAGAAGCAAAAATTATTTTTTGAACCGAAAATCTTTGTCAGTGAAGTAGCATGTCTTCTGTACCTGGGCAAATCTTGCACAGTTATTGAGAACTTGTTCCTGATATGCTTTGTACTCTGGAGTGGTAGCCTGCAGTCATATAATTAAAGGTGATAAATAGAGACATTTTGAAATTAAAAATGGAAAAAGAGTTTAACCTACTACTCATCACTTACACAATCAAGTAAAACAGAGGCTTTTTTTCTCAAAATTTCTTTACTTTGAAAGAGCTGGTCATGTATTCTAACTGAAAAGTGTCCGGAGTTTCACAATGTTTACTGTATCTTTAACTAAGAAGAAACCAGTTGCTATGAGCCTTATTTCTAAAGGCAGATACAGACCAGAAAGTGCTGTTTATAACAGGAGTTTTACTCAGCCAGTGCAAGTAAATTGCAAATAATGCTGATGGATTCTGTAAGACAGAAAACAGGGTGCAGATGAAAATGCGATCACACCAAAAGGACTTAGAAGACTGTGAGCTGACTCAGGGAGTTTTAGATAGTAGCTGTAACAGCTGAATGCAGAAATCCAGAATTTTTCGTGGGTGTTAACAATCATTCCGTACACATGTTTTTCTTCTTCCTCTGGACAAATTAAGTTTCTATATGCCTCTGCATTTAAGTTATTTCTCATAAGATTCTCATATCTCTGATTGACCAAGAGAGTAATGCTCAGTAGTAGAGAAGACACACTCAGAAATGAGTATCTATGACGCATTTATTTTGAAGCAGCTCAAAGAGTAACTACTTGGCTGTTTGCAAGACATGGAAAATAAGAAAGCCAATTCACCACTTCCTGTATTAAAACAAGTCCTGCTGCAAAATATTTTGGTTTAGACTTGCCAGTTAAGCAGCAGATGCAGTTCTCAGTGTATAGCTATCATTTACAACTTCTCATAGCACCAAAGCAAGGACACAAAGACAAAGAAGTAAGAACAATAACAAATAATGGAACAACATATTATCCCTCCATAAATATATGCTTCAAAAGGTTCACTTATGCCTTTTGGTTTACCAAACCTGTTTGAGTGCCACTGCTAAACCTGCAATTGTGTGATTGTGTGGACCTCCTTGAAGCCCAGGGAAGACAGCTTGATTGATTTTGTCTTCATAATCATACATGACCTTCAGATTGCAATGTCAAACGTTATTATTTTGTTGGACAGATCAAACAATAAAACCTCAACTCACAATTGAAACAATAACAACCATGATTGAAGAGTGATGGCATCATGTAACAAACACAACAGAGCAACACCCAGGTTAAAATGGTAACTACCTCGTGAATTTTTTCCGTATTCTCACCTCTTGACCTTGCTTGTTAATCTCTTTCAACCCCTTTCTGAAAAAGATCATGGCTCCACGTGGCCCACGAAGTGACTTGTGGGTAGTTGTGGTTACCACATCTGCATACTCAAAAGGAGATGGGATAACCCCAGCTGCAACCAGCCCACTAATGTGTGCCATATCTGCCAAGAGAATTGCTTTCTGCTTGTCACAGACCTGTTACATTCATGGAATTATAGCCCCAGAGCCTTTAGAAGTGGTGAAAAAAATTAAAATTAAAATTCAAAGTATATGATTATGTTGCCTGGAACAGCCTTTGCGACCTTGCGGATACGTGCATAATCATACAATCGTGCATAAGCACTTGCCCCAGCGACTATTAGTTTTGGCCGGAAGAGTGTGGCACTTTTCTCCAGCTGTAACATAAAATGATTAAATTTTTGTATAAGTGCTAATCATTAAATAGGAAACTACATCAACAAAAACAACTACCATTAATACCTTTCTCTCAAAAAGAGTAAAAAACAACAAGTAAGAAGAGTATGATCTATATGAATATTCTTAAATACTTGACTGAACCAACAATCTCTGAAAGAATTCAGATGTAGAATAGTTGAAAGCAATCTAAGAAATGGCAAATCAAGTTCACCTATTCTTGAATAACTTGTCTCTAAATTTGCTGCTGAGGATAAGACAGGTCACATTTTTAAAGAACTTGCTAGCTGCATATGATATCAGGAAATACAAAACTATCCTGGATCATGTTTAAGCAGGTAGAGATTTTGCTTTCTCGATGGTGCATGCCTTAGTGACTGTTTCCTATGTAAAAGCTGCAGTTAGTGGAGCCATACTGTGGTGGACAAGCATTCAAGGCACAACAATGAGTATACAACAGTCTTGACCCACTCTTAGATATAAACTTCTGTTAGCACTTCAGCAGTCCGACAAAGGCTAAATGTCCAATCACTGTCCTAGACATATACTTACACATTTTCATATGAGATGAAAACGCATTTTCACTGTTTTTGAAGCCATTTAACACCATCCCCATTTTTCTCTTTTTTCTTTTTCATGATTTCTTGCACATGTCTAAATGTGACATGGATGGGATAATGGAAGAAAAGGAACACGAAAGGAAAAGAAAAGGAGATGTTAAAACACACACCCGCGCCCAGATATGCACAACCACACATGCGCGGAGAGAGAGAGAGAGAGAGAGAGAGTAAACTTTCAGATGGAAGATAATCCACCTTGTTTCGTGGAGCTATCTCGCCTTTCCATGGAGAGAGTCAAAACAAGGTTGACAAAAGGGATAACTTTGGAGAGTAGGGGAGATTTAAGGTGATTTCAGGAAGCACTTGAACTGATAATGCCATTGGAAGGGGCAGCTGCAGTTTGTAATGTGCTCAGAACAAATGTATTAAAATGCACACAAGGACTAATAATCCACTTAAGAGAGAGAGAGCAAACTTTCAGATGGAAGATAATCCACCTTGTTTCGTGGAGCTATCTCGCCTTTCCATGGAGAGAGTCAAAACAAGGTTGACAAAAGGGATAACTTTGGAGAGTAGGGGAGATTTAAGGTGATTTCAGGAAGCACTTGAACTGATAATGCCATTGGAAGGGGCAGCTGCAGTTTGTAATGTGCTCAGAACAAATGTCTTAAAATGCACACAAGGACTAATACTCCACTTAACCTTGAATCTTTGATTCACATACTGGAAGTATGGGCACTTCCACTTTTTGGTCGCAGCTACAAGCTGCTTTCCATCTACTTCACAAGCCACTACTACATTAAAGATGTGGGGAACTGCAAGGTCAGTTGGCCTGGATGGTTTAGTGATTGTGATCAATGTGCAAAAACTGTTTCACGGATGCAAGCTTTCAGAGGATCAAACAGTTCTTATGGTGATAGTGCCAAGAATTATTGGCAAGGATTATTCTGGGTATGTCAATGTGATCTAGCAAGTTACCAAGGCCAGGAGTTCAATAATACTGTTGAAGAGTTTGGCATTTTACAGCAGCAGATAGCTTGTCTCTACTACACTTGTGACTTGTAGCAAGATCTCTAATTACACTTTCAGGAAGGGAATTTAGACTATATAGTCTGGAAGAAAATGCTCTCATCTCTACAGTGACCATGGCAACCACCTACTCTTATACATGTGGACGTGTTAGTAAATATGTGTAGATACAGATGCTGTGCAGTCTGGTACAAAATGGATCTCATCTGCACAATAGACATGGGCATGCCTCATTCCTTCCTCTCTTTAACTACCTAGCTACCCTTCTATCTCATGCATATACTTATTTACATACATATAAATACATATACTACACGTATATACATACATATATATCTAATATAGACAACACATAAACACACATGGCACACAAACATGGAAACTAAGCAGATAAAGCTTTCTCAAATAGTATGCATTCATGTGTCTGGCATTACATTAGAAATTGAAGTAAGATCTCTGGTGGTATATCACAGAAAGGTCCAGGTACTTTATTTGGGAATGCAGAACTTTGTCTCAGTGGTTACTGTTAAAGTAGAGCCAAGAGAGATAGATAGAGAGAAACCCTTAGAATGGGTGAATGTGTGTTGGTGATTTTGCACCTCACACTTACCACATATATATACTAAACAAGGATAGTTACATGCTCCTAACTGTACAATGTGGAACTAAAAATAAAACAAAACTAAGACTAAGGCTAAGTAAAGCTATACAATACTATGCTATATTCAACACTCCCCCTCAAGCTGGAGCATATAAGTCATATGCACCAAGCTTGTTACAAATGAATTTAATTCGAGGTCCTCAGAGAGATTTTGTGAAGATGTCTGCTAGTTGATCATTTGAATTGACGAAGCTAGTAGCAATACATCCCGACAAGATCTTTTCTCTAATAAAATGACAATCCACTTCTATGTGTTTGGTCCTTTCATGGTAAACTGGATTAGATGCAATATGTAAGGCTGCTTGATTATCACATATGAGCTTCATACTTCCATCCTCTCTGAATTTCATCTCCTGGAGTAGTTGTTTTAGCCAAATAAGTTCACATGTTGCCATAGCCATGGCTCGATACTCAGCTTCCGCACTTGATCTGGCAACTACATTTTGTTTTTTGCTTTTGCAAGAGACTAAGTTACCTCCAACAAAAACACAATATCCGGAGGTAGAACGCCTGTCTGAAGGAGAACCAGCCTAGTCAGCATCTGTGTACCCAACAATTTGAGCGTGGCCTTTATCTTCATATAACACACCTTGACCTGGTGCTCCTTTAATATATCGAAGAATGCGAACCACAGCATCCTAATGACTATCACACGGTGATTGTAGGAATTGACTGACTACACTGACAGTAAAAGAGATATCTGGTCGAGTAATGGTGAGATAATTCAGTTTACCCACAAGTCGCCAATATCTTCCAGAGTCCGCTAAAGGCTCCCCCTGTCCTGGTTCAAGCTTAACATTCGGGTCCATAGGTGTGTCTACGGGCTTACAATCTAACATACTAGTCTCTTCCAAGATGTCTAAAGCATATTTTCTTTGTGAAATGGTAATACATGTACTAGACTGAGCTACCTCAATTCCCAGAAAATACTTCAATTTTCCCAAGTCTTTAGTCTGAAAGTGATGGAAGAGATGTTGTTTAAGTCTTTGAATGCCATCCTGATCACTGCCTGTGATGACAATGTCATCCACATAGACCACTAGATAGATACACTGACACGAAGAGTTGTGTTGATAGAAAACAGAATGATCTGCTTCACTCTGAAGCATTCCAAATTCCTAAATAACATAGCTAAATCTTCCAAACCATGCTCGAGGAGATTGTTTTAAGCCATATAGAGAATGGAGCAATTTGCACACTAAACCATACTCCCCCTGAGCAACAAAGCCAGGCGGTTGCTCCATATAAACTTCCTCTACTAAATCACCATGAAGGAAAGCATTTTTAATATCCAATTGGTAAAGAGGCCAATGCAGCATGGCAGCCATGGAGAGGAATAATCGAACAGAGGCAACCTTCGCAACTGGGGAAAAGGTGTCACCATAGTCAAGACCATAAATCTGAGTATAGCCCTTAGCAATGAGGCGGGCTTTAAGTCGATCAACTTGTCCATCAGGACCCATCTTAACAGTATATATCCAACGGCAACCCACTATCGTTTTACCAGGTGGCAAAGGAACCAAGTCCCAAGTTTCATTTGCGTGCAAAGCATTCATTTCATTAACCATGGCCTGTCTCCACCCAGGATGTGAAAGAGCCTCAATGGTTCTTTTGGGAGCAGAAATTGAGGACAAGGAGGAAATAAATGCATAATAAGGTGAAGATAATTGATGGTAACTCAAAAAATTATAGATAGGATGAGGATTACGAGTAGATAGATCACCTTTTCGAAGAGCAATAGGCAAGCTATCAACCGAATGCGGGGCTGAAGTAGGTGAAGCCGGTAGGACAGGGAGATTGTCATCAGGGACTTCAGTGGAACCTGCAACAGCTTCAAGAGGAGGCCGACGATGATAAACTTGAAGAGGACGAGAGACATCATCCGCAGGTGTGGAAATATAGAGAAGAGGTAAAATTTCAGAAATGGACAGTGGCTCAACAGTGGATGAGAAGAATGATGATTGCTCAAAGAAAGTTACATCTGCTGAGAGAAGATATCGATTAGTGGCAGGAGAATAACAACGATACCCCTTTTGAAGCCTGGAATATCCCAAAAAGATGCATTTTGTGGCCTTAGCAAAAAGCTTATCTTGCACAGGTGCAAGGTTGTGTACAAAACAAGTACATCCAAAAACACAAGGAGGAAGAAGATAAAGAGGTTGTGTGGGGAAGAGACTGGAATAGGGAATTTGATCATGCAACACAGAAGAAGGCATATGATTAATTAAGTAGCAAGTAGTGAGAACAGCATCCCCTCAAAAACGAAAAGGAACATGAGTGTGAAGAAGTAAAGTGCGGGCTGTCTCTATGAGATGACGATTTTTGCATTCAACGACTCCATTCTGTTGAGGAGTATGGGCACATGATGACTAGTGAAGAATTCCTTGTTGAGACAAAAAAGAAGAAAAAGGTGCAGAAAAATATTCTCGTGCATTGTCACTATGTAAAACACGGATAGCAACATTAAATTGAGTTTGAATTTCAGCACAAAATTGCTTAAAAATTGAGAATAATTCAGATCGATTCTTCATAAGGAATAACCACGTACATCGAGAATAATCGTAAATAAAGGTTACAAAGTACTGAAAACCCAAACTAGAAATAGTACTAGGACCCCAAACATCAGTGTGGACAAGTTCAAAGGGGGACATAGCCCGATTATTGAGATCTTTGGAAACGAAACACGAGTATATTTTCCAAGCTGACAAGACACACTCAAGAGACGACAAAGTAGAAAAATGAGGGACCATCTTTTGAAGTTTGGAGAGACTAGGATGGCCCAAACGATTGTGAATAAGAGCAGGAGAATCAGTGGAGATGCAAGCGGCAGGAGCTGCAAGTGATGTGAGACGGTAAAGACCTTGAGACTCACGCCCTGTACCAATCGTCTTCCCCGTACCCCGGTCCTGCAAGATTACAGTTTTATCATAAAAAGTGAAAAAGCAATTAACAGTGCAAGTCATTTTACTTATGGAAATAAGATTAAATGGGCACTCAGGTACATAAAGTACAGAGGTGAGAGGAAGAGTAGGAAGGGGATGAGTCAAACCAATTCCTTTAGCTACAGTTTTGGAACCATTGGCTAGAGTGACAGTAGGTAAAGTAGAAGGACAAATAAGAGAGAAGAAAAGGTGTTTGTTACCAGATATGTGATCAGAAGCTCCAGAGTCTAGAATCCACGGGCCAATAGAAGAAGAATAAGTAAAGCAAACACTGGGATTACCAATCTGAGCGACGGAAGCAACAGAAGATGACTTGGCTGCCTGATACTGGAGGTACGCATCATAGTCACTACCTGTCAGGGTAATATTTTGAGATGTGGAGCCCTTAGATGAGTCAGGTAACTGGATGTCAGATGATTGGACGATGTTAACAGTGCGAGGAGGTCGCTCGTGTAATTGGTAACACCGATCCCGAGTGTGTCCAATCTTATTACAATATGTGCACTGAGGACACTGTCCTCGGTTACAACCACCACCACCACCACCTTTAGTGCTTGCCTGAGAAGCCAAAACTGAGGAAACTGAAGGGCCATCAAAAGTAACTGCCTGAGTAGAGGAGATACACAACAAGCGGGCAAATACTTCATCCAATGAAGGCACCGAAGGGCTAGCCAGAATTTGATCTCTGACGGATTCAAGGTCAGGGCGGAGCCCAATGAGAGTCAACACCATGAAAAACTTATCAGTCTATGTTTGTTGGGCTTCCACACCATCAGTAGGAGGCATTAGAGACAAGAACTCCTCCTTAAGGGACGCAATCTTTCCTATGTAAGTCGAAAGATTCATGTCCTGTTGTCTAACATGAACAATGTCAGAAACAACTTTGTAAAAACATTGAATATCATTTGTGTATAAGCCCTTGGCCTGGGTCCAAAATTTGAAACATGTTTTATAGGCACGAAGATGATGTAAAACTTTGGGATCCACGGATTGTCTTAATAGGCTGCATAATTGTACATCAATCTTTTTCCTTTGCACTTTGTCTGCAACAGAAATATCTTCCTCTTTCTTGACCAAATGGTCTTCATAACCTTGACCCATAAACCATAATTCCACAAAGGCAAACCAAGACAGATAATTTGCACTGCCAACTAATTTCTCCGACGTAATAACAGGAGATCCATAAATTACAGAAGTGAAAATACCATTTTTAGAATCCATGATTACTTATCTGGGTGGTCTGCGGAGAAGATCGGCAGCAACAACAATCTGGTGGCAGTAGCGGCAATCTTGGAATGTTAGAGATGACAGAGGGGTGACCGGTAAAAAAGCACGGTCGCCAAAGGAATTGCCGGAATGGATACATGGCCAAACCAAAAAAAAAAGGAGGAAAAGAAAAGGAGAAGGTAGATAATTAGGGTTTCTCTTATGGCTCTGATACCATGTTACATTAGAGCCAAGAGAGAGAGATAGAGAGAAACCCTTAGAATGGGTGAATGTGTGTTGGTCATTTTGCACCTCACACTTACCACATATATATACACTAAACAAGGATAGTTACATGCTCCTAACTGTACAATGTGGGACTAAAAATAAAACAAAACTAAGACGAAGGCTAAGTAAAGCTATACAATACTATGCTATATTCAACAGTTACTTCAAAATTGTTTGCGTTACATTTTCTGCCAATGACAGTTGAATATTGGAATTGTTGTGACATTTGAAAGCTTGTTTTTCTATGCATCCTTCATTACTTTGCATTCATTGTAATTTCTCACAGTACTTTACAATCTTACTTAATTCATCTCCTTATGACTCTTTTTTGTGTATGTAGATTCTACGAACCCTAGAAGTAAATAAGCTTATGTTTGTAAAGCAGCAGCAAAAACAGTGAAAATTACAAATGTGGATCAAAGAAATAACTAGGTGGGGAGAACTGAAACAGATACCTGATCATAGTCTATGTATCCGGTGCTCTCATTCAATCTATATGGCATTGTCTCAAAAAATATAGACACGGCAGATATCTTTTTGGTATCAGTCTGCACATCAGAAAAGATACAATAAAGTGTAGCAAATGACAATGTATGAAGAAAACAAAATTCCAAGTGATCATTTCTAATGCTTAGATATTAAACTTCGCAGTTTCATAATCCTAACATACTCTTATCACCTGCATTATTTTCTCTGCAAATAGAACTCCAAAGATGCCAGCAGTGCCAATGAGCAGTGAAACTGTTTCATAGTAAGTATCATATGATGCATATGTCTCCTCATGTTAGTGACCTGTAGCACCCTCATAACTCATGGAAGGGTATTCACGTTTTCTTCTGTCATTGACACTACAGATGCAGTGAAGCAGTTCCCAGGGACCATGGCATTATAAAAATGTTTCTTGTTGGGTACCACCATACAATGTACATCTTGACAAATCATTTTAAGAAATAGAGAAAGTTTCTAGGGTTAACCATGTCTTCGGTTGGTATTGAATTTAATCTGGACCAGATACTTGTTTATGCTTAAATCATGAGGAGGCTATGACTCATTTGCTTCATGATTTATGATAATAGGCTACGGAAAACATTTGCCATGAGATAATAATGCCTGAAGGGTAATCAAGTAGTAACAATAACAATAACTTCCAATAGCAAATATCAGCCACACAGCTTGCTGTTGATCAAGTTGGACAATGAATATCCTCTATGTATGAGTATTTTTGCCACTAGGATATAAAATCGAGTAGTAAATACAAGTAAACAGGTTCAGCTGTACTAGATGGCCTGATATAACAATATGTTCACCTGCTACCACAAAGGGGAATGAATTTGACAAGTGAAATTAAATCCCATAATTGTACATACCTGATAGCCATGTGAAAGATGTCCACCATGAGGAAGATCGAGAGCCATGATTCTCTCATGAGGTTTCAACAGTGCAGTGTAGGCTTGGAAATTGGCGGGAGACCCTGACAGTGGCTGCACATTCACTGCAAGATGTATGGAATAGTGAAACTCTAAATTATAACCTGTTGGACCAGGAAGAATTGAGACTTGATAATAAGCAGTTTTCAGAAGGAACTAGAGTTCTTTTATTGATGAAGTGGAGGAATTACAAGTAACCTTACAAATCAATCAAACAAAACACAAACTACTGGAATTAGTGGGAAGTAGGAACCTCAGTTCTTCCTCTGTACTCCCCACTCCCTTTGACTTCCTTTTCTTCTCCTCCCTCATCACCCCCTCTTCACTTCCTTTTATCTTTTCTTTTTCCTTCCATTCCCGCCACCTTCTGTAACAGACTGGATATCTGTATATCCTAACTTTGTAACAGACTGGATATCTGTAATATCCTAACTGACTTCATTAACTGACTACATCACTTGATTGTTAACTGACTACATCTCAACTAATTATATTCTAACCAACTACTGCCCTGGATCATCTTCTGGAGAAATCTGTAGATCTTCTGCTAACAGATGTATTTTTGTTTCCTTGCAATTATATCTTCTTTCTGGAATACGTGTGGTGTATGGGAGGTCTAACATTACCCCCCCCAAGTAGTTTCACCTTGTCCTCAAGGTGAAAGGAGGGAAATTGAGAGTCCAAAACCTCATATAGTTCCCATGTGCTATCACACTCAGGTAGGTTTTTCCATTTCACCAAAACTTCGGTGCACCCATTTGGCAATGACTTGATGTTTTGGATGGAGTCAGGATACAGGACAAGTTCCATCTCCTCAGTGAGTCCAGGAGGTAGGGGTTGAGATTGGGCTGAATTGGACAGGGCAGCCTTCAGTTGGGAGACGTGGAAAACAGGGTGGATCCGGGTGGTGCAGGGTAAATCAAGGCGGTAGGCAACTGTGCCAATGCGCTGCAAAATAGTGTAGGGACCGTAAAACCGGGGGCTAAGTTTTTCATTAGGTCGCTTGGCCAATTTCTTGAACTTAAAAGGCTAGAGTTTCAGAAAAACTCTGTCACCTACCTGGAACTGGATGTCCCTGCGGCCTTTATCTGCTTGGGATTTCATTCTGGCCTGGGCTTTTAAGAGATTACTCTTAAGCTCTTGTAAAATTGTATTCCTGTCGTGAAGTTGCCTGATGACTTCCTCCACTACTGACCCTTCATCCGAAAGCCGTAACACAGTAGGGGGATCATGCCCATAAAGTGCTTTAAAAGGGGTCATGCCAGCAGCACCTTAAAATGTAGTATTATACCAGAATTCGGCCCAAGGAATCCACTTAGGCCAAAGCTTAGGATGGTGGGAGGTGAAGTAGCGCAAATAGGTTTCGAGACAGCGGTTGACAACTTCCGTTTGGCCATCCGTTTGAGGATGGTAAGCAGTACTCATCTTTAACCCAGTCCCTGTCATTTTGAAGAGTTTAGCCCAAAATTGGCTAATAAAGAGACGGTCCCTGTCGGATACAATGGAGCACAGGTAACTGTGTAACCGCACTATGTCTTTGATAAAGAGAGCAGCCACCTCGTGAGCAGAAAACGGATGGCCCAATGGAAGGAAATGGCAATACTTGGAAAGACGGTCTACTACCACCAGAATAGTATCAAGCCCCTTAGATTTGGGTAAGCCGCCAATAAAATCCATAGAAATGTCATCCCAAACTTGTTCGGGAATGGGTAAAGGCTGAAGAAGACCTCCAGGTTTAAGTGCTCAGTATTTATTCTGCTGGCATACCTCACAAGAAGCCACAAATTTCTGCACATCCTTTCGCATTCCCTTCCAAAAGACAACATTAGAAAGCCTTTTGAATGTCCTAAAGGTCCCTGAATGTCCACCTGCTGGAGTGGAGTGAAATTCCCTGAGTAGGGTGGGAATTCAAACAGAAGTTCTGGGGATAGCGAGTCTGTCATAGAAGAGCAAGTGGCCATGACGAAGAGAGAATCCTTTGTGATGGTTCAGGCCAGCCAATAAGTCCTGGAGGATGGGGCTTAAAGTCCCATCTAGTCTAATCTCATCTGGCAGAGCTTGTAAGTCTGAATGCTGGACTACTGAAAGAGAAATGAAAGGAGAAGTGTGCATCAGGTCTGATGCATCCTCAGGGGCAAAGGTGTTGCGTGCATTATTGAAGCCTTTGTTATCTATTCTGGAGAGGGCATCAGCTGCCCGATTATGCTTGCCTGGTTTGTAGTGAATGTCAAAGTTGAAACCCAGTAATTTGATGAGCCACTTTTACTGCTCACTGCTAAGGACGTTCCGGTTCAGGAGGAATTGGAGGCTCCTTTGATCCGTTAATATAGTGAACTTCTGGCCTAACAAGTAATGACGCCACTTCTGAACAGCGAGGACAACCGCCATAAGTTCCCTTTCGTATACCGATTTGGACTGAGCACGGGGAGAGAGTGATTGGCTGAAGAAGGCAATTGGCCTTCCCTCTTGCATGAGAACTACTCCAATGCCTTTACCTGAAGCATCAGTCTCCAGAATGAATGGCTTGGTAAAGTTGGGAATAGCTAGTACTGGCACCATCATCATGGCATGCTTTAAGTTGTTGAAGGCTTGTTGTGCTTCCATTGACCAATGGAAGCTATCTTTCTTAAGAAGACTGGTAAGGGGTGCAGCAATAATGCCATAGTGCTGTACAAATTTGCGGTAGTACCCGGTGAGGCCCAAAAAACCCCTTAATGTTGTAATATCCTGTGGGGTAGGCCAGTTGAGCATACAGTCTATCTTTGAGTTATCAGCAGCGACTCCATCTGCTGAGATTATATGGCCCAAATATTCCAATTGAGATTGGCCAAAGCAGCACTTCTTTTTGTTAACAACTAAGTTACTAGAGGCCAATAATTGCAATACCATTTTCAGATGCTCTAAATGTAGGTGAATATCAGGGCTGTAAACAAGTATGTCATAAAAAAAAAACCAGCACGAACTTACGGAGATAGTGGCTGAAGATGTCGTTCATAAGAGCCTGAAAAGTGGAGGGTGCATTGGTCAATTCGAAAGGCATGACCAAAAACTCGTAGTGGCCCTCATGCGTCCTAAACGCCGTCTTGGGAACATCCTCTTTCTTGATGCGAATTTGATAGTAGCCGGATTGAAGATCCAGTTTAGAGAAAACAGTAGCTCCACCTAGTTCATCCAATAGTTCATCAATCGTTGGGATGGGAAATTTGTCTGGGACAGTGATCTTGTTAAGGGCGCAGTAATCAACGCAAAAATGCCAACCTCCATCTTTCTTCTTAACTAAGAGTACTAGGCTGGAATAGGGACTAGTGCTTGCCCGAATGATGCCCGCCTCCCACAATTGTTTGATGATCCGCTCAATCTCGTTCTTTTGGCAGTGTGGATAACGGTATGACCTGATATTAGGGGGTGTAGTATGGTCTGGGACCCTGATGGCATGATCTTGTGGTCGGCTAACAGGCAATTTCAACGGCTGATCAAAGAGATGGGCGTATTGGTCCAGTAGAAGTTTTAGACAGGGTTGGTCCAAAGGTTGGGGTTGCGTGTCCCTCTCTAGCTGAAGGCCTTGGTACTCAACCATGTAGCTTGCACCTGAGTAGGGGATGGCACGTTGCAATGCTTTGAAGGATAAGAGTGACCTGGACAGGGATGGGTTGCCCTTAAGAGTAACCCTCTGGCCCTGCACGACTAGCTCCATGGTGAGCTCGAGGTAGTTGGCAGAAATGTTGCCAAGAGTACGCAACTAGGCCATGCCAAGAACCAGGTCTGTTCTGCTCAATTCGAAGGGATGGAAATGGTGTTTGATTACCAACCCGGGAAGACGCAGGACTAGATTCCGGCATACCCCAGAACCACGGATGCAAAATCCGTCTCCAACTTGTACTCCGAACGACCTGGTGTTGGTGATCGGAAGGTGCAGGTCATCAACCAATCTCCGGGATACAAAATTATGACCACCACTTCCTTGTGTTCCAAAACCCCCTGTATTTTCATCACGTTGGCAACCGACATCCCGATTAGAGCTTGCATAGAGAGCTCGAGTCGGGTCGTTTCCTCCTCGCACTGGCCTTCATCGTCGCGGTTCTGGGTTTCCAGATCTTCCCTGTCGTCACCATCCTCGCCTAGAAGAAGGACCTACAACTGGTGATTCTTACATCGATGTCCCGGAGAAAACTTTTTGTCGCATCTAAAGCAAAGCCCTATAGCCCATTTCTGCTAGAGCTCTTTCTCCGTAAGTCGCCAGAAAGTGTCACGCCAGGCCGGTGAAGGTTCTCCCGTGCAGGATGACCATTCTCCCCAAAACCCTAGCTCCTTCGTCGTCTCCGGGGAGAGGGCGTACGTTTGCGTGGGAAAATTACGAAGATGCCCCTGTGGGCTAGTTTCAACGGCAGGGCCCTTTTGGGAAGGCCCATGACTCCACGATGTTCGAGGCCCAGGCCCCCCGTTGTTCCCTTGGGCTCGGACCCGTTCAAGGGCTTCATTTTTTTCCTTGATCTTCTGGGCCAGGTCCATAAGCCCGGCTAGCGAAGCGGGCCGGAACATTTTCACCTCAACCCTTAACTCCTCCCTTAGCCCATTTAGAAAAGCCCCCCTCAGCAGGTCGTCAGGCAGATCCACCAGGGGGCCCGACATGAGCTCAAAATCCTTGCGGTAGTCGGCGATGGAGACGACCTGCCGGAATGACAACAAGTTCTCGTAGTCGTCATCCGACTGCGATGGCCGGAACCTTTGGAGAAGGGCAATCCGAAAAATCTGCCAAGAATGGACCGGTGATCAGGCGTCGGTCCAGAGAAACCAGTGGAGGGCTTCTCCCTCCAAACACACAGAAGCCACCGTCACCTTCTCCCCTTCCGGGAGTCGGTTTAACTGGAAATACCTTTCAGCTCTACAAAGCCAGCCATGAGGGTCGTTGCCGTTGAAGATCGGGAGGTCCAAGAGTCTGGGTTCGAGCCTAGGGTTGTCCGGAATCACCGGCAGGACCTGGTTATCTCCACCCGATGACTCCCCTGTCTCCGGTGCTTGTCGTCCTCTATCCTCAGCTTGATTCAAGGGCGTTTCTTTCCCATCCTGCTTCTGTCTCATCCAAGCCCGGATCTCCATCAGGTATTCTCTTATAGCTATGACGTTGGTTTGCAACCTTCCTAGGTCTTCTTTCATGCTGCCCAATTCCGATCTCATGTTCTCTAAATCTTTTTCCATGTTCTGTACTTTTTCTGATTTGGTTCTTACCATGTCCCAAGAATGAAACCATGCTCTGATACCATTGTTGGACCAGGAAGAATTGAGACTTGATAATAAGCAATTTTCAGAAGGAACAAGAGTTCTTTTATTGATGAAGTGGAGGAATTACAAGTAACCTTACAAATCAAACAAACAAAATACAAACTACTGGAATTAGTGGGAAGTAGGAACCTCAGTTCTTCCTCTGTACTCCCCACTCCCTTTGACTTCCTTTTCTTCTCCTCCCACATCACCCCCTCTTTACTTCCTTTTATCTTTTCTTTTTCCTTCCATTCCCGCCACCTTCTGTAATGCATCGGATATCTGTATATCCTAACTTTGTAATAGACTGGATATCTGTAATATCCTAACTGACTTCATTAACTGACTACATCACTTGATTGTTAACTGACTACATCTCAACTAATTATATTCTAACCAACTACTGCCCTGGATCACTTCTGGAGAAATCTGTAGATCTTCTGCTAACAGATGCATTTTTGTTTTCTTGCAATTATATCTTCTTTCTGGAATACGTGTGGTGTATGGGAGGTCTAACATAACCCTTCAAGTAATTGTTAAAACTTTCATGTTAAATGGAAGAAGCGTTTAGCATTTTTAGCAGTGTGTATAGTGAAAGATAATATAAGATCAAACCAAGTAATGTGATCGCCTCTTATTGCAACTAGAAACTACCTTATCATGTTAGAGATAAAGTATCTGGAGAATGAAGAGGCTTCAAACCGTTCACATCACCATCACCAACTTAGTGAATTTAGTACCATTATACTCAGATATGATTGCTTAATTTGATCTCATAATCTTGTCAGAACAAATAACACCGGACAGCAAAAGAGATGAAATGCTGCCTAGCATCAAATGGGCTCACTTCCACATTCACCAGCACATAATATAAATATATTTTTTCCTAAGAAGAAATGAATGTAGATGGACCTAGAGAGACCAATGAAGTCAGTACAAATGTAGATACGATGCAGCTGGTCCACAAAGGTGAATGCACATGGTTAAAGAGAGTTGTCACTTAAGGCATAATGTTCACACACTTGGCTTATGCCAGTGCAACAGAAACAAGGAAAAAGTTGACTATTGCCAAATTACGTGATCTGTTGAAAAAAAAAAAAAAAAGATCAATGGGCAAATTACCTCCCCATTTTGAAGGATCTAAATGGAATGCCTCCAATGCACGTTTCTGGCACAAAGACTCAGCCATGTCAATGTACCTATATCAAAGCAAGCACCAGATTTATATGTGTCAAACCCAGAGAAAAACGGCAGCCACTAACTGATAGTGGATAACATAGACCAAGAATCCAAAAAAGAAACAATAAAGTAAGTTCATACTCATTTCCTCCATAGTATCTTGCACCAGGATAGCCTTCACTGTATTTGTTGGTCATGATAGACCCTACAGCTTGCATCACTGACACTGAAGTAAAATTTTCTGAAGGAATGAGTTCAAGTCCCTTTGAAACACCAAATAGACACCCAATAAGTGAAGTTAAAGGCAGTAAAGCCAAATTCAAAACTGATACCTAATAAATAACGCATACATATAAATATCCATAACATGGAACAATCAATTTTAAGATTGCTGAAATCAAATCAAAGCTCAAATGAATGAAATACTTCACGGACAACGGGAGCACCATTACAATGATTTACTCCCAAGAATTTACTCGAGGAAGCTATTCATATAAAAATACAATTCCAATATCAATTAAGATTGCTGAAATTCAATCAAAAGCTAAAATGAACGAAGCGATTAACGGATAACAGATTTACAATAGTCATTCAACTTGGGCTCTTAAATAGAGAGACAACAGATTCTAAATCCGTGCAGTTTACAGAAACATCAAATCCACAAAAGATCCAAAACATCAGTGTTTAAACATCAAGAATACCAAATCAAGAAAATACCTTCCATTGCCTCGCCTTTTCATGCTCGATGATGTCGGCAATCTCTGGATCGACCACTTCAAGTGGAGCATTCAGCTGCTTCGCCCACTGAAATCGGATTCAACAGCAACATGAAAATATTAAATCAAGCAAATCGACCACACAGTAAGAAGATGAGCATCAAAATCCTAAAAATCACAGATCTTTGATTCTGCTTCCGAATATGAGCAAACAATGACGAGATTTTAAGAGGAAAACATGAATTTCCTTACCAAAACGCGAGGCTCCTTCTCGTAGACAACTTCATTCGGCAAAGACGACTGGAAAGAAGAAAAATAAATCAGAAAAAGGAAAGCTTTTGGAGATTTGTTTCGGTTATAAGATGTGAATGTTTGAAGGAGAAGATAGTGCGAAGAAGAAAACCATGTAATAGAGAGAATTTCCATTGAAGAGAGGTCGAATTGGTCTCTTGACAGAAGAAGAGAGCCTCCGGAGCGCCATTGCCATTGCCATCTTCTTCCTCCCTCTCTCTCTCTCTCTCTCTCTCTCTCTCTCTACACTACGGCTTGGTTTTCGGTTGTTGCTGGTCTTTTTTTTCCGGGTGGGTTGGTGGGAAAATTAGAAAAAAGAAAATAAAATAAGTGAAAATTGAAAATGATAAATGGAGGTGGTTTAAGCAGTAGCTCGATTTGATAACGGCACTCGTTTTATGGAAGCTGCTATCCTCGTACCCTTTGGTAGTAGTGCCACGCCCTCTTTTGGACTTTTATAGTAATAACAAATGTGTTATCAACATTTTTAATAATCAAACCGTTGACCTTAAGCATTTTGTAAAAGGTCGCTCATATCATAAAAAATCACATATTTTAAATGATCTGAATATTAATTTTTTTAATATTTTTGTGCCATTAATTTTTACCACTGATTTTAGAACTAAAAAAGGGAATGTCATTATTTGATTAGATCTCATCTATTGCAAAATAAAAAACATGAACGGTTTAGATTTTTATTTTAGGAAAAGGGAAAATGACTAGGAGACGCTATAGCGTAGCGTCATCCCTTGGGCCGCGGCGTCCTTCGTTACGAAGGTGGAAACGGATGCGGATGCAGCTTTTATGGATTTTAGATTTGAGTGATCTTAACCGTTCATTTTGTTGGCTGCTCTCTTTAGACAATATCTATAAGTTCATGCCTGTGTGAGGCATTTAGATTAACGGTGAGGCATTTCAACGGGCATGATTTAGAAATAAAAAAAGTATATTGCTCAAATCATCCAACGGTTATTAATTTTATTATCTAGCCAATTTAAAGCATGTCAAACATGATGAATAGATCAGATTATCCAATTTCGTAGACTGTTTTGGCAATTGCATGAATTGATATTTACACCCGCCCTTAAGGTAAAAATCAATCCTTCACTTTTACAGTTTTACAGCCCACCTAATTGGAATAAGGTCTCGACCAACGATGATGAATTTTAGAGTTTTACAATTAGTTGTTAAGAGAAGGGTTGAGTTGGAGTGTCATTATCATAACGGCTAGGTAAGGTATTGTTCCTCCCAAGATTCTGGCTTGCAGGGCGGGGTTGGTGAGGCCGATGGCCAGTTTATTCATAAACCTGACTTCCATCAAAATACCGAAAATGCCATTCTGTTGACAGCCAATCTAAGCAGTCCATTTGGTGGGTCCATCTTAGATTCTCCCATTTACTGCATCATTCCTTGCATACAACAAAATAGTTGGATGATGTCAAAATCACCCGTATCCTTCACGAGGGTGACTTCTGACTTGTAAATTGTAATGAATTGCGTGTGAAAATCACTCAAATTTAGAACTCGATCCGAACCGTTGCTCATTTCAATTGCTTGCCATTTGGAAGCCTTTGTTCGGAAGATTGCCATTCGGCTGCGCTTACTGTCGAAGTTAGCGGGTACCTTCATGGGTGGCGTGGGGGGGGGTGGCTAGTGTAGCTTAGAGATCGGCTTGATTAGATGATCCTAACCATCCGAACAGTACGTTTTCCCACTTAAGTGGCTAAGATCAGTTGATCAGATTGGTCTCAAAGATATTGAGAATATTATTATAAAAAAAAGGAAAACGGAATTCTGGTTTTTGCTATTTTGTGTGAGAGAACCAGAGAGGAGAGCGTTTGGTCTATCCAAATCCCCAGATTTGGAAGGATTTGAACATTTAAGGTAGGAAATGGGCTTTGAAGCTGACAATACCACAGACTTAGTCAGTCATGACCCACCAAGTCAGAAGTGTGTGAGGTTCAAAGGATTTATAGGACACAACCTTACTTTGCATTTTATAAGAAGTTATTTCTATGCTTTGAACGCATGACCTTTAGGTCACACAATAACAACTCAACCATTGTACCAAGGCATGAATCAAGGATTGTAAGAAGCGATTGTATGATAAGTTGCTGCATGGCACCCCACTTATCATGAAGGGTCCGGACTTATGGATATTCTAGCCATTCTGATCTTATTTTGGAATATCCATAAAAATGATGCCAATTGGTCCACATTAATTAAACAACCAAAAGCACATATTTTACTAAGGTATTAGTGGTGCTTGAGCTGGGTTGAGATGAATTGATATCTCCATGGCTCAACGTTAGTGGCACTTGAGATGAAAATCATCTAACCCAGCTCATCATTAGCAGAGCTTGAGATGAGACTAGAAATCCCAATGTCAACCCATGGATTGCATATCACTTCATCTCAAGCATTTTTGTTGAACGGGGAGACTAATCCTTTCGTAAAAGAGAGACGTTTCTTCTCATCCTTAAATTTAGCCTCACCCTTGTATTTTTCTTGAGATGGAAAAGAGAGACTGGCAATATCTTCCAACCCATCTCCATCCATCTAGACTGAACTTCAGGGTTTAATATGAACCATAGGATAAGAATGAGATTTTTACCAAAGTTTTGGGTTTAAAAAGTATTTTTCTCTAACTCTGTGCTAAAGAAGTTGGTAAATATATTGCTAGTATTTTCTCTTCTTCTTTTTTTTCCTTTTTTCCTTTTTATAATTTCAAATGGAAAAAGATATTCTCACCCCTATTTTCATGTTATTCATGCCTCCTTTGGGATTTTGGGCATTTGCATTTTTTAAACATTCTTTTTTGTACTTTTTCACAATTGTAAAGTTAATGATTACGAATGGTAAATACCCAAAAAAATTAACAGGGGGCAAGAGTAATACGAAAACAAGAGATTCAAAATCCCATTGTATTTTTATAATAAAAAAATATTGGACTTTTTCTTAACTTTTTAAGAAAGAGAGCCTTGGCATAACAATTGAGTTGTACGTAAAGAAACGGCAAGTTAACAAAGAACTTCTATGTCCTTTGAGAGACTCGTGGCATGCCTATTTATAGCTTTTGAATTTCTACCAACGAACCCATCGAATTGGACTTTTAGTACACTTTCCACACGACTATTGTAGAATGGGTCAAAAGAGTGGCTACTAGAAGCTTCATATGTTTACACAAAGGGTGGCTACAGAAAGTTTTCTGCTTTCATACTCGACAACTTTTGAACTGTAACTCAAGCTACAACCTTCAAATAGTGTGTACCGTCGAACTAGTGACCTTGCCGCCATAGGGCGTTGCCCCTTGGACCCCCACTGGGGCTAACCCCCCGGACCCCGCTCCTCAAGGTCGCTGCCCCCGAATCCCTATTATTTCTTCTCATAGCCATTGTGGTCTCTAATAACCTCATCAGCAATTAAGTTGGTCATGCTATTGTGACACTTCTAGTGGTATCTTATTGAAGTGGGCATTGTCATATACCAACATTGTAACGTGTAATTTGGAGTGCCCGAGCTTGAAGTGTGAAAATAGCCTCTTACAAAATACAGAATAAATCTGCGTAGAAGGTCCATGACCAGCAACTTGTTAGGGCACCTGAGAAGTATCATTAGTCTTCTCCATGAGGTTAAAGACCAATTTAGACGGGTTTAAAATTGAATCCTTAAAAATTTGGTAAAAGCAACAACCTTTCTTGTGTTCTCTACAATAACTTCTCATATTTCATTCTTTATCTCTTATGAAAATCAATTTTGTCCTATTTAAAGGAAAACAAGATAGGCAGCCCCGGTGTACGAAGCTCACACCTATGCAGGGTCCAGGGAAGGGACGGACCACAAGAGCTTAAAGTATACAGCCTTACCTTACATTTTGCAAGTGGCTGTTTCCACGCCATGAGCCCGTGACCTCAAGGTCACATGACAACAACTTTTACCGTTGCGCCAAGGCTCCCCTTCTAAAGGAAAACAAGATGGAAAAAATAAAAATAAAAATAAAAATAAAGAAAACCAATAGTCCAACAAGTAGTAAAAGCATAAATGAACCAACAAGATCTAATAGTTAAAGTGGCATCTTTATTTGGTTGCCTCCAACATCTTAGTTTTAAAGTTAAGAATTGGAAGAATGCAAAGTTTGCAATATCTCCATTATATATATGTGTGTGTGTGTTAAAATAATATCTACGAATTGTTATTGTGATAATTAATAAAATATGGAACGAACATTTCCAAGTGCATAGTAGCATCTTCATGTAACTAAAATAAGAACTTTTTCAAAGTAAGTTAAATTATGAGCATATTTCACTAAGAATGTATGAGATATGACAAATTAAAATGAGGTTCACATTCTAGAATAATCTAAAGGGCAGCCCGGTCCACGAAGCTCCCACATATGCGGGGTCTGAGGAAGGGGCGGACGACAAGGGTCTATAGTATGCAGCCTTACCTTGCGTTTTTGCAAGAGGCTGGTTCTGCACCTTGAACCCGTGACCTCAAGGTCATACGACAACAACTTTACCGTTGAACCAAGCTTCCCTTCTAGAATAATCTAAATGATGCAAATGATAGGCCGTGCAATTGACAGGCCATGGACCAAACTTTAAGAGTTGGAAATTTTTTAAGGCTTTGGTTCTATTTTTAGATAGATGGTTAGGAAACAAAAAAAGGATAGTTGCAAAATAATAATAATAATAATAATAATAATAATAATAATAATAATAATAAAGAAAAAAAATCGATGGCTAACATTTTTTAACCAGAGTTCACACACTTTGGAGAACTATATATGACATACTTGTAACATATCTTACCAGATGAAAAGTATGCTCATTCAAAGGAGGGGTCACTACTTGTAGTTCTACTTGCTCATAGTTTCTATAGTATGCTTTTGATATTTTGCAGTCATATTGTTCAATCTATGAAGGGGAGACTTCGCGCAACGGTAAAAGTTGTCGTCTTGTGCCCTTGTGGTCACGGGTTTAAGGCGTGGAATCAGCCTCTTACAAAAATATAAGGTAAGGCTGCCTACTTTAGGCCATTGTGGCCCGCCCCTTCCCCGGACCCCACATAGGCGGGAGCTTTATGCACCAGGGCTGCCCCTTTTTATTGTTCAATCTATCCTTTGGAAGGCAAAAGATAAAAAAGAAGCATCATTTGAAATGATTATCATAAGCTAATAATAATAAAAGGGCAGCCCGGTGCACAAAGCTCCCTTTTCTGCATCTGCAGGGTCTTGGAAAGAGCAGACCATAAAGAGTGTATAGTATGCAGCCTTATCTTTTTTGCAAGATGTTGTTTTCATACTATGAACCTCTGACATCTAGGTCACACGACAACAACTCTACCCTTATGTCAAGGCTCCCCTTCTCGTAAACTAATAATGATAAAGGCAAAAATATGAGAAATGTATGTAGTAACATGTGGAGAACTCTATTGGGCCCAGTGTTACAAAAGGGCAGTCCTAGTGCACAAAGCTCCCGAGAATGCACGGTCTAGGGAAGGGGTGTACCACAAGGGTCAATACTATGCAGCCTTACCTTGCATTTTGCAAGAGGCTATTTTCACACCTTGAACCCGTGACCTCAAGGTCAAACGACAACAACTCTACTGTTGTGCCAAGGATCCCCTTCAGCCCACTGTTACACTAAACTAGAAATAGGAAAATCCTCAAAGGGCCAGTAAAACATGATGGCATGAAGATGCGTGTTCCACTTGTTTGTAGAGTCTGCAAACACTTAGTAGGCAGTGGTTGGCTACCAAGAAGCTGCGACTTCTCTGATCAAACAGTGATAATTCCACAATACACCACCAGGGTAGTGTATAAACCGCTGCCATTCCCCTCTGCTTCAAATGTGTTTATGGTGCTGGTTCTTTTTGGTGTTTTGATGACACCGTGAGCGACGGCCTCATGCAAATTGAAAATAACAGCACCAAGTCTATAAAGATGAAAGTATAATGAGAGGTAAGATCATCAAAAACCCATTCATTTGGATAGTGAATTCACCCTACAAATTCAATGAAAGATGTATAGGAGAATATCAATGTGCAGAAGATCACACCAACATGCACATAATTGAACAGCATGATCTTTGCAGAATAAAAAAATAAATGAATAAAGAAGATTCAGAAGGCATGATGCCCACCTTCAACTGAGAACTGTGCCTGCATCAGAAACTCAATCTAACCGCTTCAATATCTTTCTAGTCTCATGCTTTTTTCGATATGTACAGTCGAAGAATCAAGAGGTTGCAATTACTCTTATGGACTAAGAAGCACTGGATTCATGGTTCCTCAAAACCAGCTTGCTGAACTGATCCATCTTTGACAGGGGAGCAGATATGTAAGTTTCCCTGTAAATTTCATGAGAAATGACTACTAAGTTAGCAAAGGATGAAGCAGGTTTCTATGTTAAACACATAATCAGACATAAAGGGCAGCCCCGGTGCACGAAGCTCCCGCTTATGCAGGGTCCGGGGAAGGGGCAGATTACAAGGGCCTATAGTAGGCTGATTCCACGCCTTGAACCCGTGACCTCAAGGTCACATGACGACAACTTTTACCGTTGCGCCAAGGCTCCCCTTCTAAACACATAATCAGACATAATGAATGAAAATGAGCTCCAAGGGAGACAAGGACATAGTCAAGTGACACGTACACTAGGATGTCTTTTCAAATACGGAAATAACCTCCACCTCCCTGAAATCCACCAGCAAGAACTGTTCTTCTTAAGAATGGCTTTCTATTGAGAGACCAGCTCCTTCTCAATGCTCTCTGCCTTCTCCAAGCAGAGATGCGTGTATAGATAGTTGAGAAAGTGAAACAAAACAGTGTAAATAGCAGGACTGCAGCACATAGGAACATGACATTACGGAATCCATTTTTCCAGGTAGGATCCTTTAGTCCTGTCCATGGAACACCGCCAACATTCATTCCAAATACTGTGGACCAAAAAATAGATCAGTGGTGTGCCTTTGGGTATCGTATCAAAAATTGAGTCAAGTACTTTGGGGAATTGAAAGAAAGTTTACCTCCAGTGATGATAGATAATGGTAGAAAGGTGATCGAAAGGACTGATAGATAGTAAAGCTTCCTATTTATTTGCTCGGACTGCCAACTGTAGAGACTTGCCTGGATTGCTGTGACCCTATTGGCTAAAAATCCAACATTTTCTTTTAGCCTTCTAAGCCGGCCAATGAGCTCCTCAAGGGAGAGAACATCTTCACTTGTAAACCAACATTTTGTTGCACATTTTTCTTTGACACGTGGGAAAACTTGTTCCCCATTAGTGATTACCTGAATCGTATACTGGGTATCAGTTAAATATGAATTCAAACAGCCAAAGCACACATATCAGCAAAGTTGAGGGATCTGCCAAAATTTGAAGCATCTCAAGCAGCACCAGTGAACAAGGACAAGTGTCAGACACTTATTGTAAATAAATTTGAGATTTGGGAATTATGGCAACTCAAATTGTTCATATGAACAGAGAGAGAGAGAGAGAGCTTAGAATATGCCTTTGTTCCCTTCAAATTTGATAATCGTATAATATGTGTGGATATCTGCTCTAGTCCAACTTCTATATCTAGAGGTTTCCCAAGCAAATTCTACTTCCACACCCACTTATCTACTGCTAAAAACATGACTACCTATTTCATCCAAACCAGAAAGTAACTCATGAAACTTTGCCTAATAAAAATATTTTAGAAAAGTAAAGAAAATCACAAATTTGCTGGACACAATGGCAGGGAAGTCCAACTTCTTGGTCAGACGATGGCCTAGTCTTATCAACATCCATGGATCATGAGGGTGCAGAATTGTTGAGTCTGCTCAAATAGTTGAGCAATGGTTGCTGTTACTGATTATTAATGACTGCCCTAAGTAAATGGAGGGAAAAAGTAAAATATACAACAGAAACCTGACATTTCAACAATGTATAAAGCAGGGAGTTAGGTGGCAGATGAAATGAATCAAGAACCTGGTCTTTTGACAATCTTTTCTTTAAAAATTTCTACAGTCTTGATTAAGCTGACACCAAGCACATCAAACAGTGAAGCTTCATTCTTTGGTTCATGAAATGAAATGGTTACCTTTAATTAATAGGAAATCAGGTGGAAAGGATAAAATCCAAGTTAATCTATCCAAATCACAACATTCTTTAGGCATTCCAGTAATGTGACAAAATCACCCACAACCAATTAAAATGAAAGACTAGTTGTTGCAGAAATTAATTGCTGATGGGGCAGCTTCCACTTGTAAAATTTTTCATAAGAACAAAGGAAGAGAGACCAAATAGGAGTCGAATCAGTGAAAGCAGCACGCAACCATTGTAAATACTTCTCAGCAGCAGCTACTAAAGACATAATTCAAGACTCAACAAGATTCACAAAGAACCATACCACCTGAAGAAGAATTATGTGGATGCTTTTGAAGACTTTCACAGCTGCATCTTAATTGCCTCCTATTATTATGGGGAAAAAAATGGTTCTGCAAGAATGGCAGAGACCTGAAACCTCATGTGATCGTAAATTCTTGATTTTTGGACGAGCTGATTTCCAATTATTATTTTTTGAAGAGATCTTTTATCTGAAACTGAAATTAGCATAGTGACTTAATTCACGAGTTTGTAACTGTAACTACTGTTTCCAGCCTTCTATTTGCCTTGGGTTAAAGAGGGCGTGCAATTGTCAAAAGAACAACAAAAGAGCATTGAAATGTATCAATGCAGGACTTGCCAACATTTGCAAGTGGCCCTACAATGTCAAGAGTCAAAAAGATGCAGCAAGAACCCTGCCTATTGGATGCCTAACAGTTTGCATATCTTTTCAAGATTTCCAGAGCCAAGTTTCATATCATCTAAGAGTTGCTAGCTTCAAATGAAATCCACTTTTCTGTGCCTGGGGTGTTTAGAGAAAAGAAAAAAGTAACATCTTTTGAGGAGGTATTTTCCTTCTTTTACTTTCCTGGAAAGTGACTGGATTCAGATCCACAAACTTTTGGTTTAGGAGTTTTAGCCATCACTTTTATTCGGTAATAGGAAGGGGTTTATTTTATATCTAAATAAGGATTATCAGAAGCTTAAAAGGACTTTTATCTTGTGCTTCTTGTTATCCATATAGGGACGGGGTTTTCCAGCACCAAGTACTCATTTTGCTAAGTATTTCTCTCCAGATTAAAGCTGCTTTCATTTGTATCTTCTTTTCATTGCATTTCTTATGGAATTCTGAACCTTCAGATGGATCCAATCTGATTCACAGACTAGTTCTTTTGTTGCTTGCAGAATCCTGAATATTTCCTATCAAGAGATTGTGCTATTTGGTTCTTCATAATGCTCTGAACCTCTCCTTTGGATCCATACTACATGGTCGTAGTCCTTAGCAACATGTCTTTTAGAATCAGCTCCATTTGTTTCAAATTTCAGATTTAATGTGCTGTGTGGATTCTAGATGCTGAACATCTGTGACAGCCAAAATCATGGAATATGTGGATTTATGAATTCCTTTGAGAGATTCTCAATCATATACTAGAATAAGAATTTCATCAAAACTAATTAACTAATTAACTATAACATTATTCACAGTTTAGTCACTGTAATTTGAATACTAATCACTTGCACCAATCTCAGACTTCTCATATGTTATTTTGTATTATGGATTAGAAATTTTCTGACACATTTCTAATCTTAGCCAGAGAACTCTCTATCTTCCATAGAACAAAATCTCTAAGTGATAAAGAAAGTACCTGTAGCAAGCGCTGCAAATTCAGATGCATTTTGGGGAATCTTCTATCATCCATCATCTGTTTCTTCAATGCAAAACTACCTGAAGATTTCAAGAAAGCCAGATATTTAGTGGACATGATGATGTTGTTGATGTATGACAGTGAAATATAGAGTTTATGGGCAACAATTCGTGAAAACTTTCATACACATCCAATAGTAATTACTAAGATTCATGTCATGGATGTTCAACAATGAAAATAGTAACTGTGAAGAAGAACCACATAGAATGTCAAAACAGTGAGTTCTGTGATCATAGACCATTTTCTCAAGCAATGACTTCATGGCATGTTTTTGAAGAAAGTTCCTGATGTCGTAACAGTGATATGGGGTGCTAATAAAAAGTTCGGAGGTTTTTATTGGAATTGGAAACCTTGAGAAAGCAGCTCATACTTGTAAGCAATGTGGAAAGACTAACGAAAAGGTTTATATTGGTGTTGAAAACCTCAAGAAAGTGGGTTGTGCTTGGAACCAAGCTGACTTCAATATTTTCTAGGTTTGATTCCATCAAGATCTGAAAAATATCTCTTGAGGTTAGCTATTTCCAGAGGAAACAGCTTGCATTCACGAAGCTAAATGATGAGTTATCACAATATACTTGAATAAATACAGATTGCTGGAAGGAAACCTGTATGTGCTTTCAAGACTTCATAAAGTTGAAGTACAAATGGTTCTACAAGATAGATACAAGACACATAGTTATGTTGAAAGTGTTCGATTGATCTGAAGGTCCAAAGCTACACAGCTAACAGATGAACGCAATCAAGTTTAAGGATGGAAAATGATGCAATTTCAGATCTCTAGTGAAATGACAGTTTAAATAGCAGTCTTAGCACTATTCGTGGATATTTTATCTGGCCTGGACTACTCATATGACATGTGTGCCTCTTCCAGACTACACATAAAGAGGTGCATTTTAAGTCCCTTACCATAGTACAAAGAGGGGCAGCCCCAGTGCACGAAGCTCCCAACTATGCAGGGTCTGAGGAAGGGGCGGACCACAAAGGCCTATAGTAGGCAGCCTTACCTTACATTTTGCAAGAGGCTGATTCCACGCCTTGAACTTATGACCTCAAGTTCACATGACAACAACTTTTACTGTTGCACCAAGGCTCCCCTTCTCCCTTACCATAGTACCTGTCCTGTAAACTTTCAGTCTCATTTCCTTGGTCTGACAATGCGCCCAATCATTGAAACAGTTTGGACCTACTCAGTCTACTTAAAAACATAATTTTCATTAACATGAATTGACAGGAATAAGGCAGATGTAAATTATCTTATGCAGTTATCCAAATACTTAGATTTTGCAGACAATGCTAGGTATTGAGCTACAGCAAAGGACATAACAATATTATTGATGTGTGAATGATCAGAAAGACGGCCCTTCAGCTTGCAGCAAAATCCCAGTGTTGGTTCAAGTAGATGATTTTAGTTCTGCAAGTTTTGCAGTTCTAAACCTGCTAAAAGTATATTGAAATTAGACTTGTTTTTTCAAATGGTCTAGCTATAGCTGTTAACATGATACCCACAAAAAATCATACAAAAATTAGAAATAATCCTCAGATTCTCAAGTGTCTACCCAATGCAAGTTTGAGAAGATTCAGCCTTCTAACCACAGATAAAATCCAAATAATCTGGACAATGTTTAAGAAGATTCAGCCTTCTAACTAAGGATAAAGTCCATATCAAGCGGACAATAATTACATAGATCTTGGTTAAGCTCAGAGATTTGTACTCGTTATTTAAAATGTGCCCTAGTGCAATGAAATTGATGAACCATAAAAGTTTGAGATATGTTTTTGTTTCATGTTTCTCACTGGAGTTGATACTAATATTGTAAGTTTGTAACCACAGTTCAAAACTGACCAACTTTGAATATGAAAAGACCATAACATACACAAAAAGACAACTACTAAAGAATAATTAATGTACAAATCACAATGTCGGAGAGGTTCAATTTTGATTTGATTACTACAGGATCATACTTCTTTATAACAAACTGAACATGCAGAAGTTCAATTGTTCTTTCACCTAAAACTCCCAAACCTGATTTTAAGAGTCAAAATGAAAAGAACCATCTAAGGTCAAGGTTGTGATGCTACAATGCTTTCAATTTTGCAGCTGTTGATAACACAAAACACAATGCAAAAGACCTCGACCAAGAATAATGAGACTCAGAGGTTGTGAAGATAGCCCTTCTTATAATAACATTCTATGAGAAATATATTTGCATACTGAAACACAATCTACAAGCTAACCTAATAATCTGCCAATTTTAGTGTCAGTTACTCTGATATTGGGCATGGTGGTACCTGTAGTCTTGATCAGTAGAGACCGCACGTTTTAAATCACAAATCATGCACTTATATAAACAGAGATCTTCCTAGGTGAGCCAAAACACAAGAAGAAAAGTTTGGGTGAAACCACCCCCTTCTGTGGTCCATCCTGTTTTATTTTTTTAATTTCTAGATATTAATTGAGACTTCCTGAAAAGCAACAAGTGCACAACTGAAGCAGCAAATTGTATCAAACCCTCAAAATCTGAATTTAGCATAATCAGTTCAGCAAGTTCACGGCAATCCTAGAATTCCAAGGATTGGCCTGAGTTCAAAGGTGAATTCATGTGAAGAACAATTGAACAGTAATTGCATGACAAACAAGAAATGGGAAGACATATATACATGATAAAAGAAAAGAATCTTGATGCATCTAAAAGTTACCGTGATCTTTCAATTTCCAATTAGGGAAGTGCTTCAAATTGTAATGAAGATGGTAATACCTTTGTCCAATTCGAGCTCAACTGTGTCCAGTTCAAGCTCAAGTTTGGTCACTATATCCTGAAGGTGATCAATGTGCGTGTCAACAATGTGAACGAGAAGATTTGAGATGGTTCTCGGCACTGGATTATCAGCTTCCTCAGAATGATTCATTGTCAACAAAAACTCAAGAACATGCTCCCTTATCACAATGCCACTGGATCCTGAATTGGAACCCTCAACTCTGGGAATCTCCGAAAGTAGAGATTGACCAGTTGGTGAGAAACCCAATCTGGGAACACGACCCAAAGACACCGTAATCACTGAATTCTCAGTAACTCGAGCTGCAATCCTGAGAGTGAATTTGCTAGCAGAGGGTCCTGGCGAATTTACTCGAAATATAAGTGCCCCATCAACATACCCGCAAAAGGGTCCATTGCTAACTAGTGAGAGAATGTCTTGAAGTTTAAGAGGTGGGCAGAGAACATCAATGAGGTATTGAGCGGATAAAGAGAGCTTCTGATTTTCTTTAGGAAGTTCAACATGGTACCAACAGAATTCTCTACCTCGACCTTCTGTGAGATCCCACTCCTTTGTAAAGTAATTTCCCAATCCGTCAAACATATATGCTTTCTGTCTCACTGCTCCTGGAAAATGTGTCCGATAGCAACGCATTTCCTTGACAGGAGCATCAGAAGAGGGCTGTTGATCCATTTCCTCTGCCTCTGTCTCATTCTCACCGTCTAGATTTCTTTCTTCTGGAGAGAGAGCCATAAATTCAAGAAAATTATCCCGACTTACTCTCTCTAGTTTCGTGATCAGTTTTGTTTGATTGATCCACCTATCAATGGTGGAAAGTTTACACCGTCTAATCACCAAGATAGCCTGCTTTGGCTAGGTCAGGTAGATTTCAACTTCGCAAAGATTGGCCGGCCTTATACCTGCAACTTCTCGTTTCTTCTTTCTTCCAACAATCAGTCCAATACAATAACACAACAAATAATAACTCAAAGCCAGAAATCAAAGATAGCTATAAGCCAATCCCCACTTCTCACATTCAAAATACCAGATTCCATCAACAAAAGACCCACATCATGCAACGTCTAGCACTGGAGAGAAAACAAAAGAATACAATTACCTCCCCCTTACTGGATGCAAAATGGCCAACCACCAATCTCTTCAAATCAAATTAATATCAAGCACAAGAAGCATGATGTCATAACGTGAATAACTCCTCCCAAAAAAAAACCAAAACCCTATTCAGATTCAACCAAAACCCCTACCTCAAAAAGATGATCAACCCATGTCTCGAAATAAAAAACTCAATTCAGAAACATCAAAGGATCACCACCAAGTCATCAGAAGTCAAAAGAACCTCGCTTTCCACTCTATTTCTTCTGATTTTCCAACAGGAAAGATTCAACTCCCACCTTCTGAAACAAAGAACGAAATAAGATGCAGCATAACCCCTGACAAAGAAAACAGTTTAAAACAACATCCATGACATGTCCCTCCCTCACTGCTTCCTCGATGTTTCCAACGACCAAATTTGGATTTTGTTTCCTTTTTCAGAATGTTTTCTGCCCTGGACCGTACACTTATTTATAGTTTGGCGAGATTCTCTTCGTGTTTGATTAGAGATATTTTGATTAATTGTATATCATCCATCGTATAACAGTCTATAAACTGAACGGTGGTGATTACAAAAAATTTTGGGCCCCATATATAGTTGTAGGTGTGTACGAAAGCATGGCACTTATTTTTATTTGTTTATGTTTTCTTCGAAAGAGAGAACTGGATGGAGTTGCTCCTAATCACAAACGGATTAGATTATCCTTATCATTTCCATGGAGATTAATTATTAGATATTGTGTATAGTTGTTGCCAGTGACATGAGGCTATGGGTTTAAGGCTTGAAAACAGCTTATTGTAAAATGCAAAGTAAAATTGTGTACTATTGATTCTTGTGGTCTGCCCTTTTCCTAAATTCTGCATTTGCAAAAGTTTTTGTGCACTGGGGTTGCACCTTTATATGCCGGCCCTTTGACCCGCAACTAGAGGGTGCACAAAATAGGAACAATGTGTGACAACTGGGGCTTTTATAATATCTGAACTAATACTAGTAATTTATTCTAAAATATATTTTGTCGCATTGATCACTAATATGGCAAAGAAGACTTTATAACACTAATTCTAGAAAGAAAAAGGGTCAAGAAAAAAACTTAGAAAGAGAGTATATGCCATCTAGTGCGGTGGTGCAAGAAGGGTCTCTCTAGTGAAACCTAGTAGGTAATATGTTTGAGGTTCATGTGAGTTCAACATTCACAATAAGAAATTATAAGAAAAAAAGAAAAAGAAAAAGAAAAAAAAAAGGTGTATCTTTTGTTTCCCGGATACATACAACAAAATTCTGGAGTTGGCAGCTGGTACTCAAGAAATAAAAGCTTATTTGCGAGAGCCAATTTATGTGGTTTAGATGATGCAAATTTGTGGCATTGACCACAAAGATATCAGAATTAGAGGTTACAGGACATATCTTTAAAACTCTGGCAAATCAACTCTAGCTAACTCAAGACTCACCTATTGGCTACCCAAGAAAGCACATAGGCTGATTTACCAATAAATGTCTAGCACGTGTAAATGTTAGTTGGTTGTAAACAGCTGTATCTCAAAGTATGATTGGTTGCAGGTTTGAGTCACCACTTTCTTCTTAGATAGAAAATTAGATTTAGGACGTGCGCGATAGCAATTTCCTTTGTAATTCTTTCTTGTAAAAAAAAAGTAAACCCTCACGAAGTTTTAGAACTTGCTGAGTCAACTACAAACTCTTGAAGTCTATCTTTCTAAAGAAAAGGTTAAAAACAAGACCTGGGTCCAAGGAGTCACTTGTGCCATAACATCAATATCAATCGAAAGCCATTTCATGTAAGTGTGTGTAACCTAGACCTTGGATCACGTAATCTACCGAGTGGACCAGCCACGTACCAAAATGGGTCAATAATGTAGCTTTTCCAGAGAGAGGAGTCCATAAGGCATAATTGATCTAATTAAATAGCGGATTGATTAACAGTGATAGGAGAAGATTAAGGTGTAAAAATAGTCTCTTGCAAAAATACAACGTAAAGCCACATACTGTAGACTCATTATAGTTAGCCCTTTCTTAGACCCTGCATGCGGGAAGCTTTGCTGCCTTTTTTTGCTACCGACGGTGATGGGTTCACAGCTAATCAACACATTAACCTGTCACATAGATGAGAAAGACTAGACTAATCTTGTTAACTGATATTCTCCAACTAGCCCACCATTAACATTTGAATTATGGACGATTCGATCGGGAGCTATCAATGAAGGGACCTTTCAGATGATGAATATTCAACGTGTACTTAGAACATGCTGCCATGCCTGCCCTCTTTATTATCTGCAAACTTTCTCCAAAACTAGAGCCTTGTCCTCGGGCTAATTTTAATCTCACTTATTTTCAGTGTCTTGCAAAGTAGATGTTGATGTGGGAGATGGAATTATGGCTGGTTGGAGAGAGTTCCTTTCAGATGATTCTGGATTTCCAAACCCTAGTGCACGAAGCTCATGCATATGCAGGGTCTAGATAAGGGGCAGACCACAATGGTCAATAGAATGCAGTCTTATCTTGCATTTTGTAAGAGGCTGTTTTCATCCGTTAAACCCGTGACCTTAAAGTCACACAACGACAACTTTATAGTTGCATCAATGCTCCCTTTTAGACGTAATTGTGTGCATGGGTGTAGAAATTTCTTGGACTAGTACGACTTAAGAACAAAACAAATGTTTTCTCAAGGAATTAAAAGAGTTGGCCAGTTAAGGAAAAATGAGGCCATGTTCCAACTAATTCAGAGACTTCTATTTCCTACATGAGATCATACATGTACCAGGAGGAGGAGGACTACAAAATTAATGAATCAATAGTGTAGCTCTTCTTGATAACACAATCAATAAAGCATGCGTGATTGATGGAGTGACAAGGACCATGGGATCAAGGTATGCCAACTACGATGGCTGGATGTTGATTAGATCAACAGATACACCTTATCATATGGCCCCAAAAACTGACTAATAGTGCAACTCACAATCACTGTGCTAATTAAGAACTTAACTAAATAAGCCGAAGCCCCAAGACTTAAAAAGCACGTCAAGCCAATTTCTTAAACCAATACCAGCTTCCTTGTATCCCGTATCACAAGTTGGGTCTGAATGGGATCGTACATTTGATTCCAATGCTTACAAAGGGAGGTTTCCAATGTGAACGTATTTATTGCCTTCCATTTTTGCATTGAGTTCGTCTTGCAGTACGTGACTTCCAATCCAACCAATTTAAGACAGGGTGAACGTGATAGACGGATCGGATCATCTCAAGATAAGCCTAGCTTGGTGCCGTCTAGAAAACGCGTGGAATCTCGGTTGCAGACAATGATGCTCACCGATTGATTCGCGATTTCCACCACAATATTGATATTGACACTCTGTTTTGTTTGACGAAGCCGTATTGGTTTTGCAAATGAAGTAAACCTTACGCTATACTGATCGTAATTGGCAATAAAAGGGCGACAGCTATTATGTCATAATTGGCAGCTATTCCATAATCCAACGTACACTCAGAATTATTTTCAGATCAAGGTGATTCAACGGTCTTTGATCATAGGATACCCACCAAAGACCCATAAAACCTTCCACAGCCGTTCATTGTACACAGTAAATCAAGACTGCCTCCTCCTTCAAATATTGCAACTCTCCAAACTTGCCACTCATTCCCTTCACTAGAAAAAGGCAGTAAAAGTTATTTCCTTATACACTATAAACTACATAATTCCTCATTGCTTTCTTCCTCATAACTTTCGCTTGATCTCTCCCTCTCTCTCTAAAAGGTTTCCGCCATGGGAACTGCTTCAGCTCTGGAACTAGAATCGAAACTCAACGTCGACGGCGAAGAATCTCCGATCGAGCAAGTGAGGCTGACGGTGACCAACACGGACGATCCATCACTCCCCGTATGGACGTTTCGCATGTGGTTTCTGGGCATGCTGTCTTGCGCCCTCATGTCATTTCTCAACCAATTCTTTTCTTACCGAAAAGAGCCCTTAATCATAACCCAGATCTCTGTTCAGATCGCTTCCCTTCCTGTCGGCCGGTTTCTCGCCTCCGTCCTCCCGACCACCACATTTCGGTTGCCGGGATTCAGGGACAAGGAGTTCTCTCTCAATCCGGGCCCCTTCAACATGAAAGAGCACGTTCTGATCTCGATTTTCGCAAATGCTGGTTGCGCTTTCGGTAATGGGTCGGCCTATGCCGTTGGGATTGTTAATATAATCAAGGCATTTTATCGTCGGAGCATTTCTTTCCTGGCCGGTTGGCTCCTTATTATCACCTCGCAGGTAGGTTTTACTGGCGTCCTTCTCGTTTCTTAGTGGCTAAGGTAAGTTTATTTGCTCATATTCATTTGACAGAAATTTTAATTTTTCTTTGCTTATTTATTTGTATTGCCTTCGTCGTGGGTTCTCACTTTGCAAGAACTTGGTTGTTGTATGCGGCAGGTTTTAGGCTATGGATGGGCGGGATTGCTGAGGAAATACGTGGTGGAGCCTGCACATATGTGGTGGCCCAGTACTCTTGTTCAAGTCTCCCTTTTTCGGTACGTGTAAAGCTTTAAGCCATTGGATAATATGTGGGATCCAGCTGATTAACTGTTCATCTTCTTGGTGGCATAGCATCCTTATTAGGAGATACCCCAGTGATGTTGCTATTGGATGATTTTAACCGTTTGATTTGTCTAACTCATTAGGATGACAGTTTTAGGGTAGAGTACCAGTGGCTAGGATCATCTGGATTACATTATTGGAGCATGAATAGATAAGATGAGAGGCCTAGATCATGAAGTATAGGGACCCACCCTTGACTGTTGGCTTCTGTTAGTCCTTTTCACATTTGCATGGTTGAGAATTGAAAAGAAACGTTTGGTGTAGTGCCCGTCCTTCATGGTTTGCCCTTTAATTACATACTTATTTTTGTCATTTTTATTAAATTTGAACTCAATCTAAGTCCAAGCTATTTGTATTCGGAGTAGTAGGATGAAGTGGAGCTGGTTCTCTCGTCTCCGCTATTCTCTCTTCTTCTTTTTCTTTTTCTAATGATTCCGCTATGCTCTCTTTATGCTCTTTGTTTCTTTTCCTTCTTCTATGATTATTATTGTTGTTAGAATTATGTGACTTTGAGGTTACAGGTTCAAGGAGTGGAAACAGCTTCTTGTAAAATGCAAGATAAGACTGTCTACTTTAGACACTTGTGGTCTGCCCCTTCCCCTGAATCCGCATAGATAGGAGCTTCGTGCACCAGAGCTGTCCTTTGTTGTTGTTGTTACAACTACTTGTTCTTCCTTTGTAATTGTCTCTTTTTGACTTGACCTAACATGACTTTATTCAATTAAATGAATTGTAGAAGATATATATATATATATATATATATTCAAAACTTAGATTGGCTAATTATTTCTATATTATAATTGTAACAATCATTGTTTTTTCCAGGGCGTTGCATGAGAAGGATGAACAACGAATGTCTCGTGCCAAATTCTTCCTCATTGCACTCATTTGCAGCTTCTCTTGGTATGCTTTCCCGGGGTACCTCTTCACATCTCTAACAAGCATTTCATGGGTATGCTGGGCCTTCTCCAAGTCAGTGACCGCCCAACAACTCGGTTCAGGCTTACAGGGCCTGGGTCTTGGTGCCTTCACCCTGGATTGGTCGGCAGTTGCTGCTTTCATGTTCAGTCCTCTTATCTGCCCGTTCTTCGCCATTGCCAATATCTTCGTTGGTTATGGCTTGATCGTATACGTAGTGATCCCAATCTCTTATTGGAGTCTCAATCTTTATGACGCCAAGAACTTCCCTCTCTTCTCCTCCGACTTGTTTACAGCTAAAGGCCAGGAGTACAACATAGAAGCCATTGTCAATGATAAGTTTGAGATTGAAATGCCAGCGTATGAAGCTCAAGGGAGGATCCATTTGAGCATATTTTTTGCTTTATCTTATGGGTTCGGATTCGCTACCATTGCTTCAACAATTACTCATGTTGGATTCTTCTATGGAAGGTACAATTTCAACATTTCTTTTCTGGTAAATATTTGCTGAAGGAATGCTAGATTAACTTGAGGTCTTCTTAGTTTGCGTTTTGATTTTTCTGAAGGTGGATTCGTCCATTCTTTTCTCTTTTTCTGATTAATTGAGTTTGGTGATTATCGATGCTGAACATAATCCGATGAATTGTTTTAAGACTGAATTCTCTCTCTCTCTCTCTCTCTCTCTCTCTCTCTCTCTCTCTCTCTCTCTCTCTCTCTCTCTTGAATATTAGCTGATTTTTATAATTAATGAAAAAGAATAACAAGCTTTAGTTGATCTCTTCTTTTGTATATCAAACAATTATAAACTAAGTTTAAACTGATAGGAAGTGGGTCAAAATTAGATATATCTCTGTTACCCTCCACATGAAAGGCTATTTTTTAGCTTCTATACATAGATTTGATAAATGGGGATCTCAGGATTTGAATTCACGACCTCTCTATTAGTAAAACTCTGATAACTTGTTAGAAAACCATTCGACCTAACAACTTAAGTTGATAGGAATTGGGCCAATAATAGTTATGTCTCTAAAATTTGTAAGCCTCGGTCATTCAAAATATGCATCTGAACAAGAAAATTGCTTTGTTTGCTGTGAGGGGTGAGCTTCAATTGCTCCTAAGCCACCAAGTTTCTGTTCTATTTGTGGTTTTGGAGTCTAATGTTTTCCGTTTCAGAAATGTGTTAGCCGATCTTTGGACAGTTCACATATCTTTTCAGATGAAGTTGTTTCCTACTATCGTTACCTGGGCCTCATTACATAGTTTTCGGCATTATAGCCATACACCTTTTCCTCAAAATTGAGACAAGGAACAGGGGAACCCATCACGCATCCATTGTACTCAGATGGTTGGATGAAGTGAAATTTTTTATCTGTTTCTCATGTCATTCTACGTTAGCTCGGCTATTTGAAAATCTACGACGGAATCTTGATCTTTCAGGGAGATATATGAACGGTTTCGTGCTTCATATAAAGGCAAGGACGACATTCACACGAGGTTGATGAGAAGGTACAAGGACATACCAGATTGGTGGTTTTACATCTTGCTGGTGTTGACTGTGGTAGCATCGCTTATCCTTTGCACATTCCTGAAAGACCAGGTTCAGCTGCCATGGTGGGGTCTCATCTTTGCATGTTTCCTTGCTTTCTTCTTTACTCTTCCTATCAGCATCATAACTGCTACAACAAATCAGGTACTCTTATTTGTTTTTCTTTTACTTTAAATCAATATTTAGTTTTTCTAAAACTAATTTTGTACGTAAGTATTTGCTTAGAATTACTTTATAAAATAGAAGAACAACGTGCCATATCTGGAATCAAGTCTTACTGTTGGAGGCATGTTGTGTCATTCTTTGTCTAATTATTTTTTAAATTGATTTTTGAAGTCTTACTTTCATTTACTGTTTTATAGACGCCAGGACTGAACATCATTACAGAATATATCATGGGTCTGATACTCCCTGGAAAGCCTATAGCGAATGTCTGCTTCAAAGTTTATGGCTATATGAGCATGACTCAGGCTATTTCCTTCCTTGCTGATTTCAAGCTTGGCCACTACATGAAGATTCCACCAAGATCTATGTTTATTGTTCAGGTGAATCTTACATCAGCAAGTATTTGGTACACAAAAACAAAACTGACTAAGACCAGATAATCAAATGATCCTGTCTAACCGATGGACTATTTAAAAAAAATGTTATTTATACAAAGTTACACTTCACTAAGATGAACCATTCGCTAAATTCATTTTCTCCATTGCTATCTATTATTGGCTTATTAATTTATTTTTCTTTTGATGTTGTTCTCATTTTGTTTTTGCCTACCAGTTCATTGGCACCATCATAGCTGGAACAATTAACATTGGGGTGGCATGGTGGTTGTTGGACTCGATAGAACACATATGCCAAGAAGATCTCTTACCACGGGACAGTCCATGGACATGCCCAAGTGACCGGGTCTTCTTCGACGCATCCGTCATCTGGGGTTTGGTAGGACCAAGAAGAATTTTTGGGTCGCTTGGGAACTATTCTGCCCTCAATTGGTTCTTCGTTGTTGGTGCCTTGGGGCCAGTTACTGTTTGGCTTTTGCATAAGGCATTCCCCAAGCAGTCTTGGATCCCCCTGATAAATCTTCCAGTCCTTTTGGGAGCTACAGCTTATATGCCACCAGCCACGGCTTTGAATTACAACTCTTGGGTTTTAGTTGGAACGATCTTCAACTTCTTCATTTTCCGGTACAGAAAAAACTGGTGGCAGAAGTACAATTATGTTCTTTCAGCAGCATTAGATGCAGGAGTTGCCTTCATGGGAGTTTTGCTGTACTTCACGTTGACTACGGAAGACAAAAAAATTACTTGGTGGGGGACTGGTGGGGAGCATTGTCCGCTTGCTGCTTGTCCTACAGCTCAAGGGATCCAAGTGGACGGTTGCCCAGCATTTTGATACTTCTTTCCTTGCTTCTGAAGGGTTCAAATACAGTTCGTGTATGGAAATGCAGAGAAAAGGGATAGGGAAGGTTATGATCAGTAAGGTGTGACTGTTAAGAATATATTGCAGATAATACGAATAATTGTCATCTTTCTGTACGACAAACATCCTGTTCCATGGATCAGGTTACCTACTCCGTCTGGATTATGTAAATTATTCTCTGTAAGTTTCTGTGATATATTTTTTTCAAGTTCAAATTGCAGTATGGAGGCCACCAGAAAGAACTAAACAAGTCCTAAGTATCCTTAGCTATTCGAGATATAAAAGTGGCTTAGCAGATTGGTCTTTTCCCAACTATATATATATATATATATATATATATATATATATATATATATATAGAGAGAGAGAGAGAGAGAGAGAGAGAGAGAGAGAGAGAGAGAGAGAGAGAGAGACTTCCCAATGTAAATGCCACATGTGTGCATGAGTGTGGAAAATAATTAATCATTTTTCTTCCTGAAAAATAAGAGAAGTGATGTCCTAGCACTCGTTTTTCCAAGATGTATGCAAATTCATCATCTTGTTCACCCAACCTCATTTAGGCTACATGTGAAAAATCAAGCCAATCAGATGATTTTTCTTTGCAGTTTTAAGAATCAATGGTTGTGATTCTCAACCCATGAAAACATAGTTAACTTAATAGGATCATGCCTGTGACACCTTCGGAAAGTCTTCGAATATCATTCTGGGAAAATAATAGGCATTTTCCCAGCGAACTTATTAGGATTCTTTCTTATTCTCCTGCTGCTTTTTTAATATTGGTTTTTGGAATCTATTTTTCCACCCCGTGATTCTCCAAATTACCAGCACTACTCTTCTATATTATCCCGTTCCATTCCAAATTAATTTCCATTGGAGGGAGGGCATAAATATTTAAGGATTTTCTAAGGGTACTTTTGAACATTTCCTTAACCATCTATACCAAAAGTGCATATCTTCATGGAGACTGAAAGAAGAGATCGCTTTGCCATTGTCAAAACCTTTTCAATCCATGCTGCTGGCTTGCATTTTAAATGATGCCCACTGATTGGCCAGTATTTAGGACAAAATTGATATTGGTACCCCTTTTTCTTTCCATGCATGTATTTCCTGTTAAAAAGGGGCAGTATTACGTAAACGAGATAGTCTCACAGTGATTTCCATTAGTCGGACTGCAGTCAGCTTTGTGCTAATCCACCAACCATTGGCATCCAAAATTCTGCTATGTATAGGTGACAAGTGACAACCAACCATGATCCATTTCTGCCTTTGACCATTGATCCTAATTGGCATCCACCAGCTTTGCCAATGAGCCATAATCAAACTCATTCCACAATTCACCAAAAAAATGCTTTTCAGATCAAATATCATTTAAGGGTCTCAACAGTGAATCTCTTTTGTCAAGGTCACGTCTTCGAGACTGGTCGGGTATGTGTGCATGTATATATCCACCATTTTCATGAAAAAGAGAGAGAAAAAAAGACCCATCATCATTCGTACAGTAACTCCCCAAACTAGCCTCATTTACTTCGAAACACTCGCCTCCCTCCCTCCCAACTCTCTCCAATCTTCCCTTCTTTATAAGCTCCTATTTGTTCCTAACCCATTTTCAATCAGTCTGTATCTTCTCAAGTCCTTCTCTAAGTAGTTTCCGCCATGGAATGTACCAACGCTTTCTTCGAGAGCTTTTTCACGTTGTTGCTGGTGATTGTCGCCATGTCTCAGGTCCAAGGTGGGAACGTTATTTCCAAGCCAACACCATCATCAGTCCCCATTGCGAGCCGGTATTCCTCACGTTCCCCACCTATTCGCCAACTTCACCAAGTAAGCACTTTTCTCGTGTTGGTTTGGCAAGTCTTAATTAGTGGCCATTTCAATCCAAGTCTTACTGTATTTACACTTTGCTGACCATATCTCTCATCGCAAAGGCCCAAACGTTGTTTCACAGTCATCACCATCAAGTACCCAATGCTCGCCGGTATTTCCCACATCCCCCGTTTATTTCGCTCTGCTGCTCCAATGGTGTTGACGGTGGTGAGATTGCTGTGTTAGAGTACTTGTGCGACAGTTTAGGAGAAGCAACGGGATTAATCCAAGCATAGCCTGGCACTACATGTTGGAAGAGGGTGGTATTTACAAAACTTTGAAAACGGCTTTTTGAGGCTGAAAAGTACTTAGAAAGGAAGAAGGGACTTAAAGACTTGAATGGTGGAGAGAGCTTGTATTGATTTACAAGTTTTGGCTTGATACAAAAGTATGAGGAACTATATCTATTTATACTAGTGGCACATTTTAACCAATGGCTACGATTGTACCAACACACTTTTAATCTAATGGTTATAAATGACTTTCTAAAAAAGTATTCAAAAATATTCTACATATTACATCATTCTTTAAATCATCTTTTCTAGATATTTCTTACTTCATACATCATCATTGATATCATCATATTGTAGATAACTTAGATATTTTTGACAATATATTTGTAATATTTCTAGAATTTCTAGGAAGTCTTCTAGACATAAACCATGGGCTTAAACAACAAATTGATTCTCTTAGTCTAATGGGCCAAATAAAGTTTATCCTCCAATACTCCCTCTTAAACTTGATTTTGTAACTCAAAGCATCATTCTTAACTTCTTGCTTAAGTGGCTTGGTGAGGATATCAGCAATTTGATCTTGAGATCTTGCATACTTCAAATGGATATCCTTTCTTGTCACAGATTCTTTAATTAAGTGATAGCGTGTATTAATATGCTTACTTCAATCGTGATAGACCAGATTCTTTGCAAGAGCAAGAGTTGATTTGTTATCATTGTAAATCTCTGTCGCATCTTCTTATGGCATGTGTAATTCCTTCAAAAAATTTCGAAGCCAAAGTGCATGACACACGCAAGAGGTAGCAGGAACGTATTCAGCTTCACAGCTGGATAGCGTAACAATTAATTGCTTTTTTGAAGTCCAAGAGAAAACAGTGTCTCCCAAGAAGAAAAGAAATCCAGTTATACTTTTTTGATCATCTAAATCTCCAGCCTAATTGCTGTCGCTATATCTAATAAGCTTGAAGTCTTCACATGAAGAGTAAAAGAGACCACAATCAATAGTTGCCTTAATGTATTGCAGAATTCTCTTAGTTGGCTTCAAGTGGGTTGTTGTAGGTGCCTCTAAAAAATAACTAACCAATCCTACAGCAAATAGGATGTCTGGTTTTGTACATGCTAAATACCTTAGGCTTCTAACAAGTCTCTTGAATTTGAGTGGGGTCGACTTTTTCTCCTTCATCATGCTTGGAAAGCTTTGCTCCACATTCTACAAGAGTGCTTATAGGCTTGCATTACTCCATGCCAAATTTCTTGAGAACTTCCTTCTTGTAACTTTCTTGAGAGATGAAGATTCCATCATCCATTTGCTTTACCTCTATTCTAAGATAGTAGGACACGAGATTGATATCCGTCAACTCAAATTCTTGGCCCATCACTTCTTAAAGTCTTCATATACACTTGGATTATTTTTTTATAAAAATGAGATCATCCACGTACAAGCACACAAGCAAGACATCTTGATTTTTATAGGTCTTTATATAGAGAGCATGCTTACTTGGACATTTTATAAAGCTATTTCTCATAAAATATTTGTCAATTCTACTATTCCATGCTCTTGGAGCTTGTTTTAAGCCATATAAAGCCTTTTTTAATCTAAAAACTTAATCTTCTTCTCCTTTAATCACATACCATGGGTTGCTTCACATAAACTTCCTCTTGAAGGAGGCCATTTAAGAATGCGGACTTCACATCCATTTGATGTATTTTCTAATTATTTTGTGCAGCTAAAGAAATAATCAATCAATCTTATAGTTTCTAAGCGAGCAACAGGAGCAAATACCTCTTCATAGTCTATTTTATACATTTGCTTATAGCCTTTGGTTACTAATCTTGCTTTGTACTTTTCAACCTCTCATTTTGCATTCTTCTTTGCTTTGTAAACCCACTTTACTCCAATTCCTTTTGGCCTTTTAGAAGATTTATTAGCTCCCAAGTATCATTTTTTTTAATGGACTTGATTTTTTCATCCATAGCTTCTGTCCATTTCTTGCTTTGTATCACTTCCTTGAAGCCTATAGGTTGACAATCAACAAATAGACAAAAGAGGGTTAGCTCATTTAAATTCTCCATTACCTCATAAATTTCTTGTAGGCTTCTAGTTCATGGTATTTTTTCACTTGAACTTGGAGATGAGTCTTGAAGGGATGAGGATAATGATGACGATGTAGTTGGGCTTGTATGTTCTTGAACTTCATTTTTTCTTTGAGCTCCTTCTTCTTCATCTTAAAAAATTGGTAAGAAGTTATAGTCTTCATTGTTCTTCACGTTCCAGTCTCATGTGCCTTCTTTATTGAACTCTACATCTCGACTAATGACAATCTTTTCGTTGATTGGGTTGTAAAGCTTGTATCCTTTTGAATGCTTATCATAGCCAATGAAGACATGCTTCTCACTCTTGTCATCAAGCTTTGTTCTCTTTTGATCTGGTACATGGACATAGGTGATGCTCCTAAACACCTGCAGTAAGTAATGGTTGGCTTTCTCTCATTCCATGCTTCTTGTGGAGTCTTGTCATCAACACCTTTAGTGGGGCAATGATTTGAAAGGTAAACTATGTAATCTACCGCTTTGGCCCAAAATTCTTTAGGCATCTTCTTACTCTTTAGTATGCTATGAACCATATTTAGAATGGTTTTGTTCTTCCTTTCTGCAAGTCCATTTTGTTGTGGTGAGTAAGGAACCGTTAAAGGACGGCGAATCCCATTTATTTCACAAAATTCATTAAATTCTTTTGAGGTAAATTTGCCTCTTCTATCGGATCTTATGGCTTTAATTTCATACCCACTTTCTTTTTCAACCATGGGTTTGATTTTTTTAAAGGCACTAAATGCTTCTAATTTTTCCTTCAAAAAAAATACCCAAGTTTTTTGAGAAAAATCATCAATAAAGAGCAAGAAGCAATTATTCTTACCATGAGATCTTGGAGTAATAAGTCCACACAAGTCGGTGTGGACAAGTTGCAATGGCTCCTTAGCTCTTCACACTGACTCTCTTGGAAAAGCCTTTCTTGAATGCTTTCCTAAAAGGCATCCTTCATATAGTTGATTCGGATGATCAATAAGAGGTAATCCATTCACCCTGCCTTTTGTAGATATTGATTTCAAGCTACCAAAATTTAAGTGTCCAAACCTTAAGTGCTAAAACAAAGAGTCATCCTTTAAGCATACTTTTAGGCACTTAGCCTTATCATGTTTGATTTCTAGCAAGAACATTCTATTTCTTGCCATTGGGACTTTTGCAATTAATCTTCCTTCATGATTTCTCAAAGAAAGACTAAGATTTTTCAAGTGAACATCGTAATCTTTCCCAAGAAGTTGCCTCAAACTCAAAATATTATTTTTGAGGTTTGGCATATAATATACATTAGAAATAAATTGGCGGCTCCCATCTTTAGAGATTATGAGTATTTTACCTTTTCCTTTTACTGGTACCTTACATTGATTTCCAAAAGTGGCATGCCCATTTACTTGATCCATCTCCATGAACATATTCTTTTCTCCACTCATGTGGTTGCTTGCGTCGGTGTCTAAGTATCATATACTTTTCTCCTAATTCTTCTTTGTGGTTAGCCATTAGTAATGTGAGCTCCACTTCATCTTTCATCTCCATAAGATTGGCTTTCTTATTCACATGATTAGTGGTTCTACATTTGGAAGCATAATGTCCAAATTTATGACAATTATGACATTTAACTTGTGATTTGTCATTCCTTTGATTATTGTTTCCTCTTCCACAACCTCTTGAAGGTTGATAGCTTTGTATCCTTTTCTCAATGTTGGATTGATTATAGCTGCTTCTACCTCCTCTTCCTCTGCATCGACCTCGACCTCGAGCATAACCATGATCACATCCTCAAATTTTGTCATTTTCAAACCTTTCTTCTCTTTCTTTGAAAGAGAGTTTTGAATAAAGTGCTCGCTCCAATGGCTCTTAGGTCTTCTTCTTTTTTAACCTTTCTTCGTGGGTTTGTAGTGAACCTATGAGTTGATCAATATTCGTGGAATCTATGTCTTTTGACTCTTCTATGGTAACAACAATATACTCAAAATTTTATCTTAATGAAAGAATAATTTTCTCAATCTCCCTTGTATCATTTAAGCTCTCTCCATATCATTTTATTTCATTGACAATAGTCAAAACTCTAGAAAAATAATAAAAAATTGATTCGGATTCCTAAGCACAGAGTTGTGTTGCTTTTACTGTTTTCAATAAATCATTAAGCTTATTAGTACTCTCTTAATAGGCTCATTTTTTGTAAAAAAAGAAAAGAAAAGAAAAATAATTTGTTAGCACTTTTGGTAGTTATTTTGTTGAGATCTTCCTATTTTTGGGGGGTTGAAGGTTGTATGCAATCTTTATTTTGTGAAGTGGAATTAATGAGAAAAGAAACCTCACCTGGATTGGTTGGTATGGATGATTTAAGAGAGAGACAGGAAGATAGGAGGAAAGAGAGGGATAAGAAAAGATAAGAAGAGAGAGGTGAGGTGGGGAAAAGTGATTTTCTATGTAGTTTCCTCGGACATGGGAATTACTTGGATGATTGGAATAGAAGTTTAATAAGGTGGGCAAGTCTTAGAAAGATAGGACTCTTACATAAAAAGTGAAATTTGTAGCGATATTTAATGGTGAGGTGAAAAGTGAGAAAAACATGAAAAACTAAATCCTATAGCAACTAAAAGTACCTATGGCATGGGTCCTAATCTTTTAATGATCAAGCCATGCATGCATTTGTTGGGTCTTACTAACACATACTATGCTACGACACCATTCATCTGCTAGGTGCCATCTTAGGTATTAATCCAGGCCCTTATTTTGGAACTTTCTGAGCCATTTCTTAATGTACACAAATTTATTGAAACTTCCATAAATAGTGAAGAAGCTATTGGACGTGCACAAATTTATTGAAATTTAATAAAATAGTCATAAGCTAACAAATTTATTGAAAATTAAATAAAATAACCATAAGCTAACAAATGTCTAGTATAGTTAGTCGCAGACAACTTAGACATCTCCTCAAAATATGATTAGTCTTAGGTTTGAGTTGCTATTTTCTCCTTTGATCAGAGATTAGATTTAGTAGTGTGTGGAAAGTGTACATGTGAATGATTTGCTTTGCTTACACTAAAAGTAAAATAAAATAAAATAGCTAAAGAATTTGAGCTATTTTTTCTTAAATAATTATTTTTTCTATGTTTTGAGGATGAAAAATAGCAAATGATAAAATCCCTACTAATTATGGATAATTCAATCCATGGACTATTACTTTATTCCATGCCAAATAGCCCCAGTGAGGAGCTTGCTTTCCATAAATTCAATAATTTAAAATGCAGTTGATTGTAGCCAACAAAGTGCTTCTCCTCGTTAAATTTGATTGGAGATTTAAGATGACACTTTTTCCTTATTGGGGAGAATTATAAGCAAATTTAAGAACTGCGATATAGCTTCTAGGTAGTTTGCTTCAAGCCAAGGAAATGATTCATGTTACAGAATGGGTTAAGGGCCTATCTGAACTAATACTAGTAATTTATTCTAAAATATATTCTGGCGGTATGGCAAAGATGACTTTATAACACTGATTCTAGAAAGAGAAAGGGTCAAGAAAAAGATTTAGAAAGAGAATATATGCCATCTAGTGCAATGGTGCGAGAAGGGTCTCTCTCGTTAAACCTAGTATATAACGAGTTTGAGGTTTATGTGAGTTCAACATTCACAATAAGAAACGATAAGATAGAAAACAAAAAAAAGGTGTATCTTTTGTTTCCCAGATATATATAACAAAATTCTGGAGTTGGTAGCTGGTAATCAAGAAATAAAAGCTTATTTGTGAGAGCCAATTTCTGTGGTTTAGATGATGCAAAATTGTGGCATTGAGACAAATATATCAGAATTAGAAGTTACAGGACATACCTTTTAAAACTCTGACAAATCAACTCTAACTAACTCAAGACTCACCTATTGGCTACTTGAGAAAGCACATAAGCTGATTTGCCAATAAATGTCTAGCACATGTAAATGTTAGTTGGTTGTAAGCAGCTGTATCTCGAAGTATGCTTGGTCTCTGGTTTGAGTCGTCACTTTCTTCTTAGATCGGAAATTAGATTTAGGAGTGTGTGCGATAGCAATTTCCTTTGTAATTCTTTGCTTGTAAAAAAAAGTAAACCCTCTGAGAAGTTTTAGAACTTGCTGAGTCAACTACAAACTCTGGGATTCTATCTTTCTAAAGAAAAGGAAAAAACAAGACCCTGTATCCAAGGTCACTTGTGCCATAACATCAATATCATTTGACTTATTGATGTGTGTGTAACCAAGACCTTGGATCACGTAATCTACCGAGTGGAAGAGCCACGTACCAAAATGGGTCAATAATGTAGCTTTTCTAGAGAGAAGAGTCAAGAAGGCACGACTGATCTAATTAAATAGCAGGTTGATTGAGTGACTGGAGGGGTTTAAGGCGTAAAAATAGTCTCTTGTAAAAATACAAAGTAAGGTCACATATTGTAGACCTGTTATAGTTAGCCCTTTCTTAGACCCTGCATTAGGGAAGCTTTGCTGCCTTTTTTTGCTATCGACGGTGATGGGTTCACAGCTAATCAACACATTAACCTGTCACGTAGATGACAAATATGGTATTACCAGACATTATACATAAATGAGAAAGACTATACTAATCTTGTTAACTGATATTCTCCATCTAGCCCACCATTAAACATTAGAATTATGGACCATTTACTTAGCTAGGGATAGCAGGCCTGAACCACAAAATCGCATCAAAGCTACACTCTTGACTTGAATGACAATGTGGACAAGTTTGATAAGTACATGATTCGATCGGGAGCTATCAATGAAGGGACCTTTCAGATGATGAATATTCAACGTGTACTATGAACATGCTGCCATGCGTGCCCTCTTTATTACCTGCAAACTTTCTCCAAAACTAAAGCCTTGTCCCGGGGCTAATTTTAATCTCACTTATTTTCAGTGTCTTGGAAAGTTGATGTTGGATGCGGGAGATGGAATTATGGCTGGTTGGAGAGAGTTCCTTTTAGATGATTCCGGATTTTCGAACCCTGGTGCGCGAAGCTCGTGCATATACAGGGTTCAGATAAGGGGCGGACCATAAGGGTCAATAGCATGCAGCCTTATCTTGCATTTTGCAAGAAGCTATTTTCACGCCTTAAAACCGTGACCTTAAAGTCAAACAACGACAACTCTGTCTTGCCAATGCCCCCTTTTAGACGTAACCGTGTGCATGAGGGTAGACATTACTTGGACCACTATAACTGTAGAACAAAACAAAATGGCCAATCGTTTTCTAAAGGAATTAAAAGAGTTGGCCAGTTAAGGAAAACTGGGTCGGGGAAGGGTAAACCATAAGAGCTTATAGTAGGCAGTCTTACTCCCCTTTACAATAAACTACGTAACTCTGCATTTCTTTCTTCCTTGTAACTTTCACTTCCCCCTCTCTCTAAAAGGTTCCTGCCATGGGAACTGCTTCAGCTATGGAACTAGAATCAAAACTCAACGTCGACGGCGAAGAATCTCCGGTCGAGCAAGTGAGGCTGACGGTGACAAACACCGACGATCCATCACTCCCCGTATGGACGTTTCGCATGTGGTTTCTGGGCATGATGTCTTGCGCCCTCATGTCATTTCTCAACCAATTCTTTTCTTACCGAAAAGAGCCCTTAATCATAACCCAGATCTCTGTTCAGATCGCTTCCCTTCCTGTCGGCCGGTTTCTAGCCTCCGTCCTCCCGACCACCACATTTCGGTTGCCGGGATTTGGGGACAGGGAGTTCTCTCTCAATCCGGGCCCCTTCAACATGAAAGAGCACGTTCTGATCTCGATTTTCGCAAATGCTGGTTGCGCTTTCGGTAATGGGTCGGCCTATGCCGTTGGGATTGTTAATATAATCAAGGCATTTTATCATCGGGGCATTTCTTTCGTTGCCGCTTGGCTCCTTATCATCACCACGCAGGTAGGTTTTACTGGCGTCCTTCTCGTTTCTTAGTGGCTAAGTTTATTTGCTCATCTTCATTTGACAGAAATTTTAATTTTTCTTTGCTTATTTATTTATATTGCCTTCGTCGTAGGTTCTCATTTTTGCAAGAACTTCGTTGTTGTATGCGGCAGGTTTTAGGCTATGGATGGGCGGGATTGCTGAGGAAATACGTGGTGGAGCCTGCACATATGTGGTGGCCCAGTACTCTTGTTCAAGTCTCCCTTTTTGGGTACGTGTAAAGCTTTAAGCCATTGGATAATATGTGGGTTCCAGCTGATTAACTGTTCATCTTCTTGGTGGCATAGCATCCTTATTAGGAGACACCCCAGTGATGTTGCTATTGGATGATTTTAACCGTTTGATTTGTCTAACTCATTAGGATGACAGTTTTAGGGTAGAGTACCAGTGGCTAGGATCATCTGGATTACATTATTGGAGCATGAATAGATAAGATGACAGGTTTAGATCATGAAGTATAGGGACCCACCCTTGACTGTTGGCTTCTGTTGGTCCTTTTCACATTTGCATGGTTGAGAATTTAAAAAGAAACGTTTGGTGTAGTGCCCGTCCTTCGTGGTTTACCCTTTAATTACATACTTGTTTTGGCACATGCAGAATGTGAAGGAAAAGCAAGCAAATAGTTTTCAAAATATTTCTAATAAAAATAAAATAAATTTTAAAGAAAATGCTATTTAGACTGAGGTATGCGACTGACTCTAAAAACCACCTGGCTAAACCTCATCGTTGAATGATCTCATTCAATCACATCGCTCAATGTATTCTATTTAGGCTATCTTCAAAAACTCATCCCTATCGGATGCTTTTAGTTACTAGTTTTTTTCCTTGAAAAATCTAATGATTATTGTTTAAGCACCAAAACCATATGGCTAGATTCATTCAGCGGACATAAATTTTGGTATTACCCTATACAAGGAGGCTGAACAAGACGGACAGGTTAGACCATTCAACTACGTGGTTTAGCCGGGCTGTGTTTCAAAGTTGGTACTGAAACTTAGCAGGGATAACATTTCTCTTTTAGAAATAAGCACGTGATGATTATTGGTGATATTCAATGACTAATTAAGTATTAAAATCTGAAATAAAAATAATCATAAAAAATCACATTTATTTACAAGATGTAATCGAGTGTCCCACATTTAATTTGACTGTTCCATACCTTCTTGTGTCTATAGACCTTAGTTTCTTACTTTTCTACTAACGATGGGAGCATCAAACAAAAAACTAAAGCCCACTTAAAGGTCTATAGTAAATTATTCATGCACACTTCTAAATCTAATCCAGATCAAAGGCAAAGGGTGACTCAAACTTGTGACAAGTATATTTTAGGGGAGATGCCGAGTTTTCTGCTATTAACTCTGCTAGACATTTATTGCCTATGAAGGAAAAGATTATTTTTACTTATTTTTGTCATTTTTATTGTTGTTGTTGTTGCAACTACTTGTTCTTCCTTTGTAATTGTCTCTTTTTGTCTCGACCTAACATGACTTTATACAATTAAATGAATTGTAGTGTCCTAATAAGATAATATATATATTTTTTGTCAAAACTTGGATTGGCTAATTATTTCTATATTATAATTGTAACAATCATTGTTTTTTCCAGGGCGTTGCATGAGAAGGATGAACAACGACTGTCTCGTGCCAAATTCTTCCTCATTGCACTCATTTGCAGCTTCTCTTGGTATGCTTTCCCGGGGTACCTCTTCACATCTCTAACAAGCATTTCATGGGTATGCTGGGCCTTCTCCAAGTCAGTGACCGCCCAACAACTCGGTTCAGGCTTACAGGGCCTGGGTCTTGGGGCCTTCACCCTGGATTGGTCGGCAGTTGCTGCTTTCATGTTCAGTCCTCTTATCTGCCCGTTCTTCGCCATTGCCAATATCTTCGTTGGTTATGCCTTGATCGTACACGTAGTGATCCCAATCTCTTATTGGAGTCTCAATCTTTATGACGCCAAGAACTTCCCTCTCTTCTCCTCCGAATTGTTTACAGCTAAAGGCCAGGAGTACAACATAGAAGCCATTGTCAATGATAAGTTTGAGATTGAAATGCCAGCGTATGAAGCTCAAGGGAGGATCCATTTGAGCATATTTTTTGCTTTATCTTATGGGTTCGGATTCGCTACCATTGCTTCAACAATTACTCATGTTGGATTCTTCTATGGAAGGTACAATTTGAACATTTCTTTTCTGGTAAATATTAGCTGCAGGAGTGCTAGATTAACTTGAGGTCTTCCTAGTTTGCGTTTTGATTTTTCTGAAGGTGGATTCGTCCATTCTTTTCTCTTTTTCTGATTAATTGAGTTGGTGATTGTCGATGCTAAACATAATCCGATGAATTGTTTTAAGACTGAATTTTTATTTATTTATAATATTAGCTGATTTTTATAATTAATGAAAAAGAATAACAAGCTTTAGTTGATCTCTCCTTTTGTATATCAAATAATTATAAACTAAGTTTATAAACTAAGTTTAAACTGATAGGAAGTGGATCAAAATTAGATATATCTCTATTACCCCCCACATGAAAGGCTATTTTTTAGCTTCTATACATAGATTTGATAAATGGGGATCTCAGGATTTGAATTCACGACCTCTCGATTAGTAAGACTCTGATAACTTGTTAGAAAAGCATTTGACCTAACAACTTAAGTTGATAGGAATTGGGCCAATAATAGTTATGTCTCTAAAATTTGTAAGCCTCGGTCATTCAAAATATGCATCTGAACAAGAAAATTACTTTGTTTGCTGTGAGGGGTGAGCTTCAATTGCTCCTAAGCCACCAAGTTTCTGTTCTATTTGTGGTTTTGGAGTCTAATGTTTTCCGTTTCAGAAATGTGTTAGCCGATCTTTGGACAGTTCACATATCCTTTCAGATGAAGTTGTTTCCTACTATCGTTGCCTGGGCCTCATTACATAGTTTTCGGCATTATAGCCATACAACTTTTCCTCAAAATTGAGACAAGGAACAGGGGAACCCATCACCCATCCATTGTACTCAGATGGTTGGATGAAGTGAAAATTTTTACTGTGTTTCTCATGTCATTCTACGTTAGCTCGGCTATTTGAAAATCTACGACGGAATCTTGATCTCTCAGGGAGATATATGAACGGTTTCGTGCTTCATATAAAGGCAAGGACGACATTCACACGAGGTTGATGAGAAGGTACAAGGACATACCAGATTGGTGGTTTTACATCTTGCTGGTGTTGACTGTGGTCGCATCGCTTTTCCTTTGCACATTCCTGAAAGACCAGGTTCAGCTGCCATGGTGGGGTCTCATCTTTGCATGTTTCCTTGCTTTCTTGTTTACTCTTCCTATCAGCATCATAACTGCTGCAACAAATCAGGTACTCTTATTTGTCTTTCTTTTACTTTAAATCAATATTTATTTTTTCTAAAACTACTTTTGTACATAAGTATTTGCTTAGAATTACTTTATAAAATACAATAACAACATGCCATATCTGGAATCAAGTCTTACTGTTAGAGGCATGTTGTGTCATTCTTTGTCTAAAAAAATTTTAAATTGATTTTTGAAGTCTTACTTTCATTTACTGTTTTATAGACGCCAGGACTGAACATCATTACAGAATATATCATGGGTCTGATACTCCCTGGAAAGCCTATAGCGAATGTCTGCTTCAAAGTTTATGGCTATATGAGCATGACTCGGGCTATTTCCTTCCTTGCTGATTTCAAGCTTGGCCACTACATGAAGATTCCACCAAGATCTATGTTTATTGTTCAGGTGAATCTTACATCAGCAAGTGTTTGGTACACAAAAACAAAACTGACTAAGACCAGATAATCAAATGATCCTGTCTAACCGATGGACTCTTTAAAAAAATGTTATTTATACAAAGTTACACTTCACTAAGATGAACTATTCACTAAATTCATTTTCTCCATTGCTATCTATTATTGGTTTATTAATTTGTTTTTCTTTTGATGTTGTTCTCATTTTGTTTTTGCCTACCAGTTCATTGGCACCATCATAGCTGGAACAATTAACATTGGGGTGGCATGGTGGTTGTTGGACTCGATAGAACACATATGCCAAGAAGATCTCTTACCACGGGACAGTCCATGGACATGCCCACGTGACCGGGTCTTCTTCAACACATCCGTCATCTGGGGTTTGGTAGGACCAAGAAGAATTTTTGGGTCGCTTGGGAACTATTCTGCCCTCAATTGGTTCTTCGTTGTTGGTGCCTTGGGGCCAGTTACTGTGTGGCTCTTGCATAAGGCATTCCCCAAGCAATCTTGGATCCCCCTGATAAATCTTCCCGTCCTTTTGGGAGCTACAGCTTATATGCCACCAGCCACGGCTTCGAATTACAACTCTTGGGTTTTAGTTGGAACGATCTTCAACTTCTTCATTTTCCGGTACAGAAAAAACTGGTGGCAGAAGTACAATTATGTTCTTTCAGCAGCATTAGATGCAGGAGTTGCCTTCATGGGAGTTTTGCTGTACTTCACGTTGACTACGGAAGACAAAAAAATTACTTGGTGGGGGACTGGTGGGGAGCATTGTCCGCTTGCTGCTTGTCCTACAGCTCAAGGGATCCAAGTGGACGGGTGCCCAGCATTTTGATACTTCTTTCCTTGCTTCTGAAGGGGTCAAATACAGTTCGTGTATGGAAATGCAGAGAAAAGGGATAGGGAAGGTTATGATCGGTAAGGTGTGACTGTTAAGAATATATTGCAGATAATACGAATAATTGTCATCTTTCTGTACGACAAACATCCTGTTCCATGGATCAGGTTACCTACTCCGTCTGGATTATGTAAATTATTCTCTGTAAGTTTCTGTGATATATTTTTTGCAAAACATTATTTTTGCAAGTTCAAATTGCGGTATGGAGGCCACCAGAAAGAACTAAACAAGTCCCAAGTATCTTTAGCTATTCGAGATATAAGTGGCTTAGCACATTGGTCTTGGCCCAACTATTTATCAATCTCTATTTTATGTGGTTAAGAGAGAGAGAGAGAGAGAGTGGAAAGACTTCCCAATGTAAATGCCACATGTGTGCATGAGTGTGGAAAATAATTATTCATTTTTCTTCCTGAAAAATAAGAGAAGTGATGTCCTAGCACTCGTTTTTCCAAGATGTATGCAAATTCATCATCTTGTTCACCCAACCTCATTTAGGCTACATGTGAAAAATCAAGCCATGTGAAAAATCAAGCCAATCAGATGATTTTTCTTTGCAGTTTTAAGAATCATTGGTTGTGATTCTCAACCCATGAAAACATAGTTAACTTAATAGGATCATGCCTATGACACCTTCGGAAAGTCTTCGAATATCATTTCTGGGAAAATAATAGGCATTTTCCCAGCGAACCTATTAGGATTCTTTCTTATTCTCCTGCTGCTTTTTTAATATTGGTTTTTGGAATCTATCTTTTCCACCTCGTGATTCTCCAAATTACCAGCACTACTCTTCTATATTATCCCGTTCCATTCTAAATTAATTTCCATTGGAGGGAGGGCATAAATATTTGACGATTTTCTAAGGTACTTTTGAACATTTCCTTAACCATCTATACCAGAAGTACATACCTTCATGGAGACTGTGAAAGAAGAGATCGCTTTGGTATTGTCAAAACCTTTTCAATCCATGCTGCTGGCTTGCATTTTAAATAATGCCAACTGATTGGCCAGTATTTAGGACAAAATTGATATTGGTACCCCTTTTTCTTTCTATGCATGTATTTCCTGTTAAAAGGGGCAGTACTACGTAAACGAGATAGTCTCGCTGTGATTTCCATTAGTCGGACTGCAGTCAGCTTTGTGCTAATCCACCAACCATTGGCATCCGAAATTCTGCTATGCATAGGTGACAAGTGACAACCAACCATGATCCATTTCTGCCCTTGACCATTGATCCTAATTGGCATCCCCCAGCTTTGCTAATGAGCCATAATCAAACTCATTCCACAATTCACCGAAAAAATGCTTTTCAGATCAAATATCATTTAAGGGTCTCAACAGTGAATCTCTTTTGTCAAGGTCACGGTTTCGAGACTGGTCGGGTATGTGTGCATGTATATATTCACCATTTTCATGAAAAAGAGAAAGAAAAAAAGACCCATCATCATTCGATGTACAGTAACTCCCCAAGCTAGCCTCATTTACTGTGAAACACTAGCCTCCCTCCCTCCCTCCCTCCCAACTCTCTCCAATCTTCCCTTCTTTATAAGCTCCTACTTGTTCCTGACCCATTTTCAATCAGTCTGTATCTTCTCAAGTCCTTCTCTAAGTAGTTTCCGCCATGGAATGTACCAACGCTTTCTTCGAGAGCTTTTTCATGTTGTTGCTAGTGATTGTCGCGATGTCCCAGGTCCAAGGTGGGAACGTTATTTCCAAGCCAACACCATCATCAGTCCCCATTGCACGCCGGTATTCCTCACTTTCCCCTCCTATTCGCCAACTCCACCATGTAAGCACTTTTCTCATGTTGGTTTGGCAAGTCTTAATTAGCGGGCATTGTGTTGACGGTGGTGAGATTGCTGTGTTAGAGTACTTGTGCGCGAGTTTAGGAGAAGCAACGGGATTAATCCAAGCACAAGCTGGCACTGCATGTTGGAAGAGGGAGGTATTTACAAAACTTTGAAGAAGGCTTTTTGAGGCTGAAAAGTCTTTAGAAAGGAAGAAGGGACTTGAAGGCTTGAATGGAGGAGAGAGTTTGTATTAATTCCACAAGTTTTGGCTTGATACAAAAGTGTGAGGAACCATGTCTATTTATACTAGTGGCACATCTTAACTAATGGCTAGGATTGTACACACTTCTAATCTAATGGTTATAAATAACTTTCTAGAAAACTATTCAAAAATATCTTACATATTACATCATTCTTTACATCATCTTTTTCTAGATATTTCTTACTTACATTATCATTGACATCATCATATTCTAAATATCTTAGATTTTTTTGCTATATATTTGTAATATTTTTAGAATTTCTAGGAAGTCTTCTAGAAATAGACCATGGGCTTAAACAACAAATTAATTCTCTTAGCCCAATGGGCCAAATCAAGTTTATCCTCCAACACCCCCTCTTAAATTTGATTTTTTAGCTCCAAGCATCATTCTTAACTTTCAAAGACTTCTTGCTTAAGTGGCTTAGTGAGGATATCAGCAATTTGATCTTAAGATCTTGCATACTTCAAATGAACATCCTTTCTTGTCATATATTCTTTAATGAAGTGATAGCGTGTGTTAATATGCTTACTTCGATTATGATAGATCGGATTCTTTGCAAGAGCAAGAGCTAATTTGTTATCAACGTAAATCTCTGTCACATCTTCTTGTGGCACATGTAATTCCTTCAACAAATTTTGAAGCCAAAGTGCATGACACATGTAAGAGGTAGCGGCAACGTATTCAGCTTCACAGTTGGACAGCATAACAATTGATTGCTTTTTTGAAGTCCAAGTGAAAACAATGTCTCCCATGAAGAAAAGAAATCCAGTTGTACTTTTTCAATCATCTAAATCTTCGGCCCAATCACTGTTGATATATCCAATAAGTTGTAGTCTTCACATAAGAGTAAAAGAGACCATAATCAATAGTCGCCTTAATGTATTGCAAAATTCCCTTAGTTGTCTTCAAGTGGGTTGTTGTAGGTGCTTCCATAAAATGACTAACCAATCCTACAACAAATAAGATGTCTGGTCTTATACATGTTAAATACCTTAAGCTTCCAACAAGGCTCTTGAATTGGGTGGGATCGACTCTTTCTCCTTCATAATGCTTGGAAAGCTTTGCTCCACATTCCACATGAGTGCTTATAGGCTTGCATTGCTCCGTACCAAATTTCTTGAGAACTTCCTTCGCATAGCTTTCTTGAGAGATGAAGATTCCATCATCCATTTGCTTTACCTCTATTCTAAGATAGTAGGACATGAGACCGATATCAGTCATCTCAAATTCTTGGCCCATTGCCTTCGTAAAGTCTTCAAATACACCTGGATTATTTCCTGTAAAAATGAGATCATCCACGTATAAGCACACAAGCAAGACATCTTCATTTTTATAGGTCTTTAAATAGAAAGCATGCTCACTTGGACATTTTATAAAGCTATTTTTCATGAAATATTTGTCAATTCTACTATTCCATGCTCTTGGAGCTTATTTTAAGCCATATAAAGCCTTTTTTAATCTAAAAGCTTTATCTTCTTCTGCTTTAATCACATATCCCATGGGTTGCTCCACATAAACTTCCTCCTCAAGGAGGCCATTTAAGAATACGGACTTTACATCCATTTGATGTATTTTCCAATTATTTTGTGCATCTAAAGAAATAATCAATCTTATAGTCTCTAAGCAAGCAATATGAACAAATACCTCTTCATAGTCTATTTCATACCTTTGCTTATAGCCTTTGGCTACTAATCTTGCTTTGTACCTTTCAACCCCTCTTTTTGCATTCTTCTTTGCTTTGTAAACCCACTTTACTCTAATTGCCTTTTAGCCTTTTAGAAGAGTTATTAGCTCTCAAGTATCATTTCTTTGAACGTACTTAATTTCTTCATCCATAGCTTCTGTCCATTTCTTGCTTTGTATCACTTCCTTGAAGCTTATAGGTTCACAATCAACAAATAGACAAAAGAGGGTTAGCTCATTTAAATTCTCCGTTACCTCATAAATTTCTTGTAGGCTTCTAGTTCGTGGTGTTTTTTCACTTGAACTTGGAGATGAGTTTTGAAGGGAGGAGGATAATGATGATGATGTAGTTGGGCTTGTAGGTTCTTGAACTTCATCTCTTCTTTGAGCTCCTTCTTATTCTTCATCTTAAAAAATGGGTAAGAAGTTATAGTCTTCATTGTTCTTCACGTTCTAGTCCCATGTGCCTTCTTCATATAACTCTACATCTGGACTAATGACAATCTTTTTGTTGATTGGGTTGTAAAGCTTGTATCCTTTTGAATGCTTATCATAACCAATGAAATCATGCTTCTCACTCTTGTCATCAAGCTTCGTTCTCTTTTTGATCTGGTACATGGACATAGGTGATGCTCCCAAACACCCTCAAGTGAGTAATGGTTGGCTTTCTCTCTTTCCATGCTTCTTGTGGTGTCTTGTCAGCAACACCTTTTGTAGGGTAATGATTTGAAAGGTAAACTACGCAATCTACTACTTCGGCCCAAAATTCTTTAAGCATCTTTTTTATCTTTAGCATACTATGAACCATATTTAGAATGGTTCTATTCTTCCTTTCCGCAATTCTATTTTGTTGTGGTGAGTAAGGAACTGTTAAAGGACGCCAAATCAGATTTTCTTCACAAAATTTATTAAATTCTTTTGAGGTAAATTCATCTCCTCTATTGGATCTTATGGCTTTAATTTCATACCCACTTTCTTTTTCAACTATGGGTTTGAATTTTTTGAAGGCACTAAATGCTTTTGATTTCTCCTTCAAAAAATATACCCAAGTTTTTCAAGAAAAATCATCAATAAAGAGCAAGAAGTAATTATTCTTACGATGAGATCTTAGAGTAATGGGTCTACACAAGTTGGTATGGACAAGTTGCAATGGCTCCTTAGCTCTTGATGTTGACTCTCTTGGAAAAACCTTTATTGAATGCTTTCCTAAAAGACATCCTTCACATAGTTGATTCGGATGATCAATGAGAGGTAATCCATTCACCATGCCTTTTGCAAATATTGATTTCAAGCGACCAAAATTTTAGTGTCCAAACCTTAAATGCTAAAGCCAAGAGTCATCTTTTAAGCATGCTTTTAGGCACTTAGCCCTATCATGTTTGATTTCTAGCAAGAACATTCTATTTCTTGCCATTAGGACTTTTGCAATTAATCTTCCTTCATGATTTCTCAAAGAAAGACTACAATTTTTTAAGTGAACATCGTAATATCTTTCAAGAAGTTGCCTCAAACTCAAAATATTATTTTTGAGGTTTGGCACATAATATATGTCAGAAATAAATTGATGGCTTCCATCTTTAGAGACTATGAGTATTTTACCTTTTCCTTTTAATGGTACCTTAGATTGATATCCAAAAGTGACATGCTCATTTACTTTATCCATCTCCACGAACATGTTCTTATCTCCACTCATATGATTGCTTATGCCGATGTCTAAGTACCACATAATTTTCCCCTCTAATTCTTCTTTGTGGTTAGCCATTAGTAAGGTGAGCTCCACTTCATCTTTCATCTCCATAAGATTGGCTTTCTCATTCACATGATTAGTGGTTCTACATTCGGAAGCATAATGTCCAAATTTATGACAATTATGACATCTAACTTGTGATTTGTCATACCTTTTATTATTATTTCCTCTTTCATGACCTCTTAAAGGTTGATAGCTTTGTATCCTTTCCTCAATGTTGGATTGATTATAGTCACTTCTACCACCTCTTCCTTGGCCTTGGCCTCGACCTCGAGCATAACCACGATCACATCCTTGATTTTTGTCATTTTCAAACCTTTCTTCTCTTTCTTTGAAAGAGAGTTTTGAATAAAGTACTTGCTCCAATGGTTCTTGGGTCTTCTTCTTTTTTAACCTTTCTTCATGGGCTTGTAGTGAACCCATGAGTTGATCAATAGTCATGGAGTCTATGTCTTTTGACTCTTCTATGGCAACAACAATATACTCAAAATTTGATGTTAAGAAATGAAGAATTTTCTCAGTCACCCTTGTATCATTTAAGCTCTCTCCATTTCTTTTTATTTCATTGACAATAGTTAAAACTCTAGAAAAATAATTAGAAATTGATTCGGATTCCTCCATATGTAATTTTTCAAACTCACTTCTTAGAGTTTGATGGTGTACCTTTTTTACCTTATCGATTCCCTTATGAGCGTTGTGAAGAATCTCCCATGCTTGCTTGGAGGTGGTCACATTTGCAACCTTCTCGAACATACCTTCATCAAGGTATTAATAAATGAGAGTAAGAGCTTATTGATCTTTCTTCTTAGCCTTTTGCACAGCCTCCCTTTGGGTAGGAGTTAAAGAAGCCTCATTTTAAGGTTCGTCCTAACCTTTCTCGACAATCTCTCATGCCTCTTGAGAACCCAGTAACACCTTCATGCGAATACTTCAACTTCCATAGTTGTCTTTGGTGAGTCGAGGAAATTGGAAGGAAACCATTCCGCTTGCCATCTTATTTCTCCACAACAAGAATAAACCTATCTCTGATACCACTCTGTTGGAAGGGGGAGGTATTTGCAAAACTTTGAACAAGGCTTTTTGAGGCTGAAAAATATTTACAAAGGAAGAAAGGACTTGAAGACTTGAATGGAGGAGAGAGTTTGTATTGATTCACACGTTTTGGCTTGATACAAAAGTGTGAGGAACCATCTCTATTTATATAGTGGCACATCTTAACTAATGGCTAGGATTGTACCAACACGCTTCTAATCTAATGGTTATAAATAACTTTATAGAAAACTATTAAAAAATATCCTACATACATCATTCTTTACATCATCCTTTCTAGATATTTCTTACTTCTTACATCATCGTTGACATCATCATCTTCTAGATATCTTAGATATTTTTGACTATATATTTGTAATATTTCTAGAATTTCTAGGAAGTCTTTTAGAAATAGACCATGGGCTTGAACAACAAATTGATTCTCTTTGCCCAATGGGCCAAATCTAGAGAATTAGGAAAAGATGAGGATACCTAACAAATTAGATAGGATAGGTAGGAGATATGATAGGAAAGAAGAAAGTCAAATGAAATTGGGATAAGAAGGGGAGAAGAAGAATGAATGCGTGAAACACAAAGAGAGAGAGAGAGAGAGAGAGAGAGAGAGAGAGAGAGAGAGAGAGAGAGAGAGAGAGAGAGAGAGAGAGAGAGAGAGAGAGAGAGAGAGAGAGAGAGAGAGAGAGAGAGAGAGATGAAGGAGGAGGAGGAGGCTGCACCAAGGATCAGCCATACCACATGTTTTTGGAAAAGAAGACTGTAGAAGAGTATTTTCGCTTTTAAGAGGTAGGGGTGGCAAAATATGACATGACATGATAACACGACCCGAACTTGACACGAATTTAGTGGGTTTGGGTTGAGTCTTATCGTGTTCATGTCATTTTCGGGTCAACCCCAAAATGACACTCTAACAATTGTGTCGTGTTCGGGTCAATCAATGTGACCCATCATGTCGACCTGTTTGATACGTGACCTATTTATTCATTGTGTTGGCCCATCTAACATGTGGTTGAAAATATAGGACGGTTCTTCAAAAACCGTCTCAAATGAAAATATAGGATGGTTCATCTAGAGTGAAGAGGGACAGCCATCTGCAGTGTGATCTCGAACTTTTCTCGCATGTCCATGTCCTTTGGTGTCATCCTATTGGGAAGCTTCTAAACAAATGATTGGAGGAGATAAGCCAACATTAGATGCACCATCTGAAAGGCAAGAGGCATTCCAGGGCAGATCCTTCGACCAGCCCCGAACGGAATAAGCTAGAAATGTTGTCCTCTGGAGTCAAGGTCTAAGCTTAAGAACCTCTCAGGCGAGAATGATGCATCTGGAACTGTCTTATATTTACAGTTGTAATATAAGCCGGTTCCAGATGAACCGTCTTATATTACAGGACTAACATAGGACGGTTCATCTAGAACCGTCTTATATTACAACTCTAAATGTAATATAAGACGATTCATTTGGAACTGTCTTATATTACAAGAGTAATATAGGACGGTTCTTTTGAAACCGTCCTATATTATTTATTTTATATTTACTTAATCGTGTTACATGAGTCATGTCGTGTCAACTCGTTTAATAATCGTGCCATGTTCAGGTCACGAATTCTTAACACGATTATTAAGTGGGTTATGTTCGTGTCGACCCATAACTCTAACGTGTCATGTTCGTGTCAACACAAACACGACCCGCCAACCCGAATTGCCAGGCCTAGGTATAGGAATTTAGCTAATCTAGTTGGATTTTAAATAAAAATATTATATTTTGTGATTGAGCCCATGATTTTTTTATGAAATTTTTTTAAAGATCATTGTTATCGGTATAAGCGCATGATCCAAGTATATGTATGGGTCCTCGATTGTTTAGTTCTTGGTTAATTGATTTGTGCACTGATCATGCAAGCAATAGTTGAGATATGCATATAAGATGTGATCAAGACATTGGTTGAATTGGAACACTTTGACATGTGATTAATCCATATCCTGATAATGCTTTTCCATGAAATCTGAATATATATATATATATATTATAAGTATGAGTTTGTAATAACCCAAAATATTAATAGTTTTAAAATAATAATAGGAGGGGTAAAATTGTAAATATACATGGGCCTACAGGGCGTGGGACCCACAGTGAGGCTATAAAAGCCTGCCTTGTCTCGCGTGCGGCCAAAACATTCACTTCTGATTTCAGTTTGGCAACGCGAGGCAGCGACGAGGAACTCCCTGAGTAGACGCACACAGTGGCGATCTAACCACCGTAGGCCACCCTCCTCCATTTCCCTGTGATTACTTATAGTTTATGCTGTTTTTAACGCCGAAAAACGATGTGGATTGCCGTTTTCGGGTGAACAAGTAGGCAGTACTGTTTTTTGTTAAAGTAAACTAACCCATGAATTTTCATGGTGATCGGACAGCTAGATATGTTGGAAAACTCATAAAACAGTAGAGGGAAAAATTTTAGGGACGTGACAAAAATCGTATAAAAACACTAGAGAATGGCATAGATGGTTGAAAAGGAGCTCATATATGGAATCTATGCAAAAAACTGAATGGAACGGTGCAAAAATCGCACCATTTGGACACCTGTGCGTGGCTGGTGGCCACCCACCACGACACGTGTCACCCCTGATGCACGCCACATAGGCGCCACGCACACGACGCGCGACACCACGCGCGCAGCACCCGCATGGCACGTTCCCACATAAGTGACACGTGGCGCCATGCATCACGCACCATGTGGAATACAACGCACTGACAACACGACAAAACGTGTGCATGAAAACCAATGCATAGAAACGGTGTACGCGCATGCAAGAAGGTGGTACACGCGCGTGTGCGCCTTAAAAAATGACGCTAGCGTGTCTGTGCACGTGCCCGTACGGAGACGTAGCGTAGACACGTTCAGTGCGTCTATGCACGCGTCCGCAAGAAGATAGGTGTCTGCCTGTCTAGTGCTTCTATGGACGCACCCACACACGCGAGAGCACGTGCCATGCACAAGTTTTGTGATTTTTCGGGTCCTTTGACTCGTTCATTCATAAAAACTTGATTTTTGGGAGCTACAGAGGTCCAAATCGCGATCCGAAAGAGGCGTTGTGACCGTATCGACGCGCGCAGACCTAGATGTGACTTGAAAAGTTAGATATAAATTCTGTTTTTAGAGTTAAACCATAGAATGCTGTTAGATAGTCTCAATCAGGCTGATCAATGGATGATCATGCCTTAGAGGTTGATGGTATACATCAAATATGAGATAATTTAGGAGATTAGAGGGTTAAACAGTATTGAATTACCAAATGATAGAAGATTTATGATGTAACAGGTACGTCAGAGCGCGCCGCGTGATATTTTCACGCGCTTGATTTGAGCACTGCATTTTCTGAGGTAGGTGATTCTATTCAATTATTTCATGATTTCAATAACCATGAATGGATTTTAAAGCTTTGAGACATGTGTTCTACATCTTCTCGTGTACATAATTAGATCCCTATTTTCGTGTTATAGCATGACTTTTCTATTTGAAAATGACAATGTTTGTCGGGCTTTGAGTGTGTTATTGAGATTATTTATAATGTATTTACAAGGTTTATAAGATTTATACCTTGCCGATGATTTATAATGGGTGCTTTCACCCGGTGGGTACTATGCTAGGAGGATTATAGGGTTGGCCACCCGCCCTCTGATTTTGTGATAAGGATGATGATGGACACTGCCCTAGAGTGATACAGGGCTAGGTACGTAGGGGTGGTATCAGGGGTAGTCCCCCCTATGGGTCCGTTCCTTCCCATGGTGTAACACCCCGGATTTTTCAAGACATTTTTTTTATTTTTATAATAATGGCATTTTAATTAAAAGCATTTGGGATCCCATGAGAAAAGTTTTATTTAACATTTTACTAAACCTATCTTAAAAACTCCGAGTGTTAGTTTTCCTTTCTCAAAATGGCGTACATGTAATTTAAACATAATAAATAATCCGCGTATAGATCAACGTCAAATAAATAGGCGCCTTTATTTTAAATCAAATAAATGTCCAAAACACAATAATAGTATGGCCCAGGGTCTATCCATCATAACATCCCATATAAATGTCCAACATATGTCCAAAGATCTAAATCACATCCAAATATAAAGTATGCAGTCCATAATAAAATTCAAATGATAATCCACTCTAATGACTCACATTACTGTATAAAATTATAGGGAAAACTAGTCTTCAGCAGCTCTCAAGGTTTATCAACCGCTTTTCCTTTCCTGGTGTCGTGCTCGAGATCTAAGGCATTGCAAAACAAAGCAATGCCTCAGCAAGTTATCGCTTGTGTAGGTACATAGACAATTAATGTAATAAATAAAAGAAATAATAAACAACACTGATAAAAAGTCTAACACTTATGAAAATAGTGATATCCTAATGGCATGTTCAAATAAATGCCAATTTATTCCATATGCTAAAACATGCAATCATAGAGTTAAAACATGACATGAATCAATAAAATGGAGCATACAACAAGAATAAGGGCACCCTAAGGTAATGGGTCCCACCACATCGCACTAACATCCCTGATCAGGAGTACACATAGTCAACCTCTGAGTGTTGTCACACCCAGGCATACCATCCATGACCATGCTCATCATACATGCACATATAACAAGAATATGGGCCATCATGCTGCAGTGGCAACCCTCCATGGGTATCAATCACCGCCGCTCTCCGTCGACACCATAACGGGAGACTTAGCGTCTGTCCCCATGGAAAGGCTCAGACCGGTAGTGTGGACTATCCATGTTACCAAACCCCTACCGAATGCCATCTATGGGCAGGTGTCTATCATATCACAAACTCATCGCATCATAATCTCGGAAGGTGGGTGGCCGGCCCTATCCCTCCTAGCACGACTCCCACCGGGCGAGAGCATCCGTCATCAAATATAAAACATGGAAATCATATGTATATGCTAAAACTCAAGAGCACTTATAGCTTGCAATCCCCAAGACATGCCCCTCATCCTGGGGTTAGCCTATAAAAGGACCAGCTAATAAGCCTCTATTCTCATTTCCATGTAAATCTATGCATTTTCTATATATATATAATAAGAAATAAGTCTCTAATTAAGCATAACTAATTAACATCATGCTTGTAAAAGCATTTTAAATAAGTTTATTCAGTAAAAGAATTCAATTTGGAATAACCATCCTGTACGCAATGTCGCATGAAATCCATGGTAAATAAAAATTGCAATTTAAAACACAATCACACATGATGCTATGTTTAAACATGGTTTAAAATCAAGGCAAAACATTAGTTGTCGTCACTTACCTCAGTGTGAGACCACTAGCTTGCTAATAACTCCCTTTAATTGGTATATTCAAGTGCACATGTACATGTCACATCACTATTTTAAAATTTTTCTAAATAAAAAGTGGTCATTTCTAAGTTTTTAAGTTAAAACTAGGTCCGCGTCGTCAATACGGTCATAACGCCTCTTTCGGATCGTGATTTGGACCTCTCTAGCTCCCAAAAATCAAGTTTTTGTGAAAACTACCCTTAAATGGGGCCTGCCAGACCACCATAAGGTGGTTTATACCGGCGGCGCCCCTTTTCCCCCGGTTTACACCGGCGTACACTGGCGCACGAAGACGCACGCCGACGCAGACGCCGAATGGAACGCGCGCGTGCGTCACGGTCGCCAGGACGCGCCGCGTCCCGGCCCCGCCACGACCGCCACTTGGTTTCTCCCCCGCACGCGCGTGACGCCGTGCCGCACGCGACGACGACGTCGTGTGACGTCGTCCCTCTGGCGTCACCGAGTGCGTCCTGGCATCAGCGCCAGGGCGCCGACGTCGTTGACGACGCCAGAGAAGACGACCAGATTCTGGTCGCCTCCGGCGGAGCTACAGAGCTCCGTTTTGCGTGATTTTTGCTCCATTTTCTTCAGAATTCTCTCTAGAATCCATTTATGCCCTCCTTTTGCACTGATTTTGCCAAAAACCATGGTTTTTAAATGATTTTTTTCAAGTTCCTAAAAACATCCCTAGGTACTGGTTTTTGGGTTTTTTCGGAGAAATCCACCGTTGGATCACTCCCAAATTTAAAGGGTATGCTCTTGGGTCTTTTGTGCACTATTTGGACGGTGCGATTTTCAAACGGACTAGGTTTGATCCATGAAATCATGCTCCAACAGTAGCGTGCACACACGTTCCTAAAAATTTGATTTTTCCTAATTTTTAAAATGTTTTTCTATTTAATAAATACGAAAAAACATAGGTTTGAGGCTTACCTTGCACCTGGCTGGAGTTGCTCGTGTTGCCGGGGCTCTACTCGCCGGAAAATCTAAGTTTTGCAGGGCTAGGGTTTTGCATAGCACTCAGGGAAAATGCTCAAAGTGGAGCGTTTTGGCAACTTGGGGAGGGTAGATATAGGCCTAGAGTCCTAGGGGAAGAGAACCTCTTCCATTCACGCCTCTTTCCATGGCTTCTCCAGCGATTTTGCCGGATCTGGGTGCAGACGTGTGGAAGATGGGGGTGCCCTTATCAATTTGGGCCCTTGTGTTATACATTTCTGTCAAGTGACAAAATTGCCCTTACAACTTTAACGGCTCATAACTCCCTCGTTTGAGCTCCGTTTTTTGCCTTCTTGGTGGTGTTGGACTCGTATCGACGAGCACTTTCAAATTATTATGTTTTCAGGAAAAAACATTCATCCATAAATTTTTATTTTAATTTATTTAATAATTTCCTATTTTATCCTAAAAATTAAGGATATTACACATGGGGACGGAGAAAGTCTCTCGTTTGGTGTCGACGTGGAGCGGCAGTGGTTTAGACCCTGATGGAGTTGCCACTGCAACATAGTAACCCATATAGTTGTGCATGTTTATATGACGTTGTATGTATGGTGAACCGAGGCATGTCGGGCCTAGGCCGTGAGAGACTCCGAGGGCTGATGTTGACTGCACGGGAGGTACCAAAGTTAGTATGGATACACATCACTGGTGATTGAGTATATTGGAGAAATTTGGATATAGTTTTGATACAGTGTTTTGGTATCAATGATTGCATGCATATCTTTCCGTGGGTATATATACTAGAATGATTTTGATGTACTTACCTTGTATTTTGATCATGCCTTGCATGCTATACTGATTCACCTTGGCATCTGATTTGTGGAAGTTATAATTGCCAGCATTTCAGTTATTTGATATGGTTTGTGTATGTTTCCTTTATGAGAATTCTATTGTAAATTTTGTTAAACTTTATTTGAGTGAAATCACCTACACAAGCATAGCTTGCTGAGGCATTACCTTGTTTTGCAATGCCTCAGATTTGGAACGCGATAACAACAAGGGAAAGCAGGCAGAGTAGCGGGGATCTGGGAGGAGACTTGAAGATATTCCATTTTATTTTCTCCTTCGGACATATATTAGAGTATGTCACTTGGATTAGACTTTTGAGATTTTCTTAGATGTGGATACATATTATAGATTGGACTCATATTATGTTATGGAGGATTGTTAAAGTTTAGATGGAAATATTGTGGTGATTATGGATGGAATCTAGTGACGTTTGAATTGATTTATTATCATCTTTAATTAGCCAGTGTATTTATCGTGGTTTTTAATCGAGTATGCTCAGAGTATCAATGTTTTAATGTTGTTTATGATTACAGTTTTGAATGAAGTTGACCCCCGAAGTTTACGCTTTCGAAAAATTCTTTTAAAGCTGCGTTAAAAGCTCTATAATATAAAATTTTAATTTTTAGGGATCCCGTCTATTTTCTTAAAACGTATTGTTATTTTTATATTAATGAGGAAAAAGTTTTGGTAAAACCCGGGGTGTCATAGAGTTTTTGCACATAGTTGCGTTGCTATCTTTGATTAAGATTTTAATCTTAATCTTATAGTTGATAGGCATGAGCACATGCTTGATTTTGAAATATTTTACATGTTTTTATCATCTATAAATGTGTGTTAGACGATAATATAGATTATGGGGTATAAGTCTTATTATGCATGACGCATTGCACATGGTGGGAGATTGTAGATGATGTTGATAATTTAAAAAGGTTATGATTGATTGATAATGATTTTGATGACTTTCAAACTTTCAATCATCATTTTGAAACAAATGAAAAAAAAGGGTAGTCATAAATGGCTTTAAGCCATGCTAAGCCATATAACATTGATGCGTTACCATCCATGGAGTCAAACATGTAAAATTTAGCTATAAACCTAAGTGGGGCACGGTTTACCAAATGGAATGGATGTAAATTCTGCAAAATGTTAGCACTCATCGTGTGTGGGAACATGTATTCACTATAGCGAGTTTGTTACCTAGTGCAAGGAAAAGGTGGGCCGGCTATTGTATGGAATAGATTGGCCATTAGTATAGGCATGTTTACACAACACCTAGCTTGGACATCATGCATTGCACCCAATACCTGAGTAGTATAATCAGCACATTTCATATGACACCTTCCACATGACAGTAGGTTTGGAAACCAAAGCTTGTACATCGAACATAAAGCCTAGCACTTAGATGCGCGCATAACAGCCAGCACATGGGTGGTGTGCTTGGTGGCCAGCGCATGAGTAGGCTACATTACACCCTGCACATGACTAACCAACTTTGCGTTTAGCGCTTAGTAACAAGCTTAGTACTATGCATGCATCCATTACTCCAGTACACTATGTTCTGATCATACACAAAATACTACTTCACCACACTACACCTCATTCAAGTATGACGCATCCCTCCAAAGCACTGCACACAGGCTGAGCCTAGCGCACTACACCAGTGTACTGCTCACTGATACTATATGGGTACAGATCAGTGCGCATGGTGCACAACACCTAGGCATGGCACATAATACTCGGTATTGAACATAGATAGGTGCACATAATGATGATTTGGTAAACCATGGCTTTGATAGCTTGATATTATGTGATTTGAAAATTTTGATTCATGGATGTAAGTTCTATAAGTGTGCAATGAAATTGAGCTATGGTAAGTATAATTTGTAATCAAATTAATTGCTAATTTAATAACTTTGATAATTGAAACGAAGTTATTAATTTTCTGTTGAATGATACATAGTATGGTACAAGATATGATTTTAGAAATGTTGAGCCATGGTTATATGAGTTCCTATGCTAAAGACTAGAATTAACTAGTCAATGATTTATGTAAATTAAAATATGGCTTGCAAAATGAAAGTTTGTAAATTTATTTTGTATGATGTATTATGGAATGAAAAAATTGTGACTAAATATGAATTCCACGAGCAAGGAAAAAAAAATGTTTTAATGAATGGAAATTAGGCGACTCTAGAGAGTTGTGCCTAGCCTAAAACTAGGTGACTCATGAGAGTTGAGCCTAGCCTGGGGCAAATTCTAAGACCCCTCTGGTTACTATGCTAGGAAGATCAGTTGGCCACTGACTTCTGCAAGTTGATACATGCCCTAAGAGGCTTATTATAGAGAGTATTGTATCATGGGAAGACTGCTCTCTTGTGATCCAATGCCCCCATGAGGACTGGTGTAGCCCGCGTGGTATATATGGCTGAACGTAGTTGGATGTGAGTCCTTGACATGCATAGTATACCATATAGTTATCAGACATGGATTGACATGTTGGTCATCCTCAAGGATATTTGACCATTGCCCATATGGGTTTGTGGTAGGATACTACCACTCAGTGATATAATAGATTATGATACGTCATTATTTGATAAGTCCTAATGAGCGTGTATGTATGATATTTGAAGGATATATTAGAATTTATTAGAAATACTAGATTTTTATAAAGGCATGAATGTTGTATAATATTCATATTACACTTATGATTGAACATTTAATTGTTTGCACTACTGAATTTATGCCAACACTTTTGTCGTGGTTTTCAAACGGCTGATTTAGGCATTTTCCTATTGAGTGGTCGTACTCACCCCTACAAAACATTTCAGGGAAAGTGCAAGAGGACTGAGCGCTTGGCTAAAAGAAGTTAAATAAGGAGAATAATTGAGGTGAATGTAATGGAACAGATGACCATGATACGCTTAATTTGAATTATGATTCAATTTATGTTCCTTATTGTTTGGCCTGTGACCAGAGAGACCTTGTAATGGTATGTTTTATTCCTGTTATTATATGTGAGGGTCTTAATATGACACCAGGTTGAAGGTGGAATTGAGAAAAATAAATACGTAATATATATTTCAAAAAAAAAAAATCTTGCAGGAAAGTTTTAAAATTTTATTTCAAAAAAATCCTTTTCCAAAACCCAGGTCCCCACAGCAATGAAGAAGAATTTAAACGTACGGATGATGCTTCCAATTTTTGTTTCCTAGATTTCCTCTGTTGACTCTGCTGTTGTACAACTGGAAGAAAGAGGATCTCAACCAATACATTTCCTATACTTTTCTGGGTTTCGTTAAAATTTAGGGCCATTCTAGGAAGCTAGTGTTTCTAGGAAGAAACTGTTTGCTGCCTCATTTGTTTTAAAGTAAATCAAATAATTGTCAAATGACATTCTCAATTCTTTTCTGAATATTGGAAGTATTTACCATTCAAATGTAAATATCGATAGTCTAGAATGTAACCATTTACCTATGTACTATATTGAGAACTAAGTGGACTCCCTGTTTTCATACCACATCATTGTCCAATCCAGCATCCTCAAAAGCTGAGAAAGAATCTGCTGGCTGTAGGTTGATCTCTCTCTGATAAATTTACTGATTTAGTGATCACCAAAAAAACTCATAAACAAAGGTGGAATTACCCACAAATGTTACAGTAATTTACTGAAAACTTATTCACCGTTAACTTATTGTAAAATTTTGTCCTTCATAAGAATGATAATATAAACCCGGATTCATTTTATGATTAGTATCTTACACAAAAAGTGGGCATTCAGCAAGGCATTTAAAATTTCAGTTTGTGTGTTTTTGTCTCTCCCTCTTTCAAATATGATTAAATTCAAAGAATGGTGAAAGCAAGTGGACAAAATGAGATACCTTGTAACTATAATATCCAGCTATATATCCACCTGATAAGCTAAACAGCAACAATAAAACCGCAGACACAACCTCAGCTCTTTTGGAAAAGGAAAGAAAATGAAATTTTCTATTAATATAAGAAACTGAGGACAAACTTGCAAAAATATGGCTACGACTATAAAGGGTCCTATCCTCCGATAGGGGTGGGCTGACTAGTGTTCTTTTACCCACTATCTGATCAATATCATCGGTAGATTCAGATCCAACTGCGACATGCCTTGTATGTAGTTCCAAATCTATACTAGCAGCCAGTATCTGCAAAACAATGACATGTGTCATCGTGAAAGCTACCTGGTAGCTCATTTAAAGAGCAATACAAAAAACATGCATCTTGCTTTGAGAATAATCAATAATAATTAAGGAGGACAACTAAGGGGAGTCTTGGCGCAACGGTAAAAGTTGTTGTCATGTAACTTTGAGGTTACAGGTTTAAGGAGTAAAAACAGCCTCTTGCAAAAATGCAAGGTAAGGCTACATACTATAGACCCTTGTGGCTACCCCTTTCCTAGACCCTACATAGGCGAGAGCTTCGTGCATCGAGACTGCCCTTTAATTAAGGAGTACAACATTATTAAAGAAAGAAGTAACTTATATGCAAAATTACCTGAAAAGAAAAGGCAAGAACATAACATACTGAGTTGATGAAAATACAAAAAGACCATTTTATATTTATCTCTTGAAATAAAATTTAAGAATGAAGTTAGCTGACCGCATGCTTGTCAGATAAGTTCAACATACAACACAATTCATTTGGCTGGACCCCAAGAAATATACGGCCATTAAACTTGAACATCATTTTCATTTTGAATATTATCTAGTAGCATGTATCACCTCTTTAGCTGCCAATCCCACCACTTAAACCTCTTCTTACTACGAGTTGACTATGCAGGGACCATCATGATGATTATTACCTCCATCCACTCTACTACATCTTCCAACTTGAACGAATATGGCAATTCATCTACCTCACTGGAATTACCACTATGGGCATCTTCAATATCGTCACATTACTCTTACCAAACCTCTAGAAGAGTAAATACCGCTGTTTCCAGGCAATGCTCTCCTCTACATGGTTTCTCCATCATACTTCCTGCTATTCATGCCATTGTTCTTAATTGGATTGATCCTTGAAGGGCTATAACACTAGCTTATGAGGTAGCTATGGCTCCATGCAACTGGGACCATGTTCTGTGTTAGCCGCATAACGGAGAAATGAAAACTGGGATTCTTTGATCTACCAGAGCACAGTCATCAGATATTCTATGTATTTGTGACTCTTAGTGCACTTGCTCATTATGTTGCAGCCCTTGTGTGCATCGAATGGTGCGATAGTTTAGGCTGTGACAGGAATGTGTAAATTTTTTATTGTTTGCTAATTGAATCATGGTTCAAAACTTCAGCCTATAATTGAAGGGTATTTGAAAACTTTGGTTGTACTTGATTAATTTGGAATTGTGAACGCCATTGTTAATTAAGAAGCAAATTACAGTGAATTTGTCCCTTCTATTTGTCTTTTTTTTCTTTTATACACAATTTTTCGAGACACTTTTGCTTAATAACTATGAGGCCATAAATCTTCCAGGTTCTTCTCTGCCTCTTCCAACGATCACTAAAGGGTGACGAAAATCCCATCCTTGAGTTCCATAGCACCATCCAAGTCATATTAACTTTCTGCTACTTCTTTCTCTAACTTGACTCTATCAATCCACGAGGAAATTCAATGGACAAAAGAAACTTCAATAAAATTCAATAGATAAACAAACTACAATATAAAGATCATAATAATGAACTTCGATAATTACCCACGGCATGCTCTATCGAGATCTCACGTTCTTCAAATTTTGCCACAGAATCTTCACATTACGAACTCTGTCAAAATAACTACAAAGCAAGAGTAACAAAATAATAAAGCAATGAAAATGATGATATACATAAACTATATAACTAATGCCATAGTCCAACTGAAATTCAGTGAACTGATTGCTCTTTCTTCCATAATGATTGTTTCGGTGAGATTAATAAACAGAATACTGATAAAGATAGACTCCGAAAAAAAACTAAAAATGTATAAAATGAGAAACAAAATGGAAAAAGTGTTGAAAATGTAAACTTGATGTAGGCCAAATTTAATTGGGTAAGGGCCCATATTCTAAAAGGCTCACATTGAATAGATAAAAAGTCCATCTTTTAGCCCATATTCTAGAAAGCCCTTTTGTAGAAAGTGTTGCTACAAAAAGTCAATTAGGAATATCTACATACTTTGACAATAGAGTTAGATATTTTGTAGAGACATCTAGATAACAAATTGTAGCCACAAGATTAAAGGTGTGTTGGAGCAATCCTAATCATTGGTTAATGAGGTGCTACTAGTATAAATAGGGGTAGTTACTCACAAGTTGTATAAAGCAAATTTGAAAATTAGTACAAGCTTTCTCTCTTCCTTTCAAGCCTCCAAGTCCCTTCTTCATTTGTAAATTCTTTTCTAGCCTCCAAAGCCTTCCTTGTACATTTGTAAAATACCATCATCTTCCAACAAAGTGGTATCAGAGCTATAAGATTCTTCAAGATTTATGGCTAGTGGTGGCATGGTTTTCTTCCAAGTTCCTATGCTCAACAAGAGCAACTATGATAATTGGAGCATCAAGATGAAGGCTCTCCTTGGGGCATAAGAAGTGTGGCCATTGTAGTAAAAGGCTACAATGAACCTGAAGATGAGGATACTCTATCACAAACCCAAAGGGATATTTTGAAGGATTCAAGAAAGAGAGACAAGTAGGCTATCTACCTCATTTATCAAGCTCTTGATGAAGATGGGTTCGAGAAGATTTCAAGTGCAACATCAGCTACTGAAGAATGGGAGAAACTTGAGATATCTTATAAGGGAGCCGAAGAAGTAAAAAAGGTACATCTTCAAACATTAAGACGAGAATTTGAATCTTTGCAAATGAATAAAGGCAAGACTATTTTTGATTATTTTTCTAGAGTTTTAGCCATTTCTAATCAATTAAAAAGAAGTGGTAAGAAGTTAGATGATATGAGGATAATAGAGAAGATATTACGCTCCTTTGATCCAAAGTTCATCCATATTATTGTAACATAAGAAGAAACAAAGAATTTGGAAAAAATGACTATAGAGCAACTCATAGGTTCATTACAAGCCTATTGTGACACCCCGGGTTTTTAACAAATTGTTTCTCATATTTATTCTCAAATAATAATAATTTATTTATAGAAAATAGATGGGATCCCAGAACTTAAAACTCATTATTTAAAACTTTTCGTAGCGTCAAGCAAATATCATTTAAGAAAACCCCGAGGGTCATTTCACTTCAAAACCATACTGAAGAATAGAACCAAAAGTAAATATTTTGAGCATGCTCACAAATTAAAACCATGGTGACATTTTTTTGCAACTACAAAGATACGTAATAATGAAAGTTCCAAAGCTCCAGGGTCTATCCAAGATCATCACGTCATCCATATATAAACATATAACCACTATACAGTGATATGAGTCTAATATATCAATATATACAACAACTAAGGAAAATGCCAAAAAGCCAATACCAGTCCAACAAACGTACACCACTCTGTCTCTATATCTAACAGTATCTGTCCTTAAGCCCTCGTCCAGCTCTACTCTAGTCCACCTTCTTCCCTTTCTGACTGTTGCGCTCTGATTCTGAGGCATTGCAAAACAAAGCAATGCCTCAGCAAGCCATGCTTGTGCAGGTAATATACATTCAAAGTAATCTCAATAAAAATAAATTACATGGCGCAAGGCATAAAGATCGAAAGATGATCAACAATATATATAAAGCCTTAAATCATATGATGAAGGACATATCAAGTCCTTGCAATAAATAAGATATCAACCATGATATTAGGACATGCACAACCCGAGAAAATTTAAAAACATATGAATGCATGTCAAAAGTATCAACATCATACACAGTCAAGCCTTGTGAGTGTCTCACATACACTCACAACAATGTGGAGTCAGCTCTCTGTACCATCCGCTTTCACCCTCACGACACTCAGGCACTCACGGGAACGACGCGTACCACTTTCGCTTTTACCCTTTCACCCTCACAAGCACTCAAGCACTCACGAAAAGTCGCGTTGCACACCCACTTTCACCCTCACGGGCACTTAGGCACTCACGGTGTGAAAAATAGCATCCTACCACAGGATCAATAGTCTCAAATATCAAGTCAGAGCGACTCCCACATGTCAAGAAGAATATCATGAAAGATATCAAAAACAGTGCATGCAATACCCACCAGAAAGATAGCATGCACATGAGAAGTTACATGTTGAAATCAATCTCATACACATGGTAAGGCATAAATCACATAACTCAAAAACTCAAATCACCAAATCACCATTTGAGAATCATGAAAAAATTGTGAATGAAATCACCTATCTCGATATCGCACTATCCCTAAACAAGCACGTAACCAATATCAAGGGGTATGCCCTGATGTACCTGCAATGCCATAAATTATGTCATGGTTAACGCATATAATCAAAATCTAAAGCTTGATAATCTATTAATCAGCTTAATCTGAATCATCTAATAGCATTTAGTAGTTTTGCTATTAAAAAGTTACTCAAAACTATATTTTTATCTTAAATCTAGATCTGCCTTGTTGAGACGATCACAACGCCTCTTTCGGATCGTGATTTGGACCACTGTAGCTCCTAAAATCAAGGTTTAAAGGAATAAATGGTAAAAAAAAGACCAAAATTCAGAAAATGGAGCCCGCTGCACGCGCGCGCACTGCGCGTGGCAGGCACGTCTGTGGACGCGCTTCACGTTAGAACTCGTGCAAGGTAGCGGGAGCTTCTGTGGACATGCTCTGCGTGTGGGGGATGGAATAGTGCGCATGGTGTGCGCTAGTCACACAGCTTGGCACTCCCTCGACCATGCGTTTTCCCCTCGTTCCGGTCGTCGTTGCCGGAGATGACGATCGGATTGATTTGCCGTCACCGGCTACCCCATGTGCTCCGTTTTTTGTGATTTTTACACCTCTGAGTCCGGTTTTTCACGTACATTCCATTTTCACCTTCATTTCCACAAATCCCACCTAAATCTATCGTTTTGTCACGATTTTTATCTCGTTTTCAAAAACTCCCATACTATGGTTTTTTGGGGTTTCGGCGTCCCTAGCCGTTCGATCATCACGAAATTTCGTGGGTCCTTTTCTCTTCTCATCATACTCAATATGAACGGTCCAAATCTTAATCTGGAACCATCTCGTCTAATTTTGTTAGTGCAAAACAGTAAGCACGAATTTGTGTAAACACTACACGTTCATGCCATTTTTTTCTTGCGTTTACAAGTGAATAAACCTTGAAATTTAACGCAAAGAGGAGGGTGGAGTAATCTTACCTCATTCTCGGCTGTTTCAAGGTGGAGAAATCCGTCGCCGGGGTGCGTGACTGTTCACGTGAAAGAGGGTTAGCACGAAGAGGGAGGAGAGTGCGTTTTGAGCACTCTCTCTCTTCCTTACCTTATATATATATATATATATATATATATATATATATATATATATATTTCTTAAAATAGGAAATATTACACCCATAAAGAAAAACATAAAAAACAAGAAGAAATCAAGGAGCAACTTTTCAAGATACAACTCAACTCAAAGCAAGAGAGTCTTGGAAATGGAAGAGGTCGTGGCCAAGGAAGAAGTCATGGACATGGAAGATGAGGCTTCAATAACAACAATAACAGTAATGAAGAGAGAAGAGAAAGCTTGAGAAGAGGTCATGGAAGAGGCTATTTAGGAACAATGTATGACAAATTTTAAGTTAAGTATTATAATTGTCAAAAATTTGGACATTATGCATCAGAATCAGAACCCCTAAAAACAAAGTTGAAGAAAATGTCAATTTCATAGAAGAGAAAAGCCAAGAAGAAGGCACCCTCCTATTGGCATATAAGAATAATGAAGGAAGCCAAGAAAATACATAGTACCTTGATACCGGCGCAAGTAACTACATGTGCAGGGAAAAGAGTATGTTCGTAGACCTTGACGAAACGGTGGGCGGTAATGTCTCCTTCGGTGATGAATTCAAGATAGCAGTAAAAGGCAAAGGTAACATCCTAATCCGCTTAAAGAATGAAGGACATTAATTTATTTCAAATGTTTATTACATGCCCAACATGAAAAATAATATTTTGAGCCTTGGACAACTTTTAGAGAAAGGCTATAATATTATCCTAAAAGATTATAGTCTTTTTATAAAAGATGATAAAAATAATTTGACTGCTAAAGTACCTATGTCAAGAAATAGGATGTTCTTGTTGAACATTCAAAATGATATTGCCAAGTGTCTTAAGAGATGTTTCCAAGATCCATCTTGGCTTTGGCATTTAAGATTTGGACACCTCAACTTTGGAGGACTTGAACTACTATCCAAGAAAGAGATGGTTAGAGGATTACCTTCTATCAATCATCCCAATCAATTCTCTGAAGGATGCATACTTGGAAAGCAGTTTAGAAAGAGCTTCCCCAAAGAGTCACATTTAAGAGCCCAAAAGATGCTCAAGCTTGTACATACAAATGTGTGTGGTCCAATCAAACCAAGCTCTTTAGGTAAAGCAACTACTTTGTTCTCTTTATTGATGATTTTTCTAAATAGATATGGGTCTACTTCTTCAAGGAAAAATCAGAAGTATTTGGAATGTTCAAGAAGTTCAAAGCTGCAGTGGAGAAAGAAAGTGGGTGTAAGATCAAGGCCTTGAGATCTAATCGAGGAGGAGAATTCACTTCAAAAGCATTTTAAGAATTTTGCGAGGAGAATGGAATTCGTCAACCATTAATGGTTCCAAGATCCCCCAGCAAAATGGAGTTGCTGAAAGGAAGAATAGAACTATTATGACATGGCTCGAAGCATGCTAAAAAGTAAGAAAATGCCAGAGGAGTTTTGGGTAGAAGTGGTAGCATGTGCAATCTACTTGTCCAATCGTTCGCCAATAAGAAGTGTACAAGGAAAGCCACCACAAGAAGCATGGAGTGGAAGAAAGCCTGTGATATCTCATCTGAAGGTATTTGGAAGCATATCCTATACACATGTGCCAGATGAAAGAAGAATCAAGCTCGATGATAAAAGTGAAAAGTTTGTCTTCATTGGCTATGATTCCAATTCAAAAGGCTATAAATTATACAATCCAAAAAACAAGAAGACTGTTATCAATTGAGATATGGAATTTGATGGAAAAAGCTCATGGGATTGAAGCATTTATGAAGAAAGTCACAACTTCCCTAAAAGTGAAGATGAGTAAATAAGAGAAGATCAACAAGAGAATGTCAGATCACCAACCTCACCAACTACAAGTGAAAGTTCAAGTAACCATGGAGACTCATCATTATCAAGTGAAAGTCCAAGTCCAAGGACACCATGTACAAGAAGCTTACAAGAGCTATATGAGGTTACATAAAGGGAAGAAGATCTCACTCTACTCTGCCTCTTTGCTGATTACTAACTATTGAGTTTTTAAGAAGCTATACAAAGTAAAAGGTGGAGAGATGCCATGGACGAGAAGATCAAAGCAATTATGAAGAATGATACATGGCAACTGGCTTCACTGTCGAAAGGGTACAAGGCGATAGGTGTAAAGTGGGTATACAAGGCAAAGAAGAATGCTAAAGGAGAAATTGAAAGATACAAGGCAAGATTGGTTGCAAAGGGCTACAGTCAAAGAGGTGGGATTGACTATAACGAGGTATTTTCTCTTGTTGTTTGCTTAGAAACTATTAAATTAATTATTTCTTAGCTGCTCAAAATAGATGAAAGGTTCATCAAATGGACATGAAATATGCCTTCTTAAATGGACTCCTTGAAGAAGAAGTTTACATCGAACAACCATTAGGCTACGAAGTAAAGGGACATGAACACAAAGTCCTCAAGTTAGAAAAGGCCCTCTATGGGTTAAAGCAAGCACCAAGGGCATGGAATAGTCAAATAGATAAATATTTTCAAGAAAATGGTTTCATAAGATGCCCTCATGAGCATGTAGTATATGCCAAGATCAAAGATGGAGACATCTTGATTGTATTCTTGTATGTGGACAACTTAATCTTCGCTGGAAGTAGTCCAAGGATGTTTAAAGAATTCAAGAAAGCAATGATCAAAGAGTTCGAGATGACTAATATTGGGTTCATGTCATATTATCTTGGAATTGAAGTAAAGCAAAAAGAAGACGTCATCTTCATCACTCAAGAAGGTTATGCAAAGGAGCTACTTAAAAAGTTCAACATAGATGACTGCAAGCCCATTAGCACGCCGGTGGAGTGTGGAATCAAACTGTCTAAGAATAATGAAGGAGAAAGAGTAGATGCAACAAATTTCAAGAGCTTGGCTGGAAGGTTACGCTACTTAACTTGCACGAGGCCTGATATTCTATATGATGTTGGATTAATCAGTCGTTATATGGAACCACCAACAGCCACTCATCTCAAGACAGCAAAAGGAGTTCTTCGATACATTAAAGGTACAATCGGCTTTGGTTTGTTTTACTCTCATACTAGTGATTGTAGGCTTATTGGATACAACGATAGTGATTGGTCTGGAGACTTAGATGATTGAAAAAGCACAATTGGGTTTGTCAGGCAATATGGTTAAGAGAATTACTAAAGAACTTGGCATGCCACAAGAAGAGCCAACAGAGGTCTATGTTGACAACAAATCAGCAATGGCCATAGCAAAGAATCTAGTCTTTCAGACCGAAGTAAACACATTGATACATGATATCACTACATAAGAGAGTGCGTTACAAGAAAAGAAGTTCAATTGGAGTATGTGAAGTCTCAAGATCAAGCAGCTGATATTTTCATTAAGCCATTGAAGTTTGAAGACTTTATTAAGATGAGAAGCTTGCTTGGGATGACAAATCAAGTTTAAGGGAGGGTGTTGGAAATGTAAACTTGATTTAGGCCAAATTTAATTGGGTAATAGCCCATATTCTAGAAGACTCACATTGAATAGATAAAAAGTCTAACTTCTAGCCCATATTCTAAAAAGCTCACTTTCTAGAAAGTGTTGTTACAAAAGTCAATTAGAAATATCTACATACTTTGACAATAGAGCTAGATCTTTTGTAAAGACATCTAGATAACAAATTGTAGCCACAAGATTAAAGGTGTGTTAGCACAATCCTAATCATTGGTTAAGGAGGTGCTACTAGTATAAATAGGAGTGGTTACTCACAAGTTGTATAAAGCAATTTTGAGAATCAATACAAGCTCTCTCTCTTCCTTTTAAGCCTTCAAGTCCTTCTCCATTTGTAAATCCTTTTCTAGCCTCCAAAGCCTTCCTCATACCTCTATAAAGTACCATCCTCTTCCAACAAAGAGGATATATGATAATGGAGAAAACAAAAGATTAGCTAGATTTAAGTGTATTAGTTTCTCTTGACAGCTCTTAAAGAATGGCTAGATATACCTGTATTAGTTTCTCTTTATCAGCAGTGCTGCCAAGAAGAAATGATAATCACTTTCATGAAGATTGTTTGAATAACCAGTAAGTTTGTCATTATCAGCAAAGATTAACAACAATTTTCATGCACCAAGTAGAATCAGGACGTATGTAAAGTTTTTTTTGGATGGACCCACATAAGGTCCATGCCCATATGAGTGAAAGACTAGCCGACATCTAGAACGTCAGCACCAACTCAAAGATTTCCACAATGACGGCCGACGGTGTCGTAAAATGGTGATTGGAACAACCACCAATTTTGACGATCTAATAGTTGTAACTACTATAAATAGGATTTGAGAGATGTGAGAGAAGAAAAAAGATGTAATCTGATCAAATATTAGTATTTCTCCCATGGATGTAGGCCAAGATGACCGAACCACATAAATCTGCCTCTCTTTTGTGTGTGTTTGATCGTGTGATCCTAAGATCAAGATTATGGTGGTCAGATCTGCACCAATCAGCAGATCCGACCCTATCAAGTTTAACACTAGATGTCAGAAACAGGTGTGTATATAGCTACAGAAATTTACACTTCAACCCTCAAGAATTCCAGCAATCAGGTTAAGAGACACTACCAATACACGATGATTTTCTTGCCAGTTCTTTGGTGCATCACCATTGGCGAGCAGAGAATCACAAAAATTGAGAGCCTAACTAATGCTGTCACATATCATCTTCTGAAATATGAAATGCAAACAGAAGTGCTAATATTACATCATCATTGTGAAAAGATATGTGCTATCATCAAAAGCCGAAATGCTGGCTGATTAATGAAAAAGAGAATGGGAATAGCTCCACCTCTATAACAAAGAGATAAGTACTATAAAAGTAAAGAAAATGCCTCAACTTCATACGTCAGACCAAGCACCAATAATAAATTAACCTGACCAAAACAGTGTTTACCAGCCCGGAATGTCCTCGCTGCAAGAAGCTTTGAATACACTTCACGAGCTAGACTCTCTCCAGTTGCATAGTGCTTTGCAATGCTCATCAGAGTATCCCTGCAAGCATCAATGTAAAATCAAATAATTGTGTAAGTTGTAAAAAATAGGATGCATTTCGTAGATGCACATTTATAAATAACACAAATCAAGTGAGCATGAAAATGAGGGGAAGGGGTGGACTACAAGGGTCAATAGTAAGCAGAAAAAGCAATAGAATTACAAATATAATATAATAAATGAATAACTAGTTCATCTCACAAGCCAAAAATGTGCCAAAGCCATCCATAATATGCAGAAGATAGTAAAGTGAGGGGATAACAGTATGCTAGGATTGAGGAGATTGTCCTTCTAAACTGAATCTGACATGAAGTTGCAGTGGAGTCAGACGAAAAAGGAGTAGCTGATTCCTCAGGAGTAAAGCAAGTGGAATAAAAGATTCAGGACAAGATACCTTCATGAAAGGTGGATGAACACTGTTTTTCATGCTACAGCCAGTTCTGGGAGAGGACATTATCAATTCTTGGCATTGAATATCATTGGCGAACAATGTGAAGAGCCAAGCTCCATTATAGATATAGCTGAATGAGGCTTCAGGCAGAAATTCGGATGGGCTTCATGCGGATGCCATTGTTGAAGAAAAGAGCAACATCTTCGAGGTTCCTTCATATGGACTCCAGGCTTTTTGGAGCTTAAGGGTAACCCCAATGCAAGAAGCTCCCTCCTATGCGGGGTCCGGGGAAGGAGCAGATCACAAGGGCCTATAGTAGGCAGCCTTACCTTGTATTTTTACAAGAGGCTGTTTCAATGCCTTGAACCTGTGACCTCAAAGTCACATGAAGACAACTTTTACCGTTGCGCCAAAGCTCCCCTTCTTGAAAGATTTTTGGAGCTTCTTGAAAGATAATGACTGTGGTTAAGTTGTATAACAGTACAAAGGCAACCTTATCATGCTAAGCCGACCTATAGATGTTTGCCTTTCTTGTTGCCATATCAATTGATAAGAGTGCTTGTAGTAAAATCAGTACAAAGTAGGTAGCTACTTCAAGGGCAATCAAATAGGAAACTGCCTGCATAGGTAATTACTGGAGCTAGGCCATTAGCCGGTTCAATGTTGATATCAAAGAGCATCTTTGCAAGGTTAAAAAGACCATCCACGACATTTCGTAATGAGAAAATGGACGTAACGCTCCCTGCAGTGACAAGAAAACTGATCACAAATCTCTCTACGTATAATCGAACATCATGGTCATAAAACATTGAGACGCACATGAGCTTTTATTGAAGGATTTTAATCACGCTCTCTTATCTCTTTGAAGAAAATTATGCTTCAAGTAGAAAACTGTTTGCAGGTATTTCCCCAATCTATCACAAACTTGCATACTAGTACGAGTCATTTGATGTTTTCATGAAACTTGCAATTGCAATCTGAAGATTCTTATTTCACCACACTACTTCGTTGTGTCTTTGTGATGCTAAAGAAACACTCATATGAATGGTGTCTGATCCATGGAGGCCTTAAATGACATACGAGATGAAAACAGGTGTAGACAATTTCAAAAGAAAATTTAAATTTAAGAAAACATATACTTTTAGAGGTTCTATGTCAAAAGGCAAAACCGATAGTCGATCAATCATGCGTATGGATGAACTCATTGAAGAGGTTTACTAAGACAATGGAGATCTGCAAAGACTTTTCAGTCTCCCTTAATCATATCTCATGAAGCTCAAATGTGATGACAGGTGCTACTACTAGGGACAGTACTGAGAAGATGACTTCAGTCTAGGAAACTGGGGAAAGGGGAGAGGGAATTGGGGAGCTATTAGTTGTTTCTCATGGACCAACTCTTTTCCAATTTATGTCTGTTTAATTAATGGCTTCTCAAACATATGTAAAACACAATTAAGTGATGAGAGACAGAGGAAATCAAGCCTACCTCATTTATGTCATATTTTGGTTCACGAATCCTCTCACTCCGAAAGCCAATGTTCCAATGCTTCAAATCATTGGCTTCCGGAGCACCTTGTTCTTTAGAAAACTTCTTAGGTCTTCCATGTCTACAGAAACCAAAATCGTGGTTAGTCCACTGAAAACCACTTCATCTTTATTAGCTTATTTCTGGCAAAGAAGGAAACTAGATACTTAGATCAAAGGGCAGCATTGCTCTACAACTGTTTCGATCCAACATGCCCCTTCCTCAGCATAAGAAAAAGGAAAAATTTATTCAAAGCATCAATCAAATGATATAAGGTGTCTTCTGAATTTCTGCAAGAACAAAATACTATTAAAAAATACTAACCTGCACAGTTGTTGGGTTAACACCTAGAGTATGTCGAGAACAAAAATTGGTAAATCCATACTCAGTCAGAAGCAAGACAAGTGGGATAGATAGCATTGAAGAGAGGGCACCAATTTGAGTACCATCACAATGTGGCTCATATGTCCCTAGACCATGGCTGTGTGCAAATTATGCATGCCTCAAAATAATGGATGGACTATTGTCCTATGTCCTCAATTTCGTTTTGGTAGACATTTCATAAGTAGGCAAACAAACAAGTTCACTACCTAGCACTGAAGATTCCAAGAAGCACTCCGAAGCTTTTCCGGAAGTTCTTCTGTCTTGTCAACCGTGGCCAATTTCATTGCCATGCTCACCTAAAAAAGCAAAGCTTCCATCTATGAATTATAGGGAACACAACAAACTCGCAAGATCATCTCATACTAGCCGGTGGTGCATGATATAAGGAGTAAAAAAAGGGCAGCCCCGGTGCATGATGTGGGGACCAAGGAAGGGGCTGACTACAAAGGCATATAGTACGCAGCCTTACCTTGCATTTTTGCAAGAGGCTATTTCCACGCCTTGAACCTGTAACCTCAAGGTCACACGATGACAACTTTTACTGTTGCGCCAAGGTTCCCCTTCAAAATAAGAAGCGACTCGGGCAAAAAATGAGGTAAATATATCATCACCTCAAAATAAAATTAGTTAATAGGCCATTGAATTGTCTGGCTTTTACTCTAAACTCCGAGCTGTATACTTTCTATTTCTTTCGAAGTCCTCATACATGTAGCACAAGCATGTGCTAGCATAGACTATTATATATGTAAATTATTCATCATGTTGAAAATAGACTCTATCAAATTTTATGTCCTTGCAATGTTATTAGCATATGCTTCTTTAAGTTAAAAATTAGAACTCAAAGTCTCAGTGCCAGTGGTTCAGATAATCCAAATTCTCTCAGTACACCATCTGTTTCGTTTGACATGTGTAATATATTTTCCCTGTTGGACTGGTAATCCACAAAATTCGCCAAAGTTAGTTGAGATATTTAATTCCACCCACTAGATGTAACTGATAGTCTTATTCTTATTTTATTATTATTTTGAGGAGCCGGGGTGGGATGGGGAATAAACACACTAATCAGCACCTTGAACTCTTACACTACTAGGTGGGTGAAGAGAGGTCATTCTCCAGCCATTGCGCTAGAAGTCATTTGGATTCTCATCTAGCCTACGAACTGAATTCTAGGCGCACAATTTAGAGAGAGAGACATTCCTTTCCTTCTGTTCCACCTATTATTATTTTCAGCACCGTCAAACCACCATCATACAATCTTAAGATTCTTTTTCTAAGGGCATGTGCCAAAAGCAGACCCAAACAAAGCATTTGCTATCACTCAAAAGAAAATCCCATTTTTCCTTAAAAAAGAACAAGAAATCTCTTTTATCTTTCCTCCACAGAATAAAACTACTAGGGAAGAAACCCCACAAAGTGGAACTCCTTTGCAGCTTCTTCAAGGAAAAAGCTATGAAGAAACCGACCTTCCAAACAGAGAAAGAAGAAGAAGAAGAAGAAGCAGTTGGGTTGTTTTCATGTTGGGGTCGTTTGAGGCTTAGATTCCCATGGAGAAAGAGGCACTACTACAGACAGGGAAGTGAAGGATGGAAGATTATTTTCAAAACCAAGCAAAGAGAACGAGGTAGTTTCAGGTATGATCCTCTAAGCTACGCTCAGAACTTTGACGAGGGTTGTTGGGATGATGACAACGAGAATTCTGGTCGTGAGTTTTCTTCTAGGTTCGTTTCTCATTCATCAAAACCGCTTTAAGGACGACAAGAGGCTGTTTTCAATGGGTGGTAATGCCATCTGCAGTTTATTGGGAAGTGGTTTTGGTAGTCAGGGAGCGGTTATATGGGGTCAATGTAAGGGTAAAGCGGAATATATACATCGTTAGCTTTGAAATATGTCTTATACAAATGAGTAAAGTCAGTACATCTTTCAACTGATTTGTATTCATATTTGAGCATGCATGCATCTGAGAGAGAGAGAGAGAGAGAGAGAGAGAGAGAGAGAGAGAGAGAGAGAGAGAGAGAGAGAGAGAGAGAGAGAGAGAGAGAGAGAGAGAGAGAGAGACTGACTCGAGTAGAACCCCAAAATAGTGTATAAATCCATTTTAACTTAATCATACTACGCCTTCCCCAGGTCAATTTGAATTGCTAGGCTTCATTGGTGCTCATTTATTTGCTATGTACCCGATAAGACTTCACAAGGGACGAGTATGTTGCCATGTATACTTTTCAATATATAGTAGGAAAACACTTTGATGAGGTCTAATGTTCATCGGAGAAAGCGAAAAGAAGGGTAGGTTAAGTTGGGCCAATCCGAATATTTGTTAGAATTTTGTAAATGGCACTGTAACTTAGCGGGCAGTATCGGTCCATGGAATGAATTGGAGTAAACTGAGGTATTTTAACCGAAAAGCACGCAGACTAGACAGTGAATTTGAGGCTTGTTTGTTTTAAAATGCTGCTGGTTACACCCATCAAAATGAGATTTTAGGTTGCCTTCTAGTACTGTGGGGTTTTAGAGATTAACTTTTGTGGGATTGAAATCGTCTGTAAGGCACGAGCGAGTTTGACAACTAGAGATGCCACATAGTGCCCCTAATTTATTAAGAGCACTATTTAGTCTCTAAATTCTCTCTTTCCTTTTTGCTTATTATTTTTTATGGGTTTGGCGCATAGGTAAAAGTTGTCGTCATGTGACCTTGAGGTCATGGGTTCAAGGTATGGAATCAGCCTTTTGCAAAATATAAGGTAAGGCTGCCTACTATAGGCCCTTGTAGTCTACCCCTTCCCCAAACCCCGCATAGGTGGGAGCTTTGTGCATGGGGCTGCCCTTTTCTTTCTGTGTTTTTTTCCCATTTATTGTCTTAGAGAACTTTCTATTTTTGTATTAGGAAGTTTTCCTAAACCAGTAGTTATAATTTCTTGTAATCCCAATTGTTCTCTAAATAATAAAATCTTTACAACTCTACAAGGTGCGGAATTGCTCCAAACTCTCCTATTTCTCTCAATCTTCTCATCATCTTCTTCTAATTTGTGTTTGGGCTTTTTCATTCTACTACGATTTTGTTTTGGATCCTCTTCTTTCTTTTAGTATTTATAGACATATACCTTGCAATGACTATATCTTTGTCATATGACATCTTATTGAGGCAATCTTTTATAGGATTTAGTGGTTAATGGTGTGATTTAGTAAGATTTCACTAGTAATTGGCAGGATTTGTCGAAGAATAGCTGAGATTTAATGGAATTTGTTTGAGAATAAAAAATTAGATGGGATATGAATATAGATGAGAATGGTGGATAGTAATTAGAGGTGACTGAGAAGGCTTAGAGTAAATTGGGAATATTAGCTTTAGTTAGGCTATAGTTGTAAATGATCAAGGGTTCCTAGTCATATTTGGGCTATTATAATATCAAGTGCATCCCACTTTTACATAAAGGTCAGCTCCTAGGGAGAAATCAAAGCATCATTGGGATTAGATGGCTGTCCTAGTCAATGCAAAGGAGGGGTCTCAAGTCATGCATTTAAAAGTCTCCTTGTGCTATTAGAGCAGGAAAAGCTTTGTAGATAAGCTAGAGGGTCCTTGGGGAAGGAGAGGGCTTGGTTCCTCTCCTTCCCCTTTCAACTGGAAAATGTTAATCTATTCTAACCAAACTAGATAACAAGAATTTTGTACTACAAAAGTATTAAACTCAAGCTAGAAAGCATGAAACTTAATCTCCCTAAATCTTTGCAAACCCTCAATACGAAGGCCAAGGAGTTGGTTCCCCTAAAAGTTCTAGTCTTTAATTTGATTCCTTTTTCTACATTCTTAGGTAAACATATAGAGTTAGCATGGGAAATTCCAAGTAAGAGAAGCTCCAAGGTTGATGTGCCCTAAGGGCTATAGGGAACTCAAAGTGTTCAATTCATTGATTAAAAGAATCTGCAAAAGAAGTTGCCTAAGTGTCTAGATTGGAAAGGATAGTTTGATTGAGGATTTTTTAGATCGAAAGGTGAAGTTGAAGCCTTGCTAGCAAGATAAGCTATAGAAGCAAGAGATCAAAAAGAAGTATTTGGTAGTGTAGGACATGGAGCACCCAAAGCAACTACAAGCAATTTCAAGGCAATAGTTGCAAGAGAGAAGCTAGTTTCACTCTATATTTCAACAGAAGGGGAGGTGGCATTTCGTCATAAATAAATTCATCAAGTTGTTGTTTCTGATGGTAGTTATACTCATGTTGCCATGTTTATTGTCATGACCATTATACTAATGAAATAGCATGCTAGTTTATTCTATAGTGAAAAATTATTTCTATTGGAATGTTGCTCTATTTTGAGCCAATTATTGTACCCTCTTTGGAACTTATCTTAGGATCTAAAAGGGCTACGGATATGCCCAAAATGACATGGTTAAAAGTGGTGAGAAAAGATTTAAAAAATCTTGGACTTAATAAAATAATGACATTTGATGGAGATAAATGAAGGAATAAGATTCATGTAGTTGACCTCTAATTGGGATAAGGCTTTGATGATGGTGATGATGGTGATGATGATTCACACATCATCTATCAACAGACGTATATCCAGGAGGCCACAATAGTCAAATAGCTGATTTTCAAAATCAATACAAAGGCCTCCCTCCACAAAAGAATTGCTCATCCACTCAGGAATTCCAAATCATTGCTAAAGACTTGGACTCCTTATGCACATCAACATATAAATTATCTATCAATGAATGGACCATTAAGTTTGTCGACAGATATCTTGTCATTGACAGAATTAGTAAACTATCAGATGTCTGACATTTAATGTTCGAATGGTTGGATCTCACTTGTGTCTTTATGGATTGAGCTAAAATCTAACAGATCATGACATATTTAATGATCTACAAGTTGAACAAAATAGATCATCAAATTGGTTGTAGATTTCAGTATTTTCAATTTTCAAAGTATTATTGCAAAAGTTAATAAAGCTATTCAATGAGTAGTTTTGTTTTAAAATAATTCTAACTTCTCCAAAAGGCAATTTAAAGTTTGTAAATGTTGGAGATTTGTTTGGGGAGAAGCTAAAATGGATCTAGTTTGCATTAATATGTACATCTATCTCTCTTACTTGTGATGAATATATATATTTTTTCCTTTAAAGCTTAGTTAAGAAAAAGCCAAGCTTCATTAGGTGAAACTCTTTTACCCAAATGGCCAAAATCATGGGTTTTATGAGAATTATTGGCTAAAACCTTGTCAAATTCCTAGCTGAATGCACTGTTGGAGATTTAAGAATAGTGGCAGCAAGAGTATCCCATTTAGTTCTTCTTACTTGATCTCTAGTGAAGAGGTCTACCAAATGATTTCCAAGTGCCATTTTTTTTATTTTTCTCTTAGTTGATAATCTCATAGGCCAAATAGCCCCAATAGTATTAATTGTTCATTCTAATATTAAACCATTTACTTCCCTTTCTAGTTGGTCATCTATGGCAATATTTTTCTTTCTAAGAATCATTTCCATGCTATATTCACACAACTTCTGAACAAAATAATCAAAATATTCAAAGCAATGGAACTCATAACATTTCAAGATTAAAATATATAGTTGTAGATTTTCCTTTCTATAGGATTGGTCTCATTACATGAAGATCTCTACATAAGTGCAATAGATATCAAAATGCACACATTGAAATAATGAACAATTTCTTTGCAAGAACTCATTATAATTGATTAAAAATGTGTTACATCAACTTGTAGTTATGAAAATTCATTACATTAATTTGTATTAAAAAGATACATTCATCCCCATATTTTAATTTGAAATACAAGCATGACAATCACCCCTAACAAGAAGAAAATTATTGCAAGCAAATTAGCATTTGATTTCTTGCCAAACAATTTCTTCTCTACCAGACCTCACTTCCTCCATTTCTCGTTCATCAACTATGCTCAAATGTTCTGCATCTCCTCATATTCTACACTTGTTCTTTGTTGGCCCTAATTTCAGCTAGCACTTCAGCTACCCAGAGAAATGCCTCGCATTACCCATGATCCTGTAGCCATAGAGCAACAAACAACTACGAAAATCTACCTCTGTAGACTGGATAAATCAACAACTTGATAATTGGATGTAACTTACCTTATTCCACCTCTTATACCTATAAAATTACCATTCCGTATTTACAACCGTGCCTAAAACATAGATCACCATTTCACCACACCCACGGGGGCAATAACAATGAGGAAAGCAATGAAAAAAAACTAGTAGAGTACAGCATTCTGCATTTAGTAGGTTAAACTTGACAAAAAAGCCTTTGATTTTAGAAGAAGATAGGAATCACACCAAAGACTTCAAAGCCTTAGTTTTCTAAATGGGATTTTCAATTGTTCTATTTAACCCCCTTTCTTTTAATGAAGAAGACAATTTGGAACTTCTAAAAATGCCCTTTAGTAAAGTGTTGTCCACATTTGCATTCAACAACACATGGGCAAGCCATCTAGGTTAGAACCTAATGGCGTCCAGGGTTGAATAGCAAGTGATTGTAATCTTGGGTAGAAATGATAACTTGTACAATCTAGTACTATATATATATATATATATGTATGTATGTATGTATGTATGTATGTATGTATGTATGTATGTATGTATGTATTATGGATTTGTTTTTAACTATGCATGTAAATCCTTGGATTTTCACCCAAATTGCTAAATTCAATGACAAAATATTAGATTTGTTCTTCGCAATTTTATTTTCGTGGCATGAGTTGGCAATGTAAGTTATGAAAAATACAAATCTTTTATAAGGAATGCTAAGCTAAAGGCCTTAAATTGACCTTAGCCAAAAGCACTTAACATTTGGCTTTGAGAGGCCTACCTTTGGATGATCCAAATTGTTCATCTTGTTGTTTCGGTTTTGGATCACTAGTAAACAAAAACTCGTAATGATTGGATGATTCTATCATTATAAAATTTATGTTTTTTAGAGTTGATTTTACATTGGTGCTCTTTATAATTTCAACCATCTATTTTTTGTAGTAAAAAAGTATATTTTTTCAGATGTTAGAATTATCCAATCCTCATGCTGTTTGATCTACTAGTTATCTAGATCTATAACAATGAGACAAGCAAATCAGATCATTCTAAGGTTGGCTCCCAATGCCAACATTTAGCTACTTCTAGTAAAGGTCATCTTAGGATATGTTGGGGCCAGATCTGCCAATCAATGCATATTTGATGGCCAGGATCTTTAGGATCTGTGAGAACACACACACACACACACACACACACAATAAGAGAGATAGAGATTTACGTGATTCTGTCAAACTCGGCCTACATCCATGGGATAGGAGATTCCACTATCTTATCTGATCAGATTTCATAATAGAGGAGGATGATCAAATTCTCACTCTACTCTCTCTCTCTCTCATGATCTAACATCTCTTATTTTATAGGAGTTACAGTGGTCTGAATGTTAAGATTTACGGTGTTGCAAATCTTGATACTTTCTCTCTTTCAATAGTGAAGTCTTCTTCTACGGCATCGACAGCTATTGATGTTGAAATCCATCAGTCAATGCCAACAAGTCGGCTATTCTTTCTCACATTGGCATGAACCATATGCAGGTCCATCTCAACAATCTCCCCCTTCATGCTCATGGGAGGAGAATACATTAAGTCATTGCTATTTTGTTCGACTCTCTCAAATTACTAGCACATTTTCGATCCAGCTCACTTTCTAATAGTCAACTGTGCTTTCTAACAGCTCAATTAACTATTTGCATGTATCTACAACTTCTTTTGGAAGGGTTGCTGCTCCTCCTACTCAACACTCCTAGCTTTCACTATGTCCACTTTCAGCACTTGTTAACCCTGTCCACTCATCAGCTATTATCGACTCCACTTGTCATCAATAACTGAGTCTATTCACCAATTTAGTTTTTCTTGTACAGGGTTCAGGGTATCATTATCATTTCTTGGGGTGCAACTCATGAAAAGGGTCATTAATTATTCATTAGGTGTAGTTACTATTGTAACATATTGTAGCAAATTATTTCCTGTAACAACTCGTGACTATACCAAGTCAGTCACTGTTATAACTCGTTCGCTATACCAACCTTGTACTGCATCTACTCAAGAAGAATCCCTGTTTCCTGTAGCAAGTACTATGGCACTGGTATAATGATTTACCTTTTGTTGGCTTTTTCTTTATAGGTTGTTTTCCAGTCTTTTCCTTTTTGGCTCCTCCGTCAGCAGAACCCAATTCAATTCAAAAAAACATCCAGATGTCTATTTCCACTGCACTTGGTCGCTCCATCTTCGTTATCTGTGTTAACTCCTTCAACAACAACGGCTACTCCTTCACCACCATCCGGCATCTAAGCTCCAACCCGCAGCTGAAGCTTCCTCTAGCACATCTTTCATGGCTGCCCCTGCGATTCCTCTTTTGAAACCTGCAATGGGCGCAACTATCACCGTCCCTTAATTCTTGTCACTCCAACTGCTCACCACCAATCTTGCTGCTGCAAAACCCAGAACCACTGTTCAAATCTGGGCTGTTTCCAATAACTCCCTCCTTCACTGCTCCTTGGGCAGCTGAGTTTTCCTTTTTCATGAGGTCTGTTGATTCAGACGCTGCCGACACATGCCTTTCGGACAGTCTTTCTATTCACCTGATGCATTTCAATGCAAGTTCGTAATCTAACTAGGTCTTATGCGATCATCTCTCTCACTGGTGATAGTTAGAAGTTTATGGTAAATCTCACTGGTCCCACAACATTCAGTTACTGCACACTAGCAGATCAGTGGATGTGTAGTCTTATCTCTTCACATCATTCGTTCTTGTCAATCACTGGGCGACAGGCGACCTTCTCTTCTGCCCCTTTCACCAGCTTGTAACCTATCAGTGGCTGCCTTTCCGCTATAGCCTGTCAGTCTTGGTCCCTATCGTGTTCCAATCCACCTTGTTTTGATACCACTTGTTGGAGTCAGATCTACCAATTAGCGCAAGTCTCGCGACTAAGATCTTTAGGATCTATGAGAACATAAACATATATGATAGGAGAGACGAAGATTTATGTGGTTTTGCCAAATTCGGCCTACGTCCACAAGAGAGGAGATTCCACTATCTTATTTAATCAAATTTCATAGCAGAGGAGAAGGATCAAATCCTCACCTACTCTACTCACACAGATCTACATCTCTTATCTCTCTCGCTCTCTCTCATTCACTCACAATCTAACATCTTATATTTATAGGAGTTACAGTGATCTGAAAGTCTTCTTTTGTTGCACCGACAGCCATCACTGTTGAAATCCATCAGTCGGTGTAGACAAGTTGGCTGTTCTTTCTCACATGGGTATGGACCATAGGCGGGTTCATCCCAATAGGACCTTGATCTAGCATTCCTCATCTTTTAAATACTATGAGTGAGATTCTATCAAATGTGATCCAGCAATGCTGGGTCTCACTTGTGTCCTACAACATTACTCGGGGTGATTCCTGTATATCTGTCTGACCTTTGATGAAGATTTCCCGGACCTTCCTCCTCTTTTTTTCATTTTTCTTCCCATTGTTATCATGGCCTTTTTTAAAGAACAAGCTACTCCAAGATGGATACATAAATAGATGGGATAACATAAGGCCAAGACACCCAATTGAGATCCAAGAAGGATGCAGTCTGTTGCTATGAACGGTGGAGATGGGCCCAATAGCTACTCCAAGAATTCCTCGTACCAAGCATATCTATTTTCTTTCCTTAGACATTCTAGCTCATCTCAATCACGGACTAAGGCACCCAAAATGATACCAATTTCCCTAGTTATGCCAATTGATGATCATCTTTCATTCACTCAGTGCATGTCATGTGAATGCAAACAAAGCTTAAGCCATTTCCCTTTTACCTGCTTAGAGGACCGGCATTACGAGCCCATTAAATGTGGCCTCTGCACATGGTTTTCCTCCAATTTGGAAAAACGAGAAAAAACAGGAAAATCAATGATCTTTTGAATGGATACCAAACATCTTGTTGTCCTTAGATGATAACCATAACAATGACCACAGTGAAGCATCCTCTTTTCTTCTTCATCCTTTCTTATTTTTCTTCGATGTGGATCAGCAAGATGAATAATTGATGATAACTTATGGGCTTAATGTTCCTTGTAATGCAGAGAGACCGATGTGATCTATCTGAGGCCTTGATATATAACTTCATTATGGAAAAGTTTGTAGCACTCCGATGTGATCCATCTGATGATCCTATCTCAATGGCTTGGGATTTGCACTTCATGTCCACCGCCTCGATTATATTTTTTATGACCTTGAATATGTTGATTCTATCTCAATGGCTTGAGATTTGTACTTAGTCAAGGCCCAACATATTCAAGGTCATAAAAAATATAATCGAGGAGGTGGACATGAAGTACAAATCCCAAGCCATTGAGATAGGATCACCAGAATTTCAAGTTTTCTTTAATGACCAGACCACAAATGATTTTAATACTCTCCCTCTCTCTCCCTTAGAATAGACGATACCTAGCTGCAGGCCTATCAGGATCTCTCCTTAGCCAAATACTCCCCAAGGCCTCTCCCAATTTTGTCCACTCTTCCTTTGCCCTTCATTGGCTCACAAAATTGCCTGAAGAGTTGTTAGACCGAAATCTCCGGCATGGAATTGGGGTAGAATCTTCTACGTTGATGCTCCCAATAAATTTGTAGAGGCTTACAACGGATAAGAGATGTAAGCTTATTGATGTCTTTGATCGTTCGTTTAGAGTGAGTCATAGAAAGGAGGGTCGGATTGTTGATTTCTATACATGTCGCCGAGGCACAATGTTGTGGAACCTTAAATTCCAAAGAAATCAACAATTGGAGGCTCTTAACGTGATGCTTAATCGGGTCATCACGAGTCCCACAAAAGAGGACAAAATCATTTGAACTTTCAATCCCAAGGGATTCTTCACAGTAAAGACTACTTATTTCAGTTTATCTATTCACCAAGAAGAGTGGAAGCATGCAGAAGACATTTGTTACACCAAAAATACAAACTTTCACCTTTGATAATCTTACATCCAGGGGTTGGGCGGGTCCATTTGGAAGACCGTAACCATCTAGGCTCCCACTGTTAAAAGGCTTAATGATATCTGGACATACGTTTTAGGAAGTTTGATTGTAGATGGCCTCTTCATTTTTCAGTTGACCATCTTATGATCCAGTGGAAGGAACCTCTTTCTAGTAAAAGGATAAAATCTTTTGGAATATCGTCTTTATGGCAACTATTTGGAGTTTCATGGAATTTCAGAAATGCTATTTGCTTCAAAACTAAGGTCGACTCTTCTTTTTCGGTTGACTCCATTTTTAGAAGGGCTGCACTGTGGGCATCGGCTACTCCAAAATTTAAAGGCTACTCTTCAACCACAATCTTTCTCAGATAGAAAGTGATCTCCTGTGGTAAAGTACCAAAGACTGGGGAATCCTTCTTAGTAGACTAAATATTCCTGTTATGTCAATGCCAATTGAATCAATGTTATCAGCTGTGAATTTGAACTTATTGGAATTTTCTGTTTCTTTGGATGATATGCAGTGTCAACCTTATAGATAGAATAGAGGTAATTTCTTTTATTTGATAAAATTTGATGTTAGTTGGTGTGCACCAATCCGCTGTTACTCTTACAGAATCCATTGATAGAATCAGAAGGCTAACCAAAATGGAAACCATCCCCAATCAACTCTTTTAAGCTTAATTTTGATGGATCCTCATTAGGAAACCTGGGACTTCCGGGTATTGGAGCTGTGTCCGGTGTTCACAAGGTTCCACTATCTTAGATTTTGCCTAGCCTATTTGACATGGATACTCTAATGAAGTGGAGATCAAAGTATTACTATGAGGTCTTGAACTTTGGAACGCATAAAGAATTAACCCTCTCATTCTCGGAGAGGACAATATAAGTGTGACCTCATGGTTCTTCTGGCATTGAGATTTTGGTCTCTTGTTGAGAAGGCTAAATATATCATTGAAAGAGCAAAAATATCCCTCACTCACACTCTCAAGATCAGCTCTCTTTGGAGGACTAACTTGCTTGAGAAGGGGGGAGTCTCCCTTCTAAAGCATAAGGTGGACACCTTCATAATGATTATGATCTTGAAGTTTTCTGTGTACTCTTTGTTTTTTATGGCTATTTTTTTGTCTCATGGATCATCTCGATCATTTTGTAAAGCCACAAGGAGGGCTGTCCTCCCCATCAATTTACCATCTTTTTTTCTCAAAGAAGGGAAGCATTGGCACAACGGTAAAAATTGTTGTCGTGTAACCTTGAGGTCATGGGTTCAAGGTGTGGAAAAAGCATCTTGCAAAATGCAAGGTAAGACTGTGTACTTTAGGCCCATGTGGTCTGCCCCTTCCCCAGACATTGCATAGGTAGGAGCTTCATGCATTGGGGCTGTCCCTTTTTCTTAAAGAAGTTGTAGAGGCTTACTCAGCTCAATTTTGTAAAGCCACATAGATGAAGTATTTCTTATCTGTGAGGGTTGTAGAGATGGACACGGGATGGTTTGGTGATCATTATCTCATGCCACCTTAATGGGACCAGGTCCCTGATCCACTATACCTTTCGTCCACTACCAATTGGAATCTTGCCTTAATGGCATGGTCAATGAGGTAACACCCATTTATTAACCATTGAAATTATGTTTATATATGATGATCTTTACCTCTAGCTTAATACACATCTCTAATGGAGCCACAAGATGATCATTACCCATTCTTACATGAGGAAATTGATGCAGAGGGGTCACTGTTTGTGGAGAGATCAAGTACTTCAATTGTTGTTTGAGAGAGAGAGAGACTCGGTTTATCTGTCGTTATAATCCACCAGATCCAAAACCTTCATAAATTTGTGAGGGTTATATCGGTTGCAATGGGTATATCGACCACTGTATCACTGAAAGTAACAAATCGATTGTTTAACTTGTCTAATATTATTTAATTACCTTCATTGATAATTATACTCAAGAAACTTGGGTATATTTTTTGGAGAAAAAATTAGAAGCTTTTAGTGCATTCAAAAACTTCAAGGAACATGTGGAAAATGAAATAGGAAAAGCCATTAAAATTATCAGAACTGATCATGGTGGAGAATACTGTTCAAAAGAGTTTGAAGTATTTTGTGATGAATGAGGTATTCGTAGGGAACTTACAATTGCTTATACACCTCAGTAGAATGGTGTATCTGAGAGGAAAAATAGAACCATCTTAACATGGTGAGAAGCATCCTGGCAAGAGGGAACATTCCAAAGAACTTTTGCCCGGAAGTAGTGAATTAGAGCATTCATGTGTTAAAGAGAAGGCCTACTTTTTCTGTTCAAAACATGACACCTAAGGAAGCTTGGAGTAGGCGCAAACCTTCTATAGATCACTTTAGAATTTTTGCTTGCATTGCTTATGCACACGTTCCAGATGAGAAAAGGAAGAAGCTTGATGATAAGGGTAAAAAATGTGTCTTTCTTGGCATAAGTGAATCTTCCAAGGCGTATAAATTATTCAATCCAATCACATAGAAAATTGTAACCATTAGAGATGTTATTTTTTATTAGGAGAATACATGGAATTAGAATAAAATTGGTTCAAGGCAGCAGCCTATTTCAGTCACTTTTGATGAAGGTGAAGGCAAATTTGAACAACAAGTGCAATCCTCTGTTGCAGACCAACAACCTCAATCTTTTGGTGAAAATTTAACAGCAGTTAAGCCTATTGATAATATTCAACCACGACCAAGAAAAAGACCAAACTAAATGATGGACTATGTAAGTAGAGATGCCTTATCTGATGATGATTCAATTGCTCATTTTGCTTTGTTTGCAAATTGTGATCCTTTAACATTCCAAGAAGTTGTCAAAGATGAAAAATGGCAAAAAGCCATAAATGAGGAGATTCGATCATACTTTGGAGCTATCATATCTTCCAAGTGTGCAAAAGTCCATTGGTGTGAAATGGGTTTATAAAACTAAGCTCAACAAGGATGGTGGAATTGACAAGTATAAAACTCGTCTCGTTGTAAAAGGCTACAAGCAAGAATTTGGCATTGATTACAAAGAGGTATTTGTTCCAGTTGCGAGGCTTGATACTATTTGATTGGTGTTGTCCATGGCGGCCCAAAACTCATGATCCATTTATCAATTGGATGTGAAGTTGGCATTTTTGCATGGTGAGCTGCAGGAAGAGGTGTATGTTGATCAACCTCTTGGATATGTAAAACAAGGCAATGTGAATAAGGTATACAAACTAAAAAAAGCATTATATGGACTAAAAAAAGCACCAAGAGCTTGGTATAGTCGTATAGATGCTTATTTTTCTAGAGAGGGTTTTGATAAATGTCCGCATGAGCATACGCTTTTTGCAAAACTTAGAAATAATGAAAAAATACTTATTGTATGTCTATATGCAGATGATTTGATATATACTAGTAAAGATAGCATCATGATTGATGCTTTTAAGAAGAATATTATGACTGAATTTAATATATTAGATTTGGGATTGATGCATTTTTCCTTAATATTGAAGTTGTGCAATCATCAGCTGGTATTTTTATTTCACAAAAAAAAATATGTTCTTAAGATTTTGGACAGGTTCAAAATAAAGGATAGCAATTCAATTTGTACCCTAACTGAATGTGACTTAAAGTTGATGAGAGATGATAGAGGGAAGAAGATAAAAGCTACTCTTTACAAGCAGATATTTGGATGTTTGATGTATCTAACTTCAACAAGGCCTAACATCATGCATGGTGTTAGTTTAATAAGTCGATACATGGAGAATCCAACTAAGAATCATCTCTTAGCTCCAAAAAGGATCTTTTGTTGTTTAAAAGGTTCAATTAACTTTAGAATTTTGTATAAAATAGGATCAAAGGAAAATTTGTTTGCTTTTTTTTATAGTGACTATGTTAGAGATCTTGATGATAGAAAAAGTACATCTGGGTTTGTTTTTATGATGAGTTCTGGAGTTGTATCATGGTCATCAAAGAAACAACAAATTGTTACTTTGTCAACTACAGAAGACAAAATTGTTGCAATAGCATCTTGTTCATGTCAAGCTATTTGGTTGAGGAGATTACTTGAAACACTTCGAAGTCAGCAGCAAGGTCCAACAACAATCCACTATGATAATGTTCTAGCAATCAAGATTTAAAAAAATCCAGTTTTACGTGGAAGGAGCAAGCATATTGATGGTATATATTATTTTTTGAGTGATCTTTGTAATAATGGTATAATTGATTTAGTGTTCTGTAAAAGTGAAAATTAGATGACTGATATTATGACTAAACCACTCAAGGAAGTTGTATTTGTGAAGCTTCGAAGAATGATGGGAGTATGCTCTTCAAATGATGTTGTTTAAGGGAGGGCACAACAGAATTATTGAGGTTTGTTTTTTCCTAAACTGATTTCTACATATATCAGTTTAAGGGAGGGTGTTAAGATTTAGTTATTTGAAAGATAGTGGATTGAGTGGCTTTGAAAGTTAGTTTTATTTTGTTTTGTAGGAGTTAGTGGTAGTTTTATAGGAGTTTAGAAGTAAAAGTTAGTGGTTGTTTCATTGGAGTTAGTGGGTAAGATTAGTTTTTTTTTTTTTCTCTCTCTTGTAATGCTTATTTAGGGGCTTATATTCCTTCTGAATAGTTATCACATAACCCTTTTCTTGCAATTGACCGGCACTTAGGAAATTACTTTTCAAGTCATGAACATAAAAAAACAATGGAAATTATTTCTACAAAACCATTCTTAGTTCTTATATTGATAACACCTTTTCCTACTACATTCACAGTACAGCAATCATCAAAACTCACAGTAGAATGAAAGCCTTCATTTAAATAAGAAAAAGAAGACTTACTGCTACACATGTGATTGCTGCAACCCATATCCACAAACCAAATATCTAATTCTGGTTCCTTGTTGGCATGGTAAGCCATCAACAAAGTTTCTACTTTATTATTTTTTGTAAAATTCGATTTCTCCCCTTTTTCTTTGTTGTTAGGCTATTTAATATAACATTTAGAATGATAATAACCAAATTTATGACACCTAAAGCACTCTACCTTGGATTTGTCAAATTGTTGATCTCATCCTCTGCCTTTGCCTTGAAACTGATCATCATCAACTTTGAAAATTTGATATTGTCTACTTCCATCTCTATTGCCTCGACCTCCTCTTCCTTTACCTCTACCTCTACCCCTTCCTCTAAAATTTGAGAAATGAGTAAAGGTAGAAGCCTTTAAAGATTGCTCATCTGTAGTTGAACTTCGGTTCATCTTTTATTCATGGACCACTAAGGAGCTCTAGAGTTCATCAAGTGAGAGTTCATCTATATCTTTAGATTCTTCGATTGAGAAAACAACATAATCATACATTGATGCCAAGGAACATAGTATCTATTCAACAATGGCAACGACTTCCATTTTCTCACCATGAAATCACATTTTGTTTGCTATCCCCATGGTTCTTGCACAATAATTGGTAATGGACTCACCATCTTTTATCTATAGAGTCTCAAAATCCCTCCTCAAAGCTTGACGCTATGCACGCTTCACCCTTGATGAGCCTTGATATTTTTTCTTCATTGAATTCCAAAATTGTTTGGAAGTTTCTTTGCTAAGAATTGTTTCCAAGATAGAGTGATCAATTGCCTAGAAAAGATAGTTTTTTGCCTTCAAATCCTTTAGCTTCGGTCCTTCCAATTCTGTCCTCTGCATTTCTGTCAACGACACACCAACTGCTAGTTCTGCTATCCCTGTACTAACCATCTGCCAATACTCTTTGGACCTCAGGAAGTTCTTCATAAGCATGCTCCAATGGTCATAGAGAGCATCGAAATGAGAAATAGCTGGCTGAACAAAGCTATCAAACGCCATCTAGCCTTAAAACTATTAAGGAATAGAGCAAGTATATGGAAAGCTACTGCTTTTCTCTGTTCTATATCTCACAAGAATTGGGCTCTAATACCACTGATGCAAAACAAGAGGAATAGAAAGCAAAATAACAAAAATGAAGAGCAAATACATGAAGCACACCCATCTGTTAATCGATAAAAGCTTATAAATAGGCATTACAAGAGTAAAAAAATAAAATAAATAAAACTAACTAATCTTACCCACTAACTCCAATGAAACAACCACTTACTTGTACCACTAATACTAACTTTTACCACTAGCTCCTATAAAACTACCAGTAACTTCTACAAAACATAATAAAACTAACTTTTAAAGCCACTCAATCCACTATCTTTCAAATAACTAAATCTTAACAGATATGTCTGGTTAAAAGCCAGTATTTCGTTCCATGGCCAAACTGATTCATAATTTGGTGTTGGCCAATCATAGAAGGTTTGAGTTTATTGAAAAGAGTGGACCAGATTTGGGCTTTTTGCCAGCTCTTCTCTTCCAAGTCAAAATATGCATTCGAAACTGCCCGGATGAACATAGCAGTCTACATTATGAAAAGTTTGGCAGTGCGGGAATCATATGCCCATTAGAAATCAATTCTTGATCAGGATATTATCAGCTCTTAATCAACTTGCCACTTGGACAAAGAAACGGGCTTCCATAGGAGCAAAATTGGGCCAAACTAGTCAATTTCATTTTGTTCATGGTTTATCCACGGCCTAGAAGACCAAAATTTGGAGCTTTCAGAATCAGTGTGACTTATGCTGCCTTGTAGACAAGAGATGAGTCCAATTGGGGCAGAGCTCCATAGGAAGTCACAAGCAATTCCATTTGTACATAACTACAAATGTACTTCAAAGTGTATCTGTAAAAGTGAAAAGTTAATGAGGGGGGTTGCAAGTGTCATCCTCACGTCCACAAAGACACATCATTTGTATTAGACAAGTAAAAATTCTCCTCATATTTAGTTGAGTTTGGATTTAAGAATAAATCGGTAAGGGAAACATTCAGATAATCGGTAAGGAGTTCACTAGAGAAGAAAATTAAGTTTAATTAAGATGGGAATTTAATTTCTAACATGAATTTGCAGTTGGATTTGTAGATAATACCTGACAATTTAACAAATTATCTATATTTATGTTTAATTAGTAAAGTTCCATTAGATTTCAAAAATACAAAAACTTTTAAACTATTTGGGATTCAATGGGAATGTAAAATAATCTTTAAAATATGTTAATTTTGCAGGTAATTGTGTAATTATGGCCTGTACCAATACTAATGCATACGCAAAGCACTTATGTTACCTATTTTGGAGCTAACTTTTCCCAGTAAGACCAACCCCTGATGTATAAACAGTCTTTGAAGAATTAGACCAATTGCCATCTGCCACCAGGTCAAGAACAGTGACAACATAAAATAAACATAGTGGGTATGTTATGAAGAAAGAAGGATTCTTGATTGATGATGCAAGAGAAATGTGGACCCTAACATGGAAAGCCAAGATCTTAGTACCTATTTGTGCATATAATAGACCTAGGTTGCTTTCATCTTTACCCTCGTTCTTACTTATTGTCATGGTCTAGAATTGATGTTGGTATGTGTATACTATCATGAAGAGGAGTTTTGGTGTGTGACCTTGAGGTCACGGGTTCAAGGTGTCAAAACAGCCTCTTACAAAATGTAAGGTAAGGTTTGTACTATTGATCCTTGTGGTCCACCCCTTTTCTGGACCCAGCATACACTTGAGCTTCATGCGCTGGGACTACCCTTTTCTTGCAAATAGAAGCCAATTGGCCATCCATTGTATGGATTCCTCCCTGAAAGATGATGACGTTTTGGGTTTTTGTTTTCATATAACATTTCATGATCATGCAGAGAGTTTGGTGGATATTCAAAGCTTGACACAGCATTAAAGATTTTACAGTTGTTTTATCAGTACAGGAATACAATCATAAAGCCCCCGCTTCTGCAAGTGGTTGTATAGCGCCCCACTTTTGCATGACCGGATCCATTCATCTTATTTCTCATACTTACATGTGGAATGGTCCATGAGCCATGGGATTGGATGAGTCTAGCTTCCAAGTAGGATGTACTTTTGATCATAGAGAAATTAAGGTTAGAGAGTTTTTACAAATAATGCTGGACATTCAATGACTGAAAAAACACAGGTTTTTGAAGAAAGGCCTTCTAGCAAATTGGTGTAAGGATCCTCTCTCTGGGTGACCTGAGTTCGAGGCAGGTCATGGGTGCAAGTGTCCAAGTATTATCCAATAGTTGTGATTTTCTGTTAAGTACATGGGCAAAGGTTGGAAGGGAATCTAGGAGCAACAATAAAGTAGTTGTCAAGTGACTTTGAGGTCACGGGGTTCAAGGCTTAAAAACAGCCTCTTGCAAAAATGCTAGGTAAGGCTGCGTACTATAAACCTTTGTGGTCCACTCCTTCCCTGGACCCCACATAGGGGGGAGCTTCTTGCACTAGGGTTGTTCTTTTACAAGTGGAAAGTTGGAGAAATCGGATAAAAAGATGGGCCGCTTAATGCATAGAAGGGGGCCTAGACATTTTAGTTTGAAACTAGTGTTAGCTGACTAATTCGTGAGTGGTTTTACTGTGAATAACATCTCTTCACTTGGAAAATAGTAGCAGGCAAAAGTACAAGGGTCTTGCTCAATCATCCAAGCCATTTGACTAGTAAAATTCTTCATCTTCAGATAATTCAAAGCCTTTGATTGTGTAACAGCCTGAGAGCTCACACCTTGCAATGATATTGTCCATGTCAGCAGACTGGGGGCCATATCACCCAACCCACCCATGATTTTGTTCTTCCCCCCGTAGGGGAAAATGCCTCGTTGCAAGGGAAGTCATCATCACTCTTATCAAGAGCCTAGTAACTTTTCCCCTAGCGATGTGGGACTAACTCTCAGTCCCTCACCTTGCCTAGAAGCCTGCCAGCCCTCACCAACCTGCCCTCATTGGCCAAGACTTCACAACCTCTCCCCCTTAGGGGACACGTGGGACGCGTGTCTTATCACACACGAGCGCTCGCGTTCGACTAGCCACCCGCACTGGGTCAAGGTCTGGCTCTAATACCACTCATGATGCTAAAATTTATGCATGGATTCAAAATTTAAAAGAAAATATTAATTATCGTCACCTACCTCGATGTGAGATCACTCAATTTGCTCTAAAAATCCCTTTAACTTATATATTCAGGTGCACCTATCAATGTCAAATCACTATTTTAAAAAATTTCTAAAGTAAAAGTGGTTATTTATAAGCTTTTAAGCTAAAACTAGGTCCGCGTCATCGATACGGTCACAACGGCTCTTTCGGATGGTGATTTGGACTCCTGTAGCTCTCAGAAATCAAATTTTAAGTGCATATATACGAAAAATGGGGCCTCATCGACCACCGCAGTCCTTTCTGCACTGGTGGCGCAGGTTTACACTAAGTTACACCAGTGCCCAGTTTACACTGGGTTACACGGGCGGCCTCTATTTACACCGAGTTACACCGGCAATGCAGGTTTACACCAAGTTACACTGGTGCCTAGTTTACACTGGGTTACACGGGCAGCCTCGGTTTACATCGGGTTACACCGGCACCCAGTTTACACTAGGTTACACGGGCGGCCTCGGTTTACACCGATTTACACCGGCGACGCGAAAACCGACACCGGAGAAGACGACCAGCTTCCGATCATCTCCGGTGACCCTACAGGTGTTCAAATCACTTGATTTTTGAGCCATTTTGTTCAAAATTTCGTCTAGTTTCCATTTCTACCATCCTTTTGCATTGATTTTTTCAAAAACTATGTTCTTTATGTGATTTTTTCCATGTTCCTAAAATGTTCCCTTGGTATTATTCTTCACATTTTTTTGGGAGAAACTAGCTATTGGATATCTCCCAAATTTAAAGGGTTTGTTCTTGGGTCTATCATGCACTAGATGGATGGTCCAATTTGCAAAAAAATGTGGTTTCATCTATGAATTCATGCCCCAACAGTAGCGGGCACAGGGTTCCTAAGAAAAATTTCTTTTTCCCTAGATTTCCTGATTTCCATGCATTTTCCCTTGCTATTTCCTTGCACATGTAACATGAAAAGAGAAGGTTTATGGCTTACCTTTAATGTTGGGTGTCGCTTGATGTTTACCAGAGCCCTACTCACTGGAAAAACACAGATTTACAAAGCTAGGATTTTTGAGTAAAACTCAGTGGAAACGGGGAAAGGTGGAGTGTTTTGGTTACTGATGAGGGAGATATATAGGTTGTAGAGTTTAAGGGAAAGGGAACTCTTTCCTTTCACGTTTCCTTCTGGCGATTTCTCGGGCAAAATCGCCGGATCTAATAGAGACGTGTAGAAGAAGGGGGTGCCGTTATCAACGTCTCATAACTCCTTCGTTTGAGTTTTGCTTTTCGCGTTCTTTATGGCGTTGGAATCCTATCGTCGAGCACTTTCAAATTTTTAAGTTTTCAATATCAAATTCCATCTATAAATTTTTAATTTAATTTATTTAATAAATTCTTAATTTATCCAAAAATTAAGAATATTACATCCTTCCCTCCTTATAAAAATTTTGTCCTCAAAATTTAGCTACATACCTTTATGTAAATAACTTTGGATGGATCCTTCGCATCGCCTCTTCTGTTTCCCAGGTAGCCTCCTGTAATGAATGATGCTGCCAAAGGATTTTGACTAATGAAATGGTCTTATTCCTTAACTCCTTGACTTTCGTATCCAGTATGCGCACTAGTCTCTCCTCAAACGTCATATCAGGCTGTAGCTCTCCTGAAATCCATTCCAACACGTTTGAGGGATCTGGCACATACTTTCTCAGCATGGACACGTGGAAGACGTCATGTACATTTGCCAATTGTGGTGGCAAGGCTAGCTGGTATGCCACTAACCCGACTCTGCGTAAAATCTCAAAAGGTCCAATATACCTGGGGCTAAGCTTTCCTTTATTTCCAAACGTCAGCACTACTTTCATAGGAGAAACTTTCAAGAATACATGCTCACCTTCAAAGAACTCTAAGTCTTTTTGCCTCTTATCTGCATAACTTTTCTGTCGGCTGTGAGCTGTCAATAATCTCTTTCGGATGAGTAGAACTTTCTCTGCACACTCTTCCACTAACTCAGACCTCACCACGTGTCTTTCTCCTACATTACTCCAACATAAGGGTGACCGACAAGGCCTGCCATAAAGTGCCTCATATGAAGCCATACAAATACTAGCGTGATGACTATTATTATAGGCAAATTCCACTAATGGTAAATGATCTTTCCAGCTACCCTTCCAATCCATAACACAAGCTCATAGCATATCCTCAATAGTTTGGATGGTCCTCTCGCTCTGTCCGTCTGAGGATGGAATGCTGTGCTAAATTTCAGTCTCGATCCTAATGCCTCTTGCACGCTCTTCCGGTATTTTGACGTAAACCGAGTATCTCGATATAATATAATTGTCAAGGGAACTCCATGTAGACTTACGATCTCCTTAACATATAATTTCGCTAAACTATCCACAATCTGATTTTGTCTGATAGGAAGGAAATGAGCGGACTTAGTCAACTTGTCCACAACAACCCATATCATGTCGTGGCCGCCAGCAGTCCTCGGAAGACCCAGAACAAAGTCCATGGTAATATGATCCCACTTCCACTCAGGAAGGTCTAATGTCTGAAGTAGCCCTAATGGACGCTGATGCTCAGCCTTGACATGTTGACAGGTCAAACATCATGCAACACACTCTCCAACATCCTTCTTCATACCATTCCACCAGAAATGTCTCCTAAGATCCTGATACATCTTTGTACCCCCAGAATGGATTGTATACAAGGACTGGTGTGCTTCTTGAAGTAACTCACGCCTCAATTCGTCATCTGTCAGTACTACTAACCTTTCCTTAAATTTGACGCCTCCATCTGGTCCCCTCGAGAAATCTGCCTTATCTGTCAGATCCTGTGTCTCTTTATCTTTGTCCTGTGCCTCTAAGATCCTGTCAAAGAACTTAGACCAAGTCGACAAATTGGCAATCAATACTCCAGACTTCCTACTCAGGGCATCAACAACGACATTAGCCTTCCCTGGATAGTACTGTATGGTGAAGTCAAAGTCCTTGAGATACTCCATCCATCTGTGCTGCCTCATGTTCAAATCACTCTGAGTAAAGAAGTACTTGAGGCTCTTATGATTAGTGAATACCTCAAATCTCTCACCATAAAGATAATGTCTTCAGAACTTCAATGCAAATACCACCGCTGCTAACTCCAAATCATGTGTTGGGTAATTTACCTCATTTGTCTTCAACTATCTTGATGCATAGGCAATTACCTTCCAATGTTGCATCATCACTGCTCATAATCCCTTGCAAGAGGCGTCGCAATAAACCACATAACCGCCTGCACCTGATGGTAAAGTCAATACTGGAGCAGTAGTAAGTCTCCTCTTGAGCTCTTGGAAGCTCTCCTCACAAGCCTCGGTCCATACAAATTGAGTGCCTTTCCTGGTCAGGGTGGTCAGTGGTAATGCAATCTTAGAGAATCCCTCTATTAAACGACAATAGTATCGTGCCAAATTGAGAAAACTGCATATCTTGATCACTGTCTTGGGCCTCACCCAGTGTAGTACTGGCTCTACCTTTGCTGGATCTACGGCCACCCCATCTTTAGATATGACGTGGCCTAAGAAATGCACCTGGTTTAACAAAAAATCACACTTACTGAACTTGGCATACAACTGATGTCGACGAAGTGTGTCCAATACCGTGTGGAGATGCTCTCTATGTGCCTCATGACTAGACGAATAAATCAAGATGTCATCAACGAATACAATCACGAACTTATCCAAATAAGCTCGAAAAACACGGTTCATTAGATCCATGAACACTGTAGGTGCATTCGTCAATCCAAACAGCATCACTAAGAACTCATAATGACCATATTGACTCCTAAAAGCAGTCTTCGAGATATCCTCTTCTCTTACCCTCAGTTGATGATATCTTGACCTCAAATCTATCTTGGAGAACACTTGTGCTGATTGGAGCTGATCAAACAAGTCATCTATGCATGGCAAAGGGTATCAGTTCTTTATAGTAACACTGTTCAACAACCGATAGTCAATGCATAGTCTTAGTGATCCATCCTTTTTCTTTATAAAAAGGATTGGTGCTCCCCATGGCGATCCACTCGGCCTGATGAAGCCCTTATCCAATAACTCTTGCAACTGCACTTTAAGCTCTCTCAACTCTGCTGGAGCCATTCTGTATGGTGCCTTAGAGATAGGCGATGTACCCGGCACCAAGTCAATGGTAAAGTCAACCTCCCTGCTTGGTGGCAATCCTGGCAACTCCTCAGGAAAGACATCAGTAAATTCACAGGCAACATCAATCTCATCAAGCCGTGGTTGCTCCTTGTCCTCAATCGTCACATACGTGAGGAACGCACTACACCCTTGTGCATAAAATCATGCCGCCTTCATAGCAGAAATGATGCATGTACCTGACTAATCTTTCCTACCCTGGAACACTATTTCTGGTTGCCCAGGTATAAGAAAAGTAATCAGTTGCTTTTGGGAGTCTACCATAGCCCAATAGTTGGCTAACCAATCCATTCCAAGAATAATATCATAGTCTACCATGTCTAGTAAGATGAAGTCAGTGTCCATACTCATGCCTGATATTTCTACAGGTATCTTTCGAAGATATTCGGTAGTCTCTACTGTTTCTCCCATCGGTGTCATAATATCTAATCCAAATGCTAATTTGTGAACACATACATCAAGGCAAGATGCAAAAATGCATGATATAAAAGAATATGTAGACCCTGTGTCAAAAAGAGCCCTAGCATGTTGATTTGAGACTAGAAGAGTACCTTCAATGACCTGGTGTGATGCCTGCGCTTGTCCTTATGTGATAGCGAATACTCGTCTCTAACTACGTGGCGCAGTAGCTGTCTCTGCACCCATCTCGGTCTGTCTCTCTCTTTGCCCCTTAGAACATCCTTTAATGAAATGGCCTACCTCTTCACAATTGAAGCACCTGTATGGCTGTCTCTGAAAAGGTGCATGGTGCTGTCACTATGGTTGAGGCTGCGTCTGATGCTATGGCTTGTCGTATATATTGCACCCTCGCCCAATGTGTCAACCCTTGCACCTATCATATCTCTTTCTCTCTGTATCTCTCCTAAACTTGGCCTGCGATGGATGACCTGATGCACCATGTGTTTGCATAGCACCAAATGGTCTCTTGCCCTTAAAGGGCTAGTACACACCCCCTCTAGTCCTGAGAGAGTTCTTCTCATGCATGGAGGCCATGTCAGTAGCATCTTGCACAAAAGTGGGTAGCGAAGAAATCACCTTATCTCTCAGCCAAGGTCTCAACCCATCCACAAATCTGTCTATTGCCTCTGTGTTTGAGGCCAGCACGTGAGGTGCAAATCTCCTCAGTCGTGTAAATCGGTTCAGATACTGCTGAACCGTCATCTCTCTCTGCTCCAAGGTGGCAAACTCTTTCTTCAATGACAGTAATGCATGGGGTGGAAAGTATTGAGTGTCGAAAGCATGTTTAAAGGCTGCCCATGTCATCGTCTCAGTAAGATATGGTCGGGTAAGTATAAAGGTCTGCCACCAGAAGCCTGTCTCACCCTTTAGTAGGTAGGCGGCTACTCTAACTTGATCCTCTTGTGCTATCTTCATAGCATCAAATGTCCTTTCAACCTCAAATAGCCATCATTCATCCTCCTTAGTGTCACCATTGCCATAAAAGGGTTTTACAATGTTTTGAAATCTCTCTAATAGCTTATCCGTCTTCTTAGGGTCACTAGTAGCATCGCCCTCAACGGTTTTAGGTGCTGGTGGTTCCTGAACTTGTTGGGAGGAATGAACTGACGAGACCACAGTTGCCACTTGAGGTGGTGGAATAGGGCTAGGGTTAGCAGCGTGAACAGCAGTCCTAACCTACTGTTGTATGAGTGGTACTAGCTCTGACATTAATTGATTCAATAACTTGGCATCACGATCCCCTTGATCAGAGGACTCAGCAGGTGGGGCAATTGGTGTAACAAGGGTAGACCTTGTCCTTCTTCGAGGAGCCATCTGTCAAAAGTTTTAAATATCACTAAGTGTAAGTTCCTCTCTCCTAGTCTCTCTCTCTACTACAATTTATGGACTGCGACTCACATATAAATGGACATTTGTAAAGATTATGATGGACTAGACTAGGCTCTGATACCAACTTGTAACAGCCCGAGGGCCCACACCTTACAATGATATTGTCCGTGTCAGCAGACTAGGGCCCATATTCTTATTATGTGTGCGTGTATGATGAACATGGTTATGAATGGTATACCTGGGTGTGACGACACTTAGAGGTTGGCTATGAGTACTCATGATCAATGATATTAGTGCGATGTTGTGGACTCATTACCTTAGGGTGCCCTTATTCTTATTGTATGCTCATTTACATTGATTCGTATCATGTTTTAAATCCGTGGAATGCATGTTTTAGCATACTTGAGAAATTGATACTATGTTGGCAGGAGTTATAATGATTTTATCGTCATAAACGATAGATATTTTATTTTGTCATTACTGTTATTTCATTAATTGTCTGTGTACATGCACAAGCAATAGCTTACTCAGGCATTGCTTTGTTTTAAAATGCCTCAAATCTCGAGCACGACATCAGGAAGGGCAAGACCATCGAGAAACCGTGATAGCAGTGGGGGATTCCTTTACTTGATTGATAGACAGTGATGTGAGTTAATAAACAGGACTACCATTTGAATTTAATTATAAATTGTATACTTTTATTTTATGGATTTGATAGAGATGTTTAGACATATGTTGGACATTTATATGGGATGTTATGATGGATAGACCTTGGGCCATATTATTATTGTGTTTTGAATATTTATTTGATTCAAAATAAAGGTGCCGATTCATTTGACGTTGATTGATAGGAGTATTGTTTTAAATCTATTATCATAAATTTTTATTTATGTTTTAAATTATATATGTGACATTTTGAGAAAGGAAAAATAACACCTGGAGTTTTTAAGAGATGTTTTAGTAAAATGATAAATAAAACTTTTCTCATGGGATCCCAAATTCTCTTATTAAAAATGCTATTATTATTATTATTATTATTATATTTTAAAAAATGTCACAAAATTCCGGGGTGTTACAGATTGTCAATGGCTTAGTGGTAAATACACACATGCATTTTGGTTTTCCAACCGATGGCTCTGAATGTGGTGCATGGATCATCGAAAAGATTAGTGCCCACTTTTGCACTTGCCTACTACTATTTCCCAATAAGTATGTTCATTGACCATTTAAGAACTCCTGGTTTGTGGTTAACAATACTGTTAATCAACTACTTGATGTCTGAAAACAACAGCATGGATGGTTTTTCTTGCATTTATATTACTAGTCTGCAATTAGTGGAGGAGAAAATCACTATCCTTGGATGAGTCTATCATAGGATTGTCTTCTTCGTGCCCAAGAACATCCGCATGGATCAGATAAATACAAATAACAAAATAGGAGAATAAAGAATGGGACGTTCATGAATAGTGTAAAGATATATGAAATGCAATGGCAAAATGTTACATCCCCAATATTTCGGACCTACTCTAGAAGGAAGTGATAGTTACAAAGAAGCTATACAAATCTATTACAGATCAAGAGGTTACAAGTCTGCTACAGAAGATCTCTTCCAGGTGTGCAGATCTAATCAGGAGGTTACAATTCGGCTAGGAAGTGATGCAATCAATTAGCTAGGATATCCAGATATAATCAGTTAGTTAGGAAAATATACAGACAATATCCAATCTGTTATGGATATCCAGTCTGTTACAGATTTGGGGGTTAAAAGTGAGAAAGTACGGGAGAGAAGGGGGGAAAAAAAAAGAAAGAAGGAAGTGGAAGGGAGTAAGCTTAGGGAGGAACTACGGTTCCTATCTCCCTTGGTCCAACCATTCTTGTAATGTTCCTAGTCCTAAACTTCTTATAATTACTCTTTCCATCAATAAACAAGGTTCCATTTTCCATTTTTTAAATCTGTTCCACAGAAATTTCTACCATAGCTCCATCAATAGTATCAGAGCTTGATCCAATTCTCGGGGCATGGTAAGAACTAGGTTAGAGAAAGCAGAAAACATGGAGAAAGAGATGGAGAACGTGAGAGCAGAGGTAGGGAGCATGAAGGAAGATATTGGGAGGCTGCAAACAAACGTAGTTGCGATCGAGGAATTTATGGCTGAGATCAGGGTTTGGATGAGACAGAGGCCTGAAAGTGGGGAACCCTTACCAAATCAAGTCGGAGACCGAGGCAGAACTAAGGTATCCAAAGTGGGAGAGGCATGGGGCGGAGACCTCCACGGTTCATTGCGTGAATCAGAAAACCTTAGGCTAGAACCGCGCCGGCCAAATCTTCCCATATTTGACGGACGGGACCCACTGGGGTGGCTATGCCGGGCGGAGCGCTACTTCCGGCTGAATCACTTGACGGAGACAGAGAAGGTGACCGCCGCATCCGTGTGCTTAGAGGGAGAAGCCCTCCATTGGTTCCTGTGTTTAGACGCGAGATCGTCGTTCCTGTCATGGACCACTTTCCGGACAGCCCTCCTTCAACGGTTCTGGCCCTCACAGTCCGACGACGACTGTGAGGCCTTGCTGTCGATCAGGCAGGTCACCTCTGTCGCCGACTTCAAGTGGGACTTCGAGCTACTATCAAGGCCTTTGGTGGATTTGCCCGAAGAGGTCCCAAAAGGGGCCTTCCTTAATGGGCTCAGCGAAGAATTAAAAGCAGAAGTGAAAATGTTTAGACCCTCTTCTTTAACTGGGCTTATGGACCTGGCCTAGAAAATCGAGGAGAAGAATGAGGCTCTCGAGTGGGTGAGAGCCTATGGACCAAGAAGCGGGCTTGGGCCCATATCAACAACAACTCTTGAGCCTCCTTTGAAGATACCCATGTCCGAATCAAGTCTGCAGGGGCCGAACCGTCACTTCCCTCAGCAAATCTTAACCAGGCCACCAGAGATGACAAAGGAGGCTGGGGTTAGGGCTGATCGGGTTCCCCGCCACGGGGAGATAGCTCCGGACCGGCTCGACTCTTTTCGATGACTGTCCTAGAGGGATTTGCAGCATAAGAGAGCTCTGGGGCTTTGTTTCAGATGCGAGGAGAGATATTCACCTGGGCATCGATGCAAGAAGCGCTAGCTACAGGTGCTGCTTCTGGGCAAGGAAGACGATGACAGTGCCAATCCGGATGACCTAAATCAAGCTGAGGAGGTCCCGTGCGAAGAGGAATCAACCCGACTCGAGCTCTCCATGCAAGCCCTAGTCCGAATGTCTGTTGCAGATGTGATGAAAGTACGTAGGGTTCTAGAGCATCGTGAAGTGGTTGTCCTCATCGATACGGGGGCATCCCACAATTTCATATCTAGGAGGTTGGTCACCAACTTGCAGTTCCGGTCACCAACACCAAGCCCTTTGAAGTACAGGTAGGAGATGGCTACTGCGTTCGGGGCACTGGGATCTGCCGGAATCTTGTCCTGTGCCTCCCTGGCTTGGTGATCAAGCACCCCTTCCATCCCTTTGAGTTGTGCGACACAGACCTGGTCCTCGGAATGGCCTGGCTGCGCACTCTTGGAGATGTTTCGGTCAACTACCGTGAACTCACCATGGAGTTCGTCGTGCAAGGCCAGAGGGTAACCCTGAAGGGTTACCCATCCTTGTCGCGGTCGAGCTTGTCCTTCAAGGCCCTGCAGCGTGCCATACCCAGTTCTGTTGCATCATATATGATTGAGAATCAAGACTTGCAGTTAGAGACAGAACCACAACCACCCTTAGACCATCCTCGACTGCGAAATCTACTGGACCAGTATGCCCATCTCTTCGACCAGCCGTTACGCCTGCCTGTTAACCAACCACATGACCATGCCATCAGGGTTCAGGACCACACTGCACCCCCTAATATCAGGTCATACCGTTATCCGCACTGTCAAAAGAACAAAATTGAGCAGATCATCAAGGAGTTATGGGACTTTGGCATCATCCGAGCCAGCACCAGGCCCTATTCTAGCCCCGTATTATTAGTTAAGAAGAAAGACAGCGGCGAGGGGGGGTGGCATTTTTGCATCGATTATCGTGCCCTCAACAAGATCACAATTCAGGATAAGTTTTCCAGCCCCACAATTGATGAGCTATTGGACGAACTAGGTGGTGCTACTATCTTTTCTAAGCTGGATCTTCAATCTAGCTACTATCAAATTCGCATCAAGGAAGAGGATATCCCAAAGACGGCTTTTTGGACACATGAGGGTTACTATGAGTTTTTGGTCATGCCCTTCGGCCTGACCCATGTTCCATCCACGTTTCAGGCTCTTATGAATGACATCTTTCGCCAGTATCTTCGTAAGTTCGTGCTGGTTTTTTTTAGGACATACTTGTTTATAGTACTGACATTCATCTACATATAGAACATTTGGCAACTGTCTTGCACCTATTGAACTCTCATAAATTAGTCATCAACAGAAAAAAAAAAAAAAATGTTGTTTTGCCCAAACTCAATTGGAGTATTTAGGCCATATAATATCCATCAGCAGAGAACTCTAAGATAGAGTGTATGCTCAAATGGCCTACTCCAAGGGATGTCAAAGCATTGAGGGGATTCTTGGATCTCACTGGCTACTACAGTAAATTCGTCAAGAATTATGGTACTATTACTGCTCCCCTCACCTGTTTACTCTAGAAAGATAACTTCCATTGGTCCCTGGAGGCCCAAGAAACCTTTAACAAGCTGAAAAGGGCTATGACTTCAGCTCTCGTGCTAGCTATCCGTAACTTTAGTAAGGCCTTCATTCTGGAAACCAATGCTTCTAGCAAAGGTATTGGAGCAGTTCTCATACAGGAAGGTAGGCCAATTGCCTTCTTCAGTCAGGCACTATCCCCACTGTCACGACACGGGTTTTTATATGATACAATTTTGATAAAAATGCGAGATCTCTTGTTTTATAAGTATGAGATGCATGAAAATCTTTTTCTTTTGAAAAATAATCTTTCATAAAAACCCCGAGTGTCAAAACACATTCTCAAATTATTTAGCCATGGCAAAGTTTAAATCAATATTATTTCCAAGAAAGTGTTAGTCACAGCCCCAATTATTAGAGAGTAACTACAATTAAGTAACATTGAAAGATAAGGTAGGGGTTTTACTTACTTGTACTTAGTCTGGATGGTTCCTAGCACAAGCATTCCTTGCCCTTAAGTATTTGCTTGGTGTCTGAAAAATGTTGAGGATGGGGTAAGTATATATTATACTCAGTAGGAGCCTATCACTACTAGTTTTATAATGCATGAGATGTTTTAAAATCATATGCTCATTCAAAATATGTGTATGTTTGAATACTCAAGTGCAACATCGATATTAAAATCCATTGTTAAACTGAAATACTAACGACTTAAAGGATCATATAATCCAAAATCGAAAGTATCATATACATATATATCATATCATCATGATATGCATAAGATGCTTTATGGAATCCAACTCATGGATCTCTAGTATGGTATGGTCGACCAACCTCATATCATGCCATATGAAATACACATAAATCATCAAACCATAGGGTTCAAACTATGCCCATGACCTCGCCGCATGTGGCCCCCGGGTACCTGAGGACATAGCGTCATAGCCTCCACGGGACATATAACACATCGACCCAGTGTCGTGACACCAGTGGTAGCCCTTGTACCACATGTAGTCGACATAGGGACATGCCCATTTTTGGACGTGGTACCCATTCCACTTAGTAGTGGTAGAGGCTGGGTGGCCAACCCAGACACCTCGGCATAGCACCCACGGGCTTACTAGCCCAAATCACATAAGATCAAATAAAGCCAAAAACCTCTTTTCAAAACCTGCCCTCTTTGGGTCCCTCACAACTGCCTGGCCCTCGGCACTCCAGCGTCTTTTGGCAACCCTCAAAGACATGTAATTTTTTGCAAGTACTTAAATCATGCAATGTATGTACTTGTTTGCAAAACATATATGTGCATAATGTATATGTAATCATTTACCAAAACATGTATATGTACAAAGCATTTATCATGCATACTAAATTAAGTCATATATTTAAAACATATGTTCTCAAAACAATAATAGTTCTTTTAAAAGGATCTAGTAGTGATAGAGCACCTACCTGGCTAGGTCGCGTTAACCCCTTGTCCTCGTATGCTCCTGAACATGGTTTGGGGACTCAAGGTTAGTTTAGCCTATCTTTTATGGGTTTTAGAATAGTTTAGTCTTATTACTTAGACATTAGGGGTCCATCCCTATGCCTATGGGTGTCCTAAGGTCCTAATTGGGCCTTGGTATCCTCAGTTTTCCAAAGGTCTAGCGGCTACGCGCCACCACCCTATTCTAAGGTTCATGCCTACCTTTGATTGGGCCTTGATCAAGGATTTTATAGTTTGGATGTGTCCGCGTTGTCGACACGGACACAACGCCTTTTGTGGCGCCTCAATTGGAGCTTTAGATCTCAAGTTATAAGCGTTTTAGTGTCGCACGTACATAGAGTCTTAAGAATGAAAAAAAAACGGAATGCTAGGGAGTTGTGAGACTGCGTCGTGCGCCCTGGCTTCCTTAAGAAACGAAAAACTTCCGTACCGCTAGCACGCTGTGCGTCTACAGCGGGCGCCTTAGTGGGCGCGTCTGCAAACGCGCTGGGTTTTCCACCCGACCGTCTCTTTTGCGAGCGCGTCTAACGCGCCCGCTTGGTTTTTCAAACGGGAACTACGTGGGACATTCCGATTGGAACGTCCTGCTCGTTGGGGAACCGGAGTGTCCTCAGGACGCCCTGGTTCGACCCTGTCAAACCAGTGTGGCCCAGGGAACGTCCCTGGGTCCTTGGTGGCTCTCTTGGGCTCCGTTTTGCATGGTTTTTCATACAAAAACCTAGGGAAATTAATCTTGGAACTATGGTGGAGATGGGTTTTGAGGCATATTGGGCGTACATGGCTCATTGCTGGGTTTTTCTCCTTGTTTTTCCCTCTATGTCACTGCTCCACGACGGGTTTTCTTCAACATTTTGGGCTGCCATTAGAAGCGCCCAAGAGCTCTATTTATAGAGCTAAGAGAGGGTTCTGGAGGGGGCTCTTACCGCCTTTGAATGGCGGTGGAGAAACCTCCAGAATGGCAGTGATTTCTCCTTCAATCACCACCGTTCTAGAACCCTCTAGAGGTTGAAGATGAAGGGGTGCCCGTATCAAAATGGGCCCCTATGTTTTTGCAGGGTAAATTCGTTTTTGTAAAAATTATAGTTTTGCCCCTAAACTTCAAAGGGCCATAACTTGCTCATTTTAACTCCGTTTTGGGTGATTTTGGTGTCATTGGATTCCTTTTTCCGAGACGCATCTAATGGAACCATTTTTAGGACCAAATTCTTGGGTTCAGTCAAGGTGAATAGTGAAATAACTAAAATGCCCTTATCTTCAAAAACTGATCTTTTCATTGCTTAACTTGGAATTTCAATATTACAAAATTGGAGTCCTTACACCCACGCACCCAGTCCAAGTCTGTATATGAAAGAGAACTCATGGCAGTGGTACTAGCGGTCCAAAAATGGTGTCATTATCTGCTAGGCAGGAGGTTCACCATTCTTACAGATCAAAGGAGCCTCCAATTCCTCATGAACCAACGCCTACTCAGCAGTGAGCAGCAGAAATGGCTCATTAAATTATTGGGGTTCAATTTCGACATCCAATACAAACCAAGAAGGTAGAATCGGGTAGCTAATGCACTCTCTAGAAAGGTTGACATTGATCCTTATGATGGCTGCACAAACTCTGCATCGGGGGATCATGCAGAACTGCAGAACACTTTCCACTCACTGGCCCTCTCCACAGTCCAGCACCCTAGCTTTCACGGGTTGGAAGCTGAAATCCGTCAAGATGCTACTCTGCATTCCATCCGACAAGACCTGCTAGTCGATGCAAATAGTTATAGGGGGTATTCCTGAAGACATGGCTACTTGCTCTTCCATAGCAAGTTGATTCTTCCTAAGGGTTCTCCTAGAATCCCTAGCTTGCTCAAAGAGTTTCACTCCACTCCAGCAGGGGGACATTCAGGCTCATTCAGAACATTCAAAAGGCTATCCAACGTTGTGTATTGGAAAGGAATGAAAAGAGACATTCAGAATTTTATGGCCTCTTGTGAGGTATGCCTGAGGAACAAGTATCAATCACTCAAACCAGGGGCCCTTCTCCAACCCTTGCCCATTCCGGAACAAGTTTGGGATGATCTCTCTATGGACTTCATTTGAGGCTTATCTAGATCTCAAGGGAAGGATACCCTTCTAGTAGTAGTAGACCGCCTCTCAAAATACAGCCATTTCCTCCCCCTAGGCCACCCTTTTTCTGCTCAAGAGGTTGCCACTCTTTTCCTTCATGAAGTGGTGCGCCTCCATGGGTACCCACACTCCATTGTTTCTGATAGGGACCGCCTCTTTATCAGTCAATTTTGGACTGAACTGTTCAAGATGGTTGGGACTGAGCTAAAAATGAGCACTACTTACCATCCGCAAACTGATGGGCAAATGGAGGTAGTCAACCGCTGCTTAGAAACCTACTTGCGCTGCTTCACTTTAAACCACCCTAAGCAATTGCCTAAATGGATCCCTTGGGCAGAATTCTGGTATAATACTACCTTTTACGGAGCTGCGGGTATGTCTCCATTTAGAGTCCTTTATGGGTGTGACCCTCCCACGTTATTGAGGCTTTCAGATGAAGGGTCTGTTGTTGAGGCAGTAAACCAGCAAATTAGGGATAAGAATATCATCCTACAGGAGCTAAAAAGTAACTTGGTACTAGCCCAAGCCAGAATGAAATATCAGGCTAACAAGGATCATAGGGACATCCAGTTCCAGCCAAGTGACCTAGTCTTCCTGAAGCTACAGCCCTTTAAGTTCAAGAAGCTGGCTAAAAGACCTATTGAGAAGCTCAGCCCTAGGTTTTATAGTCCCTACCCAGTCTTGGAACGCATCGGCAAAGTTGCATACCGCCTAGATTTACCATCTACAACGCGTATCCATCCCGTCTTCCATGTTTCCCAACTCAAGGCCACCTTGTCCAATTCAACCCAACCTCAACCCCTACCTACGGGTCTAACAGAGGAATTAGAGTTGGTGGTGCAACCTGAATCTATCAAGCAAATCAAAACAATGCCCAATGGCCACACGAAAGTTTTAGTAAAGTGGCAACACCTCCCTGAATGTGACAATACGTGGGAACTCTATACTGAATTGCACACTCAATTTCCCTCCTTTCACCTTGAGGACAAGGTGAAACTACTAGCGGAGGGTAATGTTACATCCCCAATATTTCGGACCTACTCTAGAAGGAAGTGATAGTTACAAAGAAGCTATACAAATCTATTACAGATCAAGAGGTTACAAGTCTGCTACAGAAGATCTCTTCCAGGTGTGCAGATCCGATCAGGAGGTTACAATTCTGCTGCGAAGTGATGCAATCAATTCGCTAGGATATCCAGATCTACTCATTTAGTTAGGAAAATAAACAAACAGTATCCAATCTGTTATGGATATTCAGTCTGTTACAGATTTGGGGGTTAAAAGGGAGAAAGTATGGGAGAGAAGGGGGGCAAAAAAAGAAAGAAGGAAGTGGAAGGGAGCAAGGTCAGGGTGGAACTACGATTCCTATCTCCCTTGGTTCAACCATTCTTGTAATGTTCCTGGTCCTGAACTTCTTGTAATTACTCTTTCCATCAATAAACAAGGTTCCATTTTCCATTTTTTAAATCTATTCCACAGAAATCCGTAGCTCCATCACAAAATTAATTCAAAGAATTGGATGTAAACTCGATTCGGGACCCAAACTCTTCTCAGATCCTACAATATTTAGTCAAACCAAGATCATGCAAAATCTTGCTGATCGCGTAGCTCATTTTTGACTAACATGCTCCTAGATATTATGAAGCGAGCTTCAGTGCAATGGTAAAAGTTGTCGTCATGTGACTTGAGGTCACGAGTTCAAGGTGTGAAACAGCCTCTTGCAAAAATACAAGGTAAGGTTGCCTACTATAGGCCCTTGCGATTCGCCCCTCCCCAAATCCGCATAGGCAAGAGCTTTGTGCACCAGAGCTGCCCCTTTATGCTCTCAGATATTATCGTGGTATAACAGTTCAAGATTATTCTGGTTATAAAAATGCACAAGGCGAGTCCCCATGTTTGGTGGCTCAAACCAATGATCTTCTGCCCACCCTCTTATATAGGCTATGCTCTAAGAAATCCATGCATCTAACCTCTGATAGCTTAACCATTGCCAGCATTAACCATCCCAAGAAACTACCAGCAATTCAGGTTGCAGTTGGGGTGTTTCTAGTGGGTATAGGCGGCTTAATTAATGATGATCTGGCAGGGTTTTACTTGAATTTGCTGATCCGATTGGCAATAAGGATGCTGTTGAATCTGAAATGAACGCAGCCAGAACAGGAATATTGCTTGCGGAAAAATTTAAACAGAGACCATTGATTATCGAATGCAATTTAAGGTTGCTGTCGGGTGGTTTAACAAGCCTTCCGAGACAATTTATGGCGACACATCTATTGAGAGAAATGAGTGGACAGGCTGACTCATTGGCAAGAGATGGAGGAGGTCGTCAGAGGCTAAGGATTTCTCAGTTTGTTCAAATGGATTGAACATGTTCATGAATCGGAGGCTTTCTTCCATGGTTTTAAAAGCAGGTGATCTGACTTGGGATCAGCCAATCTGGATGAAATCTGATCTGATCGTCCAAAAAACATGGATGATGTCATCATGAATTTGACTTGGTGGATAGGTGAGTCGGATTGGAAAACACCGGATGAGTTTTTGAAAAGATGGTCGAGTTTCTCAGTAACTACATAAGTTTTATAAATTTAAATTAGAATCTTGATTTTATTGAAATTATAAATCTTTTAATACTCAATTAAATGTTAGCAGCACTTTCAGTTCTATAGAAACTTCGCAATCTAGAATTGGCCAAAATATATTGAAAGTCAACTTACTAAATGATTCAAAAACTTTCTCTTCTAGCCAAAAAAGCATGCTCATTCACAAATCTCCCACAGCAATTTTCCCATCCATCTTGATCTAAAACTAAAACATGATAGAAAAGAATAAGCACAGAAGAATAAGAAGAAGAGCATCAACTGTCATGCAGCCGAGATCCCTTTAAACCTATTCAATTCCATAGATCATTTGCCGGATTACTTTCATCATCAAAACTAGGGCACTTCTTTTAGTTTAGCATTGTTATGATCCAAATTAAGACATGGCCCAGCAGACATGAAAGCTTGGCAAAACTAGGTACTTCAGCCATGCCATGTGCCTCAACTCCCAAGATGGTATACCCAGCACAAATGGTTTGGGTTCCGATTCTATAAAGTTGGATCCTGCATTATAGTGAAACGTTGGGTTCACCAAAATCTAGGTATGGCATGTACTTTAGAAGCTAGCCCGTTACTGCAAAGCTATCTAAGATGATTGCTTAGCAGCTTAATGACTTGTCTGCTGGGCCACGGACTCCCCATCTTATGCTTTAGCCATGCCCACGGACTTTCCTAGGAAGGGGGCCAGCAGAGTGGTTTGGATTCCCTTCATAGCTAAATGGGATGCAACGGTTTTCTGTCGATAGCTGGGAAAGTATAGTAGCTTTCAATCCATTACGTGTTAGTATCAAACCCTTCAAAGCCCTATCACACGCACTTGAATTTACAAGAAGAAGCAGACGAAGAAGAAGAGGAAACAGTAAAGCTTTGACCAGGCTAAGACAATCCTGAAGAGAAAGACACAAAAGCAAAACAGGTACTTCTTTTTCTCCTCTACTTCCTGCTTCATTTAGTCTTACTAGGAACAAAAGAAACAGCTTGTTGAATTGGGATGAACGGGTAAGCACCCCCAACCAGATTGAAATTTGGGTGTTTATCCAAATGCTCTGGGAAAACACATCTGAAAGTCAGTTCTGTATTTGATTGCATGGGAATGCTTGAATCCCCAAATTAAGAAGCAAACCTTAAGCAGAAAGATTCTCAAAGTATCTTGGGCTTTCAAAAAATACTGAAACAAGAAGTAGCTATTTAACTATCTTTGGGATTGAATTATCTGTGGATAGTGATTATTTCTTTTCTTTTTTGAGGACCATGGGTAGTGATTCTCTTCCCTGCTATGTTGCAGCCTTAGAACATACGCATGATTATTTTAACAGCAAAAAGGTTTTATGGCTATTTGACCTCCATTTATGTAGTGATATCTTATACTTTTAAGGTTGAAAATAGCTGGAGAGAGAATCGAATAAGCATCTACCGATAACTCAATCCGTGACTTGTTATCCTTGTCCCAAATACAAGAGTTTAGGAAGAAATTTCCTGTTTCGATTTTACTTCTGCTTCTGTTTTCTTTATGGCAGTGTTTTATTGCTTTCTCTTTTAGAAGTCACAGTACCAAGCATTATTTAGGGAGGAAACCATGGGCACTAGTTTCTTCACTACCAAAAGAAGTGGGTTATCATCTCAAAATGGCAATGCCAACTACTATACTGTTAATTCCTGCTTTCGCTACCTTGCTCGATTGCTGCCGTTGCCATCGAGAATTGTAACTACCAGTGCGATCAGTTCTACTGTCTTCTTTCATTGGTGGATTTGTGGTAAAAGCATTGTGGGCAATTGTGGTGGCCGGAGATGGATGAGTAATGTACCGGAGAACACAGTGTATGGTGGTCCAAAACATCAGGATTCTAACCAGAGGGTGACTCTTAACCACCTAAAGAACAAGCATCGTAAGGAACAACCAATCACTATGGTTACTGCATATGATTATCCTTCCGCCGTACACCTCAATGAGGCTGGCATTGACATTTGCTTGGTTGGTGATTCTGCCTCAATGGTTGTACATGGTCATGATACCACCCTTCCCATCACACTTGATGAGATGCTTGTCCATTGTCGTGCTGTCGCTCGAGGTGCTAAGTCCCCTTTACTTGTGGGAGACCTTCCTTTCGGCACCTATGAAGCAAGTTCCAGTCAGGTAATTCATTGTATGTTACTGAAATTTGAATTCCGCATGGAGTTTGGTAAGATAAAGTTCTATCTCTCATGATTTTCTTTTCCAAAGGAAGGCTGTCAAGACGGCAGTCAGGGTGCTCAAAGAAGGGGGTATGGATGCCATTAAACTGGAAGGAGGGGCTCCTTCTAGGATATCAGCAGCCAAGGCCATTGTGGAGGCAGGCATTGCAGTTATGGGACATGTGGGTCTCACCCCTCAGGCCATTAGTGTTCTTGGGGGTTTTAGGCCTCAAGGGAAAAATGTTGCTAGTGCCATCAAGGTCAATTTCAAATTCATTTATCCCACAACCATCTTTATTTGCTGCAGTTGAGATCAGCGTTAGACGTCACGTTTGTTATTCCTGAAAGACTTGCATTTCCTGATTGTTATGCAGGTTGTGGAAACAGCACTTGCTCTCCAGGAGGCTGGCTGTTTTTCTGTTGTTTTAGAATGTGTTCCTGGCCCCGTAGCTGCAGCTGCAACTGCTGCACTTCAAATCCCTACCATAGGTATCGGAGCCGGGCCTTTCTGCAGTGGCCAGGTTAGTTCATTTTCTACTCCGTTGTCACCCTTCAACTTCTAAGAAACTCCTAAATCTGCTTCTTGTGTGTGTGTGTGTGTGTGTGTGTGTGTGTGTGTGTGTGTGTGTGTGTGTGTGTGTGTGTGTTCCTTTCTGCCCTTCCGACTTTTTACATATTGAAAAACAAAGTGTGTGTGTGTCATATTCCTTTCTGCCCATACTTCAGCAAATGGCATATCCAGTGATTCCGACTTTTTACATATTGAAAAGCAAAAATTCGTTCAAAAATCATGCTAGAGAGGATATTTCTTCCTTAATCCTATCAGCCTATAGAATGCCTCTGCTGGAAGAGTGTGCAACCAACATCCATCGACAACAGTGGAGAACATTAACTTTGTATTCTATTTGCTTTTGCCGGGGCATACGAAGAAGTTTGAACCTACTACTTGTGCCTAAATTTTAGTCTAGTTACTCTGACACTCTATGTGAGCCTTTGAAAATCTAAAGACATCAGCCAAGTCATGGTTGTGACCAAAACCTTGTGCTTATTATTTATCAAACTGACCGGCTATTAGGCATGGCATTTTTCTTTTTATAGATTAATTGTTGCTTTCAATGAAGATTCCAACTTGTGGAGCTTGGTTCTCTATTTCTGGATGTCCTTCATGTACAAGCTGTAGGTTTTAGAAGCAAAACTTGTGATCCCAGAAATGACTTGTAAATAGATTAGATTTCTGAGTTTGGTTTGTTCGTGAACACAGCAGTTTTTAATATTTCATTGAACACTTCTAAATAACATCAATGTTAATGCTAATAGGCATCCAGGAACCTAAACCTCTGTGACCATTGTTATTTCTTTCCATCATCTTGAATGATTCAGAAAAGACTTCAGTTAGGGCCTCAAACTTCACAAAACAGGTGTAAAATAAATCCACCAGCTCTCTGTCCCTAGAAGATCAAATCTTGGTAAATAGAAGAGTCACATAAAATGTCAGGGCAAATTTTGTCTAGGTTACTTGTCCCTTTACCAGGCCTGAACTAAGCAATTATAGATGATTTAGGCAGTGTCCTGTCAACTAGAGAAGTTTTTGAACCTTCAATTAGTTCAAAGGGAATTTGTTTGCACGCAATAGGAAAATGGAGATTTGAATGCCTGTGGTCAGAACAAGAGCTGTACGTCTGATCTAATTCCATTACTGCTTTACCAGCTAGTGTTCAGTAATAGGCATGGTAAGGTTTTATATACTAAATTAAGCAATGTATACACATTGACTTGTAATTTCCTAAGTATGAAAAAGAAGCTTATTCTATTTTAGAATTTACACCAATTCAGATCCCAAAATAATGAGATTTTTGCATGGCATTTGACTTGCACAAGCAATTGGCTTTGGCTATATACTAATATGTCACTTTTAGCTTATCCTAATTCTGTTTTCACATCAATGAAAGCATCTGAATTGGAATTTGACAAGTATCTAAGTAGACCACAGAAGGAGATCCTTGGCGTAAGCTAGAGTTGTAGTCGAATGACCTTGAGGTCACGGGTTCAAGGTGTGGAAACAGCCTCTTGCAAAGTGCAAGGTAAGGCTGCGTACTATTGACCCTTGTGATCTGCCCCTTGCCCGGACCCTGCATATGAGGGAGCTTCGTGCATCGTGGCTGCCCTTTTATCTAATTAGACCACAATCCTTTTTTGTTTTCTCAATAAAAGGGCAACCTGGTGCATGAAGCTCCCGCATATGCAGGGTCCGGGGAAGGAGCAGACCACAAGGGTCAAAGCACAGATTTTGATCAATGAGTATGTGGCTTGCATACCTCGTGGTATACTGTTATAAACTCAGCTATAGGTATTGTTGTCACCTGAAGCCCTTCCAAGATATAGTAGAATTTTTTCAGCATGTTAGGTGCAAGTTGCAACTCAACTAAAGTTTGATTATGCCAATGAAAAACATTTCCAAAGAGGAACACTGGATCGATAAATGCAGGAATTTTATTTCTATAATTGACCTAAATTTTGTGAATCCAGGCATCCAACGTTTGGTGTCCTTATCGTGTGTCAATTGTCAATCCTCTGATATATTCAATTTTGCTTACTGATTGTTCTTTTGTTGATCTTTATTCTGTGTATAGCCTGAATACATCCTTCTAATACTTCTGTTGTTTTTCAAGTTAGATGATCAAGGGAATTCATTGTATATTGAGAGCAATCTGTGTATTGTGATTCTTGAATATTCCACCTCTTTCGCCATATTGCTAAGGCTGATCTTAGATATTTAATTTATCTTCTGGGCAGAAAACTGCTTCAATCTGTGCTGCATGTATATCCTTGATGCCTTTTTCCGTCTGACATGATAAAGTTAACAACCCAAGTCCTCCTGGTTGTGGGTGCTTTATGAAATATTGCAAGAAAGTTAACACGTTGTTCCTGGCATTTTTGTGCTTGTCTTCCACAGCTAATGTATTAGAAACTTTGGATTGTCTTAGAATTAAATTAGTAATGCTGATCGACAAAGGTAGCATGCAGGTCTTAGTGTACCATGATCTCTTGGGAATGCTGCAACACCCTCATCATGCCAAGGTTAGTACAGGAATACTCTGTTTACAACCCATCTGTTCGTAATTCAGGAACTTCACCAAAGCATACGAACTGATTTGCAGGTGACCCCCAAATTCTGTAAGCAATATGGACGTGTTGGTGATGTCATCAACAAGGCTCTCTTAGAGTACAAAGAAGAGGTGGAGAACAGTTCATTTCCAGATCCTGCGCATACACCATATAGGATTGGTGCAGGTGATATTAGTGAGTTCATGACTGAGCTCGAGAAATTGGGCCTGAGCGAAGCAGTTTCAGCAGTGGCTAAAGTAGCTGAGAAGGCTGAGACAACTGGGAAATCAGAACCACTAACTCCAGCAGATTGAATGCAGGCGATGGAAACGTTTAAGTTGTTTTATTGTTCTTCTACGAACATGAATAAAGGCCATGTGCATCTTGCAGTCATCAATTCATTCAATATGTTCAATATGCATCGTTCAGTTGAAAGCTTGCTAAACTTTGCAGCATTTCCGAGCAGAAAGAGTCAACGAGGTTTTGGAATTTGCCATCCCATCAAGTATGTCTGGTAGTGAACAACTGCAAGATTAAAGCAGACAAGGGCGAGAAATTACAGTTCTGGGATATGTTGCATTTTAGTTGGAGTAAATTACACTTTTAGCATATCATGGTTGACATATGCGGGGAGAAGAGAATACGGCGTACCATTTCCATAATAAATAAAATGAGTTTCAGAGCAACTCTCTCTCTCTCTCTCTCTCTCTCTCTCTCTCTCTCTCTCTCTCTAAGTCTTCTTTGGAGTCTCGCTTGCTTTTGATGACTCCGAGCAGATGGCATTACCAAGAATCAGAGATGGTGCGACTGAACCACCTCACCTACAGAGAAGAAACTAAGCATCATAATGGTTGAGAACCAACTAATTCTAAGCTGGCATTACTCCATACAAAATTGTAGACTAAACTATGCAAACCAACCTAAAACACTATCTTGTTGAACGATGGTAGTTTAATGATTCGGCAGCTTTTGGGCAGAGAAATTTGCGGTCATACTCATGGGTGGAAACAACGTATTGCTCCCTTGAAATTTTTAAAAATTCAAATGAGTCCCAGTAGGTGTAGAAGCTATCCTAGAGCATTTTTTCAAAGATCTAAGTCATTCATCATGTATAACATGCAAAATTTAAGTAACCCACTAGAAAATTATTGCATTTGGACAATCCTAGCTACTTGTTATGGGTTTTTGAAAAATAAAACAATAAGAATGGTCATGATGTCTTGCCCAAATAAACATAGGCTAAAAGCATTCAATGATTATGAAATTTGATTTCCAGCCTATCTAAACCACTCCAAACATGATTTGAATGGCTTGATCCTTAGAATATAATCTCTTGAATAAGAAAAGGCAGCGTCTAGTCCTTAGGATGCTTTAGAACATCTACTCCCACTAGAACTCAATCATCTTAAGCATTGTTTTCAAGAGTCCTAAGTGGCATACGCACTCTTTTTGTTATAAGAGACTTATAAAGATGCACCACCCATGCATAGTCTTGAACTTTTCAACCAGGTGAGATATGCCTCTTTGCACCACTGCACTAAGAAGGCGTACATGCTCTTGAGTGTAAGAAGAAGTCCATTCCCTCTGTCTTCATACGAACTTGTTTGAATTTATAATGTGGGTTTGTGATTATGTCAAGATTCTCTCATAGATTGTCTCTGCAGGTTTGTTTAAAAAGTACTCAACTTGGATTTGTGCTTGGCGGTATTTGTTTAATAGACATATTACAAAGGAAAACTTTGTCTTCCTCATAGCATAGTGCTTGTACATGAACTAGGCAATCTTTCTTTCATGAATTGTTGGTGGTGGCTGAATTGTATTATGAAACTGATTAGCTATTAGCCCTTTCTAAAAGTATCTTGTGGGTCTTTCCAAAAAATGTACACAAAGAAAATCAAATTAGGGAATGTTATATTGCAACATATAAGAAAAACTCCTATAGAAGTGGAGCCCTGGCACAATCATAGAGTTGTGTCATGTGATCTTGAGGTCAAGGGTTTGAGATGTGGAAACATCCTCTTCCAAAAATACAAGGTAAGATTGTATACTATAGACCCTTTGTAGTCTACCCCTTTCTCGAACCTAGCATACATGAGAGCTTTGTGCATCGGGCACCTTTTTTCTTTTTTCTTAAGAAGAACTCCTATAGATAATGCATATGAAAGCATAATGAATAACACTGAAGTCAAAGATTAACTTTTTGGAAGGAGATCTCAGATAGGGACTGGTTGTGAAAGTAGAAATTAATACTTTGTATGTCAAGAAGAATCTGATGAATCTAAAGCTATGAAATTCTCATAGACAGATCAACGTATTAATCCACATACTATAAGCAAGAAAACTTTTCAGTGATGTTGCTTCCCAAGATATGTTGGGAGAAAATAAATGGAGTAACAAAATATTATCCCTTGGGAATTAAACCATGTTCAATAAGAGATTTCCTAGTAATTTGAATACTCCAATTAGTACTTATATGTGTGTTTGGGAAATTGGTTTTTATTGTATTCTAGAATATTTCACAATAGAAATTTTTTTATAGTAAAACATTATATAATACAATAAAAACAATTAAATCCAATTTCAAAACCTTGCACTTTGATATTTGAAAATCATCACAATCCAATTAACATATTTCAATGCAATTTTTGGCAAACAATTTTTTTTTTCCCAAATTGACTTAAGATTCTTTTTCTTAGAAAATAGTGAATGTCAAATTTGAAGTTGTTTACAATTTTTTCTCTTGTAGAACAGAGATTTGGGAACTTCTCATACTAAAATCAAGTGAAGCATATTCTAAAGATAATGCGATTATTAGTGGCAATCTCAGCCTTTTGGATTGCACTTTTAGAAACATCTATCATCTCAAGTACCTACACTTGGTAGGTGAGTTGGTTCATGATTTATCTAGGCTTGACATGACAGAACATAATCTTACTTGTTTTCTTTTCCTTCCCCTATGCCAATTTACTTAGTAGTCTCCCTAAGATGCTATGGCCATTTAATGGTTGGTAGATTTGATGGTATTTCCAACATGTCCTCAAGAAGATTCCTACAAAAGGTTTGTTGCTCACTGTTATGTGTCATCAAGTTCTATTTTATGCTTAACAATTTTATGGTAATGTATTCATCAAAGTTTTATTTTGAATCCAATTGACACTACTTTTCACTTGCAAAACTCAAAGAAAGCTTGTACTTTTTTTAATCTAAAATGGTTTTGATCAGTCTCTGAATGTGTCTAAAGTTACTCTTTAAAGAAACTTTAAACATCTGAAAATTAAAGAATCATACAAGAGTGATGTGCATAACTTGTGTAAAAACTTCAAAGTGGTAAATATGTACAAGATGGTTTTAGTAAACAATTGAATCAAACAAGAATAAGCGAATACTTATTCATGCATCATTTACTCAAAATTGCATAAAGATTCTGACAACCTTGCCTTTTACCTACATTATTGTATTGTTATCTAGACACTAACTCAAATTGCTCTTAACATATTGTTGGAACTTTTCTAAAATTTGAGAGATTTTCATTGACTTGGCCTAGGAGAATTAAAAATTAGAATGATAATGTTATGATATTGCATATTTATATTGGAGTACTAGTAATTTTACAAGCTCTTCAATGTGAGAAGAAGTCTATGCTCGATTTTTCATGTATGTTGAAATTTTGTTCTGTAGTTCTAAACTGTTTACTATTTTTAAAATGGTTTTGATAGGTTATAGGTTAAATTTCATATTAATTAGATGCTTTAGCCTATGTTTTCATGAGCAAAAATAGTGACTATCCATTTTTATTAATTTATTCAAGAAAAGGATAATAGTTTGAATCATTAAAATGTATTGATTTCTGATGGGTTACCTATTTTTGGTGTGGAGAACATAATGAATGGCTTAGATCCACAAAAAGAAAAATATTATGTATAAAGAAAAAGGGCATAGAATTCTTCCCGTGGGGAAGAATGTGTATGCATACCACATTATGACAAAAAGAAAAAGAAAAAAGCAAATATTGATTCTTGCAATGTTTTCTCAAAATTGCGTAAAGAGTTATAAAATTCTTCCTCTTTGACAAGGAAAACATATCAACAATTTCTTTATTTCCTGAAGTATATCAATCAACAAATACCTTAATTAGTTTTTCTTTTCGTGTTTTTTTTTTTTTTCAAAAGCAAAGCTTTTCTTAGATTTGAGAAAGTTTTATTGACTTAGTTGAAGGATAGTCAAGTCTTAATTTTGTAAATAGCTCTATCAATTCATCTTGTTTCGTCAAGGCCAATGTGTCATTTCTTCCAATATTGTGAACAATGACATAGAAGTTTTAGTTGACCATGGAGTTGATGTTAATTTACGAATTTAATGAAGTAGGTGCGATATAGTTTTGGTTTAACTGTGGTACAGTAGTTTCACTAAAATAGGGGTAGCCCTGTTGCATGAAGCTCCCACCTATGCAAGGTCTGGGGAAGGGGCGGGCCACAATGGCCTAAAGTAGGCAGCCTTACCTTGAATTTTTGCAAGAGGCTGATTCCACGCCTTGAACCAGTGACCTCAAGGTCACATGATGACAACTTTTACTGTTGCACCAAGGCTCCCCTTCTATACTAGTTTCACTATATACTACTATATCTCTCTCTTGTAATATACTGTCATAAGTATTTGTTTAGTCCAGGTGTTGTGGTCACTTGATCCGGTTGATATTGGCTCCAACTAATGTCTACAAGTAAAATTTTGGGCTGATCTAGAGAAGCAAATCTGAGTGGCTTTTAGCTTGAGCAACAAAATTTACTCAGTTCCAATCAAAGAAAGTTGTGGCAGAATTCATGTTGTCTTGAAGTATTGACTTCTCGTTGTGGGTAAGAAACTCCTATTGCATTCATTTTTAAGTGGTTAACCTTCTTCTTGTATAGTAGGATGTAATCAATAGTCTTGTGCAAGGTTTCAACCCTAATTTCCCCATGGATTCAAGTTCTTTAATATATGACAATTTTAATATTGGTCATGTCCTAAGACGCTGAGACAATATCAGATTGCAGTCAATATTAATGCTAATGGTAATTTTCAGCTTGTCATTAAAATTTGTTTATTATATATATAGTTAAACTTTTAATTTGACTGCATTAATGTTCTTACTTTCTGCAGTAGTAATTTTTCATTTGTTATTATTACTATCAGAATCATTATTGGACCCTCAATTAGAATTCCTGAACCTGGCTTTCTTAAGCTGAATTTACCCTCTCCACCATCATAAGCAAAACCCTAAAACTCCTTTGGTTGTAGTCAGTTTATTGCTCACATGATCATTCCCCGTCATAGGTCTCAGTAAATTTTCGTAGCCCTTCTGCTCTTTCACCTGTGTAGGAGAAGGGATTGGACTCTTATTGTCTTCCCTTCTATGTAAGATGATAATAGGCGGGTCTTCATTTGACTTTGAAAGGAAATGGGCTAGTCTTTGGCTGAACGAGGGAGGGTTCTTGGATGTCTGGCAGTGATGATGCGGCAGTAAATGGAAGCTGGATGATCAAAGCATATGCTTTGTTTGTTGTATTATTGCTTTATTGATAAATACTTTTATCATGCTAAGATCCTCCACGAAAATCATCAACAATAAGAGACTAGATGCGGAAGCGTACCTGAATCTATGAGACCGGATGTAATTCTTGAGTCTTGCAGTTCCTGATCTTCCAAATTGATGCGTATGAACTTCTTGAAGAATAGTGTTCTCTCTTTTCTGATGATAGGATGTCAAAAAAGAATCATACGTATAATTTGGAGACCATAACCATTTATAACTGTATCCCCTTTCTTTATTTCTTATTTTAGCCCATTATAAAATAGAAATTAGAGATTAGGTATCTACATATAATAAAACTATATATATAGACACACGCGCATCCAAAATCTAACATTGTTCCCTTAAAAATGGTATTGGAAGGAGTGACTCCTGTTCTCCTTTTCAACATTGTTGACGGGGAACTTGTTTCCCATGCCACTCATGCAAACCTGTCCACCAATAAAAGCCTAGTTAGCAAGAAACTGCTTTGCCCTGCGGCTGCTCCTTTACCACATACCTGCTGCATATTTTCTTAGGTAGACAAGTAATGACGATATTTCTGGGAGGCATTTATCAGTCCAATGGCTAGTCCCATCAAGGTATATGCTTTATGTATATCTGAAGCGAAGAAGTTAAGTAAGAAAAAATCTGGCCCTGTTATCTATGGAAGAGGTTCGAGCATGAATGATGTGCATAGGTAGTCTACGGGCTCATGGGGTAGAGTGTCAAGGGAAGTATTTGATTTATGAAGTTAGGCTTGGTGCTTACCATTCCCTTAGTGGACTAATTGGAGGAAAACTTGAAAAACAGAAAAACTACCAGCTTTATGTAGTCCAATTAGATCCTTTGTAATTTTTCTTGTGAGAATAGTTAGAATTAAATGAATGCATGTAGTTGAAAGCAGCTACGCTGGCTTTGCTTGAAGTTTTTCCAGAAATAGGATATCAGTCCTCCCTTTTCCATCCTTATGGATCATGACTGTGACATCGACCACATATTACATGATAGGAATTCAGAATCACATTTGATTGGAAAGTACGAAGGGGAGCCTTCGCGCAACGGTAAAGTTGTAGTCACGTGACCTTGAGGTCACGGGTTCAAGGCATGGAAACAGCCTCTGCATAAATGTAAGGTAAGGCTGTGTACTATAGACTGTTGTTGTTCGTCCTTTCCCCGGACCCTATAAGGCTGCCCTTTTTATTTGATTAGAAAGTATCTTCTTGACAAGAAGCCACAACAGTGAGCAGCTGATGTAACAGAGGTATGGCTTCCATTTTAATTTAGAATAAAAGGAGGGAAAAGGTCGTGAGTTTAAAGGGTTGGGACCGAATAACAACAATGAGAAGGTTTGCTGAGATGTCCTTATAGCAATTAGTGGAAAGGAGACTTTGGCTTGAATAGGATGATCGAGATATTGGAACAAGTTCATCCAACAGGGAGTTCAATGCACACGCTTAAAGCAGTGGGTCAATATTTAAAAACACCTGCAGGTCTACAGCAGTAGGATAGGCAACAAAGTTCTTAATTACACATGTTAGTACAATTTATGTGGGAAAATGTTATTGGGAAGTGACACTTGCATTTTGGTGATCTGTCATTCTTCTGTGGACCACACTCTTGTTCCTTACCCGGTGCTTCCCTATTCAGGCAGCTATTGTCTGATTGTAGATGCTTGTTGGTGAAAATTCTAGCTAACTTGGAAGTATCACAGATTCATTAAGCTATGTTGGTTAAATGAGGTTCTTCGGTGTCTTTTGTGTCTACAGAGCTAAGGGTTTCTAGTTTGCAGTTTCAGTTTAGAGCCCTTTGGCCGACTCATTAGGACCAATGGGGTGATTATATGTAATTTCATTTTTAAGCTATTACGAGCAGCAGCTCTCTCCAGAGGCATTCATTTTTCTGTTAAAAATCTTATTGTATGTTGTAGAAGTCTGCAGCACCATGTTTAGCCTTCTTAGATGTCCTGGATGCTATTGACAAACTAGTCCTCCACATACTTGAAAGTTCACCTGTTTCTATGTTGTTTATTTTCAGATAGGCTTCCGAGCATCAGCTTCAAGTGACTGGATTTACAAGCATTGCATCCTTGGTTGACAGATGCCTTGTAGGATCTTCAATGGCATACTGTTTAAGTGTGAGTTCTGTGAGTCTTGTTGACCTTAGTATTACCACTGTAGCCAAGGTATCCCTTTGTCGACGGGGAGGTTTTTCTCAAACATCCACATCTGGATATCATAGTCTACTAGTATCCGTGCAGTGCAAGAGAATGAGGGGCCTAGGAGGTTGGTTGACATCATCCATCTTGTCCAGGAGCTTTCAAGAAACTACTTCAGAAGCCCTCTGAAGGGGCACTGTTTGGAGGGATTTCATTATTGGGTGGATTTTATGCTGCGCAGACTCTCCTCTCTCTCATTCGGTGCTTTGGGATTGAATGATGTAAACGCTGCTGTGTTGTGTTCTCCTCACTGAATATGTAACTAGATTCTATTACAGTTGACCCAAGGTAACTTTTCCTCTTGCTCTCCTCTAAAATGGCTATTGCCTAGTTAAGAAAAGCAATAGCCTTCCTTTTCCTTACTATATCTTGCTACCATTGTGCTCTTCAAGCTCGTAGTTACTGGGCCAGAAAGGTACTCAATTTATTTGACTGCCCAGCTATTCCAATCTTCTTGCTTTGCTCTCTCTGCCTGATTGTCATGGACCACATTTCTGATCCTTCAATACCCATGTTTTACATCTGAAACCAAGCTTGCTTTCTTTACCCCATACCTCTGGGCAAAGGTTTCTGGGTGAATAGTAATGTGAATTGAATGATCTCGTATCTCCTTGAAGAAATTTGTTTTTTGTTCTCTATTAGCTTGTCATTTTCTTCTTACCTCTGCGATGAACTTGCTCGGCAGCCATTGTCTCAAGGTCTTGCCTGTAAGCAATCTTTCACATATCATCCAGTCTCTCACACAAGCGACTATTCTCTTTCCTGTGGATCATAAGAAGGACGTTGTAATTTGCCTCAGTGGGGTAGAAAGTGCGATTGGATCTATACAGGCAGATGCTACATGATTTATATTCAGAAGTAGGAGGAACCGATGAACACTTGATTTTGGAAATATGGGTGTGGTTGAGTGACAGGATTGTTGCTTTCAGTGGCCGGTCTAGTCTTATCAGCAGCACATCAGTTGTCTTTCAGCTGGAGCATGAATTGTTCTCAAATGCTGGTTTCTGGTTTGTTACTTATATCAGGCACCATGAGGAAATAAAACCTGCCAAACAACTAGGTCGAATTAATCTGGTCTTAACGTTGTAAGAATTGATTAAAGCACGTAAGGTAGGCCAACTCATGCAGGTTCTTTTATTGTCCTTTGTCATAGAATGGGCGTGGGCACTTAAGGCCTCCTTTTTATCATTTGATTGCCCACTAGCTTCTTGTTGTCCATTCAATCAATAAGCACAGAACTGATGAACCATGCGTGCAATAGAAAACAATTCCTTCATGAAATATTGGTACCATTTTCCCCGTTTGAAACATTATCGCAAGTCATTCATGTTCTGCAACGATTCACGATGAAACATTTTATTTGCCCGATGGTAGGGATTCCCATTTTCTTTTTGATTGTTCATCAGTCCCCTGCTAATCAGGTGGTTATAATGGTATCCTTTATGATTTTGGGCTGTTCCCATCTGCAAAAACAGCCATTTTATGGGACTTATACCCATTGATACCCGGCTAGTAATATGAGATTGCACTGCCTTGTTACTAAGTTGTGAAAGCGGAAGGCTGAAAGGGTTGCAACCTAAAATGTGGAATTGTATGAGAGAGAGAGAGAGAGAGAGAGAGAGAGAGAGAGAGATGTGCAGAGTTGGCAATACAAGAAAGAAATGTTATTCAAGAAGTACAATTCTCACCTCATAACTAAGAGCCAGGAAGAGGCCCGTTGGTGTTACTAGCAGCTAGAAGGTAGCAATGGATGAAGGAGGAACAGCATCACGCCAAGGGCTTCCATACAAATGCATAAGAAAAGTGAGACACACACTTAGGGCATAATTTTTTAATCCAAGTTATTTATCTTGTTCACTAACCTTTTTCTTATTGGAAGATAGGCACATAGTCACCCATGGGCAGTCGGAACCCTGGTCACCGACTTCTCCTTGCACTAATGCATCATCATCATAAGACCTTATCCTAATTGGGGTTGGCCATCCTTACACCAATTGCGCGACTCAAATAATCACTCTAATCTCGACGAAACAAAAAGAGAGGTGTTCAGTCAGTAATCCGTTATTACAAATAGCACATTTAATTGGTTGATCACTTTCAAGTCCAGATCAATTATGAGAGCTTTCCTGAACTCCATCCACCTTCTTAGTGACAAGACAAGAAATCAAAGCAGAGGTGTTTACACATATTTAGGCTAAATGTGAAAAATCACGCCAACAGTTGAAATTTTTAACCCCACAAAAACACAGGCTATGCTCATACAGCCAGTGTAAGAGGCAGAATAAGGTGAATGGATTAGATCTTTCAATGATCTCATCGACACGCAGTTTGCATCATTGCTCTGGCAAGAAATGCATCCTTGCAGAGGAATGTTAGAATGATTTCTTTTCAATGAAAGGGGCCCTCTCTTTGGATGATCCTACCCGTTCTTATTCTCTTGATATGTTGTAAACAGAACATTCACGAGGACTAAAGATTATAGCATTCCGAATCAACGTATGTTTGGGAGTTGATTTACACGACGTTTATACAAAGTTTATAGATCTAAGATGATGACAAAATCCAACTAGGATCATCCCATCTTTACGCTTTAAAACTACTAGATATCTAAGAAAGCTGGAGCAATTTGTGGTGCAGAGGGCCCACAGGTCAGTGATCCGGCCGTTCATCTACCTGGCCTGGATTTGGATTCAGACTGGCCCAAAAATCTTGCCAAGAGGGCATCTCTAGCATCTAAAATTTGTTGTTTTGTCCATCGATTAAGGACTCTGTCTAGCAACAGCAAAGCACTGCGTCTTGGATTCTGGAGTTGTCATTGTTGCAGGATTTTTTGCTTTTTGGTTAAATATCTGAAGATGGGTAAGTCAGATAAACGGCAGGGATGAATAATATGTGGGGCCCACTTTTCTATGGTGCGCCGGACTTTACTTGAATAGGCGACGGAAAACCGGAGAGGAGTGCTCTTCTCCGGCGTCCCATTTTTTCATTTTTCTTCGAAAGCTTACTCCATGTTCGTTTTATTCTCTCTCTTCTCTCGCCAATTGCAGAGCTCACCAATTGTTCGAAATTTCCGATCAAAAGCAGCCTTGGATGCATTGATTAGGGTTTCAGAAGAAAAAATACCCAATCTCATTCTCTACAACTACCCATCATTTTCAGGAGCATTTGCAGCTCTTTTCGCTCATCTCTATCATTCCCGCCTCAATCTTCCTTTTCTTGTTTTGCCCTTTTCTTCCGTCGAATCTCTCACGTAGGTTGTCCAGATTGAATCTTTCTGTTGATGATTCCTTGGTATCTGGGGTTTAAATTTGTGGCTTAATCTCCTCCTTTCAGGGTGCAAGATTTAAATTTGCAAGGTCTTGATACCTGCTATCTGCTTGATTTTGTGGGACCTAAAGGATTCGCAGTTGGGCTTGCAAGTTTCATTAACCGGTAACGTCTGACTAGGCATTTTGTTCATATTTTGTCAGTTGTTTTCGTTTTTGTTTGAATGTAAGATTTCGAATCTTTTCATGTTTTGGGAGTTTTGTTTGAGTTCTTGTCATGTACATTGTATAATCTCGAGGATTGATGCAGTTCGTTGGTACAATCTTAGTTAGAGAAGTCTCTGAATGATTTAACTTCTATTGAAGTAATCTTGGTTTTTGGGTCTTCTGATATAAACTTTGAAAGTCTTGGGTGATTCAGAAGTTCTCTATTTGTTGCATTAAGTGCGAACTTACAATGTTCAGATTAAATTTTCCTATCAGATGCGATTTCAGGAACAGTTCATAAACATCTTAGATATTACTGCTACTTTAGTTGGAAATCCAAATTGGAAAAGTTAAGTTTACATTTTAATGATGCTATTTTCTCGATTTTCTCTTCTAGACTTCCAAAACAGTTTCTGAATTTTGCTATTCAAAAAAAATGTATTTTCTTAATTTGGTGGATGTTTTCCTTACCGATGCACTACCAAAATTGAAGGACTTTGTTCTTATGATTATGACATTGATCTGTCAAATCGAACTGTGAAGCCCTTTCTTGGATTCACCTACGGCTCATAATTCTCTCTGATTAGAAAATTTATACTTTTCTAATTGATTGATTTTCTTCAGCTATGAATGTGGATAATTCATTTATTTCCTTTTGCTTGTAAGTTTATGGTCTGATTAAGATTGTCTGGTAGGATTATTTCTAGATCATGATATGCCCAAGATAGGGGCTGTTATGTGTTGCAACCAACCAAAATGGAACAGTCTTATCATACTGAAGCAACATTTTTCATGTGTGAGAATTCCAAATGTAATTAAAATATAGATGAACACAAATAAGAACAGTGGTTTGTTAGCTATTTTCTTGCTTAAATTGGTCTCAATTTATTCTTTCAGGGTCATAGTCTTTGATCACCGTAAATCAACACGTGTGAAGATTCCACAGGTTGAATGTTGTCCTGAAAATCTCATCTTGAATATTAATTTGGAGAAGAGCAGTGCTTCTGCTGTATATGATTATTTCTCAACCAAACTTGAGGAAAAGAAATCGCAAGATGTAAGTGGAAAGGATTATGTCCCATTAATCTATGGTCTTGTTTTTATGTTTTCTATAGTTTATTTTTATTTGATATGTTAACAAAATGCTTGGCTGTTCACATGAAACAGGGTGGGTTTGCAGGATTGGTAAACCCAGAAAATGTAGATCGTTTAGAAACGATCCTCAAGTTTATCGAGGATGCTGATCTTCGCCAATGGCTCCTACCTGACATCAGAGCTTTTAACGTTGGACTCAATGAAGAACGCCAGAAGTTGAATTGCATTACTAATCCATCTATTTTTTACCAGGTGCTGATTAAAATCTATGCCAACTTGAATGCAATCTAACATGTGGTCATTGTGATCCATCAACTGTTAACCTTACTATTCACAGTAATTAGCCTTGAAACATGTGGCATACTGTTTTCTTTTTGAGTTTTCATTCATGTATGATATTCATTTTATTCTACATGCATAATCTAATCAGATGACATTCTTGTGATCGGGTTTGCAATTTTGCTTTTTGGAAGTGTAGTCCAAGTGCTTATTGTTTGGATTGGGGTTGTTGACTTGAAGATTGTCATATGAGAATCCTTTTGGAGATTTATGTTTTGAAGTTATGACATGTCTTGTTGTTTGTACTTATATAGTTTTGTTTTGCTCTTAGTTAGAAAACAAGAGAGCGTTGATATGATAACATAGATCTTATTCTCTCTTACATCTTTTTGCCAAAGCCATGGCATTATTGGAGTCTTGTGCATGCTGAACTACTTTCACAACAGTAATACATAACATATTGACTTGAAAATCTGTTCCTTTGAGTGTGAGTAAGCTCGAGGCAATCCAAGAAATTTTCAAATGTACTGTAATATATACTTCAATGCCCAGTTAACTCTAAGCATACGATGATATATTATGTAGATTATATTCGAAATGACTTGTCTGTTGGCAGTTTATTGTTGTGCTGTGAGTAAATATGGTCACTTTGTTGACTGACTTGTTTTATCTGGGCATTCTATTACTGGCTTTACCATATCTTCTTAATAAGTTTCACATAAAAAATTTAAGTGGAGGAAACTTTAAAGGACTATCTCTCTCTCCCCCCTCTTCGATATCTATTCTATCTATCTATTTATCTTTGTGTGTTTTCTTTCTCATTATTTTCTCATTCAACAGTTGCTGCAAATCAGTGCTGCTGATTTAATTGCCAGAGGAAATTCATACATTCATTCCCGCAGAGAAGCTGCAAACAAGTTACTGGCAAAACCTTTCAAGATTCGATTAGGAAAGGGATTTTACGGCGAATGCCTGGTAATTTCAGCATCTTCAGTCTCTATACCTACTTCATCACTTATAATTTTCATTTAAACTTTAGTTGAAATTCTTGAATCAGTAGATCTGTAAACTCTTTGCCTGCTTATTGTTGTTTGCCCACGTTCTTGCTTTCAATTCTTGGCTTGTTCATAGAAGCAATTTCATATCACTTAGGGAATTGAATAAAACTCAAGTAATAGCCTGTCTATGCCACTAGAAGTCAGTGCTCCCTGGATATCATGGCCTGATCATGCCACCAGAAGTTGGTGCTGCCTGGATATCATGCAACCTTAGATGATAGAATGACTGCAGTGAGAAGTTCCCTATCTATTGTGATACCAATTTTGTCTATCTCTTCCATTTTGCTTCTCATAGGATGCTTCCCTATAGCCATATGAGCTACTCAATAATACCTGTCTCATATAAAATTGCACTCTGAAACAGACAAAGTGGACAAAGAAATTCCATAAGTGGCTGATTATCATAGCCGCATCCCACCAAACATCAAGTTGTTTTCTCCATGATATTTTTAGTTTTTCTATATTTATCTTATTTTATATTTAAATTCTTAACATTCTTCGAGTTATATGTATGAGTTCTATACTTGTAATTCTATGTTCTTTCCCTTTCATTTTTTTATTTTTGACTTACATTTACTGTTTGAACTTCTTTTTGTTTTTTCCATGTTTCCCTTCTCAAAGCATTATTTGTTGGGTCAATATTTTATTTTGAATTGTTTTGTTGGCCCTAGCAACTTTTGTTTCACCTCCATCTTTTTTAGCTCTATTAGTGTCTACAGTTGTGACTTTAAGTGGTCATACATTCTTTATTAATGCATTACTGATTTACAATCTGAAACTTTGAAATAACCTTCAATTTATTGCTATACATTAAGTACTATCTTTTTTAACGTAACAGTCCAACAGTCTAGGTTACATGCTAGCCACTTTTATTACCTTGTTTTGTCCCACTTGCATAGTTGTTCTACAGTCTACCTACTTATGTTACTTATTTCTATTATTGTTCACTTCTTTCTACACCCGTAAACACAGATGGCGCAGAAAAATTGGCAGCAAACAGATAACCTCGGCCTTGAAAACCTTGCAGCACGTTAGAAATATTTTCTGGGCCAAGTTGTGGAGGATATTAGATTTTAAATTTCCAAAACTGCACAATTATATGCCCAAAGGGTATATGCAATTCTAAAATCATCCCCTGTGCTGCTTATGTGGTTACTTTGCTATGTCTTAGCCAAAGGGAAAATTATCTTGTTCCATCCCACTTGCATAATTGTGCTAGAGCCATCTACTCATGTTACTTATTTCTAGTCTTGTTCACTTCTTTCTACACCTGTAAATCAAGATGTAGCAGAAAAATTGGCAGTAGGCAGATAATCAGCCTTGAGAACCTTACAGAACGTTAGAAATATTTTCTGGGCTAATTTATGGCGGAAATTAGATATTTAATTTCCAAAATCTCTAGAAGTGGAACTTACTATTGGTTGTAGAAGGAATGTGCCATGTTGAGTTTCCTTTTTAACCTTGATCAGGATAAAGAAACCTTGGCACAGATACATTATATGTGCGGGCTGATAAAACTGACATATTGCTTTTGCATTTGACTAATATATGCTGCCCCATTTTCTTTGGTCCAGATATGGCCACCACATATCAAGAATGCTTTTAATTTACATTTGGTAGATTTTTCCTATCTTTGATTAAAAGTATTTAACAGGCAGCTTTACCCCTGTTACTGAATATAGGGAATTAGAGCTGATGGACACGCTGACTTAACTAATGAAATTGGTGAAGAACTTAGTATAAGAAGTGCTGCAGCTGGTCTGAGGTATGTTTGTCTTGTAAGTAGTTAATTTTAGTGTTTCACCCAAGTGCTTCTGCATTAAACACGTCTTTGTGAATTGATCTTGGATACCATGAATTTCCTGTGGCATTATCTTGTAATTTGAAAAAAATTATTTTTCAAATTGGACCACAATAGTTGTCTGCTCAGAGAAAACATTTAACTCCTTGCAGAACTATTTTTATTTCCAAATTCTGCAGTGCAACTGTATCACATTCTTGAACTTCCTATTGTGTTATAATCATAATTTGCTGTTTCTTTTTATTGTGTTTGGCATTGGGAATTAAGGTGTCAATGTGATTGTTTTCTGACTCTGCTGTCGTTATCTCACAGTGGATGACATCATCTATTGATAGATGTATATTACAGTGTTTTCTGACTCTGATGTCATTATCTCACAGTGGATGACACCATTGATTTCTAGCACTGCTATTCCAGTTCCATTACTTGCTACTTTTCAATGTGCAACACTGTAATAACGGAAACAGCAAAGTTCATCTATGAATAAGTTTATTAAGAAACAATTACTTAACTGCTTCTTTTAAACCTCTATATGTAATCATTTTGCTTATTTGGATCTTAATTCTGTAGCGACAGCTAGTCCTAATGCATCCATGGTGCCACCTTAAGGAAAATTCTAGTGTTGATGGCAGGCCTATAGGTGCAGTTGTATACATGCAACAGCGTAAGCTAAAGATGTGCTTGAGAAGTACAGATGGTGCTACTGACACCTCTGAAATTGCCAAGGTTTGTACTTTGGGTAGTCACCCCCTTTTTTGTTGTAACTATTTTATTTTGAACATTCTTAGCAAGTGATCTAGTTAAAGGAGGATTTACCTTTCTAATAGGAACAATTAACAAAGAGTGAAGAACATTTTTCAATTAAACACCGGAACTGTTTGTGCATTCTCCAGCTGAAAAAATTAAGAAAGAAACTTCAGTGGACAGTTTTGTGAACAATTGTGTTAATAGTACCTTCCATTTTTTTTAGCACAAAAACTGGGTATGCAATGAGCCCCTTTTATTGCTACCTCCCACTAAATTTAGGTTAGTTTTTTGACCTAGCAATAACTTTTTGAATGCAAAGCTGTGTATGTGTAGTAAATCTCGTTAAGTTTCAAACTAAGAAACCCACACTGCTGTAAAACGTCATCTTTCCATAATCTGAAATTCTTGTCTTAAAAAATTTTGAAGAATTTGAAGACATTTGGAGAACAGAAATTTAACCAGCATCCCCCTTTTATGAATTCTCTCTTCAATTGGAAGCTTGTAAGTGCTCTGTTTTTGTCAAGTGTTCTTGTTCCGGGGAGCTTGTCCGGTGAAAATTTTGTAGCCTCAGTCCAGAACTTAAAAAAAATTAAGAAATATTAGATTTCCTTCTTTTTTCCCTCTTCTGATTGGAGCAAGCAGTTCTAGTCACCTTGTTCGTGAAGTTTAAGTACAAGCAATAGTATCCTCTCCAAAAAATGGCCTTTTATATGGAACTCAAATAAGATTTAGGTTTTTCTTGCTTTGGGTGTTTAACAATGACATAGTTGTGAAATTACACATTATCTTCACTTCATCTGCAAGGTTTAGATCCAGGTGAGATATGATAGTTATTAAACGAAAATTGAAGAAGATCCTCTTTCCCAACATGTGCTGCTGGTTTCCATTTAAATAAATAGGATGGATTAACTTTGATGCAATCTTGTCAATGAAACCCACACGTACAACAGGCTTCATGGAGCTCTAATACCAGATTGATGCATCCTTGAAAGACTGTTTGGAAAATATTAGCAGGAACAAGTAAGAAAAGGAGAAGCTTTCTGGTATAAAGCTCTACAAATGCATGTATAATTGTGCAAAAAACACTAACAGACTCACAAGCACGCTTAAATGGTAACCTCCTGTGGATTAAACTCCTACTTACGAACTCCCACTATCTTTAGGCTGCCCAATAGTTCTTTCGTTAACTCAAACCCAAGCAACTCTAGAAGCCCATTGCAATGTAATAAGAAATGAAACCACGACTCCTTTGAGTCTTTCCAATTGGAGGCTTGTATGAATTTGTTGCTCCCTTACTTTTATCACTGAGAAGTTCTAAGTGTTGTTTTCTGCATTTCAAACATGAAGGCATACGGCGGGGGAGGCTCCTCTGGTTCTAGCTCTTTTATTATAAGGATGGATGAGTACAATCAGTGGATTTCAATCAATTTATCATAAACATGTTAAGGTAATAATTCATTTCAAATTATTCTTTTGAAAAGTTTCCTGTCTTGATAAGTAATACTGCATCATAATTTTTTTGCTGAACCAATTTGAATTTGCTTTTGGCAGTACGATAATTGGAAAGAAAGGGTTGTAATATGCTTATTGAACCCTAAAATGGTTCTTTACCTGGGAAACTATGGAGTATGACCTGGTTTTTCATTGGGGCAGCTTTTGGTATGTGCTGCCAAACAGTCCTGCTCCGCCTGCAAAATTGAGTCCTTTTCATAATCGACCATTTTCCAGTGAAAGTATTTAATTTGGGATGCCGAGGTGGTAGTTTGGTGATATCAAATTCCCTCATTTCACTCCCCTTCTCTTCCAACCAAGTCTAGCATTCAGTCATCTTGCTGTACAACCGTACTAGACCAAACAACGGGAATAAGAATCATGGATTAAGTTATCTTTAATAGTCATTTCCCCCCCCATTATCTGGAGCCTTAAATTAAGTTATTTAAGAACAAACAGCACAAGCTTGTGAAGCTATTTGATCTCTGTTTGAATAATTATGTATTTTTTAAGGTTGAAAATTTCAAGGAAAGATTTTGCTATTCTGGAATAACTTAATCCACGATTCTTATTATCGTGCAAACAGCCCCAGAGAAGCAGCAGAGCAACTGTGCTATCTCAAAGAAATAGCTTCAGAATCTGGTAGATGAAGAGAAATCATACTGGGGAAGGATAATGAATGATTTACACCCGTATAAAAGCTAATCAGCCTGCGTTGCCAGAGGAATGGTCTTGTGGTGAAAAGTGAATACCAAGGTACTAATAAAGAATCAGAACCGGTTTAAGTGCTTCTTTCAGTAGCTCTAAATGTCAACTTCTGTTTTGCACTTTCGTGTAAATGTATGTGGGGCTTCTCTGAGCAAGCAAACCGATGGTTGAAAGCATATGATCTTGATCCAGCGGAGCAGTTCATATCTTCAGGCCATGAAGTTCTGGTTGTTCTGATTTTATGAGCTTTAGTTCTGGGCGGTTGTGTTTTTTGCTGCTAAGTTTGGATTACTGTGAGAGTTCAGTTGATAAGTAGTTCCCAAATAAGTCTGCCATTGCTGCAAAGGTTATGATTGAAAACTTTAAAACAGGATACTATTTAGCTAGGTCCAATATTTGAATAAGAGGATCTATTCATCTTGGTTGGCCTACCTTTACCTTATTTAGGCTACTTGTAAATATTAGTGACCACTGAATAGCTATTACTTTTTCTAGTTGGAAAAATCACTTTTTGAAAAGATAATACCCTTATGGAGAGATATTTAGATGGGCCCTTATGGAGAGGTATTTATTATAATTTGATGTCTCACATGAGACGTTTTAAAAATGAGGCTATTATGTAGATTTTTGTACAAGATTGGGGGACATATATGAAAAAAAAAGTTGAAAATTCTAGCAAGTTTAAAGAGCACATTTACGTGCAGGGAACAGTCCGGATTCTTCATGTAGTACCTGGTCAAGCGCGTTCATCTGCCAAAAATGAAGGTCTTGCACGTAAGAAAGATGGATCGTTCATCCTCAACACCCTTGAAGCCATCTTTTAGTAGTAAATAACAAGAGCCCCGATCAATCCTCTCCATTCAAAAGGCAGGACACAACGATGTGCACACATACTCTGTACCATCTAATCTGGACCATGTAAATGTGTATGAATAATTTTCTTATACATACTAAAACTATGGGCATCAGATATTAGATTATGATGAATGCAGTGACACCATGAACAGCAAACTAGTTTTGATGCTCATGACAAGCTTGACCTAAACAAAGCAAGAGTGCCAGCGGAACTGTTGCTATCGCCGCCTCTTTGTATCTTGTAGCTCTTTCGGTTGGTTTCTAAACACCACATCCCTCAATCTGGAAACAGTAATGGCCAAAGGAAGGTCTTGAAACAAAGCAAACGGAGCAATCCTTACTCTTCTATATATCCTATTTAACTAGCAGTAACTTTTATAAAAGAAAATGAAAGAGTTCAAATGGTTTGGTTGAATTGAACTTGTTATCTTTAACTCCCATTCTGATCGACTGGGTATCTCTCATAAGGAATTAAAGGAAGATGCAATGATTTATTCCGGGGAATCCCCACATGATCTTTGATCTAGGAAAAGCAGAGCTGGTGTTTGGCATTGGATCTAAGGTATCCCATGCAAGTGATTGTTCCTCTGGTACCTCTCACTTCCTTGACTAGTGTTAGATTCCGTCTTTGGGAAATAATATGTGTGTCCTTGTTTCGTCAACGACACATGACTTTGCTAATCCTTGGCGTAACAGTAAAAGTTGTCCTCATGTGACCTTAAGGTCACTGTTTCAAGGCTTGAAAACAGTCTCTTGCAAAAATTCAAAGTAAGGCTGCATATTATAGGCCCTTGCGCTAATTGCTTAATGGGACTTAAAACTAGGGAGTACATTTGCTATCTATATTTTCTAAAAAGATAAATATAGTAATTATTAAAACTAGGGAGTCAGGTAAAATATTCTGTTCGAATCCATTTCATTATTTCTAATGGCAGCAGGAAGCCATAAAAAATTGCAGTAGGGGAGGCAAAAAGGATAGCGACCCATAATGGGGCTAGGCAATATAAGACCTCGTGACTCTGAAAATGGTTAAATACAAAGGGTGCTCATATTCCCATACACCTTTGGTACTAATGCCATACCCTCTTCTCAGATTTCATGATAGAAGTACATGTATGATCCAAATGTTAAGAATCAAACTGTTCATCCTAAGCATCTTGCTATAAATGGGTCATGTACGTCTCAGAAATCACATATTTTAAATGATCCAAACATAAAAAAAAAAAAATTAGCTGTTTCTAATACCGCTATTTTTTTAGGTTTAATTTTTAAAAAAAATTAAAAAAGCAATAATACAATCATCCAATTTGTATATAAATTTTGGTTTGCACCTCACTACTGCAAAACAACTAAGATAAATGGTTGAAATTATCATGAAAGTGTACCCCTTGCATAAAAGTACTATAAAATTATAAAAGAGAGTATGGCGTTAGTACAACAAGCCTGTAGGAATATTAGCTCCTAATGTAAAAATGCCGTAGTATAATTTTTTTCTTAACCATAATGTAGGGGCACTTTTATGAATAAGATTTAAAATCAGTTGAACTTGTCTAATTTATTACTCTCTCTAATTTAGTTCTGACCTCTTGCTTTCGACCTCAGCCCTATGGAAAAATGAATAAATTTTCACATTTTAATAATTACTAATCTCTCCTGTTCCCCCGAATTGAGTAATTTGATCTTCCTTTAGTTCCTTTCATTATCACATAATGAACAGCTTATGGAAAGACCGGTCATGACCTAGTCAGAGGTTTGGGTGCAGTTTCTTTTTGTTAAACCAGAACTTCTGGGTATAAGTTGTCATCATGTGACGGTAAAAGTTGTTGTCATGTGACTTTGAGGTCACGGGTTCAAAGCGTGGAATCAGCCTCTTGCAAAATGCAAGGTAAGGCTGCTTACTGTAGACCCTTGTGGTCTGCCCCTTCCCGGGACCCCGCATAGGCAGAAGCTTCGTGCACCAGGGCTGCCCTCTAGAACTTCTGAGTATAACAAGGGGAGAAAAAGGGCAGTGTGAGGCAGCTTTTAACTCGACTCCAGAACAGAATACTTATCTATCTCATAAAGAGTGTTTATGGACCATGAGAGTTCTTCCAACCAAGTTGACATAAGGTGTTAAGCTGGCAGCCTATCAGATCAAGGAGCTCAAGCCTTAAGTGAATTCTTTACCTTAGCTGCACGGCCAGGATCTCGTATAATCAAGCATTCACATCGCTGGCATCCAATGCAATGATTAGCAATCAAATTGTTGAGTTTTCAGGGCATTTTGGAGTCTCTCCAGGGAAATAACTGCTCTTGGAATCCACTAATAATACCCGCTTTAGTACTAAGTGTAATTGTGAAAGATAAAATAATTGCTGATCTCCAAAGTTCAAACTAGAAACTGAACTGCAGCAAAAGTTTTCCGATTGACGTCTAAGCCTGCAAGAAAAACTTCAGAAAGCTTGCAGGTTGAACCCCATGACAGAATAGAAACATGCTGGTAATTAATCGCATTTAGATACAATGCCCCAATTATCAGGATGACAAAACAACTTTTCACTTTGATGAAAGAGATATGTTAACCATAAGAGCCAGCTAATTTATATTGGCCATACATTTCACCAAAGAACAAATCTTAACAACATATCCAAACTATAAACACTAAAAGAACTGCAGAGATGTTTTTTCCAATCAAAACACAACATTATCAAAATACTGAAGTGCATGAGAAAGACCTCAAGGACACTAAGTTGTTGTTATACAGAGGACCCAAGATTAGATGTGAGCATGCGCAAGCTTAGTTGGAAGAATACAGGTGCATGAAAAGTAAGCAACCGAATTTTTTATCTTATGCAACATCATATCCTTGAATTGATGACAAAGGCAAACATTTGAATATGCTTACGCATAATTCACTAAAAGCCTTTGTTGACAGAGGCAGCATTTGAAGATTCTTATGCATAATTCACCCAGAACCTTTGCATAAGCCCTTAGCAAACATTTCAAAATCCAGCTCTTGAACTACTTCATATGCCTCCCAGTCTGGACTTATACATCAACATGAGCTGTTTAGTGATATATTGTGCATGTAATGAGATAACATAGTACTGAAAGAACAATAGTTACTAGTATCCTCAGTTTGCAAGAGCCATAAAGCAAAACCAATGAGAGTCAATCTAGGAGTTTATGCATTGTGGGTATGCAGTAAACTGTCAGACATGTAGAAACGCATAGTACCAGCAGGAACAATTCAGAATCTTGGTTTGTGGCTGCAATTCGCCTAAAGTGGAATATCAGTTAATTCTAATGCTAAATGAATCCAACCATGCAAGGTAAGTCAGATGTCAAGTAGGTAATAGAGACCGGAGATGTCAAAGCTTAAACTGCAATTAGTGCCCTTAGTAAGATACTCTCTATGAAACATAGAGGAAAGAAATTTCAACAACCATAAGACATTTAATCATGCACATCTACCATAAAAGTAAACAAAAGACCCGTTGAAGCATACAGCTAAGCTTAACTAAATTCACAAAAGGACTGTTTAGTGCACGAAATTCTTGGGACTATGACACAATCCACATCAACAAGGCTGTGAGATAAAGCTGCCAGTAACTCTGTCAAAACTGAATCAGAATTTACTTGTTAGCACTAGGAAAGTATTATTTTACAGGCACCAAAAACAAATTAACTCAGATCCACACTTACAGGGCAGGAACTAACAAAATCCACCAGCATGCATTGCTCATCACTCATCAAAACTTCAAGAAATCCAACCTCTCCACTTTACATCTCAACTACCATATGTTGGGCAGAACTTTTCTTGACAACCCCTCTGGTGCAAAGATCATTCAATAACTCTAAGGCCTCCTTGGCCATACCTTCATAAGCAAGACCCTCAATGAGAATTGTGTAGGTTGTTTCAGTGGGCTTGCATCCCTTAGATACCATATAGGCCAAGAAATCAATAGCACGGTCAGTTTGATGAGCCTTGCAGAGACCCAACATGAGAGAGTTGAATGTGACAGCATTTGGCCTGATACCCATACCTTCCAATTCATGGAAGAACTTAATTGCTTCATTCACCTTACCTTCTCTACTAAGCCCACCCACCAGTGATGAGTACGTGATTACATCAGGCTGGAGGCCCTTTGCTAGCATCTCTTCTAGAAGCTTTATGGCTTGTTCTGTACTCCCAATCTTTGAAAGTCCATCAATTACTGTGTTATAGGTGATCAAAACAGGGGAGCAACCCTCGCTGCCAAGTTGGTGAAGTATCTCAACTGCAATATCAACCTTTCCATCTTTGCACAAAGCAGTAAGCAAGGTATTATATGTCACAATGTCGGGGTAACACCCTCTAGCTACCATTATATCCAAGTATTCAATTGCTCGTTCCATCTTCTTCTCTTTGCAGAACCCATGAAGCAATGGATTATAACTCAGCGAGTTAGGTGTGCACCCATGCTTGGGCATCTTCTCAAGAATATCAATTGCTTGACCTAACAATCCCTTTCTACACAAAAAGTTTATCAATATATTGAATGTCACAACACTAGGTGAACAACCCTTTTGAACCATATCAGATAAGAGCTTCTCTGCATCCATCCATCTGCCTGCACTACACATGCTGCGCAATATGATATTGTGAGTAATCACATTAGGCTGGCAACCATAAGAAGGCATGCTATTCAAGAACTTAATTGCTTCATCCAATCTCCCTTCCTTGCAAATCCCATTGATGAGAACATTGTAAGTTACCACATCAGGCTTACATCCCTTGCTTCTCATCTCATCCAAAAGTTTCATTGCCTGCTCAACACCACTTTCCTTACAAGTAGCTTCAATCAAAATTGTATACGTAATAACATCAGGATAGCACTCTTTCTGCAACTGATGATCAAGTACTTCCATTGCTTGCGTCAACTTCCCCCTATCACATAAACAACGCAAAATCGTATTATAAGTCACAACATCTGGAGCAACACTCATTCGGTCCAAGAGTTGTAGTGCATTATCAATCTCGCCTGATTTGCAGTACCCACTAATCAAAACATTATATGTAATGACATCCAGAACAGCTCCAGATTCTTCTACAATCTCCAACACCCTAGTTGCCTTTCCAGTCTTACCAACTCGGCAAAACCCGCGAATTAGACTAGTACAAGGGATGATATCCGGAATTACCCCATGAACAACGATATTCTCCAAGAGCTGCAAGCCTTCATCTAACTCCGCATTCCTAACTAAGCGCCAGAGTTGGTCATTACCCTCAAAACTTCGCAAAAAATGCTGCGAAGAGTGGCCATTGCTAAAATGCCCATGTTGGTTTTTGGATTGTTTCAGGACACTGCCACTGGGACTACCTGTTTCCAACTTTATGACTGCAGAAACTTTATTTTTCCTGTTCCTCTGATACTTCTCCGTTTTCTTTCTAGCCTCACCATCAGCAGAGTAAACACAACAACAAGCCTTAAAACCAAGAAAACCCTTTACGCAGGTACTGCTGCTTAAGCTGAAGTCACATAAAGCACTAATCCTAGTGTCCCTATTCATGCAGTTGGAGTAAGAAAAGCCCCCATGTGTTTGCTTTGCAGGAAGGACAAAATCCATCTCTAAACCAAAATGTTCACAGAAGAAAACCCAGAAATATTTCCGCAAAAACTCATGAAAATATGGCAGAAATAAGTCTGAGTTTGATGATTGAGGGTTACTAAGCGACAAATACTGGGAGTACTTTTAATGGTATATGCATGGATGTAAGAAAGATTTAAAAATGAAGAAAATAAGATGTAGAGAGGAGGATTTGTAACTTACTGTGAGAGAAGCGGAAAGAGAAACACTGCAAAATAGAGCAAACGAGGAATTTTCGAACACAGGAGATAAACTTTGCGACTAGGGATACACGGAGAGACGTGCTGATATGGGGACTATGGGGGCTGTTTCCTGCCACAACTTATCTCACCTTGAGGAATATGCCACTGCGGGACGCAACCACAGCGGAAATTGCCTTGATGGCCCTAGTTTGGTTGATCTCGACCGTTCATCTGATCTATTCGACTTTATACTTTTGTTATTTTAAAAGATGATTCAAGATATAAAAAGATTTTTTATTTATCATATTAAACAGATAATTAGTTGAAGGGGTTAGTGGATCGAGATAAATTGAGATTTTTGTTAAATAAAGTAGATACTGAAGTATCTATTGTTAGTGTATGGAGATATTAAGAAAACTCAAAAAAATTCAGTGTTAACGCATTGAGATATTGGTTAAAAGCTAAATTTTACAAAATATGAAATTGTTAATAGTGAAAATCCTAGTTTTAAAGAAATCTGGATATTTATATGTAAGATTGATTCGAGTAGTGTAAAATGAAATACATGGTCTATTAAAGCAAAAATACTAATATATTATTTTTCTCTAGGTTTGAACTCATAGCCTACTAAGAAGAGAATATAATTACTTGAGCTACCAATAAATAAATTGAATTTTTGCATAAAACCCCTCATTGCTTATGGTTATTCAATCCCTTCAACTGAAAGAATATGTGAGATGGCCTTTTAATTCATTTAACCTATTCATCTTCTTTGATTTTTTAGCTGACCCCTAAGGTAAGGCTTTGTCGATGATGATTTTCTTTGCATTCTAGAAAATATAAATCACACACACAATAGGGTATTGTGTGCCTAAATTTTAGAAGATCGAAACCATTCACATCATTAGTTATTGGAGACTAGGATTTATATTTTAAAAATATATAAATCATTCAAATCACATGGAAGAGTTGGACTTATATTTTTAAAAGATCTAACCTATTCACATCAATAGTGATATGAGACTTAGACTCACATTTTAGAATATTTAAACTGTTCAAATAACATGCAAGAGCTAACTCTATATTTTAACAACTCTCAATCATATATTAGAATTGAGGCTATATTTTAAAAGAGCTAAATCATCCACACATTGTTTATATGAGATTTGAGCCCAAATTTTAAAAGATCAAAAGTATTCAAATAATAGGCCTTGTACGTGACACCCCGGGTTTTGTAAAACCTTTTTTCAAATATAATAATAATAATAATACATTTAATAAAATAGATAGGATTCCTGAGAGAAAAACTAATAATTAAAATAATTACAATAATCATATCAAAGAAAATCCCCAAAAGACAATCCCGAGAGTCATCCAAATCCAAAGCGATAAATAAAACCAAGGTGATATAATACAGAGCATGCTCAATCAAAAATCAAGTCTGATTAAAACATCAATCATGATAAGGGATAACAATCAAGACAATATACATGAACCCCAGAGTCCCATCCATGATCACCACACACACACACACACACACACACACACAGTACAAGTAAGAGTCAGGTCCAATGCCAAACACATAAGCAAGTATGTCTATACAACCCAAAAAAGAAGTCAAACAATCAAAAATAGAGCATACATCTGATCAATTTCTAGTGCAGTAGATAGCAGATAGTCCTCGTGGCCCTCTCTCACTAATGTTGTTCCACCTGCTTGCCCTTGGCATTGTCGCGCTCCAAATCTAAGCCATTGCAAAACAAAAGCAATGCCTCATCAAGCTATTACTTGTGTAGGTGATTACATTTAATAAGAAATGCAATGTAATAGTATGGTGTAGGAGTATTGATATCATAGCAAATCTCATGGAGTAAAACATTTACATAGTTCATCAAATCATCAGTCATCCCTGGTAAATAGCTCATGAAAGATCACGAGTCTGAATAAATCAATAGCGGTCAAAGCATAGTTTACGCTAAAACATGAAGACATCATATCCAATCATCATAGCATGCAATGCATGAATAATGCATGGTCATGCATTTGTCATAATCAAGTAAGGATTAGTTTTATCATAAAAAATATGAATGCATGCCATGATAAACAGGGTGCTATACATAAACATATCCTAAGAATGTCTCACTACACTCATATCACTGGCAATGAGTACTCATTTTAATTCTAGAGTTTCTCACCTGTAGCTCGCTTACTAGATAGCTCGCTTAGCCCGTAGGTCTGCCCACATCTGCCCACTCACATAAGTTTCACCCAATATATCCATACTACATGAGCATACAAAATAAGAGTATGAATTACTATGTTACAGTGGCAACCACTCCAGGGTATAAACCATTGTCAGTCCCTGTCAACATCAAACCGATACATGAGAATCAGTCGGATGTGTATGGGTGGCTTGCACATGATTACCAAAAATTGTACATAGTTGCCCACATATCAGGGCTGGTGTCTACAATATATAAATTCAGAGGGCAAGTGGCCAACCCTACAACCCTCCTAGCATAGCATCCATAGGGCAGAAACACCAGTCATAAAACAGCGATAATACGAGATAAATCATAGAAATTAAACAATCTCAAGAAGATCAAGTCAAAAGACATGCTAATATATCATCAGTTATGGAAACGAAATATAAATCATGTGGAACAAGACATCATAATATCAATCAAGTATGATACATGTATTCTCATGAAAACATGATAGGGCGTAAAACTCATGCTTCAAGGTTTCCAAATGATATGTCATGATCCATGAAATCAAGAAAATTACTAAATGTAATCACCTACCTTAAAAGAGCAATACTTTTAATCAAGCGCATAGACTATCTCAACTCGTGCGCTCTAACGTTAATCCAAGTGATGATCTCTCTGATATGGTAGTTAATCCTAGATTAACGATTCAGATCATCTAATTAACCCTTAATCAAGCTAATCTAGGGCTAGATGTTGGTTTTCTGACATTTAGATAACAATCTCATCTTGATCATCAATCTAAGTTATGATTTATCAATTAGTGTCCCTTGATCAATAAAGAGTCATTCTCTTTCATCTCATTAAGTTTGAAGATGATCCAACCGTTGGATCATTTTTTATTACTTAGATCTAACATTTGATCGTCAATTTTAGTCTTTCTCATCATAATCAATCCAATTTCTATATTTATTTAGTAATTTATATGTATGTCCATGATTACGCATGATCTAAAGGTCATATCGTTCTTTGATCAGCTAGTCTTAAGGCACATATCAGATCGACGATCAAGATTACTTTTTTTGATAAATACTTGAGATCTGTCCTTCAAATTCACTAGATCATCTAATAATTGATGTATACATTCAGTTTCTAAAGCCTGATCATCAATTGATCCACTGATCTAGATTATTAGATAGGATTTTGTGATTTGATCTATTTAAAAGTGTCTAGATCAAAGTTTTAATGTTAAATCTAGGTTTGCATTGTTGAGACAAATCCAACAAATGTCTCGGATCATGATTTGGACCTCTGTAGCCATCATAATTGAGATTTTATTATTTCAGCTCAAAATAAATGGTATAGAATTTTTTTTGTGATTTTAATTTAAATTAAATTTGGCGTCACAGGGACATACGCACGTGTGATGCACGCGTGCCCGAAACACGCCTCGTGTGCCTCTCCGTCACCAGGATACACTTGCATTCTGTCGCAGATGGGAACGACGCTTGTGTTGTTTGCACGCATGTGGTTGCGCCCAGTGCGCATGTCGATATAATTGTCTCCTACGAGCATCCTGGATGCATTGTTGGAGTCACTCGAAAGACGTTGCCGTAGCTAGAGAAGACAACTGGATTCTGGTTATCACCAGCGATGCATACTGTGATGTCCTAGGATTTTATAAATAGATTTTTTTTTAAATTTCAAATCTTGCTAGGATCGATCCTTAAAAAAAAAAAAAAATTTACTGTACATATAATAATAAAGTTTAACTGTTTCTTCAAACCCAATTACATCAAATAAAACTCCACAATATATATCAAAGTAATAGTTTAACTTTTTTAGCCAGTAAGACTTACTAGTCACAGCTCAAATGCTACTAAGCTAAATCACAATTTCAAATGCTATAATTTATTACAAATTTACTAAAGTCTTTAAATAAAATAAAACTGTTTTCTAGTCTTCATACTTTGAAACTCCAAGTTCATTCAACTTCCTACGCGTCAATCTCAAGCTTTTCATTCTGCCTTTCACCTGTAAGGTGGTTTGGTGAGTAATATGAATTACCCAGTAGAAAATCTAAAACTAGCCAAAAACTACTAAAATCATGCTTTGCAAGTTTTTTTTTTTAAGTGTATGCATGTACTTTAAAAATGCCATCGTAAAATCGCGACATCTCAATTATCATCAAATAGTATATATCAATCAAAATAACATAATATTCGATAACACAATTTATGTCCAAGGCATATAAAAACTTGAGGCAAATTCAATCTATATTCATTTAATGATTAATTTGAAAATCAATCCACTCAGAAATTATTCCATAGCTGAGTGCACTTATTGTCCTGTCACAAGCACTGATCAATATTCTCATGAACAATAGACAAGTTAGCTCATGTCCAAACAAAACAAAAAGTTGACTATGCTTGCAACAAAACCTAAGTCTTGACCTACGTTCATCAATGAGTACTATACCAACTACATTGACTACATGGGGATAGTCAGATCAATCATATACAAGGTAGTCCTCCCATGTAACTTACCCTTGTCAAATAAGCCTACCATAGGCTAGTACCTATTTAGAAGTCAGGGGCCAACTAACTTCCTAGCATAGCGACCATGGAATTTCATATGAAATTCCTGAGCCAGGATCAACTCTTAAGAGTCTCTTGATTTCTTATTCAAATTCAATTGCACAAGAGTGTGAAATCGTATAAAATACATACTAACAAGTAATACGGATCTAGCGTTCTCATTAATACCAAATCATATGTGTAACCCTTAAGGTTAATAAAAAAATGCCAATAGATCCATATATGGTAACCAAAAATACTTTCTAATCAAACCAAAATGTGAATATGCACAATTTTCTTTGATAATTAAGCAAAAGGAATGGTATTACTATACATCCATAAAAGGAAAGCTAAAGAAATTCCAAAGTAATTCTATGTACTCATGTGTTTATCAAATGATACCAACTCTTAAACAAATCACAAAGTCAAAGTATATTATTATTATTATTATTATTATTATTATTATTATTATTATTATTATTATTATTATTATTATTATTAATTTGTGCATGATGCAACCACCAAGTCCAAGAACTACACCCATGCAGACCGTCCATTGCATGATGCAATTGGGTTTGTGCTGGTGTACCTCGCCTAGCCTCTTATAGGTTTCAATCACCTACTATGTATGTTAAGAGGCATCTCCTATATATATAATGATTTTATAGTGTTTTAAAAGTATTAGGAAGATAGGAAATGAGTTTGTTGCATATCCTTGTATCACCTATGTATGCAAATTTCAGATTCATCCATAAGGTGACCTAGCCAATGGTTGGGTATAGCTTGTTAAAAAACGCAGGTTCAAACAGCAGAAAAAGCCCAATATGGGCAGTCCTAATTTCATATACCTACCCAATGATCAATTAACACATAGAATCCTATATGTTCTTTAAATTCTTTCTATGATCAAGGACTCTACCCAGCTAAGATGGTGGCCGATCTGTACCATCAAATATCCAGTCCACCTCTCAAATAATTTTTACTTCTAGCCAAAATCATTTGCTAAGCTATTTAACCAAATGGGTTAGGGTTATTAATCAATCCGGCTGCATTTCTGTTTGGATGAATTCAGCCAAATGAAAAGCAAAATGTCCTATTGGCAATTTCATAGAGGTTCGCATGTTATACACGTTTAACTAATTGGACCCAATAAGATCAAGACCATGTGGCCCTTTAATGCATTTGAAAGTTTTCAATCTCATAGCTATGATATGTACAACCCAAGGCATCCTTTAAGAAAATACTGTTCATTAGATCAACGGTTATAATCATCTGAACGTAGGCCACCTAATGCAACAAGCATGACTTTGACCATTAAATATAGGTGGATTAGCAACAAAAAAAAAAAGGAAGCAGAAATTAAACTACTTATTTGCTAGGCTTGTCGTGTACATTTCAATTCATCTAACCCATTCATTTCGCAACAAGGCCATAAGATGTAATCTCTGTTTAGTTCCATCTTGGGTACATAATTCATCAATAATGTGGCCTAGCAGATAGTTGATACTAATCTCTAGAAAAATTGGGTTCAAACAACTTAAAGTACCTAGTGGTGAAGACTCCTAATTTGTTCGGCTAGTATATTATTTTTAGTTCATATTTCTCCTAAATGCAAGCTTTTTTAGCCTTTGATTTACTTCTTAAGAACTTCCAACCATCCATGTGACACAATCTTAGGTAATGGTTATGCATGCATGAAGCCTAACATTTTGACTTTTGATAGTTTTGGCTTATGCATGATTAGGAGTTCATGTGCTTGCACGGTATCAATATGTCTGATTTTCAATAAATTCATGGTATACTTGTTCCTGAGTTTGTCCAATATATTATGCATTGGAGTATTGTCTGCTTGACCTTCATCTGAACCTCACGTGTTGTTTGAAGCAGTTGGAATGTATAGAACACTTTATGCCCAAGCCTCACTCAATGCACAATCTGTCTGATCACTACCTGATATGTTATACATCTATGTACTGCCTTGGTATGCTATGCGCCTAGGCAACACTTAATGTATTACGTAACTAGTCACTGTCTAAACATTTCTGCGCCTAAGCACCACTTTGCGCACTATGCTATTGGTGAAATCCAAGGTACCATGTTCTAAGCATGACTCGGCAACAGTGACTATATTAAAATCATACACCTATAAAATCTTAATTATTGTTTGAAAGGTTTTACAAATTTCAACTACCCTCTAAACATATTTGAAATAGTTAGAGTCTACTCTAATTCACCCCATAACATGGTCATATTAAATAAAATTTCATACCTTGTTATGCGTCACTACCCAATATAGGAATCATAAGAAAACTCCATCTAATAATATAGATGTATATTGAAAAAAAAAAAAACCCTTCATACTATATGAATCATGCATCAATCCATTATTGTAAATCATGCTTCAATCTTCACATAAAAAAAAACATCGATTAAAACATATACAACATGATTATCTCTTAACAATTCAAACATATAAAATAACAAAGACACACACGTTTAGTATCTATTAAGATTAGAATGCAAAGTTCATCCAAAATCAATCGACAAAACTTAGTACTTTTTTTTTTTTCCAAAAGAAATGCATGGTCTAGTTCTAGATCCCCTACCTCAAAATGTGATTTCCTTCAATGCAAATTCCTCTGCTTCTAATTGATTTAACGAAAATTCTAGATCTAAGTTTTTTCCTTCGATCTTCTTTTTCCTTTTTCTTTCTTTTTCCCTTTTCTTTCTATCTCACGCACTCCCCTTTTTCCACTCCAACTATTTCACGTTTCCAACCTTTCTTTTGATTTTTCTTTGTTTCTTTTATAGATACTTTCCTTGTAATAGTTTTCTCAATTGATTTCATATTTGTAACTCTTCAAATTTTAATTGTGTATTTACTCCCAACTATTGGATTATCTTTCAATAACTCTTCTATTGATCACATTCATATCATAACTCATGGGTCACCATCCATCATTTTCATACGTTTTGTTCACATGGAAACCCTCCTTCACCATGGGGGTTTCCTTATCTGATTTGTCCACCTATAAAATTCGTAATAATTAAATGATTAATAACTAAAATAGCAGTAAACATTATTTTGCTCTTAAAAATTGTCAAAGAGGTAACTTGAAGTCTAGATATCATCTTAACAAGTTGTACTTAAGACCGCTTCACTATTCTTAACTCCAGTTTCCAATCCTTATCAAATTAAAGTTTTATATTCACTTATATTCTAATTACACACTATTTATTTAATGAGTTATGATTTGAAATTTTGTTTAAGCTTCATTAATATAATATTTTTTTATTTCTTAAAAATGTGGGCCATTACACATACAATCATGAAATTTAGCAATTTTAATATCATTTTGTTCAGATTTTCATGAATTGTAGTTTTATAATGTTTTTATCTACTAATTTTGCCAAATTCTAAGGTTTTAGCTGATTTTATGCAAAATAGAAAAAATTTCCCTTGTTATTGTTTTTCCACTTTTCCAGCGTCATTAACCATTAGATCTTCATAAAACCAAAGGAGTTTTGTTCTTGGGTTCAAGATAAATAAGATGAATGGTCCAGATCACTAATCTGGCACTGTTATGGGGACGGTTTAACAGAAATAATAAGTTCCAAAAAAAAATTTCCCCAAAAAAGACATCTATTGCTGTTTCTGGTGCCAATACGTCAGAAAATGATAAAGAACACCGCAACTAGAAAAAAGGGGAGAGTGGAGAGCGGCCTACCTCGCTGAGTCAAGTTGGAGGAACTCTTTTCCATCGTTACGGTGAGGAGAAGGGTTTCTAGACGCTAGGAGGCTGCTGATCGGCATAGAGGAGTGTCTCTGTCGTTGGTGGCACGGGCCGAATTAATAGTAGGGGGATTTTGAGAGAGATATTTATGAGGAGGGGCGCCTTTAAAGCCCCCCACCATAAATCTATTTTTTATTTCGATATGCATTTAATGCAGACATGATTACTAATAATTAATGCCGATAATCAGCACCATACCACCCACCATGATGTTTGATAGGCATGGCTTTTAGCACCTGAATTTTTGTGGGCCCTACTTGTGAAATTACAATTTTACTATCCTTAATTAATTTATTAAATATTTAAATTAAAATTATTAGCAAATTTTCATCCGGTCTTTGATTTTAACATTCTTAGTGGCGTTGGACTAAATTTCTTGTGTACGTTCCAAATATTGAGGTTTCAGTCCATAATTTTATTTTTAAAATTTTTTTAATTCCCTAAAAGTTTAATTTTCAAAAAACTCATAAATAGCATAATTAAGCATTTATATATTTTCTCAAAATGGCATGCATTACATTGTAAGGCTTGGTTTAGATGATCCTCAAATAATAGCCCATATAGGACTTGAACCTATATTTTAGAAAAATATAAACCATGGAAATCATAGGCTTGTAAGAATTGAGCCTAAATTTTAGATGATCTCAACCATCAATTTACAGACATATACAAGACTTGCACCCAAAATTTTAATGATTTAGATGTAATGGATATTGACCCAAGATCTTACATGGTATATTATTAAATAATTTAGATGTTCTAAAATATAGGCCCAAGTCTTTGAATGATTCAGATCATCTAAAATGTGGGCCTCATTTGATGACATAAAAAATAGTTTCAATTATATCTTGTAATTGACAAGCATATTAAGTAGACTATGATAGTAGGCTTTTATACTTGTAATTTCAATAAGGGCCCACATATTATATGTCTTATTGTAAGGTGGACCCAATTAATAAATAATAGTTTTTACCAAAAAAATGAGTCATCAAGATATTATAATATTCAAAAAAATACTTCAGGATTAGATTTTCTAAAATACAACATATTTTAAAACCTTAATAAATTTTAGGGAAAATATTCAAAAATTTCAATAGATATTTAAAAATCTTGACTTATGCAAAATTTGATTTCTCTCAATCCACTAATCCCCTGTTAATATTAGACAGAGCCCTCAAATGTAGGACACAGGTATGCTTGCATTACTTTGTTTTGTTACAATGGTTGGATATCTAGCTGTTGAAGGTGCAACGATATCATTTTCTTGAATAATGACTGACAGGATGTCAACAATAGAAAAAGGATACAATCAAACAAGGGACAGTAGCCAACAAAGTCTAGTACAGCTACTAGCAAACGACATCTTCCCACTGGCAAACAACATCTTCCCTACAATGCACTTGTTTGCAGGTTCGAATTGTGCATTTTTCTTTATGCTGGAGATTAGATTTAGGAAAGTGTGTGAGTGATTTGTTTTGTAATTCTTCACTTGCATATTCAAAAGTTCACACCATTTCTGGTTTGGTTTGCCGCCATGGACCACCCAGTAGCATAGCCACCATGGTGGCCCCTCTATATGAATGGTCTCAATCACATTACTGAATGAATTGTCTCAATCATCACAAGTGGGAGGACAAGCTAGACCATTGGATTTTATCGCTTAATTTGTCTTCTAATTACTGACAGAGTCGCCTCTTTCTAGTGTGCCCAAGGGACAAAATTAGCCAACCTATTCCATGAAGGATTCATACTGTAGATGATCTTGTTTGGTGAAAAACCAGGTACAAGAAGTCCTTTAGAAGGCTATTTTGAGGGGGTAATATTTTTTACACATACCTCCTTTTCCATCTAAAAAAAAAGAAATGGAAGTGATGATATGCATCCCTTGTTTTTCCTCATGAACCCTCTCAATAGATGGTTACAAACAGCTATAACTTCAAAAGAGCTAATATTTTTTAAGATCTATACTTCCTCAGGTTAGATTAGTCATGATCTAAAATTCTCATCCATTAGATTATCTCAACAACTACTTTATTTGACTGTAAAATAGACAGTGAAATATTCTATGCTTCATTTTCAACTAAAAAAAACAATATATAGGATCATTCAGTAGATCAAGATTTTGAAGTATGATCTATCGAAGTAAAGGAAAACATTGGAGACAATTCTGATCTCAAAAAAATTTGGGCCTAACTTAAAGTTGTAGCCATCCATATCATTTATCAAGGAGGCTCGTGAGGAAAAGGAAAACTTTGCAGACAACTCTTGGTTTTTCTCTGGTCACAGTTGTTGTTTTTTCGTTGGATTGTTGAACCGTTTGACCGCTTCAGTCTTTGGTCGTCTAAGCATTCATTGTCTTGATGGATACATTCCTTCTAGTTTTATTATCTAATCGGCTATACGAGACTATGAATATGATAATTAAAAATAAAAGAATTAATATCCAATGAAATATTATATATTTGTAGTATTTCAAGAAGAAAATGAAAGTAAAGTAATTTCTAATGACAAACTTGAGGTGTCATTATAAATGAAAAAAAAAAAAACTGCGGATAGACAATTTTGAGTGTCTGCCAACCTCTTAATTTGAGGTTTCAACTCCACAAGGAAGAACAAGAATCGTTGTCATCCACTTTTCCAGCACCTCACGAGGAAGGAATCCCAGAAAAAGATAAACGAGACATGGGGTTGGGACACGGAAATCAAGAGGAATCCCATGCTTTTTGTATGGCAGAGTAACTTGTCTCTTCTCTAACTTCATGCAACGGGACAAGAGCTCAAGTCTCCACCCACTGTCATGCCGCTTCTTTCAGTGGGTGTGGCTGTTAGAGTTTTTGAGGATTGGTTATACCAAAATCATAAGCCTAATCCAATCTGTTCTCTCTTCCAACACAAACTAATGCAGCCTAGCCACTCACTGTCAGAGCTACTATTGTTTAGTGAAAGTTTTCATTTGGCCACAATACTTCACATGGAATCATGTATACTCTGTAGAGCTGGATCCTAACCTTGATCAGATAGTAAACAGTGGGACACGCCGTCGGGAGAAGGAATAATTGCATGAAAAACAAGCATTTGGATTGAGAGGAAGTTAGACTGGAAACAAAGATAAGTCAGTGGACATCGTCAGTCTCATTTGGAAAGCTTTTATTTCTCGTGCAACTGACTCCGCTGGTAGAGGTTAGTTCTCTTTCTAGAACAGCCAGACTTGCTTGGTGGCTTCCGATTAATCATGTAAGTCATCACGACATCGTGAGTCTAAGGTGATTAATCTTGCTTGGTGGCAATGCGTATCACTTGTAGTACTCGTGATGCAACTGATACACGTAGCTAGAATTAAAGGGGTTGTGCATAAAAATACTTATCAGAAATTGCATGTATTACTAGTGAATTCAATTACCCGCTTCTCGCAGGGTAACTAATTAATTCCAAGGGTAACCCGAGCAAGACTAGTCCTCCATTTTTCTTTTTCTTTTATTGTTTTATTTTGAGACCGGAGTTTAGTGATTCGCAGGAAATATACAACCATGGAAAAACAAGGAAAATGATCCACACGGAAAGCTGACCAGTGGCACTCCTTGATAACCAATAGTTTTTGGTACGATAGAAACCATTTCTCTAAAGGCTGACCATAAATAATCTGCCACTTGCTCTGCTTTTTCTCGATCAGATAATTCTAGAATCCTTGATCTATGTAAGATTTATCTGCAAATCCACAACATATGAAAATTTGATTTTTGGTGGACTATATATATCTTGAGAATGTCATATCCAGTAGGCAAACTCTATGGATCAACAAAATCGATTTTCCAATGTGGGCGTGGAAATTGGATTCTCTATGTATATGAGAATGACTTTCTTCGTAATTGGTTTCTCATCAAAAGATGGAGTATTAAAAACCATTAGAGTCCTGGTAAGCGTACACTCTCAAGAGGAGAGGAAGGTGCACGCGCCCATTTATCCATGCAAGTCCCCTTTCTATAGATCTAAGTCATTTATTTTGCTCAGAATGCCAAAATTAGATAACTCATCAAATCAAAGCATTTGGATAATCCTAATGACTTGTTTTAGGTCTTTGAAAAAATCAACAAAAATAAATTATTATAATTTTTACCTTAAAAGATGTAGGAAGCAACCACCTAATGGATATGAAAATTGAGTTCTAGCCTATAAGAGTCATTCCTAAAATTATGAATGGCTTGGATCTGCAATTGAAACTTTACCGTGCCTAAAAACATGGGCATGGACAGCTTCTCCTCTTGAGCGTGTACGCTTATCGGAACTCAAACCATTAAGCTGGCACTTGGATTTATCTCATCCAAATGAGCTTTATTTGCCTGTAGTTTGCCTCTTTTGTAGATCTAAGCCATTTACTACGTTGGTAATGGTTTGGATAAGCTAAGTGCTAAATTTCATGCGTATTATATGCTTTATCTTATGTTTTTTCCTGTAATTCTAAATATAAAGATATTGAACTTTAAAAGATATTATAAGATAAATTATCTTATGGGCATAAAATTTGGTACTTAACCTATCAAAGTCATTTCCAACTTGGTAAATAGAATTAGCTTTATAAAAAAAGCAAGTTAGAGGCAATTAAAATGCAGTTAGATGAGATAAATCCAAGTGCGCGCTTGGATTCATCATTCCCCTTATTTATTTTCTCTTAGTAAAATGATAATAAACAAATAAAAACTTTCGTCCAGAAGTTGGAAACCAAAAAGGTATTTGGATCATTACAGGGGCTAGTGTTTTTTGAAATTAATCTAAACCTATTTGAATTCTCTTTTGACTTATTTCTTAGCTTTTGTTAGCTAAGACTATTCCTAATAACAATAGAAATTTGTAATAAGGCCTTCACAAGGTCAAGACTGTAATAGTACGTATTTTATATTTTATTTCTGATAATGTCACTGGAATGAAAAAAGGCCCACCACATGTGAGCAAAAGCAATATTATTTTCCACATCCCTTCGATACACGTTTTCTTAATATAAAATGAAACCAATCCTTCTTCTCCTTGCTCCATCCTTTCAAATACCAGTTACATACATCGCAAGACCCAATACATACAACTTCCTTCTTCCCTTAACACACCATAGTTTGGATAAAATGGAGACCGATCTGACCCACCAGAAGACATCACACTTTTCCGGTTGCATAGCATCCCCATCTTGGTTTTCTTTGAGAGATAAGCATTGCCGATTTCAGTCGCTCGGCGGCAATGTCAGACGCCAGAGATGGCGAAACCTTCTCGGCAGGCTACTGAGAGAAGGCAAGGGTACGTACACAAGAAAAAATTTGACGTTCAGATATGATGCTGTCAGTTATTCCCAGAACTTTGATGAGGGTCGCCGGAGTGAAGATTCCGGTCAGCGGCCCGGTGTGTTCAAGGATCTCAGATGGGATGTATCACAAGTTAAGTGATTCTAGTCTTTTGAGATGTAGGAAGATGAATGTATTTTCTTGCAAATTACCTCGTTATGGATTGGTGTTTCTTTTTGGATGGGCTCGTGGTCATGATTCATGACTGGAGGTAATGTTTAGCATGGATCGATCAAATCGAAATCGCAACAGCATTTCCTTGTTTAGGTAATGCACTCCTCACTTTGATGAACACTTCTTTGATTGGCATTGATTCTCTTCAGGGATGTTTAATAGCCTTTTGGAGGCGATTAGGGAAGTCCAGATGAGGAGAGAAGTAGCATCAAGGAGTTTGGATGTCATATGCTATGAACAACTGTATGATGAGCAATCTCTGCATTCACCAGTGTCATTGTAGAGTATCTTCTTTGTTGTATCTTTTAGTGTACAAAATGGAGTTTAATTTTCTTCATTCTCTGGAAATTAAACATGCATTTCTACTTTTTCAACCAAGATCCCACGAATATGCATATCCAAACCATCCAATGGATCGGCTCTTGGATGCACAAATAAAATGATTCCTACAGTGTAGGTCAATTGCAGTTTCACTGGCAACCAATGACTACGAGGCTGTGGTTCAAACGGTTAAAACTTTCTAACAGGTTGTTAGCAGTGCTCGAGATGAGATGATTTGACATGTTATGAGATGATATGGACCATATCACTGTTAATGGCGCTTGAGCTAAAATGAGATGAAATAATATATCCTCATCTCAATATTAGTAATTCTTGAGACAAGTTGAGACAAAAATTATCTCATTTTCACTTACAGTTTAGTTGAATTTTCAGTCATCTCATTTCATTTCATCTCATTTCAAATTTAGTCATCTCACGCTACATCTGGTATCAGCTCATTTCATCTCCAGAACTAATAATATGTAAGCCTTTTTAGTATGAGTGATCTTCCTCTAGTTGAGCTGATCAACAGCTATTAAGTTGTTGTGTATGTTGATTTAGAAGTTAGTGCCAAAAAATCATACCAAGGTGTATTGATTGAGTGGCCATCACTTGTGTTTATTTTTTCCTGAATGTTTAAGAAGATTTACTGATGAGAAAGAGTGGTCTTACCAAATGACCTAAGAGGTCACAAGGACCATGAAGCTACAATCACAGCTACTACATAAAGCCGCGAGACAAGATAAAGAAGGCAGCTCGCCAAAACAAAGATAAAAAAAAGGCCAGTCCTGGCGCACGAAGCTCCCACTTATACAGGGTCTAGGGAAGGGGCGGACCATAAGGGTCATTAGTACATAGTCTTACCTTGCATTTTGCAAGAGGTCTGTTTTTACGCCTTTAACCTGTAACCTCAAGATCGTACAACGACAACTCTACTGTTGTGCCAAGGCTCCCCTTTGACCAAAACAAAGACAGAAATCAGTAATTAGTTTCAGGCCTTCAGGTGTAACTTGTGTTTGTTATCTGGGTTATTAGTGTTATCCACAGCTACTAATTGGATCCATTTTCCACTGAGATCCCATTGGCAACACTTGGATAGGCAAATTAAGAATTAATGCTTTGACATGTCTCAAATACTAACACTTCTCATCGCCCTTGGTCATGGAGCTCGACCATCCAAGGACAAGAGTCAAGGGCTAGAATTGTAATGGAGGTCGATATTCACGCACCTACTCCCTATGCAAGCCATAAGTTTCACCTTAAAAGTTGTAAAGCGCACCTTAAATTTGAAATTCGATGAGGCAGTTCCCGCTTATGTGGGGTCTGGGAAAGGGGCAAACTATAAGGGTTAATGGTACGTAGTTTTATTTTGCATTTTGCAAGAAGCTGTTTCCACGCCTTGAACCCATAAACTCAAGGTCACACGATGACAACTCTACCGTTGCATCAAGGCTCTCCTTCTAAATTTGAAATTCAATAATAAAAAAATTAAATGACATGTTTTTATTGCCTTCTGCAATCTATTTTGATTATATATGGACTATTAGATCTAAATCGTAGCTTCTACGTTCGAAGTCAATCTATAATGAATTTGCCAGCAAAGCTTGAACTCTCTCTTGTTTTGAAGTTGAAATTCCTCTCTTGAAAGTTAAAAGATAATCCCCTCTAAATCTATTAAAAGAAGTTGCGGATGACTGGCTTTCCAGCCGCAACTAAAAATTCTTTCCATTCAAATCACATAAAAATTACACTCACAGCAAGAAGCCTAAATGTGGCTGGAATCCTCCTCTCTACTGGTTAAAACTGAACTACAATTGGTCTAGCAAAGGGAATCCTGGACGAAGCTGGTTTGATTGGATTACATAGAGGATCAACTGCAGTACAATAGCAGAGTCGCTCAGTCTTTTTGGTCATATTAATTCCTATGGTACTTACTTATATGTGGAAGCGATGGGTATTCCAATTCTTATGGAGTTTAATGCTCCTAGACTCATCATAGAAAGCAACTCTGTTGCTCGAGGAAACATGATCTGCCACATCCCTCCAATGGCTAACTATGGAGCAGACCTACTTTCAAAGAAGTTTACACGTTCTTGCTGCTTCTGACTGGGATTGACGCTCAAGGGGTAGGCTAATGAGTTACTTCTAGTATTATATATTTATTGTACGTAGCTGCATTTGACCTTGCTCTCTCTTGGGCATTGGCCTTTCCTCTTAGCCTCTAGGGCTAGTTTGGTGGTTGTCTGGCTGCCTATACTCGTGCAGGGACATTTCCCCTTTAGAATAAACGAAAGGGGAACTCTTTTAGTTATGGTAAGACGAAATTAGGATGAGAAAACTGTTAGCTAAGAACATTAATTTCTGCAATACTGTTTAAGATTGCAAACTGAGATGATAAATATGGGAAAAAACTGTTAAAAATTTGTTTCAGGACTGCACGTGACTTTTTTTTTCTTCAGATATTTAAATAAGTATTTCTAGTCAATAAGTTATTCCTATCCTTTAGGAAATTGTTAGTCTGTTTGTGATTTTGTGGATCAAGACTTGGATTGCTAGGATTTCGAAGATTTACTAATCTTCTGTTTATTCAAAGTATTACAAATGTAAATGATGGCTGATAAATAAAAGTGTAGAATTCCCTTGCTGCATTCTATACCTTTCTTCTCTTTAAACTTGGTATTTTTCTTCTTCCTTTAGTTTTGATTCTCAGTTTTTCTGCTCTCAAACCTACAATTTGGTATCAGAGCTCTCTTCTTAAGGGATCTGTGAAATGGAAGCTGAAGCCAGTTTTTCACAAATTGCTCCTCCTGTCTTTAATGGAGAAAACTATCAACTTTGGGTAGTGAGAAATGGAGACCGACTTGGAGGCTTTAGATCTTTGGGAAGCCGTGGAAGAGGATTATGAAGTTCCTCCACTACCAAACAATCTCACCATGGCCCAGATCAAAAGTCACAAGGAAAGAAAAACTAGCAAGTCAAAGGCGAAAGCATGTCTATTTGATGCTATTTCAACAACCTTTTTCATGAGAATCATGTCACTCAAAAAAGCAAAAGAAGTTTGGGATTATCTAAAGGAAGAATACGCAGGAGACGAAAGGATGCGAGGCATGTAGGTGCTAAATTTAATAAGGGAATTTGAGTTGCAAGAGATGAAAGAGTCTGAGACAATCTAAGAGTACTCAGACAGATTGCTTGGCATTGTCAACAAGGTAAGGTTACTAAGCACCAAACTTACTGATTCTAGAATTGTAGAGAAAATTCTTGTAACAGTGCCTGAAAGATATGAAGTATCTATAACCACCTTGGTGAACACAAAGGATATGTTTAAGATCACTTTGGCAGAGCTGTTAAATGCCTTGCAAGCTCACGAGCAACGAAGGCTTATGAGGCAAGATCGTATGGTTGAAAGAGCCCTGCCAGCCAAGCACCAGGAAGTTGGAAGAACAAGAAGAAAAATTATAGGAAAAATCAGGCATCAAGCAGCGAAAACATGCAGCAAAATAGAGAAGTAACTTTAGTTTACTGCAAGTCTAAAGATCAGTTGGCAGACTTATTCACAAAACCACTTTCCGTCAACAAGTTCATGTTTTTAAGGCAGAGAATTAGAGTTTGCAATTCCTAAAGCAAGGAGGAGTGTTAAATATTTGCTTCAAGACTACACGTGACTTTTTTTTCTTTTTTCCTTTTCAAATATGTGAATAAGTATTCTTAGTCAATAAGTTGTTCCTATTCTTTAAGAAATTGTTAATCAGTTTGTGATTTTGTGGATCACGACTTGGATTGCTAGGATTTCGAAGATTTACTAATTTTCTGTTTATTCCAAGTATTATAAATGTAAAGGATGGCCAATAAATAAAAGTGTAGAATTCCTTTGTTGCATTCCGTACCTTTCTTCTCTTGAAACTTGGTATTTTTTTTCTTCCTTTAGTTTTGATTCTCAGTTTTTTCTGCTCTCAAACCTACAAAAACTTTCTTGATGTGTCCACTTGACACAATCTTAAATCTCAGTATTGTTGGAATTTTTTGGGGAATGGTCAAAATTGTATCCAAAAGAAAGTATAAACAAAAATTTACGTGATGATCACAGCTTACCGTTTATGACATTCCTCTTTGCGAGAGCATCACTAAATCTTTTGCAAATCAAAGAATGTGACAAAACAAGATAAGCATTGTTCATCTGGTTTCTATATGTCCTTGAGGGACCAAAAGGAAACTCCTCTATGGAACCTAGCACATTCCTCAAATTCTCATTATTGAGTTCCAAATTCCCGAATTCTATTAATTGATTTCTTCTGTGGATACTCTATTATTTCTTTAGTTTACACCCCTCTATTTCAAATCCTTGTCTAAATGTAATTAGTGGCTCAAAATGGATGCAAATTGAACATTTGTAAGCTACTATGTACTAGTCTATCTTAGACCATGTTGATCCTAGCATTGCAGTTGTTTGCCTACAATAGGTAGAGAAATGGTTCAATAGAGTTTGACCTTGGTGCAATACAATGAGACACACTTAGCGTGACTTTCTACTCAACTTTTGGCTTCGATCAGACCATTCATACAAGCTCCATTTGAAAACTTAATGGGCTCAAATTTCTTAGTTTCCAACAATGTGTTGGGGAGGACTCGCATGTGGTCCATAGCCATATGAGGAAACCTCCCATTGAGAAGCATAAAAATTGATTAGGATAAGTATCAACCAGGATAAAGATAAGAATTAATTAAGATAATGATCAATCCATATCCATATGAGAAAAATCCTATATATATGATGTTAGGATTTGCTGTGTGTGAGGGTATAAGAGAGTTTGTGCTTAGAGAGAGAGAGAGGAGGTCTAGAGGAGGCTCTGAGCCTCCTCCTATCCTCATCCATATAATCTAATCAAATCATAGTGGAATCTTCCTCTCTTATGGACGTGAGGAGAGTTTGGCCAAACCACGTAAATCTCCTCATCTTCTTCTGTGCATGTGTGATTAAATCAATCCAAATTGCTAGATCTGTAAAATCTAGCATAACAAAGTGGCATTAGAGGCAATGTCTTTCAAACTATGATGGATCTAACACAACAAACTGAAGTTGCAGTGTTTCTTAGCGATTACAAAGTCTCGTTCCTCAAGTAGACAACATTGTTGTAAAAGTCATTTTGTTACATAAACTAGATCGATCAAATCTGATGAAAGGTTCCCTCAAGCAAAGATCGATCTGATGAATGATCCCCCACAAGCAAACTAATTTGCCATGTGCTCATAATCGGAATGGCAAAGAAGAAGTCAAGCGAGAGAGAGAGAGAGAAACAGCGGTGAAACGATGAAGATTGAAAGTTGGGCTACTATGCCCATCTGTTAGCGATGAAGCCGCAAATCACTGGTGAGACAATAAACAAATCACCGAAAAAGGGTACATGCAAATCGAACACTATATGGATCATAGTGCGATCTTCCGATTTGCAATGGATCATGATGGATGCCGCCGGTGGATTTGACACCAATTCTAATGCTAGATGAAAAGAAAAGAAGAAGACTGACAACGGGATTGGTCAACTAACCTTTCCACCTCTCACTAACTCTTTAGGAAAAAGGAGCAACTTGGGGCTTGCAATCAGCAGGGTGGTCATGAAAGAAAGGACATGTCAATGAGATAGCACTAGTTGGAGAATGTCATTCTAAACCCATACAAACTATAGATTGCTAGGCAAGATGATAGCATCGCTGATCGGAGATGGATATGTTGTCAATCGAAGCATGGGCGAATGATGAGAGAAATCAAGTGCAAGTTGCAGTGCCCATCGTCATCGAAGAAGGAACCCATTGACAGTCAGATGAAGGAGATTGGTGAGCTACAACAACGAAATGAAAATCGTTGATCGTGTAATCCCTGGTCTTGCAAACAAGAGGAAATGACCTGCAGGGGATTGGAGAAGAAGCTGTGGCAATGGAGAGAAACCCCCAATCACTTGATATGTGGTGATTAGAAATGTCAATCGCATCCATTACTAGTGAGAGAAGAAGAGGAAGGTTATTTGAGATCCTAACAGAATGCAGAGACACTGGGACGCCACACACCAAATGATTGCTAGGCAGGGAAACAAAGATGATGATCAGAGGTTAGTTTAGAAAAGACACTGACCAAGTTAGGAAGAAAGACCCCAACCAAGGTAGGTGATGCTTGTGGCATCACCTAGTCAGACAGAAAACAGGGGGACCAACAGTTGGGCTATCTACCCTCTAGTTGGTCATGGAGCCAATGAGCATTGGTGGAGTAGAGAAAGGAAAGAAAGGAGAGAAGACAGCTAGACTGTTTATTCTTGCCAAGCGGCTATGTAGCTGACAACTGCTGGATGGAAAGTTGGCCAAGTAAGGAAGTCGAAGAGAAAAGGAAAGAAAAAAAGGGAAGTTTTGCACCCATGGAAGTTGATAGAGGTGCCATTCTCATGAAAAATTATACACCCCAATTTTGATAAGGACACCCTAGGGAATAGAATTAGCATCCTATGAAATTGATAACGATACCATGTTCAGGAAACCCATATTAGCAAGTTGACTCGGTAACAACTGGTGATAATATGGTAACAGCTAAGAGTTGACTCGTCAAACAAGTGCAGAAAGTGAACACAGTAACTACTGTAAGTGGACTTGGCAACTGCAAGTGGGGCTAACATGGGAACAGTGGCAAGATGACTTAGGAGCAGTAATAGGACAACTAAGTGAATAGTGGTGAGATGGCTGTTAAAAGATGCATGCAATTCCGAGTGGGCTTAGTAACTATTTCGAGCAGACTCGGTGACCTTTCTGAGTGATGTTTATGAGTATCTAATGAGGGTGGGTGCAAGGCACTACCAAGCTTCTAGATTCTTATGAAACACTCAATGACTTATTAACACTTAAACTTAGCAGTGAGTGTTGAGCAAGAAGAGCAGCAACTCTTCTAGGAAAAGCCACAGATATATGCAGATTGTTGATGGAACTGCTGTAAAGCACAGACAATTATAGGATGGAGAGCTGGTTGAAAGACATACTTGTAATTTAGGAGAGCTGAATCAAATTGGAAGTATTTAGTGCATCCTCCTCCCATGGGTATGGAGGGAGAGATTGTTGGGGTGGACCTACATGTGGTCTATACCCATGTGAGGAAACCTCCCAAAAATAAGAATAAGAATTGATCAGGATAAGGATCAACCAAGATAAAGATAAGGATTAATCAAGATAAGGATCAACCAGATAAGGATTAATCAAGTCAAGGATCAATCTATATCCATGTGATAAAAATCCTAGACACATACACACACATGTATATATGATGTTAGGATTTGGCATGTGTGAGGGTGTAAGAGAGTTTGTGCTTAGAGAAAGAAATGAGGGCTGAGCCTCCTCCTCTTCATCCATGTAACCTGATCAAATCATAGTGGAATCCTCCTTTCCCATAACTGTAGACCAAGTTTAGCCAAACCACGTAAATCTCCTTGTCTTTTTTTTTGTGTGTGTGTGATTGAATTGATCCAAATTGCCAAATTTGTAAAGTCTGGCACAACTATATGTACTAACAACTATATACTCTTGGCCATTAGCCATAACCATATGCAGTCCACAACCCAAATAGTGAATTACTAGATGGCAATACTGTTTGGTTCACATGATATTTGGACAAGCTTATCATATGGACAATAAGGATCAAACAAATTAAATTAAGGTGAATGTCATCTGTCATATTGGTAATTTAGTAATTTGTATTCAAGGAGATGATATCCCTTGGAGCACTTACCTGCTAGTTGCACTTCCTACCTAAAAGATTACTTGCTTGTTTGTTAGAGTGAAAATAGGCAGGATTTAGGCTTTATTTCTCAGTGAATACTTAATGGGCCAAAATCCAATCGAACTTATCACAGAGGGAAGTTTGAAGCCTCACTAACATATAAGCTTGTTGTTCTGCCCATTTTCCTTGTTATAAACGTTTTGTGTATAGATGTTTCTCAGCGTTTGTAGACGAGAAAATCAAGCTTATGTTCATGGACACTCAACATCTAGTTTTGTCTCTATAGAGAGATCCACCTCTGTATTTTAGCAATTTGTAACATTTTATTGTTCACATTTTGAAATAAATTATAATGCTTTCAATTGTAAAGTAGTATAAATCCCACCAATTATATAAGCATGACCTACATAATAAAATAATAAATTACTTCAAGTAGGTTTAAACTATAATATTTTTAAAGCAAAGTAATATTTCTAGCAACGATAAAATCATGAACTACATAATAAATTAATAAATTAGTATGAATATATAATAATGCATGACTAAGGTTGAAAATCTTTCTTGTTTAGCTTAAGGAATGTTCCCCCACTCTTTTAAGTGATACCTTGCACCTCGGTCTGGGGTAATGAATCTAGTCTTATTTGCATAGCAAACATCAACTAAATCATACATACTTGCATAATTCAATGATAATTGTTTACAGTTTGACTTAAAAAGAGATGCTTCCAATGATAACCAAGATTAAAAATTGTACTAATGACCTTTAGGAACTATAAAAAAGTGCTCTCTTTAAACAAGGCACTCTTAAGGATTGTGCTATCATGCTTAAAACCTTTCTAACCAACAAGAATGTAAATGGACATTATGTCAAAATTACATGCTACAAGAACATTTGGTAACATAAAATGCTTTCTATTTTTCCATCTTGCTAAATCAAGTCCAGTAATCTATGTAGGAATAAGAGTTCCATCAAGGGCACCAATGCAATTATGTATGATTATATATAACTTGTTTATTATTTAAGTCTACGAAGGAAATCACACACTAGTAGGTCAAGTGACAACTTACACAAAAGAATCTATGAAACTGTGGGTTCTCTGTTATAACTATAGAATCAAATTCATTGGAGGTTCCATGAATTGTAAGAAGATTTTAAAAATGGCATCTAAAACTTTATTGAAGCACTTATTAATCTGCCACTTGCCTTTAAGTAAGCTATTAGTTATGGAGTTAAATCTCTAATTCTGACCAAATATCATAAGAAAGGTTGCAACATATTCTTCCCCTATAGTATTCCTAGTAACCCAAAGTAGTTTCTTATCCACCAAAATTCGAACAAACTTATCAAATTGTGACTAATACATCCTATACAGATCATGTAACTCTTCTGGCAAACCAACATATTTTCTCAAAAACATATCATATCATGTTTTTATAGTTCCTTACCTAGAAGATGGTGTATATGCATGTGGAGTGGCTGCCTCACTGACCTGCACATACTTCCAATAAAAATAGCTGCAAAAAGCATAAATTGCACAATGATAAACATAGTATAAAGATAGCATAGCATATCATAAAACTAAACATGCATCAAAATATTACCATAATTTGTAATGTAAATTTAAGTATGAAATACCATGTTCAACCATACTTATAAATAGGACATACCTATTCAAAATAGAATGATAATCTGCAACCAAGCCACACAATTGTACTAATAGGAAAATAACAACTGGACAAATAAAAAGATATCATCATTGGAATACCTTAAAAGGCCAAGAGTACTCTCATCTGCACCTAAGTGTTATCTAAAGGTACAAACACCTCTTATGCATAGGCCAGTCATAAATATCAACCTATTGGATCTTCATCAATCATAATGTCACAGGCAATCATCTTTTCATTTTTAGCCTTGAAATATATCTCTTCTAGGGCATCCATCCAACTGCCATCCAAGGCTTTTGCAATTGTTTGCATGGACATGACAAGCTCCTCCTCAACCACATTAGGGGTCCAATCAATGATTACTAAAGGACCATGCCGTGCTCTAGCTGTATGTATCTATCAGTTATGTATCAAAAGTTTCTACTAAATTTTCAGATTAAAATTTTCAAAGACAATTTTACTTTCTAGCCAATTAAAGAAAGATATTTCTTTCCATACTTTAACATTTCTAGCAACAATACATGTATGTCTCACCTTGTCTTGGTGTGAATAATGAAAATTACTTAAATTAATCAATAATACGATGTAGGGTGGATGTTGTGCGTTTGTGATTCAGGGGTCTATTACTATATTTTCTCGTGGCAATCAACTAAAGAGATTACAGAATCAAGTATAAGAGATACAAACAAATGCAAGCATCACTAGTTGAATATAGAATCTTTTACCATTTCAAAAAAATATAGTGAAAATTGGGAAAATAGATAAAGCATTGCATGAATAAAGAATACTAGAATGAGATGCAAGATGAAGCAAATACATGAATAAATAGTACATATTACACTACTAATTAAGTAGCTGTTAACCATTGTCTACAAAGAAATCATATTGAATAACAAAAAAAAATGCTGATTAAGCAAGAAATCAATAGATCAAGCCTATATTCGACAGATCAAGTCTAAAACAAGATGTTTCATCCAAAACAACCAAGATGAGAAGCAAATTCAATGAAGATATAGGGCTTTTAACCATTATCCATAAAGAAAACATCTCATAAAATAGAAAAAAAAAAATTAATATATTGATCAAGTAGGAAATAAATAGATTAAGCCTACATTCAATAAATGAAATTCTAAAACAAGATATTCTAAGCAAAATAGTCAATATGAGAACCCAAAATCAATGAAAATAGAGGACTTTTAACCTCTCTTGTAAGAAACAGTATTGGAAGAAAATATAATGTCATTCCTGGTGATATTAGCCTACAAATATTAGAAAATCACAATCAAGAACAAATATTCGGTTCTAACCAATGAAACAAGGGAAATATACATACATACATACATACATACATACATACATACATACATAAAGATGGACTTCAAAAATAGAGAGTTAGAGATGGACATCAGTGAGATATCCCACTTGGGTTTTCTCCGACCAAAGAAGTGATGGACGCATGGAACCTAGAGAAAGTGGCTTAAAAAGGGTATTTAATAATGAGAGATAGAAAGAGAGCATGGGAGATAAAGGCAAGAGAGAGCTCTCACTTGGTTTTCTTCGTGTAGGGAAGTGACGAAGTTTCCCTTTGCAAGAATGGTTCTTCATTATCTGCATATAGCCTCTTTTTGGCATCTGTTATTTTGTGGAACAAATCTTTTTTGTTCTTAAAAAGAAACAATTTGGGAGGGGGGTTGGTGGAAGGTTGTTGAAGTAGAAAAATGTAGGCATTCACAAATACATGTGAACTGCTCAAAATCTAGCCGAATTCTCCTAGGTTATTATTACATTTTATAATTGGACATTCATAGCTCATATTTTATAACATCCATGCATTGGACTTTGGATGTCCAAATGTGGTATCCTCATCCACAAACTTGGATGTTTGATTCGATATTGCAATATCTTGATTCAAAAACATGGATGTTGTGGATGCCCAATGACAATAGCTTGAACAAAGCTATATCCTCATCCACAAACACCCTATTTGTGGCAATATTTCCCTTTTGTTGAAGTACTCATATGATATCTAGTGTATTGACAGGTTGGCTTCATGATTATGCATCAATGTTATTGCATCATCATTTTGTCCATATTGTTCACAGTTTCATCCAATGTTAATATATAGAGGACAATTACATTACATATAATATAGAAACAATACAAATATATGAAGTATTACATTCGAATAACATACACAAAGTTAAGTTTCCAATGACTATTTTAGAACTTGTTTGAATTATCAATGCCTTATATTAGAGATATAACTATTGTTGGCATGCATGCTATTATCTTAAGCTTTAGGTTAAGTGGTAATCCAACATAGTATTAGAGCTTTATTAATCAAAAAGCTGTGAGTTTAAATTTTGAGAACTTTCATTTATCAAATCCACCTGCAAGAGACTAAAAATGGGCTTCCACATGAGGGGTTGTGTGAAATATAATAATTATTGTTAGCCAATTTCTTATCATCTTAATCTTTTAGATTGAATGGTAATCCAATAGTTTAAAGGGGACAAAATTGCCAAATTTTAAGGGCTTAATTTCTAGAAATTGAACTTCCATATTAAACCAAAATGCAAAAATTATGGGAAACTATTGGAAATGAGTTTTCATGTATTAGGTACTAGTTGAGAATTGAAAGATTTCAAACACGAATTGGAAGAGAGAGAGAGAGAGAGAGAGAGAGAGAGAGAGAGAGAGAGAGAGAGAGAGAGAGAGAGAGAGAGTTTGGAGCAATTGTACATACCCTCTAGAGTTGTAAAGGCTACAAAAAATTTTAAAAAAAACTAGGGTTATCTTTATTAATGAATGAATGAAATAAAGAAAAGAAAAGAAAAAAATCTTGGAGTCAAGTTCACCTCCTAACATGTCCCTCAAACTTAAAAGATATGACGTTAAGTTTGCTACAATACCAAACAAAATGTCTAGCAATAATCCCTTTTGTCATTTTGTCTACAATTCAGTTATCTTTATTAATGAAACAAATATGAGTAGTTCCAAAAATATCAGCCCATGCTTGCACAAAATGGTATTTAACCTTACTGTGTTTTGTCCTAGTGTAAAAGATAGGGTTGACAACCATGTAAGTGGCACTAATGGAATAACAAAATAATGTTGGCAATAAAATGTATAGGTCTTTGAGTAGTAGAGGCAATAGCAAAATATTCAACTTCAGCACTTGATTTGGAAACAAATTTTTTTATTTATAAATCTTCTAAAATTCATATAATCAAAATTTTAAGATATGATGCTTTTGGTGTAATTAGACATTTAAAATCATGACATAATAAGGTTAACAAGGGATACAAAGAAAGGATAACAAATAATAAATAGAAAATTTTGCCTTAAGCTGTTAGTTCTATGATGGACTAGAGCAGTAAAATATGATGCTACTAGGTAAGACTTGAAAACACAAATCTGATTTTGAAAACAAGGAATGGCAAGGAAATATAAAAGTAAATAAATGAAGAATCTAAGATTGGAAACTTATCGATCGAGGTAGGGTTAATCACTATCCTTAAGGTGAAATTACAGCCTAGAAGATAATCTAGTACAACACGCCAACGGCCTCCCAAGATACAACAATCTGTAGATGAGATGACATGATTGGCACGCACTCAAGGCGAATCTACGAGCCAAGAAATGCAGTGGATTACCCAATTGTTTATAAGAGCTAAGAAAATTGATAACAGCACAAGAACTAATGCAATGCACTACGTGGAAAAGGAGTTGAACTCGTTGGCATGAGTTTATGCATGCTGTCATAGGTATTTATATAATGAAAGGCATCTCTTAGATACATTAAGATGTCTCTCTGAGGATGTCATTTCAAGCCTCTTCATTTAATGCACTTGACCTTTTGAAGTACCAGTAAACAATGGTAAGAAAATGGTATATGCGAAGCAACTGTTAGATTAGTTTAAAATAAAATTTTAAATACTAAAATATTATATTAGTATCCATGAAAACCCAGCCTGCCTTAAAAAAAGAAAAGAGAAAACATTGAAGTAATAAGACTTTGATAGCTCTTTCTAACAAACAAATAGGTCATGTAGGTAAACACTTGCACCTACATTAAACAAAATATATCTGCGGAGTGAAGACATGAAAGAGGAGATGAATTTGAGTCAAAGACCATGTAAAGAAAATCTAGTGCTACCATTGCCTACCTGCTAGAAACAAAGAGATAACAAGAGTATCCTCTTCACAATCTTACCTTGGTGCCTCTTTTTCTACGTTGCTCCAACACTACACTACATCGGATCTCGAGTGTATTGAAAAATGGGCAAGGGCTACTAGAGCGTCCCCTCGAAAGCGATGCGCTGCATCAGAACCAAGGTGTAATGAAAAGTGGACATGGGTTCATACCATAGAGGTCAAGAAAGGCGATAGTAAACAAGGTATCTCCAAAACATAAGATTCACATCGCTACATGGAATATAGGGACACTGACAGGTAAGAGTTTGGAGTTAGTAGACACGATAAAACGTAGTAGAGTCAACATTACTTGTATCCAAGAAACCAAGTTGAAAGGGGCTAAAGCTAGATAAATAGATGGGTATAAATTATGGTACGTAGGAAAGGAAAATAACAGAAATGGCGTAGGAATAATAGTGGATAAGAAATTAAAGGATTAAGTTGTGGATGTTAAAAGAATCAGTGATAGAATTATAATAATAATTATTATTATTCTATGAGAGCAGATTATAAATATTATAAGTGCATATGCACCACAAGTAGGGTTACAAGATATAATCAAGAGACAGTTTTGGGAAGATATGGAGGGAGTCATGCGAGAAATTCCCAACACTGAGGGGATATTTATAGGAGCAAACTTAAATGACCATGTAGGAAAAGATAATGAATGATATGATAGAATACATTAAGGGTATGGTATAAGTGAACAAAATGAGATGGGGGAGAATATCCTTGATTTTTCTTTGTCATATAACATATCCATTGCAAATACACTCTTTAAGAAGAGGGATGAACACTTAATAACCTTTAAAAGTGGACTTCATAAAAGCCAAATAGACTTTTTTCTACTTAGGAATAACGAACAATCTATATGTAAGGATTGTAAGGTGATACCCAATGAGAGTTTAACCTCACAATATAGGTTAATGGTTATGGATATTCATATCAAAAGATAGACTAAAAGAACTGAACTCAATACACACCCAAAAACTAAGTGGTGGAACTTAAAAGGAGAGAAAATAACCTCATTCAAAAATAAGTTGATAGTAGAAGAAAATTGGAACTATGAAATAGAAGTAAATACCATGTAGACTAATATGGCTGAGTCCATTAAGAAAGTGGCAAAAGATGTCTTAGGAGTATCTAAAAGTAAATGGCTATTAACAAAGGAAACATAGTGGTGGAATGAAACAGTGCAAAAAGCTATTAAAGAAAAACGAGTGCATTTTAAAGCATGACAGAAGATTAGAAATAATGAAAACTATGAACAATATAAGAATATTAAAAACGTTGCTAAGAGAATAGTAAGTGAGGCTAAACTTAAAGCATATGATGCGCTCTATAATAGACTAGGAACAAGAGAAGGTGAGAAAGACATGTTTAAACTTGCAAAAGTAAGAGAACAGAAGGGTAAGGACTTATAGCATGTTAGGTGCATTAGAAGCGACGATCAAAGGGTATTAGTCAAAGATGATGAGATCAAACAAAGATGGGAAATATACTTTCAAAAATTGTTAAATGACAATGGCCCTGAGAATATAGGGATTGAAAATACTATAAATCTAAATAACATTGGATATTATATATATGAACGTAGGATTAGAATACCTGAAGTAAAAGATACCTTGAGAAAGATGAAATTATGAAAGGCCATGGGGCCTGATGGTATACCAATAGAGGTTTGGAAGCATATGGAAGATATTTGGGTAGTTTGGTTGATTAGGTTATTTAACAAGATTATAAAATCAAAGAAAATGCTCAATGAATAGAGGAAAAGCTCTATTGTATCAATCTATAAGAATAAAGGAGACATTCAAAGTTGTACTAATTATCAAGGGATCAAACTTATGAGCCACACCATGAAACTTTTTGAAAGAGTAATTGAGAAGAGGCTATGACATGAAACAAGTGTATCAGAGAATCAGTTTGGTTTCATACCAAGGAGGTCTACCATGGAAGCTATTTTCTTACTAAGACAATTAGTAGAGAAATACAGGGAGAGGAGAAAAGACCTTCACATGGTCTTTATTGACTTAGAGAAAACTTATGATAGAGTCCCTATAGAGTTAATATGGAAGGTGTTGGGTGGTAAAAGGGTTTCTCAGGGGTATATAGACATAATTAAAGATATGTATGAGAGAGCGGTAACAAATGTTAAGACCACTAGTGGCGTGACTAGTGATTTTCCTATCACTGATTGGCATTGAGTCCATACCTTTTCACATTAGTTATGGATGAGTTAACAAAACATCTGCATGAGGAGATTCCCTGGTGCATGCTATTTGCAGACGATATAGTCCTACTTGATAAGACAAGAGAGAGTGTAAACATAAAGCTAGAGTTATGGAGAGAAGCATTAGAATCTGAAGGATTTAAAATTAGCCAAACTAAAATAGAATATATGGAATGTAATTGTAGCAAGGAGAGTAGGAGTGGAACACCAGTCAAGATTAATAGCCAAGAAGTCCCCGTGAAAGACCACTTTCGATACTTAGGATCATTGATCCATGAGAGTGGAGAGATTGAGAGGAAGGTTACCTAGAGAATTCAAGCGGGTTGGAACAAATGGAGATGTGCATCGAGTGTTTTATGTGATCAACAGGTGCCACTCAAATTAAAGAAAAAATTCTATAGGATGGCTATAAGGCCGGCCATCCTCTATGGATCAGAGTGTTGGGCAATTAAGGAACATCATACTCATAGGATGAGCGTCGCAGAAATGAGGATATTGAGATGGATGAGTGGTAAGACAAGAAAGAATAGAATTAGAAATGAAAATATTATGAAAAATTTAGGGACAACACCAATACGTAACAAGATGAGTGAGATTAGACTTAGATGGTTTGGATATGTTCAAAGGAGACCAACAATAGCACTAATTAGGAGTGAGGCAATACAAGTAGAAGGTTCTAAAAGGACAAAGGGAAGGCCTAAAAGAACATGGATAGAAGTGGTGAGGAAAGATTTAAAAACTTTAGGAGTAAATGAAGCCATGATATTTAATAGAGTGGAATGGAAGAATAAGATTCATGTGGCCGACCCCTAATTGGGATAAGGTCTTGATGATGATGATGATGACGGTTCAAGGCTTGAAAATAATCTCTTGCAAAAATATAATGTAAAACTACGTTACTATAGACCCTTGTAGCTCACCTCTTCCATGAAGCCTGCATACATGAAAACTTTGTGCACCGAGACTGTCCTTTGTATACAAGCATACTTTATTCTGGAGATATGCTCCTTTTGGAAGCTTTCTTACCTGAAAGTTGTGTTTTCACCAATATTGAGCATCCAAACTCCCACCCGCTTCCTGCAAAACTAAACACCAACTTCTCGAGACCCAATAACAATCCCATTTCTCCACCCATTGGTTGTGCACGTCATACATGTAAAGCTACACACACATGTTGTGCCCAGACGGTTAATTTGTGAATCCGAAAATTTCTTCTTTTCCGGACCTTTTTCTTGTGGACGATACCATAAAGAACGTCTTAAAGCGGATCATCTAAACTGTCCTATTTGTTAAATTTTCGAGGTTTTCCTCGTGATAATGATGGTCTCGATCCCCCACAGGAGAAGCTCTTAATCTAAGATGTGACCCCGACGCTAGATGGTTTGGAATTTGGATTGCCAAACTCTGGGCTCGAAACGTACTTTTTAGTTACGTGTACTCCAAGTAGGCTTGGCGTAAAAATTGTTCTACTGCTCATCCCATTCCGTGTTGGCACATTAGCCTCTGCCTCAAGACACTTGCGGCAAGATTAGACAACATTTAGTTTTCTCTATTAAATTTGCACTAATCTCTGTCAATTGACATTGCCTACCGTGATATCATATGGTGCGTCATCTACACTGGCAACTTCCCCTCTCCCATGCCGATGAGTGAAAAAGAAAGATGTCATAGTTGGCACAGGAACCGGTTCCCGGGATGGACTTTAGACCTGTTCCCATTTATTAAAATTACGTACCTTACAGATTCTTTCAGCTATAAAAGAGATGAAAGATATATCTTAACATAGTATAATGAAAAGCTAACACCAACCAACTCATTGGGCCCCTGTGCAATTATCTTGCCAACACATGACACATGTGCCTTGGAAAATATCTTCTTCTACTTAGGGTAAGGATTAAACTACCAAAATATCATGTCTTGATTTTCACAACCGAGATTAAACTAGGTTAAAAGTGGGGGGATTTATCATTTTTCAGAAAACCAGTATTCCTTCCCGGTTTCCCACGTTGGAAAGTCAAGCAAACACATAAGCGACAAAAGGAGTGGTCCAACGAGCAAAGAAAATCTTTTAAGCCTTGTAAGCTCCCTCTCTCCCTTGAAAAGTAATGAAAAATAATGTACGCTCGGCTCGCCGTTTATATTTTTTCCATGATGCAAGTCGTTTATCTGCTTCGGGCTGTACAAAATGCCCACCTCCAAAACCATGACTATTGGGCATTTTAAGGTTATAATAGATAGCGAAATACTTAAAAAGCGTTTACAATCCTACAAGTCCATTAGTCATGCTATTTGACACAAATATTTTTGGTAAGTAGGACATATATGACAGCCTGAATCAGATAAACAGCTCAGCTTGGATCATTAAAAAAATATATAAGTTTAATGAGCTCAACTTGTATTTTTTTTCTGATAAAAAGTCACGAATGTCTCTCTCTCACACACAATCAATTGGCTTTGGAGGACTTGGATTTGCTGAATATTTGGCTGAAAAAAGGCTAGCTATGGCATCTACCTATCCTTGTGTGTTTGTTTTCACGTTGGACTATTATATGATAAAATGGTGGATTGCTTTTTGTAAGTGGAAGAGGGGACAAGGTATGTGATTTCGGATGTCTTTCCGATAACTTTACTATAATATATGCGGTTGGGCGGTAGAATCCTAGAATTGACAAGCAATGCCGAATGTATACGGAGAACTCATACCTTTGGTGATCTAAATCGTTATCTTTGCTCTTGGATGATCCTAGCCATTATCGTTATGAGGTACGACTAAAACGGTTCAGAAAGTTGACAAGGAAATAGTCAAGTGTTAAGTGCCTCGGGCTCATCTAAGCTTGCCCGCCATATTTATGTTAGATAACCCACTAATGAGCTTGATACTTTCCTAGGCAGCTCATATAACAGAAAATAAATTACATAAACACAAAGTAGGGTTTATGAAGTCCTGCTGCTGACGGACAACTAAGTTCGTACCATTCATCTTTCCAAAAATCTCATGCTTATATGCCAGTGATTGTTTTTTTCTAGAATATTATTTCTCCCCCCCTTTTTTGTTTGTCTTTCTTAGTCTTAGTATTATTTCAAAATAATTAAATCACCCACACACTCTCCTAAATCTGATTCGTGACCAAAGGGCAAAGTGGCAAGTAACTCAAACCTTGACTAGACGTGTATCAAAACAAAATGCTTTGTCTGTGGCCATCTGTTATAGAAATTTGTTGGCTCATAAGCATGTGATCACGCAACGTGTATACCACACTTAAATTTTGAGCAGTCAATTTTTAATTCAATTCAATAAAGCTTGAGCTCATCCAAGCGAGAAGATTTTTGGGACTTTTTTCAAAATGTCTCTATTTTAGTTATTATTGCTCAATTAGTCATTAGGAATCATATAATTATTTATTTTTTACAGCAAACAGTTATGAAGCAAATTACTTAGAAGTATATCCCACTTCTAACATCTACTTGAACACTCCCCAATGAGGAAAAATACCACCTCGAACCTCCAACCAAGAGTAATAAGAGAGGCGTCATGATGTTTGCAGCCAATTGCACTAGATGATTTTTGACAAATCCTATAATTGCTTAAATGGTAACTTTTTAAAACTAAATGCCAAGAAACACCTAAGTTAATCCTAGTTTAATGTTGCTTGCAAGTTTTTTTTAAAATTACACTTTCATCATCATCATCATCATCATCATCATCATCATCATCATCATCATCATCATCATCATTAAAGCATTATCCTAATTAGAGGTCGGCTACATAAATCTTGTTCTTCCATTCCCCTCTATTTAGGGTTATGGCCTCATTTAATCTAAAAGTTTTTAAATCTTTTCTCGTCGCTTCTATCTATGTCCTTTTGGGCCTCCCCCTTGCCCTTTTAAAGCCCTTAACTTAGATCAACTCCCTCCTTCTAATTACTTCCATTTCTTCTAAATCTACCCTCCCTCATCTTGTTACATATTGGTGTTACTCCTAAGTTTCCTCTAATATTTTCATTTCTAATTCTATCCTTTCTTGTCTTGCCATGCATCCATCTCAACATCCTCATTTCAGCTAAGCTCATCCTATTTACATGTTGTTTCTTAACTATTGAACACTTTGATCTATAAAATATGTCTGACCTTATAACCATTCTATAAAATTGTCCTTTTTGTTTGAGTGACACTTGCCAATCACACAAACTTTAGAGGTGCATCTTCATTTATTCCAACCCAATTGGATTATCTAGGCAACATCCCTATGAAGCTCTTTCCTCTCATGAATTACCGATCCAAAGTATTGAAAGTGGTCTTTTTGGGAGACTTCTTGGTTATCAACCTTTACTAGTGCTTGTCTCCCAATCTTCTCCTTAGTAAAATTTCTTTTCATATATTCAATTCTAGTCTGGCTAATTTTAAAATATTTAAATTCTATAGCATTTCTCCATAACTCTAACTTTGTGTTTATGTTTTCCCTTATCTTATTAATCAGAACCATGTTATCTACAAATACCAGGCATCATAAAACCTCCTCGTGTAGATATTTTGTTAACTCATCTATAACTAATGTGAAGAGGTGTAGGCTCAATGTTGATCCCTAGTGCAAGCCTATATACACCCATAAAACCCGTTTCTCACCCAATACCCACCACATTAGCTTTCTATGAATCATATCACAAGTTTTTTCCAAGTTAAAAAAGATCAAGTGGAGGTCCTTTCTCCTCTCCTTATACTTCTCTATCAATTGTCTAAGTAGGAAATAGCTTCTATGATAGACCTCCCAGGTATGAAACCAAAATAGTTATCTGATACATGTGTCTCATGTTGTAGCCTCTTCTTAAGCACTCTTTCCCAAAGTTTTATGATATGGCTCATAAGTTTAATCCTACAATAATTAGTTCAACTTTATATGTCTCCTTTATTCTTATAAATTGGTATGATAGAGCTTTTGCTCCATTTATATGGCATTTTTTTAAATTCTACAATCTTGTTAAACAACTTTACTAGTCAAACTACTCCAGTATCTCTCATCTACTTACAAGCATTTATTGGTATACCATTGCACCCTAGGGCTTTCACTGGTTCCATCTTTTCTATGGCCTCTTTCACTTCAAGTGTCCTAATCCTATGGTTGTATCTATATATTTGAACATTATTTGGGTTTATGATTGTTTCAATCTCCATATTTTCAGGACATATGTCATGTAGCAATTGTTTAAAGTAACTTTTTCACCTTTGATTGATCTCGTCATCTTTGACTAGTACCCTTTATTCGTCATTGTCAATGCATTTAACTTGGTCTAAGTCCTTACTTTTCTATTCTCTTATTATTGCAAGTTTGAATTTTTTATTTTCTCTTTATCCTAATATATTATAGAGATCATCATATGCCTTGAGTTTAGCCTAACTCACTACTCTTTTAGCAACCCTTTTAGCATTCTTATATTGCTCAAAGTTTTTGGTATTTCTAGTCTTGTGACATAGTTTTACACATTAGTTTTTCTTTGATAACTCTTTGTACTTTTTTTACTCCACCACCAAGTTTCCTTTACTAGTTGTCTTTTACCTTTCGATACTCTTAGATCATCTTTTGTCAATTTTTTAATGGACTTAGCTATATCAGTCCACGTGGTGTTTACTTCTATTTCATTGTTCCATTTTTATTCTATCATCAACTTGTTTGTGAATGATATTATCTTCTCTCCTTTTAAGTTCCACCACTTAGTTTTTGGATACCGATTAAGTTCATTTCCTTTCTTCAATCTCTTAATGTAAATATTCATAATCATGGACCTCTATGGTTAAACTCTTACTAGGTATCGCTTTGCAATCCTTGCACATTAATCTATAAATGTTCCTAAGTAGAAAGAAGTCTATTTAGCTTTTATATGACCCACTTTTAAAAGTCAGTAAGCGTTCACCTCTCTTCTTTAAGTATGTGTTTGTTAAATCTACATTATATACCAAAACAAAATCAAGGATAGCTTCCCCCATCTCATTTCTTTCTCTAGTACCATACCCTCATGTATTCAACCATTTTCTTCCTTTTCTTTTCCTACATAAGTATTTAAGGATGCTCTTATAAATATCACTTTTGTGTTGGAAATTTCTTGCATTACTCTCCTTATATCTTCTTTAGAATTGTCTCCTAACTCTCTTTTAACCCTACCTATGGGGCATATGTACTTTAACACTTATGATCTTCTCACTTAAGACAAGTTTTATTCATAAATTTATGTCCTTAGTTCTTCTAACATCTACAACTTTATGCTTTAATTTTTTGTCCGCCACTATCCCTATGTCATTTTTATTACTATCCTTTCCCACGTACTAGAGCAAATGCCCATCAATTTCTAGTTTTAGCCCCTTTTACCTTGCCTTCTTGGATAGAAGCTATGTTGACTTTCCTATATTTCATCGTATTGACTAACTCCATACCCTTATTTGTTGATATGCCTATATTCTATTGTGTGATATGAATTTTATTTTCCTGAGCTAGTCTATTTGCTCGCAAACATTTAGAACGATGTAAAAACCCTTGCCTACTTTTCACTACATCCGAGATTCGATGTAATATATCGATTATGAGGGAAAGTCCTAGTAGTCCTTGTATGTTTTCCACTGCACCCCAATTTCGATGTAGTGTGTCACCTTACAAGGGCACTCTCTAATAGCCCTTGCAAATTTTCCACTGCATCCAAGATCTAATGAAGCACATCGCTTATGGGGAATGCTCCAGCCTAAGGAAATACCTTCTAGTGTAGATTTATGCTAAGATTTGCCAAAGAATTTTACACTAATTGGCATCTAATGCAGCCCTCCTCCTTTATTCAGGCTTGGGACTAACTACAATAATAGGCATAGTTTTTTACAATCATTCTTTCACCCTTATATTTATTACTCTCTCTCTCTCTCTCTCTCTCTCTCTCTCTCTCTCTCTATATATATATATATATATATATATATATTCTTCTTCTTTCTATCCTTCAAGACATTGAAAGTTGAAATATTGTTGCTTAAATATTTTCATGAACAAAAATTATGAATCTTTGGGTTGTATTGGATTCATGTATTTCTCCTGCAACCAGTTACACCCATTGAACCTTTGTCTAGTTTTTGGTTGACTACCTTGTGATTCATTGCTATTGGACAAATGGTGTTTATTTTTATATTTGTAATCTTCTCAATTGCTTTTAAATGAAATTTACTTTTCAAAAAATTATAAATTCATAAGATACATTTTCGAGCTCTAGTTCTAGGTGCAACAACAAAAACTACGAAAAAATTTTAGGGCTTAAGATGCCTTAGCTTTACAAAATTGAATCAAACTCTATCCAATTGAGGAGAATTACATCATTGCTTTCCTTTCTAGCCTCAAACTCTATCAAGTGATGAATGACTAAGATCATCATATAAACCTCTTGAACCATCATGTTAATAGTGTGAAAATGTCTAAAGGATCTAAGATTGATGGTCAATGGTGATCTAGGCAATCTAGCCTTAATGAACGAAATCTCTCTAAAACTTTCTTAGAATGAGAAGCCATAAGCATGATTGGTCATGGATGTGGGGCATCATCCAACATGGATAAGTTGAATGGTCTGGATTATCCAAAATTAACATCTTTGGCCTAAAGACTCCTATTTTCAACACTATTAAATGCTATTAATCAAATCTTGAAGAATGTGAGGACCACAATGGACTAGAACATCCAGATATGTGCGTTGGTGTTCCAAGAAGGACCCGTCAAGGGTTTGTAAGCTTAGCAAGTAAAAAATGACCCTACATGGCTTGCTTAGTCAAAGGGTCAATGGTGAACTGGTTAAAGATCTTTCACCCTTTGATTTTAGAAAGTCTTAGCTAGGGAGATATAAAAGGTTAGGAACTTACTAAAACTTATTGTAACACTTTAGAAGTTACTAAGATGTGATTAGTGAACTCTATGGGATGATTTTTATATGCAATGAGATTTAGCAAAACTTGGAGCTTAAGGGTTTTATATTTAGAAACTATGCATGGCTAAAGAAACTTATGTAATTAGAAGGTTTCTTTGGTAGTTGTACTTGCCTAATGTGGGAGGGTAGTTCCCATCTATAAATACCCTATTTTATGTTAATTCAACTAAATTATTTGATTTAATTATAAGCATATCTTGGACATCTTTTTCTAGTTATTTGTGATGTGTTTTTCTAGGTTGGATTTCAGATGTTTTTTATAAATAATGCTAAGGTAGGTTAGAGCGTCTTAGTGTAATATTTATGCATCACTTATTGACTACAAGTGTGATAAGACATGTGAAGCCTTAATCCACAAGGTGGTGTATTATGTATCCTTGTGGAGAGAGCTTGATTCCTTTTGATTGATTTGTATTTTTTTACAACGATGTTTTATTTCCAATGGTGATCTTTTTTACGCTTAAATACACACAAACACACACATATAATAGTGGTGATTTTGTATCCATACTAAAACTAATCTTAACTTAATCTTGTGGTGGTGATTTCTGTACCCATTGAAAAATTTTGCACATTTTTGTCCTATTTAATCTTATTTTTGTGTGTGCAACTGTAGCACCTAACCATCTAATGTGAAATTGGCATCAAAGTAGTAGGTTATCATGGCATATTGTGCAAGCCACATAGCAAATGTTGACAAAGATGTGGAAGATACAGAGATAGACAACCTACAACAATAAGTTGAAAGACTCAAAAAACTAGTAGTTAAGGAGAAAAAAGTAAGAAGTATAAACTTATTTCTTCTAATAAATCCTTAGACGACTTCTACTCTATTTCTTCCAAGAGTAGAGCTTCAAGTTGAAGACTATCTTTAAGTACTATCCTTAGGAGGAAAAAATGTGATTTCAATCTTTCAAGAGTGACGGTAAATGTCCCCAAATTCGAAGGAAAGGTGCAACCCGATGAGTTTATTGATTGGCTACATATAGTTGAGCATGTATTCAAGCACAAAGACTTCAACAAAGATTCCAAGGTAAAGCTTCTTCCTTAAAATGCTAAAAATATGCTTTACTTTGGTGGAACAATCTAAACAAGCAAAGATTAAGAGAAGGAAAAAGTAAAATTAAAAAGTGGCACGAGATGAAAATGGAATTGAAGAAATGTTTCATGTACCAAAGAACTATATCTAATGGATAGGTTCCTAAATATCTAGAGTCTCAGATAAGATAACAACTTGAGTTTAGAAAATTACACAATGGAATTCAAACACCTCATGTTTAAGAGTAATGTGGATAAGCTAGAAGGCCAAGCCATAACATGTTTCTTAGGTGGTTTGAGAAAGGATATTAGAGATAAAATTCGACTCCAATAGTACCGGTCATTAAATGACATCTAAAAGCTGGCTTTAATTGTTGAGAAACAATAGATTTTTTAAAAAGGTATTGCTAAATTAATTGATAAGAAGAACACTTCCATTATGAGGAGTGATGCATCTTCTAATTGGGCATTTAATTATAAAACTAAAAAAAATCAGGCAAAGAATTAATGAAAATAATAGAAACTAGGTTCCTCTACTAAGAGGAGATGCTTTGAATGTCAAGGGCTTGGACATATAGCCTCAAACTATCCAAATTGCAAGGTGGATGCCTTAATTGAAGAATCCAAGCATGAAGAAGAGGATTCACCTTCATACTTTAAAGAAGAAGAAGTTAACTTTCCTATGGATCAAGAAAATTTATCTGTGGTGCAATAGAGCTTGAGCTTCATTCACAAAGATGATGACTGGCTATGCTACACTATCTTTTATACGTGTAGTACTTTAAAAGGAAAGGTATGTAATGTGATCATAGACAATGGTGCGTGCAAGAATGTGGCCTCAATTGAATTAGGCAACAAATTAAAACTAAAGACGGAGTCATATCCTCAACCATACAAACTCAAGTGGCTATATAAGAGACATCAATTCAAGGTAAGTTGCAAATGCCTTGTTTCATTTTCTATTGACAATCTGTATAAAGATGAGATTTGGGGTGATGTTGTACCAATGAAGGCAGGTCACTTGTTATTGGCTATACAATGGCAGTTTGACAAGAGAACCAAACATGATGGGTTTAAAATTACTTATTCTTTTATGTTATATGGTGAAAAGATAATTCTTACACCCTTAAAACATGAAGTTATTTCAAAAACTTTAGAAGTGATTCACTTTTACATCAAATAAAAAGAGTCTTGTTTAGAAAGTTTATATGCTACACATTCAAATATTGAGACCGATAATGATTCTGGTGTTAATGATTTGTAAGAGGACACTTACATTGTATATGATATCTCAGCAGATAAGAGATTTGATATTACTCCTTCATCATCTGTTCTATACATCAATGACCCAAACTGTGATGAAGGACCTATCTTTTGATAAGTATCCTAACGATGAAGACTTCTTGGGTAGTTCCTTATTAGATAAACATTGGTTAAAATAAGAAAATGTTAAAACTATTGAAGTTATGAATACACAATTGCTTGAAAATCAAATGGAGAATCAATAGCCTACTAATGTTTCATATGCAGAAGAACTACGGCCATAAGAGTGCTACTTAGCTTTTCAAAGATCAATATCACTTGAGTTGCAAAAGAAGGATGTCTCCATCCAAATGTTTCTACCACAAGATACAAATGTATCCTTGATGGAAAGCAAGTTGTCTACTTTTCCTCAATGACACTATTATATGTCTTATTAATATATGTGATTCGACAGAAATAGGTTTTAAGTTTACTTACAAATTTGACTTCCTTGGAGTATTCATAGAATAGGGTAGCATTGATAATTTCATGGTACAACTATATACAAAACTTGTAAGGAGTGGATTCCTATCGTCAATGCCTTTAACATAGAACTACATGCATGAGTCAAACCTATTGGGACATGTTTTCCCCAAGCTATGAAGAAGAGAAAAAAGACCTTGAGTTTCTTAAGACTACAATTAGTACAAGGGATTATTCTAGTTGCTATTCTTTTAACACTGTGAATTTTGTTGCTAGACTATTGAGAGCAGAGTTGTATAAAGATTTAGTCATTGACAAACATTGAAATATATTAAATCTCAAGAAGGATATTTATACATTTCTTTTTCTTAAAGAATTTGAAAAAGATAGTGTAGTCAACTCGAGGTCGAGTTTTTTTCAACTTGGGGTGAATGACATTGGTGTGTTCTGAGAATCAAAGATCAATGGTAGATCAAAATATATGAAAGACAATCAAGTGATGAATGACCAAGATCATAAGGTTAACTTCTTGAACGATTACATTAACTACACAAGAATGTCTGGGGGATTCAAGATTGATGATGAATTTAAGGAGATCATATCTAAGCGATCTAGACTTGAGCGGTCAAGATCTCTTGAAAATTTTCTTAGAACTAGGCATCATAAGCATAATTAGTCATGGATATAAAGGCATCATCTACATGAATAAGCTAAATGGTTGGGATCATCTAAAATTAACATTTTTAAGTCTAAATAAAAAGATGCCTATTTTCAGCACTATTTGACATTGTGGATCAAATCTTGAGGAATGCTTGGATCGTGATGGCTTAGATGATTCACATATGTGCCTTGGTGATCAAAGAATGACCAGTCAAGGGTTTCTAAGCTTAGTGAGTCAAAATAGCCACTGCATATATAGCTTGCTTGGTCAAGGGGTTAATGGTGGACTGGTCAAAGTTCTTTCACCCTTTGATTTTGGAAAGTCTTAGCTATGGAGATCTAAAGGCTTAGAAACTGACTAAAACCTATTGTAATACTTTATAAGCTACTCAAATGTGGTTAGTAACCTCTATTGACAATTTTACATGTGGTGAGATTCAATAAGACTTGGAGCTTACGGGTTTTATATTTGAAAACTTTGCATGGCTGAAATAATATATATAATTAGAAGGTTTCTTTGATAGTTTGTACTTACTAATGTAAGATGGTTGTTCTTGTATATAAATACCCCATTGTACTTCAATTCAAGTAGGTTTCTTAATTTAATTTTAAGTATATTTTGGATGTCTTTTTCTAGTTATTTTGGGACATATTTGTTTGGGTTAGATTTTGGAACTTTATTATTATTATTATTATTATTATTATTATTATTGATGTTAAGGTAGGCCAAAGTTGCATCTTCACATAATGTTTCTTTATCACTTGCAGACGTCAAGTGTTACAAGACTTATGAAGCCCTAATCCTCAAGGTGATGTTCCTATATCCCCCTGTAGAGAGCCTGATTCCTTTCCATTGATATGAATCTCTTGATGGTGATGTTCTGTATCCAAGGATAGTGATATTCTTTAATTGTGCTTGAATATATAATGGTGATGATTCTTTATCCATTCTAAAACTAATCTTAACTTTATCTTGTGGTGGTGGATTATGTATCAATAGGAAAGCATTGCAGGTTTTTATCATATCCAATCTTATTTTTGGGTGTATAACTCTAGCACTTCGTTATCCAATGTCACTAAACCAACAAGCCACATGAACTACTGACTTGGTATAGAAAACTCCCTTTTTGGGCCACATAGTAGAAGGCCAAGACTAAAGCAAAAGATAATTACTTTTGAACTTATTTATCTCATATTAACACTACTAATGATAATAGAATAAGAGATATCATGTGTACAAGGGGCCTTGATCTCAACAAAGATTAAAGTGACATATTGCTATGTAGGTTAGTGGAGAATGTGGAAGAATAAAGTTTAAGATATAGTTATGTTGAAAGTTTTAGCCCATGGGCATTGATGAAATAGCTCATGTTAACATATTTGAAGAAAACCTTATGGGATTCGATGATGAGGAAACCAATACCTTTGGCACATCTTTGAAAAGAATCCAAATTTCTAAATAACTATTGTGTGGCTTGTATTCGCAATGAATGGTGTTCAATTAGTTGTTTGTGTTATGAGGGAGTGTTTTGATGGTGAAAGCTTTGAGATATTGGAATACCAAGTAAAGCAAAAGAATCAAGGCCAACCATGACTTGCTTTTGAAGAACTATGGACTAAAATTTTGAGTTTCGCAATGATTTTATTCTTGCTATAGAAGAGCTATGTTTTCTCAAGTGGAGAAGGAAGGGAAGAAAGGAGGTAGTAAAGGGGTTGAAAGAAGGATGACAAAATTATATGTCGATTAGATGTTAATGTTTATTTTTTCTATTGCGAAAGTAGTTAACTTGTTTAATGCTTTAAATACTGAGGTAAAACCATGATATTGGAGAAGTTACTGGTCGGTGCAAATGGGCTATTAGTTTTAAGTATTCTTTGACCACTATTTCTAAAATAAAAAATGAATTTTTGAGTAAAGATGAAATTCTTCATGACTAATTAAACAATAAATCCTAATTAGGTGCTTTTTTGGTAAAAAATCCTAAAAAAAGTTACGCATCAACTATATAAGATGGGCTTAGAAGACAATTATTTAGTTCAACAGAAGATGAGACTCAACTTGTTATTTCTGTTTATGTACCCAAGTCAACTGTGAGCCCAATAAACGGCATATCCATCCCCTTTCTTTAGATTGAGCTTTTATATGTGTGTTTCACACCGAAAACCTAGTTAAGAGTAAATGCAGGGCTCGATATTTTGCCAATTTAAACAAGTCCATCTTTTAAGCTTAGCCATACATAGATCATGCCTTGAGAATTGTCTTCATGATTCCAACTCACAGTATTCTAGAGGGCAATAGTTTAGTCTTTAAGAATGAAAAAGGTCGTAGTTTTTCAATTTTATTTATTTATAATTTTTTTTACAATAGAAGAATTAGAAGCACATCACTCTCACACACTCCTAAATCTAATTTGCAAAAGGGAAAGCGGCAACCAGAATTTGTGAATGCAAGTTTTGAGGCAATGACCTATCAAGGTACTGCCGCAAATGAATAGGTTGCATTGCTAAATATTGAGCTACTCATGTATTTTTAACCCTATTAAGAATTTTATGCACCAAAACATTCCATAATTTCTCCTTTTAATATTGCCATTTTTTCATGTATCTCCTATGGTGTCAATGGATCATGAAATCGTGAGCTAAGTTGGACCAAGAGGACTAGAGTTTTAGATTTCTCAGCCCCTTTGCTTGGTAGCGTTGCTTAAGATAGCTTGATTTTGAAATTTCTCGTCTCATTTGCCACTCAATTATACTTGATATGGCTTGTATTTCAAATTTCTCATCCTCTACTGCTCATTGGTGGTTATTTTATCTGCCCAAACTAGTGGTCATAGTCATGCTTATATTGATAGACTACACCCCCACTTGTAAAATAATAAAAATATAAGGGTATTTTAGTCTTATAAAAATTACAAATTGGATTGGATAATACGCTGATTTAGTGCCTCAATCTGTATCCAATTCATTTTAAAGCAAATTTTAAAAATCAAATCCAATCCAATCCACGGTTTGGATTTTACAATCCATATCCATTTTGTTAGGATTGGAATGGAAATAATCCAATGAAATTAGCAACTCTCGCTGTCAGAGTGAGGGCCATACAATTTTCATATTATGGACTATCAAAATAGCCACACAAAGGTTTCATGCAAAGTGGGCCCATTTTCACATGTTTTACGTTAGTTTTTGTTAGACTAGGTCAACAAGGTTTCCTACAAAAATGGGCTCATGTATCATAGATCTTATATTGAGCAAGACCAAGTACACATTTTCTTTTTACATGATGTCATGATATGCAAAAGCAGCAAAACCATTCATTTTAACTGTTTGGATTATAAAAAGGTAGCCCTTACGTTTTAAAAAAAAAAATGGGAAAAAGAAAGTACTACAAAGCCTGGAATTTGGGCCTGTAATTAGACCAGAAAGGGTGTAAGAATATCATTTTTCATAATAATTTAATAATAATCTTCTCTTTTTAGACCATGGCTCTATCTTTATCCAACTTATCCTATTAAACCCATCTCAAGCAAAACGCTTTCATCATATGAAGCTATCTCATAACATAACACCTCATCTCAAGATACATCAAGTCATCGCTATCATATGAGAACTCAATCCATCTCACGATTCACTAACATTTTATAATAAACATGATTAATTAGTTGATAAATGTAATTTTGGAAGGAGCCTTGGTAGCAAGACATTGAGCATTGGTTGTAGCCTAGCGAAGATGAAGCATCCACGAGCGTCACAGCTGATAATTGAGAGGAACTCCAGCATGGACCGACTACATGGTAAATTTCTGTTTAGCGTCCTACTTTTGCATGAAGAACCTCAGCTGTGGTTGATCCGACCTGTTACTCTAACTTGGATATCTTGTATACCAAAATCAACAATCAAAAAATTCCAGTGTCCAAAAAACTGTGTTTTTTCTTTGACCATGCAGCACTGTTTATATTTTCTCTCCCATGATCAGGATTACATTTTTCATCATCCAATCTGCACGGTCTGAGGATTACTTGACATCTAAAGTCCTAATCAGATGAGCAACTCGAACCAACCAAGCTTGGGCCTTTCATGTAGAAGCAGGGTGCAACAAGGGAATTTAAAATTTAGCTGGAGATGCATCGTCGGACTAGAATTTTCCTTTTCGGAGAACTCCAACAGTCAGCTGCAGGAGACTACAATGCAGTCAGGGGTGTCATTATCAAACAAGAGTCTTGGACAAAAAATTGCTTTGAGAACTGTGAAGTCCAACGGCTCTCTTTCTTCTCCTCTCAGGAAAAAGGGAAAAACATTTCCTCTTGGTCGTTTGCTTCTCTTCGGCGGTGTTTCCTGGTTATTCGTCTCTTTGCATATTTCCTCTCCATCCGGCAACGTCGTGGTCTTACAATTCTGTCCATAGTTGTCTTATCATTAACAATATAGAGAAAACAAGTAGCTAATGGGCGTGAGTTGTTGCTTAGAATAGTATTTCTCAAACAGAAAATTCTGATGTGGGGAGTGCGGAGGCCCATGCTGACAATGGACTTGGTTTAACCAATAAGAAGCATTTAGTATTTTCCTTTTTAACTTGTCCTTATGGACAATGAGGCGATTCTAAAGGGCTGCTCTGGTGCACAAAGCTCCTGCATATGCAGGGTCTGAAGAAGGGGCAAACCACAATGGTCAATAGTATGCAGTCTTACCTTGCATGTCGTGATTCTCTAGAATCAAAATATTTTTACTAGTGTAACTATCTCTCATGAATAGTTTCTAATGCACACAGTGGTGATCTAGGCCATTTATCTGGTCAACATCATTTTGGATAGATTGTGTCTTGAGAATCTTCAATGTAATGGACAATTTAGATATTTTTGGCTTGGGATGTAGAGTGGATTTCATATCAAGCTTGAAATGATGGCATAAAAGCCCAGGCTAGTCATAGAGTTGGAGGTGTGGGTTATGAGAATTTTGAGATTTAGATCACCAAACATGGTGCATATGTTCTCCTAGCTAGGATGCTTTTACTTAAGTTATACCATGGTAACAACATTCTCCAATAACTAGCTCCTACGATCTAGGCACTCACATAATATCCATGAGATTTTGTATAGAGTAACACAAATAAAACTCTTATGTCGTGTTACCGGTGCTTGGGATGAATTAAGCTAACTTGAGATACGAGATGAGATTTGGTTTGAGATTATTTGAGGGGACATGAATTTGGCATGAGATAAATTGAAATGACTAAAAATGTCACTTAAGCTGTGTTGAAATGAGTTGGAGGACATGGATTTTGATGAGACCGTGTTAAGAACTTAACCAATATGCCAAAAGTCCCAAGACTAATAGAACTCATTTAGTCAGTTTTTTAAACCACTGTTCCAAACCATTGGTGGGCTCCCTTACATCCCATACCATGAGTTGGACCCATTTTGGATCATAACATACTACCATGCTCCCGCACTAACATCCAAGGCAACTCACACTTGAGATCAGGTAGTCCTCTCCACTTTTTGTCATAGCTTTTACTCTGGCACCAGCTAGACTTTTCACAAACTGCCCCTTTGAGGGTTCAAACCCCTGACTTGGGGGTGCTTTTGATGCCAAATTTAAAAACTTTAACACCAATACACCAAAAGCCTCAAGACTAATAGAACATGTTAAGTCAATTTCTTAAAACAATGTCTCATGTCATTAGTGGGCTGCCTTACATTCCATACCATAAGTTGGCCCCACTTAGGATCATAATAAATTGTTGAGATGAGTGGGAGGAGATGGATTGTGATGACATGTGTAGACACCCCCATTTTTGCCACCATAAAGAGCTATTATCATAAAGAAAGCATTAAGGAGACTCTAATTTGCCTTGTAACTCATAGTAGCAGCACGATGCGACCATCCCATGCCAGGCATCTGGAGCATCTAATAGCATCCATTGGCACCCCAACATTTTCCACAAGGGAGCTCTATCATCATGGAGGAGCATTCTAATTGTTCATGTAGTTAGTGCGCCAAAGTTAGCAAGTAGGTGGTGCACTCAAACCACATCATAATAGCAGCACAATGTAGCTGCCCCGACACCAAGCATTTGGATCATCTAACAGCAGGAGAAATGATATTTTATCATATGGATTGGAGTGAGCCATGTCTCTCACTTGTAGAAAGGTGTCACATGGTAACCCATGATAATTGACCCCACTAGCTCATGCAAGAGGTACTCGTAGGTAACCCTTAGGCAGATATGTAATAAATGCTTCATTAATTGGGTGATTTTCATCGTTACACGGGAAATTACTCAAGGTTTTTTTATGAATCAACCTCATAATAAAATCAAATGAAGAATTCTTCTCTTATTTGATAGATGGAATGGAGGCTAACCAAAGTGGACCTATGCTACCAACCTAGGTGGGTTCCATACACAATTAATGAGAGCCTAATGAAGCAGTGAAAACACCTATTCAATCATGCCAAAGGAGAAAACGTGCCTCCAAGTGATAGCTAGGGACCCCACAGGCCAAGTCATCACTCATTTTCTCCATAAAAAGAAGGATGATCTTCTTCCTAAAAGTTAGGTTTTTTGGTTGGACAGTAGAGTGGCTTTTGGATGGCCATTTGAGAGCTGCCTCCATAGGTTGTTTTCTCTAGTGTTTGTACTAAAAAATTCTTAGATGAGATGAAAATAATACGCAAACCACTAACAGTGAGCTGAGCTGAGATTATGATTTCTTATCTCATCTTAAGCACCACTAGCAATTAATTGGGATGAGTTTATTTTCATCTCATCTCAAGCACCACTAAGTAAGATGGGATGAGATGGTTTTCATCGCATCTCATCTCAAGCACCACTAAGTAAGATGGGATGAGATGGTTTTCATCGAATCTCATCTCAAGCACCACTAACAGTGATAAAACCCATGCATCTCATCTCATGTCATATTATCTCATCTCCAGTACACTAACACCTTGCTAAAGTTTTTCACATCACATAAAGAACGAAAAAATAGGATTTACATCAGCAGCCAAGATGATATATGTAGGCCCATGTTTAACAAAATGATCCCAAGGTGGAGATTGATTAGAGTGGAAAATGAAACATCATTCCCCAAATGCTTGAGCAACATTAATTTTACAGCGACGCTCTGGGAAAGAAGAAAATTGAAATGTTTGAATTTCAACAATATGCAAATTACCCAGAAATTAAGAGGGCAGAGATAAAGTGAATGTTAGTTATGTCTTGACAAATAGCTGACTTTAGAATCACCCCCAGTTTAATTAAGAGACCAAACAAAGGGAAGAGTTTTAATCGACTGTGATCACATTATTGATCCATCAAAAAATGATAGTCGGCTAAAGTAATACAAGAAATTTATAAATGGAAGGTAGAATGTTCAAATCAAAGTGGAATGAACTTCTTCTTCTTCTTCATTTTTTTTTTACTTTGAGAAAATGATGGCATGAACTTCTTTGTCCATAGTCTAAAATAGTTGAACTACGTATATTATCAGAATTGAGATAGCACTCAAAGCATCTGACATTGTGGAAAGAAGGAGCTCGTGCAATTACCAATGTTACACCAATGTCGATCATTTTGTCAATGTTGTTCATAGTCTTGATATATGTAAGAATCTAAATATTTTTTCAAAGAATTACAAAGGAACTACTAACCCACTCTCCTGAATCTATCGATTAAGGAACATGTAGACCTCCAACATTTGACCTAGCATCAAAGGGAGAGGCACCTCTTTTCACCAAAACATTAGGCTACTAGACATTTTGGCAAGAGTGTTCACGATTAACATATAGAGAAATGCTATATAGATTGAGTTTTGGAACTAAACTAACTAAGCCCTACCTTGGATGATTTGACATATCCATCTTGTTCAGCCCGTTAGACTGGCTAGACATTAATTTTATGAGTGTTAGACGATTTTAGCTATGCATTTTGAGTTTTAAACCATTGGATTTTTCAATTAAAAAACTAGTGCGTGGTGGCATCTAATAGGTGTGCTTAGATAACATAAATAGTGGAGGTCAAACAAGATGATCAGGTCTTATATATCATCCCAAGCTCAGGCTTAGCTAGGCAGGTTTCTGAATCAGTCCCAAACTCAGGTCGGATAGCATTTTTCTAACGCATGTCTAACAGAGAAAATATTCAACAAAGCATGCTGGGGCTTAATAAGGATGCATGTATGAAGTGCTACAGTTAGACAAAGATGGAAAGAAGTTAGAGGTTAGTGGCAAATAAATAGGATATGTGGGTAAACAGTCGCACCCACAAAAGTGTTTTCAGCGACCACGTGACGAAAATCTAGCTATTGCCACCATTGCCTACTAGACACACACGACGAAATGGCACAAAGGTATAGATTCAATTACATGTTCTCTAATGTACGTACATAAAGCCCATCAAATGAGGGTCTTGGTCAAAGGTAGGTCTCTCTTGTTCATGTAGCCATCGTGGACCTACCCTTTTCCTCTTTAAAATTATATTATGGTACCACGAAATGTGATTGTTCCAAACTTTGAAGCAAACTTCATTTTGGCAATCTTATAAGATTTCGAAAATTTCTTACCTAAAACTAGCGCTTTCACCTAAATTTTCTGTCTTATTTATTTTTTTTAAGGGAAGAGCTACTGAGCAGCAGTAAAAGTTGTTCAACGATAAAAGTTATCGTCATGTGACCTTGAAATGACTTGTTCAAGGCATGGAAACAATCTCTTGCAAAACGTAAGGTAAGGCTGTGTACTTTAAACTCTTATGTTCTGCCTCTTCCTGGACCCTGCATAGGCGGGAGCTTCATGCACTGGGGCCGCGGTACTGAGCAAACTACCAAGATCCAATTACCTAATCCCTAAATCTACTTAAAATATCTCCTAACTAAAGAAAAGTACCACCTTGAACCTCCACCCAAAAGTAACAAGGAGAGGTGCGAGGTTGTCTGAGCCAACTGTAACTTCTCAATCTTATTTAGTATTTAATTACAATTTTTATTTTTATTTAAAAATATTGGAAGTATCTAGGGAGGTTCAATTTCTGCTTACTGCTCCCTTCTAGTAACTATAGCTTGTGAGTGGGATACATGCCATGCCTGAAGCCCGAGGTGGTTTGAAATCCAAACAATTCATCTTTTTTACCTACTTTGACAGACGATATTCTGAAGATCTTCTAAAATTGAATGGTACCAACCCCTTCCATTGGTTCAGCTTTCTATGTTATCCTTATATGAATGATGTCCAGGATCAACGAGTATAGGATGTTTATGGTTAATGGCCCATCAAGGATGTGACCCGAAAGATAAATGGTTTGCAATTTGGACTGCCTGTCCAACTTTGGCTCGACAAGTACTGCAGGTAGGATTGTAGACACGATATAAAATCTGTTCTTGTGATCCTCCCATACCGTGCTGACACATTAGCCTCTGCCTCCGGACACCCTCTGCAATGTAGACGACATTTGGTTTTCCCTATGGACTTTGCACTTATCCATGCCTAGTTATCCCAATTGTCATTGTCTGCCTGTGTGGCTTCATTTGGGGATTCATCTACATCGGGAGCTTATCCCCTCACTACCTTCGACAGCAAAAGAGAACGGTAGGTTTACAGGGGAAACGAACTTAGACAACGTATTGCTTTACTAGGAGTTGGCACAAGAACACGTCCGTGGGGAATACTTTGGACGTGTGTCCGGCCATGTGTTAAAATCACATATCTTACAGATTCTTTGGTCTATAAAAGCAATCATAGATATTAAAATAGTAATGGAAAGCTAACACCAAGCAACTCATTGGGTCCCCATGAAGTTATCATGTCAACACGTGACAGATGTGGGTAGCAAAATATATTCTCCTACTTTGCACGGTTAAGATTAAACTATCAAAATATCTACACTTGATTTGTACTATTGAGATTAAATTAGTTTAAAAATTGAAGGAGCAATCAAGAAATGAGGATTCCTTCCCACTTTCCCAGGTTGGGAAGTCAAGCACACATAAACCACCAAAAGAGTACGCCAACGAGCAATGGAAACTTAGCCTTTTAAGCCCTCTAAGTTCCGTGTCTCTCTCTCTACCTCGCCTAATTGGCCTTGGAGGATTTGCTGAACATTGAGGCGAAAAATGAGGGTACTATGACATCTGCATCAACCTTGTTTGTTGGTTTACACGTTGGACCTTTGCATGATGAGATCGTCGACAGCTTTTATAAGCGAAAGACTCGATAACTTAACTGGAGCAGATATACCAAGATGGAACCCCAAGCAAAAAACACGAGAGGAAAAAATGTGTCTTCTTTCTGTTTTTCTCGAAGAGTTAACACAAACGAGAGGAGAGGCTTAGAAAATCATATCTAATTATAATTCTCTCCATGGGATTTAAGGAACAATCCTAGACTTATCCCTAACTATTAGTCTATTGGTTGAATTTACCCTAGATCTAAATGTCCTATAATCACCTCGGAGACGTCTACTTATTATACCAGATAAACTTAGGTAACCAAGGCCTACTAATAAGTTTCATGATAACTTTAAGTAGTAACCCAACCAGCTCAAACGATCTAAACCATTCAAATCATTTGTTTAGGTGATCAATCTAGATAAATGATCCAATGACTAGAAATCCATCATGTGGTTTAGTCAACCACTGGGACTATCACTCTATACCCAAAAGAAAATAATAATAATAATAATTTTAAAGAAAAACTTGTTCATTTTTAAAGCCTTCTTCTAGAGTCTTATAGTTATCTGCACCCAAAACTCTCCTCCATGAATAGTATGAGCCCCTTATAAGCTCCTCATCTTGGTATAATGTCCATTTTAGAGGGTTAGTGGTGCTTAAGATGGAGTGAGCTGAGCTAAGATGAGATGGGCCATATCACTATCAGTGATGCTAGAGATGATATGAGATCAAGTGATATCTCCTTATGTCACTATTAGCATTTCTTGAGATAAGTTGAGATGAAAATCAGACCATCTCAACCCACTGTTAAGTTGAATTTTCAATTAATCTCACTTTGTCTCCTATCAAATTTGGGTCATTTCATTTCATCTCAAACCAGCTCACTTCATCTCAAGCACCATTTATACCATGTTACAAATATTTGATTAACTGGTTAAGAGTCCCACCCAGTAGAGCATATGCTCATGAAGATTCTATCTTTTTTCACTTTTTATGGAAGATCTAAGCCATTAATCATATTTGCTATTCAAAGTTAGACAATCTGCAAAAAAATTAATGAATTTGGATGATCCTAATGTCTCAGATAAAACTAATAAAAATAGATAGTCGTGACTTTAGATACAAAGAAACATAGGCCAAAAGCATTCAATAGGCATGGAATTTTATCTCTAACCCATCTAAGCAATTATGAGCAAGATGAGTGGACAAAAATTTACCACCGTAAGTGCAAGAAAGCAGCATCTACTTCTTATATGCTCGTGAGTGTCTGCTTCTACTCCTACTAGGGCTTAAACTAGTAAAAGTGATTATAAATTTGGAAAAAAGAATTGGCACTAGTATGTTGCGTATTAGGCTGTAGCATACTGCAAAAGATACTTATAGGACAAAAACTTCATCATTAATAAGGAATTAGCATCAAAAACAATTTTGACAATAGCTTTGACACGTAATGCCCTAGAAAATTAGAGATGAAAATTTGTTTGCCGCTTTTTCTTTCAAAAGTAGGGACATAATTAGTTTGTCTCTCTTTTCTCTTAATTAGAGACAAAACTAATTTTAACAAAGTTTTATTGGAATTAGAGACAAAGAGTCTTGACACCATCTCCCACAGGCATCAGAGACAAAAATACTTTTGTCTTGGTTTGTTATGGGCATATCAAAGACGAAAATAAATCTTATCTCTATTGTGGTAAGAATCAAAGATGAAACTAGTGTTGACCCTATTAGCAATTAAAGAGACAAAATCTTATGATGTTAATAGTTTCTATTTTGTAATATGGGAGGACAATTATGTCTTTTTCCAAGATATATAGGTATTATGTAAAGGGGCAAAGAAATCTTCTTATCTCATGGCGGCTATTTTTTTGCCGCGGAGATAGTGAAATTAGTGTGACCTCGTGGATGTACCTCAAACACTCAACCAATCATAACAAGGAGAGGTGTCTTGATATTATAAATTTGTTCATTTTTATTTTTTTTGCTTATAAGTGCTTCCAAAATTTATAGGTGCTTGTATAGGAGAGTGATTCTTCAATTTTGCTTTTGGAATCTAAAATTGAAAAAGGAAAAGTATGCAAACATCCATCAACTATCATAAAAAGTCATTTTGAACCCTCCATGAGGCAAATCATAGCTAACGTTACCATAACTATTAGTTTCTAATCAAAGGGACCCTTTATCAATCTTTTGTTAGAAAAAAAAACTAAAGAAATTGTCATATGGAGCCTACAATGCATTACTTTAATATTCTTTAAGGGCTCTATGGTAATTGCATTTATGGGAGATGCTAAAATCTTCAAAAGAGAATCTCTAATGACTAAAATAACCACCCACCACTTCTAAATTTCAAAATGTTGCCACCACATTATTATTATTATTTTAAAAGCATTTTTTTCCACTTTCTCTTGTCTTTTCTCCATTATTAGTAGCCTTAAATGAAGCTTCAATGCAAGAGTTTTTTTTTTTTTTTGGCTTTTATACTTCAAAATCGATATCTTATTTTCCCCTTTCTCATATCAAATGTCATTATAAGAGATTTTTGAGGCAAAAAAATTCCAAGGATTAAGGATTAGGTCATTAGTTGGATTCAATTGGAATCATTAAATCACATCAAGTGTGGATGTATCTACCTATATGGACAATAGTAGGTTTCTATCTTTCACTCTAATTTATGTGATAAGCACATGCCTAAGGAAAGAGTGTAATATGCATAGAACCAATTATTGAGGCAAGCCAAAGTTTGAGACTTTGAGGTGCATCAAACTAAGTCACCTTAATGGCCATGTCATAGGAAGTTCATGTCCCCCAAAAAGTATCATCCATTGTTGGATGAAACTAGCTATTCTTTACTTTGTTATATGAACTATAAAATTGACTGTTCAATTAAACAAATGTCTTTTTTAGAATTATTTGCAACTCAATGAAATAAATGCTTAGATTAGTTTACTAATAGATGAGCGTTTTAGGACATACATGGCCTATGCATGACAGGAGATGTGAAAATTAATAGTTAGGAGCACTTGAAAACTTAGGGTACTCTCTCTTCCCCAGCCACTATTAGTGTTGTTGAAAAGCTTTGGCTAGTAGGGTTGCAAGCTGTCTAGTTCTATGGAAACCAAAATTGTACCATACATCAAGATTTTACATATACTATTTTAGATTTTGATTCATAATCTAAAAATAATCCTCATACCATAGGTGATGGTCCAGTTCATAGACATGCAATAGTTCTAATACATAAATGAGAAATTTACAAAAGAAAAGCAATTAAGACTTAAAAGAAAGTTTATGCATTATTTTTATTTATTTATTTATTATCCACCAAGTTTTATGTATTTGTTGTTTAACTACTATATAGGCAAGTAAGAATACAACATAAAAAGTACTATAAAAGTTTAAAACACATATCATATTAGTATGTATAGTACATCAAAATTAACTAGGGCAGGGATTCAAATTAGGCAAGCAAATATGTCTTAGAAGACATAGAAAGGGTTGACATTAAAATATTTATAAGACTAACTGGTGTGTTTAAGATTTCAACCTTGTTGTTGAAGAATATCATACATGTTCTTTATAAGTAAAGAATTAGAGAACTAAATATATAAAAGTAAAGAAGCCACACAAATTAGAATCAAATATGAATAAGCAAAAAAAAGTCAAAAAATAAAGATCAAATATGCATGAAATTGGTAAGAAACTAGAGTTAAGAATATATATCAATTTAAGCTAGTGAGAAGCTATACTAAGCCCTAATTTAAATTTAAAATAAATTAAATATAAAAAATACTATAAAGGATAACTAATTAGTAATAAAATTTATTAAATATATGTAAATTACTATATTATCCACTGCAGATATTTTTGTATACCAATTAATTAATTATTATTTTTTTTGGGTCAAATACTTGGTCATAAAAGTGACGCCATACAAATAAGATCCAGCTCTTCAAAATGAAAACCATTACTGTATCATTGGATCCAATTGATTAAGCATACCCTAATTTTTCTGTCTAGGTCTTGTCAATTTTGCAATCCCGACTGTACCATTTATAACCTTAGGTTGGCACTAAGGTTCAACCTTCTTCTTATATATATTTTTCAAATAAAATACAAAAATTATAATGAATAAAATTATAAATTATGGGCTAAATATGGTATGTCTATTAATTTTTAGATGAAAAGCTAACAAAAGTGGTCTTTAATTGAAAACTACTAGTAGTTGCGATAGTACAAGTAATAATCTGATAGGTAGACAAGTCAGAATGATTTTTGTGGGATAGTTGAGGCGATGTTCATCTATTTTTCTTAATGAAAAATCTAGTTGCCTAACCTAGCACAAGCCTAAGAGATGAATTGTTGGGCCCAACTAAGAATTAATGTTCGTTGAAGAAAATTTTAAATTTATGGGAGAAGCACAACTTCTAGGCTCACATCGAAAGATTTATGTCTTGATCTATATTGCTAAACTTGCATATCATTAAGAAGTGGCGATCCACGTTGTTTTGGTCCAATTGGATATCCCTTTGGCAAAATGTTCCAGAAAGATAAATGGTTGGCATTTTGCTTGCATAATCATAAACAAGGTTTCATGGATCAATGATTCGATCAAGACAATTTTAGAAGCAATGGACTGGACTTATTGCCAGCTATTCCCTTAACAATTGATAATGAGCCCTAAAAAGTGCATCATACAATAGGAGTGGCCACACCTTTCTTCCTATCATTTTGGTAAAATGCAAAATAGTCATTGTGTGACCCCACATTTTTGCGTGGCATGACCCACCTATTGTTGATCCAACGTATTCATCCAATCTCTCTGACTTCGAGTATCTAGTAGTCCAAAAATGGGTGGATTGGATGATCCAATCATTTTGATTTTTGGAACACAGGATATGCATAATTAAGGGAGATCGAATGACATGGGCCACACATGTACTCTTATGTGAGCATAAAATCTTACACTTAAGCAAGATCACAACATAAATTTTCACATTTTAGTCCCCAAAGCCCATGATGAGATTGTCCCAAACCCAAGACCGCATACAGGCTAGATAAAGTGCATATGCGTACTAAGCTATCGGGCCACCTATTACACCACCGTAAAGCGAAAACCATTCAATTTCTCAGCAATATTTTCCTTCAAACAAAACTTGCCAAGGAGGTGTCCGACCACGTCCACAGCAGCCTCCAAGCGTGTAAATTGGCTACACATGCCAAGGCCTTTCCAGGATTTCAAAATTTACCTGCTACCTCCGAGGAGAAAACTCTAGAAATCAATTTTCTAAAAAAGGGACCACGTGGCTATTTGTTGTTCACCAAGAAAACCATTTCCATCTCTTTCAAAAGTTCAAAAGAGCAAAGTGCAAGTGCAGAGAATCAGCTCAACGCATGGCTCATTCCTAAGATGATGCATTTATTTTGTTTTAGCTCCCCAAACTCTATTGGTAATCTGCAGTGTGTACTATATTTTAGCTACTAGGGCCCTTTCTCCTTGCCCCCTTGGAGACTTTAGCTTGTGGCTCCAGCAGCTTGTTTCCTCATATCAAGTTTATAAATGTCAAAATCCCATATTCATATGGCAATAATCAATGGCTTTGATGAGTTGAACATCGAATAATGAAGTTTTTTTTATTTTTTTTATTTTTATGGAATGCTAGGCTTGTTGACGTAATCATTTAATCTCAAACAGTTGAAAAGAACTGCTCATATATTTTGGATTAAATAGGAATTCTAAAGCGAATTACTTAATTAATCACAAATTCTACAAATAGCTTGTCAAATTCTGAAATATTATTTGTGAAACTAGGTAAAAAGGCAAATTCATAGCTTAATCATGCATGTTTTATTTTCCAACTTTTTCCAGAACTCTTTTTCCAAAAAAAATCTCTAGTTTGAATTTTTAACTCTAATTTGGAGTAATTACAAGGGCATTTTCACATTAAAATAGCAAAAACGAGGCATGTGTAAAATTATTTTAAAACTTTTTTCTTCTTCTTCTTTGTTTTTTTTTCCTTCTTACATCTATCTTCAGTTCCTGATAGGAAAATGATTTATGATGAACTATATATGGTTATCATTTGACATCAATTATGAAAGTAGAAGTAAATCATAATTTATATTATCATTTATTTGATTGTGGTTTGTTAGTCTTTTGATGTAAGATCATGGAGGTAGCTAGACTGTCATTCAATTCTCCCTGAACCTGAATTTACATGATTAAGGAGGATATAAGATTTCTAATGTAAGATGCAATCAACTTAAGATATGATTAGATCATAATATAGATATACTTGGATTTTTTTTTATTGTAGCCCATTGATGCCCCTAACATTGGTTTGATTGAATTGAGTTAGGTAAATTGATTTTGTTAAAAGTTCAAACATTTTTACCTATGCAATTATTGGGTTCAACTCTTTATGTTTCGCTTTTTCCACTACGGCTATAGCTATGTGAAATTGTTAAAATACATGTAATTAACATATAATTTTTACTTTGGTTTGTATAATTAATTATGGTCGACCCCTAATTGGGATAAGGTCTTGATGATGATGATGTTTGTATAATTAATTAATTTTTTAATCTGCATAAAATGACCAAGTCAACTTGAAGCATAGTTCAGGTTAGTAAATTTTATTGGCTTAGGCTTGGAAAATTTGGGTTGAATGTAGGTGACACTGACTCATTGAAATTCACTAAATCATTCTATTGGATTTCCAACTCTTTCAATATCCATCATTTTCAATATAAAATGAGAATAAAAGAAGTCAAGCTTATTTTTATATTTTTCACAAGTATAAAAACATTTTTACTCTCCATCCCTAATCATAAACACTACAATCAACTATTGCTTAACACTTATGAGTTCATAAGTGGGTGCCCTACTTTTTGAGGGCTTTCTCATGAGGAGAACTTACTTTACAAATTTTTTCTTAATAGATGGGATCTACTCTTTGGATTTATTTTTGCAGTTTCATTATATTTCAAGCTCACATCTCCTTTAGTGTGTTTCATTTCTACCCTAAACAAGACCTCTCTTTGAGCTATAACCCTGTAACATTTAAACTTTAACAAGGTCTTATAGAAAAAACTCTCATATCTATTTATTCTCATTCCTCTTTCCTAATGATAAACAACAAAGCAAGTATTGTCCAGCATTCATGAGTTCATAGGTTAGGTACCTTGTAAAGGCTCTCAACAAAAAGGTAGAGTTCACCCTCTATAGTTAAATTATGTATCTTTCATTGTGATTCAAGCTCACATTTTTAACTCTCCCATATACAATCTTAGCTCAAGAACTTGTCCCTTTCATACTTTAATTAAATACTCATGCTAACAAAATAAAAAATATCAAAATTTATAATTAAAACTATTTTTCCTAAACTAAAAGGAAACTCATGATAATTCATCAAGTCTCACATGCAAAAGATCTAGCCTACTGATAGCAATAGAAGGCACCTCTATGTTACAATAGGTCATGGTTTCTAGGGCAACACTTCCAATCCCTCTAGGTGTTGTCATATAGAATCGGTGTATGCCTGTTTTAAACATAAATATTGTTAACTCACTTCTTATTCCTTAAGCTTTTGGGCGGAGTAATACTCTAACATGATATTAGAGATTGACCGAGATATCAAGAGTTTGAATCTTAGGACCCTCTATTCATTAAATCTGCATGCAAGAGCCCAAAGAAAAAAAAAGGAAAAGAAACCTCCTGCACAAGTGAATGTGTTAGACATATAAATATTGTTGGTTCACTTTCTACCAGCTTAAGCTTGCTGTTAGATAAAGTGGTAATCCAATTGCATGAGTATATGAGAGTAGTATCTTAAAAATAAAAATCCAAATTTTGGATGCAGTTTTGCCTTTCCTCTTTTAGTAAATTTACATATGTATAATTTTGCTTCTTCTTTTTCAAATTTTCTCTATAAGTTTCAACCTCAATCCCAATTTTCCCAACTATATATATGCAACCACCTAATGGACTAGCCTTGACCTCTTGGATGTATTTTCTCTACATGTTTAGCCTTTTATATGTTATGTTGTCTCAATACATTAGTTCAAGAATTACAATATGATATTTGTGTACATTCAAATACTACACCATGGTCTAAATATTGATGGTCCAAAATTCCTTATCTTTTATAAGATATCACGGATAGGCCATGAATGAAAAGGAAAAAAGTATTCTTCCTTGAAAAATCCAAACCACTATTATTGAGCAAGTGGAAAAAGACAATTAATAAAGTAATAAAAGAAGAAAGTAATATATAAAAAATTTAATTAACGTGAAGGTAAGCTATTATTATTAAGCAAATAATATTTTTTTCTTAGATTAATTATTTACATTATGTTGATTTTTTTGAACCTTGGCTTAGAGGTGCACTTTGTAAAATAGCTTCTCAAAGATAGTTGAAACCTCATAATATAAAGGATTATTTGGCAACTTTATCTTTGGGATTCAACTCAGTGAGACTTAATCTTTGTCCATAATGATTTTGCACTTTAAATGTGGACTGAACACTTCTCTCCTTAATTAATGCCTTAGAAAATACAAAAAACGTTAGACAAAACTAAGAACAATAATATCTGTAAAGTCAAATAGCCAAGAATAAACATCTTGAAAGAAAAAAGAAGAAGAGAAATCTTAGTCAATCAATTAAGATTATATTCAAAGTCTTAAAGGACGACAAGAAGGGAAATCTCAATAGAATACCCTCACCCACCAAAGAGATTCAATAGAAACAATAACCAATAATATAGCTGCAAATAACACATAAAAGATCTCAAGAGTCTCTAATTCATAAATTCAAGAAAATAAATCTTGATCTCTAAAGAATCAAGCACAACACTCTTAAAAATCCTAGCAAAGTACCTTCACAAAACTGTCAACAGCTTAAAAATTGAAAGAATTAAAGCCTAGAGATGCATTTCCTTTTATACAAGGATTCTTCTCATCTAGTATCTCTGGTAGAAGCAATGTGGGACTCATAATCTCTATCCCTTTTTTACAAAGATCCTTCTATAAGTGTTTTATAAATTTGATGATGTGTGACCAATCTCATTAGTGTTAATAAATAATTGATTTTAAAAAATAAAAAATAAATTTCCACAACTTATATTATTACATAACGGGATAGCAAAGGGATGGGCCAATTAAGGAACCTTATCTTAATCGACTTGTAAGGCTAGGGTAAAAAATGTGACTTGGGGGTTGGACTAGGGCTCTTGAGTACAAAATTAAGGGCCTTGAACATTTTTTATATTATGTATTTATATATTAACTAAAACACCCTTATATATATATAAGTGGAAGGGTATTTTAGTAGTTGTCTGTATTACCTTCCACTTGCCTATTTCACATGAAGAGATATTTTTCACAAGGAAAGAAATAAAATACTTGATAATTGATTCCAATTAATATTTTAAATGTTAAAATATTTCAAGAGTCAGGGTCAACTAGCTAGACAACCCAAATTGACTTGTACAGGTTAGGGTTAGGGGCAATAAATTTTTTACTAAAACATTGATAGGTCAAAAAACTATGACCTAAACTTAGTTACTGTCAATATGAAAGCATTGGGGTCAAGATTAGGGCTAGCCAAAATCATGCTCAACCCAAACCCATTGCCATCCATAGTCACATAGTGTTTTGGTTAAAATTACATGCAGGGTCACCTTTTTGAATGATATGAATCATTCATCTGAATGATTTAGCCATAGATTGTCAACGTCACACAACACTTACTTTGGATCTTTTTGCTATATTGCTTTCAAAGATCTTCTAAATATCATCAAATTTACTACTATCTATTTTAAAACTCAAAGAGCTCAAGAAAAAAATAGTAGGACTATAAAAGCATGTTATTTTTAAGATAGAGGTCTCATGGGCAAGACCATTAAGATAAATGGTTTAGATTATCATAAGTATGGGGCCATTTAGTAAAAGTATCATAAAATCCAAATTTAGGTTTTACCTACAGTGTTAAAGTGTGGGAATATTACTTGTAAGGAAAAATAAATAAATAAATGCTATTATTCACATTGGACTTCCAAGACTAACATATTAGACTTCCAAGACTCACTCCATGACAAAATGAGGGTCCCCCTTTTCATCTAGGATCCTTGGATGATCTAATCTATTCATCTTCTTTGCCTTCTCTTATCAAATGCTTTTAGCCACTACTTTGTTTGTTGAAAAGTTTTTAAATTAATCATTTAACTTTTCAACTCAGGAAATTGGAAAAAGGTATTGGGTAGAAGCAACCAAATAGACATGGCTTTTCTATTGGTGGCCTGTCTAAGAGAGGAAAAAGAAGACAAATGAGGCAAAAATAGCGCGGAAGCTTACTCCACATAGCATTTCTTAGATAAAAAACAAGATAAGAAAAGTGGAGAAAATAGATTCAATATATTTTATAAGAAATGAGAAGTGTAACATTGAGCTTTTAATTTATCCACATCTCGAAGCATGATGTGGAATCAAGGGTGATGGGAAACACAGTGCCCCCCCGAAGTGGATAAATTGCAAGTGAGCGCTTGCATTTGTCATTCATCTTACTAATATTGTGGGGCCCTTCAGATGAATGCTGCAAATAGCCGTACCTGGCCCTCGAACCTTGGTTAAGGGCACCCAGAACCCGCTCCCGATAACAATGCCGCGATAACGGTGGCTCGAAGAAGCCCGCGTTCGCGGCTCAATAAAATGAAACCTTCTTAACCACCCCTCCCCCACCAAACCTTATAAAAAGAAAAGGATGACGTGGAGATACAGTGGGGGCGGCATTGATTCCGCTCACCGGCTGGCACCGTTTATAAAGCTCTCCAATCGATTATACTCCCAGATATTTTCCTCTCTCTAGCCCCCACGCCCCTCCCCCACTCTCTCTCTCTCTCTCTCTCTCTCTCTCTCTCTAAACTTCTTCCGTCAAGCCGGTACGTCTTATTCAGCGCGCCATGAACAACAATCTCATCTGCAATTCATGCTCTTCTTCTGCATCTGCGCTGTTCTCGACCACTCTCTGCCGATCGTTTCGCCTGTCTCTCCGTCTCTCGGATGGACGAAGGCGACTTCAATGGCGGATTCATGGATCAGTACGTTCTTCCGCACCTTTCTCCTCTAATCGTTGTTTTCTTGTTTTCATCTTCTAGTTATCTGATTCCTTTTTTCTTTTGATCCTGCATTTTTCTTCATCTTTTCGCCTTTTTTTATGCATTTCGTGGCGGAAGATTGTAAATTACTTAGCATGTTCTTGCTTTCCTTTTTCCTTTAAGACTTCGATTTTCTCTTTTTTATCTTCGAGTAGTCTGATTCTATTTTTGTTTTGATTTTCGCGTTGTTGAGATTTTTCTGCATTTCACGGCTGAAGATGCTGATTTCAGTCGTGTTTCTTAATGACTTCTGTATGTTGTTGCATTCTATTTAGCTTCACTGATTGTTTTTGGACTTTCTGGATTTTATCTTGTAGGAGCAGTCTGATTCTGTCTTCATTTTGCGTATTGTCTATATTTTTTCGTCTTTTTCTGGATTTAGCAGCTGCAGGAAGCTGACTTTAGTCGGAATTGTCAATGACTAGAGTATGTTCTTGCATTTCCTGCATTTTGCTTTCGTTTTAAGCATTAGATTTGCTGTTCTATTTCTTAGGAGTAGTCTGGTTCTGTTTTTGTTTCGATCTCACATTTCTTTTAAAAATTTTTGCCCTTTTCCTGCATTTTCGTGGTTGGAGCAAGCTGACTTCAATTATGATTGCGACTGCTTTTCGCATTTTATTTGCGATCCAAGAATCAGTTCTCTTTTATCTCTTAGTTGTTCGATCTTGTCTTTAAAATTTTGATCTTGCAGACTGAGATCGTTGATTGTTGCGTACTTAGCAGGTATTTTTTTGCAATCTTTTAAGAGTGGAATGATATTTAGAGGGAAGTTTTTCGACATGCTTTTCTCATTTCGAGGTGAAGGGGCTGCATATTTCGTTTTTTGTTTGGTCGTCGATGATACTGAAACTTTGTACGTCCTTTTCGCTTTTCTGCTATTTTTCTCCTTTTTTTTTTTCTAAGTAATTTATTTATTTAGCTATTCAGTGCCTTTTTCATCATTTGCTTTAGTCTGTTACTATTTTCCACTGTGTAAGTATTATTTATTTATTTATCATTTTTGAGCCTGTGAATGTCATTCCTATGCACGTACGCCTTCTCCTCTCACACAGATGGTCACGCATAGAGACGCTAACTATGAATGGGAAGGAGTGTTGAATGTCTATGTATGTGCATCTATGTCATTTGTTGACATGATATCTCCTCTTGGCGCCTTTCCTTTTTCCTTTTCTGTATTATTTTATGTCCTTAAGTGCAGCACTGCGCCTTGAGTGTGAGTTTAAAGTTCAAGACTTTATTGTGACACTAGAAGCTATTGAGAAACTATGTGCCTTTGAGTAAATCATTTATACTGGTTATGGTACTGTGATGATGAATTCATAGAATGTTGGCATCGAAACTCTAGCATCATACTCCGAACAGTTGCTGTCGAGGACACGTGTTTGTTGCTTTTCTGCATTTTTGTTTCATGTGTGGCCTTACATGGGTACATAATAGCAGCCGACAATTGTGTTTTGAGTTTCACTGTTAATTTGAGAGTTGACATGATTGTATGATGGCCTGGTGCTTGCACTTGCGTACAACGGAACTTTGTCCAATTTGAATGTGAAATGCTGACATTCTCTGATAGCTGAACCAGTTGGTTCTTGAATGGGTTTCCTTTGGTAGGTTCTTTGCAGAATTAATTATTGTTGATGGATTGTACGTGTTTGTGGAGAGAAAAGGAATAATTTGTGGCTTCTACACATGGCTTTAGAAACTTCGTTCAGTACCTCATAGGCTCACGAGTTCCAAATAGAACTGGAAAAGACCCATTGACAGCTCTAAAGAGTTGGTTTACTTCTCTTGGTGTGGTCTACATTTTATGTTTCCTTCCCTTTTCCTTATTTTATTTAAGCAAATTGCTAGTGACCTGGCAACTAAACATTTTAGCTTCATGCAATCTTCATATTTAGTAATAACGAGGTGTTTGGTATGGTCTGATTTTGTTCCCCCACTTTTTTCTTTGACTGTAAATCATTCCATTTAGAGTTATTCATTTTCTGCAGAATGCTAAACACTGCTCAATGTAAGAGCGTCCAAGTTGACCAATTTTGCTAGAGCCCATCTCTGCAAGATCTGTCTTGCTCATCTAATTGCTTCAACCGTGGATGTCTAGTAGAAGCATGTGAAGTGCATATGATTGGTGAGTAGAATTTAGACCTCTGTTTTTTTCAAAGGTTTTACATCGTATGTTTCCAATGTACAGCTGTAGATGCTAGAATCATCTAATCCACATGCTTTTTGTCCTATTAGACATTCAAAGTTGGACCAATCACATGAAAGAGTTAGATCTTACAAAAGGGGGGCTCTGGCAGAAGTGGTGACTTGAACGTTCTTACATGGAGTGTCATTTAACATTCCTCTTACTTTCTTTAGGTTTTGAATGAAAACCTCTTGTTGTACTTGACAAGTTGTGACTATCGTCTAAGTGTAAGGACTCATTGATCATTATTCTTTGTGAGTTGCCATCTACAATTACTAGTTAATTGGAATGGGGAGGGTGGCTGGGTGGGTTGGGTTTATGAGTGAAATTTAGAAAAGCGTTAGACTATTGAAAGAGTCAACAGTAACTCTCTCTCTCTCTCTCTCTCTCTCTCTCTCTCTCTCTCTCTCTCTAAATAAACGACATAGTTTCCTACTCTCTCTTTGCCTTTTCTTTTTATCTAGACTACCCTTGACTTTTCCCTTATTTATTAACGATGAAACTTTTTTCCTTACATTAAGACTACCTCTCAACTAAAATATGGTGGTTTGTGTCCTTCATTATCTAGAGGAATTCTTTTAAAATGTACTATAGTACTATATATGTTATTTAGTTTTCTAGTTGTTGGTACTTTTTGATCACTATTAGTTATGGAGTAGAAATTTCCAAAGCACAAGTTCTACTCCAAAGTAAAAGGAAGGGAAGAGAAGAAAAAGAAAATAGCATTGAATTGCTTTTACATTGTGGATTTTGAAATAAGATATCCTGGATTCAATAGATGTTATGCTTGTTGTAGTTAACTCCATTAGATTACCTATTACATTATTGAGGTTACCATAGCATTTAATGTGTATGGTCCTTTTGTGAGATGTTCTTTTTTGTAACAACAAGTGGTTTCTTTTGACTATTACTATTTATATCATTGGGTTCTAAAATTTTGTCCAATAAATCTGTGCTTTCTTTTGATCTTGTGAAACTCAAAATTTATTTAGCTAGAGAAGTCAAATGACATAAACAAAATAAATATTTTTGACTCATTGCATTTTTAGAGGTAATTTGGTAGCCTTCAAGTTTGCTTCCAAACTTAATTCTTGTTTTCTAAACGTACAAGAAACCGCTCACATTGGCAAAAAGAGAGAATCTAAGCAATTTCTTGAAATGTGTAAATTCACATATACAATTGAATCCGGTTATGGTTGGTCCCTCTAGTGAGAAACTTCATAAAGTTTCTTCCTAGTTATCTATTCCCTAATCAGCTCTTTGTATGTAGTAGAAAGTATGCATCTAAATGCAAGTTTAGGATTTTACTATTAGGTACGAGCCATTCAATATTAGGAATAAAAAAATTGTAAATGCCAACTCAAAAAATGAGATACCATAGTGTGCTTGTTCGCAAGGTAGGGATATTAAGAAATTTCTCTTGACAGTCTTGGCTGAGGTTTAGCTGCACCTACCAAAATATTTGAAACAATTAAGAGGGCAACTTCTCATTCTCAAAATATTTGGTTGCTATTTATGCTTGAGATTATACTATCTCCTTCAGACTTAGGCATGGAGCCATGTGCTCTTGGAATGGCGGTGGAGTTTGTATTGATTAGGCTTGGGTTTTCCAATGACTTAGTAAGTCAAGTCTTTCCAAGTTTTTTATTTACATAACTAGGGGAAAATTGAGCCAAGCCAATCTGTACTTTGTTAGATTATAGTCGAGTCAATGAGCCATACCCAAGTTGTGCTATAGAGGTCAAATGATGACTTTTGAAGAGTTTTATGTAACTCGAAACCAGCATTTAGATAACGTTGACGACGCAAGATTGGATTATAAATTTTATATTTCTTTTTCTTCTTTTGATGATAACTATCTAAGGAGGCTTCTTTTTCACATAATTGATGATCATCTTAAGGACTCTAATTTCATAGGATCTCATGCTTGAAGATCTCGCTCTCCATCATAGATCCATGCATAATGTGATGTATTTATTGATTGCCTGTACCTAGTTGGCCCATTACCGTAGGATTTTTCTTATCATATTATTTCTTAATTTTCTATCTTATATAATTTATGATTTATACATTATATGTTGTTTGACCACAAATTTGCTTGTTTTACTTTAATGTTTTCTTAGTTTCTTTTCATTTTCTTATCTTTCTTTCTCTCTCTAATAGGGAATGTTGCTCTTCTTTTTCTTTGAGTTAGCTCAATCAATAATCCTGTGTGTTTTTAGTAAGGAGAAGAATAAGTGTAGTAGTGCAAGGAGTCTCTCACCTAGGTTATTAGGGTTTCAGTCTATACATGGGTGTGTGAGAGTGTCTAATTTTCACAAAAAAGGAGAAGAAGAACCATCACTCAACTTGATGAGTTGTTTGAAAATCTTTCTAATTTAATTAGTATCATGGTGAGTATTGTTCTTTTTAACCATGCATCATGATACATGCTACAAAGAAGAAGAACACTGATCATATTTCCTAAGATCTTAACAATTGTTACATTTCTTTACAGTTAATTGATTTGTGCTTGTAGGACTATTTAACATCTTAAAAAAGGATATATGTAAGTCTAGAAGTAAATGAAAATCATGCACCAATACTATTACGATATTTATACCAAAAACTTAATATATTTGTCCTTGATGTCCTAAAAAATTGATGTAAGTACTAATGATCTATATTATGTGCTTTTACCTCCTCATCATCAAGACCTTATCTCAATTAGGGGTTGGCCATATGAATTTTATTCCTCCATTCCTCTCTATTAAGTTTCACGGCTTCATTTAGTCCCAAAGTTTTTAAATCTTTTCTCACTACTTCTATATATGTTATTTTGGGCCTTCCCCTTGCCCTTTTAGAATCTTTTACTTGCATTGCCTCACTCCTAAACAGTGCCGTTTTTTGTTTCGTTTGGACATGTCTAAACTATTTAAGTTTAATCTTCCTCATCTTGTTACCTATTAGTGCCACCCCTAAGTTTCCTCTAATGTTTTCATTCCTAATTATATCCTTTCTTGTTTTGCCACTTATCCATCTCAACATCCTCATTTTCGTGACGCTCATCCTATGAACATGATGCTGCTTAATTGCTCAACACTTTGATCTATAGAGCATGGTCGCCCTTATGGCCATCTTGTAGAATTTTCCTTTTAGTTTAAGTGGCACTCACTGATCACACAAAACTCTAGATGTACATATCCATTTGTTCCAACCCGCTTGAATTCTCTGGGTAACATCTCTCTCAATATCTCCACTCGAATGAATTATTGATTTAAGTAACGAAAGTGGTCTTTTACGGGGACTTTTGTGTTATCAATTTTAATTGATGTTCCACTCTTACTCCTCTCCTTGCTAAAATTGCATTTAATATATTTTGTCTTAATTCGGCTGATTTTAAATTCTTTAGATTCTAATGCTTCTCTCTATAACTCTAGCTTTGTGTTTACGCTTTCCTTTGTCTCATCAAGTAAGATTGTATCATCTGCAAATAGCATGCACCATGGAATCTCCTCATGTTTTGTTAACTCATCCATAACTAATGTGAAAAGGTATGGGCTCAATGCTGATCCTTGGTGCAATTCTACAGTGACAGAAAAATCATTGGTCTCGCCACTAGTGGTCTTAACATTTGTTATCGCTTCCTTACATATATCTTTAATTATGTCTATATACCATCGCAAAATCCCTTTCTCACCCAACACCTTTCATATTAACTCTCTATGGACTCTATCATAAGCTTTCTCTAAGTCAATAAAGTCCATGTGGAGGTTTTTCCTCTTTGTATATTTCTCTATCAATTGTCTTAGTATAAAAATAGCTTCCATGTAGACCTCCTAGACATGAAACTAAATTGGTTCTCTGATACATTTGTTTCATGTAGCAATCTTTTCTCAATCACTCTTTTAAAAAGTTTCAGTGTGGCTCATAAGTTTGATCCCTCGATAATTAGTGTAGCTCTGTATGTCTCCTTTATTCTTATAAATTAGTATAATAGAGCTTTTCCTCTATCCGACATTTTCTTTGATTTTATAATCTTGTTAAACAACTTGGTCAACCAAACTACTCCAATATCTCCCATATGTTTTCTAACCTCTATTGGTATACTATCGGGCCCCATGGCGTTTCTTGATTTCATTGTTTTCAAGGCTTCTTTCACTTCAAGAATTTCAAACCTATATTTATATCTATAATGTTCAATGTTATTTAGGTTTATAACATTTTCAATCCCTATATTCTTAGAGCCATTGTCATTTAACAATTTTTGAAAGTAAATTTCCCATCTTTGTTCGATGTCGTTATCTTTGACTAGTACACTTTGATCATCATTTCTAATGCACCTAACATGATCTAAATTCTTACCTTTCTATTCTCTTATTTTTACAAGTTTATACACATCTTTTTCACCTTTTCTTGATCGTAATCTACTATAGAGGTCATCATATGCCTTAAGTTTAGCCTCACTTATCATTCTCTTAGCAACCTTTTTTTAACATTCGTATATTGTTCATATTTTTCATTATTTCTAGTCTTCTGTTATGCTTTAAAACACACTGGTTTTTCTTTAATAATTTTTTGCATTGTTTCACTCACCACAATGTTTCCTTTACTAATTGCCTTTTACCTTTAGATATTCCTAAGATATCTTTTGCCACTTTCTTAATAGACTTAGCCATATTAGTATACATGGTGTTTACTTCTGTTTCATAGTTTCAGTTTCCTTCTACCACCAACTTATTTGTGAATGAGGTTATTTTTTCTCCTTTTAAGTTTCACCACTTAATTTTTGGATACCCATTAAGTTCATTTCCTTATCTTTCATCTTTTAATATAGATATTCATAACCATTAACCTATGTTGTGTTAAACTCTTACTAGGTATACCTTACAATCCTTGTACATTGATCTTTCAGTATTCCTAAGCAGAAAAAAGTCTATTTGGCTTTTATGAAGTTCACTTTTAAAGGTTATTAAGTGTTCATCCTTTATCTTAAAGAATGTATTTGCAATGGCCAGGGTATATTACAAAGCAAAATCGGGGATGGTTTCCCCCATCTCATTTCATTCTCCTATACCATACCTTCCATGTATCCTATTATATTTTTCCTTTTCTTTTCCTATATGGCCATTTAAGTTTGCTCCTATAAATATCCCCTTGGTGTTGGGAATTTTTTGCATGACTCCCTCTATATCTTCCCACCCTACTTGTGGTGTGTATGCACTTATAACATTTATGATTTGCTCTTCTAGAACAAGTTTTACTATTATAATTCTATCACTGATTTTTTTAACGTCTACAACTTTTCCCTTTAATTCTTTATCCACTATTATTTCTATGTCATTTCTGTATTATCCTTTCCTACATACTAGAGTTTATACCCATCAATTTCTCTAGTGTTAGCCCCTTTCCACTTGGTTTCTTGGATACAAGCAATGTTGACTCCTACATTTGATTGTATCTATTAACTCCAACTCCAACTCTTACTTGTTAATGTCTTTATATTTCATATGGCAATACGGATCTTATGCTCTTGAGATATCTTATTTACCCACACACTTCTTGACCTTCATGGTATGACCCCATGCCTACTTTTCATTGTACTTGGGTTTTGAGGCAGCACGTCGCTTCTAAGGGGAAAGCTCTAGTAGCCCTTGTACATTTTTCACTATACGTGATCTGATTAAGCACGTCATTTTTGGGGGAATGCCTTAGCAAACCTTGCTCATTTTTCACTGCACCTGGGATCCAATGTAGTGCGTTGCTTATGGGGAACGCCCTACCTTGAGGGAATGTCAGTTTTCGATTCATGTCATGTTAGGATTACCATACTTTTAAAAAGTCGGAGATGATTTTCATTTCTTACTTATAAACTAATATGCAAATGCATATTCATTTGCAAGTAGGAAAGAAATAACAAAATCATCTTCAACTTCTTCCTTGCCGGCTAGCACCTAATGCAAGACCCTCATCCTTTTTCATCTAGGCTTGGGACCAGCATCGGTGGAGTTATATTATGTGCTTTTACCTAACAAAAGATTAATTTATGCTCAACTCATGAACTTCTCCAAGGGCTCAATTGGTAATTCTCAAAATTGATCTTGAAGCTCCATCGTCTACATGGATCCTTTAGGCTATAGGCTTGTGAAATACTTTGTTTTTGAAACAATAGAAAAGTCTTATACTTCAAAAGTTAAGAGTTTTTGTTGGTTGACAAATCACTTTGAACCAAATCAACTTGAACTTGGATTTATCTGGAATCTATATGGTTGAATCATTGGGCTGGGTTAACTTGTCATTCCAACTTGGCAAATCTTTAACTTTTAACATGTTGGTTAGTTGTTTGTCAGACTAAGAGCTGCATAAGCTACTTGTAACCTTCTTTTAGGCAGCTTGAAGTTGCTTTGGAATATTAACCTCCATTTCTAACCTTTATAAATCCTTAGCATCATGTGATCTTATTTTACATGTCATCGACTATCTAGGGAGTTTATTACCTTGAGTCCTAAAGAGGAGTGAATTTGGGTCATGACATATACACGCTATTATTCTCAAGTTGTTCTCGTCATTTATTTATAGAACAAGACATTTCATTTGAAAATATTCTAGATGTTATCCCATATTGTGTCAATGAGATGGCATTCTTGTACATAAATGACATATGGGACATGGTGCTGAGACCAACTTTTTAGGAGTCATAGTTGACTGGAAATGTGTAAGTTAAAACCAACACCATATGGTGCAGAAAGTTAATTGCTAAGGCTTCATAGCAAAAAACATGGACTTGACTATGGGAATACCTCAAGTCACTAGTCAAGAACATGAAAGAAAAGTTATATGTCAATGAAGGAAAAAGTAAAAATTGTGCCTGTATGCTCTTTTTAAAAAAATAAAAATTGAAGGAAAAAACTAAAGAAGATTTATACATGGAATAATAGAAGGTTTTGAGGTGATTGACACGGACTCTTTATGTGCATAGATAAACAACCATTGATGGGCTTAAGCAAGCTCCATCTGGGGTGCTAACAAATGCCTAGCGCAATTGGTCACAGACAATTGTGCATCTCCGTTGGAATACGCTTGTAGCAGGTTTGAGTTGCTGCTTTCCCTTTTGGCTGGGGGATTATATTTAGCGGAGTGCTTGTGTGTAATTTGCTTTGTAATTATTCACTTGTAACAAGAAAACCTCTGTTTGGCTTTAAAGAAAGTGAATTTGTGATAAGTTTAGACAAGTTGCTCTTCATTAGACAATCACAACCGGCCCTAACATTGGTATTTGTAAATGTTAACAACATTATCCTTATAGCATCGCATGTATAGTTGGCCCCCTCATATTTTATATGTAATAACTTTAAACCTCATAAAGTTATTAAATTTTCTCGGAACAAGGTTAGTTTGTTGATTTATATTTGTAACTGGTCAAATTATGTTTGTTGATTTGTATTTGTAACCAGTCAAATTACTTAGGTGTGTGAATATGGCACATTGGTGCAAGAGTGGGTCTCAATTTTGTAGATCTCAAGTTCAATGTCCCTCATGAGTTTGTGTTTGTTAGTATTTATCTAACAATGTCATTAGTAAAAGAAAATTCTCTCATAAGGGTGTTAATTGGTTTTGGATGGTTTGACCAATCTGAATATTTTGACTAGATTTGGTTAGTACATGATCTCTTAATTTGATATGCCTGATTGAATTTGGTCAATGTTCTTATGTTGATGTTTATTTCGGAGAAGAGAAACAAGTGCCTAAAAATATTTGGATAATTAGAAATTTGATTTAAGAAAAAAAGGGAAGCCTGGTTCATGAAGCTCTCATGTATACAGGATCCCAAGAAGGGGCATACCACAAAGGGCCTCTAGTATGCAGCCTTGCCTTGCATTTTGCAAGCCTCTAAACTTACATAGTGACAACTCAACCATTGTGCAAAGGCTCCCCTTGAATTTGAACTTTGATGTATATTTTTAAAAGACTAACATGCCTTATTATTATTATCAAAGCTTGGTAAATTTACATGCAAATTGGTCAAAAAACACTAACAAAATCATGTTCCTTTTTATTTTCGCTAGATCTCTCCCACTTCGAGGACTATCAATAGGTTGACTTTCTAGTTTCCTTGTTGTAAAGGAAACTCTTCGCCAAACATTCCCACTATCCTTTATTTCAACTAAACTTGTACACATCCTTGCAATAACACATCAGTCCTCTCAAACAAAAGTTCAAGGTAATTGTTTGCTGTTCTTGTTTATAATTAGATGGTAATCTATCTCTTTTAACAAATTTAGTGTATAGCCGACAAGTGTTGTAAATCAACTGGTGCGCATTCTACACTGATTCTAGGCATCCAACGGCAATAAGCACAGCTACCCCTATGCAAGTTTTCTCCAGTGATGAAGAGCATGATTTTGAGTTTTTAAAGAAATGTTTATGGAAGTAGATAATTTTGTTGTGATCAGAAGCAACAAGGATGAATTTATTAAGAAAGTGAAAATAAGATAAAAGTAGTCCTTCCATCTTGAAATGGTCAGCTGCACCTCAACGACTTCTTAGATTGGTTAGTAGAAGTTGAGAGTTTTTTTCGAGTATCCTAATATCCTAGAACATCAGAAAGCCAAGTTGGTGGCATACAAATTGAAAGGAGCATCTGAAATGGTGGGAGCTACTTCAGATGATATGTGCTAGGTTAGGACAAATGCCAATTAGATCTTGGCTATGCATGATAATGTTGTTAAGGGGACAATTCTTTCTCAAAAATTGTGATTACATGTTATTCCAGCACTACCAGAATTGTCGACATGACATACACTGTGTTTGAAATTATGCCAATGACTTTTCTAGGCTCTTGGTTTGTAATGAATTCTTAGATGAATTCAAGAAAAGTCCGAAGGATCATTGGAAGGCTGAAACCTACATTGCGGGAGAAGGTAGATATACAAGAGGTTTTGAACTTAAATATGGCAATCTGATTGGGTCAAAAGGTGGAAACCTAGTTGGATAGTTTCTCTTAGAAAGACCAGTCATTTGGATGGGGCCCATAATAATGAAAGGGAGGTAACTATGAGCACCTAGTAGTCAAATCTTTTTCTTAGGCTAATTCCAAGAATCTTGCAACAACTCAAACATTTGAAAGAAGGAATTTTGCCACCTGAAGAGCAGCAAAATTGATAGCTCCAGTCTTGAAACCAGCAAGCTAACAGTTGTACTAGAGAAGTGAATGTTATTATGTTGCACAGAGATGACCAACTAGGGCCATTGAGAAATAATTTGATTGATGATGGAGAAAGGGAGGGGGCCGAGTTAGATGATGCTCAATGGGCTTTTGCATATGAGGGATGGAGTTCTGTAGTGAAGAGATTTTTACTCACAACCAAATCATTTCCACCAAATTCATTGTGCTAGAGAATATTATTAACTAAGTGTACTTTGAGGGGATTGGTCTGCAACATTATAAATGGACAATGGTATTAAGAGAACATTGTTGGTAAAGTTGTGGTTGACAAACAAGGACAAGATGCAATACCTCATCCAAAACCATATCTAGCTGCTTGGATATACAATGGACATTGATAGAAGATTACCAGCCATTATGAGAAGAAGATTGTTCTTGCTCCTATGGAATTCTAGGACTAGATCAGAACTTCTCAAGTAGATGGGTGATTATGCAAAATTTCCCCCAAACCCTCTCTAGAAAATTCGAGAAAGAGATCTCTCCACATGGGAGGGGACTGATATATTGACTTGGTCATCAATACTAGTATTAAACTGGCTGTAACTGATTTCTATCAGAAAAATGGCACCAAAATGGCCTTATAATGGTTCGAAAAAAATATCGGTCAATACCGGACATACTTTCTTAAATCTCTATTTCATTCCTGTATTGATTGGAAAATGGTTAAGGGTTTTTGCCCCCTTAGTTACCCCCTAATCAGCATGTATTAAGAGCTAAATCAAGGTCCTTCTAGTCAAGTAAATATCCATTTGAATGGGGCTGAATAATTGCATCAAACTAGGCCATTTTCAGTTTTCTTCCCCACTATTAAGGACCAAAACCTAGGAGGTGCAGCCCAATGAAGAAGTTAATCCAAAGTCTTAAAAAAACTTGATCTTTTTTGTGCCAAAAATGACCTAGACCCAGGACTTTAGTGATTTTGTGCAGTTTCTTAGATTTTGAAGATCTCTCTCTTCGCAACTGATGTGATTTACAAGCTAATGATGTGGGTTCTCTCCAGTCTAGCATTTTGAGGATGAAAAAGGCTCAAAGGAGTTGTAGTCATTCAAAAACAACTGATTATTGTGTTTTTGCATAATCTTATGAATCTTTTGCAAATATTTCCAATCTATTTTTGCCTTTCCAAATGCAATGCCTTTGTTTCTGAGAAGAAGATGATCTCAAAGCTAGAAAATCTTAGATTTTTTGCCAAGAAAAGTTGAAAGGAGTCTTTTTTGGTGAGATCAAATCTTACTTGTTTGGTTTTGTCATTGCTGCTTTTGTCCCTTTTTTTTGCTTATTTTATTTTATAGATTTTCTTATTTGTGGATTTTTAATTTGATTTTTTCGTACTGGTCAATACTAGCCTACCATGGTCATCCCACAGCTACATCCCAATTTGAAGCCCAAACTGGTGTAGTGACCAGTTCGAGATTGACAACTAACTGAAGTGGAGTATGGCAAGCCTATTTAGGCCGTTTGGATTGAGAAGGGTTACTATTCAAATAGGTTTCTTTTACTTTTACTGCTTATTTGGCTAATAAGAGGGTTTTTTTTTTTAAAGTTCTATAAATGGTCTTAAGTTGGCTATTTTAATATTTTGGTTTTGTTTTCATGTTTAAATATACATTTATTGGTGTGATGACCGGTTCAAGATTAACAACTAATTGAAGGGATTATGGCGAAGCCTATTTCAAAAATTGTTAAATGACAACAGCTCTGAGAATATAGGGATTGAAAATACTATAAATCTAAATAACACTGGATATTATAGATATGAACATAGGATTAGAGTACCCGAAGTAAAAGAGGCCTTGAAAAATATGAAATCAGGAAAGGCCATGGGGCCCGACGGTATACCAATAGAGGTTTGGAAGCATATGGGAGATATTGGGTTAGTTTGGTTGAATAAGTTGTTTAACAAGATTATAAAATCAAAGAAAGTGCCTAATGAGTGGAGGAAAAGCTTTATTGTACCAATTTATAAGCATAAATGAGACATACAGAGCTGCACTAATTATTAAGGGATCAAACTTATGAGCCACACTATAAAACTTTTTGAAAGAGTGATTGAGAAGAGGCTAGCTATTTTCTTAATAAGACAATTAGTAGAGAAATATGAGGAGAGGAGGAAAGACCTTCACATGGTTTGTATGGACTTAGAGAAAGCTTATGATAGAGTCTCTAGAGAGTTAATATGGAGGGTGTTGGGTGATAAAGGGGTTTCTTAGGGGCATATAGACACAATTAAAGATATGTATGAGGGAACGGTAACAAATATTAAGACCACTAGTGGCGTGACTGGTGATTTTCCTGTTACTGTAGAATTGCACCAAGGATTGGCATTGAGCCCATACCTTTTCACATTGGTTATCGATGAGTTAACAAAACATCTGCATGAGGGGATTCCCTGGTACATGCCATTTGCAGATGATATAGTCTTACTTGATGAAATAAGGGAGGGTGTAAACATAAAGCTAGAGTTATGGAGAGAAGCATTAGAATTTGAAGGATTCAAAATTAGTCGAACTAAGACAGAATATAGGGAATGTAATTTTAGCAAGGAGAGTAGGAGTGGAATACCAGTCAAGATTGTTAACCAAGAAGTCCTCGTAAAAGACCACTTTTGGTACTTTGGATTAATGAGTCATGAGAGTGGAGAGATCGAGAGGGAGGTTACCCAGAGAATTCAAGTAGGTTGGAACAAATGGAGATGTGCATCTGGAGTTTTGTGTGATTAGCGGGTGCCACTCAAACTAAAAGGAATATTCTATAGGATGGCCATAAGGCCGGCCATGCTCTATGGATCAGAGTGTTGGGCAGTTAAGGAACATCACATTCATAGGATGAACATCTCAGAAACAAGGATGTTGAGATGGACGAGTGGTAAGACAAGAAAGGATAGAATTAGAAATGAAAAAATTAGAGAAAGTTTAGGAGTTGCACCAATAGGTAACAAGATGAGGGAAATTTGACTTAGATGGTTTGGACATGTTCAAAGGAGACTAACAATGGCACCGGTTAGAAGGAGGGAGGCAATACAAGTAGAAGGTTCTTAAAGGGCAAGGGGAAGACCCAAAAGAATGTGGATAGAAGTGGTGAGGAAAGATTTAAAAACTTTGGGACTAAATGAAGCCATGGTATTTAATAGAGTGGAATGGAGGAATAAGATTCATGTGGTCGACCCTTAATTGAGATAAGGTCTTGATGATGATGATGATGCTGATGAGATTGAGAAGGGTTAGTATAAAAGGAACCAGCAACTAGGTTTGTTTTACTTTTACTACTTATTTGGTTAATAAGAGGGTTTTGTTTTTAGTTCTATAAATGTCTTAAGTAGGCTATTTTAGTCTTTTGGTTATGTTTTTATGTTTAAATATAACATTTAGGGGTGTAAAACATAAATTGCAGATTTTAAATGAAAGAAGCAGCAAAACAAGTGCTTTTCTATGGTTCCTTTTGTGCCATATTGTGAATTTAGTTAGGAAATCTCCATGTGAAGTCTTAACAATTCGTTTTTTTTTTCCTTTTGCAATGAGGTTTCTTCTATCAGTGTTTATAGACTATTGCTATTATTTGCGGATGCTTGGATAACATATTGTAGACATTGAGGGTTGTTGTCTAAGAACTTTTTGGGTGTGAAAGTAATGGGCTGGAAATCATTACTGACAATGGTTGAAATGGACAAACACATGCACCATGTGATCCATTTAATCCACTTAGCATAGTTTGACATGTACAAAATCCCAAAGGTAAGGTAAAACAGTCAAAATTTCCATGCATACTGAAATTGAGAAAATAAAGGATAGATGGGTACAAGCTGTTAAGTTATATGTATCAAGATAGCTCCTTTGATTTTTGCCTTTAAGCCCCTTTAGATAGACTTATTTGCTATCTAAAAACCACTTTTGATATGGATGTTTTTGGTGCGTCTTCTCTAAAGAAAATGTCTTCAAAATATCGAGACCTCCACTGCTCAAAACTTCCCCGCCTAGAGAATGCCTAACAGGTAACGGGAGACTGTTACTTAAATTTAAAAGGGTTTGACTATAAGGCAAAAGGTCCTTGGAGCTAACGAAGAATCTAGTTGACAAACATTTTTGCCTAATTTAGCCTTTGTATCTACTCAAAACAAATGGTTTTATGGAAGTTGGACATTCATAATATCTATTTACTGCGTGATAGTGAGAATCCATAAAGATTTCTGGAAACAACCAATACGTCCTACACTAGTCCCACTCCCAACCTCTTTTATTATTATTATTGTTGTTGTTGTTGTTGTCGTTGCTATTTGCACTAGTTCTCCCACTTGGCTAATCAGGTGGGCCTTGGATGGGATTTTTTATCCTGACCTATAGCAGAAAGGTTTGCTGGTTTCTTGTAACGTGCCTTGGAGGTCAACCACTTGGGTTCTAGCAACATCTCGCAAGAACGGTGCACTGCACTGCACTTGATACTGAAGAGTGGCCAGTACAAAGACGTTTTTGCAGCTAAATGCTCTTAACTTGTTTGATGCTTTTTTGGAGATGCTTGGTGGTGTGTGTAGGAGCCATCTTATTCTGGCTCCAGTCTTAAGGCTACTGTTTGTTTGTTACTTCCAGTGATGTTCAAAAAAACAGTTTCAAAGCTAAACTGGCTTACTTTTTTTGCTTGTTCAAGGAAAGATGTCTACTAATAATTTACTCATAGATGCAGTTTTTGAGTTAGATGAAATACGTAAATCTGAAAGCTGGTCTTTATTTCAAAAATTCTTTTCTTGCTCAATATACAGTGGCACATGCTGATCTTCACTTAGGTTCTTGGGACATATTTACATGAAGTATTCAATCTGTTTGATATTCCATAAAAGGTTACTTGTTATGAGGTTGAGTTTTTACAAGAAGTATCGTATGTGTTTGCTATTCCATAACTCATTTTGAGTTTGATTCTGAAAAGAATTTATTGTTGTATGCTGTACTGGCACGTCAATTTTGTTATTTTTATACAATTTACCAAAATGACATGTTTGCATTCCCAATTGCTGTGCGAACTTCTGACATTGTTCACCATTATGTTTATGGTAATATTGGCTTGTGGTAGCATCTGGTGTTGGGGAACTTTCAACTATTTGAGAGGATGCATATAGTCACAAGTTGCTTGTGGATCAAACTATTATTTGCTAAATTAGTTTCCCTGAACCTATCTGTCTCTGTTGATTTTGTTGCATTGTTTCTCTTCCTATTTCAGTATTGACTGGCCATGATCATCTGGTCATAATCATTTCTAGTCTAATGCCCACATTTCTCCTGCATTGGTAATGACTGAAACTCTATTTGTTATTTCATATCCATGTGCTAAGTTAATAAGTGGGTCCCACTTGTTCAAAAGTTCTGCAGAAGCTGCTTTTGATTAATTTCTTGCTATTGCCTCTTTCTAAGACAAAACTTTTAGGATATAAATATTAGAGAGTAGTTGGTAAGCAGCAATTTATTGTCATGAACAACTAAAAGAAAGGCTTGTTGTGCATTGTACATTTTCATTTGTACATATTCTGAAATAGAGAAGGGGAGCATTGGTGCAACTGTTGAGTTGTCGCCGTTGACTTGGAGGTCACGGGTTCAAGGCCTAGAAACAGCTGCTTGCAAAAATTCAAGGTAAGGCTGAGTACTATAGATCCTTTGTGGTCCTTCCCTTCCCTGGACCCACATACATAGGAGCTTGGTGCACCGTGCTACCCTTTTACATATTCTGAAATAGATTCCTGCTGGAATCATCTAAAAGAATTCATAGAAAATACATAAATGGATGAAATCAAGACCTATAGATTATAAGTGACTATTTTGTTTTTATTTGCTTCTACTTCTCAAGCAAAACTAACATATCTATTTGGCAGGGTTAAAATTTTACAAACTATATGCTGCTGTTGATGTCATGCCTGACATGAAAGATGTCCTTACTTCAAAAGGTAAAGTTTTAGGAAGGGTTGTTTAATCATTGATTATGATCTTGCTGCAAATGTGTATTCTTCCATTGTGAATGTGATGTCATTGTTCTGATGCTTTAATGTTTTTGTCGTATTTCTTTTTGTTATTTATCTTTCTGGACATGCTAATATTAGGTTTCTGGTCCTTAACCATTTGATCCTATTTGAAGTTAAGCTTTCTTTTCATGCATATTGCAATGAAAATTTTTGAAAGAGTTTTCCTATCCTATGGAAGCCAAACCTATATTCGGATTTGTGTTTGAAGTATTTTGCAAGGACATAATAACTTGCTTTGGTGGTTTCAAAAGAAGAAGGTTACTGGACACGAGTAAGTTGAAGTTTTGGAGATAAGTTCTAGGAAACCTAATGGACCTAAAGGAAGTTGGGTATTGGCTGACTTGTCTTTCTCTTTTGATAATGTTTAATTCTTTGGACGAGTAAGAGAGGTCTCAATGGGACTGATTGGAGAAAGGGCTTTAGGGGCCTTATAGATGTCCTTTCTGTTTGGGAGTAACTGAATTGCTTATTACTGAAGCATTGAAATCTATTTTGGAGGAGGCATGAACTATCAAGTTTTGCCGTAGGGGTCTTTTTCTGGAATTTGAATGACATTTACAAACATACATTCAATTTGCTGTTCAACTTAGTCTACTTTCTCTTGCTATGTTGTAGTTTATGGTTCCTAGAATGAGGTGACATGGCATTGATCTTTAATGGTGGCGCACTATACAGTTCCACTGTATTCTCAAGGTTTTCAAGAATTATTCCTATTTTAAACTTTGTCTCTATCATATTTGTTAGAGAATTTAGATAAGGTAGCATCCATTTGAGTCTCCAACAATTATTCCAATAATTAAATGTCCGTTTGATCAGTGATTGAATATGCAAGCATATGTTTCATGCTTGTTTGTTGGGGCACTTGATCCAACTCAAACCAACAAACATCGACTCCAACTTAGAAGGCTTCTTCTAAGCTTTATAGCAGTCTACAGTGTCTTGCTCTATAGTGATCTGTCCTATAGCTGTCTGCCATAGTTCTGTACTAATAGGTTCTTTGATGATCTTCTTCTGCTGGGGGAAGAGTTCACCTTGTCAATGGAAAAATTCATCTGAGTACTTTGTTGGTTAAATGTTTTCTCTTTCTTGAATTAGAACCTCTTCTCCTAATTATTTTTGCATGATTATTTGGCTGATAACTTATGCTCCAATTCTTCTTACCATAGGAGGATTTGAGAATGTCATCATTCACTTTAGGTCATCGCCTGCTTTCCTTAAGAAATTATTAGATCTTTGCAGCTCCTACTGAACTTGAGTTCTTTAAGAGGAATAGATGTGTGAATTGTTTTGTAAACCAAACCGAAGCAGCCAATATATCTTGTGGTAACAACAGTATATTGTCTTGAGGTATATCAAGATTCAGTCCTAGTGGAAGATATTCTCCGCAAAGGAAATATAGGAAATGTTCCATTCTCTGATGATGAAAGAGGACATGGGTTTGCCTTGTCCTATCTCCAATGTCCCACAAGAGGACAGCATTCTGGAATTAGAGCTGAAGACAATAATGGCTTTTACATTGGGAAAAAACTAGGAGTGTTTTCATGGAAAGGCAAATGTAGGTGTTCAAGAGTTGATCCAAGTAAACAATCAAAGCCATAAAAGGAGTAAAGAATGCAATTCATCTTGCCCTTCCTTTTCTCTTCAAATGGATGTGACAGTTTGCGGATTTACAACAATATTCACTGTTATGTTCAGATGTCAAGAAATCTGTTGATATCCCTTTCTCAAGGAAGTCAGGGAAGCAGTTTTCAATCTCTACAAGGATAAGATGGGGCATCCAGTTGATGTTACTATATATATATATATATATATTTCTCAACGAAGTTAGGGAATCTAGTATGTAAAGTTAGGGAAGTGGTTTTTAATCTCTACAAGGATAAAGAGCAGCCCGGTGCACAAAGGTCCTGCATATGCTGGGTCTGGGGTGGACCACAAAGGGTCAATAGTACGCAGCCTTACCTTGCATTGCAAGAGGGTGTTTCCCTGCCTCAAGCCCGTGAGCTCAAGGTCACATGATGACAACTCTACCGTTGTGCCAAAGCTCCCCTTCTAATCTCAACAAGGATGAGATGGGGAATGTAGTATGTATGTGTGCTGCCTAGTGCATGAAACTCATGCGTATGTGAGGTCTGGGGAAGGGGCAGTTCTCAAAGGGCATATAGTACCAGCCTTACCTTGCATTTTTTAAGAGTTTGTTTTTACACCTCGAACTTGTGACCTCTAGGTCACATGATGAAATCTTCATTGTTGCGCCATGCTGCCGTTCACACACACACACGCACATAATCGAACATGCTTCCAGGGAACTTTTTTCTCCCAGAACTAAGCTTTTCAGGGTTACATTTGAAAAATCATGGCAATAAGGCGATTTTAAGATCTACTATTTTCAGTTTTAATAATTAATTTTCGTCATTTTCATCCCAATGAGACATAGGCTAAGATCATGTAATAAGTATGATTTTTTCTTTGTAGGTAATCTAAGGAAGGCCTACAAGATCAATGGCTTAGATCTTTCAAAATCATGTTCATCCCATGAAAATGGGGCACCTTCCATGATAATCCTCTTGGTTGTCTTTGTTGTTGCTTGTGCTAGAATTCCTTTTGTGCTAGAAATTTGTTTCTCTTTAATGTTTCTCATTATGTTGAATCAACGTGTAGAAATGTGTTGTTATTAAACAGTTTAGGCCATTTTTCAGAAGTCTATAAGATAAAGCCTCATGCTCATTATAGACTATGCTGTGGCATAGTTGTTTGCTCCCTATTGAGTGATTTTGTAGGTTATCGTCAAATTTAATATGGAATGACAATAATTATGGGTTATTTCCTTGCTTTTGTCTAGGGAGGTCAAGCAAGGGACTCTCTCGCCCAATCGCATTTCTTCTAGTAGAAGTGGTGGATTGCATCTTAATGAAGACTATCAGGATAGTTTGTGTGTGGAATTGCGGTAGTCCAAATGGACCTTGGGTGTCTAAAATCACAACTTCTAAGTTTAATGGTTCACAGTATTGCTGATGAATCTATTGGTTCACGGGTCAAAAGAGTAAATGATCTTGGGGCAGTATCAGCAATCCTTAAGTCTCATAGAAATTATTGCTGGTTATAAAGTAGTTCCTTTTCCTCTTGAGTTGTTCAGATCTTCACATGGGGAGGAATTTTATTGGCATGATTGAACACAAAGACCAATCAAGCGAGATTGAAGACTAAAAGGAAATTACTTATCTTTGCTAGATAGAATTAATTTTGTAAGGCCTACTTTAGATAATTTTCCAACTTATTACCTGTCATTGTGTAGAAGCTTTTCTTCAATGGCAGATAAGGTCTACAAAATTCAGATGCCTTTCATTAGGATGGTGGTTTTATTCTAAACAGTTCTGCTTACTAAACTTGGGTAAATGTAAGAGAGCAGCCTCATAATTGAAGAAATGAAATATAGGTTGGTTTATTGGCTAAATGGGATGCAAAGCCTTTAGGAAATTCGTGAATGATTGTACTCAATGACTTGCTCATCCATCTCTCTAAGTTATCCTTTTCCTCATCAAATCTTTCAATTAACCAAAATAAAAAGGTTTTTGGGAATTCAGAATTTTTGGTGGAACTATCTATAGTAAAAAACCAAAGAGTGGTAACTTTTGGGACTCTAGGGGATTACAGATTCCCCTTCTTGAATAGCCTTGGAGGAAAATTTCACTGTTTCTAAGGAATGAGATATAATGGCACCAGGGTTCGCTCATGATTGGGTAAGTGGTATGCAGATTCTTACTCTTGTTTCTTCTCCAATATGTTTGAAAGTTTTTAAGTTTAATTTAGAAGCTCTAATTTTGATTGTTATCATCTCTTTCAAATTTAATTACAACTGTTATGTACTATTTCTTGGGGTTCCCTCACTCCCTTTCGAGTTTTATTATTTTGGGTGCAGCATATATGTTTAATTTTTAACATTCAGTGCAAAGTCTTGCACCCCTAGTTGGTTTCATGCACGTTCTTATGTTTTAATAATGCATCTAGTGTTGATTTCAAATTTGTTGTTCTAGATGTAGAATTGTTTGTGCCTTTAGTAGTTCCAGAAGTTTGATGCTTAGGTATCTACCCTGATGCTATTTGAATGCAATGAAATTCTAGTTACTGGTGTTGAAGTAGCTAACCGAGTTTCTGGTATTGGTTGCATGATCGCGCTATTTCCTTCAAATTTGAATCTAACAGTTCCATGTATTATGTGTCTAAGTCCTAAGACTCCCTTCAGTTTCATACTATAGCAAGTTTAGGTGATATAACTGAGAAGCTGCATCTGTTTCATTATTTCAGATACTAAAAAGGTAGTAAGTTTGATATTCTTCTACAAGTAGAACATATTCACTGAGAAATACTATTATCCTCATGTGCATTAACATTCTCCAGAAACTTGCTTGTGTAACCTACTGAGCTGGGATACCTCTCACAGCATAAATGTATTCTAATTTGTTTCAGTCTTTACTACATTTTCTGTTCATCTTTTTGTACTGCCTAGTGCTTCCATTTGTATCCAGCGACTCTGGATTATCTGTATTTACACCTTCATTCAAGTTGGGATTCCAACCAATCTATGGGTAACCCCCTGGAATCATCACTTTAGTAGCACATAGAGTCTATTCTGGGACTTGGATTTTGACATTGTTTCTCCTGTATGATCCAGGTACCCTTTATAATTTCAGTGAGCTTGATAAGTACAAGGTATATTCTTCCAGAAAGGAAGTTAGTTTCCTTTATTTTATTAAAGAGGGAACAACTTTCCACGCCGCTGCTGACACATGACCAGCTGATTTTAGATGTGACTGGATGAACTCCCTTGTCCCTCTGATTCCAGTTGGGATTGGAATTTCTTGGGATAATCTCAGGTATACTGTTCCGTTTGTTGCTTGGGGTACTGGTCACCTGGTAGTATTTCATTTTTGGAACAGTAGTGGGGCTCATGCATTTCTGTATTTAAGTTCTTGACCTCGAGATTGTGTGATGAATGGGGAAATTTCATATTATTTCTGGTCATTTTGTTTTATTTTGGACCACTTTTTATGATGCTTCAGTAGGTATAAACACTGTTATGAATCTTTCGCATGTATTCTACTTGTGGTCGTGGAATTTATCTGGCAGTAGTAACTAATTACGCTTACTCCTTACAGAACACAAGTACAGGTCTTGGTATTACAGCCAATGGTTGTTACTGGGAATATGGTTGAACTCCCATACAACTAGAGAACACCAGGCACAGTCTGTGCATTTTTTATTGCTAGATAGCTTTACATAGAAGATGATTCCCTTGATCATGTCATACCATCTCTAAAGGATTTGTGTTGCATGTTCATCCTGCTGTTACGCTTAGTGTACATACCACAGATAGCAAGTAGCTTCATGTCATAACCATGGATATGGTATTGATATGTGGTGAAAGAGCATCTGCCATGGTTCATGAATCTGCTTCTTTAATGCAACTGTAATCTGCTGCAAATTCAATTTGATTTGGTTAATGGAAAAGTTGCTAGACATATTCTGAAGCAATTTGATGGAAACAAGCCATGAACATAACTTACCCCAACGTCATAGCTCTTGCTGGCGACTCATAGTTTTGTTGTTGAGGCTGGCTTAGTTGGAGATGAACAGGTGCATGCATGTCCTCTCCAACAGTAAAACCATTTGGGGCAGTGGAGTTTCTGTTCACTCCATTCAAGTCCCTTGTTCCATAAACCTGGGCAGAAGATTTGTTCCATTGGTTAGGCTGACTACTACTACAAACCATAGTTTACTATGTCTTCAGACAACAAAAATCTAAGAAAGGTTGACCGGTTGGTCTGTAAAATTCCTAGAGGTTTTCAAAGTTGTTGTGGCTCTCCAAACCAATACCTTCTTATACAATTCCATGTTTTCTTGACGAATGAGGTTTACCTTCTTATACAGTTCCATATTTTCTTGATGGATGAGGCTCCCCTATAAAGAAGCAGTGCAGGTTAGCTACTTGTAAAACATAAGGCTTAAAATAAATTGATATGATAAGTTTGTGAGTGTTCTGAGAGGACCTTTCGATTCAATTCTTGAATTTCATCAGTCAAAATTTGATCCTGCAAAAGTGAAAGACCATGTTACCATTTATGCATGATTTGACAGAAAATTTGCAAATAAAGAGAAAGCCGACCTTCTTCATTCTTACACCACGTAGACTCATCTCCAATTGATTCTCTAGATTCTGTAGGTCCTTGACACTCAAACCAGAAAGCTCTTCTCCCATCAACTGGCTGCAGTTACCATAGTCACAATATATGATCTCTTATCCAATTGTTTGAATCTATACTTCATGTGTAGGATAGTTTTTATCAAACATCAAGTTACAAGAAGATGCAATTTTTCATTAACTACAATGTTTCTCCTAGGACACGAGCAATGCAGGGTTGTGCTTTCTTTACTTAAAGCTCAGTGCAATTATAGGTTGGTGAACTTTTAGGAAACAAACACTAGTCCGGTGGTAACTAGTGATACTATTATGAGTAGCAAGTAGCAACCTTAAATTTGCTTCTGTGTTATATTACTTTGTTTTGAAATTCTAAACTGTAGAATGTTTTTGGTATTCTTACAAAGTGATTATCATTTTTAGGACTTTGGAGACCAGAAGTAACTTTACTTTAGGTTAATGCAAACACATAAGATAGACCTTTAATGGCTGCCTTGTTCTTTAGAGTTGTTATGAAAGTAAAGATTGTGATTCACAAACTCATTGCTGATATATTGGCTCCACTTCTACTGTCAGGCAATACTTTGCCATTCATTTCAATGGCTTTGCCTCTCTTCATGTCGAAGGCCATAGTTCATTCCATTGTTTTAACTATGAAATAACTCTAACTTCTCTCTCCTAACTTGATGAGTTTTATCAAACTCCTAATTCTTATTCTTCTTCTCCCTTGTTGATATCAGAGTGTGTCCCCACCCCCAAAATCCCTTCGAATGCAGCACAATCATCCACAAGCTACACATGATTGGGTAAGTCTAGGGGTTAGATTTGAACTTAGGTCTATTGGAAGCAAACCCATGATTCCAACCAACTTGCCCCAGCTCTTTTTGGGTTAAACTTTACACGTCCAACCTAGTTTTCCTTCATATTATCTGTCAAAGAAAGGAGGAACTCCACACTCATTTCCTGATTACCAATGGATCTTCTTAGTGATCCTATCATTCTCTAGACTCTTTTGTGTGTCTAGTTGTGCTTTGAGAACTAGCCATGTCTCGAAACAATATGATGTGTGCTATTTAACTATCCTAAGCTAGACTGTTGCCCCTTTTAATCTCTTGGTCACAAACTTTCCTCTTGCTCTCATTTGTGATGGGTTATCTTGATTCTATTTGGGCAGTGCTTTGGATCTTGTACCAAATATGGGCAAATTTAGTGGGAGGGCTGAGGAACTTGGCTGAGCCCATCAGGTTCGTGCATGAGCATGTTAGCCACTATATGGAGGTCAGCAACGTAAAAGTACAAATTCACAGCTGATTAATATCATGAAAAGAGTAGCTCTTGTTGTGGAGTATGTCTAGGCCATCTTGACCAAGGATAGATTTCCAACAATTGAATACAATAAGCTTAGCATGAGAAAGTGGGACCATGTGAGGTGGTGAAGACAATAAAAGAAGATATTTATGTAGTGATGCTTCCAAACTACTTATGTATCTCTAATATGTATAATGTTAAACACCTAGTTCCTTACAAAGATTCGAACAATAGTGACACAACTTGAGGGTGAGCTTTCTCCGACAAGGGAAGATAATGGAGTGATTAAAGAAGAACCTAGTTTGTTTTATTATGGTTTCTAGCTAGTATTAGTGTGGCTAGTACTTTTCCAACCATGGGATAATAAGTTGTATAGTAGTATTTATGTCCTTTAGTAAGTTGTGTAGTAGTACCAATTTTAAGTGCCTGTTTTGTTGGCTTGAAAAGGATGAAAATTGATTTCTAAAGAATAGAATTTTTCTGCATTAGTGTTTATGCCTTGTAATTGAACTATGCCAAAAACCCAAAAGTTTCTCATGGCATAAATTTTGGGTATTTGCCATAATTCAATTTCAAGGCATAAAACACTTTGAACAGAGAATTTATTTTTCCATGTAAATGAATGTCCTGCCAATCAAACAGATCATGTGTTTTCTTTAGACCCTTGCATAGGGAATTTGAAAAGCATTTGACTTATGATTCAATTATTGTTTTTGTAGGAGTCTTATGTCTATAAAAGTAGTTGTCCATTGTCATTTTCGCATTGTGATCCAAAGTTTGGATATGATTTGAAATAGATTGAGACTGAGTGAAGTTATTGTTCATCTCTTTGAGTGCATGAAGGACTTTCTTAGCCTTATTGTGTTTTCTATTGATTTCCTGTTGATATTCTTTTCTTTCTAGTTTGTTATCATTTTAGCTTTGTACTATAGGCCCTTGTGGTCCGCCCCTTCCCTGGACCCCGCATAGGCGGCAGCTTCATGCACCGGGGCTGCCCCTTTACATGGCAACAAACATACACACATTGAGAAAGAAATCCTGATCAAGCTCTGTTTATCTTTAGTTACTAAAGGAAAGTAGCAAGATCTGCTCAAGAAAACTTCACAAGACTAGCTTCCAAAGGGTTGCAGTAATCTTCAAAACGACCTCCCGAAGAATCTTATTCTTCCCCCATGGAGAAGTCTAGGGTTATGGATGTAAGTGATGATCCTTACATTGTCTTGGGATTGCATGGTCTTCCAAACAATAGAAACATATGAGGCAAAAATGAAGCTATGTACTTGTATGCATATTACATAAGTGCCCATGTATGTATTACTTCATTCATCAATGAAGAGAAATGGAAAAATGATGCTTATTATAACTACAAGCAAGGATAGTATATCATATGTGCATTTGTATCTGTACAAGTACACACACACACATCTATAGATAAATAGATAGATGGTTAGGTAGATCGATATAGATGCACACGCACACGCACACAATATCTATAAACATTTTTACTAGATCTTTATTTACTTTATTTCCTAGTTATCAAATGACAATCTAAAATTAGTTTTGCTAGGTCAACAACACAAACCTTAGTTTTAGTTTTATTTTATGCTAGTATATTACATTCTTACCCTAGTTTTTGAAATGACTAAGCCACAAAATAATCCTCTTTTACTGGTCTAAACACTTGCAAATGGTAGAATCTCAAGGAGTTTGTTAATGCCTAACCTTCCTACCTATTCTAAAACAAAGTTAACGACTTAATCCATCATGATGCTTATGATTTATCCTAAAAAAACATGTTATCATTGCATCAATTGCTAATAAATAACATAGAATGAGTTCAGATTTGTTGAAGCCAATGAATGCATCACAATTATTTTTAAAACTTCAAATATTTGTTTCAAATGGCTAACCTTTTAGAAATCATGAAACTAAAGGAACCATAATTTTGTTGGTCATGTGAAAAATGGTTTCTCTTTTGTATCAATTTGATTTTGTGCAAAAGTTTTAACATTGTTATTGATTTTATATAGGAGAAAAATTCTGCAACTGATTGCATTGGTTTTCATCTATAGTTAAGTGGTGAAACTGCAAATAGAAAGTGTTGGAAATGACGGCTTCACTAATCTTTTCTCTTGCTGGATGCATTGGTCTAATACCTTTATATACATTTTGTAGTTTGTGGATGTGACTGCTTGTGATTCTTATTCCATTAATACATGTCCTAGTCGAAGATAACAAGATCAATCAAAGATGGGAAAGTTACTTTATAGAGATTGTAAGAATCATAAACCCAAATAAGGTTGGACCATATAAATATGATTGTAGGATTAAGATACCCGAAGTGAAAGATGAAATTCGAAAAGGCCCTGAAGTTCGATGATATACCAATAAAGGTTTGGAAGTATATGGGAGATATTGGCATAGTTTGATTGGCAAAGTTGTTTAACAAGATTGTAAAATCGAAGAAAATGTCATATGAATGGAGAAAAAGATCTATCGTACCAATTTATAAGAATAAAGGAGATATACATAGTTGCACTAGTTATCGTGTGATCAAGTTTATGAGCCATATCAAGAAACTTTAGCAAAGAGTGATTGATAAGAGGCTACAACATAAGATGAGTGTATTGGAAAACCAGTTTGGTTTCATGCCTGGGAGTTCTATCGTGAAAGCTATTTTCCTACTAAGACAATTGATAGATAAATATAGGGAGTGGAGGAAGGACCTTCACATGGTCCTTATTGAGTTAGAAAAAGCTTATGATAGGGTCCGTAGAGAGTTAATATAGTAGGTGTTGGGTGAGAAAAGAGTTTCACTAGGGTATATAGATATAATTAAGGATATGTATGAGGGAGCGATAACAAATGTTAGGATTACTAGTAGAGAGGCTGATGATTTCGCTATCACCATAGGATTGTACCAAGGATTGGCATTGAGCTTGTACCTTTTTACATTTTGTTATGGCTGAGTTAACAAAATATTAGAAGATTCCATGGTGCATGTTATTAGCAGATGATATGGTTTGATTGATTAAATAAGGGAGGGCGTAAACACAATGCTAGAGTTGTGTAGAGATGCTATAGAGTCTAAAAGAGGCAGCCTCGGTGCACGAAGCTCCCGTGTATTTGAGGTTTGGAGAAGGGGTGGACCACAAGGGTCAATAGTACGCAACCTTATCTTGCATTTTGCAAGATGCTATTTCCACGCCTTTTACCCGTGACCTCAAGGTCACGTTATGACAACCCTACAGTTGTGCCATGGCTCCCCTTCTAGATGCTATAGAGTCTAAAGGATTTAAAATAAGCTGAACTAAGACACAACATATGGAATCCAATTTTAGCAAAGAGAGGAGTGGAGTGTAGCACCCTTAAAGATTGATAACTAAGAAGTTCCTAAAAAAAAAATGAGGATGTTGAGATGGATGAGTGGCATGACAAGAAGGGATAGAATAAGAAATGAAAACATTAGAGGAAACTTACGATTAGCACCAATAGGTAACGAGATGAAAGAGAGTAGACTTAGATGGTTTGGAAATGTTCATTGAAGAATGGAAACAACACCGGTTAGATAGAGTCGATCCAAGTTGAAGGCTTTGAATGGGCAAGGGGAAGGCCCAAAAGGATGTGGATGGAAGTGGTGAGAAAAGATTTAAAAACTTTTGGACTAAATGAAGCCATGACACTTGATAGAGGGCAATGGAGGAACAACATTCATGTAAGCCGTGATGACGACATTTTGTAGTCAATAGAAGTGATTGTTTGTGATTCTTATTGCATCAATATATGTCCTAGATGGTTTGTGATTTTTATTCCATTAATATGTGTCCTAGTTTGTGAATAAGTATTTTGTTCATTTTAAATTTAGTCATGTTTAAATGCACATTTATTATAATTACTGCCTAAATGTTGTAGCATATCCTTGTCCTTTTTTCTGATGTAGAGCAGCCATAGATAATTTTGAAGAACTGAAAGTAAAAAGGAGATTTCTCACTTTTTCTTTTAATTTTTTTAGACATATTTACCCTTCATTGGCTCCCCTAATTGGGATAAGGTCTTGATGATGATGATGATGATGATTTACCCTTCATTAGCTGTTATAAAATGAGACATTTTGGTTTTTTTACCTATATAAGTGTTTTTGTGACTTATAGAGTATCAGCTCTCTTTTCTTAATGAGACTACATACGAGATAAACTGGTTCTACTTGTATCTCTAGATTTTGCTCTTTCTTTCGTGTATTAGCTAGGAAACCCTAGTGCTTATTTGTACCATGTCAAATGGTAGGGCAGGTTATCCCCTCCGGTGGCTATTGTTGGGAAAGGAGGAAATGATGTTTCACAAGTGGGTACTCCTATGTTGGTAGAAAACCTGGAAGCTCTTCAAGGTTTGCAAACCGCCATGCAACAGATGGACGATGCATGTCATGCCTACAAATCTAGTAAATCGGAAGTTCATTGACTAGTAAAGGTACTCGTGGTCGAGTATTTCAAGAGGGAACAAGATCAGCGGCTTATACCTACCCAACCTGATTTTAGTGCTAAGTTGGACAAATTTGAGGGAAGGACCATGGGTTTGCTGGAGATATCTTTTCTATGGTGGTTGGCACACAGCAAAGAGGAGCAAACTCCTATGAAAACGAGTATAGGTGAATACCGACACACCCTTTTTCAATGTTTAATGGCCTACTCCACATAGAATATATCATGAATTTTTACTTGAAGTTGAGTGGTTGTTTGATTAAACTAGTTTGAGGATGAGAAGTTAGTGTCTTAAAAGTTAAAACGAACATCATTTGCTTGTTAAGAACAACTTTGTATAACATTTACTATGATTGGGAAAAATGCCTATCAGATCTTGGCCATGCATGTATTAGTTGGTAAGTGCATAATTTCTTCCTACAGACTATGACGAAGTCCAAGAGTCCTACTAGGAGCACACACTTTTTAATATGCTATTCTGGCATATTGCTAATAGAAGTTTACTATACCATCACATCTCTCCAAAGTTCACATAAAAAATCAAAAATATGTTTTTTCTTTCTTTTTCACTTTCTTTTGATTCACTCAATCACAAGATCCAACTGTTTTATATGCTGTGTAGCCCAATGATATACACCTGTGTCTCGATATCATTTTCCTATGACCAAATGTTCTTCCAGCGATACCAGAATTGTTGACAAAGCAGGCAATTGTTTGGGATTATGGACTAAATTTTGTGTTCTCTTGGCTTGTGACTTATTGATTGAGACTAAACACAGATAGCTGCAAGGTTATTGGAGCATTGAAACTTGCTTTACAAGAGGTGGTGATACAAGCTGTGTATGGCGTTTGGGTGGGGACTATCCAATTGGCCGCTAAAGCTGCAATATAGCTTGTACAGTTTTCTTACAAAGGCTAGGCAATTGGGATAGCTTTTGTGAGGTAGTCTTCAAGGTCTAATGGAGACCAAACTAGAGGAAAGGGGTGGTTGAGGGAGGTCAGCCAGCTCAGACAACTCTCCGTCCAAATACCAATCATCTTCTTCATCAACAGACATCCAGCTAAGCTATTGGCAGTCTGAAGTGCAAGAACATAGACAAGTAACACACCAGAATCAGAATGTCAACCCTTATGCTTATCCGACTGGTGTTAAATGTTATCTATGTGGTGAGGAAGGGCATAAAGCTAACTGTAGTCTTGTACTGGAGGACCAAACATCATTAACAAACAAGATGAACATCAATACCAACACTTCTATAATATTATAGTTGAAGTTTTTGTCTGGTAGCCAATCTTGAAGACATACAATGGGCCTGTGCAGATGAAGGACGAAATTTGGTGTGGTAAAGAAACTTTTGTACATTGCAAGCAACATCTACTGGATTCACATGACCACAAGATGTTTCTGACCAAATATACTATGAAGGGGTTGGTGAGTGACTTAGTGGTGGATATTGGTTGTGAAGGGAAAATTAGATCTAGTGTAATTGATAAGCTGCGAGTACATGTAATGCCTCTTCCAGAGCCCTATTTAGCTGGTTGGATATAAAACAGACACCAACAGTGGATCGCCAAATAATGTAAGGTTCCTTTTTGCATTGATCATGTTTATTTTGATAAATTGTTGTTAGATGTAGTTAATATGGATATTAGTCATATGATCTTGAGGCAAACACGATTCTAATGTTACTTACAAGGGAAAGGACAATATATCTATCTTTTATATATGAACAGACTTGTTCTTGCTTCTTAAGGACAGTCCCAAAGCTACTCAGGTGGAGGGGTGTTTCCTTTTTCTTACACAAAGCATCACGAACGATATTAAGGAGACAAAGGAGATGTATGCTTTGGTTGAGAAAGGTGATGGACAATAGCCTGCTAGTATACCAGATTGTTTTGAAACTTTTATTTAATGAGTTTGCTTGTATATTTTTGCAAAAACTATCATATATATTACCACCAGTGAGAGAACTTCCGCATGTTATAGATTTGGTATTGGGAGCTAGTTTACCAAACCTACCTTATTATAGAATGAATCTGAAGTAGCATGAGATCCTCATGGTGCAAGTGCAAAAGGTGAGCATAAGTCCATGTGCTGTCTCCGATTTGCTTACTCCAAAAAGGATGGTAATTGGAGTATGTGTGTGCATAGTGGTGCCATAAGCAAGATCGTTTTGAAATATAGGTTTTTGATTCCAAGAATGGATAATATGCTGGGCATGCTTGAATGAATGAAAGGTATTTTTTAAGATTGATTTGCATGCTGAACCAAATTAGAATAAGACTAGGTGACGATTGGAAGATTGCCTTAAAGAAAAAGGAGTGCTTATGTGAATGAATGGTCATGCTGTTTGAACTCTTTAATAGAGAAGTGCTTTTGTTTATTTTGATGATAATCTCATCTACGGTGGCAATGAAATAGAACATTTGTGGCACCTTCGGGTTTCTTACTCCATTCAACTATGGCATAAGTTGCATGTGAATTTGGAGAAGTGTAGTTTTATGAAAAGGTAGCTACTGTTCTTGGGACATGGGGTTAGTGATGGGGCCCATGGGAGCATCAAAGTTGATGACAAGAAAAAGCAAATTAGGGATTGGCCTACACCTTTGAATGTACATGTAAGTATGGTGTTTTCATTTTCTTGCAGCCTTTTATTGGAGGTTTGTTCTAATTTTCAGTCGTATAGCCAGAAGGGACACTTTGAGTGGACTATAGAAGCTGAAAATAGTTTAATCTAATCAAAGGAAAGCATGCTTCTACACTAGCTCTCATTATTCCTAGGCTTGAGAAGTTGCTCGAGGTAGAGTGTGATGCTTCTTGTGTGGGTATGGGGGCTGTTGTATCTGAAGGGGCATATCAGGGGCCCACTATAGTGGGAAACTTAGTGATGCAAGACAAAAGTGGTCCACTTATGTACTGAAATTGTATGTTGTGGTACAAGCACGAAGCATACGTTATTTGGTGAAGCAGGTGTTTATTCTATACACTAATCATCAAGCATTGAAATACCAAGGGTAGTGACATATGCACCCTTGTTTTTCCTCATGACCATCATTAAATGATATGAACAATTATAACTCAATTGGGGCTTAAATTTCTGAAGATCCAAATCGTTCAAAATATTGTGTTTTGACTTATATGGGCGGTGCTCCAAAATTGGCATCCATGATACTAGCAATTACTGCATTTGATATAAATTGGATGGTTAAACTCATTACTGTTCCATATTACAGCTCAAAAAAGTAGTGGCTGGTCTCATCCAATGGATGACAATTTCGGAGCATGGCCCAGGTCAAGGGGTTGGACCTTCAAAAAATATGCCCCTGCCTAGAATTTTTTTGTCCAAACATTTAATGAGGGGCTCATGAAGAAAAAAACAAGGGGTGCACTATTTCTTGAACTCATTTTCTTGATGAACCATATAACCAAGAGAAATATGAATCATAATAAAAGAGTTTGCCTTGTCCATGAGTAAATATTTTGTAGTGGCATCATTGGATTAGAAATCCCTCATGTTGTGTCTAGACAATAGGAAGGAGCATAAACTGAACATATTAGAGCTATAAAGATAGTTTTTGAATTGTTAGCTAGTGATGAAAACTACTAAGCGAGAGTGTGATAGGGGTATAGGGAATTCTAATCGAATGCATTCTCCTTATAGAAATTTACTTCTGCTCTCAAGCATAAGACGGGTAAGGAGAAAAATGTAACTGATGCATTAAGCAGAATGCTTCATTAATGAAGATTATGAGCATTGAGTTGATTGCTTGAAAGAATTCTATGCTAGAGATGATGATTTTCAAACAGTTTGGGAGAAATATCATTCTGGCCAATGTAATTAATACATTACGGCTTCCTCTGTTTAGAAGCTCCTTATGTGAGAGGATCATCAAAGAACTTCAAATTGGTGGTTTGGGTGGACATATTGGTGTGATCAAACCTTGCCCTAGTGGAGAAATGATATGATTGGCCAACTTGAAGTGAGACATTGGTAGGTTGTATGGCAACATTGTACATGTGAAACTTTTAAAAGACAATCTCAAAATACAAGTTTCTACATGCATTAGCTATTCTAGAAGGGCCTTGGGAGGATTGATGGATTTTCCATTGGGACTACCATGAACACAAAGCATGATTTAGTGTTCATCTTTGTTGATTGCTTCTAAAAGATCATCATCATCATCATCATCATCATCATCATCATCATCATCATCAAGAAGACATTTGATGATGTGTTTTATTCGTTGCAGGAAGACATTTGATGCCAATACATATGGAAAATTTATTCTCCTGAGAAGTGGTTTGTTTACATGAGATTCTTAAATCAATCACTTTAGACCATGACTCAACCTTGGCAGACTGTGTCGTAGGTTTGAGATAGTCTCTCTACTAACGGGCCTAAATTAGTGGGATCTGGCCTTGGCACAAGCCGAATTTGCCTTCAATAACATGGTAAGCTGATCTAGTTGTAAATCTCCATTTGAAATGATTTATCGGCAGACTCCTAAATACAACTTGGTTTCGATTTTGCAAATCAAATTGGTTCAACTCTCATTTTCATAATGCGATTACATGGTCTCTCTGCTACACTTTTATATATAAAAATTTTCCCTTTCCTTATGGTTTTAGCTAAGAAAGTCTAATTCATCTTGGCTGTACCAAGCCTTTTTTTTTTTTTTTTTTCTCCATTGCCTTAAATTAGGTTTATCAAGAGATCTTGACTGTCCAATGGATTCTAAGTATCTTATCTGGTATAAATGAGCCTTGAACCTTGGGTTTGATATGATATATCAGAATTTTGGATCCAGCTGTTCACATCTTATAATCTAATTCTGGGGAATTTTTATAAATTTATTCAAAATAATTTTCTCATGAAGAAGACCTCCCCATAACATTTCTGTTGATGTTCGCGAAGTCCCTAGATCTTTACCAATGTCATACAACTGTTTGTTCTTTGGCATTCTCCCTCCCCTCTCTTTGCCCTCCCAGTTGTGGAGCTTTTGTACCATAGTTTTGGTGTAGCTCTCTTTTCAGGCATTGATTTATTAGGATGGCCGAGATATTTAAAAGTTTTAAGGAAGATAATTTGACAAGTAGTTAAAATCCTAGAACATCCAATAAGTTTTTCTCCTATCTTTCAGGCTATATATATTTTCAACTAGTTTGCAAAAGACCTCTGTTAGAAATTCTATTGTTGGCCATAAATGCACATCAATGGCCTAAAAGAGGGCCACACCAAAGTATATAGTATAGATGCACCATACTGTATCATTCCTCATTTAAATCTCCTTGCACTTATTTGTTCTCATCAACCACCACCTAGACACATTGAAAAATTATGTGTAATTATTTTGGTAAACTGTTGTTTTATATAGGATCCTAGATGGTCTTGTAGGCAATCCAATGATTTTGAATGTAGAAATCAAAGATCTAGTCCAAACAATTCTCCAATTGAAGCCCAATCCAATTTAAGGTTGGAGCAAATGGTGACTGTGATATAAGTGAGTCAACCCAAATCAGGTGCATTGACATGGACATTAAATTCAATTATTACAGGAGGCTTTGACATTTTTTGTTGTTATAATGGAACATACTCAAATCGAGCAAATCGTAGGATTTCTTGGCATGAGGTAATCCAAGATAAATTTAAGCAAAGATGAAATATAATACCGATGGTTTTCTTGCAAGTGCTGCAATTGTTGTCTCAATGTTGCTGCCTCCCTTTGCCAAAACTAATGAATACAATAGGAACATGATTTAGTATAAACTGCACATGCTTGGCTAATCTTCAAAAACATAAAGATATGCAACTAAAATAAGTGTTAAAATCTCATGCTTTAGAACATGAAGTTCTGTCTAAATAACATACTCGTTGTTCTTGACTTGTCAACTTGAACATCAAAATGAACTTTGAACATCAAAATGAACTACCAAGGATTCAATCTTAACCAAAATTGGATCACATGAATAGGGTCAGATTTTAATAGTCCATCTGTACATGCTTTATTATCTTCGTTTATTATATTTAACTATATTGTCATTCAACATGTAATTAATTTGCTGTAGTATAAGATATAATCCACGTGATCTTGAATGTTCAATCATCCAAACCTCTCGAAGAAGATAGTACAAATTTTTTTTGTCGTGGCATTCCAGGAGTATTGCATGACATCTTAATTTATCTTACATCATGAGTGATCTACTTAATGTTTCTTTGCAAAGCCATGTTCCATTGACACCTTACCCTTGACGTTAATGGTGAATGGCATGTGAAGCAGCTGGTGCTTGAGTTGCAGTCCATCATTTTGAAGCACTGTCACCATTTTGGTGGAAAGCTAGTTCTCACACTCAGGGTGGCCTTTTTGACAGACAATTATTAGGCTTTATTTTGTGCCATAAGTTCGTTTTACATTTGCATACACAAAAATTCCATATGCAATTTTTTCCTCTCCTACTACTGAGATCTCACATTAATTTTCCGTTTCCTTATCTATTGTGGTTGTAGTATTACCCTCCTGTTAATTTAGTGTGGTTACCAGACTCATTCAAAAATCAACAGTTTGTAAACGGGGTGGTCCACAATAAATGCCATGGACAGTGTTATTGACAAATAAGTCACAACTACTAAGATATAATTCTAAAAAGCACTCATAGATAAAAGCAGACTCTTTGATTTTCTATTGTCCCACTTGTCCATATATGTATCAGCTATATGTCCCACATTAGTCCCCTTCACTTATAGAGGTATCCTCAAGTTTATCATCTTCTTTGTAGTTCATAAGGGATCCCTTCCAAAAATATACTTTTCCAGCACTTAAAGAAGATTGCTCATCAATTTCAGAATTCTTCAAATGAGCCTCTTCTCTCACAGGGCCAAAGATAGATTTCTTACCATGCATGTAGGATTGTGTCTTATGTGGGGGTATGTGTGTTACTGCCATCAACATGACTCTACTTGGAGAGGTCAAGAAAAGATAAAAAGCTGCTGCTGTAATGTTTTATAGTGGACGGGCTATAGTATATTTCTACACTACCAGCAGTATTTTTATGATTTTAATGGTTTATATTTATATTATTGATCCTAGATGACAATTGAGTAGTTAGTGCTTTTGGATGTTAGATTGAAGAACAGCTATGTCATGTGGTAAGTTGTGTACTAGTATTTATTAGAAGTGTATTCCATAGAGTCTTGATTTGGGAATTTGACAGATCTTTGAGTGTATTTTATTGTTTACTTAAATAGTCTTGCTTGAAGGGGAGCCTTGGCGCAACGGTAAAAGTTGTCGTCATGTGACCTTGAGGTCATGGGTTCAAGGCGTGGAATCAGCCTCTTGCAAAAATGCAAGGTAAGGCTGCCTACTTTAGGCCATTGTGGCCCGCCCCTTCCCCGGATCCCGCATAGGCTGGAGCTTCGTGCACCGGGGCTACCCTTACTTAAATAGTCTTGCTTGAGAATGTAAGAAGCCTGCAGTCTATATAAGGACAAGCGCGTGGTTTTATGATAGGAATGTAATCTGGAAGTTTGAACTTTATATGAAAGAGATTGACATTGACCAGTTGCGTCTTCATCTTTGTTCTATCTTGGGTGCAATTTGGGTTCTTCTTAGTCATTTTAGGATCTCTTATAATTACAAAAAGTTTTTTAAATGCTTTAGTTGGTGTCAAAGCAGGCCAAGGTTTGTGCTAGTGTTGCATTGCAAATGGCACCATGTGGACAGAGGCAAGGTGCTGTTGTTGCTGCCTATTTGCTGGAAGAAATGAGAGTGCTAAGAAGGAAAGTAGGAAGCATTACTCAGTGCTTTGCATAGGGAGCCATCTGTTTGGGATAACAAAAATTGGGTATTCTTCAACTATGACTAAGTTGAGAATCACTAAGAAACCCTCACTGCATTTGATAGCTGGTCTCAATTGTTAGGTGACAGGGATGATGAGAATGATCCTGTGTATGATGAGTACATTCAGCAAGACAGCTTGATAAATGCAGAACATGAGGACCTGGGGCCAGCATGCCCTGACTTTAATGTTAAACCTATATACGATGATTACCATGGCAATGAAGAATTCCACAACGGGGATTGGGACTGTTTTATACAGTGATTAAGAAAAGTGAATTGTCAATTGATCACCTACTCGGGAAAGATAAGCTGCTGAACATAAATTATTGGGAATTGGTTAAGGGATCCAGCTAGAAATAAACCAAAGAGGTGGGATGAAGGTCCTATCCCATGGAAATTTTGTAGATAAGAGATCCAGAAATTTGATAGATAATTTTCCATTGAAGATTGTTTGTGGGAAAAGTCAAACAACTGACTTGGCATAGATAGGAAACAAAATGTGAGAAACTTTAGCAGGGAGGCCAAGGACTTGGTTGAGCATTTCAAATCTATGAAGATTCACCATCACATGTAAGCTTGCAATATCAGGTACAAATCTGCAAATAAGAATTGCAAGAAGGTTGCTTTCGATTTAGAAGACTATGTGCAGGCCTTTGTAGTTGAAGACAGATATTGGTGGGAGAACCCAAGGAGCTTGTTGGAAGTACAGTTGGACCATTTTTGGTGGTACAGAAGATAACTGATAGTACTTATCAAATGCAGCAGCTACTTAGACATATTTAGATGTATCTAATAATGCTAGCCACTATGTTCCTTACAAGAATCCAGCAAAGACTAGAAAAACTCAAGGATGGGTTTTATCCGATCAAGGGATGCTGATGAAGAGGTCAAGGAGATAAAAAGCTGCTGCTATAGTATTTTGCTATAATATTTTGCGACAATACTAGTTATTTATTTATTTTTCATTTTCAATGTTTTTATTAGTTATGTTTGTATCATGGATCCCAGTTTGTAATTGAGTAGTCGGTGTTTCTAGAAATTAGATTGATGAACATTTATGCCCTTTACTAAGTTTGTGTGGTAGTATTTATTAGTAGTGAGTTCCCTAGACTCTTACTTGGGAAATTTAAAAGATCTTTGACATCTCTTTATTGTTTTTCCTTAAGTCTTGTTTTGGAAATGTAAGAGGTGCAGTCTAGTGTCTTTATAAGGACTTATGTGGGTGGTGTTATTATAGAAGATAGTATGGAATTTGAACCTTTTCTGAAATACTTTGAGATTTTGCAGTTGTGTTCATCTCTATTTTATCTTGATTGCAGTTTAGGTTCTCGTCAGCCTTATTGTGAATTTCTACTCTTTTCCCCTTTCAATCTCCTCTCTTTCCTTGGTGCAGTTGTTTTTGGATCTATTTCATAATTACAGAACTCTTTGTCTACATCACTGCTCCATGGCTTTCCATCTATTGTACACCAGATCTTTGCATATCTTGCAGTGATTGATGGGTTTTACTTTGAAAAGCTTTGAACATGCTGTTTGTTAGGTACATATGCCACAAACATCATTATAGAAGTTATGGCTATCAAATCTGTTGTTAGCTATTAATCTTGGAAAGCCTTTGCCCTGGTACCAACTTGCGACCTGAATGTGCATTGAGGAAGAAGAGCACCATCTTCTTCAAACAACATAGAAACTCTTGAATCCATAAGAGAAAAAATAAGAAGCTCTTGATTGAATCAACAAGAGACAAAAGATAATTCTTGAATCCACAAGAAGCATCAGTGAGATAAAAAAAAAATTTCAATTGAATAAGCTCTATTTGATACATCTATTACATCTCCATGATGACCTCATACTTCTCGAGAAACAAGTAACAGCTACTCAAGAAACTACTTAAGTAAAGAACTCTTAATTCTAAATCAAATAAGACTCTTAATCAAGCCTACTCTCTGGTTTTCTATGCCCCATTTATGATGTATATATCGGCCATGTGTTTTACACCACAATTGATTATTGAAAGTCTTGAACTAATCTCATCATCCTAGGAAATGAATGGTTGATATCAATGTAGTGTAGAGTTGGTAGATTGGCTCTGGCTGCGTATACTAGTCTATGCTTACTATAATGAAGGGATATGGATTGAGCATGATAAGATGTTCATCCTCATTGACCAACTACTCTCTCGTTTTCTCTGTCTCCTTTATGATGTATATATCGTCCATGTGTTTTACACCACACTTGATTGTCGAAACTCTTGAACTAATCTCATCATCCTAGGAAATGAATGGTTGATATCAATGTAGTGTAGAGTTGGTAGTTTGGCTCTGGCTGCGGATACTAGTCTATGCTTACTATAATGAAGGGATATGGATTGAGCATGATAAGAGTTCATCCTCATTGACAATTTATTGTCTGGTACATGCATTCAATCTGCTCATACTGTGAAAAGATGCCCCTTGGATTAGTTTTGGGTGTGAATTAACTCCTATATCATTGCAAAAAGTCCATATTCCTTAACCCTCAAGTGTTTGTATTGACAAGGCTTAATTTGGCGCAAGATCTTGGAGCTTAATTTCTGTGTCTCTTTTATGCTATAAGAAGAGGTTTTATCATGTAATGTACTTCTTGCTGCTTATCAAGGAGATCAAGAGAGATGAAATGATTCTGGATGCATTAACAAAATATTGTCCAAGCAATTGTTTGCTACCTCTATGCATGTGACATACATTTTCATATATTCTAGCTCTAAGTCTTACCTTTCTTAAAGAGTTTAGGACTAGGGCAAGTAATACTATGCAGTTGATGGGGTGTTCCCTTTTTCTTTTAACAGCATTTGATAATATCATTCTGTAAGTAAAAAAGAGTATAAATCTTGGAGGTAGTGTTTTAGTGGGCATTTATGAAAAAATGAGATACAGAGTCTTGCCCTTGAGAAGAGGGGGGAAATATGCATATTTGCTCTTGAGTTTGTAATGCACTGATCATCAATAGTAGAGATTCCAGGATTTGTATCATAGAAGAAACACAGCTGTTCTTCTCTAGTACTTTTCTCCAATATATACTGATAACAAGTCTCTTTGTCAATTGGTGATTGTTTATCTTTTCAATCTCCAGGATGAATGATCCAATGCCTCCAGATGGTCCATCTTCAGAACTTCTTTAAAGAAAAATTGTTCCTCATGCTGGCCTTGAAGAATTGGTCGTGCAAACAGAATTGAGTTCATGGCCTGACTACTTTTGATCAAATTCATACTTGCAGCAAGCCCAATCATGTGTAGGCTGAGAAAAGCAAGGTCCAAATTTTCAAATCAGGACCTACCTCCATCTTGCGCCAGTATTGAGCTTGTGGATTTTACTGTCACCAACAACTGATTCTTCTCCTGCCTTTTATTCTCTTTATAGATATCCTTCCTTCACTCTTCTCTGGTTCATAATTAGAAAGTGTGTGGTTTTAACTCAAGCAAAAATGAATGTGGGGATAGGGTGTCAACGAGGATCTCATGCATTTGTGTATGACAGAGAGATTTTTTATGAACCAATTCAGATTGTTATTACCCATGAAACTAGCATGCAGTTGGACAGGAAAAACCGCACATTGACAAAAACAGATAGATTGTATTAGTCTTTGAAATATCTACCTATATTCCTACTATTAGGCTACATGTTTCAATGACTTCAATCTAGTTTCCTTCCCAATAACTCTACCCTGGGGACATCTTCCGTAGTTGTGAAAGGATCATGCTGAATCTTCTCCTGTAACATTGTGAGGGTTTGGTGACTTGAATCATCAGCTAACCTCTCTCCCCTACTTAATAAAACATATCTCTATCTTGAACAGCATAAGCCTGTAAATATATTACATGAAGGGTATAACTGTGAAAACAGTGGACATTTTGTTAGAGCGAGCAGCCTCGTATTAGAAGATCCGTTCGGTACTTGTCAGACACTGCCAATTGCAATAGTTGGGATTGATCTAAACCATCCATCTCTGTTTATAATTCAGTATGCCAACTGTTAAAAAATTTATTAGAAACACAAGACATCTAATCAGAATGTCGCTGAATTCCCTGCTCTTCAAGAATATCTTCAGTGTTGAGGAACATGTACTAGGGTGTATGTGCAACTCATTCAGATCTTGAGCTGGAAAAAATAAGATATTTTTCCAGTATCAGTGACCTATACCAATGAGTGGGATGGAACGGAAGAACTCCATTCACTATCCCTGATAAAATTCTTGGCTTTTTGATAATAGGTTATCTCAATAAGTAACATGATCCAAGTTTGAGCCACAAGCATGGTGCACACACTCTCCTGAATGATGAAACTTTGATAGTCAGTATGCGACTAGAAGATCTGACTCGTTGATAGGCAATGGCTGAAATGACATTGCCTGAATTAGTATTCTCCCATTTATGTCTCACTTCTTATCTCCACATGATGAATGTAATCGCTCTATGGTAAGAAGAAGAAATAAATCTCTCTAGTAAATTAATGAGATGAGCTGCTCTAAGCATTATCAAGACAAAAGTAACTATGTGTACAGATGCTTGAAAGATGAAGAGTAACAAAAATATTTCATCTGGATGTTATTAAAAGACATATGATACGAATTTGTGTTATCCTAATTACTTTTGTTTTTGAATCTTTGACTGATGTCAAAGGGATTGAGATAAGATGTTTACAATGCGTCAAATAACCAAAATGCGAGTGTAACTAGTTACTTCTGTTGACTGGGAGCCATGTGTATCATTGTAGACTACTTGTGTCTTGATATAAGGGGGAAGGAGCCTAAGTTGCTGATGATTTTACCAATTCTGCTAGAAAAGAGAAATTCTGAATGTTTGGCTTGCAATCTCTGACCTGGAAAAGAAGTGCTGAAGCTGTTTAAGTTGTGTTTGAGAGTTTCCTTCTATTTGTTATTCTAGGGGCACTCAATTTTTGTGCGTTTTAGACGTCACATGTGTAAATGAGAGGCTTCTTTCACTGTGAAGCAAAAATATCCTTCTTGGGTAAGCCTGACTTTGCTTTATACCCGAAACTGATAATCCTAGTGATTGATTGTTATAGAAAAGAAACATGAATCCTGAATTTGTCTTACTCTATTATTTCTAAATCTCCAAGTTTGTTCCATATTGTCAGGAGTTAATGTAGCCATGTTTTGACATGGGAGATTAGGTTGCCATTTACATGGTAACTAAGTCATCATTTGGGACTGGCAACATATGAAATGTTGACATCAAGAATGTGCAATCCTTTTACCTGTAGTCTGGCTCATCCAGTGATATTATTATCTCATCCATCTCATCCATTCTTTTTTCCTTTTAAAAATTTTCCACTGTTGCTGGCAATTTGCCCTTTATTATAATTACTATAGCTTCAGCTGAAGTGGACTGTCCTGTATAATTGTCCATAATATGCGTGAAGGTTCTATGTGTATTACATGCTTAATATTTTGTTCCCAATAAGCAAAAGACACAAGTTTCCAGGAATCATCATTTGTGATTGTTTATCATCATCATCTTATCAACTTACTCTAAGCGCAATTCGCTAACCACATCCAGGCCCGACAAACTTTCTTCCTATACTTGCTAAACCTATCGCTGGTGATTTCTTTTATGTGTTTTGCATGCTGCACATGCCATCAAGTCTTTCAGATGCATTATTTACGAAAACTTAGGAAGGGAGTCTTGTACGTTGTTGATGGTTACACCTGAATTTCCTCTATGTCATTACAATAAATGAACTCTGTTTTGTCAGTCTGCCACTGTGCATAGCAATTCCTTAATGATAAGATAAGATATCTCTTATTAATCATGGTTAGAGAACGTCTCATCCTAGTCAACTCCATGCTTTTGCTTGTATGCCAAGGCTCAAGTTGGATCTCACAAATTTAAGCTGAGGCAGTACTTTAGATTCCCAGCTTCAGGTTCCTGCATAAATTTTCTTGCCCACAAGATAACATAACAGCAGCCTAATGATATGATTTATAGCATCAAGCTCAGTAGCTTTCTGATAGCATTATTGAGAAGCTGCCTTCTGCGAGGACCAAGGTTCAATAAACCACTACAGAAGCAAGTAAGCTGTGAGGAGAAAAGGAGTGACAAGTTACACACCTAACTTGGATGACAGATGGTCCAATGGAGTGAAGAACGGGATCTGCATCTGTTAGGATGATGCAAGTTCTGATAGTGAAGGCATATAGCCTTAAACATGTAAATGAAGGAGACTAGCACCCTTCCACCCACTGGTAGAGGAAACCTGCATAAGAGTCAACAACTATCTTGTGAGTGAAAGCTGACGTAACCGGAGAACATGGAGTGTTGTCGATTTACATCTTATATCTGTATCATACGCTCGATGACTGTGCGTTGCACAAAAATTATCTTGCAGAGAAGGTTCACTTGCCTGAATCTTTGAAAGAGCAGAGGACTTTTGGGAGGTATTCTGGTATATCAGTCCATATTTGATAGTGAGAATAACCAGAAGAAGGCCTAACTATGTACTGACTGTAGTATTGTGCATTTGTATCAAACTCTACTTGGGTTTAGTAAGTGAACTTTGGATGGACAAATGAAATTCAACTCCACTGAAATTGATCAAACAGCTTTCATCACAAGACCAAGTAAATAGTTTTGAATTTGCCAGTAATGGGATACCCAAGAGAGTTTCCTCAACTAGGAATGGGGCATTAATTCTGTATCCGTGTTTTCTGTTATAACAGCTGCAAAGTTTTGCACCAGGAAATTATTGCCTTTTGCTGTGGGGAGAATGGCACCTAGGAAATAATATCGTAGATGTTGCCTTCTTGCTTAAACTCCACTAACAAGACATATAGCTAGATCCTAGAAATAACACTGGCAAGTGGCTAAATTCATGGGGACTAGTTTATCACGTTGGTTATAGTTGGAAATAATTCATAGGTCTTTCATCTCTTCTAGTCTCTCTCAGAAGATTCTGAATTGTTAATAACAGTGCACAGAAGTTATTTGCTATTTACAGAATCTTCTGCAGCAATTTGCCTACTCCGTAGATTGGGTTACATAATTGCTTCAATGTGGTTCCAAGCAATAGACTTGCTGTTTCAGTACAAAACTGCCTGAAGGTCCAGGCACAGAGTAGGTTTTACTGCAATAAATGGAGAGGACTCAATAACCTGGAGAAGAGGCTAGGAAACATAGCTAGCGAAGGAAGGCCAAAAGCGTGAGCTTTTTAAGCACACTCTGACACAAAGGAGGCAGCTAACAGTGGTATTTGTAATTTGTCATGTTGAACAAATAATGCTGGGTATAGAAAAGGAAATGTCTGAGAGTTTGATCTTGAACAGATGAGCAGTTCTTACAAGTTCTAGATGAACTAATACAATTGACAGTCAGATCAAGGAAACAGTTAGACTAGCTGAATTTGGTAGGATGAAATTTCAATGACTAGAGCCTATTGTCATCTTTATGACAATAGCTTCAGTGATGTGCTCTGGGAAGATTAACTTATCCATGAAAAAGATCACTGCACCTATCTTGCTCATAATTTTGTGCCTACATCAAAATTGTCAGGTCTTTAGGCCATATGAAAAGAAATACAGGTTGTCATACGTTTACATGATTTGGAATCTTTGAGATGATTCTCATTAAGAAGGATCTTGATTGAATTCCTGTGCACATTCATTTATCTGCTCAAGTTATTTGTTAGTACTTGCCATGACACCCTGCTTCTTCACCGAGCTGATTGATCTCATATCTCCCAATTAATATTGGAAAGCCTCCTTAACTAACCTAAGCATCTTGTAGAAAACTAACTTTGATCCCCATTTTCTGAAGTTATTAAAGCCCCAAACTTTTGGCAAAGTTTGTTGTAGATTCATAGTAGCATAAATGAAGCGATAATTGCTGGATAATTAATATGCCTCAAAATGTTACCTGAATTCCATTACTAGATATGGTTTGGTGGACAGACATTTTAAAGGTCAGACCAGTAGCAAAAGGCTTCTACTAATGACATGGCTGGATAATGGTATAAATACTGATCATGATGTTAAACACAGGTAATTGTTGCATGGCTAGGAGGCGAACTTCTATTTCGGTTCACATAGTTGTTGACATGTGCAGTAGAAGTTTGTGGGGTGATCTATTGGAAATTTTATGCAAAATCTTGAATTGGATTTATTTGCAGATTGAAAAAAGTTATCAAAGGTCATAAAATTTTGATACAAAAAATAGTGAACTTTGAATACTCAAACAATGCAGAATGGTTTGATTATCTCTGAATCAATTATCGCAAAGAGCAATTTTAATTAGATTGACCAACTATTTTCATGTCTTCTACTTTTTTTTATATTATTGGCCAATAACATAAATAATGTTAGAAACATTAGTGGCTTCCAATTTATCCATTACATCTTATGGCATATGTTAAGTGTACTTTAGGATCTTCATACTGAACAATTGAAAGACAGTTTATTCCCTGACTTCTCCTCTTCTTCTGGAGCTTCTTTAATGCTCTAAGCCTTCTTTTGTCCAGTGCAATATCATAATCCTTCAAATACTCTTATATCTCGTCTCCTTTATCTTCTCTCTTTGTCCTTTTCCTAGAAAACCTCATAACTGTGCTTCACTTCACCCTTTAAAAGTCTTTCTTCTTGTATTTCATCTAGTTAGTCCAGATCATGGAAACCCTACGTGCAATTGTTTCCTTTTCTCCATCTGTGTCATTATTTCTGTCTCATAAAACCACCCTAAATTCAGAGCAAATAGAAAGGGTCCATATAACATAATCTCTTTACAAAAACCTAAAAGCTGAAGTCCCCTGCGTCAACTCATTCATAAGAAGAATAATACAAACTATTCCAAGATCTTAGATCAATCTTTCAAAACCCAAGCCTAGATCCCATTCGAATCTAGCCTTACCACTCATGGCAAAAACCCTGGTTTTAGTCCATTGAATTCCCAGCATCCTAGAACAACACCTTATTTCTCCAAGACACCTTGTTGGTGCAGCTTTAGATTTAAACACATAGCACAGATAAAGTCCAATCCTAAAAAGTGCATAGGTACCTTTGATCTACAAAGGCCATAGACAGAACATTAGTTTTAGCCCATCAGAAACCCTAACGACCTAGAACTACACCCTATTTATCCATCAACCCCCTTGATGCAGCTCTCGAGTTGGCCTCACAGCACAGCTAAAACCCGACCCCAGCGAACATGTAGCTTCACTTGATCTACACACACAAGTCAGAAACCTATTTGAAGGTCCATAGTCCTAAATGCTGTCATACTGCCTTTGTTATTCCAAATTTCTGTCTTCCGATTCTTTTTGTTCTCTCCACTCAAAATCCTGGTTTTATTCTCATTATTCAAGAAAGAGAAGAAGAGTAAGCTTCTTAAAGAGAAAGATGAGATCATTATCACTCTCCACTTGTGTAGTAAATATCATCAGTAATGTGGTTGTATTAATATGCTTGCTTAGATTTTTTATCATCACCATGTGCTGTTTTATAATGTTTTACCTCACTGATTATGGTGTTTTTCTCCAATCATTCTGGTTTTATTAACTGTGACAAGGTCTGTCTTGTTCTACACACGGTAAGATGATCACTGGTTAAGGTGATCGTGTGTAATCTTTAGCATTCTATACATATCACCACTCTGATGATTCTCTTCATGCTTATGCTTTCAATCATTCCTCCACATTTCTATTTTATTCTACTTTGATTAATTGACATAACTGTCACAATGATTATCAATGATCTTTCTTATTTTATTTTCTGTCTTTATACTTTAGTTGTCACGTTTTCCCTAATCCTCATTCTCAGTGTCATTCTTTCTATTGCTACTTCTCTTAACATCCCCTTTGATCTCATGCAAACTTGTCCCTTTGGAGCTGATCAATGACAATTTTGTTCTTTGATAAGGATAAACCCTGCATTCTGCTTGGAGATAGGCTAGTGTTGGCCATCTTGTTGGTCTCTTTCTCTAGCAAAATATGGGTCAAGGTGGATAAAGCTGCGGATCATGCCCCATGACAATGTCACTCAACAATATGAGACATGTATTGTATAGCTCCACTTTGAAGATTGTTAATTGCACAATGTACTGATGACAAGAAAAAGGTTCACCATGCTCCGAGTGAACTTTGTAGTGGATGCAAGTATTTCGTTGTTACCATGATCTCCTGAGTCTGTTTGCAAAGCTTCTCATTTTGCAGCATAAGGCTCTTTTTTCTATTTGAAGGAACAAAAACAGGCTTAAGATTCCAACATAGTGATTATTTCTTCTGAGTAAGGAACAGCTTCAACCACTTGTGCTCAAGTAGCATTGTCATATTCAGTAGTTCTTCACATCTATTGGCATCTCACCTCAGTCATATATCTTGCTAGAGCAGTCACTTCTCTCTTTCCGTGCCCCATGCTTGAGAACTACTTGTGATAACTGCTTCTCAAATTGTGAACAATAATAGGCTGGTCCATCAGCTCCTTGTCATTTTGCTTCTGGTTATTTGTTGTTGATAAACAGCAAGTGCTTTGATTTAAATCAGTGTCTAAAAGAGTTACCTCTATTTGCCTCCTCCCGAGAAGCTCCTTGGATCATTAACAGGACATGTTGAATTTTGTCTGAGTTATTCAAGTGATTTTCCTAGTCTCAATTCTCAGGTTTTCATCTTGTAAATTCATTGGAGAGGAAGCTCCCTTCCGGTAATATGAGTTATGGTTTAATCTCTTCTATTATTGTTTTCTTAACTCTTCTTGATGTATTCGTTTTTCCTAACAATAATAAATAATTAAAATGACAGACAGTTGCCCCTTGATCCACAGTTTGATTGTTGTTTTAGTTTTCTGCGTTGTTATCTTCTTGTAAAGTGATTTACTGCTTAGGAAAGTTCCTCACAGAAGGCTGTAGACAACGAAACTCGTTCTTATATTGGGGAGTCGATCAAACTGATCCTATATTTACCATAACTCCTTTTCTCTTTTGCTTTGTCACCATTGCCTCAACCATAACAACATTACCACTACTAATAGAATTCTATCGACTTTGTCCTTGTTCATATTTTAAAAAATGTTTCCTCGGCTTTTATTTGATCTAGTTATTAGTGCAAGCTACCATTTCTACTAAGAAATAGGATTACTATTCACAGTTCTGGAAGCTAATTTACATTTGATGCTTGGGACGTTTTCTGTTTCCTCTGTGGATCTTGCTATCACGTATTTGTGAATGATTTGTTTCACTTTGCTTATAGCTTCTTCCTAAAAATTAAATGTCATGTCTTCAATATTGCTTGCATTTTAGCCGTCCGAAAAACCATCATCAAAATCATATTCAGTTATGCTGGTATAGAATTCATATCATATGATTTATGCTGATAATTCTGATAATGAAATCATACAACATTTTCTTAGGCTTGCAAAACTAGCTGAAAATGGGGTAGCATGAAGAAAACACTATTGGTTCTTTCTTCCATCCTATTTGATCTACCAAGTTATCTTCATTGTTTCCTGTTCTTCCTTTAGAAGTGGAAACCTTAATCCATAGTAAGCAATCAGAACAACATATTTCCAAAAAATAAGTGCAGCCTCTGTTCAAATTCATTGAGAACCCACAAAATGTGTGCAAGGAAGTTCTTTGATGCCTAAAAGTTACTGCTCAAACCTATCCAGAAACTACAAAGATGTGTAGAATGAGAGATATTTTAAAGCCAAAATTTTCTGCTCAATCCAACTAGAAACCACACAGATGTGTGAAAGGGAAGATGTTCTATAAAGCCAAAAGTTTCTGCTCATTCTTTCGTTCCTACTTTCCTGTATAAGCTCATGACAGGCTCCTCTAGCAGCCAAAGATTAAATACGAGCAATAAATAAACAAACTCAGAAGATAAAACCATATGTTGATATTTGTCAGACAAGTCATCTCTTGCAGCAAAACAATTTTTTTTGTGTTGAGGTAAAAGAAGTGTTGATTTTTACCAAAGGTTGACTAATGTTATTCAAAAAATTAATGGACGACCTTTTCTTGAGAAGAACAGGATACTAATATAGACCTCAGGCTAGTGCTAAGCATTGCCCATCAAGCCTCTAGCTTCTGTAAATAAGTTTACCACACAAATCTCTGTCCGTGACTTCTCCTTTATCTTGGCTCCTTTATTCTCCTAGAATTCACCATAATTTTCAAAAACTACGTGTTGCTGCCCAAATCTTAGCTTTTCTTAACCTTTTCATTTAATTGATAGAAGTTTTCCTCGCCTTCTTTTTCCTGAAACATGGTCTAGCTCTCTTGTTCTGCATATTGTTGTTGCCACTGTGTCCTTTCCATCTGGTTATAGTCATCAGAGAAGCATGAAAAGATCAACTTGAATTTCCACTGAAACAAGTGTTGGAATTGCAAATTTCACCTCTATAAGTAGTCCTTCAAGGTTAGTTTTTAACTCTCAGTGGTATCATGACCTATTAAAGGGATAGCCAGCTCTAAAGAGGGCATAGCTACTAGATTAATGCCGTAAAATGATCTTGACTATTGAGAATCACTGGCAACTGAAGTTTGATCAGGTTACAGCAAGTTACTGATAGAACAAATACAGAAACCGGATATGACCTCTCTAAATGGAAATTGCTATCTGCCAACTGATCATGAACAACTGAATGGGCAAACCAGTTGAATAGTTGTTTGGACTGCTTAGAGTGTGGGCCTGAGCTTCCATAATTTGATCACTGCCTTATTCACTTTGGCCATGAATCAGCTTAGAAACATGAGGTTTAATTGATTTTAGATTCTTCCAAACTAGGTATGTTACTCCACCAACAAACATGGAATCAAGTCCTGTCTGGGTAACTTGTAACTCTTTAAACACGATGATCCACAAGTAATACATAGTAGTTTTCAACATTTAAATGGAGAAAAGCAAAAGTTAAGTACAACAAACAATGACAATTGGAAAAAACATGAAACTAGCATAAAGAAAATTACTAGTAGATGTTAGACACCTCAGAAATTCATACTATTTTCTTTGCAAATCTCGATTATCTTGCTACAAGTTTGACAAACTTCTGGAAAAGAAAACTCAATGCATTTGCAAGGAGTATCATGTTTATCAACAGTCTTTTATCTTATAGACCTCAGTAAATCACCACTGATTCTTCTTAGAAGGTTTTCATTTACCCTTTCATTTTAGTTTGGAAATGAACTGCTACTATCTACTCATGTCTTTCTTTCTTCATTTCCTTGTCTTCTTTCTCATTTTTCCTAATAGGTGACTTACATAAGCTAATATTTGCACTTGAGGTTATAATTTTGCCTGAGAGCTCCATTTGGATGTCAAATTCTTTATCTTCTAATTACTTTCTAGTTATAGCTAGAAACATGGTTGGATATCAAATTCTTTATCTTTTAAAAACATGGTTTTGTTTTTAAAATAACCCTGATGATGCACTTTCTGATATATGTTTTATTAGCTGCTTGGGGAAGTTATTTGCTGTTGCATGGACATATTTTCACTTGTAGATCAGTGGTCAAAACAATTTGGCCAATTATTTTTAATGCCCAAACCGTTCATCTGGTATGGTGTGCTTTAGATGGGTCATTTTCAAAAAAGAAAAAAAGAAAAAATCACCATTAAATCCCTCTTAATCTTTGATCTGTGGAGCGTTCACTGACAAATTTGAACCATTGCTATTCTTTGTTTGCTAACAGTATTCAAAAACCAGAAATCAGGCATACAATTTAGCTGGGTTGGATCATTCAAAGAAGTGGTCTCCCTTGTCTTTTTCCTTTCCATATTTCCAAGGCTGGTTTGGAACATGTAACTTCCCATTCTCTTGATGAGGGAAGTCTATGTTTATTTCCTCAGAGTTTTAACTCGTCATGGATCACAAGATGAAAACGTGTTATTGTCCACAATCTCATTCTCAAACATGCAAAGTTAATACTAGAATGAAACTAGTGTTTGCTGGATAAATACCTTGACTTCTGAAGTTGGGTTTAGGACTTGGTGATGTTCCTCCTTTGTTTTGTTGTATCGATCAATCACTGATTTCATGCTGATAATTGTAGACTAAACAGTGGTTAGCTTTGTGTCCTATATCAGACACTGATGAAGATTTCTCCATGCATGCAATGCCATGAAGACAAATATAAATATCTATCCGACTATCAAGAAGACTTGAAATATTTACTGTTGGGATATAAGAGAAGAAACATATGAAGATCGAAATATCCAATACCGTGGAGATTTAAGAATTTTGTTCATCTATTATGCTGAGCATTCACATCTTTTTAATTAATATCCAGGTAAATAGTGTCTCAAACAATTGAAAAACTCTACACCTGCTTTCAACCATATTGTGTCTGAATAAGTTGATCTAGCCTTTGAGGGAAGTAATGTCTTACGGTTCATGGTTTTCCGTACAAGCTGCTTTCTTCACTCGTTAGTTGATAATTTTACTCTACGGCTCTCTGGAGATGCCTAGTACAGTAAATCTACTGTTTCTTGGGGCAAAAAGACAATTAAGCAAAAATTATATTCCAACGTGCCAAATAACGAGCATGTCTGAACAGCATAGAAATTAAGAATATTTATTCTGTTCTCTTGTATCAGAAAAAGAAGAACAAACAATGAACTCCAGATTCAGTTAGCTAATTATAAGTGGCCATGCAGAATATGGGTTGGCATCTATAGTTTGTTGGATTATTCTGTTAATTTTAACGTGAATTGGTTACGTTTCTGCGAACCTAAACAGTGAAACATTTCCATTTTGACTAATGATGAAATGTAAATGCTGATTTTCTCCCTAGGCTGATCAGGACCATGTTGATGAGCAATATGAATATTCACTGTTTCCTCTTTTGAAATCTGAAGGATAAAATTAAGCTTCAAAATCTTGATGGGATCGGTACATCCATGTACTGATCTCCATCTGAAGTCTAAATAGTTCAAGGAATCTAATAAAATTTGTTTAAACTTTTTCTTGTTTTATCACAATCGTGCGATACCTTTAGAATTTGTATTCTGCTATTTAAATGTTTACTTTTAACAAAGAATGAAGATAAGGAGCAAAGGCCTTCTAGTGCCTAGTAGGTCATGGGTTCTAGCTGCTCATGAGTGCGCGGCTTCAATATTCAAAACAAATAAATTAATGACAAAGAATGAAGATATTCATGAACTACTTTTTTCTTATAATATACACATACATGTATACACATGTATACCCGTAGAGATATACTCATCTCCTGGTATAATTATAGGCCCACATTTAAACTTCAGTATGAACATATGCCTCATAGTACAAATTTTGCTTCTCTATGATTAGCTGAGATTGTATAGTTGGCTCTGGTTCTTAGTAAAAACAGAGATAGGGTTTGCCATCCTAAGTGTTCTAAATCCGTTTTTGGTTCTTGGTTTACTTTTTCTTGAGAAAGTATCAAAATTGTACATGTATGTCAAAAGAATAGAAATATATGTGCAATCTTAGTTCTAGATGTACTAGTTATCTTCTATTATAATTATACATCTATCCTTCCTTAGGGCAGTCCAAAGTGCTTGCACTTCTGAGACCAGTCTTAAAAGATCAAGATAAGTAAATTGCAAGAAATTTAAGGTTATTAAGTACAAACTTCTTCTTTTCTGATTAAAGTTTCTTGGGAGCAGATTTTTTGTCCTTGAATTTCTTCATTAATAGAAAGAAAAACCAATTAGAGGAGAGAGGGGAGAAGGGGGCTTCCTGAAAACTATGGAGAAAGAGAAATATTTAAAGGACTAGAGAGATGAAAGGTGAATGTATTATCTAGAAAACCAACTGAGTTTTCTAGAAATTAGTTGATAAATAAACATTGAGATTTTATCAAGAGGCGTTTAATATTTAAACCATAGTTAACAAAAGGGGAAATGAATTCCGAAAATGATGTGGAACAAAAGTTGAAATGATTGCTAGCACAAAGCAGAAAATAGAAGGGCTTTTCTCCTTTTTCAGAAAATTTCCAAGTTATTATCATGTCTCCCTCTCCATGACGTTGGGATTTGACCATGCTGCTACGCAAGTGTTGCATCATTTGGTAGCTCCATGATATGGGTAGTGCTTGGCTCGCGGAAAATTTCAAAGCTCTCTCTCTCTCTCTATTGATCTATTTGTTTTTTGCTAACATGCAGAAAGTATATCTCCTTAAAAAACTGGCTAGATACAGAAGAAAAGAAGTAAATAACATAGATATTCTTTGGGGAATTTTATGTATGGTGAAAAATCAGGGGATTGTATTTTTCCACCTGTTAAAGATTGTTCCATATACCACGTTAATTTCCTTTTCTTTCCACCAGTATTTTAATTTCCTAGTGGGTGTAGTGAGAAAAAGTGAGAAGCAAGGTCGGGTTCACCTGAAATCTTATCCAACGTGCACATCTAAGTGAACGCCTTTTAGATGAGATTTTTGGCACCCCATCTTGAGGGTGAATCCGATGAATAGCTTGGATTATTGAAAGTGTATCGTATGAGATCTCTAAACATATTTTAAAAAAAATACATATATATTGTCTTGTATTTTCAATTCTTTGATTTATTTATTGTTATGTGTAAAAAATAGTTGTTATGCTATCACTATCATGGGCAAAACATTAAGCGTTTATCTATAATCCTTGAAGATATGCTTTACTGTAATCTATTTTTATGGTCCCAAGCTAGATCTAATTTATGGACCTCTCCTTCTGCATAACAGATGCCTAGTCTCGGATGTCACATGTAAAACACTTTCATTTTTGCAGCATATTGAATTGCCTCACATTATCATTCTCATAGATGACTAATATATTATTGTATTTGATAGATTCATCTCTTTTTGCAGGCAAAAAGAATGAGGGAGAGAAACTTAGTAAATAAATATAGTTGTTCAGGAGAAGATATAAAGCATGCGAGGGAAATGTGTATGATTCACTATCTTAATGTACCAAATACGCAATTAATTATGTAATGGATACTACAGTTGGATAGTGGTCTGTTCATTTCTTGCCCTCTCTTAGGGCTGGTGACAGAAAGATGTAATTAACTTTTTTTTGTGGCATAAGAGACTTTAAAAGTGCTTTCTTTTTCTCCCAAAATTATGTTCTCTCTTTTTTCCTGTAGAAAATTATGTAGGGTGACTTAAGTTATTTAAATATAGGGATGATAAAGGGGAAGGCAAGGCGAGTTTTCGTTTGCCCTGTGATTTGCTTTTCCTTGTCCCGCCCTGCCAAGGGTCACTCAGTTTTGCAACCCACTCTGGAATTGGGCAAATTGTGAAAATCCCATCTTAACCTGCCCCATGCCATTATAGGCAGGAAGGGGTAGCGTGTGCTGATTAATATCACCATTTTTGCATGAGTATCGAGATATTTCTTTTATTTTTCTCCTATGCTTTTTCTAAAATGTGCAAGAAAGATTCTAGCCTTCTAAACCTTTTATACGTATGTATTTGATTTTACAAAAATGCCTTTCTACCATTAGTAAAGTCTAAAATAAACTATGAGCACTTTAATGTGACTGTATGTGAAAAATGTGGGTTGGCACAAGGAATTTTAGCTCTAATCCACCCCACGTTGTCCCACCTTAAACCCCAAAATTTCTGCCCCAATAGAGGTGCCGATCATTGATTGGCAGCCCCAAATAGTGCTGGGCCAGGCAGGGCCCTATTTAACCTGCCCCATTGCCATCCCTTTATTGATATTCAAATTTATGATTGCTAAGGTCAAGGCATTTTAAATAATCGTTTTGCTATTTTTTGCTTGCCTTATGTATAATGATTAATCTAAAACATAACTTCTGTGAATCGTTAGTTCTTTTTATTTTGTTGTTGTGAAATTTAGACAAGCACACGTGCTTGCACAAACATCTTTGAACCCTGTTTACCCATGTGAGAAACTCCTTGTGCCATTGTGCTAGCTTGTGCTTTCAACTTTCTGCTCAAATAATTGAAGAGGCATCTTCTTTATTTTGTTATGATGAATTTGTTTCATCTTCTTCATCTTTTTGTTATGAAAGAAAGCTGTACCTGTAGCTCGAACTGCAATTTCATATTGAAACCAAAGTGGAAGAGTGTCTTCTACGAAGGGGTTATCAGAGGCAAAGTCTCTTTGACAATTGTCACAAAATTCAGGGGGTAATTCTATATCCAAATGGTAAGCCACTAAGCCTAAAATGCCTCTCTGGTTATCTGTGGGAACTTTTAGAGTCTTTGGTGCTTCCTAGTTATGGTTAGTATATTCTAAAAATAGAAAATAATATGACTCTTCGGATAGTGATCATAGTCCTTTGCAATAGCTCAAGTATTCGCTAAATGCCCCTTTTTACACTCTTATTATTACAAGCAACTACGGGTGGCACTCTCTTTGTGTTTGTGCACGCACAGGCTACGTGGTTATTATCTAATGGACTACGACATTTTTCTTTTAATGTGTGAACCTTTTACTTCTTACGACTAGTTGGCATTTTTTAATTATTTTATTTTTATCTAACATCATTAGTTGGACGAATAGGCTCATCAAAGATTTGCTTTATACATCCTCTCCTTTTCAACCGCATGACATTTGTATTTCAATTTCTTGAACTTATAATTCTAGTTGAATACTTCATCTACAATTAATTATAAAATCTCTATCTCACATTTCCTCTATCCTTCTTCTAGTTCTAATTATCCTTATTTATAAATTTATAATCCTAAAATGCTATTAGTTGAATAACCGGGTTCCTTAAACAGCCAATAAGCCCTTTCCTATTTTTTCTATAACCTTATATATTTATTGTTTTTATGTTTTCAAAAGGAAAGGTCTTCAAAAAGAAACTTTATCTAATCTAAAATCTCTCTTTTCTCCTCTTTCATTAGTCTTTTTAGATACTAAGAACTACTTCCTAAGGAGCATCTTTCTAAATATAATAGTGAGTAGAAGTCATACAATCACTCACCTTCATCTCGAGCTGAAATGGCTAAAATTTTGATTTTGTTGAAACAAAAGCCAAGCAATATTTAAGTCAAAATGATCCATATTGGCCGATATTTTACCAAAATTTAGCCTAAAATTTTGATTTTTGGTATAGCTCGAACTCCATAAGCCTAAAATGATCTAAAACTAGCAATTAAGAAAGCTCTTTGCTTTACAACTTCCCTTACTAATTGGACATTGACTTACCTCACAAACGTCATTGACCATGTAATTAAGAAAGCCCTTGTGGTTTGCCCCTTCCTTGGACCCCGCATAGGCGGGAGCTTCATGCATTGGGGTTGCCCCTTTTAAATAATTATATTTTGGTATTTCAGATTCTTTTTGGGATACATTTGGAAATCTTTCTTCACAATAAGATTTCATAGTACTTGAAATATAGAAATGAGGGAGAGAATTCAATTGTTTGGCTATCTCTTTGAGAGACTTGCCTATTTCATCATTTCGAAATCTTTGTCCAAGTATCCACAAGTATCTTAATAGCCAAAATTTTCTATGCATTAGAATGATACCATAAGAAATGAATAATACTTAGTTTAGTTAAAGTTTCTTTGCTTATATTTTGCTTTGTGCTTTTGGTTATCAATCTTTACTAATGCTCCACTCCTACTCCTCTCTTACTAAAATTGCATTTCATACACTCTGTCTTAGTTCATTTGATTTTAAATCTTTTAGGTTCTAATGCTTCTCTCTATAACTCTAACTTTGTGTTTATGCTCTCCCTTGTCTCGTCAATTAAACCTATATCATCTACAAGTAGCATGCACCATAGAATCTCCTCATGCAGATTTTTCTTAACTCATCCATAACTAATGTGAAAAGGTATGGGCTCAATGTCGATCCTTCATGTAATTCTACAGTGATGGGAAAATCACTGATTTCTCCACCAGTAGTCTTACATTTGTTATCGCTCCCTCATACATATCTTTGATTATGCTATATACTCTAGCGAAACTCCGCCGATGCCAATCCTAAGCCCGGATAAAAAAAGAGGAAGGTTTTGTAGCAGGTGTCCGCTGATAAGTAAAACCTTTTTGTAGAAGTTGAAGATAATTTTGTTATTTTCTCTTCTTACTTGCAAACGAATAAGCATATGTATTGTATATTAGTTTGCAAGTAAGAAGAGAAGATGATAAAAATCATCTTCAGCTTCTTCAAAGTATGGCAACTCTGACATGACATGTAATAGTTATTTTATATTATTTTATATTATATTACATATACTACATTGCTATATATTATTTTTTATACACATACAGGTGACTAAAATGATTGATACTTGAATTCCTATTACATTGAAATACAACTTTAGTTCATTTGTGTTCTTTTAGATTTCAATAAAATGGAATTCGATTTTTACAACTCTAATGATCAATTTCCAGACATATCATAAAAATTTTCACAAATAAGAAATTTGTTCACTTTAGAGAAGTGTTTAGAATAAAAGAAAGATTGTAACAATCCAGGATTCCAACAGACACAATATTGTCCGCTTTGGGTACCCATACACCCTCACAGCTTTGCTCTTCCTCAAGGGAAAACGTGTTGATCATGTGTATCAGAGTGCACAGCAGAGTCAAAATTGTCCTTTTTGGATCCCTCACCCCCTTATGGGCTTTACCCGCAAGGCTTTGTTTCCTTAGGTCCCTCACCCCTCTTGGGGTCCACCCCTCAGAATGCACTGTTGCTGGTATCAGAGTACGTAGTGGATAATATTGTCTTCGCTGTGCACTCTGATATGCATGCTCAACGCACTTTTCCTTCAGAGAAGAGCAAAGTCGTGAGGGTGTATGGGCACCCAAAGCAGATAATATTGTGACTATTGGAATCTTGGGCTGTTACAATTGGTATCAAAGTCAGTTCCCCTCGTGGGGTGGTGGCTAGCCACACGTGGGTGCTCTCCTAACCTAGAGAAGGTCACATGGGGATGCATGTTCTCTAAGGGGGAAAGAGGTGAAGCCTGGTGGGTGGCCCAATGAATGGTTGATGAGCTACAGGTAAGGGACTGAGAGTTAGTCCTATATCGCTCGGGGAGAGGGAGTTGGGCTAGTTATAAAGATCTGAGTACTTCTAATGGTTACAACATGTTTTTCTTTTGGGGAAGAGTAAAGCTGTGAGGGTGTATGAGCACCCAAAACAGACAATATTATGACTATTAGAACCCCAAGGCTATTATAAAGATACATTAAGCGAAGAGTTGAAAATTTATGTAATAAAAGGATTTGACGGAATAGAGGGCTTTCAAGGTTTTCCATGATATTGTTTCTTTGTCAAATTTCAAATGCCAATGACTAAATTAAAGTACCAAATACTTATAGCTAGTGTGACTCAAGCTATGATGCCAAAAGAAACATATGAAGGCATAAGGTTGATAAGGTATATGGACAATTCAAAGATAAAGCTTCAAACCTCTTATGAACAAGAAAGTTCATACTTTTGCATCAAAGCTAGTTGTTCGCATTCTAATGTGTACCTATCTTACATAGCCAAGTGGTAGGCATCTCGAAAGTTAATAACTAAGAATGTGCAATGGCCTTCCGTTGTCCTCCTAACTAATCCAACTATCAACCTCTCTTATTCGTAGCTTTCTCCAGATTTCTTATGGTAAAGACAATATATATTAGATTAGTGACATACCAATCCTTTTTGATATAGCTAACAATGGTTTCACTAAGCTCTTATAATTTCTTCCCCCTAAATTTATCATCAGATTGGAATAATACTTACTATGCACTTCCTTAACATCAACATTTTCTCTTGGATCAACAAAATTGTTATCAAACACTAGGGATCTTATCACCTTCTTTGCAATCGTAGCTCTAGTTCCATATCAGGGATCTTATCACCTTCTCTACAACCCTAGCTCTAGTGTCATATCTTGCTTTCTTCTACCACATGCTTATTTCAAGAGATTTTAGCTCTAAGGGTAATCTCCTAAATTCCATTTGATGGTTTTGCAAGCCTTTCTCAACCTCTTAAGATTGTTGTCATCATAGATTAGATATAAACTAGGAGATGAGAGAAGATTCAAGATCTCCCTCTATTGCCCTAGACGAGTAATTGGTGAACATTGGAAAATCGCATATTTTCCTATATTTTATTATTATTAAAACCTATTCTTACTTTATTCTTTACCACTTATTAACACATCTTCAAAGATTGTTATCTTTTATTCGCCTAGCCATTATCATATGTCTTAAAAACAACTTGAGAAAAAAACCTTCAATCTGTAAGGTATTATTGAAATGTATTTTATTGTCTACTTTGAGGTATCTTTCTTTGCTTAATCTTCTTTATTTGGTGCTTGCATCCTTTCTTTTCTTATCAATTAAATTCTTTAGTTGCCTTTTAGAAAAGTCAAAAGGTGGTGATGATCTACATGATAGACCTCAGAATATTCATAAGCATTTTAAAATAGATTTCAAATTATTTATCAGAACAACAATAGTTTCTTTAGGTTTAATTCTCCCATCGATTCTAAAACGGAAATGAGAAAAACGATAATCTTAGTTTTAAGCTGAAAATGTATTGCTTGCCAAATAATATTGACATGCATTACTTGAGACATGTGGTAGATTTCTCAATTCAAAAAGGGATTTTAATAATTATTCTTACTAATGTTTATAGGAATTTGTTTCAAAGAGCTAATTTTCTCAGTTGGTATGAATTTTGAAGTTATAATTATTGTGCAAACTAAAACATGAGTAACAACTATAGTCTCCAAAATTGGACTTGTTTCTTAATACCCATAACTTCTGTATGAATTTATTTTGATGTATAAATATGTTTCTATAAACTTGACAAAGATTTTTATTTAAATTAGTATTTTATTTATTTACAAAGTTATTAAACTAACTAATAAAAAGCAAAGTATTTTGAAAAATTTTCTTATGACCTCTTCTTGTTTTATTAGTATACCATCTCCACTTCTGGTAACTGTGGAATTAACATTGCATATTATATTCATCATGGATGAAATTTGATATATTTCCACCAAAAACTCAAAGGGTAGTGGATTATGTTTTGTATTAGAGAGAGAGAGAGATGAAGTATACAATTGATGGCATTTTTGAGAATCGTGTCACAAAGAACTTGAGAAAAAGATGATTCTTCACTTTTTCCATTAATAAGGATATTTGAACATATGAAAATTGGAAGAGGGGTGAACATGGAGTGGGATTGTAGAAACAATGAAAAGTAAGTAGAGATATTAACCTATAATTTATATTCAATTTTATAAATAAATTAGGATTATAGGGCTTATGTACTTATCTAAATTAGTTAATTTCATCCCAAAATCAAAAGGTTGTGGATGCAAGGCTGCTCAGAATCAAGAAAAGAGTATTTTTACTCATGAAATGTAGGAGGATATTTTTGAAAAGTAAATAACAATTTCTTTTCTTAAGGGATTATTGGCCCAAGGTTTATTATACTCATGAGATGTTCTAGCTTGAGATCTTCGAATTCTAAATAGCTACTAGAAGTTGAGTTAAATATTTGAGTATTGAAGAAGAAGTATTTAAACAAGGGTTCTTAAAATCTATTTAAATTTTGATTTAAAGATTACTCTAGCCTTAAAATGTAATTGGTTTATACTAAAGAGCTTTAATTCTAGATTATGAATTTACTAAGTGGTAAATGAAATCTTGTTGAAGAAAATAAAGACATCTTACCAAACTAGATTCAAAACAACCTAACTCCAAATAGTAGCCAAAGACAACTAGGGGGCATATACACTAAAACGTCCCAAATAAGACCATAAAATAATGAAGTGCAATAACATAAAAAAAGAAAAAAAGAAACCTAAACTAGTAAAATTGAACCAACATAGAACAATTAATGAAAGTTCTTTATAGCTTTACAATTGATAGAAATGGAAAATAAAGACACTTGAGTACCTGAGTACCATGACCTTTTTCTAGACAACCTTACATAATTGATTTAAACGTAAATTATTTTTGAACTATTCTTCAAATGGTGGCTTTATCATCCTTTTTGTCTCTAAAGAAGTTAACCAGACACCTTTATGGGCTCTACCTCGCAAGGCTTGATCACATAAAATTTTGGTGGATATAGACTTGGGTGCCCTAGCTAGAAGGTATAAGGAGGGTCCTCTATGATGATGAAGGCAAATTGTTTATCCAATTCTTCAGCTCCCTTAGCTTTTAAGAAGGTATGAAAGTTGAAATTACTATAGGAAGGATTGACATTTTGTTCATTGAAACATTTCAACACAGTCTCAGCCTTGTTAGTGAAACAAACCTTCATTGGAAGCCAGATTCTTTGCTTAGCCAACCCTAATGTTCATAATTATGCCCAACAAAGAATAGTAAGAATTGGTTTAGACACTGTGGTATTGGCTAGTTGTTTTTCTAGCTTTGCTTGCAGTTATTTTCTCTATTACTTGTTGTATTAAGCTTCCTAATTTGGGTATTCCTATTAGGGTCCTTGACTCACTTCTTTAGAAAAATATATCATTGAGTTGGACTATTGTAGTCCATACTTATGTATTTTGAACCAAATGGTCTCTACTATCACTAAAATAAGAATAAATTATTAGAAAATACAATATCCTGGAATTTTAAAATTTTGTGAAACCTTAATGCTTCTTATCAACAAAAAAAAGTAATGTTGATCATTTTAAGCATATTTGTTATTAGAATAGGAACTCCACTAAATTGTATTTTCCTCTAGTTGACGATTTTGTATTTTGAAAGAGAAGATAACCAAAAGAGGCACTTTGATCATCTGATACTATTGCATCTTCAATAACGCATACAATTCATCTTGATGAGCTAGTTGGCCCAGTTGTTCAAGTTTCAAATTACATCATTGTTGGCATATGACATGAGCGCTTCCTAGAATTTGATACAAAAAATATAACTAACACAAATATTCTATATTTAGTAGTATCTAATACTTCATTTTTTAAATATCATGAAGTTTTTCCTCAAATGTTCTTGCAATCAAATTTAGAGATAGCATTTGCTATCATCATCCAATTGAACTCTTTCAAACCATAAATATAAATGACCTATTACTTTGTCCTACAAAATATACCATTTATAAATGACCTTTTCTTCCCATATTAGAATTTGACAAGAACATGACTCAATTTTTTTTCATATTCAGCTAAATTACTATCTAAAGAAGTTAACAAATGGAAAATATCATAGAAAGGAGACCCTTTTTAATATAAAAAGAAAAAAGAAAGAAGAAGAAGAAAGTTCTACAAGAGTTGCATTTAGAACTAACTATTACTTTTTTGGAAGATCTTCAATTACAATTAATTTGAAGATTAACTAGAATCCAGTTTCAACAAAATGCAAAAGAAATTAACTAGAATTAGAATAAAAAAATATTCAAAAAGACAAGTATATGATAGGCGATTTCAACAATGCAAACTAATTTGACAACAACTACAAGTGATATGTGCACTGACTTACATGAGTGAAGTGCATGATGGTTAGATTAATCTCTTTAAGTAGTCGACATAGAGAAACCTTAAAAATATTACTACTCACATAGAAATGACTATTGACACTAGCTAATAATTTTGAAAAGAGCTAATTCATGCTTTGGAAGCCAAAAGGAAGACAAAAATAATTTTGAAAGGAGCTAGCTTTAAAGGTTTATACTTGGAGAGAAAAAGAATAGAGGTTGCTTAAGGTCTGGTCCTCTATTTATTGTTTGAGGATAATAGTTCATGTTAAAAATGTACTTATTAAGCAATTAATGTGTGCAATGGCTCTTTGCCATGCATGTTTCATAATGTAACTCATCATTAATCCAATCTGAGGCAAGTTTTTTGTATAAGGTCATGGACAACTATAAGAAGTTCACGTAAAGGCTTTTGGAATTTTAGTTAGTCATTTTGTACCTTCTTTCATTTGTTGATACGCATGTCCTATGTGGATCTGCTCCCAAGAATAAATTATTTCAGTTCTTGTAATATCTAGAATTTTCCCTTTTCTCTTTATGAAACCAAGAAAGATACCATACAAGAAAACACTTCTTGGTCTTTGGCCAAAGTAACGAGACTGCTTTGTCATTGGGTTACCCTTTCTCTTACTTGAATGATTGCATAGATGCTATCTAGCCTCTCTTAATTGTTTGGTATGTCATGTTACTAGTTACTACACCTTATCGTGGAACCCATATGGATAGAAGGGTGCTAAGGAACAAATAAAGCTCATTAATGGTGAAAAATGCTGAAGAAGTAGGGAGGATCAATGAAGATAAAAAGTTATCATTTCAAAAAATAAATAATTTAGTTGGTTCATCAAGAGGCTATAAGAGTATTATAATCTTCCTGAGGCAACAGCCTCAATATTATCTCTCTTTTCTTAATGTTTCATTAGGAGAGAATTCATTTGTTGTAGTATGGGTGCATGGCGAGAGCCATTTTAAAGCAACACGGGTTTAGTGTCCTACGAATCTAGAGAAGGATTACAAGAGCATGTCGAAATGATGGCAATGGAAAAAAAAAAAAAAAAACACCTTCTTTCTTGCAACTTTATACTTTTGATTTCTTCATATAGGAGCATAATTTTTATTTTATTTTTCTCAATGGGAATTTGCTTTAGATATGGTACGATAGAATGATACGATCACTTAATCTCACATCATCCACTTCACTCACTTCTATGTTAATCAACAATATTTTTCCATAATTAGAACGCAAGTTGACGTAAGAACAAAGGTGAAATGATGCCAACAATTGAAGAGAAACAACTAAGCTAGCAGCACTTTAACCAGAAAGAACTGCAGTGACAATACCACCTAGTAAACCATGGACGAGGAATGTGACTCTCGATCCTTTTCCTTCAGAGTACAATAAAAGCATTCAAATATAACAGCCAACCATTTTAAGTAACTTGATAGGTGCCTAAGAAGTCTTACCTTGAATAATGGCTGATAAACATCTCAAGAAAAGTGTGGTGTAGATATCTCAAACTTATTCCTAATTTGTCCCACGCATTAGAGTTCGGATTTAAGAGTCTCTTTATCTGTACTATTTATGAACAAAATACCCCCAAAACCTAAGATTACCCATCTAAACCCGTTCCCTTCTCTAACAGAGACTAATATGACTCAGTCAGGAAAAATGTAACGAGGCTAGGCAACCTATACATAGAAACATCTCCCGGACCAACCTCAAGATGAACTCTAGAACCAGTCGACCACCCAACCAAACACCCTATCAAGCTATTGCCCAAAACACCAATCTTCCGATAATTAGAAACGAAGTACAGCACCTTTAAATTTGGTCAACCGACGAATCGTGGTGCTGCTTGTATCAATCTCCCATGTTTGGCTTTTCTCTGACTCCTTCGCATCCGTGACTTGTGAAATTCAAGCAAGCAAACAATCCTCCATACCCACTTCGTCCCTTCTTTTTTCTTGAAAAGATCAATAGAATCCAAAGAAGGAAAGAAGAAAATAAACGCAACACTTGTCTTTTCGTGTAGTCTCTCAGCTCACATCGCATGTAAGTAGTTGAAGTCACCGAAGGAAAAGAGCAAGAAACCACAAGGTTTCATAATATAAGCTCCCAAATTCCCAAACAGTAAGCGAAATGCCATGAAGATGATGCTGATATCAACAAATCAAAATGATATCCAATACTCTACGACCAATCAAACATCAAAACTGACAAGAAAGCAGCTATTATACTCACTCTATTTGAATATCCAGGAAATTGAAACCAGTATCAGAATTTACTTGAGGAATAATAAAACTGAAAACATATCAACAACAATTACGGATACAACTCATGGAAGTAAAATAACTTTGAAATAGGTAACAATTTTTCAAGGCGGATTCCAGATAGAGATCATCAAAAAATTTACACACCTCGTGCTGGCGAAGTCATAGAGCTTCCCAGTACTTGAGAAAATCATCAGACCCACTTCAGCGTCACACAAAATAGCAAGTTCTTTGGCTTTTTTCAGCAATCCGTTCCTCCTCTTCGAGAACGTGACTTGCCGGCTGGTCGAATTGTCGATCCTTCTGATGACAATCTTTCCTCTCCCCATCCTAATCACTAACTCTTTTTCCGCCCTCTTTGATGTCAAAGACCTTTGAGATCTGATAGGAAAAACCCACCAAAAAAAAATAAAATTAAAGCAATTACAAACAAAAAAGAGACATAAATCATACCAGAATCGAAAAAGAAGATTGATCAGATATGAAAAACCTGTCGAGAAAGAGCAAAAGATTTGAAGGAACCTGTTTGTGGTAAGATATTAATGGGTTCAAAGCAGCAGTCTCTTTTTTCCTTTTAAAACAACTCTTCGTCTCGTTTCAGAAATGTTTCTGTGCCTTTTTATTTGTTTTCTCGCATCATCTTCTTTATAAGGAAAGTGAATGAGTGGTTTTAGGTAGACAAAGAAACCTCTTTTCGTAATACAAGAACGGTTTCGGGTTCTTCAGTGGTTTTAGTTTTGGCCTGTAGAGAGAAAGTGTGTGTGAGACTGAGAGAGAGAGTCCTCATGGTAATCGAGGACGAATCAGGCGCTGCTTAGGGTATTTTAATTCGTGTATTTTGATGGCGCCGTCTACCTTCTAGATCACTGACACGTGTGAGACGAATCCGTAGTTCGTACAAGCAATCTTAAGGCAGGAGCTTTTCCATTCTTACAAACGACTTACCCTTGCCTTCTAGCCAAATGACCAATATGTACATGTACCCAACAAGGACATTTTGCCACGAAGGTTTCCAAATTGTTCTTATTAACCACAGGAATACATTATTTTCAAATCCATGTTTAGGTGAATGACCATTTTAACAATAATTCTTGCTCGAAGGAGGGAGATGGTGGGTCCCGCTGCTTTATGTTTGGCACGAACGCATGGCAATCCAGGGTTTTGACATAGTGGCATTGCCATGTAGACCAATACATATTGAAAATGGTAAGTTGTTTGTTTGTTCATCATTCTTTAGTATCTTATCTTTTAGTTTTAATATGTTTTATTCCTCCAAAGAGGAGTCTTGGCGCAACAGTAGAGTTGTTATCGTGTGACCTTGAGGTCACGGGTTTAAGGTGTAGAATCAATCTCTTGTGAAATGCAAGATAAGGCTACCTATTATTGACCCTTGTGGTCTGGCCCTTCTTCGAACCCTGCTATGCAGGAGCTTTGTGCACCGGGGCTTCCCTTTATATTTTATTCCTCCATTTCTAGGTTATGGATTGAATGGTCGAGGTCATTTTTATTGTCATGATTTTCGTGTTTTGGCTCATGCTGAGTCATTGGTTCAAAATGCAACGAGCACGATATATAATTGCAATGCATATGCAAGACTGATAAAAATTGGTGCTTCCCGTCGCCTACAAAATTGTGATTGGTATAGTATTTTGGCTTTAGTGTAGAGACTTAGGATTGTCTTGTAAGAAACATAATACATCCAGAACTTAAAACTTTCCATGAGACGTATTAACAAAAAGAACTACAATGACATAGGGAAAATACTAAGAATTTTTTTATGTAAAAAAGGAAAAAAAAATTTAATCATTGCAATTTTAATAGTGAAGGAGCTTATTTATTTAAAAAATCCATGAGAGCAAACATGAGGTTTTGAAAAAGATTACTAAAATAATTAATTGATTCTATCATTCCCATAACATACTAACTATGAGTGATATTTCTTTTTTCTCTTGATTGGCGGGCATAAATGCACAACTTTTCTAGTCACTACTCTATGGCTTTTCTTTGATAGACCTCTCTTAAATGCAAATTTATAAAGAAAAAGTCTCAAGTTTCTTTGACAACTTATTGATGTATTTAGCAAATTAGATGTTTATCATTATACTTATAATTTTTTTCAATTAATTTTTAAAGTTTGGAAAGATTTTATAGTTTTTAAGTTGAGAAAAGATATTTTATGTATAGAATTTTAGGAGGATTACCTTTAGAGAATGTTGGTTGATCCCTAATAGGTATAAGGCCATGATGATGATGAATGCCTTTAGAGAATATCAAAAAGGATTTTAAACTTGTAAATTAAACTTGGTTTAGCGACATGTTTGCCTTCAGAATCCTAATCTCTTTTCTTTTTCTAATATTTTCACTAACAGCTTTAATAAATTTTATCACCAAGTGACATTTCCATCCAATGAAAATCATTTACAAATTGTGTAACACATTTTTTATTTTATTTATAAGTTAATTGAAGCTGTTGATTAAATATATAGTTCCATTTTCTATAAATGTTCTTAAACTTAGTTTCTAGGTATGATGGAATGTTAAAAAAAGAAGAAAAAAAAAACAAATATGCAGAAAATTAAATGATATATGCTACTTTTTCATGCTGCAATTAGAAAAATTAATCCTCTCAAGACCTCCTCTCTACTAAAATAAAGATAGACGTAGTCAAATTAGAAGAGATCAAAATGTAGAGAATTATGATGTTCGCAAGGTAAAAAAATGAATGCATGCGTGATATTACTTTCACATTTAAATTAGTTATTGGAAAATTTTGCACCAATTCAAAGAATTAGATGCTAACAATATTTATGATTTTCATAGCTAATTTTCAATTTATTTTCTATCTCTGTATACTATATTTGAGATACAAATGATTTATTTCATGTACCCTTGTCATTTCTGATGACTTTCTTTCTACTTAAACCTTTTCTTAAATACCCAATTTTTTTCAAAAAGTATATTAAAATGCTTAAAAAGATAGGAGTGTTCACTTCATATAAGTTGTTTCAGTACCAATAATGTCATAATCTTTTTTCTAACTGTAAAGAGCAATGCTCAATTGGAGTCCCACTAACCTTGACATATCATTCTGGTTGGTGCAGGTGGAATGGTATGCGTGATGCCGTATTGTCAGGGCCGGTCCCACCAAATCACCACTAAATAATAAGTTAAACCCCTTAATCCCTTCTAGGTTTCCACATGGCATTTTCCAACAACAAGAATACGGGGAATCTGAACACTGAAGCTCATTCCTACAAATTGCAGGACATAACAATCACTATAAGAAAAGATAAGGGCATATGCGTCTTCTCCGCTCCCGCTTAAATTGTCAAGTACTTGTGTTCGTTAAACGGTCAGAAAACGAATCAAAGACCAACATGTGGTTTTCAGACAAGGGATATGTGGGGGCATGCCACGTGTCGTTGACAACGTGGTTAGAGATGGAGAGAAGATGAGAGAAAGTGAGTGACCCCAGTGAAAGAAAGGGAGTGTTTTTTTCTTTTTTCTGTTATTTTTTTGTTTTTCTCTTTAGAGGCCCTTTCCACATTTGGCAAGGTGGGATCATGCCATGCAAATCCAAATGTAAAAGGGCCTTTCACCCGTTTTCTTTCTCTCGCTTCTCCCAAGTTGGTTGGAACTCGGAACTGTCATCCATCATCAAAACGTCTCAAATCCTATACATAGTATTCCCCAAATATATTTCTATACGCACTCATTGTTTACTACTAACCATAACTATTTTAATATACCCACTTGTTATACTTGACAATATAGCTGTAACAGGAGGCATGTTATTGAGGAAATAAGTGAAACCATCTCCAGTTAAAAACAATGGCTTTTGTGCTTTACTCAGCTCGCCCTTGATCTTTTCTACTTTTTTTCTTTATATTTCTCCCCAAATACAGTGGGCATTTATGAAGAAACAAAAAGAAATGGTGAAAATGGTGGACGTACCTATTTCTTCGACCACGTACTTCATGCTTAGGACCACGATAGGCAGAAATTATTGCTAAAAGACGGTCGGTTTTTCATCCTTTTGGATGTTAAGATACTTTTCCTTGTATGCAAGTAAACATGTGCTTCGGAACTTACCAGACATGGCGACTGCAACGAGATTGAGCTTATGGACTTGACGGTTGCGGGTTGTTGGGGAGTTGAGCGCCCCGGCTAAAACATCATAAAACTAAGACTATGCGAACTTGATACGCTAATGACTTCCCACATCTAACAACACTTACAAGTTGGATTTTGAGTAGTCAAAGTTTAATTTTAAGGCTACTCAATTGTTTGGGGTTTCTAAACCATGTAAAGACTAAATTTTGAGAAGAGGACTATGAAGACATGAAGAATACGGAATATTGAGCAAAACAAGGATATGTAAGTACAAGTTAAGAACCCAAAATGGATAGAACATCACTTGTCTCACCATTAGGGCTGCATTTTCTGTCTCATTCCATTCCTCAAGGTGGCCCATACCAGCGGTCGGTGGAACTATAGCAAGATGGTGACGCGCAGTGGCTCATGCAATAAATTGAATATTCATCTTCGTGTTTGTGTTTTTCTACTTGCTTGCACACTTCTTTTGACATGGATCAATGAGCCCATCATGTCAGCAGTTAGTTGTAAGTACACAAGTGAGTAGTCTTACGTGCTTGGTCATTACCTGAGTGGGTGAAACAATGGGTAGCAGATCTTTTGCTTTCCTATGGATATGGGATATTTGTTATTCTAGTCAAATTGATCACACCATATATGGCTGCAGTCTAAGGAAGACATTTTATGAGGCCTATGATCCAACTTGTTCATCTTGTTGCTCCAAATTTACATGTGTTATAGATCAAAATGCTTGTGGTTTATCATTTTAGCATCTAAAAAACACATTAAAAATTATGCTTTCAGAAATGGATAGTTTAGAAACTTTATAACAATACACAATTTCTGAGAAGCTAGAACCATCCAAACCATAAGATTTTTTTATCTATAAAAAATCTAAAGTTGGATTAGTAAGATGAACGATTTAGATCATACCAAGGTGAACACCATAAAATGTAGTCGCTAGACAGCGTCTCACTTTATGGCCAGCTTAATAACCTTCCCTCTTCTAGTTTAATGCAATATAATATGACGAACCTATTGAAAAGAAAGGTGAGGGAACTATTCTAGCATATAATAATTCTCAATATATTAACATATTGCGAATCTTCCACTATTAAGAGTTCAAAATTATTCATTTTCATTTAAAGGGGACTACATGTTCCATACCATCTTCTAACTTTTTTGTGTACGTTGATTGCGATGTATTTGTGTTTATCGGTATAATAATTCTATATCGTCTTTATTAATAGAGAATGGGTGGCCTATGTGCAAGAAAGTCGGGCCACTTACTCCTACAATTAAGTACATGTCCCACCTAGCCGTTTTGTGATCTAAACCTTTCATCAGCTCCTCCATCCTAGACAGGCCAAGCCCCTAAAAGTTGTGCATCAAATAATCTGAACTATTTGACTGATCGAGATCCTTTTATCATCATTTTTTACCCTTTTGAATCATTCATTTCATACACCGATAGACATAGTAGTTGTTAGAATCATCTAATGGAGAAGATTTTTAGTACATGGTCACTCTAAGATGTAATCTAAAGGATGAACGCACTAATTCGAGTCTTGGCTTCTACATTAGTGGCGCAAGAGGGGGCTTTCCCTGTGCTAGGTTATGGTTTTGGGTTGTAGTTCCTCTTGGTGCTGGGGTTATCCCTACAAATACCATGCTTGCCTACCCAAAAGAGACAAAAAGGACTAAATAAACAATCATCTTGGCTTTATGTCACTTCTAGTTGCTCGGGAAAAATTTGTATTTTCTCCTCAAAGCACCACACAAACACCATTGCTATTTTGTTACTTTTAATCCCATTAATTGTCGTTGTTGCAGCTGTTTTTGTTTTTGTTCTTATTATTATCTCTTCTTCTCTTTGTTATCCTATTATTTTTATGATCAATTGTTATTGTTCTTCTTGTCATTATTACTACTGTTGTTCCGCACTGTTATTATTACAATTTTTATTAGCCGGAAGCTATAATGAACATATTCAACTCCAATTGGAAGGCTTCAATCACTAAGTGTGCCTTTTATTTTGGTTATTTCTTGTGATAAATATTATAGTCAAGCCTCATTAACTGAAAAATGGAAATGAGAGCAAATGGTTTTAGTTCATAAACAACATCCACCTACATTTAAACAAATTTCATGTCGTGTTCTTTGGCTTGACAAACTTGTCATTCAGTTTCTTCTTGTTTCTTCTTCTTCTTCTTCTTTTGTTTTGGTCTAATTGTTTCGATTTTACCATTTCCTTCCTGTTTTAGGAAAAATTATCATAGACCTCGTAGACAATTATTGGGATCATTAAGCTCTAAATACTGGCGTTTCTATGTAGCTGAGCATCCAAGGAGGAAAGTTAAATGTGGTCCCATCTTGTGCTGTTGGGGTTATAGTATGTTGACTGGACTTACATAATCGAGGGGAAAATGAGATTAGAATAGTTAACGCCGTTTAGGAAAGAGTTCACAGAACTACGCATAAAAAATCGTTGACTAAATAGAAACTCAGCATGTAATTCTGGATCGAGTTGGTGTATTTCAGTATTTGTCCTATGATAGTTTATAAAGGACAAAGGATTTATGGTCCTTAACCAAGGGATGACACTTTGAGTATAATCGTTAATTTTTTGAACACTTAAGAGTATAATCCTTTGATTTTAGAAAAGGAAAACTATTCTAAGTATTTGAAGGACTTTACTATTACCCATTAAAGAAAGAAAGAAAGAAAGACGAGGGAAAACAAAAACTTGACTCGAAGACTTACTAAGGAATACTCCTCTAAGTCTGACCTATGACCAAAAAGGTTGGTTTTAAATGTCATTTGTTTATATTTTGCAGTTTCTCTGCATATTCATGTGAGTATATATATTCACCAAATCCAAGGTTGAGTCTACCATCATGCACCATATAATGTAAAATAGAAGTACTTTTGAGTTATGTTATTTGCTCTTTATCAATGTAGAAATTCCTTATTGTGTCCCTCTAACTACATATCTACAGTTCTATAGGTTTTTTAAAATTAAAATACGCAAATCAGGTAAGACTTTCTAACATAGCTTTTTATAGATACATCTTTTCCTGCGTACTCACATGAGTTAAAGCTAAAGTTTCACTGAAACGATAATAACGACGTTAGAAATTTCACTGAAACGATTATAACGACTTCAAGAAGAAAGGTAAGTGCACCTGGTCGACCATCAGATGAAATGATTGCAGGCACCAGCTAACCTAGTTTTAAGTAAACTAGCTTTTATGGGCCTATGGCTTCGGATCTTTTTGTTGTGTATTCTATTTTTGTTAAGTACATCGAGAATTTGCGTAAGTCAAAAGTAGAGGAAGATGGAAGCGAAAGAGGACCACTGGATGTGCCAAGGATATGCTAGATCAAGACTACCATAGGACATCCTTATCCATCTTGTATCAGACTATATATTTATATAAATAGGCATCCATGTGCTTTTTCTTTCCCTATTTTATGAATCATTTTCTATTATACCTTCCCATGTTTAGCCAAACTGAAGAGTCAAAAGCTAAACTTTAACCATAAAGATGAAAGAAACGTTTCAGCTCAATCTATAATGACATACGAAAATGCAAGGATGAAAAGAAAGTGAAAAACATATCTTATACTCAGGGAATATATGTATATATAGGGGTGTGTTAATTTTATCTATTTAGTGCACAGTGGTTACACCCCCATTGGTTCAAAATAAAATGGATTAAAAAAATTCCAAAATGGATTAAAATTTTTGAAAATGCTAGATGGAAGGAAGCCATTTAATGTTGCCATTAACGGCCTTAATAAAAAAATAAACTGTTCGAATAAGGGCAGCTCGGTATCACTGTCTCTCTATCTCCCTCATCTTTCTCAAAGCATCCATTTTCTCCTCCTGAAGAATGTTATCTCGGCACTACTTCAATCGAAGATTTCTCTCTATAGTTTTCTTCTTCATCACATATCTGTTACTTGTGCAGTTTGTTTCATTGTTTCTATGTCTTCCCTCATCTCTCCTGAAGCATCCATTTTCTCCTCCTAAAGAACGAAACCCTCGTTGTCTGCAATGCTGATTCACTTGAAGATTTTTCTCCATAGTTTTCTTCCTCATGCAAATTTGTTACTCATGCGCAACTGTTTCACTGTCTCTATGTCTTCCCTCATTTCTCTTGAAGCATCCATTTTCTCTTCCTAAAGAACGAAACCCTCATTGTCTCCAGTGCTGCTTCATACGGCAATTTCTCTCTACAATTTTCTTCTTCATCACAAATCTGTTACTCGACACAGCTGTATCATTGTCTCTGTGTCTTCCCTCAACTCTCCAAAAGCATCCTATTTTGCCTCCTAAAGAACGAAACCCTCGTTGTCTCCGATGCTGATTCACCAGAGATTTTTCTCCATGGTTTTCTCTGTGTCTTCCCTCATCTGCTACTATCTCCCCTCATCTCTCTTGAAGCATTATTGACCCTTGAAACCCACATTTTCATTGTCTCTGTGTCTTCCCTCATATCTCCGGAAGCATCCATTTTCTCTTCCTAAAGGACGAAACCCTCATTGTCTCCTGCACTACTTCATTCGGCTATTTCTCTGTACAATTTTCTTCTTCATCACAAATCTATTACTTGGCACAGCTGCTTCATTGTCTCTGTGTCTTCCCTCAACTCTCTTGAAGCATCCATTTTTGCCTCTTGAAGAACGAAACCCTCATTGTCTTCGGTGATAATTCACTCAGAGATTTTTCTCCACGGATTCCTCTATGTCTTCCCTCATCTCTCCTGAAGCATCATTGACCCTTGAAACCCACATTTTCTCCTCTATTTGTATTCAGTAAGATCTCCATTACACATCTACTACTCGGCACTACTTCACTCCTTTGTTGCTCCCCAGTAAGATCATAATCACACATCTACTACTCACCAATCTTCTCTCTGGTAACAAATCTTTCCCATGAAGCCTCTCTTTGGCTGACAACTCATCTCTATCTACCACTTGCACGAAGCCCGTCTATTTCTCTCCTATAAGATCTTGAACACAAATCTCTCTCTCTCTCTCTCTCTCTCTCTCTCTCTCTCTCTCTCTCTCTCTCTCTCTCTCTCTCTCTCTCTCTCACACACACACACACACACACACACACACACACTCACAGCCGACAAATTCTTGAATCTCTCGAGTTTGTCCTAGACTGCCTTTCCATTTGCTAGTCATTAGTGTACTTGATCTATACTCAGCACTCGATCTCCTCCTCTTCACTTGATGCTCAATTACTGTACAAATCGTAGCTAATGGTCTTCTTCTATTGAAATATGAAGGTCTTCTACACCCGTTGCTCTAGGAATCATAGCACAGGTAAGTGAGCATTTAATTTGTTCTTTGGTTTGATTTTTGCATTTCAGGAATTGAAACCTTATATGTGTCTATGCTTGTGTTTCTGTTTCTGTTTATTTTTCTCACACAAAGATTCTGTTATATCTGCTCTGCATTCACATTTCAATGTCCATCACTGATTGATTAGTATGGTAACGTTTCTATTGAACAACATATGAGAAGAAACTAATTTGACACCCAACATGCTTGTATGATTGAGGCTAGTAGAAAGAAAAAAAACACCATTGTAAATGAACAATTGGAAATGTTATATGCTGACAGTGATATCTCACTTATAAATCATTAAGTAATAAATTATCTACTATAGGACAATCAACAGCTAAAAATGTTATCTATTGATAGTTCTCCCACTTAAAAATCAGTAAGTACCAAATTAACTACAAACCCTACTTCTAATTCCATAACCATGCTACTGCTACCAAGGTTACTAATAAAAAATGAAACTATCCCCTACTTTGTTTATTGCCACTTCAACTAGATTCCTACTTTGTTTTCTCAATTATAATACAGTTGTATAAATCTGCTGTGACTGATACTTGACTCCTAGGTAGTTTTCCCAATTACATGACAGTTGCATGATTATCCTCTTCCATTACCATTGCAGGCATTAAAACCTTATCATGGACATGCATGAAACTAAAATTGTAGGAGATGATATGGAAGATACTGAAGTGGAAAATGTAGGAGTAGATCCTAGTATGCCTTTAAATGGAGTTGGATATATTATATTATACCTTCTAATGAAGTTGGAGTAGATCCTACTATACCCTTAGAGCTAGTACCAAAGTTAGGCATGCAATTTCAGAGTCTAAATGCTAGTTATTCATTCTACAATTCGTATGCTAAGTTGGAAGGTTTTTCTATTGCCAAGGACTCATTATACAAAGCTAAAGTAGATAGGAAACCCATGATATGCATAATTAGATGTTCCAAACATGGAAAAAGTAGGTCTAGTGAATCAGTTAGAAACCCAAGGGGCAAAATAAAGTGTGGTTGTCATGCCATTGTTAAATTGAGGAGAGACTTAACTACCCAAGAGTGGTCTATACATGATTTGCATTTGAGGCACAATCATAACATTCAACCTGAATCATCTCAATTTTTTAGATCTCACATACATATATTAGATGTTCAGAGACAAAGAAATATGCAATTGTCTCACTGTGGTCTTAGTGCTCAACAAATTCATCATATAAGAGAAATTAAAAGTCAAGGTGTAGAGAATGTTCCATACACAGCATAAACTTGTTGTAATGATATCAACCGAGTAAGAGGATTAGCAAAAATGGGATTAGGAGATGCAAATGCTATGTACAAATATTTTATGGAGATGTAAAAGAAAGATTCTCAATTCTTCTTCTCTGTTGATTATGATTGTAACCAAAGACTAAAATTTGTCCTTGGGCTGACTCAAAGTGTAGGATTGACTACTTGTACTTTGGAGATGTAATTTCATTTGATAGTACTTATGTTACAAATGCATATCACATGCCCTTTGCCACCTTTGTTGGAGTAAATCAACATGGTCAAACGTGTCTGCTAGGATGCAGCCTTATTTCAGATGAAAAACAAGAATCTTATGTTTGGCTGTTTAAGACATGGTTGACCTGTACGAGTTCAAATCCCCCGTCTACAATTATAACAAACCAAGATCTAGCTATGAAGGTAGCAATTAGGGAAGTCTTTCCCAATGCCACCCATTGATTTTGTCTTTGGCACATCCCATAGAAGCTAGCGCTTAAGCTTTCACACTTCACTTTAAATGACCAATTTGTAAGTAAGTTTAAGTCGTGTATATACTCTCCTTTTACAATTGAAGAGTTTGAGGAGAAATGGCAAAAAAATAGTACATGAGTATAATCTAGGAAGTAATGGCTGGATTAATAGTGTTTATGAAGACTGTAAACAATAGGTCCCTATTTTCTTAAAGAATACATTCTTTGCTCACATGAATACTAGTCAAAGGAGTGAAAGTATAAATTCTTTCTTTGATAAGTACGTGCACAGAAAAACATCCCTAATGGAGTTTGTAAAGCAATACGATCTAACATTAGAGAGTAGATATTATGCAAAAAGCCAAGAAAGCTTCTATGAAGCCTTGAGGGATGAATCCCAAGATGGGTGAGGTACTGAGAGTTAGTCCCACATCTCCCAGAAAGAGAAAACTAGGTGGTTTATAAGAGTTTGGAGAACTCTCCTAACAATGAGGCCTCTTGAGGGAGAAGCCTGAAAAGAGAGATGGCCTAAGGACCCCAAAGATGGGAGACAGCTTAGGGACTCAAGTAGGGTGAAGGACCCAGAGGGAACAAAACCTTGAGGGTTGGGCCCAAAGAGGATAACATTGTCTGCTATGCACTCTAATACACATGAAAGAGGCCTTTTCCTGTAAGGGAGGAACAAAACCGTGAGGCTGTATGGGTAGTCAAAGCAGACAATATCATTGCTGTGGGACCCCCAACTATTACAAATGGTATCAGAGGCAATTTTCCTCATGGTGTGGTGGCTAGCCGCACACAGGCGCTTGGTCATGGCTATCATGTGGGGACTTGTGTTCCCTAAGGGGGAAGATGTGAAGCCTTAAGGGATGAATCCTAAGATGGGTGAGATACTGAGAGTTAGTCCCACATCACCTAGGGAAAGGAAATTGGGCAGTTTATAAGAGTTTGGAGAGCTCTCTTAGCAACGAGGCCTTTTAAGGGAGAAGCCTAAAAAGGGAGACGGTCTAGGGACCCCGTAGATGGGAGACGGCTCAGGGACCCAAGTAGGGTGAGGGACCTAGAGGGAACAAAACCTTGAAGGCTAGGCCCAAAGAGGACAATATCGTCTACTATGCACTCTGATACACACAAACAAGGCCTTTTTCTATAAGGGAGGAACAAAACTGTGAGGTTGTATGGGCAGTCAAAGAGGACAATATTGTTGCTATGGGACCCCCGACTGTTATAGCTTCAGGTGCTTTAATGAGGCACAACCCTTCAAGATGAGAAGCCCATTCGAGTTACAGGTACATGATGTTTTCACGAGAAACATGTTTTGGAAGTTTTAAGATGAAGTTGCTAGGATGGATGGATGTCTAGTTGATGAACGAAGTTGTAATGAAGAACTTATGATATATACTGTGAGAGAATTTATATTTGATGAAGATAAGAAAAGAGAAGTTTGGATTTTTTTTAAAGTTACATGGGATCCAATTAGGATAGAAGTGTCATGCATATGTCGACGCTTTGAGTTTAGAGGATACCTCTGCAGGCATGCCATGTTCATTCTTCAACTTAATGGTTTTTCATCCATCCCATCTATGTATGTCTTGAAGTGTTGGTCAAAGGATTTGAAGATGAGACATAGTTTGAACAGCATAAATAAGGAGAAAGAGAGTATGTTTGAAGATCCAACAAATTGCATGAACTCCTATTACTACAAAGCTCTTCCCATATTTGGGAAAGCTGCATCATCTAAAAAGGAGTGAATTTGTTATGTCAAGCTTTGGATGCTGTTGAGCAAAAGTTAGATGATAATCTAGGAAGACGGATAGCAAATGTTTCTAAGGATGCAGCGCCGGTAGGAGATCATTTTGAAGATGTAGTACATGACTTGAACATAAGCAATGTAATGTACACAGAGTCTCCCTTAGAAGTAGAAGAATCCGCAAGTGTAGTTGGCCAATCCTTAGAATTGCAAGACTCATTGTTAGTCTCCACAAAAGGAAATCATTGTAAGATATACAAAGGCCCATTTGAGACGTGTAAAAGACAACAACTCACATGTAGTAGTTGTGGGAAATGAGGGCGTAACATGAGATCATGCCGAAAGGAAGGAGATTCAATCATGCATGTAATTGAGGTGACAACGACAAACCAAGTTAAACAAGAACACGTAATGCAAGTACTCATAGATAGGCCAAATAAGAAAAAGAGACAGTTTGGTAATTGTAGCCACTTGGGAGACAATAACAAAACATGTCCACACAAGGTATGCTATTTAATTTTTAACTTGCTTATTAACTACTTCTTTTAATTATCTAAGATATGCATATGTTTTAATAGCTATTTTTCAATTATTTATCTATTTCAGAAAGATAAGTGGGAAGATAGCAATGAATTTTTGGGTGTGACTCAAGAGAGCTAGAATGATTAATTTGGTGGCTTATTTCTAGTATAATAACAGACACTGCATTATGAAGAAGATAAGTATACATTCACGGCTTTTCGCGTTTACTTAGACTTTTTCTTCCAACTATTAATTTGGGAGCTTCTCTTTCTAGGAGGACACCACTAATACAAATGAATACAAGTATTTGAAAGACAAGTTTTTAACATATTTCTCTCCACAGGGATTTACTGCTTTTTGGATTTACTTACAGTTGTCTATTTTGCAGCTATTAATTTGGGAGCTTCTCTTTGTAGGAGGAGACAACTAATATGAATGAATACAAGCATTTGAAAGATAAGTTGTTAACAGATTTCTCTCCATAGGGATTTACTACTTTCTGGATTTACTTACACTTGTCTATTTTGCAGCTATTAATTTGGGGGCTTCTCTTTGTAGGAGAAGATAACTAATACAAAGGAATACAAGTGTAGCTTTCAAAGCTTGGCTTTCACTTACCTGCTTTTTAATAGGGATCAAATTTTAACTATTTTGGTAGGGATACAGCCACACTTGATAATACTATGAATGATATCATATGGTTATTTTGTTATGCAACTAATAACTAGTTGTGAAACAGGTGCAATACCAGTAATGCGACAAATTCGCATTGTCATAATAGGTGCAAAAGATGCTTTTTTTGGTGTAGGCAGGCATTAATGGTTGTATAAGTGTGTCCTTGTATGCTTCAACAATCTTGTTATGTTATTGCTTATTTAGTCTTGCTGAGCTCGATTTCCAAGACCATTCAAATAATGTGTTGCTGCACTCAATTTCCAGCACCATTCAAAAGTAACGGATCTTTCACTACAGCTAAGTTGATGACATTGGATGTTACTAACAGGGGCATCATTTGCTTCAATAATGCCGAGCTTGATTTCCAGCAACATTCAAACAAGGAAATGCTATTTATGTTCCAATGAAGCAAGAAGGAAAAGAGAGACGAGGTTTTAAGAAAAAAGAAAGTGAAGTTTCCAAAGTGTTACACTCTAACTTGAACGAACATCGTTGAGGCATAGTCTAAAAGCTAGTGAGCCGACCTGGAAACCTACCCAAGGTAGCCCAACTCGCCAGTAAATTGAGTCAACTCATTAAATGCTTTATTATTGATGGTTTAAATAATCGAACATCAAGCCATCCAAATAGAGAGCCTAAGCTTGGTTACAATCACTGATAGGCTTGTTCTATGGAAAAACTTTCATGATAGAAAAGGAGACTTGAGCATCTAAGCATCCAAATAACAGAGAACCGCCTCAGCAACTCGCCTAGTGAATGCTTTATTCAATAACAGTGAAAACTTTAAGTAATATTAGAAGGTTAAATATCTGTTAATCAAAATACAACTGGAGTTATCTTGAGTTACCACCAAGTTAGTTCGAGTTAACTCGACTCTCAAACTTTCAAGTTGAGTCAAGCTTTTATCCAGCTTTTAATCTAGGGTTTGAGGCACGACCATGTGTCTTAGCTTTCAATTGAACAAAATGAAATTATTTATAATTAAGTGCTTTGATTTTTAACCATTTGAACAGTTATCATTAACAGTCTGATAATTGACCTGACAGGTCGTCACACGCGGGGACCTCCTCATGAAATTTGATCAAGTGAGCAACCCACCAATAGAACGAGGTCACAGTCCGTCTCACTCCTTTCGCCATACAACAACTGTCCGATTGGGATTTGGCCATGTTTAGGTTTACCTCCAATGAAATTTTAGTATTTGTGATTGCTAAGTAATGGTCTTAAAATGACTTATAAGTAGTGTTTTCAACATCAAGTCAACAAAAAGTTTTTTCTGTAGTGGATCCTAATAACCACCCTTTGCTGTAAATCCTTAGTCTTGCTTGAGGGCTTCTTCAGCGTGCTAAACCATAAGTATCAACTTTAGGCTAACTGACACGCACGTGAAGGACACAACTCTCCATCCCCCAAATAAGGGTATCCGTAGAATTGCTTTATCGTGCTTACCCTCCCATGCGGCCACAAGCGACTAAGCAAGTCTTTCTCATAACAAGGAGCAAAAGAGATTAAACTCGTTCTGACGCACGGATTACTAAACATTAAACATCAACTTCAAGATGAGGTAGCACTTACCCAACCCTTAAATATTTAATTAACTTACCTTCCTCATTATGTAGTGTTTGGGAAATGTCCCCGACAGAAAATCTTTTCCTATCTGATTCGGTGAGTTTGTAAGCCCCTTTAGTTTCTCGATTGGTCGAAACCACGTGAACTTGATTCCTCCAACCAATGAGATGCCATCTTTCTTGCACTGGGGCCATGGGATTAAGAATACCCAAAATCAATGGCTTTTAATTAAAAAATGTGGACTTAGTGCCTCCAACTAAGAGCTTCGCCAAGTGTCAATCATCGCCAAATCATGTATCTACATAGACCGAGATAAAAGGTTATATCCCATTAATTCCTCATTAGTTTATAATCCCAACCAGGTAGAGGGCCCTTTATGCTTTAAAACTTTCCCCTCGTGCAGTGATCATACAGTATATTTTTGAAACATTAACGTAATCATTTTAAGAGTTTTTCACTCTCATTTCTAGACTAAGCAATGGAGATCTATCCTTTCTTCTTCGGGGAAAGAGACGCATGTCTTGTTGATGCATCCACCTTACGGGCAAGGGACCGTGAATTCGATAGAGGAAAGTGTCCAAACCCTACTTTTATGGATGGGAGCCTTCTTAAAAGCCTCCATCAGGTGTTCAGGGATCACATAAGATGTCAAATAACCAAATATTTTTCAACTAACCCCTTTCTTGCTTGAAGTCAAAAGATGGACGCTTTTCTCTCTTCAACTTCGTTATCTTCTGTAGTTTTCCACCGGTCTACGGTCCACTGTAATAAAAGGGGATGGAAGGAAATGAAAGAACAAGAAAAGTGGAAAACTAGAATTGGAGGATCATAAAATCTAGACCACCCAAATGATGAACTTCCAATCTTTGGGTTACATTCGATTGTAAACTCCAATATAGGGAGACTCAGATTTGATGTGCATAAATGGGGAAGGCATAACTGTGTTTACATTTTACTCGTTCAAAATTTTCATAGAGCCGAGTAAAATATTGATACTTTGACGCAGGAGACTTTTACTTTGAGGTTATTTAATATAATCAGCTCTTTCATTTAATCGCACATCACAATGCGTTCGTCACGCATCACTACCACAAATACGTGTAGTTGTTTGATTGAAGGATCAAGACCATAGACGTGATGAGCACGAAAGTCAAGAACCACGCCAATGAGATAATCAATTAATTCTAATCAGTCAATTTTTGCTCGTTGAATGTGGACCACTGACCACTTATTTGTTATATCATGTTTTCGGTACCCACTGATCAAGCTGTTAGGAAGTAGTGATAAATGTGACATTTCTATGGTCTTACGGTGTGGCCTATAGATGGTATGGACTATATATCCAAATCTTTCATCTATAGAACTATGTGTGTCGTGATGATGTGAAAGAGACCTTCTTGGAGCCCTTGGGCCTTGACAATACATTACAGACCCAATTAGTGATAAATAAACAACACGTAGATTCTATACAGCCACAAGACAAAGCTAAAAGATCAGCTTGATTATAAGGTGGAATATTTACCTTAACCAGGAAAGTAACTTATCTTGCAGAAACAGATGAAGAGAGCAAGCATCTTTTCTCCCTTCCTTGGAAGGAAACCAGCTTGCCCTTAATATTTCTGTAACATAACCAAGAAAACAAAGCCCCTTAACTTGATACATTGACATAATCTATCTTCTCTTCAGATCATCTAAGCTTGCTTTCTAGGATCCTTCCTAAGCCAGTGATATGTATGCACTTTAGGAATATTATTTGGTTAAGATCGTCAAAGCGAGATAGCTTGTTTTTCCGAAAATTAGTTTCACAATACAAACTCATCTTTAAAACAATATAGAACTTATGTGAAAATCATCTAATATGAGGTACTTAAAATACCAATGAGAAATTCATCTAAAACTTAGGAAAATTATAATAACCTCTACTGAAACACATGAGAAACATCTCTTCATTTACTAAAATGCTATTTACACAGTTAAGTCGAAATATTTTTGACTCTTTTCTTTGTAAGACAACTTTTCTCTTTCCCTCTTTCCTTCTCCACCCTCTTTCTCATTTCACTTGTCTCTCTCACATTTCCGTTATGTTTCTTTTAAGTTTCCAAACATTTCTTGTAGTATTTCTACAGTTTCCATTTAATGTAAAACTTTTGCATAAGTTTCACTTATCGTTTCTCAAATACATTTTACATTCAAGTAAATATGGTATGTACAATGCTCTTGTAAGCAATCCAGCTCATTCTTAGATATATAGAAGCCTTTTGACACTTCGTGATATATATTAGTCTTGCTTAGCCGCTAAACTCAGAAATGTGCAACGTGAGGCTTGTTTAGAAGTTAGACCATTAAACAATAGATTCATTGGTAGTCTGAATTCAGACCTAGTCAAACCTTGTTAACGACCCGGGTCATCTCTACTAATGTTTAATTGCCAGCAAATTGAATTAACCACTGATATGGAGATATACTGATTTTTTTTTTTTTATTGAACAGAAACACGAGTGTACTTTAAATATGAATGGCTTGTAGCATGTATGAATTTTAGAATTCATGGCCCAGTACAGTAATGGTAGGTGCTTGAGTCTTAGAGATATTACGGACTTCTCTTCTCTCTCCAAGCCTCCAAGCCAAAAGTATTGATATGCATTGTGTGGCTGTGTGGTTGGAGAGAAGTAATCGCACCTTTCAAAGCATATTTTAAAAGAGATGAAGATTATGGCTGCTACCTCCTACATCATTTTTCTTTGTTGGTAAATGTGTGCAATCTTTGCATGGTATAGATAGTTGATGGTATCTCACGCCTTTTACCACAAAATTCGAAGATACCCCAGCTTAAGACATGTAATGGACATCGGGCTATTTAACATAATTGGACCCCTCGACCTAGCTTTCCCAACTGAATTTTAGATGGAGTTTGTTTCGACAATCCGAACCTGGTTATTATGAAATAGCTGAGGGGAACACGTACTACTTTATTCTTGCATAATTTGTTTCAAGGCATGATATTTAGGGCAATCCTACCAATAGATGTGCTTCCCTATTTATCCAAAGAAATGTAGTCCAGGGCCTTGAAGCACATGCAGTAATTTAGTCAGACACAGTTACAGATAAGCTAATGTCGTTGCCTGACTCTGGCCTTATATGTATATGGGCCATTGCCTTCCAGTGCTTCTTATTAATTTTGATCCTATCTGTTAATTTCATGTCGTCCTCCTTTGTTGGGTTTATTGATTTGGTCGGCCATCATTAGTTCCATTTCATCACTGCCAACACTTTTTCGTAACCGGATTATCTTAGTCCTTCCAGTTCTAGCAAGAAATGCTTAGTCGCTTGTGAAAACTAAAGATTGACTTCCTTGAGTAAGAGTGACCAATGTATATATCTATTTATAATTGAAGTTCATTGATACAGAGGTAATTGACCGGACGTACATATTAGGTGAAGAGGTGATAAGATATAAGGTCTACCATTAATCTTGAATGATAATTTAAATTAAGAATTCAGCCAATTGATGAGATATGATTTGAATATGTGATAATATTGGATGATTATCTATCTCTAACACGCCCCCTCAAATTTAAAATAATATTAGATGATTATCCATCTCTAACACGCCCCCTCAAGTTTAAAATAATATTAGATGATTATCTATCTCTAACAGCCCCCCTCAAGTTTAAGGTAGAGATCGAGCTTGAACCTTAAACTTGTCATGAATTCATTGAAAATGAGTGATAGATAGGGGCTTCGTCAAGAGATCTGGAAGTTGATCCCTTGTAAAAAGAAACAAAACATTGAGTAATCGTTTAGCGACCTAATCTCTTACAAAATGAAAATTGACGTATATATGTGTTTGGTACGGGCATGGAAGAGTGGATTGGCAGAGAGCTAAGTTGATTCAAGGTTGTCACACCAAGGTGAGGGAGATTTGCTGCGAAAGCCAAGTTCATGTAGTAGGGATCGCAACTATATAAGCTCCAAGGTAGTGGTGGCCAAGGCTTTATATTATAACTTTGTTGGAGACCATGCTTTTGTTTGTTGTTTTCCGGAAGACCACGATCCCAGGAATATTGCATATTCACCTATAAAAGGACGATCATTGACACAACCAATCCAGTCTGGATCACTGAAGATATGAAGACTTTTATGATGATGATCGAGAAACAAGTAGGCCATTTAAGTGAGGGTGCTTCAAATAACGGAGGATCCACTTGACTGCTTGCTAATGCTCACAAGTGGGAGGTTGCATGAATTGACAAGCCTTGTCAACTGCAAAAGCTAAGTCAGGTCTGGTCAAGGTGATATACTGTAAAGTGCCAATGGTGCTTCTGTGCAGTTGAGGGTCATTCATTCATTCACCACTGAATTTGGATAGCTTGAGAGAAGTCACCGTTGGTGTTTGGAACGGGCTTAGCATCTTGCAATTTGGTGCGAGAAGAAGCTCTTCAACGTATTACTTGTTGGGGATTTTCAGTCCCCGCCCAAGATCACACACACACAAACACCGATTTTAACGTGGTTCGGCCAATAAGCCTACATCCACGGGAGGAGGAATGATTTCACTATAAAATGCAGGGATTTACAGAGAAGAAGATATGGGATTTACAGAGGGATTGTCTGTTTTCCTTGCCCTCTTCGTATCCCTATTTATAGGGAATTTTAGGGCTGTATTTTTCAACACTTTTACACAAAGTCAGTGGTCGGTGGCGGTGGCCGACGGCGGTACCCGCCACTGTTGAAGTCGGCAGCTACTGCGGCGCCCGCCACAATTGAAATTAGCGGCAGCTGACTGCGGCACCACCATGGTTGAAGTCGGTGGCCGCCTGAAAATGGGGCTGGACCAACATTACTTCCGTGAAAGAATTATCCCTTTTCTTGTGGGAATGACCTTGAACCCGAGGAAGTTGTGTAGGTGCCCAAATCTTTAATGGCAAGATCTAATTGGAGGAGAGTGATGACTGGATCAATGGAAGTGGAGTTATTTCCCGTTACTATTATGTCATCCACATAGACCAAAGAATAGATAAGAATTTCATTTTTTTCGAAAATGAACAAGGATGAGTCGGTTTGAGATCTTGTAAATCCAATTTGAGCAAAAGCGAACTGATTTTCTGAAACCACTCCGAGATGCCTGTTTAAGGCCACAGAGATACTTTTCCAATTTGCAGAAAAGTGTGGATAGAAGTCATCAGTGAAACCTTGAGGTTGTGACATGTAAACTGGTTCCTGCAAGTCACCATGAAAAAGGCATTAAACACATCCAATTGTCGTGTTTGCCAATTATTTGAGATTGCAATAGAAAGCATAGTTCGAATTATTGGTGGTTTGACAACCGGCTGAGGGTCTGATTAAAATCAACACCTGCTTGTTGGTGACAACCTTTAGCCACAAGCCTAGCCTTGTAGCGCTTAATCGAGCCTCCGACCAAAGCCATGTACTATTTTTAAGGCTGCCAACTTAGTGTAAATAGTTATGCGCCAGCGCTCATGCTTAATTGCTTCTGAAAAAGATGGATATTCAGTGTTGAGACAGGATGATCCAACTTAATTAGCAAATTCGCCAGTGGACCACGCCTAGCCATAGTAGAAGTAGTATGGGTTGTCGGATCTGACTGAAATAGAGAGAAGAGCTTGAATCCGAGGAACTTCCGCAACAGTTCTTCTGGTTACAATTAGCTACACAGACTTGTTCAGGCGATTGGCTCTGATACCATGTCAGATCTGATCCAAATAATTCACACATATTCATTCACATTGTAGTGTTTATATACATGAATGTTTACATATCTATGGGGATCTTATCCCTGTAATTTCTCAGCGCAATCTTTCTATTATACATGGAAAATCAGATTCTGATTTTTCTCTAATTCCCGATTTTCCTCAAATATGGGTGCGGTCACTGAGAGGCTCAAGGAGACATGGGGTTGAGATCAACAAACAAGTCAATGCCCGGAGGATTGAGGATGTGTGAGTGTTAGTGGTTAAGATGAGAGAGAATGATGAGAGGGACTGGGAGTGAGAGAGGGTGTGGCATGAGTGGGGATGATCCAGGGGTTGGCATTAATAATGGAATCAATATGTGAGATGCGTGAAGAATAGTGAGATGTAGAAAAAGAAGGCAAAGGCAAAGGTGGAGGTTGAGCGTGTATGGCATGGGTCGATGATAGGGTTGGAAGAAGGAGCTTGATATTGGCATCCAAGGTAGGGACTGTTTAGGTATTAAGGAAAGGGGTGGAGCACCTAAAATCGAGAGATGTTTAAAAGGTAAAAATGACTGGTCAAATTTTCAATTGTCCTGCATGGTAAATCCGATATGCGGAAAGATCTAAGCAAACATATCCATGGTGCTCGAGAGTATAACCTAAAAAGATACATTGGATAGTATATAGTCAAACTTATGCCGATTGTATGGACGCATTAGAGGGTATACTGCAAACACACAAAAACTTGAAGAAAATTGTAATCAAGAGATTTACTAATTTCGGAAGGGAGTAGTGAAATCTATGGAAGAGTTCGACATTCGATTAATTAAGAAGGTAGAAGTTTGAAAGCAAATAACCAATATCTTTTGGGAATGTTTGCATGTGCCATGATGGACAAATTAGTGCCAACAATGGGTCAGATACATCATTCAGCAGTCCCATTCTGTTCATGGGTGTGCCTGCATGCTTTTCGATGTATTATACCACTCGACATAAAAAGAAGAATTAGGGAGGTTATTCACCACCCTAATCTGATTAAAAGAATTTAATATTTGTTTTAAAGTGTGTTTTAACCATGTTTTTCATGATAATAAATTTATCATGAACTTTTGATATTATGCATGGGAAAACAGCCACACAAACTTGGAACAATCATCCATAAAAATCAAGCAGTATTTTTTTTCGTTGATAAATGATTCTGTGCAGGTCCCTTTACATCACTGTGCACAAGTTGAAACTGAGACTTCCTATTAGCGGAAGTAGGCGATATGGAGAGTTGGGTTAACTTCGCATAATTACAAGCCAAGTGCATGAATCTAACTGAGATTTATTAGGAAAATAAGGGAGATTATTTCTACGAACTACATTTCGAAGGGACTGGAAGTGAAGATGGCCGAGTCTCTCGTGCCAACTATCATCCGAAACTCTTTCACTAACTAATGCTTGGCATCCAAAACCTTATTTGGATGGCAAAACGAGTACAGACCTTCATGGTTCAACTCGTGCAAAAGAGGCTTCTTCAAGAACTTGACCTTAAAAGAACAAAAAGAGTCGTGAAATTTAAGAAAGCAAGCATTATAGGGAGAAAATTTATCTACTGAAATTAGTTCTTTTTTCTTTCTTTTTTAATATAAGGAACATATAGTATATGGTTGAGACGAAAATTCTTAGAAGAAGATGGAATAGATGAAAAACTGACAATAGAAATGGAAAGTCCCATACCGTTCCTAACTTTCAGCTTTTCCTTGGTAGTCAATGGGTGAGACGAGATGAGAGAGTCAGAAGCGACATGGTGCTAGCACCTACGTCAATATATCAATTGCCATAATCCTCGGTTGAGGGTCGGCTAGGAAAAGATGTCATGTTTGCTGCCGTGCCTCCACTATTGTCATGATCGTACCTGCCATGTGTTTGATTGTTGCGAGATCTAGGAAACAATCCACCATTCCCCCGTTAAGATCATGCGAACCATAGCCTCGTGAGCCATTGCCATACCCCTTTCTCATTGGGCTAAGACTATTAGAGGTGCTTGTAATTCATTGACGTGGATATCGTGGTTGAGAAGGAGGCGGTGGAGTTCGTGAAATTCAATGAGGTCGGATCTAACTGGAAGAGTGACCACAATTTCACTGTAATCAGCACCCAATTTTGGTAGAATGGTGGCAGTAAATTCCTCGATAGAGATAGGGAAGCCACAGAAAGAGAGATTTCATCAGCCAAAAGCTTTGTTCTTTGGAGGAACGAAGAGACATTTGAGCCCCCCTTTCTTAAGTTTTGTAACTACATACGTAGTTGCAGCATACGAACATTGTTGACCGAATCAAACGCACATTCAAGACTGTTCTATACTGCATAGTCGTGCTACGTCCGACTCTATGGGAGAGTACATAATTGGAATTAAGAGAGCCAATAATCCAATTCAGGAGAAGTTGGTTGGGTCTCATACAAGTAGTATATGCTCAATCTGAGATCCATCTGCAATAGATGAAATCATCTTGCCGGGGCACTCATCAGTTTCATCAGTAAGGTATATCATGGCATGCACCTCAAGAATTGGTTGAAATTTGGGTTTTCCGTAACAGGTAGTTAGTAGATGATAACTTTAAGGAGGGATTGTATGTGGTGTTGTTGAGGGAGAAGGTAGAGGTAAAAATGAAAACAGACTTGGAAGAGTTTGTGTTGGTTGGTAAGGAAGAGTTGTTGTTACTTTTGGGTTGTCATGATGATTGGAGGATGAAGAACTAATGGCAGCAAGGGTGGGGAAAAAGAGCAAGAGTGGAAATGGTCTCAGAATCTGAAACTATGGGCTCTGATACCGTGTAAGAACTGAGGATCCACTCCCTTGAATAGAAGCGACCAGTGTATGTTTATATTTATAATTTGAAGTTATTTGATACAGAGATAATTGACTAGGTATACAAAGTAGTTAAGATGTGATAAGATACAAGGTCAACCATCTAACCTTGAATGATAATTCAGATTAGGAATTCAACCAATGTATGGGATGTGACTTGAATGTGGTAATCTTAGATGGTTATCTCTAACATCGCTGATGTATTATACTCATACCTAAAGAACAAGAGTTCCATTTCTTTATAATCACAAGATTTTTACATTCATTACAGACTTAGATGAATAATTTTGTATAATGATTAGGTTAAGTTCTAGCCTCAGAGATTCTTTAGACGAGTGTTTTCTTTCGTTCTTTTAGAGGTAAAGAATGATTTTTGTTAATGTTAGGTTGAGGTGATGGAAAATTTTGAAAGAAGTAATTACTCTCTTGACAAAATCTAAACATATAACAAGAGAAACACATGCGGTAATTGCCTCATCACTTTCATATCTTCAATGTTAACACTCGCTCTTGCCAATTCATTCCCCACATTGATTGTTTATATGAGCACATGGGAAAAAGATATACCTCCATTCCTTACAATCTACTAAACCTTTGTCAATCAAATTACAGAGACACCTTGGAGGATCTTCTTCAGATGCCATCCAACTGATAGTATTCAGGAGTCTTCCTCAACAATGAGGGAAAGGAATCTAGATTTACACCATATAATAACATCCCATGGAACAGCTTGGGCTTCTGCCTCACCTGAATCGCCATAACAAAGAGGATCAACAAAGTCAAGCATAATATTGCCCTTCTCATCTCTAAGAAGATCTATCAACATTTGAGATCTCTGGGTTACCAACCATTAAAGTTTAACTTGAATAATCCATGGCCCGGGGCCTGAAAAATAGTTTGTTACTTATCTTTCACCGTCCATTTCTATAATTTAAAGGTTGAATATTAGACACTATCACAATAGTCCAAATTAACTTATGGAAGGAAATAATTAGGCATTACTTTTCAAATTTGCTTTCATCTTTGAAATTCTAAGGACAAAACAAGAAAGTCCAAAAAGAAATCTAAACTCAAAGAACTATGTGCAATAATTTGGCCATTCAAAACAAAGACATAATCGTTTTGAGAGAGAGAGAGAGAGAGAGAGAGAGAGAGAGAGAGAGAGAGAGAGAGAGAGAGAGAGAGAGAGAGAGAGAGAGAGAGAGAGAGTGCGGATAATTTTACTCAACTAGGGAGAATTAAACTCCCAAAATGCATACACCATTACAAGTAAAATTGAGTTGATCTTTCGGATTGCGTATGATCATAGTGCATACCAATTGCACTCATGTGGTAGAAATCATTCACTATGATCCTCAAACAAAGGTAGTGCCATATATACACACAAGTGCGGGTGCACACACGCACACACACACACATATAAGTACCATCAATGGATGACAAAAACATTATTCTCTCATTCAATAGAAGTATTGTTTCCCTTGCTAGTTGATCAAAGCAATGAAGCTAGTTATACCCTTCAAGTGTTCTTCTAAATAAGTCGAGACCTTCACCTTTCAGATTCTCCATGATATATAAGAGTCTTCCATGAGTGAGTTAATTGTGTTGAAGGAGTCTCCTTCAATGATCATTGCTGCAATTTCAGCTAGGACCATGTTTCAACGCCCACTAATGAGGCATACACACTTGCCCTTTTATTGAATTAGTATAACAAATTGGTGTTACATAATCAAATAATGCAGATACTTTGGAGTCTCTAAGCAATCCGCCATCACCGCTAGCATCATGGTTTTCATAGTTAGCCCCATCAAAGTTGAGTTTAAATGTGTTAGATGGAGTTAAGGACCATTTGGGAGCTGTTTTGGGTTTCTTCTTAGAGTTGGATCCACTAAGTAATAAGCAAATTGCTTTAGATAAAAAAACCCAACAAGCTACATATCTAATACTCATCTCATTTGGAGTTTCTTGAATTCTAACTTTTTAAGAAAAAACATCTCATATAGTGTTCGTTCCTTAGCAACCATATTGCATACCAAAAAAAATAAAAATGCTTCTAAGGAAGTTCTTGTCTTGATTCAACTTTGCTTCACACCAGTAAATACATAGCTCTTCCATGTTAAAGCACATGTAGCACTGTGTTGGACCAAATTTGCCTCTCGCTATTAGTTTATTATAAATGAGTAGTTTATTAAGTACCATTTTCCAGGCAAAAGTTACTACCTTGGTTGGAGTTGGAGCATTCAAATTATCTTAGCTGCAAGTTAGTCAATCTCTCTAAGGATGAGAACATTGTAGGTATATTTTACTATATAGTTCATATGACTAGGTGGTAGCCATATGGGTTTATCTTTCTTCCTAGGGTCGATGAACACATTAGATAAGCTCAAGAGAAGCTCTTCCAATTATTCATTTTCTAACCCTTTGTGAGCTTTTCTAAAGTACAAGTTTCATTAATGTCTCCCTGCTCAATAGTAAAACATTCACTCCCTAAAACTCTTAGAATTCTACTGTGTGAACTCACTAATGTTTGATCTCCTTGCCATATATCATTTCAAAAACAAATCTTGTTACTAGAATATAGTTTGTGTTTCACTTGATCCGAAAGAATTTAAGGTTCTTTGCAATGTTTCTCTAAATTATAGATCCTTTATTGCATTCACTTGCTTCCACCCACCAAGATCATTTTGTTTTACATATATCTTTCATCATGTCTTGCCATATGGTGCTTTCTTCTATTGAAAATGCCCCATAACCATTTACACAAGAGAGCCTGGTTCATTTCTTTTTATCTTCTAATCCTCAATATAGTGACAATTTTATATTCACAAACTTGGTTCCAAGTAACCACGTGATACTTTCCTTTGTCCTCTCCTCCTTTCCAAAGGAAGTTTTCCTGAATTTGAGCAATTTTTTGAATAACAATTGTAGGCTTGAGTAACGACAAGTAATAAATAGGCAAGTTAGACACAACAACCTTTAGAAGAGTGATTCTTCTTCCTTAGTAATGACATGTAATAAATAGACAAGTTTGTTTTCATGTAGCAGTTGATACCTTTTGGTGATGAGGATCAAATAGAAGTATTAGCTCTACCAAGGTAAAGTGGTCATCCCAAGTAAATACGAGGGAATAAGCTATCCTACAACCCAAGTGAGCGGTTGTTTCTAGAATAATAGAATAATCCATATCAACACCATAATATATGAGATTTAGTGAGTTAATTTTTTAACAATGTAGCAAAATCATAGCATCTCAATAAGAACATTACTTTAGGTCCTTGATCTTAGAGTCATGATGAGAGTATCATCTGCATGTTGTAGATGAGATAGTGTGAGTTGTGAGTTTGGTATCTTAAAATCATAGTAGAGGTTGGAATCAAGGCTACTTTTATCATTTGACTAAAAACTCAAACAGAAGAAATAGGAAGAGGGATAAAGGACATTCTTGCTTGATAACTCTTAAGCTTTTAAAGAAGGAATTTTGCAAAAGGTCCCTACTAGAGGAAGTATTGGCTTATTAATTATTAAGGATTAGTCAATGGCTAGCAAGTACAATTTGAAAGAAATTTTTTCTAAGAAGTCCTTATAATAATATTCCATTTACTATGACTTCTTTCTATTACTTAAATGACCAAGAGTCCTACCCATGCCTTAACCAAAATCTATAAGTTCAATTCCTTCTTTGAATTATTTATCTAGACTAAAACCCTCATGTTTTTTAGTTTTTCTATCATCATCGCAAGCATATTTAAGAACCAAAATTCTACAACTTTAGATGAAATATGTATTCATTTTTCATGATTAATAGCACAATATATGTGATGTTGATTTTACTAAATTGGAGAGAAAAGGTGTCACAATTGGTATTGCAAATATAATAGGGTGTTAGTGGTGCTTGAGATAAGATGATCTGACATCAAATGAGAAAATATATACTATATCACTATTAGTGGTGCTTGACCTGAGATGAAATGAAATAATATTTTCCACATATCATTGTTGGTGGTGCTTGAGATGAAAATTATCTCATTTTAACTCACATTTACATTGAATTTTTAGACATCTCACTTCATCTTATTTGTAAATTTGTTTATCTTAAGCCATCTTAAGCTATCTCTAGCTACATCTCATATCTTCTCATCTCACGTCAGCACATTTCATGTGAAGAAGCACTAAGCCATATACAATATATTGAGGAATCTCATACCAAATTATCCATATGGTTCAAATATATAGAAAAATTTATTGATTTTTTTTTTTTTCTAAAGCAACATCCAATCAAAGCTGTCAAATTTAGTGGGATATTTCTAAAAAACTTGTTCTTTACAAACCTGATCATATATTATGGGAAATAGATATACTAATCTTCTTAGTGAATGGATGACAATTATTTAGTGAGATTCATGGTAAGAATCACAAGATTTAATGGAAGAATATTTGAAAATGTTCTCTTAAGATTCCTATATCAGTTTAACATGTATAGTGAACTATTTGGGTCTTCCAAATTTGAATTAGATATGCAATTTTTGGTTTACAAATCTATGAGTGATTTTGGGCTATTATATGTGATTATGCTCTAATTTTTTATAAATCATGATAAGCCCTTTTATAGTTCTTTTTTGTATGTGTTTTTAAATATTATTTGATTTGTAATCTTTTATTTCTTTGGATGAGAGATCATGGGAATTTTAAAGTTAGATTTTGATACTCTAATGGTATCATTTTGAAGATAGCTGGTTTTGGTGACTTGGAGACTCTTTTATAAGTGTCAATTAGAAATAAATTACAAAACTAAGAAATATTTTTCTTAATTTAGTAACTTTGAATAACACTTAATGCTGCGTGCTGAAATTACTAAATTTTAGTTTATTACTCCCTAATATATCTTGAGATATGCATGAATACTTTATTTAATTCAATCATCTATTTTAATGAAATATTATGTTTTGCATGTATGTTGGTTTTGTTCTTGAAGCTGTTTGGAGTTAAAGTTGAAGTGCAATATAAGCACAAGCTAGGGCAACACATGTTTAAAAAACTCTGATACTTCATGTTAAAGTTTGATGACTTAATATGCTTACTTCTTTAGACTGTTAGAAGCTGGAGAGCTATCTTGGGATCCAATTTACTACATGAGTATATTTTTAGTAATTTTAACTAGCTGAAATGACATAGATAATGGAACTATTATTGCTGCTATAGTGGACGTCTTTTATGATAAAGGTGACAGCCCATGGTTGGTCTTTAAAGAGGGACTAAAAAGGGATCTTAGGGGCTAGTTTAGTTCTGTATCTTTTATCCATATGAAATATATAATATGTATAAAGTATAAGACTTAAAAATTATAATTTTTGGAATGTGGAGAGTCATCTCAAGTGTGACTATGTCTATGAAATGCCTAGAATTATTCAAGAAAATGAAGGCTGCTAACAATTGTTGTGCTTGTCTAATATTACTATTATGTGATATTTTTTTCAACATATTATCATAAATGAATATAAATGAGTGGTTTGCTCTTGAAGTGACTCGGTATATGTTAATGAAAAGTGAGAAATTTGTGATAATAATAAGTTGCACAAAGAAAACATAGGCTAAAATGATAACTACTATAGAGTAAACACATGGAAAGAGGCTAATTGGAATAATTAAATGAGATCTACCATGTTGGCAAATATAATGGTAGAAAACTTAATATACATTCATCGAAGACACAATGAGTTAAGCAAATGCTTAACAAAGGAATATCATGGTTAGTTGTATGAGATCTCAAAAGAATATTGTAAACACCTTTGATTCTCTCTACAATGAGGGAGATGAGGCTCAAGTCCATCAGATAAAGCCATTTATAATAAGAACCCAACTTAAATGATTGGAGATCCTAAGAATTAGGTTAGAAAAAAAAGAAGTCACATGATGGCTAATTGAGGCACTACTTATATATTCTCTAAGCCTACCCTATGATGTTAGTAGTGCATGTTGTATTGTAACAAGAGAATGTTGAGTAGTAATACTCTCAATGTCTATAGCTAGAATTCCAATGGGATGTAGTGTTGCAATGCATTCCTAGTAGGCACACCTATATGAATGGGGAAGCAACATTGCTTGCTATGATAATTTGATGAAAATATTCTATGAACATTGATGAAATTAGGACAAGGCACACAATCAAAACGTGCAAACATGTCAAAACTTTGAATGTGTTTGAAATTATAATGTGTATGGTGTAGTTCCTTGTTTTAATAAATTGAAAAACTAGTTCAAGGTCTCAAACTACCACAAACTCTTTAAACCAAACTCATCTATACTAGAACAAGGTTCAAGGTAACATGTCACCTTGTTTGATGCATATGATTTCAATTACCTCTTTGACATTGTTTTTAAAATTTTGAAAAGCTAGGGTTGTGGGATTGACTAGGATACAAATTTATTTGACTATTAGAAAATTAAATAATACTATATCTTGCTTTATTTTAATTTTCATTACAAATTTATTTGGCTATTACAAACTTTATACCAATTTATTTTATTTTATCATTACAAATTTGTAATACCTTTGCAAACTTAAGTAACAATTTCTATGGCTGTCTTAAGGAAAGTGCATCAGCACACTCCTCAACCAAATGTGATAAGCTTAATTCCTTCCTTGATTTTATTTATCTAATCTAAAACCATTATTTTGTCATTTTTCTATGATCCTCGCTTTTAGACGCATATTTGAGAACCAAAAGCCTAACATCTTTGACTTTTTCATAATGTTTATGCATTTATTAGCAATAAGAGCTCTATCCACAATATTCTTACCTTCAATATAAGCTTATTGGTTAGGAGATAATAATATCTTTATTTAGCCTCCTATTAGCCAAAAGCTTTGCAAAGAATTTTGTATAAGCTGCTAGTATGCTAGTTGGCTAAAATATTTGAAGGTTTAAGCTCCTTGCTTTTAGGTAATTAGAGCTAGGAAGCAGCTTCAACGTGTATATGAATCTCCTCTCCTTTGTGAAAGCCTTCCACAACGTATCTTTTTTTTTTTTTATGATCTTCCAAAATACTTGATAAAACTTAAATCAATATCCATCACGCCCTGTACTATGTTTTCCACTACACCTTTTCAACTTCCATACAGGTGAAAGGAGATTCAATAGAAGCTTCATACTATCTTAGATTCTATTGAATTTCAATAGCGATGGGAAGATAAGCTAGTGCCTTTATGAGGTATATAGAGCTTTGAAATAGTTAGTGGCTTCTTTACACATTACTTTGGCATCTCATCATTAATTGAAAGACCCGAAGTTTATTTGCTCTACAAGGGTACTTGCAGTGGTAGGAATAAACAAAGTATTTGTATTCCTTGCCTCAAGCCAACTGACCTGAGCTCTTTGCATCCACTTGGACTCTAAATTCCCAATGATTTGAGCTTTTCTTTAGCTCTATTTCTGATTCGGTGTTTGCTCTTGTAGTGAAGGGGAGCCTTGGCACAATGGTAAAGTTAGCATCATGTGACCTTGATGTCATAGGCTCAAGGTGTAGAAACAACCCATTGTAAAAATGCAAGGTAAGACTGTCTACTATAGACACTTGTGCTTGAACCTTGCATTATTTGGGAGCTCTATGCTTTGGGGCTGCTCTTTTTATTTGCTCTTGTAGTAACATCCTATAAAATAAAATAAAAAAACAAAAAGTGCTAAACACAGAGGGGGATTGTATTTGATATGGGCACCCCCCCCCCCTCACTTAAGGAAACCCAACGCAGTCATCAGGCCTGCCTTCCCAAAGTCGACAAAAAAAAAAAAAAAGAAGAAGAGGAGAGAAGAGAATAAGAGAAGAAAAGAGAGAAGAAGAGGAAAGGAGAGGAGAGTTTGAGCTGGGTTTCCACGCTTGGAGAACCAACCCACGCCCAAGAAAAAGGGCATTTTTAGGCAACCAGATTGCAGGGAGCTACTGGAAAAATGACAGTCAAGTGGATGATCCGAGCCGATCATTTTATTCTTCACGATCTCACAATCAAAATGCTTGAAGAATAAAATGCTTGAAGAATCACTTTGATCGAGCAAGTAAAGAAGGAGAATCCGGCCATTGAAATTGACCCTGGTGATTGATAGAAATCTAGCGACCGGCAACTGTTTTTGAAGTTTTCCAGCATCAAATGATGTTGGATCGCCACCAAACTTCAGAGGATAATAGTTGAGAGCCTCATCTACAATGCACATATTTTTTATTTGAGATCCATTGAGAAATGGGTCACCGGCAATGACCAAAATCCAGTCACCTTTTCGAGTGACGGTGACATTTTTCGGCCAAAGTCTAAAAATGTGAAAAAATAGAAATTTTGTGATTAGGATAAATAAAATATGATCTTTTCATCTATGAAGGGGGATCGTCGATTAAGAATCAATTAACCCTTAAAATTTTGAACAAAAACTTGATGGTGAGTAGGGAAAAACTGAGATATCAGCATTTGACCGTTAAAAATACGATCGGAAGGTAGATCTGCGCAAAATATAACTTTAATTACCCATCAACAATGAATTGTGACAAGAAAGGCTGACCAAATATGGACTATTTGATGGAAGATCTAATCTGATCATCCAAAACTCGATCAGTGATGATCGAAGGTTAGGAAAGGCGATTAGATCATAGATTATGGTTAAAAACATTGGAATTGTTGAGTAACTTACCTTAAATATTAGAAATTAAAACTTCTAGAGGTACGCGCTCAATATAGATAGTCGACATGATCATGTGCCTTAGGATTGACTAATCAAAGAGCGATCTGACCATCAGATCGATGTGTAACCCAGAACATACATTGAGATTATTAAATAAACATATAAATTGGGTTAATTATGATGAAGATGATCTGAATTGATGATCAAATATCAGATCTGAGTAGTAAAGAGCGATTCAACAGTTGGATCGTCTCCAAACTTCATTAGATGAAAGGGATTGGCTCTTTTATTATTATTATTATTATTATTATTATTATTATTATTATTATTAAAAGACATTACTTGAGTGAATTATGACATAGATAAATGACTTGTGATGTGATAGGTACGTCAGAGCGTACGACGTGACATTACTTATGCGCTTGATTAGAGTACTGCGTTTGTTGAGGTAGGTGATTATATTTGAGATTTTTCCTTGATTTTATCAATCATGACCTATTATCTAAAATTCTTGAATCATGTGTTTTACGCCTAATCGTACTTATTAAAATGTATTCATTACTTCATGTTCGATAGTATAAATTTGATTATATGATTATCTATGTTTTTACATGCGATGGTTTATACTTTATCATCGATTTGATTTGAGTCTGTTGAGGTTTATTTTACTTGGGATCTTTTTATAATTTGCCACACGCCCTCTGATTTTGTGATAATAATGATGAGACACCGCACTTGAGAGGGCCAGGTACATAGGTAGAGGTATCATGAGTAATCCCTCTACGGGTCCATTCTACCCCCATGGGGACAGAGGAAGTCTCCCGTTATAATGTCAACGAGGGAGCGGCAATGGTTGAGATCCTTGTGTGGTTGTCATTGCAGCATAGTAGCCCATACTCTTATTCTACATGCTTATGTGGTATTTATATGTGGGGTGAAATGTGATAAGCTAAGCCTAAGCTGTGAGTGACTTTAGGGGCTGATGTGGGTTGTACGGGAGGGACCAAAGGATTGGTATGAGTACTTATTATCGGTGATTGAGTATCGTGGAATACTCTTAGGGCTTGATTATGCACGGTGCCTTGTTCATCATGACATGCATGTGTATTTTGATATGGACACGAATTCTTGTTGCTTTTGATGGATGCATATTCATGTATTACTATTGCTTCACATGCCATGATGTTTTGTTTTGATATTGCTTTACTTCAGACGAAAATCATGTTTTGAACCTGATTGTTTCGTTCAAATTTATGAGTTCCATGCATTATTTAGCATGGATGCTTGATGATTTAAATTGCTTTTAAATGATTTATCCATTGACGCTATTAATACTCCTTGCAAAGTATTTATTGCATGTTTTATTACTTGTAATTACCTACACAAGCGAAAACTTGCTGAGGCATTGCTTTGTTTTGCAATGCCTCATATTTAGAACGCGATAGTGCTAAGGGTAAGTAGGTGGAGCAGCATTGATTAGAGCGAAGACCTCGAAGACCATCTGCATTTTGTATTCAAAGACTTGTATATGTTACATCTCTTATGCTTGTGTTTAAACTTTTGGGCTGTACTTGAATGTTTATATTTTAGATGGATTGGACCCACACTTTTTATAGTGTACCGTTCTTGGTGATGGGTGATCATGGATGAACCCTGGAGAATTTTGGACATGTTATTGTATTATTGTTCTTTTTCACGACCGATTTTGATTTGTTGTGGTTTTGAGATAGAGCATGCTCAGCAACTTGATTTTTGTTTATCATCGTGGTTTTGGCTTTTGAATGATCCTTGGGGATTTCTTTTGATGCTGCAATATTTATATTAATGGCGAGTTTTTACTTTTAGGGATTTTGCATACTTTATAAAATAAATTATTATTATTATTATATTATTGTATTTGAAAAAAGGTTTAGAAAACCAAAGGTGTCTCACTTGTAGATCAGTAATGGGTTCCAACACTACAAGTACAAGAGGGACCAGACAGGCTGGTGATCCGAAGCGTCGATCTTTTACACCGCACCTTCAATGCTTATCTATTAAGATATTTCAGTATTCTATTATGAAACTTTTAAACCTCCATGTCTCTCCACCAGCATAATGCCTCTGGTTAGAGTCATCCATCGGAAAAGTTTTTCTTTAGCATGGAAGATTAACGGTTTGGATCATCAAGCTCCCGGTCCTACACATGCTTTTAAGTTTAACTCGTTCAAATAATCAAATCCGTGCCTTGATCTACAGGGGCAAACACCATTAAGAAGGTGACTCGTGTCTCAATTAGCAGCATCGCGTCCCATATCTCCCGCCAATAGCTTTGGGAGAGAATGTAAAACATGGTCCGCGGGCTATGGAACTGTTCTTCGTATGCGAAATTGGAAGTACAAAATGTATTTAACAAGAAAGATAGCCTGCTTCCACGAACCCCGTTCCAAAGTCTTAGAGTCTAACCAAGCAAATCGATCGAAACTTAAATCCGAGGTGGGTTATGTTCCTTCTAATATTTTATTGTTTTCTTAATAGTTTTCTCAATTAAATTCCAACCTCTGCTGGATTAATTTCCATAATTTTCTGACACTTTGTTTCTTTTGAACTTGAATGTTTTGCAGGTAATTTCATGGAGATCCCTTCCGAAAGCACCACGACCGTTTGTAGTCACTGGTAGGCGGTCTTTCTTTCTGGGTCTTCGTAATTCTCATGAAATTTGAGTTCTGTGTGGAATGATCATAACTTTTTCTTTCTGTCTTTTTTTGTCTGTCTTTACTTTTAATTTCATGTAGGATAGTTGCTTTTGTGATCTTTTGAAAGTTTCTTCCCAATTTTGGTTTTTTCTTTGTTATGGTTGCTCTTAAGTTATCATATAGACGTGGATCTCCGTAAGGATGTTGTTGAATTTTATTGAAATTTGGTGTATGAGGAATCTGAAATGGAAGTGAAAGGAGAAAGAAGTTGTTGACGCTGCTTTTGGCTCGATAATAATTCAGAATGGTTGAGGTCTAGGCGAAACAGAAATGAAACGGAAAAGAGGAAAGGGAAATGGGGAGTTATCACTCAGGGTTAGCTGAGTTAGAGTTGGAAAACGAAACTCAAAAGGTTTTAAGTTCTGTGTTGATGTAATGGCTTTCTTCTTGTGCTACGTAATTAGCTAGTTCTCGCAAGATTCCTAAACGAAGTTCCTGGGAGAAATCCTGTGGAAATCTTCGCAAGAGAAAGCAAACGACTGGCGCGAATTTCTATATGGTCTTGATGCTAATCTGCATATTGTAGGGATACCTGGTCGTTTAATGGCACATGTCATTCAGTTATGTAGAATGAATGGCATCATCTTGAAGTTGTGGGTCAGTTATGTAGAATGAAGGACATCATCTTGAAGTTGTGGGTCACAACATAAAGGCTTTATACCAAATAAAGAAGACAGAGAAACTAAAAGGGATCTTTTCGGGTGCTGCCAGCATCCTAGTTTACAGCAAAACTAAGGTTCTATAAAAAATGCATAACACTAATTTTGGCCCAGATACAATGTAAGAGGTTCCTTCTTGCGCCATTGTGCTAGAAGGCCTTAGAATTTATTTTATTTTAGAAAGTCTAACTAAAAAATATAACCAACTCAAATGTTTACTTCCTTTGTAAAACTCACCTGCCAAACATTAACACCTGAATTACCCAATAAAGACCAACTTGGATCTTGCTAGAAATTTCGCCCTTTGCTACTCTATGGAATGAGAAAATTATTTATCGTAACATCACCAACTTGCCATATTTGTCTTTTACCCTGCCCAATCTGCAATTGGAAATAGATCGGCCTATAAATGAGTGCCTACTTTTGTGTGGTAAAACAGTTAAAGGTGACATTCCTCTCATGGTTGCAAGATCATTATTGCCTAAAGGAACTCCTTAGGGTCGTGTAAGAATGGTACACCTTCATGTTAAGTGATACTTTATAACATTTAATAGAAGTAAATATTGAAGAGGTCTGCCAAACATCTATAATAGCTGTTGTCACATCCAGTCAAGCCAGAAGTTTCAGAGGAGAGGAGAGGAGAGGAGAGAGCCAAGCTGAGTATTTTTTTTTTTTTTTTAAAAGCCAGAGTATGTCATTTTATCCCTGGCAGTCCAAACATCAATTTGGATTTTGTACTATGGAAGCTTCCTATATAATCCCTTATTCATTTTCAAATTTCCGATGTGTAGGAGGACCAGGGAGGTGAGATCAAGATGGTCTAGGAAACCTGTTAAAAGTTTAATGTTTGTTGTAAACAACTTACAGGAAGAAAGAAAAAACAGAGAAGTGAGAATGGGAAAGAAGAAAATGCGCTGAAGAAGAGATGTTAAAGAAAGTGACATAGAATGAGGGAAAGATACATAAACGGTATATTTTCTGAATTGGATTAACAAGAGGGTATCATCAAATTTGTCGCAACAATATCAAAATATGCAGTAAGTGTGTCAGCAGTTTGCAAGGAAATCAATGATTTTTATCATTTGTACTTCATCACCCTTATTAAATCAGAAATGCAGAACATTGACTGCTATTCTCAAGAGTTTTACTTAACCATCGAAAACCAGAAGCAGCCGTCACATTTTTGGTCTGCCTCAGTTACTCTCCAACTGGCCACAAATGAAGCATGGCTGGATATATTTGGAGGTCTTTCTATAGCTTGTGGCAAATAGAAGCCTTAGGAGAAATGTCTTCACCTTTGCCCAAGATAATTTACTGAGGTATCATTGTCTAACTAAAGAGATGGTGAGCCCTAATCTTTCAAAGAAAAAGGCAGCAAATTTTTGCCTTAAAGTATTTTGTGGTGGAATGTAGAGGGAGTAGATGAAGTTTTGAGAATCAAGGTCAAGACTGGAGTTTAGGAACTCATTTTGATAATGATAAAGAGGCTGTATTAACTCAGCAACTAAAGATGTTGTATTGTTGGATTTCAGAGTAGAGTTCATTAATGATCATTGTGTTCATGATTCTTGTCTTTATAGCTGGATTAGGATGAAACTAGCTTGAAAATTTAAATGCAGTGATTTTCTTATATAACATTTTGACCATCAATGCATAAACAGTATGGATGTGATATCTGGTTTGCTAGGATTTCCGTGTCAGAATTGTGAGGCACTATTGATTAGAAATAACCAAATGGCAGCTGATTCGGAGAACATAGAACTAAATCAAGAAATGATCCCAAAATTGATTGGTTTGGAGAAATGCTGGTGATTGCTGCAGTTCTTTGGGCTAAGGTGGCAGGTAACTGAGACAAAGTTTCAGATGACCATGGATCGAGTGCTTTGTTATGATCAATGTGTCCCAATCGGTATCTTTATCTATTTTTCTGCAACATTCTCTTATATTCAGGCGGCTGCAATAATTGTAGAGTTTTTTTTGCTCATAAGTGTTGATGTACATTTTAATGTGTGTTGAATGTCATCTGAGTGAAAACATCAGGTAGTATTTGGTGAGGGACATATAATACCAACCCTACCATCTACAGTTAAAGAAAACTGAATAATTTGTCTGAGAGATTGGCATATGATTCAAGGGTCATTCAAATGACGTCCTGTTATTGTTTGAACAGGTCTAGGCCTAAAAACATGTTATTGAATATAATTTCAAGAACTGCAGTCAGGCATGTTAGTCTTTTTTTTTTCCTTAATACAATTTTTTATGGAAGTACTATAGGCCCTTGTGGTCCGCCCCTTTCTCGGACCCCGCATAGGCGGGAGCTTCGTACACCGGGGCTGCCCTTTACAATTTTTATGGAAGGATTTGTGATTTTCTCTAGTTGTTTCTAAATATGTAACTCCTACATTCTGTTGACCTGAAACTACATTAGATAGCTTGGTGGATGCTTTCATTTTAAACTTGTTTCTCCATGGAAGCAGCACCACTATTGGTGTTAAGTATCTCTCTCATGTTGACTTGATTTCTTTTGAAGATCTAGTTATTTCTTTTATAGTCCAGATTGCTTTCTACTTCACCATGGTTTCTATATTTGATCCGCATGTTATTATCATTTTGTTTACATATGTGGGTAGTACTTTAAGATAAAACTCCTTACAATCTTGCATGGGGTTTGGGTGGCAATAGAAATGAACCAAATTGGTTCTTCTCATTACACTAGGCTATAATATCTTTCTCTGAATTAACGTTTGATAGGTTTGCTTAAGCTATATTTCTGCAGTCTGTAATTCTGCTATCTTTTCAGTGAGAGAGCTATTCCATCTCCAAATATTGATTTGCATTTTGCTTACTGTTCTCGTAATCTGGAAAAATGTACAATTTGTGGAAATATGGTTCCTAAAAAGCACGGGGAGGAACATTATAGGAACACCCATGCTCCGGTATGTTGATCTTACTCTTGATCTCTGCTATGGCGAACTTTCTGGTTTCTAAAGCTAAGAAATTTGCAGTAGATGAAGTATTTGATGATTTTATTTGTGGTAACGATTGAATTTTGGTTTTTTACATGAGATTTTGTGACAGAGGTTGGACTCAATGCTATGCATTAACAATCTTTTCCTATTTAATTCTTGATTATATGATCCAAACAACAGACAAGAAAAAAAGAAATTTTTACTTAAGTTAAATCAAGTTATGCTTTCAATGAAGCTGTATGTCAAAATGTAAATTCTTATTTAGGATGCTGTCCTCTATGTGCATGTATATTGTTTCTCATTTCAATGAACTTTTGGGAAACATCTCCCTTGATATGTCCTGATACACCACAGAACATTGTGATTATGAGGGAATGATCATGATGCTGTAGATGTAACGTAACTGGAATTATGTAATGACTCTGTTTGGTTGAGTATATTAGAAACAAAATATAAGAGGGTGTTCTTTCCAGCATAGGAGACATCTTTGTTTGAGGAGGATGCTTCATTGTTTGGCCTCTCGCAAATGATGTTAGGATCTGTCGGCTCTGGGAATCCGGAAAGAAAAAATAGACAGAACAGTGTCTCTTTCATTCTTTGACTAAGTAGAACATGAGAAGCTGTCACAGTCATTCACATCTGTTGATTATTAGGATGAAAATTGGAGAATATTATGTATTACTCCTGGGATTGCACAAAGGAAGAAGGTAACTATGTTGAGGTTTGGTTGAAGATTCTACATGGTGAAAAGAAATTATGGTTATGAGAAGGCTGCTGGAGAATGATTTTTAGATTGGTCAAATGGGAGATGACATTAAAGGTCCCTGGCTACTGTATCATGTGCCAATGTGGTTACATCTTTTCCAAATGAGTGGGTTAAGCTCCTAGTAGACTGATTTCTGAAGTGTAGTGGGCTGAGTGACTAATTCTGTACAAGGAAGTTTAATCCTTCAATTACCCACTTGCATTTCCTGAATGATAAATCGAAGCTTCTGACAGTGCATGAACTTGCTACCTTACAACCTTACAAGTTTTGTAGGGTACATTATTGTTTTGGGAGATGACTTGTTCGCCCCTCACTTTTGATTCATTAGCCTCTTACTAGATGGTGCGGACATTTATAACTCCATGTATGCCCAGTTTTTTGAAGATCCAAATAATTCATATAGTGCCCTTGACTTTTATTATTATTATTTTTTGAAACAAACTGGTGCCTTTGACTTAGATGGGCCATGCTTGGTGGTGCACTTTGAATATATTGGTTCAATGTACAGTGTTCTTAAGTTTCAGTGGTGGAAGATCAATCCTTTAGTGTTGTTGATGGACCAGATAGTGGTTCAATTTTCAGTATAAATCCTTGGAAAATTCAGGACTGTAGATTACTATCACAAAGTTAAACTTTGTGAACTAAATGCATCATGAGCAATGGGGTTATTCATTGATGGGAAGAAAAAAAACAATTATATCAACGGATCTATTATAGTACCCTATTAGTTATCTCAAATACGAGGATTAGAAATCCAATATTCTGCTGATGGTGTCATGGTTAAACATGGAACCACAAGAAAGCAAAAGTGTGTATCTTTCGGCTTATGCAAAAGAGATATGGGACATATACCATCTATGGCATACAGGCTATGGTTAAACTCCATAGGAGTGCCTATTGGTTTGACCTCCATAGTGCTGGTACATGCTAAAATATCAAGTGCATATTCCCTCTGTGAAATAAGTATTCCTTTGAAGACCTCACTACCTCAATGCCTAATAAGTATCTTAATAAACACAGATTTTTAATCTCAAAGACAATTCTAATATGTTTTTAGATTATTAATCCCTTCTGAATCATCACCCATTAGGAGAATATTATTCATGTATACTATCAACACAGTAACTCCTGTCTTGCTCTTTTTAGCAAGTAAAGAATGGTTGCACTATTATAGTGGAATCCATGTTTGTGCACTCTTTTGAAACCGCCTTCTTGGAGACTGTTTCAGCCCATAAATAGATTTTTTCAGCATGTCCACCAATTTGTCCCCATCGCCCCTTGAGTGGAGGAGTCTTCAAAGAAATCACCATGAAGAAAGCATTCTTGACATCCAACTATGTATTAGGCTGCTCTATTTGCACTGCTAGAGAATTAAATCATACAGAGTTGAGTTCAGCCACTGGAGCACAAGTTTTTTGAGTGTTTCACTCTATAAGTGTGGCTTTAGTCTTTTGCTATGAAATGAGCCTTGCACCTTTCTACTATCCTAACTAATTTATGTTTAACAATGTAAACTCATTTAGTTCCTAAAGGTCTTTTCCTTTAGGTAACTTCACCAAGTCCTAAGTCCGGTTTTTTTAAGACGAACATGTCATCCTTTGTAGACCTTCTCCCATAGTTTTAAAACTCCTGAGTTGACTCGGAAAACTTGTCTGAGTTACTAGACTAGGCAATGAATTGAGTTATTTGACAAGTCAACTCACTGCATAACCAAATTACTTAAGTTGGTTTTCATCTGTGCCCAAGAACTCCCCATCCAAAGTATCACATTCTTACCAACTTGCCTAGTAGATGGTATGAGCATAGAAATAAAAGTTGTCACCCTTTGTAGACCTTCTCCCATAGTTTTAAAACTCCTGAGTTGACTTGGAAAACTTGTCCAAGTTACTAGACTAGGCAATGAATTGAGTTATTTGACAAGTCAACTCACTGCATAACCAAATTACTTAAGTTGGTTTTCATCTGTGCCCAAGAACTCCCCATCCAAAGTATCACATTCTTACCAACTTGCCTAGTAGATGGTATGAGCATAGAAATAAAAGTTTGAAATATAATACATTATATTGTAGGAAAAAAAGTATGGAACCACCCTATACTACCACCTATCATCAAGTTGGTTCCCTCTACTTCTGAAACTACAGAAAGACTCCTCGTACTACTTGAGATCCCTCATGGGCACCCATTCTATTATGGTTCCGTCAAATTTATTAATGGAACCACGTGTTTAGGCTCGCTAGTGATTATTTATTCTTATTTCCTTCCTTTTTGATAATTTTCTAATTATTAAAACATGAAATTGAAAAGAAATTAGGAGTCTTAAAAGGTAAACATCCTAGTTTTCTTCCTCATTGCATTTTGTTACCCAAATCCCCTACTTCACCTCTGCGACTTAGAAGAAACTGTAAGTTTCAAGCTGGTTCTGTTGGAAGTTGCAAATTTACAATTGTCATCTTCCCTTAAACCATCGCACAACATAGAACCCAAGTATTTCTATTGGTGAAAACATTTCAATGAAGCTAGCGAGTTTTGTTGGAGGTTTTATAACTTGCAATGGTTGGCTTTGTTTGGTCTTTTGTGTATACAATTTTCTTGGTTTTGTCACTTCTCTCGTGTGAGTTCTATTGGAAAAGGAGAACTGAAAAAGTTGGTTGAATATTTTGACTCTGCATCTTTCTCTATTTTGCTCCTCCCCTTTATGAAAATGGAACAAAAGCTTTGAATTCAGCTGGATTATGAATTGATATGGTTGAAATTACTAAAGACACCCACTAGTTTGCAACGAACCGATCACAACTATAACTGAATTTGTTTGTTTGTTAGAGACGGCGAGGGTCAGTAGAAAATTCTGAATTGTCTTTTACCTGTCGAGAACTTTCTAGATATATTTACTTGGTGATAGCAAATCTTGTTAAAAGCAAGGTTTTCTTCACTTTTGAAAAAGGGTAAAAAACTGTGTTCCTGTTGGAAAGAAGCAAAGAACCAATTTTTGTTTATTCTAAAGAAGATGCGATAAGTATACAACCTATGTTATTTCGTTGTTCAAAATCATCATCATCATCAAGACCTTATCCCAATTAGGGGTCGGCCACATGAATCTTATTCCTCCATTCCACTCTATTAAATACCATGGCTTCATTTAGTCCCAAAGTTTTTAAATCTTTCCTCACCACTTCTATCCACATTCTTTTGGGCCTTCCCCTTGCCCTTTTAGAACCTTCAACTTGTATTGCCTCACTCCTTCTAACTGGTGCCGTTGTTGGCCTCCTTTGAACATGTTCAAACCATCTAAGTCTAATCTCCCTCATCTTGTTACCTATTGGTGCTATCCCTAAATTTCTTCTAATATTTTCATTTCTAATTCTATCCTTTCTTGTCTTACCACTCATCCATCTCAACATCCTCATTTACGCAACACTCACCTATGAGTATGATGTTCCTTAACCGCCCAACACTCGATCCATAGAGCATGGCCGGCCTTATAGCCATCCTATAGAATTTTCCCTTTAGTTTGAGTGGCACCCGCCGATCACATAAAACCCCGATGCACATCTCCATTTGTTCCAACCCGCTTGGATTCTCTCGGGTAACCTCCCTCTCAATCTCTCCACTCTCATGGATCAATGATCCTAAGTATCTAAGTGGTCTCTCATGGGGACCTCTTGGTTATCAATCTTGACCGGTGCTCCACTCCTACTCTCCTTGCTAAAATTACATTCCATATATTCTCGTCTTAGTTCGGCTAATTTTAAATCCTTTCGATTCTACTGCTTCTCTTCATAGCTCTAGCTTTTTGTGGACACCCCCCCTTGTCTCATCAAGTAGGACAAAATCGTCTGCAAACAGCATGGACCTGGGATTCTGCTCATGCGTATGTTTTGTTAACTCATCCATAACTAATGTGAAAAGGTATGGACTTAATGCCGATCCTTGGTGCAATCCGACAAAGGACAGGAAAATCACCGGTCACGCCACTAGTGGTCTTAACATTTGTTATTGCTCCCTCATACATATCTTTAATTATGTCTATATACCCCGAGAAACCCCTTTAACACCTAACACCCTCCATATTAACTCTCTAGGGACTCTATCATAAGCCTTCTCTAAGTCAATAAAGACCATGTGTAGGTCTTTTCTCCTCTCCCTATATTTCTCTACTAATTGTCTTAGTAAGAAAATAGCTTCCATGGTAGACCTCCCGGGCATGAAACCAAACCGATTCTCCGATACACTTGTTTCATGTCGTAGCCTCTTCTCAATGACTCTTTCAAAAAGTTTCATGGTGTGGCTCATAAGTTTGATCCCTCGATAATTAGTGCGACTCTGAATGTCTCCTTTATTCTTATAGATTGGTACAATAGAGCTTTTCCTCCACTCATCGAGGCATTTTCTTTGATTTTATAATCTTGTTAAACAACTTGGTCAACCAAACTACCCCAATATCTCCCATATGCTTCCAAACCTCTATTGGTATACCATCGTGCCCCATGGCCTTTCCCGATTTCATCTTTCTCAAGGCCTCTTTTACTTCAAGCATTTTAATCCTACGTTCATATCTATAATATCCAGTGTTATTTAGATTTATAGTATTTTCAATTCCTCTATTCTCAGGGCCATTGTCATTTAGCAATTTTTGGAAGTAGATTTCCCACCTTTGTTTGATCTCAGCGTCTTTGACTAATACCCTTTGATCATCGCTTCTAATGCACCTAACATGCTCTAAGTCCTTACTCTTCTGTTCTCTTACCTTTGCAAGTTTAAACACATCTTTCTCACATTCTCTTGTTCCTAGTCTATTATAGAGCTCATCATATGCTTTAAGTTTAGCCTCACTTACTATTCTCTTAGCAACGTTTTTAGCATTCTTATATTGTTCATAGTTTTCATTATTTCTAATCTTCTGCCATGCTTTAAAATGCATTCGTTTTTCTTTAATAGCTTTTTGCACTGTTTCATTCCACCACCATGTTTCCTTTGTTAATAGCCTTTTACCTTTAGATACTCCTAAGACATCTTTTGCCACTTTCTTAATGGACTCAAACCATAGTATTCCACATGGTATTTACTGCTTCATAATTCCAATTTCCTTCTACCATCAACTTATTTTTGAATGAGGTTATTTTCTCTCCTTTTAAGTTCCACCACTTAGTTTTTGGATGTGTATTAAGTTCGGTTCTTTTACTCCATCTTTTGATATGAATATCCATAACCATTACCCTATGCTGTGAGGTTAAACTCTCACCGGTATCACCTTACAATCCTTACATATAGATCGTTCATTATTCCTAAGTAGAAAAAAGTCTATTTGGCTTTTATGAAGTCCACTTTTAAAGGTTATTAAGTGTTCATCCCTCTTCTTAAAGAGTGTATTTGCAATGGATAGGTTATATGACAAAGCAAAATCGAGGATATTCTCCCCCATCTCGTTTCGTTCACCTATACCATACCCTCCGTGTATTCTATCATATCCTTCCTTATCTTTTCCTACATGGCCATTTAAGTCTGCTCCTATAAATATTCCCTCAGTGTTGGGAATTTCTTGCATGACTCCCTCCATATCTTCCCAAAACCGTCTCTTAATTATATCTTGTAGCCCTACTTGTGGTGCATATGCACTTATAATATTTATAATCTGCTCTCCTAGAATCATTTTTATTATTATTATTCTATCACTGATTCTTTTAACGTCCACAACTTTATCCTTTAATTCCTTATCCACTATTATTCCTACGCCATTTCTATTATTTTCCTTTCCTACGTACCATAATTTATACCCATCTATTTCTCTAGCTTTAGCCCCTTTCCACTTGGTTTCTTGGATACAAGCGATGTTGACTCTCCTACGTTTTATCGTGTCTACTAACTCTAAACTCGTACCTGTCAATGTCCCTATGTTCCATGTAGCGATGCGAATCTTATGATTTGGAGATTCCCTATTTACTATCGCCTTTCTCGACCTCCATGGTATGAACCCATGTCCACTTTTCACCGCACTGGTTCTGATGCAGCGCGTCGCTTCCGAGGGGACACTCTAGCAGCCCTTGCCCATTTTTCACTACACCCGGGATCCGATGTAGCGCGTCGCTTCTGGGAGAACGCCCTAGCAACCCTTGCCTATTTTTCACCGCATCCGGGATCCGATGCAACGCGTCGCTTATGGGGAACGCCCTAGCTTGAGCGAATTTCAGATTTCGATTCATGTCATGTTGGGGTTGCCATAGTTTTAAAAGCTGAAGATGATTTTCATTAAAATCATGAAAATCATTACAATCATTAAAATCATCTTCAGCTTCACCCTTGCCGGCTGGCTACCGACGCAAGGGTGGCCATATTTTTAGAAGCTGAAGATGATTTTCATTTCTCCCTCACAAACTAATATACAAATGTATATTTATTTGTAAGAAAGAAATAATAGAATCATCTTCAACTTCCCCCTTGCCGGCTGGCTACCTGATACAAGGGTTGCCATCTTTTAAGAAGCTGGAGATGATTCTCATTTCTTCCTCACAAACTAATATACAAATGCATATTCATTTGTAAGAAAGAAATAATAGAATCATCTTCACCTTCCCCCTTGCCGGCTGGCACCTGACGCAAGACCCTCCTCCTCGTTGTTCAAAATAAAATTGTTTTATACTCAGAGGAAAATTGAAACTTTCATAGGAGAAAAGTTTAAAAAGAAAGAAGCTTCTAACAGAATAAATTCTAGAGAAAATAGAGATAGAGATACAGAATTAGAGGCTTCTTTCTTTTAGCTCTTAGTTCTAACAGGACGTCAGAAAAGGGAGCAACCTAGATAGGTTCCAGTTTTGGGACATCTGAAAGGTCTTCTTGTTCACCCTACCTTATATAGGTCGTATACCAAACTTCATGCCCATCAAAGGCTTATTAATACTAGATTTTCTAGCTAAAACTTTCATTGGATATGATTTAAAAGGAAAAAAAAGTATGGCTCAAATCTTCCTACAGTCATGAAGTATGGTGGATAGCCAATCTAAGGCAGCCTGAACACGATAAAACAGTATAGATTAAAACAGAATAGATCATCCAAAAGAGAGATCCAATTTGTTGTGTCTACATCATTTTCAAGGTCATGAAAGCATTTTCTTTTAGATTTTGGGAATGTGGGAGGAGTAGGAAACATATGGTGGAGGGATTTAAAGGCTGTAGAGATGACAATGGACTGGAGTGGGTCAGGTTTTCACTTGCTTTGCTTCTCTTCACCATGGTTCAATAACATGCTCCCCCTTCCCCACTCCACCACGGATCATTGGCATCCCTGCTCCATTGCTGAGCTAGGTGGGAAGGGGAGTGGCTAGGCGAAATTGATGAAAGAAAAGCCTCTCTTTCTATCTCTCAACTCTGATAGGGTTTTCTAAACACTTTCACATGTCTGAAACTGAATGATCAAGAAAGCCCATATTTTAAAAATATAATATATGAGCATTTTTGGTATAAGAGATATCAAGAAGGGGAGCCTTGGCTTAATGGTAGAGTTATCGTCGTGTGACCTTAAGGTTATGGGTTCTAGGTGTGGAAATAGCCTCTTGCAAAAATGCAATGTAAGTACTGTATACTATAGACCCTTGTGGTCCAACCCTTCCCTGGACCTTGCATACGGGGGAGCTTCGTGCACTGGGCTGCCCTTTTTATAACTCATGGGCATTTTTGGTGTAAACTATAATTATATATAATTTTATTTCAGAGTGTGGTTCATGGGTTGATCTGCGGGTTTTCCTTTTAACTCTCAATTCACCTCAGTTCTCACTCTTCTACTCCACTGCTGGTGAAGGTCATTAATTTCCTGCCCTTCTCTGCCCCAAGTAGGTGTGGATTGAGGCGGAGCTCTAGTTTGATCTGCCCCACTGCCATACCTTTGGTGGCAGGTGGGAGGAGGGATTTTGTATCAAAAAAGACAGAAGAATAAAACAATCATTGGTCTGCTCACAATCACGATTTTGTTGGTAAAGACAGATGGCGTGCTGTAAGAATCTCAAGTATTACGAGGAGTTTATTTGCAGTTTTAGAAGTGGAGGGTACTGACTTGATGAAAGGTGGTGGTATAGGGTGGTTTTGTACATTTTCCCCTTTATTATAAAACTTGTTAGGGTATTTTTTTGAGTCATGTACAAGTGGCTTCGAGTTGACTTGACTTATCTCACTTTCAAGGCGAGTCGACTGTTTTAGTTTTTAAACTATGCTTTCTTGAGTTAGGATGAGATACATCTTGAAGATTCTTTAGAACATTTAGAGAAGACAAGGAAGCAATAAAAATATTAAATGAAAAAGAAAGTTTGTCATAAGAAACAAAGTTACTTATTGGATGGGCCATGCAAGACCGCATAGCTTTTTGTAAAGTAATAGGTATGTCTAAATCTAGAATGTTTGAGGCAATAATATCATAACCTAATAAAGGAACAATATTATCTATTTTGAACTATCATCTTGAGGTGTCTCTCTTATTTCTTCCATTGTATATATGATTTTATTCTGGTACCCATACTCTAACTTTTACTAATAGGGATGTCATTAATAGGACTAATTAAGCTCCTCTCAGTGACAATTGGAAGGACCACATCACGGTTTTTTTTTTTTTTTTTCACTTCCTATCTTCCCGTGAGCAGATCAGGTGAACCTCTTTGCCTGATTATAGAAGAAAGTACATTTTAAAAAAACATAAGATCCATTGATATGTACCTCTTTCCAATCATAGGATCAATACATTTATAACTTTTCTGAGATTGGGATTAACAGTTTAAGGATTTAGTCAACAACTTATCCCTATCCTACAGAAGTTCAGAACAAAGCAATTACATCCAAACACACATAATAGAATAATAACGAGATCATGAATAATATTTGAACAATCTATAGGAAATTTGTTGTCTCAAATGGAAGGAAGCTTATTAATTAAACATGACACTATCCAGTTAGCTTCACACCAAAAATGTTCATGTACATGCATTCCATAAAGTAGAGCTCTGGTGACTTTCAACCAATGGTGATGTTTACGATCTACAATCCCATTTTGCTAAGGAGTGTGTGGAGAAGAAGGCTGAAATTCTACATCATTATCCTCTTGGAAAATTTGAAACTCGAGCATGATACTTGCCACCATTATCAAAGTGCAACAGTTTGATATTCTGATCAAACTGATTTTGGACCCATATATGGAATATTTTAACGAGTTTAGGGATGTCGGATCTATCTTTCATCAAGTGGATCCATGTCATTCTAGTCGCATCAAACTAGAATATGAAACAATAGGTGCAGGTCACCATACATCAATGGATTAAATGAAAATGAATGCTACATTTCTTGTTTAGACTCTTTGGATAAGATGAATGATAATGCTTAGCAAGTTCACATGCTTGGCATTGAAAATTTTTATACTCTAATGATCCTAAGATGAAATCAAAGATTTAAGAATAGAGATAGATGGATGACTCAATAATGCAAGAAAGGTAAGGGAGTCGAAACTAGGGTTTTAAAAGGAAACCTGCTAGTTTTGAAGTGCTTCTTAACTAGAAGACACTTCTTCTAATTAACCTTTCTACCTATTTGTCCAATCGAAGGTGAAAACTTAACTAGAAATAATAAAAAATAGTCTGCACATAGGCTAAAATTGAAAATAGAGAAGATGAAGAGCATAGAAACATGAGAAACTTCAATTTTATTCAATCAGAAAAAAGAAACTACACAAAATAAAACCTTATAGATGATGTAAGGGGACGTCACTTTTCTTATCCCTCATGCAAACTATGACCAAAGACCATTATACCTTTACTTAAGTGAAAAAAACTTACTTAACCCTAGCCCAATACATAAAGACAACTTAAAATAATTTAGAATATGATTAAACACTTAAAATAGGGCCTACAAACCCATACATCTTAAACTTAAAAAATAAAGTAAACATAACAATACTCTATGTAATACCCCGGGTTTTTAAGACTTTTTTTTTTATTATCATAATAATAGCATTTTTAATAAGAGCATTTGGGATCCCATGAGAAAAGTTTTATTTATCATTTTACTAAAACATCTCTTAAAACTCCGGGTGTTATTTTTCCTTTCTCAAAATGTTACATATATAATTTAAAACACAAATAAAATTTTATGATAATAGATTTAAAACAATACGCGTATCAATCAATGTCAAATAAATCGGCGCCTTTATTTTGAATCAAATAAATATCCAAAACACAATAATAATATGGCCCAGGGTCTATTTATCATAACATCCCATATAAATGTCCAACATATGCCTAAACATCTCAATCAAATCCAAAATATAAAGTATACAGTCCATAATTAAATTCAAATGATAATCCTCTTTATTGATTCACATCACTGTCTAAAATTCTAGGTAAAAGGATCTTCCGCAGCTCTCACGGTTTCTCAACAGCCTTGCCTTTTCTGTTATCGCGCTCGAGATCTAAGGCATTGCAAAACAAAGCAATGCCTCAGCAAGCTATCGCTTGTGTAGGTACATAAACAATTAATGTAATAAAATGAAATAATTGAATAACAGTATTGATAAAATTAAAAAGTCTATCATCTATGAAGATAGCAGTATTATAAGTTATGCCAACATAAATGCCAATTTATTCCATATGTTAAAACATGCATTTCATGGAGTTAAAACACGACATGAATCAATGTAAATGAGCATACAATAAGAATAAGGGCACCATAAGCTAATGGGTCCCACAACATCGCACTAATATCACTGATCATGAGTACTCATAGCCAGCCTCTGAGTGTCGTCACACCCAGGCATACCATCCATAACCATACTCATCATACACGCATACATAATAAGAATATGGGCCATCATGCCGCAGTAGCAACCCTCTATGGGTCTCAACCACCGCCGCACTCCGTCGACACCATAACGGGAGACTTAGCGTTTGTCCCCATAGAAAGGCCCAGACCGGTAGTGTGGACTATCCATGTTACCAAACCCCTACCGAATGCCATCTATGGGCAGGTGTCTATCATATCACAATATCATCACATTACAATCTCGGAGGGTAGGTGGCCGGCCCTATCCCTTCTAGCATGATGCTCACCGGGTGAGAGCACTTGTCATCAAATATAAAAACATGAAAATTATATGTATATGCTAAAACTCAAGAGTACTCGTAGCTCGCAATCCCCAAGACACGCCCCTCATTCTGGGGTTAGCTTATAAAAGGACCAGCTAACAAGCCTCTATTCTTATTTCTATGCCAATCCATGCATTTCCAATATATAATAAGAAAGAAGTCTCTATTTAAGCATAATTACTTAATATCATGCTCATAAAAACATTTGTCATATGTTTATTCAATAGAAGATGTCAATTTGTAATAATCATAATGTACTTAAAGTCTCATTAAATTTATGGCAAATAATAAATGCAATATAAAACCCAATCACGTATGATGCTATGTTTATGCATGGTTTTAAAAATCAAGGCAAAGCATTAATTGTCGTCACTTACCTCAATGTGAGACCGCTTAGCTTGCTAATAATCTCCTTAACTGGTATGTTCAAGTGCACTTGTACATGTCACATCATTATTTAAAATTTTTTCTAAATTAAAAGTGGTCATTTATAAGTTTTTAAGTTAAAACTAGGTTCGTGTTGTCAGTACGGTCACAACACCTTTTTCGGATCGTGATTTGGACTCCTATACCTCCCAAAAATCAAATTTTTGTGAAAATATTCACAAAATGGGGCTGACCAACCACCACAGGTGGTTTACACCGGCGGTGCTGGTTTACACCGGTTTATACCGACGTAAACTGGCGTCACGAAGACGCCCGCCTACAAGCGTCCAAATTGTGCGATTCTTGCACTGTTTTTCTCAGAATTTTGTCTAGATTTCATTTCTATCCTTCTTTTGCATTGATTTTGCAAAAAACTATGTTTTTTATGCGATTTTTCCCAAGTTCCTAAAAACTTCCCTAAGTACTGGTTTTCACGTTTTTTGGAGAAACCAACCGTTTGATCTCTCCTAAATTTAAAGGGTTTATCTTTGGGTCTATCATGCACTAGATGGACAGTCCGATTTGCAAACAGATGTGGTTTCATCCATGAAATCACGCTCCAATAGTAGCGTGCACAGGGTTCCCAGGAAAAACGTGTTTTTTCCTGATTTTTCAAGCATTTCCTATTTTGTATTTCTATTATATTTATACATAAAATATAAAAATTGAGGGCTTAGAGCTTACTTGATTTGCTGGCCGTTGATGGACGTTGCCGGAGTTCCACTCGCCGGGAAACTTGAATTTTTTCCGAGCTAGGGTTTAGAGTAAACTCAGTGAAAACGGGCAGGGTGGGTGTTTTGGCGACTGAGGGGGGGGGGGGGGGGATAGATATAGGCCTTAGAATCTTAAGAGAAAGAGAAACTCTTCCCTTCACGTCTCTTTCCGCTGGTTTCTCTGGCCATTTTGCTAGATCCGGTAGAGGCATGTATAAAGAAGGGGGATGCCATTATCAATTTGGGCCCCTATGTTATACGTTTTTGCCAAATTACTAAAATACCCCTATAACTTCAACGGCTCATAACTCCCTCGTTTGAGCTCCGTTTTCTGCGTTCTTTATGGCGTTGGAATCCTATTGACGAGCACTTTCAAAATCTTAAGTTTTCAGGATCAAATTCCATCTATAAAATTTTAATTTAATTTATTTAACAAATTCTTAATTTATACCAAAAATTAAGGATATTACACTCTATGAACTATTCAACTTAGACTTCAACATTTGCTTTCTTCTTGTTTTATAATTTTTGAGTATATTAATGAATGGATGAGATGGTCCTACATCACTGAACCTACAGTGCCATGTGTGGAAGTCTTCCTTAATTCTGAGTACTGGTTGTTGCAGTTGTACTGATTACTGGAGTGTCAAAGATACAACCCTCCAACCTCATGTCCATTCCAATCATCTTCTTTGTTTGAAGGTCCTAACAAACTCAATAAGAAGGAAAAGTTTTTTCTTTTTGGAAAGGCAATAAGGGGTAAGTCACGCTACAATTAAGAGATTTTGTTAAGTGACTAACCAGAAAGAGATTTATAGAAGGATGAGGAAAGTACAAAACTGAACATAATGAGATTGACCGGTACAAGGAAATGGCACCCCTATTGGAAGTATTGGTGAGAGTCCCATCAACTAGTTTTTTGACACAGCCAATCAAAGACTAACACTCAATAGAAGAGAAGGAACTAGACTTACTACACGTGATCTGAATCATGACCCATGGTGTGCAGGGTGAAGAAAATGTGTGAAAAGCTGACAAAGTACCTGATTAAGCAAGAGGTAACATGGCTAGAAGACAGTGTACCTCAAAGACATTTCATCTCATAGATCATACAGCTGTATTTGGCTTGGGACATCTAAATTATGTCACTGTCAGAAAAGGATGGAGAAGTATCGATAGAGACAATGTGACCCTTGAAGGTGGCCAACCATGCTTACCATAAAACTTCTCCACAGTATGATTTTTGAAGCCTAGTACATTTCCTTTACCTTTTGTGGTATTGAAACTAAGGCTGCCATTAGTTCTCCTCCTTCACTCTTCCCTCTAAAGAATCAGATGCACACTGTTAACTGAGGGGAGAGGTTGCTTGCTCAAGATATGATCTTCCATGGTTATGAAATCAATGCTAACCCAGTTAACAGCTTAAAGGTTCCTCTGTTTTCTTCCTGTTTTTTCAACATTTCAGCATCCTCATGGAAGTTCAACTCTTCCCATAGACTAAGAACCTCAGTATAATATCCTGTAGAGATTTGTCTCCTGGAGTTGACTAGTTTCTTGTTGTAGTTGGTAAATACATGCAATATTGTTTTGATTGGAATATAACTCATGTACTTTGTCCCATATCTCTTTTGCCAACATAAAGAAACACATGCTTTTTCTTACTTGTGGTTCTGTGAAATTTAACTGCTATGACATTCCCATGAGATTATTGGATTTGAATCACTAAGAGGAGCTGCTGTAACAGATCCATTGATATAACCTCCTTTCTTCTTCCCACCAATGAGTAACGTCACTGGCCTTGACCTCTGCAAGAAGTTTCCACCATTTAACTTTGTGTTAGCTCGGAATTTATACTGAAAATTGAACCACTATCTTGCCCATCAACAACAATAGAGGACTGATCTTCTGCCACTAAAACTTAAGAACACCATATGCCGAACTGATATAATTAAAGTATAGCACCAAACAACACATAAAATAACATTCAACATGTTGTTATAGCAATGAAGCACAGAAATACCGCCAGATTGCAAATGTCACCTAACCTCTCACCTTTTAATTAAAATGATATCGAATAACAATAAGCAGATATCATAGTAGCACTTCCAAACCAACTTTTCCTGACCTGACTTATTAAAATCAGGAGATACCAATCATGCAAGAACACATATAATGAGAGAGGGCCTCTGAACCGACAGAAAAAGTAGCTGCACAACTGATTAGCATTTCTTGTGAAAGATGAGTTGTGATCCTTGTTGTTTCTGAAGCACGATCAGTTATTTTCTGATACCATCTAAAGATCTTTTTCACAATAAGTGAGTGGAGAGTGATATCATTCCTGTATATATAATTGTTTCATGGTGTACTGAAGACAAAAAATGATGATGTACATCTCTATCCAAGTTTTGGTAATGATACATTTCCAAAGATCTCTTTTTGGGAGTTATTAGTAATGACGGAATCACAGATCATTTTGCCCACTTTGTTATAGTGGTACAATTCTTTGAACACAGGCAAGACATCTTCCTTGGGAATACCCCAAAACTAAGAACAAAATTGATACAGAGTACATTCAACCCTAACAATCTGCAGCTGCTAATCCAAACACACTGAATTTGACCTCCTTAGCAAAAGATGGAGCATCACCATTAACTCATCATTCTTTGGCTTAAGGCTTGAATTTCATGTGTACTAATGTGTACAAAAATCAGCCGTAGTCTCCCCTTAGTCAGAATGGAATCATCACACTGCCTTCCTTCAGTCATCCAAACGGTTGTTTTGGCTTCTCTCCTTAGTGGAATTATCTTACAATAGCCTATTCTTTTCATTTTATTTCCTTGCTAACTACCATGCTTTCAGTCCCTCCTTGAGCCTGATTTTTCCCACATGCCCTCCCTTTATATAAATTGTATGCTTCCTCCCCCCATTCAACCCCACTACTTTATCCTGTCACCATTTGGTTCAATTGGCTTAATTTCTCTTCCCATGTAACCCCCTAGCCTTTCAAATTGGGTTTGTAGATGGACATCTTCCTTAAATTTCTTTGTGATGCATTAGTAAGAATGACCACTTCTGAAGATCATCTCTTAATTAACTTCACCATGAGTGGGTCCTTCAGTCATTCAAGCTTGAAGCTGAAGTCACCAGACAAAAGGATGTTGGCCTTCCCATTTGAAGCTGGAAAGGGGGCCCCACAGAGATCTACCTCCATCCTAGCTGGCATCTTCCGTCACCTGCAATTGTCCAATGCTGTTTTTGGCTATGCAGTCCATAGGGAAACTAGAAACTTTGCCAGTTTAGTCAACATTTAACCAATCTACCTAGAGTCAGTGGTGTTTCATTGTTGACCATGTGAACTCTGCATGGATCTACTGATTCTTGAAATAATTCTGACATATAATCTCAGGGAACTGATACACTGAGGCTCTTTAACTGAGCCTCACAGGAAGTCTGCTTGTCCACCTTGACATGTCAAATGGAGAAGAAAAATCTCTATGAGGTTGTGTTAAAATGGGTATCGTCGAATCTCCATTGATGCACCGCTGGAGATCCTGTCTGGATCTCACCCTTGCCGCTTCTCCCAGAATTAGACTAGCATTTTCATCTTGCTTGTGATACGCTTCTGAAAACAGCCACCTGAAAGACTAACCAAGTGCTCTCCGAATTTACTCCTAAGCTGCTATCATTCTTTCTCTGACCAACCAAGAGTTTGCATGAAGTGCTGACAGAATTAAGCTTTAAACAATCACAGGCCAATTTCTTTGTATGAAGATTGCTGCTTGAGTTTGATTTTTTCATCTTTAGCATGAAAGGGGAAGCTTTATTTTCTACCAAGAGGTTTTCCGTGAAGGTCTACTTCTCAAAGTTGCGAGCCTTTTCATGTTCTACCAAGAGCTTCATTGGCAACAGTGGTGGTCTTCTATGCTCAAAACCTCTCTGTGGTTTGGCTGGTTCTCCTTTGTTGTAGTTGTTGAGAATCACAAAGTCTGTTTCTTGTTGGTTTCTTCCCTTGATTTGCAGGTTGGTCCCTTCTTTCAGGTTAAGCAAACAGTTTCATGCTTCTTGCTCCATCAAAGAGTAGTTGGCTTACAGCCGAATAATGTACTTTGATGCAACCAATCCCCCCTCGTCCAAACAGGAAGCACCAACATTTCTGAGAATATAGGGATTGAAAATACTATAAATCTAAATAACAATGGATATTATAGATATGAACGTAGGATTAGAATACTTGAAGTAAAAGAGGCGTTAAAAAAGATGAAATCAGGAAAGGCCATGGGGCCTGATGGTGTACCAATAGAGGTTTGGAAGCATATGGGAGATATTGGGGTAGTGTGGTTTACCAAGTTGTTTAACAAGATTATAAAATCAAAGAAAATGCCTGATGAGTAGAGGAAAAGCTCTATTGTACCAATCTATAAGAATAAAGGAGACATTCAGAGCTGCACTAATTATCGAAGGATCGAACTTATGAGCCACATCATGAAACTTTTTGAAAGAGTGATTGAGAAGAGGCTACGACATGAAATAAGTGTATCGGAGAATCAGTTTGATTTCATGCCTGGGAGGTCTACCATGGAAGCTATTTTCTTATTAAGACAATTAGTAGAGAAATATAGGGAGGGGAGGAAAGACTTACATACGGTCTTTATCGACTTAGAGAAAGCTTATGATAGAGTCCCTAGAGAGTTAATATGGAGGTGTTGGGTGGTAAGGGGGTTTCTCAGGGGTATATAGACATAATTAAAGATATGTATGAGGGAGTGGTAACAAGTGTTAAGACCACTAGTGGCGTGACTGGTGATTTTCCTGTCACTGTAGGATTGCACCAAGGATCGGCATTGAGTCCATACCTCTTCACATTAGTTATGGATGAGTTAACAAAACATTTGCACGAGGAGATTCTCTGGTGCATGCTATTTGCAGATGATATGGTCTTACTTGATGAGATGAGGGAGGGTGTAAACATAAAGCTAGAGTTATGGAGAGAAGTATTAGAATTTGAAGGATTTAAAATTAGCCAAACTAAGATAGAATATATGAAATGTAATTTTAGCAAGGAGAGTAGGAGTGAAACACCAGTCAAGATTGATAACCAAGAAGTCCCCGTGAAAGACCTCTTTTGGTACTTGGGATCATTGATCCATGAGAGTGGAGAGATTGAGAGGGAGGTTACCCAGAGAATCCAAGCGGGTTGGAACAAATGGAGATGTGCATCTGGAGTTTTATGTGATCGGCGGGTGTCAGTCAAATTAAAAGAAAAATTCTATAGGATGGCTATAAGGCTGGCCATGCTCGATGGATTAGAGTGTTGGCCAGTTAAGGAACATGATACTCATAGGATGAGCGTCACAGAAATGAGGATGTTGAGATGGATGGGTGGTAAGCTAAGAAAGGACAGAATTAGAAATGAAAATATTAGAGGAAATTTAGGGATAGCACCAATAGGTAATAAGATGAGGGAGATTAGACTTAGATGGTTTGGACATGTCCAAAGGAAACCAACAACAGCACCAGTTAGAAGGAGTGAGGCAATCCAAGTAGAAGGTTCTAAAAGGGCAAGGGGAAGGCCCAAAAGAACGTGGATAGAAGTGGTGAGGAAAGATTTAAAAACTTTGGGATTAAATGAAACCATGATATTTAATAGAGTGGAATGGAGGAATAAGATTCATGTGGCCGACCCCTAATTGGGATAAGGTCTTGATGATGATGAAGAAATGATTATTGAGAGGCTTGTCTGTCAATCCAGGCATGGGGCAGTCTCCTTCATCCTATGAAAGCAGCAAATCATGTTGCAGTAATCTATCTTTTCCAAATTGACAACACTTCTCACCATCCAAAGCAGTTGCTCCAGGGACTACAAAAGCCTGCGGTGTGTCTATAATCTCCTAGTGTCCCTATTTATCTCACATTCATTGCCCATTGACCATAGGTAGTGGTCATGGATAGCCCTGAGCAGAATGCTTAATACATTCTGGCTGACTTTGAGTAGTCCCACTATATCATGGACCACAAGTTGGCAAACAAGTGAATAACCACTAGATTTATCTGCGTTATTGGAGGTCATATTTCCCTGTTACATCGGTTTCTGTGCAGCCAGCTGACCCTGAATGATTTATAACTAGTGGCTATAGCAGCAAAGCCTTTTGATATCATATCAGTTTATAAGAAACCCTTGAGTCAATTTCCTACCATTAACTACCATGCCCGTTTGACAGAATGATGCCTCTAGCCCTAGCAGTAGTACCCTCCTCCTTCACTCCCTGCCTTCCTCTCCATGCTAGCCAATGCAGCCTCCTTTAGCTGAGAACTTTGACCCTTGTTATTGGCATGTCCTTAATGCCTGTCATGGTCTCTGCCACATCCAAGTTGATTCTAGAGGTAGCAATCAGGTCATTGTGATGTCCTTTGCAGTCATCTTTTTGCTTGCTATGTATGCTTCGCCTCTAGATTGCTTGAGTAGGTGCAAACACTCTAACAGTGAGTGCACCCAATGTAGAAAACTCCTGCTTAGGGTTATCAACAATTTAGTTGCCAGTACTGGTTTCTTGTTTTGGAATCATTCTATGCATAGAAAGAAGGTAAAATGATTTCCTGTGAAATCTATTCCCATTAATACTGTGTCCTTGACTATTACTGAAATTGATTCCTGATGAATTACCTACCCCCAGCAGAAAAGCAATCCATAAACAATTGCAACCAATTGTCAAACGAAGGCCAGCTGCAAGGAAATTAACAAATGAGTTTTGCAATTCACATCTAACCAGCAACCATTCCCTAAATGGTCTGGCCAGAAATCTTGTTCAGTCAATTTTTAAAACAGCTAGAAAAAGAGAAAGGGGTAGGACTCTGTAAGTAGTAACAACACTATACACTTGCACCTCAACCAGATGAGTCTGATGTTTGTCAAATGCACTTTGAAGAACAGCATTTTCTGGCTACTCCAACTGTCAATGAGAATGGTTGAGATAATAGGGCATAGTGCCTGAAACAAGAATTGATCTTTCAAATAAAAAGGCAGCCCTGGTGCACGAAGCTCCTTCGTATGCGGCGTCTGGGAAGGGGTGGACCACAAGGGACAATAGTACGCAGCTTTACCTTGCATTTTGCAAGAGACTGTTTCTACACCTTGAACCCGTGACCTCAAGGTCATATGACGACAATTCTACCGTTGCGCCAAGGCTCCCCTTCATTTGATGTTCAAGATCTCTGCCAAAAGGAAATATCAAATGGCCACAGAGAGTTTGATAAATCATCATGTGTCTCAAGAAAGTTCATTTATCATCCCTCCAAACATTAATAAATGTCAAAGTACCTAACCGTAGCATCTCATAATGTTGGTGCTTTTGTTCAAGAACGCCCTGAGTTAACCATTGATTTACCTCATTGACTTGATTTGACCTTGGTTGGTTCTTCTCTCAGTCGGAGTTTTCCACTATGGAGTAAATAAAATCTCCTTATAAGCAAAAAACTGTTGACAGCAATTATTGGTTCATGAGTTGATATATGTATGTATAATGCTCCTAGAATTGTCGAATTCTCTTTTAAGAACTTCAAATCCTAAACCTCATAGTTGATTCTGTAAGTTGAATCTTAGTCAGAGTGAAAGTGATTTGCACAAAACCAGAACTATGGTTTTAAGCTGGCTTATATGAACATTACAAACGATTGCTTAAAGCCTTAAACAGCTATTAACATGCCATATGAGTAAAATAAGCCTACATGGAATGTGGCAATAACAGTATATCAATCTTCAACTGTGTACATGTATTTCTGACTTGCATACATTGATGAACTCTGGTTTTGGTATAGATAATATGGATCGTATGTGTTCTTCATATAATGCCATAACTAAATGCTTGTGAGAGCAGGTAGCTTGTTCACTATGCAGTGAGACTGTAGATCGGGAAGTCATAGCTCGTCATAAAGGAGAAAGCTGCCCACAGAGGATTGTTACATGCGAGTACTGTGAGTTGCCATTACCTGCAGTTGATCTCTTTCAACATCAGGTAGAAATTGTTGACTATTATGAGGTGAAACTTGAGCATTTTTTTATTCTAGTTCTGCTGTTATCATTTTTAATTAGCTGTCTCACTTTCACTACAGGAAGTGTGTGGCAACCGGACAGACTTCTGTGACCGATGTAACAAATATATTCGTAGACATGAATGGAATGACCATGAAATCCAGCACCATAGTCACTCACTTGCTGTTGCTGAGTCTTCCAGGTTCGTTCATCGTGTCATGTACCCAGTAGTTAATCTGAAATGGTTTCATCTATTGTCACCAAATAGCTGCATGTGTTTCCAGTTTTCATGTCCTTTAGATTCTTGATGAAAATGTCTATGCAATATACTGAATTTGTCACACTTTGCTTGCCATGAATGTAAATTTTCTCTAATGGGTGAAAAGTTTTCTGAAAAGGCCTTCCTTGACTCGTTAGCAGGAGTGGTAACAAGTCTTCCTACATGGTCCTATCCTACACGATCTAATATATTTCTAGGTTCTTGAAGATTGCTTGGCTTGTATCATTGTCTTAGATAATTACCACTATTGCCAGATATGCAGAAGAGTGGTTGATTCTACTTTTCTTTTCATGTAGGGGTTTTATCCTGGTCTGTATATCATCTGCATGATGATCTTATTGAACAGATTAAGGCATGACTGCGGTTATAAGTAGGTCGCTAATTTCATATTAAAATGGAAAATGAGACAAAAATCTAGATTATTGACTGAAGTAGAGAAGATGGGGAGCATTGGCGCAATGGTTGAGTTGTCACTGTGTGACCTGAAGGTCATGGGTTTGAGGCGTGGAAACAGTGTCTTGCAAAATGCAAGGTAAGGCTGCATACTATAGACCCTTTGTGGTCAACGCATTTCTAGGACCCCACATACGTAGGAACTTTGTGCATTGGGCTGCCCTTTTTCTTTTATTGATCGAAGTAGAGAAGAAAGAAAAAGCAAAAAGGGTGTAGAATGGATTGACCAGGTTTGTTGAGAAATCTCTCTGTTCTCTGAAAATTACCAGGGTTCAGGATGAAGCATCTAGTTGTAAAATTTTTCTTTTCTTCTTTGGGTTGGTGACTTTGTTATAGCTCTGGGATGTAGTCAGGTTTTCCTTGGGAACCATGAAGGATCTACTTGGTGCTTTGTACTCCAGATTAATTGTCATTCATTATTGGGCAAAGATCTTAACAAGCTTGTACTACATCGAACATGCCATTAGATGATTTAGATGTCCAATAGAATCATAATATTGGCAAATACATTTTCCTGAGGTATGCTATTAGTCATTTTAGTAGTTCTACTGACTAATCTATTCTTATAATTGTTTGTCTATAATGCTATGGTTTGACTGAAGATTACCCATGATAAGGTGTTAAAAATTTGTTTCATGGAGTGGAATGGACTAGATTATGTGTTAACTGAGAGCAATGGCAATGAAGAAGATTCTTGTGACATGCGTTGCTTATTTTATATACATAGTTGAAGTGCATCAAGACTTGATCTCAATTCTAGTTCAATTGCTTTAGTTTGCATTACATGCATGTTTTTTATTTCTTTTTGTCTTCTTTTTACTGGAAATTATTGATTCACTACTTCTGTAGCATTTTGATTTTGAAGATTTTTCTGCGTGGAATCTGTAGGAATGCAACTGCACCCGAGAGAGAGCATGGTCCTCCAAGAAGGCAAGCACGTGGTTTATCACAGAGACGTTTGCTGTTAACAATTGCAATAACTGGGATAGCTGTTCTAATTGGATCAATTTTCTTCCAAAGAAGAACAGAAAACCACCAATAGCAAATGGGTTCAAGTCTGCTATTTGTTTCTTGCTACAAGCAATGTATTCCCTGTTATTAAGGAAAAGAATCATCTATAAGGTTGACTTGGTCATTGTATTTGAAGAAATTAGTTAAAGCATGCCTTGACCTATTCTCCTCATAGTTCATGAAATGAGATTCACAATTAAATGCAATTATCAAGTTTTTTCTTTGCTTGAGTAGTGTCCTGATTAACCTCTTGTTTGACCCGATTGCTAGTAACTCCCACGGTCCTTTTTAAACTTCATGGGTTGGTTTCTATATTTGGCATTGTCGCTGAATGCTAATTGATTACGGCCTCACCACTGAAGGTGTGGATTATAAATGAAAGTCCTATGATTGCCTTAGTATTATTATCTTCTGTGCTTTAGCTTCTCAAACTGATGAACAACTAAATCTCAGGATTTAGGGAAATGATTTTAACACGCCCCCTTTGGGCTAATCCACACCCTCATTTGGGATTTTCTGGCAAAAGAACAAAGGGGGTCTATTACTTTCAATCATAAGCTGTAATTGTCTTGCCATTGATGGGCCATGTCCTAGAAATCATATATTTGAAAAGATTGTACTATAGATCTTTCCAAGCAGTTTTGATTGCATTAGTGTTAATGCCATCTATTTTAGAACTCAAACTAGCTCAGAAAAACAATTGCATGATCATCTAAAGTATGTGGCTATTGGGATAGAGCTCATCTACTAATCGTGCTAAAGTAATATATCCTATTTGTTACTTCTTTGTAGAAGGGGCAGCCCCGATGCATGAAGCTCTCACCTATGCGGGGTCTAGGGAAGGGGTGGATCACAAGGGCTTATAGTACGCAGCCTTACCCTTCTTTGTGATGCTATAAAAATTAGGGAAATGATAGGAATCCCTCTTTCCAATAGCATATACTCCAATTTGACGCTTTTTGACTCTTAAAAAAGCATCAAATGACTCCTATACGAGTGTATATGCTATTTGAAATGCGCATCCTATCATTTCCCAGGATAAATGCCCTGAGTAAAATTGGACCATATTTTATGGGCACCCAAAACATCTCCTTAAAAAAAGAAGAAGAAAAAGGAATGCTGCAAAAGTTAAAAACTACATAGGAAAATTGTAACAAATCCCATGGCTACGAGGTATATCATACGAGATTTAGACCATAAAAGCTATATAAAGCTTTTGTTTTACATAAAAATTATCGCTTTGTCTTCAAATTTTGCTGGTGGAGAACATTTGATATTATAGAAACTTGTTTGACTAACGGCTTGATTAGAAAGGATTATATAATCTGGTCTATGGCATTATGCTGAGGATGTAATCCGGCATCACTGCAGAAAATGGATTTTATAGTCCTTGCCGATCGGGCCTGAAGTAAACCCTGAAATGTGGCGAGTTCGCCAACCTTATGCCTATGTGGTTAGCCTTGACGGATCCATACTTCAACGAGAACTCTCCCTACTTGTTAATCCAATAACGCGGGTCATATAGACCTTCCAAAGTCCCTAAATAAAATAAAATCCCAAGTTTTAATTTCTTAACCGGGCACCTCCTTTGTCTAGCCGTTTCCTCGGAGTAGAATTAATATGTTTTTTTCCTCCGAAGTTAGATAGACACCCATGCACAGCCTCGAACACTTGTAGCCCAGGTGAGAAACTACTATTTGCACTACTGTGCTAGAAGATTTTGGTGCTTTCTTTCATATATCTTTACTGCACAAACATGAGAGATCTAAAGTTTGTACAGCAGTTTAAAAGGCACAGAACCCAGATGTGATCCCACTCACTCATCCTTGGTCATCTTTTGGGTCCTCTCCTAGATGGAAAAGGCGCCAAACGTTTAACCTGTGAATGATTTTCTTGTTTTCACTGTAAAAAATGGATGTTAGAACTGTCTGTGGCATACTGGTGAATTCAATAGTGGGTTCTACTAGAAGGTAGATATCGTCCACTCCACCAAAGAATTGAATTCCATCTTTAATGATCCTCTCAGTGGCAATAATTTTTGCAGGAGTATTAATTGATGCACACCAGATTTGTGATATTAATAGATGGGAAGGAGGAAATTGAAATGAAGCAAAAAATTCCAGCCGTTAACTTGATTAGTGATTCATAAGGAAAATTAATTGCTAGAAGAAAGACTTAGCCGAGGATTGGCTATTCTAATGCCATGGAAGCTTTAGTTTAAAGTAGTCTAAATGGAGGAGAGGAGCTTACCCCAGCAAAATAAGGAGAATCTCACACCTAATTCTGCGTATACTTTAGGATTTTATAGGTATATTAATCCATTCAGGACACAAAACTCTACATCTACTTCAGGTGCTTCTTCCATTCCCCAAGGTTGACTTCGACTGATAGATTCCTTTGGGTTTCTTGAGCTGTCAATATGCCCACCAATGCAGTTTACCATCTGTACAGGATTGACTTCCAATTTATAGATTCCTTGGGCTGTGCACTCATACAATATTTTGAGAACCCTTTTTCCTTTTTCGTTTAATGATAATACTTTGAAAACCGTCAGTCAAGAAGGAATTGGGCGGAATTGAACTCAATGGTGGATTTCACCCCATTCATGGAACGCATGTTTGGTTCTCCAAGTGAATCCTCCCCATTAAAAAAATCTGGATTCCAAGTTGAATCCATGATAAAGTATCCAAAGTTCCATATATTGCTAAATTGGACCTACTTCATCTACAAGTGAATTCAACAGCACATTCCATGGAAGAGTGGAGTCCATCATAGAATTCAATTCCATCATGTCTATGGCCTCCCTTTTCTTTTCCCTTTTACGAGAATGACTTACGGCCTCTTGATTTGTCAATCAACAAATTTCTTCCAAAGTCCCTGCTTGGTCTGTCTAGCAGTATCTCAGTCATGGCCAGAAGCCTAACTAGGCCAAAATCTGAAAGCAATATGACCAAGCATAGTTATCTAAATAATTGAAAGTTTTAAGAAATATGTTCCGATTTGAACTTTAGAACTCGTGATTCTTAACTCAGACGAAACACTTCCAATCCCACAAGAATTTATCGAAATCGCTAGACTCGAATTCCACAAATAATTAGTCAACTTCTCTGTATTTATTGCTTGTAATTCTTGTTAGAAATTCAGGTAAAGGAACATTAATTTTCGTCGGAATCTTTTCATTCCTGATACTTTTCAGAAACTTTCCCAAATATTTCCCGAATTTGTTGATATTTTTTCTTGGTTATTGATTCCCGAATCCAAATTTTGTAACTGTGCTGCCAAAGTTCATGATCACATTAAATAAGAATTATCGTGTGAGTTTGTAAAATTGGGGAGAAGAACTTGGTTGAGGATTGAAATTTTTGTATCTTGAATATGAACCAAGAGTTACAAAATTATTGGAGACTATGATACTTGGGAATGTTATATTCATGACATTCTCATCCAATTCAGTAAACTCATGCTTGATGTGGCCATAATTCACAAAATTTAGAGTCGAATTACTCTGGGGATTTTCTGAAGTTGAATTCAGGAGAGAAAAAATTAAGGACTTCTTCAAAGTTTACCAGTTTTCACTTATTCAAAGAATATTATAACCAAGGTTGACCTGATAAATGTTTCTACTTTATTGTTTTGATACTGACATTCTATATCTCTGTTATATGTCTACATGTGCACTACATATAAAGTGGAGACTCATTTTCTAAGGCAGTTCTTGGAAATAAAATGGAAGTTTCTCCCTTCTCCCACTTCATCTTTCATCCCTGTTATGTTCTCCCGAATTAACTTTGTTCTTACTTAACCACCATATCTTATTCTCTCCAATATTGCAGTCAACATCTCTCTCTCTCTCTCCCTCTCTCAATTATATAATACTCTTGGAGCTATGGTCTGATTATATCTTGGCAAGCTTTATTACATTGAAGCTTGTACTTCTAGCCAGTCGTATTTTATTTGCCAAAAGTATGCGCATTCTTCATATAGCTGCCTACAATGTACGTTACAACATGCAAGCACGGTACCTTTTAATTCAGAAAACACAAAGCAGTCAAACTTTATGAACAAGTCTACACACCACCTGCAAACCTCACTGCTCTGACCATTCCAAGCCTCTAGTATTTGCCTCCAAGCGGAGCATTTCTTTTTTTCCTTTGAAAGTTACCCCCAACAGAGCATTAGGAAATATAAATGGAACAACCTACATCCATCAACAAATCCTTCGGAAACCAGAGGCTTAGAATCATCCATCAGTGTAGAACTTGTATGTTTAACTCATCCATAACACACCAGACGTGGTTTCGAACTTTTGACATATTACCGATCGATCTATTGATACCTACTCTCACCTTACAGAGCTACTAGCACCAAAGAAATGTTTCCTTTAGAAACTGTGATTCTACTCATGTTGTCTAGCGAATAGGGTGTCACCTCCACCTGCAATTCCGCAGTTCAACTTAGCAATGTTCAGATGCTATAAGCTGCAACCTTCGATAACTTGAAGGATATGACCCACTGGTAACTAAGTTATGAATAAGCCATAACAGAGAATGACAAACCTTTAAACAGAAGGAATCAATGCAAGTTAAGCAAGTGACCTTATAAAATGTTTATAATTCCAACATGTTTGTTAGTTTATTAATAACGTATAAAGGACAGCCCTGGTGCACGAAACTCACAGACCACAAGGGTCAATAGTAACATATCATGCCGCAAAAAAGAAAAGAAAAAAGAGATGGATGACATATGAGTGATAAAATAAGAGCACGACTCCTTCATGCGATCAATTATTTGAAGTTTCTTCGTATCGAAGTGGGACAAGCTTTGTCAAACTGGAGCTCCTTGTTGTATTATTAGCAAATTACTTAAAACCAGTGAAACGGGCTATGATTAGAGAAAATAAGTTTAGCTAGAAGTACATGCTAGACTAAATTGAAGGGGAGCTGTGGCACAATGGTAAAAGTTGTCATCATGTGGCCTTGAGGTCATAGGTTCAAGGCATGAAAACAGCCTCTTGCAAAAATGCAAGGTAAGGCTGCGTACTATAAGCCCTTGTGGTCTGCCCTTTCTCCAGACTATGCATAGACAAAGGCTTGCTGCACGGGGGCTGCCCTATTAAGTATTTTTTAAATTTGACCTACATAGGCACTCTAAAATCAAATAACTTCAGGTGTGCGGTCCCCACGACATTTGTTTCAGTACAAGCCAAGAATTATAAAAGAAGCCGCTACACAGTCCTATTCTATTCTATTCCCTAATGGGATGGAGGATGGTGACCTCGAACCCACAACCTAATGTCAACGTGAAAAGCACTTCATTTCAACAAACCACTGGGTTATTGGGCTTTCTACCAAAAAACAAAATGAAAATTGTTGTCGCAGTGGCATCTAAACCACTTCCATGCACATTCCATCTTTGAGCAATATTATTTGACTAAGAATATATGCATTGAAGTGATCAAGTATACTTCAAGTTTTAGATATGCTTCAGAATATATAAGGAATCTATTAAGAAGATGATAGATAACAACAGATCTGTGGGCACAATTAGCAGTTGTTACCATAATTAAGTTACTTCAACTGAGCCATCCATTTGTAAGCAGTTAAAAGGCATTTAGGGTCTTGTAAACTTGGTGGGCCATGGCAGTTGTGTTGTACATGTTATCAAGAATATTAGTAGCAAAAAATGGAATAAATATATGATAATCTGCAATAAATATAGAGGGAAAATTTTATTAGATAAAAGTAGACTGAGGCATGTTAGATGTTGTCCTTAAGGCAAAATTTGTACCCCACTTTGCTCTAGGGTTGCTGGATGAACGCCTCCAGTACCGAACAGTCTCATTAACGTTGATAGGCTGATCAATGATGTCACCTTCACAGACATATTTCAATTTGAATACCCAGAAAGAATAAAAAAAAATAAGAATAGCATAATGACATAAATTAGGGATTTGTATAAGCAAATCTCTCTAACCATGAGGAAAAATTCTCCTTATATAGAGTTCCCCTCTATCCTTGTTAGCTGCCAAATAATGTTTCTAATAAAGATCATGAAATGATTAAAAATTGTTAATATAATAAAGAATAATAAAATCTCAAATAAACTCAGAATAAATATTCATTCAAATATTGAAAGAACTAAAACCCTTTGATGGATCTGGATCTGTTCCTCCAAAATTTCTTTCCAATGATGATCTTGCATCCTTTAATCGGGAATAAGCCACTTGGTATTGCCAAGATCAGTTACTCCTCAGGTCTCTTTCTTCCTCATTGCGTTGGTGAGAAAACTGCTCATGAAGCATGGTTGAACCTTAAGCAAGCTTTTGACACCCTCATTCATGCATGGATTGTCCATCTTTATATGTAAGTCTGCAATTTAAAAAGCTCGTCTCCCCATCGCCAATAACCTTAAAAAAGCCAAGTTAATTGCCGACCGACTTGCTGGAGTAGGCAGTCCTTCAATATATACTTCAAGAATTTTAAGCCAATATTTTCCGTAATCTTCCTCCTGGATGTAGCAAGATGATGTTGCTCTAACAAGCAGGTGATCAAACATTTCATTTGCTGAACCTCGAGGGCTTCTTAACAGACATGGAATAAAAACAATAAATAAATAAGGTACTGTCTCATCTCTAACAAGATCTTTCAAATGTGACAATAGCTCATCAAGAGGTAGGGGAAGGGCAGTATGACACTAAATCATCCCGCAGGGGTGGCAATGGGCGAGGTTGTAGGCCATAGAATAACAAGTACTGCATTGCGGTGGAGACTCAGAAAGATACCCCTATGCTCACAAGAGAAACACTCAAACAGGACCCACCAATTTTAATGCTAAGGTGGTGTTCTATAGTGGTTCTATAATTCCTCGTTTTGAAGAGTGGTTTCAAACGCTAGTCCCACTTACCATATTACTTTCATCTTTTAGGCCCCCAACTTGCAAGTGAATATTGAGACCACATCAACTAAGGATTGATAAACTCAGGCTTCTTGATTAATAACATACGCTCTACTTCTTTTTTTGCCAATAATTATACTTATTAATAACCAAATGTTCTCCATGTTCCCGCCACTATTAACAATTGCTATTAGTTTGAAAATTTGCCCGAGACAATGAATGCATGTTTGAGTTTCATCTTACAATTTTTATCGTCAAAGAAAACGTGCCCGGGGAGGCTCCTAACAGCAGTCAAGGTGTCCAAGTTCATGAATAAAACAGATGGAGGTCCAAGCATTTATTAGTGAAAAAAGCATCTCCGGAACCATGGCATGCCAGGCTCGACCATCTCAAGTGTAGATCCATAGCTCGAGTAAATATGACATGCAATGTTATTCAGTCAATAAGCGTCTTTAGCGTCATATGTATGGCATGGGAATATCGAAAGTCAATGTGGCTACCCTTAAAATCCTCGCCTTGGGGCATTCCAATATGTATTTCATTATTTCAGTTTAGCACGTCACTGAAGTCAGTCGACTTACCCTTTAGGTCAGTCAACGGTAAGTTGTTTGACCCTCTTTTGATGCACAAAATTAGGCGTTGCTGGAGTCAGTCGGCTAGCTGCATGGTTAGTTGACCTACACGTTTTTGGCCAACTGGATTTTTTTTAGGATTGCCCAAATTGCCCTTTTATAAAAACTATACTAACCTTATTATTTGGGCTTGTTATTTGTCTTCCTTGTTTTCGGGCAATAGCTTCTTTCATTTTTTTTTCTTTTAATATTTTGTGTTGTTTATTATTGGTCTTTTTGCCTTTTTGTGACCATCTTTTTGGTGAACAGAAACAAACATTGTCTTTCTTCCTAAAAAGCTACTGACTTCTACAGTTATCTTCTTTTTTCTTGTGGCCTCATTCAAGAGTATTACCTATGAGCCTGCTGTATCAATTTAGAAAGCCTGGTGGTGGCCAATTTGTAAGAGACATACATATAGGTAGAGCATCTATTATACATGAAAAAATGGCATGTTCAATACCACTGAGACATAAAGTGGGCCTCATACTACCCATCAAGATCACATATAAGATATCAACATCATTACGTAGGTCCATACTTGTAAAAATACATGTATAAAACAGGGCCTAGTAGACCTTTTAATACCTTGTTCAATACCTATATTATTTAGTAGGCTTTGCAGTTGACCTGTAAATAGACTAGTGTAAACCTAGGCCTCATAGAACCCATTAAGATTACATGTTCAATATCTTAAATAAATAGGTTCATTTTTCACATCTAAAGAAACCTTTAAAAACATGGGCCTCACTAAACCCTTCAATACCTTGTCGAGCACCTGTATAATTAAGTGGGGCCCATGTTTGACCTGTGAAGCAACCCATACAAACATTGGCCCAACAAAAACCTTCAAGTGTAACTTCCTAGAAAAAAAATAAAATGAAATGCTTAAATGAAGGGGACCGTGTTTGATACGGACACCCCCCTCCCCCCACCCCACCCCAACTTAAAGAAACCCAACAAAGATGTCGGGTCTGTTTCCTTTCCAAACCCGATAGAAAATCGACGAAAGAGAGAGGAAGAAGAAGGGAAAAGAAGAAGAGGGAGAAGGAGAGAAAGGAGAAGGGAGAGAAGGAAGGGAAGACCTGCACGCCGGAAAATGCAGGTTGCCGAAAAATCCAGGCTTGCCAGCTAGAAGGGAGAAAAATGCATAGGGTTTTGTTGGACTTTTAGGTCATCACTCGAGAAGATGATGGATCGGATCGACGATCTGAGTCAATCATTGTGTTCATCACGATGAGACAAACAGAACCCCAAGTTTATTGGGAGATCCGAGATTATCTGGACCGTCGATTGAAGGGGAGACAGTACGTGCAATGCGATTAGAGGGTTTCAAGAAAAATAGTGATCAATCCAGCTAATCTAAGGGTGGACAATGCATGGAAATTTGTCCAAAAAGTAAGATCCACAAAACCCAACTCGTGATTTGATGTATTTTGCAAAATCCGCACTGTTCATGTTAATCTAGGTTTTTATGATGATCCAGCTGTCCATTTCCTAATCCAAGCTTAGGGATAGGTAATTAAGTACCTGATCGAGCTCGAATCAAACTGAATTGGTTGATCTAGGCTAAAAACTCACCGGACAATCTCAGCTGTCCAATCTGTCACTGTTCACAAGGTGACTTCTTGACTTCTGAGCAATGATTAGATGCTACGAATGAGTTCTAGAGCATGAAATTAGTTAGGATATAGTAGAAATTGAAGATTTAGATTGAAGAGGAGCGAAAATCTTAACAGTTCAATCGGTAATAGAGGAATAAGAGCCTAATCGATGATCAAACACTGCCATTGCATTCTTAAACCTCAATTTTATATAGGATGAGTTAAATTCCATTGGTCCATTAGCTAAAATGTCAAATAACATGTTAAGATTGAGATCCAATCACTTCTAACAGTTGGATCACTAATCTAGGGAATGAATAATAGATCAAAGGGTGATTTGATACTGTACCTCACATATGATTAGTGATCAGTCATTGGTGAATGATTGATTAGAACTTTAATGGTTTTAGATGATTCCAGTTTGATGATCCATTTTCGTTCAAATGAATCATGGAGGTTGTATGAGTAAAGTTATCGATCTATTCTTTGATCTGTGATGATTAGGTGGACAATCATTGTCAAGATTACTGTGGATAGTACATGTCGGGCATGATCTAAGCTATCAATTGACAATCCAGCGACAGGGATAGCTATATGTTCTTCAGATTGATCTACATGAGGTAGGATGATAATCTTGACCTCTTGATTTTATTGATTTAGATCAAATTAGATAAGATTATACATAAATTGCATGTAGTAGTGCCTGAATTATTTATTAGTTGATAAAAATTTCTTAAGATTGACATGATTTGAGTATGATAGCTAAAAAATGCATAATGATATAATCCTGAAAGGAGTCTGATGATTATAGGGGTGCTCAGATTATCATAATCTTGAATGATTAGCCTATTGAGGTGAGCCCCATGTTGAGATTCTATGGTTGGGGATCATTGGAATGCCTTGAACACAATATAATGAAATACGAAAACATAATATTGTGTAATTAAGAATCCAGGTTAAATAAAGTGGATTCTAAGTATGACTAGATGTGATGTGTATCCAGGTACGAGTATTGAGGCGATGAGCTTAATTGGAGTCTTATTGAGACTTGAGAGGAATAGACAAGTGGTTCTTCGTTTGAGGTGGGTGATTACATTTGAGATTTTTTCATGATTTCTTAAATCATGGCGCATTATTTGAAACTTTGAGGTGTGGGTTTTATGCTCTGCCATGTTGCATGAGATCATTTTTCAGCATATATTGTTGATATGCTTGCTACTTCTTTTATGTATGATTTATGCGCTGTATCTAGTATATTTCAGTCGCATCAATTTGATTATTGAAGGTGTTATACATGGATTTTTTATGCATGATGTTGATATATTGAATTACTCTCTCTTTTTGGTTTTATCGAGAACGATTATGCATTATCATGTTTTCATGAAAATTCATTTATTATATATGGTTGATATTATGACATCTGGATCTACATAATTTAGCCATATACTTTAACATATGACTGATGGTACACTTCCATGTCTTTGATCAGATCTTATTGAGATTGTTATTTATGGGAGTTTCTATGCTTTGTCAATTAGGATAATTAAGGTTGTGATGGGATACATCCCCCCGCGAGTGGCTGAGTGCCTAAGTGCCCATGTGGGTGAAAGAGTGAAAGCGGCATTAGAATGCGTCTTTCCGTGAGTGCCTGAGTGCTCCGTGTGGGTGAAAGGGTGAAAGCGTGAAAGCGAAAAGTACTGAGAGTCAGGCCTACGTTGGCATGAGTGTAGTTGAGACACTCATAGGGCTTGACTGTGCATGATGTTCTGTTGATTTTTGACATGCATTACATTATTCTATAGACACAGATTTTCATTATTTCGACAAACGTATATCCACGTATTTATCTCATGCCTTGCATGTCATGATGATTTGACTTGATATCAATTTGTCCAGACTTATGATTTTCACGTGTTATTTAACATGGATGTCTGACTAGTTGACGTTTCTTGTACATGTTTTATTTTATGAGATTTACCATGATCTTAATACTCTACGCCATATGATTTTATTGCATTTGTTATTGAATGTGAATCACCTACACAAGCATAGCTTGTTAAGGCATTGCTTTATTTGCAATGCCTTAGATATAGAGAGTTGCAATAGGTAGACACACTAATAGAGCAAGCAAAAGTGATGGCAATTCCTAGTGAAGCATTGAAGACATTTCAGAGATGATAAGGTTTGTTTAGAACCTCACTTTAGCTATTGTTTGTACTTTAATGTAAATTGCAATGTGACCTGGAAGTGAGGATATGAATTCATGTTGGATGTGATGGTTGTATGGAGGGACCTTGGGTATTTTGTTATGACTTGATTTTCTTATCCACTGTTGGAGTACACATTTTTATTGAAAATTGTGTTTGATTTGGATGAATGGGCTTGGAGACTGAGTCTCCCATGTGTCATGTCTTATACTTTGTTATCAGGTGATTTTTGTATTGCACATGTTATGTGCAATGGTCCAAAATACAGAGGAGACTCTGTCAAATTTTCAGTAGAAATGGAATTTCATTTCACTGTTAAATCTATGGTTTTTTAGTTGTATCACTCCCGCGACTTTGAATTAAATGCTTCTACTCAAATAATGTTTTTGGTTACTTTAAAAATCAAAGTTTTTAAAACAGGGATCCCCACTGTATTTTTTTATTATAAATTATTATTTTATTGTTGATAAAACCCAGGGCATCACATCAAGACATGTTCAATACGTATAGTATAATGTGAGCCATATTTGATCTTTAAAGAGGCTTTTATAAGCATGGGCGACACAAAACCTATCAAACTGCTAGTTAGTTACTAATCCACAGATTCTATTGATCATTATAGTAGACAGATAAAAAGTTTAAAAATAATAGTTTCCAAAGGCAAAAAATTATGATAGATTTTTATTAGCGATTAATTTGATAAGAAGAATATATTTGTTAAAGATTTTTTGAATTATAATATGTAAAAAATTTCTACTATATTTATGTTTACCATACTTTTTTTTATTAAGAGGCAAAATATACACTATATTTTATAAAGGATTTTATAAATTTTTTTATTAGAACAATAATTTCTTCATATATTCCAAAAATAATTTCCTAATTTTATTTTCATACAAATTCAAATGTTTTAATATCTATAAGATACTTACCACTAGTATATAATAAGGAAAAAATGATACATGTTAACTTGTGCATTGCAACAACGAAGTCACTTATGAGAGGAAAAAAATAAAAAATAAACAGCCCCAAAAGAAAAAAATATCTTTGGGCATTTTCCTTCTTTTTACCAAAAGTTAAGGGTTTATTGGTTTCTTTAGTTTTTTTTTTAATATATAGAAAAAGACTATCAACTTCTTTTTTTTTTTTTTTTTTCATTAGCAGTCTTTTTGTTGGTATTTTTTTAAAAACACATGTCATGTGACCTACATGTACAACTAACAATGGATTTTTATTTATTTCTTTGCCTTTTTTGAAGAACCATATGTGACTAACATTCTTCTCATTATTTTTTCACATAAAAGACTAAACCACTACAAAAAGTATTGCGACTAATAGCCCTTTTTTCTCAAAACTCTTCTATTTTCCATTTTAAACCTTCTTCCTAGAACTCCGTTGCAAAATCCATGTGAAATCTCACTGTGTCTCTTTGAATCTTTTCTAAGTTTTACTACAAAACCCTCCAAAATAAAATTTCAAGGGCTTCTTCCATTTTTTTTCTTTCCAAAACTAGATTCAAGATGCCTTCAAGGATGATTTTTTTATCAAAAAAAAGGGAGGGAATTATGTGATATTTAATTCAAATTAATTACATTAAGGTAGAGGTTCTTTTCATAGTATATCTAAATGAAGATTGTTCATGGTAGTTGCATTGATTTTTTACTCTCCATCAATTTCCATTTAAGAATTAGTTTAGAAGTTTAGGATTGGAAAGCTTTTTTTGCTACAAATATTTGCTATATATGTTCCTAGATTACTTCAACTTTTCTATTATCATTTATGAATGAAAAATGATCTCGACATCTTACAATTTTGTGTTAAGGAAGCTAATATTATATAGGATGAGAAATTTATTTTTGAAAAGTTGGGACTTCCTAGATGTTTTGATGAAATTTGAATGGACAAGCATCATGCTCTTAGGAGAATTATATAAGGTCTTAATGCTAGAATGATCGAAATTTTAAGGTTCGGACTTTGTCTATTGAACTAAGAGTGTTACATCTCATGGTTGTTATATCCTTGCTCCTAAGTTGGATGCTACACTCTCATGAGTTGTTTGGAACTGCTAATTAAGTATAGAATCGATGCTAGACAACCCATCAATGTGGCAAAGCTATTCATTTGGCAAATTAGAAAATGTGTAGTCAGTAGAAGTTCTCTTGTGTGCCATGCCTATTTCTCAACTTCTACTACATTTTGGAGTTGCAGTGGACAATAAACTTCATGAAGAATTGCGTAATAAGGATATATTTAACATTGCTTCTCTCATTCAATTGAATTTGATAAATGTGTCAATGGTCAATAGGTGAAACAAGAAGATGCATCACATGAAGAAGGAGAAAATGACATCATTAATGAGGATCAAGACAAGGATAGTGGTGAAGAAGAACATGAAGACCATGCTCAAGATGATCAAGAATTTCTTCTAATTTTTCTTTCTATGTTGGAGCTCAACTTACAAATAAAATGGATTTGCTTTTAAAGAAAATGGAACGTTTAAACAACAAATTCACTACTAGAATGGATACAATGGATGAAAAAGTTAGAATTTTACAAGGGGAGATGAATGACTTGAAGCTCACTATTTCTTCATTAGAAAATAGGTTTAAAGAATCTTGATATTGAAGGCTCATGGATTTTGGAATCCTTTATCTCTTGATTTCAAAACTTGGATGGTTTAACTTTGTATTCTTCGTGAATATGCTTTGGGCCCTATTGACTTGTCCTCTTTGCATTTTCTTGTGTTTTGTCTTGTGAATCTTATCTGACTCTTGTACTTCATTGTTTCATCAAATAAAAGTTGCTTTATTCTTTTCATTTATGTAATTGCTTCATTTATCATAAATGACTTCTTCATTCTGTACTCTAATACTTATATACATTGTGTTGAATGGATACTATAACATCACCTTGATAAAGTTTTATGGGAACTATTAATCTCTCTCTCTCTCTCTCTCTCTCTCTCTCTACCATTTTTTTATATTGACAAAAAAGAGGAACAGAAAGCATTGAAAATTAAAGGCTAAAGGTTACATCCTTTTGAGTAATCTTTAGTTTTTACTTTGAATTATTGACAATAGATGCATATACTCAAGGGTATCTCTTGACCTGTCTTACTTTTCAAGGTTTTGTTGTCATAAAAAAGGAGATGATTGTTCTATCTCTCTATATGATTTTAATGATAAAATACCTTCAAATTTTGACATGGTATATTTCACTTAGTGTGCATGCGTTGCAAGGCCTATGACCAAGGCCCACAAGCTCAGAGGGAGACCTACTCAACTCATCGATGTGGCTTGAGGGACTTAGGTCTGTGTTCCTGGATCTATAGAACAAGATATGATTCCACAAAGCCTTGTTTTTAGAGAATTCCTTATAAGTATCTAGATGCTTTATAGTACTCTAAAATACTCTAGGAGAATGGTAGATTAGTGCATAAAGATTAAGAGGGTTCCAAAAGAAGATCTGGACCATTGATATACTTACACATATAATGATTTTGGCCATCCATTGAGGAAGTGGATGGAGGTGAGCAAGTATAAATAGGGTTAGCTCCTCATTTGTAACCAACTCCAATAATTTAGTTGTAGATCATTGGAAGCTACATAAGTTAGGAATAACAGGTTCTCTTTGAATAAGTTTCTTTCTGAGTTCTCTCATTGCTCTTGTGGGTGAGTGAGTGTAGCCTTAGCAACTGAGAGTGGAGAGTTGAGGGCTAACTTGTGTTCTGCAAAGGAGTTGTAGACAAGTGCCACACGTGTTGAGCAAAGGGAAATTATAACCTTGCAACACTTGTTATTAGAGCTAAGGTTAGCAGGAGTTGGAAGAGCCATTTGAGTTAGGAGTTGCTTGTGAGGATTGTAAGAACCTTGTGATAGCATCATGGCAAGTGAGTCAAGAATTATCAACATGCTTGTAAAGGTTCAACAAAAGTCTAAGAAGGAAAGTCCAGAGATCCATAATGGGAACTAGCTTTGGATGCTCGCCTCATCACATTGGAGGCAAGGTTCGGTAAGTTGGAACAAACTCTATTTGAATGTTTGGAAAAATATGGTGCCTTCGTAGATATCTTGCATAGTCTTAAGGCTGACATGCAAATTACAATTGAGGTGTTTTAAGTATATGGATACCAAGACTACAGAGAGGTTGGAGTGCATGTCTGATTGCCTTGAGACCATGGAAGGAGAGATAACGGGCTACATGAAGAGGTAGTTGGTGTAGAGAAGGTGAAGATTAGGTTGGCCCTATTGAAGAAGGCAGTGGCTAGTGGGGGATGACTTGGACCAAAGGAGTTTGCTCTTAAAGTCAAGATCTCAAAACCTATCAGTTATAAGTGACCCCGTGATGCTAAGGACTTGGAGAATTTCCTATGGCATATGAAGTAGTATTTTAAAACTACCAAGATTTTTGAGGAGGCCATGAAGGTGGATGTGGTGACAATGTATCTCATTAATGACACAATGCTATGTTGGAGATTAATGTATGGTGATGTAACTGATGGTTGTTATATTATAGCCATATGGGAAGACTTTAAGAAAGAGATCAAAGCCCAAATCTTCATACAAAATGTAAGTACTTGACCCAAAAGAATTTGAAGTGGCTAAAGCATATGGGATCTATCCGTGCATATGTCACCTAATTCACAAGTTTGCTCTTGAACATCTTTGATATGACCGAGAAGGAAAAGCTAATTTTCTTCATGGATAGGTTGCAACCTTGAGCGAAATAAGAATTGCAAAGGAGGGGAGTGTAAGACCTAGCCACCGCACTCTCAACTATAGAGAAATTAGTGGAGTTCAATAAGAGGGTTGAATGTATGAGTGTATAGAAGAAGGATAAAGCTAACCAAGGTGATAACGGGGAAGACAAACTTAGGAGTCTCAGGGATGAAGCAAGGTGGGCGCCATGAATCAAAAGGTAAAGGTAGATTCATCCCTCATTATTCTGGTTGCTTCATATGTGATGAGGATCATCGGGTAGTTAACTGTCCAAAGAAGAACACCCTTAATGCCTTAGTGGTTAAAAGGAGAACTACAAGGTAAGAGATGAGGATGATTAGGAACTTAAGATAGGGGTTCTTAGACTCCTCAATGGCATGAAGGGGTAGGCTTCAATTGCCAAGCCTATTGCGTAGACAAGGAAAAGTTTGATGTATCTAGACGTGTGTCTTAATGGCAAAGGAAAATGAGCTCTGATATACACATGAGCTACTCACAACTTCATCTTAGATGAGGATGCTAAGAGGTTAAGGCTCAAGCTGAGGAAGGATGAGAGTAGGATAAAAGCAATAAACTCCAAGGCTAAGCCAATGCTTGGAGTTTTCGAAGACATACCCATCAAGATTGGAGAGTGGCAAGACACTATCAACCTAACTACAGTGCCTATGGATGATTGCAAGATTATCCTTGGAATGGATTTTCTTACTTCAGCTAGGACCATCCCTATGTCATATCTTAGAATTTTGAGCTTCTTTGATGAGAAGAACCCTTGCGCAATCTTGAAGTTGAAGGATGGAAGAAGATAAGGAAAGATGCTATCAATAATGCAGCTAGTAGGGGAACCCACAATGAGTGTGGAGTTGGCACAGTTAGGGCTACATCATCTAGGTGTCATAGGGTACTAAGGTCTAAAGAACCTTGGGAAAAATCAATGATTCACAAGGGTGTTGACAGAACTATTGGCACAAAGGGCTATGTGCCACAACGAAGGAACTCCAAGAAGAACATGACCAAGGAGAGACATGCATGAAGCACAGTGGTTGATAGCTGTCACACTGATGTGTAGGAGGTACAATAGCAAAGAGCAACAACATAGGGGCGTAAGCGGCACAACAAATCACAATTGTGCAAGGGTGCACATGGAAGCAAGAATGCCCACAACATGAAGAGGATAAGGAAGTTCCCCATAGAGTACAAGAATGATTGGATGCTGAGGCCCAAGGAGACGAACAAGGTGGAACATCTCAAGAGGACCACAAGACAGCATAGGTCATGCAATACGCACACACATTGCTGGTGCAAGAGGACAAAACACACGACACCAGTGGAGGTATCAACGAGGGCATTGGCATTATCATGTGGGGATGAATGTCATAGACTTACATTGTAAGGCCCATGACCAAGGTTCGCAGGTTCTAAGGGAGGCTTGCTCAACTTATGGATGTGGCTTAAGGGACTTTGGCATGTGTTCCTGGATATGTAAAACAAGGTCTAACCACAGAAGGCTTAGTTTTTAAGAAATTCCTTGTAAATATCTAGATACTCTGTAGTAGTCCAAAATACTCTAGGAGAATGGTAGATTACTCTAAAAAGAGTAGAAGGGGTTCTAAAAGATAATCTTGAATATTGATATACTTACATATGTAACAATCCTAGCCATCCATTAAGGAACTAGATGGAGGTGAGCAAGTATAAATAGGAGTTAGCTCCTCATTTATAACCAACCAATTCAATTATGATCATTGGAAGCTACTCAAGTGAGGAATAACAAGTTCTCTTTGAGTAAGTCTTTTTCTAAGTTTTCATTGTTCTTGTGGGTGAGTGAGTATAGCCCTAGTAAGTGAGAGTAGAGAGTTGAGGGGTAACTTGTTCTACAAAGTTGCGCACAAGTACCACATGAGTTGAGCAAAGGAAAATTGCAACTTCTTGACAGCTTGTACTTTAAGTTCATAAGACATTTAATGATACTCTCAAGACTCTTCAAGTTCAGTTCAAGAAGTTTCAAGGCCATTTATAGACTTCAATGAAGACATTTGTTCGAGAGTAAGCCAATGACATGATTCAAGAGAGAATTCATGGTTGTTTATGCCCAATAATTGAAGTTTAGTTGATTGGATGTCTTCACACCTAGGTCCAAGGTAAATACTATAATCTTTGATAGGTTTTATCATGGGTTAGTAGACTACCATGCTCAAAATGGTTAGAGAACAAGGTTAGTCGACGAATCAATTTTTCCATGCAACTGTTTTTACAGTAAGTGGTAAAAAAGTGACCTTTTGAGGGGCTTTTGAAAAGCTTAAGGGCTACTTTTAGAATCCAACTTTGTGAAGCTCTCTAACAATTATAATTTTGAAATCTCAATAGTACTTTTTCATTAAACCAATGGTGGAGCTCTCCAATGGTCATATTTTCAAAGATTCAACTATAAATTCAAGCTTCTTAGGAGGAATCAAGGCAACTCCAGGATTGATAAGACAATCTTTTAAATTGAAGTTCAAGCATAAAAGCAAAATTCATTTGCCAATTCTTTTTTTAAGCATAAATGCAAAATTCATTTTTAAGCTCTCCACAAGGGTTGTAATACTTTTTCTCTCTCATCTAATTTCTTTATTGTAATACTTTGAGAGAATTGTTTTTCTCATCTTGTACATTGTTTTTTATTGTCAGAGAGCTTTATTCTTTGGAAATTTGTGTTCTATAATTTCATTTAAGTTTGATTTGTGCGAGTACTCAATCTTTAGTGTCTAAGAACTATTTAAACTTAAGAGTATGAAAAGCTTACAAGGTATAGTGGAAACTCATAGAGAGGATATCCTTGAGAGAAGAAACATGTGCCCTAGTTGGCTAGTTATGTAACAGCCCGAGGGCCCACACCCTGCAACAATATTGTCCATGCTGAAGTGCCCATACACCCCCCGCACGGTTTTATTCTTCCCCAGTTGCCCAGGGAAAGGTCTCGTTGCAAGGGAAGTCCTCAACACTCTTATCAAGAGCTCAGTAACTTTTCCCCTAGCGATGTGGAACTAACTCTCAATCCCTCACTTTACCTAGAAGCCAGCCAGCCTAGAAGCCTACCAGCCCTCTTGGCCCACCCTCATCGGCCAAAGCCAACCTCTCCCCCTTAGGGGACACGCGTCCCCGCGTGTCTTACCACACGCAAGCGCTCGCGTGCGGCTAGCCACCCACACCGGGTCGGGGTCTGGCTCTGATACCACTAGTAACAGCCCGAGGGCGGACACCCTGCAACGATATTGTTCGTACCGGAGTGCCCATACACCCTGCACGGTTTTGTTCTTTCCCCCTAAGGGGCATTACAAGTTAGAACTCTATAATTGCCTTATGTCTTGGTTGTATTTTTCATCTTTTATAGCTAGGATTGTACTCATGGTGTTTACTACTCATTTTCTTATTTTCAATTACATTTCACATGCATCTTCAAGGTGTTTGTTGAATTACATGTGAGACACCTTTTAAGCAAACTTCACTCAATCTTTTCAAAAGTTTAGAGAGCATCTTCCAGGTGTTTGATATATTAGTTGTGAGTGTTTTTCACATCAAACACTTTGATTCTCCCACTCCTCTCAGTTTTGGATTTTTTTAAGCCAAAAAGAGTGCATTTTTGAAAAGAGGCCTAATCCTTTCCTCATCGTGGAAACACACAATGCTCCATTGTTCTTTGCTTGACAAATCCCGATTGACTAGACAATATCCATTATTTCTCTCCTTGTTTCCACTTTACAAGAATTTTCTCAATCATGTTAGCTATTTTAATAGAGAGAGAGAGAGAGAGAGAGAGAGAGAGAGAGAGAGAGAGAGAGAGAGAGAGAGAGAGAGTAAATGGAAAAATCATTCATTCTTGATTAACTATCACCCTAGAGAGAGATAAATTTTTATTCCATGATTGAAGTTTGGATTACATCATTTCAAGTATTATATGGAAAAGGTGCTTGGAAGGTTTACCCAATGCTAGGATAGGCCACACTAGAAAATAGGATAGATTTGCAATCGAGCATTCCATTGACTATGACAAATTTTTTAGAATAGCTTCTTCAACTTTGATACAAACATATATGATTTTGATAGGTTAATTCTCTTCCCTGTTGAGGCTTCAAAGCATCTTGATATTGCCTTAAACTTGAGTTACTTTTCTTCATTTTCCTCATTTATCATTAAAGTATCATTTGCCTATTGCAATCACAATACTATTAGTCTATGAGATGAGATTTGCATCCTGAGATGAGCCCCCTGTAACCTTTGCAACCATCATTTTGTTAAGAATGTCACCAACAATTAAATGTTAGGTTCATTTGATTTGATAACTTCTCACATTAGATGTCCAATGTCCTTTGGATCTATCATCCCTAGTAGACAGTCCTACCACCATGCACACATATCTTTGTCATATGTGAACCATTGGTTAAGAATCATTTATATCCATTTGTATTTTAGGACGAAAAAAATGAATATGGTTGACCAAATTTGTTTGACGTTTGCTCCATTGGAGATTCAATGCAGATGAACAGTTTGGATCAATCATAGTTGAGTTTCATAGTATAAAAGTTAGCATGCTTGATAGTATTAGAATGAGTTCCACCCCTAGAGCATTCCTCTTCATGTGTATGTAAGTAAAGTGGCACTTAGATTATGATAAGTCCACGTTGCTTTAGAATTTATCATATATATATATATTGTGTTAATTCTAGCTGTCTCATATAGGTGCAAGAAGCAAGCGGCATTTGATTGTGTGTGTGTACTTATCCTACCAGATTAGAAGTACGATGGGTAGCCTTGGAATACCTAGAGTCTCCATTTTAATACGTGAAAAGGCAGATTAGCATGCAAGAAAGACCAGCTACAAGGCTTCTCTGCAATTATTTCTTTATAGGAAGGTCAATGGGATTTTTGTTGAGGGATAAACCAAACTCATGGATGATGCTTCGCTTTTGTTTCTTTTGTCCTTATCTTGCTTTTGTCATGATTTCGTGGGGAAGTGAGATCGGAGACTTCTTCTGGTCCATCATATGCAAGTTCCTTGAGTGACGAGACTCCTTTTCTCAATGAAAAACAAAAGATGTGCTTCGTTAGTCAAGAGCTTGTATTGGTTTTCAAGGTGACGAGGTCGGGGACTAGTGTATTCATGAATTCACATGATCGACGTCTTCACCTGAGACATCCCAGGTTTTGTTATGGTACTCGTTGATAAGGATCAGAAGTCCTATTTCGTCACTTTCATCTACCTGCTACCCACTACCCACTATAAAGAAAGCTTTCATCCAAGGAATCCTACTAGCATAGGGTGCGACCCCATGGAAAGTTGCTGCGTGGCATCCCACTTTTGTATGGATAGCCTACCTGGTTGATGCGAGCTATGACATATTAATCTTTCAATACGGTGGTTTTAATCATAATTGAATGGGTCCTCCATGACATTTAGGAGTTGTCCAGGGTAGTCCCGGTGTACAAAACTTCCACCTATGCAGGGTTCAACGCTCCTAATCTTGAATAGAGAAAATAATAATAATAATAATAATAATAATAATAATAATAATAATAATAATAATAATAATAATAATAATAACGGAGCCAAAGAATCAGTTGGCTCCATTGATTATCATAAGTTTTTCAAGTATGTTTTAGAAACTAATTTTCCCCATTATATGTCACGTCCATGCTAATGTAATTCATTAGTTTAATTACTGTTTCCATGCCACACCATGCCGTTAGTCAAATGACAATGTTTTGTTTGGAACCTATTAGGTGTTGAAGTTAACTGCATTAATTAACAAATCAGATAATTATACTAGAATAGTGGACGGAGCTAAGGACCAGCTCTGTCCACATTAACCAATTTTCAGCATTGCCGGCCAAGATGGTGCATATTATTTTGTGTATTTCTTTTGTAAGTGACATTTTAAAACTTCAACATACTAGATTATACACATTAGCAAATGTTTCTTAATTTATTTTTAAGTTATGTAGAAGCTTCCACCTACTTTTCTGGGACTTTTTAGAACAAGTATGCCCAAATATTTAGTTTGTCAAAGAAACCGCAACTTAGGAGAATGCTGAATTGATGCTGAGTTGTCAGCTAAGGCCTACGTGGACATCGTCAGTATGATTTGTCATCGGCCATTTCAGATTTTCTGTTGACCGGACATTACGAGTAAAAAAATAACTGGGCAGAGAGGGAATAAAAAGTTAAAATCTATCTTCTTCCCCGTTTTAAGAGTAAACCGGAAAACGACGGCAGGTTGATTCGAAACAGCATGGACAGGGCGAAAAGTTCTAGCTCATACACAGTGACTGTCAAAATGCCGGCAACAGCTCCGGAAACCCACCTTTACAACATCTAGCAATGCTCTAGTCATTATCTTTAGTGCAAACATGATCATCATCCTCCAAAAGGGACTTCTTTTAAGGGTGCAATTTGCAGCATAAACTGCATACGCAGCAATCATTGAAGGGCAATACGTAATCATTGAATAGCAGATCAGACCCAATTCAGCACAAAGAAAGCTATGTGCCTCATCTCTTTATCAGATCCAGCAGCCTTCATACAACGTACTAGGAATCCATAGTGCTCCATTCGAGCTCGTTCAGCTTTTTTATCTTCATTATTAGTAACTGCTCTATACTGGATGCCCGGTTGGATATGCAAAATAAGTCATTTAGCCAGAGTTACCCAAAAAACCAACCAAGTTATCCTCTAATGTATAAAAAAATTAAGCCTAAACTGGGTGTTGGCTGTAAACCAAAATACAAGCCTCAGGTGCCCAAATCTGCTCACATTTGCTAGCTACAAGCATAGAGCTTAAGCTGACCCACTGTAACTCTTTCCTGGCAATTGTTTACATCGACAATTAATGGTCGATGATTTGAAGTGCAAGATAAAGCATTTCAGGTATTAGTTCAAATTTGGTGTGCACCTCAATTAACCAGTCCGCAAGTGTGGCTCTCATCTTGCCATTCATTTGGATCTGTGAGTGCTGATAATCAGGAAACCGGCTCGAGCTCTCTGCAGGCCTGTAAAGCTTATATAATCAGATGTGTACACTATGCCTGAAATATTCAACTCTGTCACCATTTCGAAATGGGTTTTTCTTCTTTCCACTCCCTCTTCTTCTTAATTTTTTGTATAAAATAACTGTTACTGTTGAGAAGCGGAAGAAAGAAGAAAGGAGTAAGAAGAAGCGGGTGTGGAGAATAAACTGTGGTTGGGGATAAAAACCAAGAGAGAGACAGGAGCAAGTTAACGCACAGACTTAACACCTCAGCATTCTCCTGAGAGTTACTGACTGTTAAAAGGGTTTGGTGCAATTGTTAACAATTTGCAAATTTGGGACCACGTAGAAATGAGAAAAAAATTCTGGGTGTAGTTATTAAAATTCAAAGAATTTGGGATTTTTTGTCTAAAATCCCTCAAAACATAAACTGTTGTTTATGTTGAGCTTTAACCGTCCGTGTGTAGCAACAGAAAAGTACAATTTCCTCGATGCTAGAGGTGGCCTTTTTACCGTGGCTTTTGCTCGAGTAGATGCCTTAACTTAGGGGAGCTAGATGAACGATATGGATCAAGGATCAATGATATGTAAAGCCCACCATATAAAAGGGGATCCACTGTTGGCGTACACATTTTTATTGAAAATTGTGTTTGATTTGGATGATTGAAAATGGAGACTGAGTTTCCCATGTGTCATGTCTTATACTATGTTATCAAGTGATTTTTTTATTGCACATGTTATGTATAATGATCCAAAATACAGAGAGGACTGTTAAATTTTTAGTAGAAATGAGATTTCATTTCAACGTTAAATCTATGATTTTGTGGTTGTATGACTCCTGGGAAATTTGAATTGAACGCTTCTATTTGAGTTATGTTTTTGGTTACTTTAAAAATCAAACTTTTTAAAACAAGGATCACAGTAGCTGACAGTAATGATGATGATGCTTTTACTGTGGGGACATTTTTTTACTGTACCAACATTGTAGTTGCATCAGTCTTCTTTCTTTTCACGCCGATTGTGACCGGTTTGCAACTCTCGTTTTCTGCCTTTGTTTTGCGGCAGAACCTAGCTTTGATACCACTTGTTGGGGTTTTTAGCCCTGTCCAAGATAATGCACTCACTCAAACATGCACAAGAATGCCGGTTTAACGTGGTTCAGCTAAGATGCTTACGTCTACGGAGATGCAGATCAATTTCACTATAAAATGAAATGATATACGAGAAGAATTACAAAGGTATATACAGACATTGGATAACTGAGAATGGGTGATATTTTGAATTGATCTTTAGCTCCTCTATATTTATAGAGTTTTCAGAGCTTAAATTTTCAACAAAAACTCATTCAAAATCTGCGGGTGGTAGGAATTATTGAATGAGTAAGGCCCACTCATATTTTCACGTTCAAAAGAATCAATACATAACCTCGATCGTATAACTAGCTCGTCTAAATACCATTGTCAATGAAGTGCTCGTTACAACTCTCTCTCTCTCTCTCTCTCTCTCGATCTTGACCATGTTGTGCTACAGTTCAAGAGCTCCTGCTTTACGACTTTCCATCATCTTCATCTTATACCCTGTCCTTCTCCCTTCTGCCACCCCAGTCTCATTCAGCATTTCTCAATTCAATTCCAACGCCAGCAATATCATCTACCAAGGCGATTCCTCCAGCTCCAGAGAAAACATCCAGCTAAACCGAGCAGATTTTCGATGCCGAGTCGGCTGGGCGACGTTTGCCGAACCGGTGCACCTCTATGATTCCACTACCCGAAACCTCACAGACTTCACCACACACTTCACTTTCTCAATCGACACCCTTCAAACTACAGCCTATGGCAACGGTTTCGCCTTCTTTCTTGCGCCGGTCAACTCTCACATCCCACCCAATTCGGATGGTGGATTCCTCGGCTTGTTCAACACCACAACTATCGATTCCACTTCGAGAAACCAAATCATAGCCGTCGAACTCGACACCTTTCCAAACCCGGAGTGGGACCCTTCAAGCCAACATGTGGGCATCAATGTGAACACGATCAGATCGGAGAAATATGTGCCGTGGAATTTTACCGATCATGATATGGAGATCGGTCATGTTTGGGTTAGTTATTCTGCTTCTTCTAAAAGATTGAATGTGTTCTTAACATATGAAAACAATCCGATTTTTCGTGGAAATTCAACTCTTTTTCATGATATTGATTTGAGGGAAGTGTTACCGGAATGGGTCTCAGTTGGTTTTTCTGCAGCAACTGGTTCGATTGTCGAGAGGAATACTATTCTTTCATGGGAATTTAGCTCAAGTCTGGAGGGAGACAGAGAACAAGACAGAGATAGAAGAATCAGAGCATGGGTAGTTGGTTTAGCAGTTTCATTGGGTGTTTTGATGTGTGTAGTGGGCTTTGGCGGTATCTTTTGGCTGAAGAAGAGAAAGACTAGCACAAGAGAGAAGAAAGATGAAGAGAATGTGAACCTAACCTCTATAAACAGTGCACTAGAGAGAGGAGCTTGGCCAAAAAGATTTTCTTATCAAGAATTGGCTTCTGCTACTAACAATTTCTCAGATGATAAGAAATTGGGACGAGGAGGATTTGGATATGTTTATAAAGGATATTTGAATGATCTTGATCTGGCAATCGCCGTGAAGAAAATCGCAAGAGGATCGAAGCAGGGGAGAAAGGAGTACATAACAGAAGTGAAGATCATTAGTAAATTAAGACATCGAAATTTGGTACAATTGATTGGATGGTGTCATGACCGTGGTGAATTCTTGCTTGTTTATGAGTTTATGCCAAATGGAAGCCTTGACTTGCATCTATTCAGCCAGAAAAATTTACTCGCATGGGCTGTTAGATATAAAGTAGCTCTTGGCATAGCTTCTGGGTTGCTCTATTTACATGAAGAATGGGAGCAATGTGTGGTCCACAGAGATGTAAAGTCAAGTAATGTGATGCTAGATTCTGGTTTCAATGCCAAGCTTGGGGATTTTGGGCTAGCTAGACTTATGGACCATGAATTAGGCCCACAAACTACAGTGCTCGCTGGGACTTTGGGCTATTTGGCGCCGGAGTGCATTACCAGTGGTAAGGCTAGTAGAGAATCTGATGTTTACAGTTTTGGAATTGTTTGTTTAGAAATTTCTTGTGGGAGAAAGGCAGTGGAAAGGAATGCAGATGAAGGTAGAATGAGACTGGTGGAGTGGGTTTGGGAGCTTTATGGGAGTGGAAGTGTTCTTGAGGCAGTTGATGTGAGATTGAATTTGGAATTTGATGTGAAACAAATAGAGCGTTTGATGCTTGTTGGTTTATGGTGTGCCCACCCTGATCATAGTTTAAGGCCTTCTATAAGGCAAGCTATTCAGGTTCTGAATTTTGAGGCAGAAATGCCCCGTCTTCCTCATAAAATGCCTGCTCCCATGTATGGATTACCCTCATCTGGTCAGTCCAGTGAGCCCTCAATCACTAACTCAAGTTTAGAAATGGGCCGCTGACGGATTCTGTTACTTGCATGTTGCAGTTATGTTTGTCTCATGTGTGAGAAGTAGTAATCTTCTGTTTCACTATGGTACGTTTGTATCATTTTACAATTCATGTTTTTTCTCAGGGATTGTATCTGCACTCTCATATTTGATATTTAACTCACAAATATAAAATTAGACACCAAATTTCAAGGACTCGGCTTGGACTGAAAATGGCAGGTCGCGGTTTCATGGACCTGCCATTTGGTTGGCGTCGGGCTAGCATTTTTCCTATAAACAAGTAATCAAATATGGCCTATCAAAGTGAGGAATGCAATCCTTCTAAAGTGTGAGGAATCGATAAACACAGATAAAACGTATTTTATGCATTAGTAGAGGTCGTATTATTGAAAGAACGAAAGCAATGGACATAAATTTTGATCTGTTTCTTCTGAATATTAAACACGCCTATGAGCACCACCGAGAGGCCTTTCTTGCGCCATTACGCAAGAAGTCATTTGATCACATAAATTTTGTTCTTAAGACCTTGGCAGAACTTGATCCTCTCTGGGTGCCTCGGCATATGAAAATCACCGAGCTGCAAAGATAGCAAACTTAGCAATGTGATGTTAGACCTCGGTAGCGGCTGCCTCAGGTTTAGGCTAGTAATGCTTTTGTGTCCCAGGCTAGTTAGAAGTGAAAAACTTTCACTTCAGACACCACACCAAATTGAACGATATCAAGGGTAGGATTCTCTTGATGGCCATTTTATGCTTCAACAGCACGAGGAATCTATTAATTAGAAATCTTCCATGTACAGATGAAAGAAACTCCTGATGGACATATTGGCAGCCAAAGGAAACCCATGGAATCTGATAATTGAAGCGAACCTTGTACAGATGGAGGGGAACATAAAATTAGTGAGGTGTCAATGCCGTAAAGGCATCAATATTTGTATAGCCACAATCCTAAAGAATAAACCCAGAATTAGTATCAACCGCTAAGGAAAAGTCATTTCTAAAGATCTAATGTCGGCTAAATCTAGTCTTCCTCTAGTATTATCTCCTTGATCCTATGTATTGATTTTCACAAATTTGGCCTGAAAACTCTAATTACAGATAAGTCGCCTACTGTTGATTGTAAAAACCAACAATTGATTGGCACGTCAGTGATACGTTAACAAAAAATGGTACAAGGATTGCCATCATAACTACTGTTGGAGTTCGCATGTCATTTTGATTCATCCTAGGAGGTCCCAATGAAAGGTTTCCCTAGTGTTTGAGGGTACTATCCTCCCTTCTTACTGAATCCGCTTATGATGGCCCCCGTTTTCTATACTGGTACATCTATCTGATCCTTGGTCCCTTCCGTAATTAGCTGTTTCTGAGGCGACTCTAACGCACCACTGTTGCACCGCAAATGCTATGGCTTCTAATTCAGCTTTGTTCGAGTCAGGGAGTTGATCCATGGTCGATTCCATAACAGGTAAGCAGGAATTGTTGGCTGATCCATGACCGATTCCATAGCAGACAAATAGGAATTGTTAGCCGATCCATGGTCGATTCCATAACAGACAAATAGGAATTATTAGCTGATCCATGGTTGATTCCATGACAGATAAATAGGAATTGCTAGTTGTACCTCGTAGACCATAAAAGACTATCCTTTGTCATTTCTGAATGTACCTTTGATCCCGGATCTACGCGTATTCCCGAAAGAAGACTACCCATCGAAATTGATTCTGATCTTTCCTGCATCCGAAAGTCCACGATTGGCTTGTGAGAGAAAATGTCTTTTTGAGTACTACATCTCTTCACTTGGTGCCAATAAATTATCTCTTTCTTTGTCTGAAAGATTATTCTTTGCCGACTACTTTGTCACACATGCCGCAATCTTAAATTTTGGATTGACTGCCTATTTTGATGTTAATAAGCCAACTGTCGTAATTTGTACTCATCGATCAGTATTTTGAGTACTGTCTACTTTGTATGAATCTATTTCTTGGATTAGAAGCAGCCCATAGTGATCCTATTCTGGACAATACTTCCAATACTTTTCACTGTCGTTTGAACTATAGTGGTCAATGTTACACGCGTTCAACATATAAATCTCAACTTTTGTTCTCGATATCTTTTGTATTTTATGTACCAAGTCATCTATTATGACTGTATAGGAGTCACTAACATGGCACCTATAATCCAGTCTTTCATGCTAGGACCAAACACGGCAACATTGGCTGTCATTTCCTTGGGTGATAAGTCTAACGAAGGTCGTTAAAGCTCGAGGTAATAGGCGATTTATAAGTCTTGCTGGATACGCGATTCATGTACGCCAATCTGAGGCAGCGTATAGAGGGAACTGGTCTCTTGATGAACGACAAAAGAATGAGTTTATGAAAAGAAATCCCAAGAAGACGACCCTTAGAAATCAAGTTACGACAGATGCAAGTCTCTTAATTGTCATAGTGATTGATCATTCTACAGAAGTGGAGAAAAGGAGTCAATACCAAATGTATATATACAAATATGGATCACTACTATATAGAAAATCTTAGGCTAGACTTTGCTTCTATACTTCATCTAAGCTTCTCTTTGTTGGGTTGCTGGGTCATTACATCTCATGAAGTGGGCCCCACAACATAAATGAATAGAGCTCTTTATTTACAAACACGTCTTATTTCTCTTAGTGGTTGTGTGAGTGCATTTTTCTAAGCAAAGAGTTGAGAGTTTTCTTCTCTTCCCATAGGGAGAGAACTAGAGAAAAAGAAGTGAGTTTCTATTCTCTATTACAGAGTGAGATTAAGAAAAAGAAAGGGTTTTCTTGTACATTTGAGAAGAAGCATCCTCAAGAAATGCTTAGCTTGGGAAGAAGAAGACTTGTAATTTCTATCTAGCATGGCAAATTTGGTGCATTAGCCTCATGGTTTTACCTCTTGATTTGAGATAGTTTTTCACATAAATCAGCGCGTATTTTTGTCTTTGCTCTTGTTTGTGCCCTATTCGTCAGTTTTGGTTTGTATGCTAATCTTATTTGTTACTACTTGGTATCCTAGGTGTTTGTAGAAATTTGTAAGTGCTTCATATATAGGGGAAGACATTTCACATTTACTTCGATCTTGTGAACAGGTGGTATCAAAGCTTTAGTGGTTGTTTGGGTTCAAATTTCATATGAATCAAGATGAAAAACAATGTAGCATGGATGATTAGCCTTAAGGAAAGTAATTGCCTAATATACAAGGATAAGACGGAAGGAGGTTGTTAGGAAAGCAATTGCTACAATTAGACAATGGTTAGATGATATTGTGTTTCATTATGTGTCTTATGAATCAATGGCACAACTATTATGAAATAAGTTGCATAACTTGTACAAAAGAAAGATGTGGCAAACAAGGCTTTTATTATTTGGTAATTTGGAAACTTGAAATTCAAGGAAGCTGCTTCGATAGCAAAACATCTAAGTGAAATACAAAGTCCATTAAATCTATTGGCATTAGTGAAGATAGTTTTTTATATGATGAGTTGGAAGAATTCTTGTTCTTAGCTGACTACTGAAAAGTTGGGAGACCTTTGTAGTTTCATGAGGCAATTCACCAATTAATGTGTGCTAACCATGAGTCATGTGACTAGTATTTATTGTAAAGGGTGAGATTATAGAAAAATATAGGGTTTTATTATATATTTGAGAAGAACCAACCTCAAGCAAGGCTTAGCTTGGAAAGAATAAGGCTTGTAATTTCTTTCTAACATACTCGATTTGGTGCATTGGTCGTATGGTTTTTACCTCTCATTTTAAAAGGGTTTTTTTATGCAAATTGATGTGTCTTCTTTGATCTTTGCTCTTATTTGTCTTCTCATTCATTACCTATGGCTTTAATTTGAAGAAATAAATGTGTGTAGTCCCATCTAGCCTTAGCATGAGTTACCTGTGGGCTTTTGAGCTGTTTTGACAATTGAAGGATGTGAATTTTCTTTTGTCAAGGCCTATATATGACACAACCATAAAAATCAATGGTTTGGATCATACAGGATAGGATCCTTTAGGCATTAAGTGCTTGTACTATATATACTCTTATTGTGGTCTCAAAAATATGAAATAGCTGCCTCTCTCTCTCTCTCTCTCTCTCTCTCTCTCTCTCTCTCTCTCTCTCTCTCTCTCTCTCTCTCTCTCTCTCTCTCTCTCTCTCTCTCTCTCTCTCTCTCTTGTGAATGTCTAGATGCAATATGAGATATCCCTATGTTGATCTACTAGTCTCTCCACTAGTTGGGTCCTCTACGATGAATTTTGATGGGCCCTCAATTGAGAACCCATGCCCATTTAGCATTGATGCCCTCTCCAAGAAGAGACCTTTCTCTTCTCTTTCTACTATTCCATTTCATCAAGTTAATTTATAGATTCTACAAAGACTAAGGTTTCAACCATATTCATGTTGTTGAACGTTTGGTTGGCTCTTCTACAACCATTGTTGGTTCAAGGTGACACTAACAATGCTATTCACTAGATATACGATGATGAGGATTCTTTCCTTCCATGGTGTTTCTAGCTAGGACATAATTAAGGAGATGAAAGGTTGAATTGATAGTAATCGGGTTCACTTGGGCTAGTTGTTTGTTTAGCAAATGTATCTCCAATGAGTTAGTAAGTAGGATGGCTATGATTGTTCAAGTTAGTGGGCCTCTTCACTTGGCATATGATTTTTCATCTTGAGATTCCTTTGGGGGTCTAAGTGTGGGTTTATTCCCCTTTTTCCTTTCGTTTATTTTGAAACTTAGTCCCTGACACCCATACACACACTCAAACCTTACTTAGCCTAATAAGAGACTCCTTATTGTGGCACCATGATGGAAGGCTTTGATGCACTTTCTACTTTTCCTTTATTAATTGTTGAGGGCTTAATTGTGGCCTTTCTATATGTCTCATTTGGTCTTTGTCAAGACCCCAATCCCCAGGGCCGCGATTAGGCTTAATCAAGCCTAATGATTGGGCGAGCTAGGCCTAGGTGGCCTTGCCCTTTCTTTTTCTTTTTCTTTTTATAATTTATATCACAACGGAAGTGTTGAGAGAGCTAGGTGCCCTTGTCCTGTGCAAGTCACAGTTTACTAGTAAAATATTTTTCTCCTTTAACAACCGAGTCCTACCGAAATTTCGGCAGAGTCTCCCCTGTTTTTCGAACTTATGCATTTAACGCATGCTATGCGGTTCACCTGATAGACAATATGGCAATCATAATCTCCTGAAGGGAGACTCAGTCTCCATAATATCTATCATACTAAAACATATATGATGCATAAGGATCAGTGTCAAAAATAAGATATAACTCGTTTACAGCATTAGCATATATATACATGTATGCATATACAACTCAAAATTTAACATCTTCAAGCAAGCTTTCTTCAACTCACTCAACGACCTTTCTCTTCTCTCCTGACTGGTACCTGCAAAATAATAAGGTGAGTTGCGAAGCCAATTAAGGGAAAAGAACTAAACCTATACATATCCAGTCATTCTCGTTGCTACGCTTAAAAACACATTCAGTATAACATGAGCATGCATTTTCCATTTTAACTAGTCATATGTAACGTAGTTAGCATGTGCTATCAAGTAAGGCCTATGGGTATTACAGCAGAATTACAGTTTTTTTCCCAAATTCAAATATGACACAACAGTCATCGCATACAAACAAGCACACCCATAAGGATTTCCCATTCGTGTCCAACCACAGGACATTCAATCGATGAGTGACTAAGTTATGGACCTCGTTTTAAAGTTAAATGCAAATCATAAGCGTTACATCTAACAAAGCTGCATACTCATTGATGATTTTCTTAGTAATATTAAACATGCCTAGCATTACACCAGGATTCAATAGTCATCTCCCTCAAGGATTACCATCTTGGGCAGCCCACTATGTGTATCATCATCAAGGCAGCCAGACCCTCAGGATTTACCATCTTGGGCAGCGCCAAAGTCAGGTTCCCTCAGGATTTACCATCTTGGGTGGCTCCACCTTAGTCGAAATCAACCAGGCAGTCCTTTCCCTCAGGGTTTACCATCTTGGGTAACTCAATATGCCAGCTCATCCCTCAGGTTTTACCATCTTGGGCGGCTCCACCATGATCCCAAAGGACCAGGCAGCCCTTTCCCTCAGGAATTACCATCTTGGGAGGCTCAATACCTGACAGCTCATCCCTCAGGGTTTACCATCTTGTGCGGCTCCACCATGATTCTAAAGAACCAGGCAGCCCTTTCCCTCAGGGTTTACCGTTTTGGGAGGCTCAATACCAGATAGTCCAATCCTCAGGATTTACCATCTTGGGCGGCTTCACCTTAGTTGCAAGCAACCAGGTAGCCCTTTCCCTCAGGAATTACCATCTTGGAAAGCGTCATTATAGCTTACCGGGCGGCCCTCAAGGCTTACTATCTTGGGCTTGACCATTTTATAACAGTTTGCATCATTACAACAGTTAAGCATAGCAAATCATACTATAACATGACATTTTTAATAAGAAATTACAATTTCTATCATCCATTAAACCAAGGTGGCAATATATACATTTTACACATGCGTAAAGTTAATTTCAAGAGAACATAACAACAAGAATTTAAAGAATGCAAGGGTTTAGGGTCCTTACCTGCTCTCCAAGTACAACTCAAAGTTCTACTGCTAGAACCACTCACATTGCTCTCAAACCTCTGCAACAATTACAAGTTCTAAGTAAATTTTAGAATTTCATGCTGTTTTCTATAATCACTTCTAGTTCTATATTCACCATGTTCTTAATCTAACCTCATATATTTAGATCAAGGATTTGCACACCAATTGGTCGCTATCCAATTGGATCAGCTCCATTGGTCTTACATCGATGGTCTAGATCAAGCGCGTACCTCTAGAAGTTTCAATTTCCAACATTTTAGGTAAGTTATTTCACAATTCAATGCTTTTAGTCATAATTCATGGTCTGATATCCTTTCCTGACCTCTGACATCCGCTGATCGAGTATGGACGGCTAGATAAGATCTCCCATCAATTTATCCATAATTAGTCAGTCATTTATGTGATAATTCATCACCAATGGTTACTTGGAGTTATATTTGACCTAAATTTACCTCCCAATCACATTTTTAACTGTCGGATGTTAAAGTTTCAAAATTTTCCTATGCATTGACAAGCAATTTCGTGGACCAATTGATTCCTGATCGACAATCCGTCTTCGCGGATGAAAAGATCATGCATGAATGGTCCATACATAAAAATTTCATTTTTTCACATTTTTTAAGGGGTTGCCGGAAAATGTTGCCGTTGTTGGAGAAGGTGACCGGATTCCGGTCGTCACCGGTGACACAAGCAACCTCATTTTCTAGTGAAATTTCACAGGCATGCCCGAAATTTCCTGAAATTTTGTTTTCTAACGTTTTCCCCTTTTGATTTTTGCTAAAACTATCATTTTTTGCCGGATTTTTTGAGGGCTTTTAAAACTTACCCTAGGTGCTGGTTTTGGAAGATTTCGGCGTCGTTTCTCGACGGATCTTCATGAAACCAAAGGGGTTTCACTCTGAAACATTTAAGGAACAAGGTGAACGGGTGGATTTTTTTATCAAATCCCGTTTTGTCCCCTGTATGCCTTGAATCCAACGGTGTTTTTTCACCGTCCAGTCCCTTAGAAAACGATGTATTTGCATTGAAGAAGAAGAGAAAATGGGGAAGAATAGAGAGAGGTGGAAGCTTACATGGGTCGAGCGTGTACCAGTACGACCCAAAGGTGGTAACCCGCCTCCCTTCTCATCGCAGCTGAAGCTGGGTTGTGTCTTGCCGGAAAGGATGGAGTTAAGGGAAACGAGAGGATGGGGAGAGGCAAGAGGGCAAGGAGCTTGCCGAAAAGTGATCGGAAGAGGGGGGGAGAACCGAGGAAATCGGGAATGGACTGCCAGAAAAGTGTAAGGGGAGGAGGGTAGCCGGCTTTTCCTCCCTTTCCTGTTTGAAGACGTGTGGGAGTAGAGCTCTGCGTGGTGAGTTCCACTCCCGCGTGTAGAGCTCCTCTCACGTGGCCCTCGGTTCACACGCAGTAGAGAGGGGGGTGCCATTATCAATTTGGACCCCCTCTACCTTGATGGTAAAATCCCTGGGTCTTTCGCTCTCGATCTCCGTTTCGAGCGTTCTTAGTGTCATTGGAAAGCTCTCTCCGAGCACAGTCTAATGGGTGACTTGGCACCATGGATTTCTAATGTTCGTGATTTTTTTTCGTTTGAATCCACTATTTAGGACATGGGCATGACAGGCTTATCTTGAAGGATTGTGTGGCTCTTGCTTTTCTTTGATAGGGTTTAGTTGTGGCCTTTTAATGTTACATTACCATTTGATTTAAGACTTAAAAAGCTTAAGCTGATAGGAAGCAAACCAACAATGTACATATGTCTAACACACCCCTCATTCTTTCATTTAATTATTTTTTTCAACAAAGATTACGAAGCAAATTACGTAGAAACTATACGCTAATTTCTAAATCTAATTGGAATCTCCCCAATAATGGGAAAATGCCATCTCTAGATGGATTTTGGATTAATTAATGGTTTAGTTGTGGAATTTTTGTATGTTTCCTCTTGCTGGATTATCATTTGACTTATGATTTAAAAGCTTAAAGTGACAGGAAGTAGGCCAAAGATGTTCATATGTCGATCATACCCTCTCATGTAGAAGGCCCTTGAGTTGGATAGGTCTCAATAATCGAATTCATAACCTTCTATTAGTAAGGCTTTGAAACCACACCGGAAGTGGGCCAACACTGTTCATATATCCAACATCCGCCTCTTTCAAGGAATTATTACTTGACATTAGAGAAAAGCTCTCTCTCTCTCTCTCTCTCTCTCTCTCTCTCTCTCTCTCTCTCTCTCTCTCTCTCTCTCTCTCTCTCTCTGTATATATATATATAATCAACCTTGTAACACTGTGGGAATCAATAAGAAAACATAAGCCTATCCTCATTTCAAGAACTCATTGAACTCAAAGGCCATAGTAAGCACTCCATAAATACATAATAATGGTGAACATGTTTTTGATGTACATGTAGCAAAAAATTGAAATGACTATCAAATTTAAAGTATCAAGCCTAAAGCATGGAAGATTCAAAACATCCAAGCATATGGACAAGTGGATTTTATGACATACCAAAACATACCCCATACCAATCGATTGCCAAACCAAAACCCCAAGGATATAGAGACACTTGATAAGCCATAAAGTCTAAAGCACATACAAGGTGTGGCATATGAATTGTTCCAAGGATTAAGTTTGCAACCTTATTACCTAAATAAAAATATTCAAACATAGATAAAGCCTCCCTTTTGTCCTTAAATATTTCTACATGAAGAATGGGAGCAATTTGCAATCATAAAGATACAAAATCTAGTACACATGATGTTAGATCTTGGTCTCAATGCCAAGTAAGCTCGAGGATTTTGTGCTCACTAAGTGTATGGACCATTATTTAGGCCAACAACTTATTGTGCTTGTGACATGTTTGGGTTAATTGGCTTAGAGTAGTAAGGCTAGTAAAGAATCTAATATATAAATATTGTAGATTATTTCTTTGGGAAGAGTTTGTGAGAAGACTGGTGGAGTGGGTTTGAGAGCTTTGTGGTAGTAGAAGTGTCCTTGAAGTATTTGATATTTGGTTTTTGATTAGAAATAAATAGAGAGTCTATTGATTCTTGTGTTATCTTCTACTCACTCTGATCACAGTTTAAGGCTTTTTGTAACACAAGCAAATCATGAATTTTGAGATAGTAGTCCCTACCCTTCCAAGTAAATCACTGCATCCCATCTATGGAGTTTGGAAAACCCTAATATGATCAATCTAGTAAGTTCTGAGCACATTAGAAATGGTCCGTTGACCTAGTTCTTACAATATGTCTAACGAGTACCTATTTGTTTCATGTGTTGTTAATTGTAATTTTATATTTTCTATGGCAAGTTTGTTTCACTTTGCAATTCATTCATGTATCTTCTTTGACGATTATAGCCAAAAGCTCATATTTGATAATATTTCCACTAAATTAGGTATACACAAGTAAACAAATAAGTTCCAATAGTTGAGTAGTGCACTTGTAACACTCTGGGTTTTTTATAACAAATTTCTTTTATAATAATAATTATTATTATAGTCGGGATCCCAAAATCAAAAGATTCTATTAATTATTATATTAGAACATTTACTGAAAAACCTCTGAGTGTTATCTCCTTTTGCAAAATCATCACGACCATGATTAAAAGATAAATATAAGTATGCAACAATAAATTTAAGATAATACTAATATCAAATCCAATGTCAAAATCAACGACGCCTTTATTTTTAAAACAATAATATCCAAAAACATAATACTGTGGCCTAGGATCTATTCATCACAATAATCCACCATACTTGAAGACAAGTCCATAATATATATAATGTCATAATCAAATCTATCTAAAGAAGGTATACAGTCCATAAAATAGGTTCAAATAGTAGTCCATCTAATCACTCACATCGAAATATCTATTAGTCAAATGAAGTGGCCCCACTGCTATCACTGTCTCTCCATGACCTTGCCTTTATTGTCGTTGCGCTTGGTATCTGAGGCATTGGAAAGCAAAGCAATGCCTCAGCAAGCTGTTGCTTGTGTAAGTACGAAGACATTTAATGCAATAACAAGAAAAAATAAAATCTAATAACAATGTTGATATAATGTGTGGGTCAATTATCCATGAAAATATAAGTATCATAAGCAATGTCAATATAATCTTAAAACATCATATACGATAAAATATGCATCTTATGGATTTAAAACATGAGAATCTCTTGGATGTAAAACATGATATGATGCAATATCAATTAGCATACAATAACAAACAGGGCACCCCAAGGTACGTGGGTCCCACGAGTGTCGCATACACTCGTATAACAGATCATGAGTACTCATATCAATCCTTTGAGTGTCGTCACACCCAGGCATACAATAATATCTCCATGCTCATCATGCAAGTATACAGAACAAGAGTATGGATTGTCATGCTGTAGAGGCAACCCTTCCAGGGTCTCAACCACAACCGCTCCCTGTCAACACCATAATGGGAGACTTAACGTTCGTCCCCATGAAAAGGCTCGAACCAGTAGTGTGGACTATCCATGTTACCAAACCCCTACCGAAAGTCATCTGTGGACAGGTGTCTATCACATCACAATCACATCAAAATTTCGGAGGGTGGGTGGCAGGCCTTACTCTCTCCTAGCATGACATCCACCAGGTGAGAGCACTCATCATAAATCACAAAGTATAGAAAATCGCATATCTCGTAAAACTAGGGGCACTTGAGGCTCACAATCTCCAAGGCACACCCCTCATCCCGGGGTTAGCCTCTCAAAGGGCTAGTCATCAAGCCTCTATCCTCAATTTTATGAAAACTCACTAATCTCAGTGATGCAATAAAGAAAGATAAATTAATAATCATATAATAGATATGCAGTATCAATATCATAAAACAATCGATCATGAAAACCCATTCAATAAACTATCAAAATTTCGTATCAATCATAGCATAAAACTTTGAATCTCACAAAATCACAGAGTAAATAAACAAGTGCCGATCAATCACAATAAACTATGATACTATGATAATGTAATATTTTAAAAGTCAAAACATAACATTAAATGTTGTCACCAACCTCAATGAGAGATAACCCAATTCAAGAGTGTAATCCTCTTAACTCGCACGCTCAGATGTACCTGTTAGTATCACAATAATATTTTGTGTTATTTATTTCATCTCAGTGGAATCTATGGTGATCGAACCATTAGATTGTTCTCTAAGATCTCTATTTATGATTTGATCCTTAATCCTAAAATTACTTATTATTAATTAGTCCTATCTCATGTTCATCTGCTCATTTTCGTGTGTATCTAAAGTTTACACCTTGATCTAATGGTTAGATCATCCTTAGATCAACAATTTTCCAAAATCTGGGTTAGATCAATGGTCTAGATCACTTACTAAAGTAATTTCATCTAATATGATCCTTAGGACCCTTAGTTAGTATCATATATTATCTAGTTGTTCAAGTCCTGGGGCTTGATCACCCTTTGATCAGTTGGATTTAAGTGATTTGGTACTATTTTATGAATTTGACCTAACTAGACATAATTAGATAAAGATTCTAATGCTAAAATCATGTCCGCATCGTCGGCATAGTTCCAACATACCTTTTGGATCAAAGATAGGGCTTCTATAGCCTCCAGAATCTCAGAAAAACTATTCTAGGTAAAAAATCAGATCAAAATCAAAGTTTACACTAGCTTGCACAGTCAGAAGGCATTTACACCGTTTTACACAGGCAGAGAAAAGGGTTTTACACTGGTTTACACCTACAAAAAAAAGGGTTTTATGTGCGACGGAGTGCCTGCGTGCACCGTCCGCTCCTGCGAGTTCTAGTGGGCATCTTGGGCTCACCGTCCATCAAGGACAATGAACCCGAGCCATCCACCTTGTTTTGGCTTGATTGGAGCCCCAAATGCTCTAATTTTTTTTATATCTATTTTCATCGTTCCTAAGATTTTTGTGTCCAAAGATCACAATGAGCGGCTCAGATCTACCATTTGAGGTGTCCTTAACGTGGGTTTAAACATGCTCTATGATTTTGACTTCCTAAGCCATCCAATGGCCATTCAGTCTAGATTAAGCCTAGATATGAGAGGAACAAGTTGGAAAATGATGTGAAAAACAAGTTAGAGAATGTGGCTTAACTTATCAGAGCTGGAGATGGGAGATTAGAGCCCTATGAAGCATGCAAACTTCATCTTGTTTCTACGACATGCACATAAGAAAGCTAAGGTTTTTCTCTGCTTGTTTGGCATGGGAATGGAAAGGGGAATATGTTTATTTAGTTGTAGATCCGATTTTCTCAAAAGGAAAGGGAGATCATCACCTTTCTCCATTATAGCTGCAATGGAAATGGAAAGGAGTGTCGTTATTAAAACAACTCCCTCTAATTTGCATTCCTAACAATTTACCAATTTACCCTTGAACTTAAAATGGTCATATCTCACTCATCTAAACTCCATTTTCAACGTTCTTTATATCGTTTAATTCCTATCAATATGCACTTTCTAGTTTTTTGGTTTTAAAACCAAATTCATGCATAATTTTTTTTAATTTAATTGATTTATTTTATTACTAATTTAGGGTTAAAATTTGAGGATATTACATCACTAGGACAACAATAGGCATGATATGGATCAGCCATCCATGTCATAGTTACGTCTGCTCAGTTCTAATCAAATTTATAGAGTATTGGATTTTAAAATAAGAACCTATTTAGATTCATTGGACTATAATATATGGTACATCATATTTTCATCAGATCAATCCCTAAAGTCCATCAGATATTTAAGATCTATTTAAAGACTTTAGTACCATTGTATAAACATATGACCATGAATATCATTTCCCAATTTCTATTTAAAAAACTACTATGCAAAGTTATGTAAGCAAAAAAAAAGGGGTAAAAAAATGACATGAATTCTTACGTTCTATTATTCAACTAGTGAAGTAATGTGTCCTTAATTTTGACTAGAACTCTTTCCACCCCTTGACAATTTACTTAGATTGTTTGTTGGTACAAGAACAAAGATGTCAAACTTGGCAATGTGACTTGTTGTTGGAGTTGACATGCTTTTTGGAGTTTCTCTTTTTAATTTTTGATAAAAAAAAGTAAAAATTACTTAGTTGAAATGATACAAAGAGAACAAGCTAGACTATTTAGAATATTAGAAACATGCCTCCTATATAACCAATTCAAAATATCAATATGGAGTATCAAGGCTTTATCTGTAGCATAAGAATGATAGAGCCCACAAATTATAAAAGTAAATATTCCTTTCTCAAGGATTTTAAAGCAAAAACTTTGATGTCCTCAACTTGGATGACTAGTTGCTAACACTTCAGCACACAAAAGTTGGCTTTTCTATTTATATAGTGTACATCAATATCTTTGAAAATATATAAAAGCTCCTTAACTTAAGGAGGTTATTGTAGTTATGGTTGTTCACCAATTGGAAACCAAAATTTTGAAAAGCAAGGAAAATGATATTTAAGGAGTAGAATCTCATGATTGAAAGATCAACAAATTATATATATAAACAACCCAAGGAATATATCAATTAGATGCCAACCTAGTATAGTGGACTAAACTCTTGTTTGACACATTAGCTGTCAAAGAAAAGCCAAGGAATATATCAATTGAAGTCAACCTCTCCACATATTCATGAGAAACACAAAATGAGGTGTCAATTTTCAACATGTGCAAGCACTTATATAAAAAAAAAGGGCAGCCCACTGCATGAAGCTCCCACATATGCTAGGTCTAGGGAAGGGGTAGACCACAAGGGTCAATTGTGTGCATCCTTCCCATGCATTTACAAGAGGCTGCAATGAAATTTATCAATTGACTTAAACCTTTCTATAGATTGCAAAGGAAAACAAAATTAAGTGTCAATAGCAAACATATGTGAGAACCTATAAAATATTAAATAGAGAACCAAAACCAATGTTTAATTCTCTTCATTTTCTGGGGATTAACTTTTCTCATCAATCCAAACAATGAAATTTAAAGAGTCTCAGCATTTTTAAAAACTAAGGCAGTGTCTTATTTTTAGATGTTGCCTTTTCTTCTTATTGTTGTTGTTGTTTTATTTTAAAAAATCTAAGACGTTTATATTGTTTATGCCCTTGTTTTTAGGCTATCCATTAGAAATCATGTCAATTAGATGATCTTAGCTTCTATTTTCATTTCATTTTTTACTTTCATGGTTGTGACTCAAAGCACAAAGAAACACAAGCATTGAATAAAATCGATTTTTTGTTTAGGGGTATTTTAAGGGGTTTTGAATAAAATGAATGGGTTTAAAAAGTCTAGCCTAAAATCTTAAAAAGGCAGCGACTAAAAATAAGTCACTACCTTAGCACATGAAAATACTAGGAGTGTCTAAAACTCTACTTCTTATGATATCATAGCCCTTAATAAATCATTATGCTTCTCTTACAAGGATTTGTTTTGGGTGGCGAAGCAAGGTTTTCATGAATAACCCCAAGCCAACACACCATGTTTGCAGCTCAAATCCATGACCTTACATAGGGGAGTCCCTTCTTATGCCACTATGCTAGAAGACCGCTGCTCAATTTGATTTTGAATTTACTTTATTTGCTTCACCTATGTTTAAGAAAAGTTCCACCAAACTACTAAGGTCCTTTCTTTTCCAACTTCATCTCCTCCTTGATTAGTTGGATCAATGCAAAATCTCTCTCTCTCTCTCTCTCTCTCTCTCTCTCTCTCTCTCTCTCTCTCTCTCTCTCTCTCTCTCTCTCTCTCTCTCTCTTGTTAGCCCAAGCCCTTTCTTATTTTCATGATAACAAGACATTCTAACATGTTTATGCATGTACGAGGATAAAATTCTTATGGCTTAAATCAAAAGAAGTATTTACTGATGTTTGACTACACTTTCTTAGCACAAATGAATGACCTTTTTCAAGTATTTAAAAGTTTTAGTCAATTCATCTTAGTTCCAACGGACTAGAAAGTTTCAAAGAAAAAGAAGTTATCTCACTTGCCAACTAACTCACAAGGCTTGTTAGTTGGATGATGGACAGAACTCCAAAGCTCAAAATTATTGATATTAAAACCAATTAGTTGGTGCGGTATTCCAATTAACTAATAAAAGCAAGACAATTGAAGAAACTTGTGTTGAGCTATCCAGTTGAAGTAAAAAAATAGCTGACTGATATAGTCTCCAACCAACTCATGAAGTATTCCAAGTGGCTGACGATGAAGACTGTCATGAATTAATCGTTCAAATTATGAGCCAACCGACTCATGAACAAAAGGTTTCACCTTTAAAATATTGCTGGTGTCTTAAACTAACATGTCCCACCAATCAATTCATGATCCCTAAACCGACCATATTATAGAGCCAACCAACCAACTAATGAAGTATAATCAAAATGGGTTTTGACTTTCTAGGTGTGAACGAATCAACTCATGTGCTTTACCGCCCACCTCATCTGAAGGAAGCTATACATAACAAAATATCTATAAACCAGTTGATCTAATTAACCATCTAGTTGGTTTGACAACTTTGACGATTGTTATCTAATATTAGCCATTTGAAGTTTGCAATAGATTTATTTTAGTTCTAACAATTAGAAACTCAACCCCAATGACTTTAAAAGATCAAAATCAATAAATTGAAGTTCTTTTAAAGATTCAAGAAGAGATTGAATGCATACAAGACCAAATCAAGTGAATCAAGCTTTGATCTCAACAAGAGTTCTTCAAGTCTAGTGTTATGGAGAACTAGTAGCACCACATACGGTTTGTGAATAAGTAATTGTCTAATAATGAACGAGGAAGCTACTGACTTTATAATAAAAAGCTTATATTGAACTCATAATTTATAAGAGGCTATTTATGAATGCCAACTAAGTATGGTATTTAAATTGATTCTAAACATTTAATCATTGTATAACTAGAGTCATTATTTGACAAATGATTCCTATGACTATGAGTCAAACTCACAAGACACTATAAGTAAAGGGTAAAATACAAGGTCAGCTGCCAATTACATTAGTGTTAAGTTTAAATAGAGAACTCACCCTCCTAAATTTTATGGAGTAAATTCAAACTCATATAGTTTGGGGAAATAGATATGAAAAGAGTAAAGTCCTCCCTCCATGAATTAATGTGCTATTTCCTCTTTTTTGTCTATCCTTTTGTATTAAATTCTCTCTATCTCTAGTCTACGTCATGATACCTTTACTAGTAATATAGGCAGGTAGTGTTCCTTGGGCTTGGATTTGAGAGGCCTTACAAAATTGAAATATGAGAGGGCTTAAAATACAAGGGATAAATGCATATGTAAGTGGCTAAAGTACAAGAGGATTGTTGCAATAGCAATTGACCTGCTATCAACATCCCAAAGATAAAAGATATTTGATAATATGTAATGCATAAATATGCAAGTTGTAAGTTATAACTAAAAACGTCAGCTTAAATCATCAATTATAAATAAGTTATATGAGTTAGGGTATTGGAATTTTGAAGAACAGTAGTTGTAGCGACATATTTATTGCAAATACGTTTGTTGTTATAAGCACATGAAATGCATATTTAAAAGAATGCATGTGAAAGCTTGACTGGTACATTGCTCGACATGCCTAAAAAAACAAAGGATGGATTTACAACTCAAATGGATCTTATGATAGTATATTTGAAGAGAAGGCTACATCCATAGGATAGGGCCAACTAAGGAACTTACATGCCTAAAGCAAATTATATGCTTGGCAAAGAAGAACTTCCAAATACTATAACTTGAATTGATTGGAGTTAGCTACTTGCTATTATTTGCATGAATAGCAATAGTGAGTTACTTAAAGTTTTGTACCTTTAGTTTAATTTATTTAATGAGTTTTTAAATGATCTAATACCTTATTTATATTTTCATTTGAGTTAGAAAGGGTTTCATTTTTTTTTTTTTTGAAATTTAATGGTCGAATATATTTAATTTTATGAAATAATCTTGAAAGGTATTATTATGCAGGTTGGTTAACATCTGTTGATTGTTTAACCGCAAGTGCACTGCTATCAGAGTATATTTATGCAAATACGAATTCGATCCCACGAGGACTTGATTTAAAATTATGGAGTTTTAAATAAAATTCAACTAAAAAATAAAATCCAGATTTATTCAAATGTTCCAATGTTCACAAATATTTATTCCAAGGAAGATAGAAAATAAAAATAAAATGCTTCTTGGATAAGCTTGTCCTTGGATTGCACTGTCTCTGGATTAGTCTGTCCTTGAATAGTCTGTCCTGGATTGCACTGTCCCTGAATAGTCAAAATGAAGATAAGTTAGAACCAGAATAGCATAGGGACACAGTTGGAATTTCTGAAATAGGACAGAATTGTAATTTCGGAGATCTTCAGGTGCAGATTTGTAATTTCTGAGGTCTTCAGGTGCAGATTTGTAATTTCTGAGATCTTCAGGTGCAGATTTGTAATTTCTGAGATCTGCAGGTGCAATTTTGAAATTCTGAGGGTTTCTGGTTTTTAACGAAAAAAAACCAGGAAAACGAAGGAGAAGAAAACCGTAGAGGGGAAGAAGGGAGAAGAAGGGAGGAAAAAAAAAAGAAGGAGAAGAAGAAGAAGAAGAAGAAGAAGAGAAAGGAAAAGATTGGGAGAAAACCCGAGTTGGGTTTTCTCTCCTAGGGCCGGTGATGATGCAGGGAAAAACCGGTGATGGGTTTAAGGCAGGTGCTTGGCTGGACCAGACTGGGTCGAAGAGAACCTGTGCATGTTGAAGATGAGCACAGTGGACAAAGAGGGGGAATCGGGCTACTTAGTGCCAGAGTGCGACGCCAGAGCGTGGCTTCCTCGGCTTGGGCAAGTGCGGTGGAAAGTAGGGAAGATGACGTCTATTTGGGTAGACGTGCGGTGGAAAAGAAGCAGATGGGGCGTCGCACGCGAGTGAAAAGACGCCTGGTTACGCACACCGGCTCGGGTACGTGCGGGCGATGGAGCATACGACGGGTTCCCGTGCATTAAAGGATGAGGAGAACAAGCGGGGAATGGTGGAGATATGAGGCAGAAGAGATGGAGGAACCGTATCGGCCGGTGCATTAGTGGGTGGCCGATGCGTGTGGAACGAAGAAAGGGGGAAGTAGACGAGGGAGGAGAGGAGGGTGCGGGTAGGGAGCGATGAAGTAGATGAGTAGAGGAGGAAGGAGAAAGTGAGGCAGAGGGGAGAGAAGAGTTGGAGCGGGGTTGTTGGTGATGTCTTCCTCTACGCGATTCGGCGTAGGGGAAAGTTGAGAGGCGTGGAGAGAATGGGAAGCCGGTGTGAGCGGTGGGCATGCGATCGGCACTAGGCAAGCAGTTGGGTGTGGCTAACCCCACTGCGGTCGGCCTCGGCAACACGGATGGAGTGCGGTGATGAAGAAGGGGCAAAGAAAAGGCTAGGGAAAACGAGGAAAAGAGAAAGCGAGAGAAGATGTGATGGGATTGCTGTGAGAAACAAGAAGAAGGGGCAAAGTGAAAGGCCTTGAACGGAGGTGTGATGGGTGAGAAAGAGAGAGAGAGAGATCACCGCCCAAAGAAGAAACGTCCCCTCAGAGAGAGGGGAAGAGGTATAAAAAAGAGAGAGACGTGTGAAAGATTGAAGAGAGATAAAGAGATAGAAAGAGAGAGAGAGAAAAGAAAGGAGAGGGATAAGAGAAAGAGAGAAGAGAGGAGAAAGAGAAGGAAGAGGGAGATAGGTGGGGTCCACTAGCTTTCCTAGTTTTGCTAGAACTACGCAAGTCTTCAAAGTCTTGATCTCTTTCCATGATTCAATCTGGATCGTCCATGCTGAGGATGGTGATCTGTAATGCACAAGACTCAATTAGCGAAATCTAAACCGTCCATTAGCTTTAATAGTCATTTAACCACTAAATTTTACAATTCAACGGTTGGATGACCAATTAAAACTAAAATGAAATATTTGATTTAAAATCTTAAAATTAATGGTCTAGATGCTCCAATCAAATACTAAATTAAGGATATTTTGACCAAAATTGAACACTTAACACACCCCCAACTGACATTTTGTCTTCAGTCCCTAGCAAAGATGCGAAGAAATCAACTCAAATTTTTTTTTTTTTTTGTTTTTCTGTGTCATCTCCATTTTGTTCTCAGATAATTATCTTCAATAAATCTATCAACTTTAGCAAACTAATAAAGATGACTGAATAATTCAAAAAAAACCCTACCCGTATCTTTAAAAATATTCCACTTAAGCTCGGATCTCAGTGAGTGTGTCCGCACAGGGTACACATAGGATAATCTTTATGTCTAAGTAGACTTTTAACTTTTGAACTCCATTTGAAATATGTTTTGACCTCAATCCTTACTAATGGCATACGCTCAGAAATAAAATCTCTCTGATAGAGGGTTCAAATCATATCTCTCTTGTAATTATGTGAGCAGAGTCAATAAAAACAAATTTAGCTCACATATACTCATGAAGAATCCAGGAGTTACTAAGGAATTTACTTGTATTGATCCCTTTGGAATAGATGCCATTACCTTTGAATATTTAGAAATACCATTCTTTTAATCCTATTCATTCATTTCCTCATCAAGACTATATTCATCCTAGAATCAATAGGTCTTTAATTGGGACGAAACATAAGCTTAGGACAGGGTACCAAAGAAAGGGTATAAGGGTATTCAAAGTTTCTTCAAAAAATAAGTAGAGGTCTTCTACTAAAGTTGACAATGCTTCTTTTCTTTGCTGAAGTGAATATTCTTTTTCCATTTTTCTTTGCATTCTTCAATATATATATATATATATATTTTTTCTCTCTCTTTTTTTTTCTTTTTTTTTTTCACTTTTCTTTCTTTTCATATTTTTGACTCACTTTGAAGAATATTTCTTTTCTTGATATCCACTTTTCTAATTTTGTTGCAACTAAAAGATATTTTTTTCCTTCTTCTCTAACTTATTTTTCAAAGAAAAAAATGGGTAATGGATAATTTATCTTGGGTTAATATGGGTAAATGGTAATTTGGGTGACAAAAGAAAATGGCTTTATATTCAAGGCTCAACTTGGCTACCTAGTGGTAAAAATACTCCTGGGTAGGCTTTATGTCTTTAGGTTAACAACAAGAATGGCCTAAATCATTTTCTAGGTTTCATATAATCTATCAAATTTAATGAACTTTTCAATTTTAAAGGTAGTATTCTAATTATTAGGAGTAATTAGCCAAATTTAAGAGTTTGGGATCAATTTTCTTTAAGCACGCTTATTTGAAGAAAATTTTGAACATTATAACCTCTCAAAAAGGATGAATGGCTCTAAAACTCACTTGTGTTATAGGTCTCCAGAATTTCTTGAAATTTCTAAGTTATAGCCACTTATCAATCTAGATTATCTATATACAGCTTCACGTGTACAATTGTGATATGAGACTTTGCTTTTATGGAATACTTTAGAAAATGGGTAAAATGATGAATTAATCATATTCAATTCTATTAATAAGCTAAAGTTATCCAGATTATACTTTAGACAATCAAATTCTCATCATGGTATAGGAAATGACCTAAATTTTTTCTTCCTATTTTTTTTTTTTTTTGAACAAAACCAAGGAAAACACCTAAAAACTAAAAGAAAACTAGAATTTGCTAGAATTCTACACCCCCCAACCTGACGGAAACATTGTCCTCAATGTTTAAAAAGTAGGACCGAAAATGAATATGGGTGATGGAGAAAACAACAAAAATGAAAAACTCTGGGTTGCCTCCTAGTGAGCGCTAAGTTTAACGTCTTGGTAGGACATATATCCTCATTTATCTTTGAGTGTTCCTGATTCCAATAATGAAATGGCAAGATTTCTCACACCACTTCAAAATCTCACGATAGTCTATATAGTTCATCCACCCTGAAATTTTTGGTGATGGTATAATTATAACACAAGTATGACTACCATGAATGTCCATTGAATGAGACCACTTTGATGATCTCCTATCTTCAAAATTTCACGTAATCAATATAACTCCTCCACTTTGAAAATTTAGGTGGTGGAATCTACATAACAATATGAACTACCAGCGAATTCTTTTAAACCATGTGGAGGGTCCTCCTTTTCCTTACATTTTCCCGACATTGAGAGATAAGTCGACTCTTGCCCTTCCTTAAAGATTGTTTTGATATTAACGAGAGGAAGCATGGTTTGCTTACATCCGATCATCTTCTAAAGTGTGTACCTTAGAGTTAGTTGATGTATGGACGGTAGATCAATGGACTCTTTCTTGTCTGTTCTATTGGCACATGCAATACTTCGTGGGCCTAATTTATTTAATGATTTTTCAAACTGAAGTGTAGGTCCCAATCAGGTACATATCCTACGTTAAAAGACTTATTTGGAATTTCAAGCTCTGCAAGTGGTTCTACTGATGATAGGAGGGAAGTGATCTCACTTAATGGAAGCTCCTCAAAATGAGGTTTCCATTTACCTGTATCCATGGTAGGAACAGAATCAAGGAGGGCATTAACTTCCTCTATTAATGCATCCTCATTAAACTCATTAAAATGGGCCAAACAGGCCTCCATTGGGTCTCGGCAAGGAAGACGACTGAAACTGATCTTGCACAACTGAATTGATCATGTTAACACAGTGCAAATCATCAGTAGTTTCACCAGGTTGCTTACAAATATTGAAAATGTTAAGTTCTATTGTCATATTGCCAAAGGACAATTTCATCACACCATTTCTACAAGCTTGATTAAGGCATTGGACGTAGCCAAAAATGGTCGTCCCGGGATGATTGGTATTTCATTCTTCTCATTCACCACGGTTGTGTATACTAGAACCAGAAAATCGACGGGGGAAGCAAAATTGTTCTACCCTGGACTAACATCCTCTATTACCCCTCTCGGCATTTTTACGAACGATCGGCTAGCTGGAGCGTAGTAGATGTAGGTTTCAATTCACCCAGGACCTAACCGTTCGTATACCGAGTATGGTAATAAGTTTACACTAGATCCTAAATCCAGAAGAGCTTGGTTAATTTTGTAGTTGCCAATAATGCAAGTAAGAGTGGGGCAACCAGGATCCTTGTACTTTGGTGGTGTATGATGTTGAAGAATAGAACTAACACATTCGATCAAAAATGCCTTCTTTTGGACATTTAATTTTCTCTTGATGGTGCATAAGTCTTTTAAGAATTTGGCATATGATGGGATTTGTTTTATAGCGTCTAAGATCGGTATGTTGATCTTGACTTGCTTGAAAATCTCTAAAATCTCATCATTAGAGGCAAACTTTGGGGCTTGACGCAACCTTTGAGGGGAATGGAGCGGGACAGGACATGGCTCAACAGGTGAAACATGGTCCTTTTCTTTAGATTTTTCTTTAGGTTTTTCTACCTTTTCAATCTTTTTAGGCTCATCTTTCTCAATTATTTTACCACTCCTAAGAATAAGTAACACTTTAGTTTGTTCCATGGTAGAGCTAGATGTTTCATCGGATGCATTAATGTTAACCGCATGCACTCCCTTAGGGTTTGCTTGAGGTTGGTCGGGAATTTTCCTTTTTCCATATTTTGCATCATTTGACTCATCATGTTTTTAGTTCATTCACGAGACTTTTCTAATTGAGAAATTTTCCTTTCACGATTTTGATTGACTTGCTTAGCCTCTACATGCCTTTTAGGTGGGGGCAAGTAAAGTCCAGGAGAATGAGGTTGATGAGTTTGGTATTGTGGTGGAGCAAGTAGTCCTTGGTTTGGTTGATGATGACTCGGTATGGGCCTGATTGTGAGACATTTGCATTAGGTCCATTTCTCCAATTGAAATTTGGATGGTTTCTCCGATTGGGATTATATGTCTCAGAATATGGGGAGAAAGGTCTTTTATAATTATTAAGTGCATTAGCTTGATCATGAAGTACATCTTGAAATGCAGGGATGGTAGGACATTCCTGAGTAAGATGTGATGTACTTTCACAAATGCTACACACTTGTTCATCATTAGTTAAGGTTTTTCGTTCCCATTTCCATGGCTTCTACTTTTCTAGCTAGGGTTGCTACCTTGGCACTGATTTCATTTTTTTCAGTCATGGCATACATGCCTCCCCTAGTAGATGTGGTAGTGGCCTTGGGTTTATCAGAATGTTCTACTCTTTACGAGTCGGCCCAGTCCGTGCACTTTCGGTAGCCATTCAAATACTCCTCCGCCTCATCTGGTTGTTTATTCAAAAAGTTACCATTGCACATCATCTCTACAAGTAGGCGCATGTCGAATTAAGTCCTTCATAAAAGAAGGCGATAATGCGCCATGGTTCATAACCATGATGTGGGCAAGTAAGCAATGGATCTTTGAACCTTTCCGGCATTGGTAGAATGATTCTTTATCTTTTTGGGTAAAGTTCATTATCTTACGGCGGAGTGTATTTGTTTTATGTGTAGGGAAAAACTTTTTCAAGAATTCCTAGTCATTTCATTCCAAGTCCTTATGGAACTGGTGGCGCAGCATTAAACCACATTTTTGCTTTTTCCTTTAAACAGAAAGGAAATAGCTTAAGCCTGTCAGTATCAAGACCTATATTTTGGGTTCTTTGGGTACTACATACCTCATCAAATTCTTTAAGGTGCAAATAAGGACTCTCACTATCTAGCCCATGAAATTTGGGAAGTAATTGAATTACTCCCGTATTTAATTCTAACGCACCAGCATTTTGAGGAAGAATGACACAAGAGGGTGTACTGGTGCGTGTAGGTTGAAGGTAGTCTCTTAAGGTTCGTCCATGAGGATTCTGATAAACATCATTTTCTCCATGGTCACTCTGTTGGTCCCATTCCCTATTTTCATTCCTTCTCCAATTTCTTTGTTGATGATTATTCCTCCTTGGTGGAGGTTGATATTCATCATCAATTAGAGGTGGTGGGACCTCATTCATGATGAGTGGAGCTTGATCACCTCTAATTCTACCATGGGGTGAGTTACCCCTTGACCGTTGATCAGCCATTGTTAAGTGTCTTTTTTGGTCGTACGAGGCCCAACCTACCAGTTTCGTCGCGTATCCAAAAGGGCATACAATGAAAGATTTTTGGGTTTTTTTTTTTTTTTTTTTTTTATCTATCCTAAATGATGCAACCTAAATGCACTTTAAAATGATGCACAAACAGACACAATCAAGCAATCCCCTTAGAAATTTAGCAAGCATAGATATTTTGATTTTCTTGATTTTACGTGGGGACAACGCTTTTAATTAGCCTACTCTAACGCTCCTACTCTCTTTAGGAGTTGACTCTGCTTACCGGTTAGGTTCTAACCAAAGCGGTTAATACATGACCTCGTGTAAGGAGGCGTTTAGACCTCTCAACAAACGTCGACGGAGGTAGGGGGAAGAGCGAGGCTCTATTAGATAACCCCCAATAACCACGGTGATCAAAAGCAACCGGAGTAACTTGGTCGTGTCCTATTAAGAGGGTCCCATGAGCATGTGATAACCACATAGGTCTCTTCGATTGATTTTAAATTAATGTGAAATGAGAGGTTGCGCGCTTGAGATGATTATCTAGGTGGGCCGAGGAGTGGTGATGAAATCCACCCTTGATCTTGTGGGGTAGGTGCCCTTACTAATTAAATTTCACACACCATGGCAATTTGATCAACATATAATCCACCTTAAAGCGTTAGACGTGTCACAAATGCAATTGAAAGCAATAAACTAATGCAAAACCCTAAGATGCAACAATTATAACATATGCTTTCTATATGCAATTAGGTACCAAACAATGCAAATTATTCTAAATGCAAACCCTAATCTAGAAAATAAATGAGTGAGAAGACTTACAGTGAGGTTTCTGATGAAGGTCAAGTGTGGGCCACCGTGTCCCACACTTGCCTGTATTATTACAACCCTTTAAAAATTGAAATTGAAAATGCAAATTACAAGGGGCCTCACTACAAGATTCACTCAAAAATAAAATTTCTAATCTAGGAAAGCGAGAAAAATCTATCAATTGATGATGCTCCACTCCATTTCTGAAAAAGAAAAAATAACAATTAGTACCAAATTCAGGAAATAAAGTGATTATGCACTAAAAATGCCTAAAGATGCACTTAAGAATGCCTAAAATGCAATTCCTAATTTTTTGTATTTTTTTGGATTTTTTTCTGATTTTTTTTTTTTGAATTTTTAATTAAATTTTATAAAAACTCCATTTAGTCCCGTAATGGCGCAAAAACTTGTTGATTGTTTAGCAGCAAGTGCACCTATTGTAGTATATATGCAAATACGGGTCGTCGATGAGGACTTGATTTAAAATTATGGAGTTTTAAATAAAATTCAACTAAAAAATAAAATCAGTTTATTCAAATGTTCCCAATGTTCACAAATATTTATTCCGAGGAAGATAGAAAATAAAAATAAAAATGCTTCTTGGATAAGCTTGTCCTTGGATTGCACTGTCTGGATTAGTAAATCCTTGAATAGTACTCATCCGGATTGCTTTGTCCCTGAATAGTCAAAATGAAGATAAGTTAGAACCAGAATAGCATAGGGACACAGTTGGAATTTCTGAAATAGGACAGAATTGTAATTTCGGAGATCTTCAGGTGCAGATTTGTAATTTCTGAGGTCTTCAGGTGCAGATTTGTAATTTCTGAGATCTTCAGGTGCAGATTTGTAATTTCTGAGATCTGCAGGTGCAATTTTGAAATTCTGAGGGTTTCTGGTTTTTAACGAAAAAAAACCAGGAAAACGAAGGAGAAGAAAACCGTAGAGGGGAAGAAGGGAGAAGAAGGGAGGAAAAAAAAAAGAAGGAGAAGAAGAAGAAGAAGAAGAAGAAGAGAAAGGAAAAGATTGGGAGAAAACCCGAGTTGGGTTTTCTCTCCTAGGCTTGATGATGCGAGGAAAACCGTGATGGGTTTAAGGCGGGTGCTTGGCTGGACCGGAGGTCGAAGAGAACCCAGGCATGTTGAAGATGAGCCTGGTGGACAAAGGGAAGCGGGCTGCCGGTAGGGCTAGAGTGCAGACGCCAGGAGCGTGGCTTCCTCAGCTTGGGCAAGTGCGGTGGAAGCAGGGGAAGATGACGTCTATTTGGGTAGACGTCTGGTGGAAAAACTGAAGCAGATGGGGCGTCGCACGCAGAGTGAAAAAAGACGCTGGTCTGCCCTACCTGCACAGGTCGTGCGATGGAGCATACGACGGGTTCTCGGTGCATTAAAGGATAGAGGAGAACAAGCGGAATGGTGGAGATATGAGGCGGAAGAGATGGAGGAAGCGTACGGCCGGTGCATTAGTGGCACTGCGCCGATGCGTGTGGAACGAAGAAAGGGGGAAGTAGACGAGGGGGGAGGAGAGGAGGGTGCGGGTAGGGGAAGCAGGTGAAGTAGATGAGTAGAGGAGGAAGGAGAAAGTGAGACAGAGGGAGAGAAGAGTTGGAGCAGGGGTTGTTGGTGATGTCTTCCTCCTACGCGATTCGGCCGTAGGGAAAGTTGAGCGTGGAGAGAATGGGAAGCCGGTGTGAGCGGTGGGCATGCGATCCAGCACTAGCGAGTTGGGTGTGGCCAACCCCACCGTGCGGGTACGGCCTCGGCAGCCTGAGATGGAGTGCGGTGATGAAGAAGGGGCAAAGAAAAGGCTAGGAAAACGAGGAAAAGAGAAAGCGAGAGAAGATGTGATGGGATTGCTGTGAGAAACAAGAAGAAGGGGCAAAGTGAAAGGCCTTGAACGGAGGTGTGATGGGTGAGAAGAGAGAGAGAGAGATCAGCTGCCGAAAGAAAAAACGTCCCCTCTGAGAGAGGGGAAGAGGTATAAAAAGAGAGAGAGACGTGTGAAAGATTGAAGAGAGATAAAGAGATAGAAGAGAGAGAGAAAAGAAAGGGAGAGGGATAAGAGAAAAGAGAGAAGAGAGGAGAAGAGAAGGAAGAGGAGATAGGTGGGGTCCACTAGCTTTCTAGTTTTGCTTAGAACTCTGCAAGTCTTCAAAGTCTTCGTCTCTTTCCATGATTCAATCTGGATCGTCCATGCCTCTGGGTTGATGACCGTAATGCACAAGACTCAATTAGCGAAATCTAAACCGTCCATTAGCTTTAATAGTCATTTAACCACTAAATTTTACAATTCAACGGTTGGATGACCAATTAAAGCTAAAATGAAATATTTGATTTAAAATCTTAAAATTAATGGTCTAGATGCTCCAATCAAATACTAAATTAAGGATATTTTGACCAAAATTGAACACTTAACAACATCCCATATTTGTGATTGAATATCTTAACTTTTGTTATCTTGATTTAAAATATAACCATACAATTAAATTTATTAATATCAAATTATTCTAGGTACCATGTTTTAAAAAAAAAATTCTATCAAAAAGTAGAAGAAATCAGTAACCAAAGCTAGTGAAATCTCCATTGATTATGACTGTTCATGGATTGTAAATAAAGACTAGACTAATTGTGGATTATGAATAGGGATAAGATAACTGCTTAGCTAGTATTACTTACGCACAACCGCAAATGACTATCTTAATTATCCACTGCTTTTGTAGTAACAATCTCTCACTTGCAGATGCAGTAAGAGGAGTTGCTCTAGTATTTTAATTTGAAAAAAATTTAAAAAAATTTGTGACATGGTCTAATGTGTGACACGTCAGAGAATGTCATGGGTGATCTTAAAATAAAATAAAAATAAAAATAAAAATCTAATTTGTCCAAATTTCAAATTCCATTTTTTAGTTCAGATCATCATATTTTTGAAAGATTTGCATAATCTAGTTGTTTTATCTTTAATTAGAGACCTAAATGATGGATGTATGAAGGTTGATCAACTTGGATATGACTGAAACTGAAGAATTTGTTATAATCAAGCTAGGAAAGTGGATTCTGATTGATATTTTGTTTAATTTTTGGTCTTTTGAATTCAAATTTTTGTATTTTTATTAATTCAATAGATCTAAGTTTTTAGTTCATTATTATTCAATTCTTATAATTTTTATTAATTTCTAATAAATTAAATTTTATTTAAACTCTATTCTTTTTAAGTTGAGTCCCTATGAAATCAACCCATACTTGCACAAGCTATACTACAATAGCCCATGCACTTGCAAAAAATAATAAAAAATTACTAATATAAGATAGTTTATAATAAATATCCTATATTAGTATAAGCATATATGATGGATTTTCAAAACCCATAGTATATTAGTATGAATATAGGATGGCTTTTGAAAAACCATGCTATATCAGTAAGAATATGGGTTGGTTTTTGAAAAATAGTCCTTTGCTTAAAATTGTCTCTGAAAATAGTGAAAAAAATAGAATGATTTTTTAAAAATTGTCCTGTATTTTTTGAAATATATAAGATGGTTTTTCATTAATTGTCCATAATAATTTATAATATAGGATAAATTTTCAACCATCTTATATTTTTAATCATCATTTATGTACATTTTTAACCATCTTATAAACCAATAGCCACAATAGTGCTGGTAGTAGTTTGTCAATCAACATTAGGGATGTCGATGGTCCAAGCTTGATTTGGTTCTACCAAGAATTATAATGCGCCATAAATAATTGAGCGTTCAGGTTTGGTTCTGGCTTAAAGGACTAGCTACCTCAAATTACATTATAACGAAAGAAAATTTCTGTACTTGCTAATTTTTCAAAGAACAATCTAATAACACATTTTACTAATGATGAACTCCACATTAATTAGTCATAAGTAATCCCCACCAGTTTTTTGAAAGTTGAAAGCATCTCTCCCTTCTATCTATAACTCGTCCATTTAAGCATGACAAAATTAGATTTCTAGAAAGGCATCAAAATGAGAACCATTCAATACATACCAAAACATGGGACCTATTCAAAATTTTCAAATAAATTTCTCATGAACCGACAACATAATTAAGAAGAGATATTTTAATCTTCATAAAAGTTTGATCCAAGATGCCCCCATGATTCTAGCTAAAATGAAGCTTCATATTGGGGTCATAGGAGTTTCTCAGAACCATGACTCTCCTCATTTAAAGTAGATGTGGAGGCACCTTGAAACTAAAAGGACACCAACTTTTGGGGCACCCCGCAAGGCTAATAGAGAATTGTGGCATCTTCTTCTATACAAGCCTTTCCCTTAAAATCCTACTAAAAAGGGACTTTATGGGATGTTTAGCATGGTTATTCGGCTGGCCAAAACACTGCAAAACAACAATAAAATGTTTATGCATTAAAAAGAATATACCTATTGATTGTTAGAGATTACGAATTCTTATAGTAGAACTATTTGCTGCTAATGTTTTCTTTTTCTTCATGGTTTTGCAATCTAGATGTTTGTGATGGCTAGACATGGTGAAGGACCAACAGCTCACATAGGCAACAACATAGGCCATTATTCGACCAGCAGCATGTAGTCTTTGTAACCTACCCACTCATGGTACCACCCAATTTTCGAAGCCAATATCGATCTCAATGGTGGTATGGCCCATTAGTCCAAAACCAATACCCATCTAGATGGGCATGTTACTGTGATACCAACATCTCAAACAATAGTTAGCAGTCGACCCAAAAATGCCAAAAGCCCTTTTTTTAGATGAAGGGTGTGCATGCATCATTTTTCACCATTTTTCTTAAAAACAAAAGGTACACTCATTTTGTATGTATATATTAAGAAATTGGATTTATTGTTAAATTGGCCTTGAAGCCTCTTCTTACTATCATCCTCAAATTAGGTTCTCTCTTTATACATTTTAATAAAGTGGTCTAGTTTTTATAAAGGTCAAAGTAGAGGCTTCTTTTTTCATGGAGTCCATGTAGGCATAGACCTCTTGAGCATGAGAAGAAGTCTATACCCTACTTTTATAATTCGTAGAATTTGATTTGTAGATATAAGCCATTCATTATCTTTAAAATGAGTTGGATACTTGACACAGTATATTGGTAGAATTTTGATTTGTATATCTAAGCCATTCATCTTTACTAATGATACTGAGAATAAGATGAATAGATTAGATAATTATATAAAAAAAAGAAAAAAGAAAAAGAAAAAAGAAAAAAAGAACATCATGTATGAAAAAAGAAGGTATGGACTTTTTCTCTTGCTAAGGCATGTATGCATACGGGGACTTGTACAAATATCCCTATGGATTATAAACTTGTAAGTAGACATGTTATTTTTGTAAGTTTGTTTGGTTTCTTTGGTTGATAGAGAAAACACAAAAATACATGTATGTAGCATGCTCTTGTTCTCATAAATAAGAGAAAAAAGAAGGCATAATTATATCCAAGCCAAATCCCAACCATTTACACCCCTAATCTAAAATGCTTGAAGTTCACCTGTAGAGATTGTTTGCCCCATGGAATTCAATCTTAATTATAAAGATACACATACATAGCTGAATCTATGGGAATTAGTTTATTATATGGTACGATTTTCACTTTTCATTAAGTATTGTGACATTGTATATTGTGAACGTAAAGGACATTGTTTGACATCAAATGCCATAAAGGTGTTTGCATGTATGAGTGGGCCCACACATAGATATAGTTATAGATTTGAGTATATACATGTGGGCCCATACACAATCATATTTCATGCATGTATATTTACTGTGGACTCAAAAATGTATAATTATAGGTTCATGTAATTGTGGGTTAGACATAAATATTTGATATTTAGTTGAACCCATAACAAGTAAAATAAGCCTTATTTAAGTGATACAACGTGTATATTTATAGCCTGCTTGAGGTGGTCCATTGTGTATTTATTAATTATTTTTATGTAGGGCTAAATTTGCTAGTGTGGTTTTGTTATTTCGTAGTAAAGGAGGATAGCACTAGCTTGTCAGTTGGATTAAAATCTTCTAGCAAATCCTTAATATGAATCTAAAGACCAAGGAATTTCCTTAGCTTATGTCATTCCTCAAAAGCAACGCATTGTATCAGAGCTTGAATGTAGTGAAAAATTGGCAAGGGCTGCTGGAATGTTCTAGCATAATTGACTCACTACATCAAATCCTTGATGCAATGAAAAATAAGCAACTGTGGCTAGGGCATTCCTTTGTAAGTGATGCGTTGTATTGAATCTCAGATATAGAAGAAAGTTGGCCGGTTCCCACACCATTTTGGATATGCATGGGTAAAGAAACTAACTCAACAAAATAAGATTCATACCAGCAAGCATATTAACAAGTAAGTGTAAGGAGTTATTAGATATTATGAAACATAAGAGAGTTAACATAACTTTTGTCTAAGAAACCACGTGAAAATGGACTAAAACCAGAGAAATTGATGGGTATAAGCTTTAGTACATAGTAAAAGATAATAATAGATAAAGTTGTAGTTAGAAGACTAATTATAGAATTCTACTAATAATACTTGCTTTAGGAGATAAGATCAGAGGAGATATTTATAAGAATAGACTTAACTAGTTATGTAGGAAAAGAAAAGAAAGGATATTATAAGGCATGTAAAGGGCATGATAATGGATAAAGAAATGAGATGAGGGACATAATGCTCAATTTCGCTTTGACATGCACCATAACTCTAGCAAACAAATATTTTAAGAAGAGCGATGAACACTTACTAATCTTTAAAGTAGATTATATAAAAGACATATAAACTTTTTTCTACTCAGGAATACTGAAAGATCAATTTAAGCCTTGTAAGGCAATATTCAGTGGGAGTATAACCATAAAACATAAGTTAATGAGAATATATATTTACATTAAGAGATAGGAGAAAGGAAAGGAACTTAATAGGTACCCAAAAATTAAGTGATGCAACTTAAAAGGAGAGAAGATAATATCATTCACAAACAAATTGATGGCGGAAGGAAAATGGAACAAAGAAATAGAAGTGAACACCATGGGGACTAATATGGCTGAGTCTATTAAGGAAGTGGTAAAAGATACTCTATGAGTATCTAAAAATAAAAAGGCAATTAGTAAGAAAACTTGACGGTGGAATGAAAAAGTACAAAAAATAATGAAAGAGGACTAGGAATAACAAAAACTTTGAACAATATAAATATGCTAAAAAGGTTGCTAAGAGAACATTGAGTGATGTTAAACTCAAAAGTGTATGATGATATCTATAATAGATTAAGGTTAAGAGAAGGTGAAAAGTATTCAAACTTGTAAAAATAAGAGAATAGAAAAGCAAGGACTTAGACCACATTAAACACATTAAAAATAATGAGTAAAAGGTATTAGTTAAAGATGATAAGATCAATCAAAAGTTAATAAGTTATTCTAAAAAATTACTAAATGACAAATATATTGAGAAAATAGTGATTAAAAGTACCATAAACTCAAGTAACATTGCACTATATAGATACTACTATAGAATCATAATACCCTAAGTGAAATAAACCTTGAAAAAGATGGAATTAAATAAGGCCTTGTGGCAATATGATATACAATAAAGCTTTGGAAGTATATAGAGATAGTAGACAAAAAAGTAGGCCCATTGTCCCTGTAAGTTTTTTATGGCTAGGTAACCGGTGGATTTGAACGGACCTTTTCTTTGTAAGACAAGACTCCAGCTCGGCTATTGACCTTACCTGTAGGTTCACGGATCAATGATATTGGAAAATTACCTTAGTTACCAACTTATAGAAAGTTGGCTGTTAAGAATAAGTGGGAGACCCATTTGCCTTTTAGCTTTTGCTTTTTGTTCAATTGACTTGAGAATCGGCATAAGATACGTTCGCTTGACTTGAGAGAGAGAGAGAGAGAGAGAGAGAGAGAGAGAGAGAGAGTACTTGGATTCCACTGCAAGGTTTACACACCAGACATACATTTCCATGAAGAACCTCTGGAAGTGTTTGTTCTCCAAACCAAAGGTAAGAGCGAAGATCCATGCCTGAGTTTCATGATATTATTACTATCTCTTGGTGCAGATTGATTTTCGAAGTCTTCCTGATTGCAGTCTTATATCACCAAGGAGAAAGGATCCATGTCGCCCACCGGAGTGCATGTGCAAATACTAGATAATCATGTATTAGCTTTCTCATACTTAGTTTTTGTCCTTCTAATTATTCTGATTTGTTGGCAACCTAGCTAGGAGTGTAGTTTATTCTACTGATTTTGTTAGATCGATGGAAAGGATTGATTGGCAATGTGGATCCCCTGAGGGTTTGTTCCCTAGTGGTAGTCCCACAAATAATAATCTATAACTGTATGCACTCTACTACATCAAGCTAGACCTCTCTTATTAATGCTTGCTAACGACATGTTCATGATCTAATCATCTGTGGAAACTAACATGCAGGTGGTGATCGATAATGGCATATTCCAACTGACATTGTCTAATCCAGACGGAATCGTCACCGGAATTCGATATAATGGCATCGATAATTTACTCGAAGTTCTTAATCAAGAAGTTAATAGAGGGTATCACTTACGTCTGCCGTCTATTTGTTCTTTTAGGGATATTTGCCCACACGAGTCCTTAAAATATTTGCTGAAATCTCATTTTCAACAAGTCCACAACTTACAAAATAGTTTCAAAACTTCCATCAAATCAACTTACATTAACTATTATCATTCAAATTCTTCCTCCCATGATGCTTTAACATTATCCACGCTGGTTTCTCTCATACATCCGTAAGCAAAATGTGGACACATTCGGCAGCGCACCAATTGTATGAGAAATGGCCGAAGGATATAGTCATCTTGGTACTGCCATTATGGACTTGTCCTCACAGGTTGATGCAGATAAAGTACTGCTCCAGTAGGATGTGATTCATTTTAGTTACCCCAAGGCGCCTCACTTTTACATTATTTGCCCCACCTATGGTTGATCCAGACTGCTCATCTGATTTCTCCAACTTGATATCTAAGGAACCCAAAAATATACTAGGATAATACTTCTCCCATGAGAATGATGTGTTTTTTGGGTGATAAATGTGGACATTTGCGTATAGAAAGTTTCTGAACGTCCATGTCCAATAACCAAAATCACACCTATTAATAGTAAATCTATCCTATACTACTTTTGATGGAAACTTTCGCTTCCTGGCCTCTATTGGTAAGGGTTATATAATCCCGCTTATTGGATTCCGCTGGATAATTCCGTATCGATATATATGAAATAATCCGGTATTCTCCACTAAATTTGCTTATATGAACCTTGCCAATCAGGCCATGTTGGGTGGAACCGTGAGCTGCATCGAACCTGAGCAAGGGAGGCGCTTTTATGCCACGGATAGATGTCTTTTACTCGATCGAAAGGAAAATTTGGTGTATCTGCTCTTGAACACTTATGATCCATGGCTTAAACATTGACACCAGAACTTACTTATCAAGGCTAAGTGATGAATGGTTGGGATGAGCCTATAAACCAACTACCAGGTCTTCCACTAGCCTAAATTAGCTCAATTTATAATTATTGCTTAATGACACATTCAGGTACTGGGATCTTCATTGGAGTGAACCCGACGGTCGAAGAATATTTGATGTGTAAGTTCTCTCATTCTAGATCATAAGGATCTGATTTATTTTGCGTAACGACACCATAATCTAGCAAATGCATGCGGATAAGGACAGTGCTTCTTTGCTACTATTTATATTCTCGTAGTCATTATATCGGGCTCGAAGCCTACTAGGTGTGAGTCTGCAAGAAACTTCAGCCGTAACATCACAAATGTTCTTACTAGAATATGTCATATTTTGCAGGATAAAGGGGACAAGCTTTAAAGTCGTTGTGCAAAATGAAGATCAGGTGGAGATCTCCTTTACAAGAACATGGGATCCATCTCTTAAAGGGTCTCTCGTTCCCCTAAACATAGACAAGAGGTGCTTACTGCTTACAAACTCTCTAGTTTCCACAATGGAAGATGATATTACCGCTCCCTTGATTTTTTATGCGATTCATTTTCTTATATATACTTATCAGGTATTTATTTTTTCTGAATGGTGGATACACACTCTTGAGGAGCTTCTAACTCATCACCTTCATGATTGAGACTCACTCTTAAGCCATTGTACCACACTCTCATACCAATAACAAGTACTTATTAATGGCCAAGAAGTTAAGCTCTTTGAAACTTTCTGAAGGTCACTATTACCATGAAAAAGACTGGCAAAATTGGCTCTCGGTGATTTCTTAAATCATGATTTGTTTATCTAACTTCTTTTGAAACAGACTAATGTTCACATCAAATGTGATTTGAATTTTATTGGAAAATAAATATAAATTTTTGGCTCAAAATATTTGAGGATATTTTTATCTGGAAAAGTTTAGATTCTACTGTACATAATACAAATAGACTTACTGAAAAGTATACTTCCAAGTTTTACTAATTTTCTGAATATCAATCTGACGGATTTATTTGTGAATCAAAGTCTCTGAATATGCTACTTCTTATGAAATTCAATCAGTATCATTTGAAGAAAAATTAGGTTTTAAACATGCGGTTCTCGTTTTCAAGAAACCAGAGGTGTGTTAAAGAACACGGGAGGTGCTATTATCAAAGATTAAGAGTGGGTATCACTTCCTCATTTTTGATATCTTACGAAGAGCAATTTAATTTACAGGTTCATAGTTCTTCGTGGTTCATGTGGCTTCTATACGTATGCTATCTACAAGCACCTAGAAGGATGGCCTGATTTCAACCTCAGCAATACAAGGGTTGCATTCAAGCTTAGAAAAGACAAGTAAAATTCCTGAACCTCTCTCAGTATGTATTATTATCACTACCCTCAAAGAGATAATTTAAATAAAACAAATTATTTATCATCATCATCCTCATCTAACCATTGATCTCGACATTTCTACTTGTGGGCCCTAATCATTTTTACACACTGAGGACCTCATCATGTATAAACCTGCTGATCGATTAGATTTGCAATTTAGAGAGTTCTCATTGGTGGAAGCGTGACGGAACCCACCAACATGACGTCAACCCTCTCTTGATTGATCATACAGATTGAATTACAAGACCCTCGTAGTGAGATCTAATGACTTCCACCGATAAGGGAACATACAGGAATGTACATGTCCTGGTATGGTGGTATTTGCACCCATTTATTGGAATAACTTTGTTTTCTTCTCTAACTGTAGGTTTCATTACATGGCGGTGAGTCACAATAGACAGAGGTTCATGCCTATGCCAGATGATCGACTGCCTCCTCGTGGTCAGCCACTAGCCTACCCAGAAGCAGTTCTTTTGGTCAATCCAATCAATCCAGCATTTAAAGGAGAGGTAAGGAAGAGAAGTGGCCACTAGACTCAGAAACACTCTACATAATGGAATCCACGTCTGGTTAATTATCTAGCCGTCTTATATTCCTTCAGATTGCTGTAAGTTCATGCCGATTTGAAAATTCTAGCATCCGAAAAGATGTTTATTTGGTTGTTGTGTGTGGGACATTGCTTGGACAAAGTTCCTGACTGTCCATGCCCGATGGCCAACAATAGATTATTTGGGATGCCAGTAATGTCAAATGGGCGTGCTTTTTCAGCTACTAGATCTGAAATTCCAAATACAGTATATATCAGATGAATGGGCTGGATCAACTGCATCTGGGACCCAATGTAACTGGTGTCTCTCTCATAGTGCTAAAACTTGCGAGTCTACTACTCGATAGTAAATGGAGTCAAGTCCGAGTTGACTCATTGCATAATACAAACATATTAGGTTTAGAGATTTGAGCATGAGACCTCCCAACAAGAATATGCCATTCTAACCATCTAGCCTAACAACATTTGTATATATAAAGTGGAAACGCTGGATATAATCGTCAACTCAAAACAAAATTATATCCAAAATCAAACGTGAGTATTTTTAAGTCACCAATGAATTGCATTGAGTTAACTCTTTTTGCCTTCCTTTGGCATCAAGTCAAGTTTTTGAGTTTTTAAAGCAGTGTTTTTATGAGAAAATCGAGTGCAAATATCATTTCTTTAGGCGAGTGGAGTCTGATTGACTGAGGAGGGTGTTATTCACTAACGCATTTGCATGGTCTAATGCTAATTAACATTTGAAGGTGGATGACAAATACCAGTATGCCATGGACAACAAAGATAACAAGGTCCATGGTTGGATTTGTTTCGATCCTCCGGTCGGATTTTGGCAGATCACACCGAGCAGCGAGTTCAGAACAGGCGGTCCACTCAAGCAGGAACTCACATCCCATGTCGGTCCCACCACACTCGCTGTAAAGGCTCCACTCCCTTACCTTTCGTACTTTTTGTATGGTAGGATTTGCTGCTTCTATCCTAACTGAAATACTATATCAGATATTTCATAGTGATCACTACGCTGGAGACCCTCTGGTACCGAAATTTCGAAATGGGGAGCCATGGCAAAAGGTCTATGGGCCTGTTTTCATCTATCTCAATTCAGTTGCATCTGGAGAAGATCCACTCATACTCTGGGAAGACGCTAACATGCAGGTTCTTGCTCATTCCTTTGGATAGGATTAGTGTGAACCCCACAATTCTCTAACTGTATTCACTTTTTCCAAACATGGAACCATGACAATCATTAGCTTGAAACTGAAAGCTTTTGGATATCTTACACTTGGCGCAAGGATAACAAGCTCTGGACTGAGTATTCAATGGTTACTGATTATCTCCCATGATGTTTGGAGCGTTGAAACATAGAACACATAGTTCAGACCTGGAGAAGCTAGCCCATTGATCTTATTTTAAAACTATAAATAGTAGGGGAGAGAACAACAATCCATGGATAATTTGAACCCTCGATTGTTATCCATGTGCCAACGGCTCCTTAGGTGTAGTAAGTTCATAATGCCCACTGTTGTGTCTTCTTCTTTCTCTAAATTGTAGATGCAGGCCGAAGTCGAAAGTTGGCCATATAGTTTTCCAGCATCAGATGACTTCCCTACTTCAGAAGAACGAGGTGGCATTAGCGGTAGATTGCTCGTAAAAGATCTGTATGGACTCTTAACTCTGTCATGAAATTTAATTACATATGAATTATATCTATTGACCATTTTAGAATGTCTATATAATATACGAACTTTGTTATTCATTGGCTTAAAGTTTTCCAGTTCCCCACTTTGTCTTTAGACAATTACAAGCATAACAACCATGTCATGTATATGTAAACACTGATGAATCATTCTTCCTCCTGTAGGTGTATTGATGATAGTTATATATTAGCAGACTCTGCTTATGTGGGTTTGGCTCCACCAGGAGATGTTGGATCATGGCAAAGAGAATGCAAGGTAAATTGAGAAATAACAAAGCTTCTGTCTTTTATAAGCTTATGATTTCTTAGCTATGAAATGGTAGTTAAGTTAGACAAATTTGAAGTAATGACTGTAATGTCCATACTATTTTTTGTTTTCAGGGCTATCAGTTCTGGGCTAAAGCTGATCCTGGTGGCTGTTTCTCTATCAGTAACATCCGAACTGGAGATTATAATCTTTACGCATGGGTGCCAGGATTCATTGGAGACTACAAATGTGAAGCAAGTATTAGCATCACTTCAGGTTACCCACAGGAAAAAGAAATCACAGTGGATAATCAGTAGCATTCTTAAGATGAAATTAACGACTAACAAATTCAGTAGTTAAATTTTTTCAGTCAAATTCTGTTTTCCCAAAACCATATGACATACAAGCACAAATACACTTTAGTTTCTTGTATTGCAAGAAAGAACTATGACCACTAAAGAAATGTTGGGGAGAGTTCATTCTTTTTTCTGATGGGGCTAGCTATCATTCAATAAGCCATCCCTGTACCGAACAACCTTAAAGTTTGTCAACAGAGACGCCATAATCAAAAGTCATCTTAATTCCTGCTCAAGTGCCATTTGTTTTTACTAGGAAATCAGGAAATAAAGTTTGTGTTTTCAACAATTATCATGATTTGTTATGAATAGAAAATAATAGTTGACATACGTGTTTCCAATGTACTGTTGTTAACAATTATGACGTTGGAAAGCAGGATGTGACATTTTACTTCTTTTGATGAAACACAGGGTGTGACATTGATTTGGGTGATCTTGTATACGAACCTCCAAGAGATGGTCCAACCTTGTGGGAGATAGGAGTGCCTGACCGTTCTGCTGCTGAGTTCTACATTCCTGATCCTAATCCCATGTATCTAAACAAACTTTACATTAATCATCCTGACAGGTCAGTTCTTTTCCTCCCTCTGTAAAGTCCTACACAGCCATTTTCATATCGAATAAAATAAAAGATATATGGACTGTTTATAATTGGATGCTAATTGCCAAACATGAATTGAGACCAAAGTGATAAATAAAAAATTTGGCAACTCAAATGTTAGAACCATTTGATTTTAACTCAGATAGCTTTAGCGCTTGTACTGGAATAGTGGAAATTTCTTCCTTGGAGTGGTCATCTAGTTGAGGAATTAACCCTTGAACTTCTCGTGACAGATTTAGGCAGTATGGTTTGTGGGAGAGATATGCTGATTTATATCCTGACGGTGATCTTGTCTACACTATTGGTGTTAGTGAGTATCAAAAAGACTGGTTCTTTGCACAAGTTACCAGGTGTTGCTTATCAATCCTTCAACAAACTCAAGTGTTTATCCTGTTTAAAATTTTCTATAGGTTCATTACCATGTGAATTTCATGTTTCTATCATCACAAATGTTCTTAATTATGTATGTACCGAGATCATGTTTTATGTATTCTAGCCCTGTAATAACACAGTTAAAAAGGGACAAGCAGAAATAGTAAGAAACCAATTGAAAAGAGGTAACAGTAATTCAATTTATGACCTCATGAAATCTACTCGTTCAATTGAAGCAGCTTTTGTTCTACAAATGAGCAAGCACATGAAAACTTGCATCAAAAACATCTCATGGCTCTTAATGACCATATAATAAAGTTTTCATTGTAAAATAGATTCGCAACAGTCTTTCATGATGGAATTATAATAAAACTTGTAAAAAATGTTTCTGGTGAACCTTAGCGTAGAGGCAGGTATCAAAATGCACTTCTTGAAGATAGTTGAAGCCTATAATAAGTGCAAGGTATGGCAACTGTATCTTTGGGATTTAACCAAGCAAACTCAATTTATTCCTCAATTGATTTGCACAATCATAATTGATCCTTATTTTAGTTTCCAAGACGAATGCTGTAAAATATAATGTCCTTAAAATCTCTGTTCAAAACAATAATCTCTTAAAGAGAAACAATATTAGAAAACTCAAAACGAGCAAAACTTTACAAGTTTAGAACCCTAAAGCAAGAGTGATTCCAAAACTAGCAAACTCTAAATAAATCAGAGAAGTGAGTGATGCTCAAAACTGGCAAGCTCTAATCTTTATACAGACCGTAGTTCCTGGGTACCAAGCCACCTTTGCTTGGTTAGTTGTGACTGCCCTCTAAGCAGCACAGATTGGAAAGCTGACCAACTTTCCTATTCTGGGACCTCCCTGGTTGGTTCCTGTGAACTGGATGGCCCTGGAAGTCACCGGTCATCTCTGCAATGACAGGCTGAACTTCATGGACCTCACTCGATGGGCCAACCAAGCTTTGAGACGTCCCATCTGATGGACCATCCATACTAGTGAGCGTGGGCTGGAAACAAAAGAGATTAGGGTGGCTAAAAGGTGCAAAGTGTGTACTAATGTGCTTGAAAATAATGTGAGAAAATAAGAGACTGCTTACAAGGATTGGAATACAATGTAAGAAAATAAGAGACTACTTATAAGGAGTGGAAGTTCTCTCCCAATTTTTAATGTGGGACTAAATATTTGCGTTGTTTTAAAAAACAAAGTAGCAAATGACAAATTATTTTAATTTCAAATGAAATTTAAGTTTCCCTCCAAAATTAAAGAATCTCAAAATTTCACAAACACCTTTTAGTTTCAAAACAATTTTCACACGCATTAGAACATTTGTTTTGTGAGTTGATTAAATTAAAACAATTTCAGCATACCATGGTACAAGGCTATTACTTTCTACTAGTAAAATAACTGCTAAATCAGATGAGGGAAGAGTTGATATTGCTTCCATGTCATGCAGACCTCATTCTATGAAAAAGGTTACTGTGAAGGAACTTCTCAAAGAAAGAAAAATCATTTTCTCAATAAATGTTTGCTTAATCATCAGAATGCCTCTATGAAAATCTTTTGAGGATGAAATTCCTCATATGTCCTGTAGGTTTCATAAATAACCAATTATTATATATAGTTCTTGATTATTGGCGGATCCAGAAAGTAGCAGTAAACACCTACTGACTTCATTCTTTTATCATGTCGATGTGATCCTTCTAAAGGGAAGCTTGGCTTCTTGTTTAGTAGGAAGTTCGGGAAACTAGAGTTTTCAGCTAAAACATTTGCTCCCTATGACGTTTAGCATGTCTTTTGGCAGAAGCTTAGATTTTTGTTTAGTGGGAAGTTTTGGAAACTAGAGTTTTCAGCTAAACATTTGCTTCCTATGACGTTTAGCAGTGTTAACTGCCGAAAGACGTGAATTTTATCTGTTCTGCCTCTGCGCAAGGAGGACCATAGATGAGGGAGATAGCACTTCAAACACGACCACTTTCTCTTTGTCATCTGAGAATCCACCAACCATAATCACACGACCATCAATGTGAATGTAATTGGGTCCTGCAGTCCCATTTCTCCTTACATCGATTTATTGCACTTTTGTTATCTTGCTTCTTATAGATTCCATCTTGAGTTGTCAAGATATCCAGCGGCTGTTCTTGATTGCAGGAAGGGAGAAAACAACACGTACCTACCAACCACATGGCAGATAAATTTCAATCTTGATAACATTAATCAAAATGGGTCTTATAAACTGCGGGTGGCGATTGCTATGGCTCTTAATTCTGAGTTACAAGTATGAAAACCACATAGATAAAAGCTTAATCTTCTCCTTTTTTCATGTTCTTTTCTTATTTATAATGAACTAACATAACTGTCTTTTGTATCAAAGGTTCGGTTCAATGACCCAGAAAAGAACCTGCCTCATTTTACTACTGGGCTATTTGGTAGAGAAAACGGCATTGCTAGACATGGAATTCATGGTTTGTACTGGCTGTTTAGTATTGATGTACAAAGCAGTTGGCTTATAGAAGGAGTCAATACCATCTTTCTCACTCAACCAAGATGTCAAAGCCCATTCCAAGGGATTATGTATGACTACATTCGCTTAGAGGGACCCCTGTTGGATTGGGATCCGAACAAGTAACCTTGATGTTTTTGTATCCATAGAAACAATTGGGACATTTGATCAAGAATAAAATGAGTGTATATTGGAAATTTGTGCTGTTAGAACTTGAATGTGGGGTTGCACCATATTTGTTTCTGAAGGTAAGAAATGATGGAGGTGGTAGTGATCCAGTCTGGCACATCATATTCCCAGAGCCTGCTATGTTTCAGATGATCTTAACTATCTGTACAAGACATATTGGGTGGAAAGAGTTGGAGAAATTGTTTTAGCATTTGAAAAAATTTGTGTTTTTTCAACCTTTGGGTGATCCAACCCATCCATCTAGCATTTGAAAAAAATTGTTTTAGTTCATCGTATGTGGACCACTGTTTATCTCAAGTTTCTAGCCATCCGAGTCCAATGATCAAAAGTTCATTTTCTGGATGTTAGAATCGTCCAATCAAATTAAATAGTTATGCAAAAGCTAATCACTAACCCATTCTTCTGTATCGTGGATTAAAATACGGAGGTGGATGACGAGTATTCGATCGAGAACAAAGACAATAAGGTCCATGGTTGGATTTGTTTTGATCCTCCGGTCGGATTTTGGCAGATTACGCCAAGCAACGAGTTCCGCACATGTGGGCCAGTGAAGCAGGATCTCACCTGTCATGTAGGGCCCATCACCCTTGCTGTAAGTCCCCATCCATTCTTTTGTACAAGTTGAAGGCCTTGGTCCTTCAAGAGATTAGCTTTTGTGCGAAGTTTTTGCGTATTTGGCCGTAGCGGAACACTAATTGTTGCTGGTGATTAAACCAAACACAATCCTCTCTGATACATGAACTTTTCCTTTCTGGATGCGGATCGCCTTGTAAGTCATCGGCTCGTGCGGTTTGGATTATCCAGTCATGTGGCTTTTAGATTTATGATCTGTTTTCTGGGCTCCTCCAGATGGATGATTTTAAGAGAGGATAACAAGGTTTTCTAGTTTATCATAGATCCAACAATATAAGATTCACATAAATTTTTTTCCAACGGGTAGTTGTTTTAAGTTTTACAGTTTCATGAGCACCTATTAAACAGGCAATGAGGTTGGGAATCTGATAACGTCTCCCAAACTTCATCTAACTGTTAATTGTCTGATTTTCCATTTTCTAATGGAATTCAATCATCTTTAACTATTATTGGATAATTTCTTGATACATACTAGTTGCCAAGCCATAACAGATGTTTGTAAGTGCTCACTACTCTGGGGAGGATCTGGTGCCACATTTTCGAAATGGAGAACCATGGAAGAAAGTCTTTGGACCTGTTTTTATCTATCTTAATTCAGTTTGGCCAGGAGAAGATCCGCTCGTACTCTGGGAAGGCCCTAAGTTGTCGGTTAATAACTGATTTAATAAGTACTAGTGAGAATCCCCCCTAATTCTCTCATTATATTAACTTTGTCAAAATATGCAACGATGTAAGACCAACAGCTCGAAATGCTAAAGTGATTGGGTCACTTAGAAGCCCCTGGAATGGTATAATACTAACTCTTCTTGTCTTTTCCTTAAATGTAGATGATGGTTGAAGTCGAAAGCTGGCCGTATAGTTTTCCCGGCTCGGAGGACTTCCCTACTTCGGAAGAACGAGGTTCAATTAGCGGTCATCTGCTAGTAAAAGATCTGTATGGACGCTTTCAAGTCTTTGCTATGCAATTGATTAGATGTTAGCCATGCCATACATGCTCAATCTATCTTTAGATAAACTAGGATCAGTACCGCCCGGATCCCACAAGTGAATAGAAACTTAGATCTACATTGGATCTCACCTGAATCGCCCCATCTATAATCTCATTGGTTCAGAAAGCATTCTGAAGAAGCATAATAGCCATGCCATGAATATATAAACTTGGACTCTTCTACTTTGTTTTTGTAGGTTCATGGATGGCAGTTACATGCCAGCAGACTCTGCTTATGTGGGCTTGGCTCTACCAGGAGAAGTTGGATCATGGCAAAGAGAATCAAAGGTTATTAACGGTTGTAGTTTGTTTTTTGTTTTTTTTTAATGTAAGTTTGTGATTTTTGATCCCCGAAGTGTACATAAACTACTTTCAAGTAAATTGTATGGTATCTCATGTTTTCAGGGCTACCAGTTCTGGACTAGAGCCGATCCTGATGGGTATTTCCGCATCAGTGAGATCCGCACTGGAGATTACAATATTTATGCATGGGTACCCGGGTTTATCGGAGATTACAAATACGACATAACTATTACAATCACTAGAGGTAGTCATGGAAACAGAAATAGCAGGAAATACAAACTTTAACAGTTAGCTATCTTCAAGCAATTTCCTTTTTCCATAATGCAAATGCAGCTTAGAGCCTTATGATTTACGTATCAAAGAATTTATAGCAACAACATCCCCATTATCCACTGATCATTTAAGGCAGCCTCGGTGCATGAAGCTCCCGCCTATGCAGGGTCCGGGGAAGAGGCAGACCACAAGGGTCTACAGTATGCAACTTGCATTTTTGCAGAAGGCTGTTTCCACACCTTGAACCTGTCACACAACGGCAATGCTACAGTTATGCCAAGGCTCCCTCCCACTGGATCATTTAAATCTTGTTTTAAATAAGGAATGTGCTTGTTTATAGCTTCAATTATTTCATGAGAAAAAGAATTCCAGTTCACAAACACTATTTCAAAGCTGGTCCCCTGCTTTATGAACTCGTGTTGTTTTTAAACAGGAAGTGACATTGATTTGGGAGATCTTGTATATGAACCGCCAAGAGATGCCCCCACTATGTGGGAGATAGGTGTGCCTGACCGCTTCGCTGCGGAGTTTTACGTTCCGGATCCTAATCGCATGTATATAAACAAACTCTACGTTGATCATCCTGACCTGTCAGTTCTTCTTATCCTCTGCTCAATCGGTCCCTAACACAGTATTGACTGCAAATTATCAAATATAATCAGATATCGACTCATCGATTATGTAAATGGTACCAACGATAGTTGAAATTTTCGGTAATCAAACTTCAGAAAAACTTCTTTAAGACTAGACCTTGAAATTCACTTAACAGGTTCAGACAGTGGTTTGTGGGAGAGGTACGCGGATCTGTACCCCGATGGAGATCTTGTCTACACAATTGGTACCAGCGATTACGGAAAAGATTGGTTCTACGCACAAGTTACCAGGTACAATCTAGCTCCTTAACTCGGCAAATTAAATTCTCCTATATTTCAGTTTCACTGGTTCATTACCATGTTCCTTTTTAAGTGAACTTGACATAACAACAGGGCTTCTAGTAGAACCATAGGCCAGAGAGTAGAAGCTCACCTAGGACAGATTAATCCAGCTTCAAATAATAGATAAGAACCAAATCAGGAGGAAAAAACTACGCACTGGTCCAGTTCGCATGAATAAATTCAGACCGCAATTGTTGGTACGAAAAAGAATCTTTCGGTATGGTAAGAAAAGTAAACGAGGCGTGAACTTGAGGCCTTCCTCGGAGGTCCCCATCTAGTAGGACTCTTGCCTAGGGTCACGGGCCTTGCAATGCAAGTCCGTGAGGCCCGTGACTCTAGGCACACAACTGCGTTGGATTCGTTGCACTAGTGCTAATGTAACCACCCTATGATACGAAACCCTTCCTAGTATCTGCTACGATCTGCATAAAACTTTTCATTTGCTCAAGCCAAAAAATATGAAAATCTGCACTTCTTGGTACGAGAAGATTCAGAAAGCTTCTGCATATGCGAGGTTTGGGGAAGGGACAAATAAAAAAAGGTTTACATTACACAAATTTACCTTTCATTTTTACAAGAGAATACTTTCACGCATTGAACCCATGAACTGCAGGTCATGTGACAACAACTCTATCGTTATGTCAAGACTCTCCTCATATAATTGCTCTTTAAACATGAGCAATTAATTTCTCTTTGCCATCTAAATCTAGAACCAATTGCTGCCTCACGCATCAATGTGTAGTAAAGGTGGATATCCCCTCTTGATTCTTCGTGTATCAACTTCTCTTATTTTTCCTTGTTTTTGGATGGTTACTTCTCTTATTGTTTTTCTCATGAATGCATGCTTTTCTTGGCGCAGGAAAAAAGGAAACACATACCAACCAACCACTTGGCAGATCAAATTTAACCTCGACACCGTTAATCAAACTGGAATTTATAAATTGCGGGTGGCGATCGCAATGGCTAGTGCTTCCGAATTACAAGTACTTAAGAGCAAGCATAATTCCAACCATAATTTTCTCTTTATATTGTGCTCCGTTCTTCAAATTACTATCGAGCTAACATAATTTTTTTATTATATTTTGTCGAAGGTGCGGATTAATGATCCGAAGGCTAAGCCACCGCATTTTTCTAGCGATCTAATTGGGAAAGATAACGCCATAGCTAGACATGGAATTCATGGATTGTATTGGTTGTTCAGTGTGGACGTACAGGGCACTTGGCTTGTAGAAGGAACCAATACCGTCTTTCTCACTCAACCAAGAAGTATTGATCCTTTCCAAGGGATTATGTACGATTACATCCGCTTAGAGGGACCACCATCGGATTCGAACTCGAATAAGAAAGAACTTTTGTATTCACAGAAAAGTTGTGATTATCTGAACCAGAATAAAATGAAATATTTTCTGCAACTTGACAGTGATGGTACTAGAACTTGTGGTTGCTGTAGTTGTTGCAGTAGAAGCTAAGAAAATCCGGTGGTGGTGGTTGTGGTGGTGACAATGGTGATTAGAGTTGAGAAAGATCGAAGGCCGGATGTCCATATCAAGCTGATGTTGCATGAAGATGGGACTCGACTCCATAGTGTACTGGACAATTGATTTCCACGAATTGTAAAAGATTTTGTCATCAATATCACAAACTTCCGAACTATTCGTTCTGTACCCTTGAAGATAAGTGGCCAGGATCATCTATTAGTAATAAAGAATTTTCAGAAATAACTTATCTAAGAAAAGTCCTACCAAATGAACGGATTGGATGACGCAACAGATGGGACCCGATGCACTGCTAGCAGCAGATATAAAATCCTAGATTTACATAACCACACAACATGTAAAAGATCTGTAAATGCACAGGTTTTATGGTGGCTGGTGTGTCGATTAGAGGGGTGTTGGGACACTAGGGATATGGGGCCCAAGTAGGGGTGACAAATTGTGTCCGCAAATCATGTTCGTTTTATGTCGAGACTAACAAAGAGTGTGTGAATTGACACTAAAATCCTAGATTTACATAACCACACAACATGGAAAAGATCTGTAAATGCACAGGTTTTAGGGTGGCTGGTGTGTCGATTAGAGGGGTGTTGGGACACTAGGGATATGGGGCACAAGTAGGGGTGACAAATTGTGTCCGCAAATCATGTTCGTTTTATGTCGAGACTAACAAAGAGTGTGTGAATTGACACTAACACGACCCAATTAATAATTGTGTTAAGAACCCGAGACTCGAATATGATTTGATTATTAAATGAGTTGACACAATACAACTTGTATAACACGATTATAAGGATGTACAATATATGACGGTTATTCAAAAATCGTCTTATATTATATATAATATAAGATAGTTTTTAAAAAATCATCCTATATTGCCGTAAGAATTGTCATATATTATATATAACATAAGACAATTTTTAAAAAATCATTCTATATTTTTTAGAGTAATATATGATGATTTATTAAAAAACTATCATATATTTAGATATAATATAAGATGGTTTTCAACACAAAGGATTAATAGGTCATGAGTTAAATAGGTCAACATGACGGTTAAATATGTCGCAAGTGAAATGGGTCAATATTGGTTGACCCAAACACGATACAATTTTGGGACCTACTAAATCTGCGTCTTGTTTTAGTCGTACAACTGTGTCAAGTTATATTTTGCCTCCCCTAGGAACAAGGGAATTGGTTGGGTCCAATTAGAGTGGATTTATCTCATAATAGGCCTGGCAATTCAGGTTGGCGGGTCGTGTTCATGTCGTATTGAGACTAACCCATTACACTATATAGGTCGATACGAACATGACTCACTTAATAATCGTGTCAAAAACCTATGACTCGAATACAACACAATTATTAAATGAGTCAACATGACACAACTCGTATAACACGATTAAATGAATGTAAAATAATTAATATATGACAGTTTTTCGTATAAAAATATAGGATGATTTTTGAAAACCCATCCTATATTGATGGTTTTCAAAAGTAAGGCTTTTCAAAAGTCATAAAAATACAGGACATGTTTTCAAAAACCATCCTATATTCCTTTAAGACTATAGGATGGTTTTTGAAAACTTATCCTATATTGAAGATTTTTCAAAACCGTAAAAATAGAGGACCTTTTTTAAAATACCGTCTTATATAGAATATAGGAGTATATGATGGTTTTTGAAAATCAATCCAATATTGAACATTTTTCAAAAACTATAAAAATATAGGACTAGTTTTTAAAAACCATCATATATAGAGTATAAGTGTATATGATGGCTTTTTGAAAATTCATCTTCTATTGATGGTTTTTAAAAATATATAAAAATATAGGACAGGTTTTCAAAAATCGTCTTATATTACTGTAATAATATAGGACTGTTTTTAAAAAATCGTCATATATTTTCAACCCAATTGGTTAACGAGTTGCGGGTGAGATAAGTCAACATGATGAATTAATAGGTCGCATATCAAGCAGGTCAATACGCTGGGTCAACATTAATTAACCAAACACGATATGATTTTTGGCGTATCATTTTCGGGTTGACCCGAAAGTAACATGAACATGATAAGACTCGACTCTAACCCACTAAATCCGTGTCGGGTTCGAGTTGTATTATCGTGTCGTGTCATATTTTGCCACCCTTATCTTATAGGAATCCTTAAATGAGCCCCACAAGAAAACATTCAAAATCAATAAAAATTCAATTCTCCCATAGCAAAAGATAAGATATGCCATGCTATTGGATGAAGTGGGACCCAGTACAATGAACATGAAATTCAGTCAATGATCATGAAATACTTCCCACTGCTTTCATCTTTTTGTGTTTCTTTCAAAAACATTTAATTATTATGTCCCATTCAATGTGGACCTGTACTCGCATGTTTCTTCTTTCTTGGTATCATATGTAATAAATGCAAGATCAACCTGATGAAGGGTCCAGGTCACGTCGCAATCATACATTTCTAAACTCCGAAGGTTTAAAGGATCAATAGCCACGCTTTCACGGTTTGTATTCGTATTGGAAATCAGAATCAAACGAGCTTTTACCCTTTTGTTCCACATGAGATTTCTATTCTCGTTGAGCTCATCTTAGGACACTTGCATTATCTTTGAACAAATGTGCTGCCCCAGCCAAACTCCTCACCTGACAATATCTTCTACCCGGATCGACCCGCCAAAGCTGGCCTTGGAACCAAAAGGAGGGGCAGTTCCCCGCCTTCAACTCACGAAATAAGTAAAATAATGTTAAAAGTAGTGGTATTTCACTTGTGCCGCCAAGACGGCTCCCACTTATCCTACACCTCTCAAGTCATTTTACAAAGTTGGACTAGAGTCAAGCTCAACAGGGTCTTCTTTCCCCGTTGATTTTGCCAAGCCTGTTCCCTTGGCTATGGTTTCGTTGGTTGAATTTCTTCATTTTGACATTCAGAGCATTGGGCAGAAATCACATTGCGTGAGCATCTGCAGGGACCATCACAATGCTTTGTGTTTAATTAAATAGTAGGATTCCCCTTGTCCGTACCAATTCTAAGTTGAATGTTCAATGCCCAGGGAAGGCCCCCAAAGGTGCCGTTCCTAGTCCGTGCCCCGACCGACAAGCGGCGACCCATTCTCACCGCAAAAGCAGTTCAAGTAGTCCGCTGATAGCTGACGGGTTCAAGACTGAGACCCCCATGCCCAGCCCTCAAAGCCAATCCTTTTCCCAAAGTTACGGATCTGTTTGCCGACTTCCCTTGCATACATTGTTCCATCGACCAAAGGCTATTCACCTTGAAGACTTGATGCGGTTATGAGTACAACCAAGGGCGAGAGGCATTTGGTCCTCTGACTGAACACCACAATACGTGTCTATGCCGATGTCTCCAAACTTCCTAATGTTGCCATCAGTCGCCACATCCCAATTTAGGAATTTTAACCCAATTGCCTTTCGAAGTGCACATGTTGCATGCTCTCTGACAGGCTTCCCCCATCTCTTAGGATCGACTAAACCATGTGCAAGTGCCGTTCACATGGAACCTTTCCCCTCTTCGACCTTCAAAGTTCTCATTTAAATATTTGCTACTACCACCAAGATCCGCACTGATGGCCACTCCGCCCGAGCTTGCGCTCAAGGTTTTGCGGTGGCCACCGCACCTCCTACTCATCTGGGCATGACAATCGCCCAGACAGCCGGGTGTGGGTCACGCGCTTCAGTGCCATCCATTTTCAGGGCTAGTTGATTCGTCAAGTGAGTTGTTACACACTCCTTAGCAAATTTTGACTTCCATGACCACCATCTTGCTGTCTTAATTGACCAACACCCTTTGTGGGTTCTAGGTTAGCGTGCAATTAGGCACCGTAACCCAGTTTTCAGTTCATCCCACATCGCCGGTTCTGCTTACCAAAAATGGCCCACTTAGAGCTCTCGATTCCCCGGTGCGCCTCAACAAAGCAGCTGCACCGTCCTACCTATTTAAAGTTTGAGAATAGGTCGAGGGCATTGCGCCCCCAATGCCTCTAATCATTGGCTTTACCCAATAGAACTTGCACGCAAGCTCTAGCTATCCTAAGGGAAACTTTGGAGGGAAACAGCTACTAGACGGTTCGATTAGTCTTTTGTCCCTATACCCAAGTCAGAAGAATGATTTGCATGTCAGTATCGCTGCTGGCCTCCACCAGAGTTTCCTCTGGCTTTGCCCCGCTCAGGCATAGTTCACCATCTTTCGAGTCCCGACAGGCATGCTCACACTCTAACCTTTCTCAGAAGATCTATGTCGGTCGATGGTGCAACCCGCTGAGGGGATCCCACCAATCAGCTTCCTTGCCCCTTACGGGTTTTGCACTCCAATTGACTCGCACATATGTCAGACTCCTTGGTCTGCGTTTCAAGACAGGTCAAATGGGGGACCCACAGGCCGTCGCCTACAATGCACAGGTGCCGCAAGGGCAAGCCGAAGATGGCACACACTGCCTGCCTCTGTTACGACGACTATGTCTCCATGGGCAAAGAACATTCGCCCGGGCTTAGGCCGCCAACACAACCCTCAACGGTCCACACCTGGTGTCGAGCATCAGACCAATAGCTAAACCATTCCGCATCTAACTGACGCGCATCGCCGGCCCCCATCCGCTTCCCTCCCGACAATTTCAAGCACTCTTTGAGTCTCTTTTCAAAGTCTTTTTCATCTTTCCCTCATGGTACTTGTTCGTTATTGGCCTCTCACCAATATTTAGCCTTGGACGAAATTTACCGCCCGATTGGGGCTGCATTCCCAAACAACCCGACTTGCCGACAATGCCTCGTGGTGCGACAAGGTCCGAGCATGACGGGGCTATCACCCTCTTTGGCACCCCCTTCTAGGGGACTTGGGCCCGGTCTGTCACTGAGGACACTTCTACAGACTACAATTCAAATGGCGAAACCATCCGATTCTCAAGCTGGGCTGATCCCGGTGCACTCGCCGTTACTAGGGGAATCCTTATAAGTTTCTTCTCCTCCGCTTATTGATATGCTTAAACTCAGCGGGTCATCCCGCCTGGCCTGGGGTTGCGTTCAGTGTTGCAAGGCAACATCCTTGGGTTTCAAGGCTCCCCTGTAGCACCTTATGCACGACTCCCTGGCTAGAAGCTCTGATAGACCACCACTCGCCTGGTCATGCCTCGTTCGAGGCCCAAGTTCAAGCCCACCACGCACAACTACGGCATGGATGGCCAATCTCTGCATCCCTTCACCCATGGTGCTGGGGAGCAAAGTGGGGTGGGATGCCCAGGCAGGCGTGCCCTAGCCTAGTGGCCTCAGGCACAACTTGCGTTCAAAGACTCGATAGTTCATGGGATTCTGCAATTCACACCAAGTATTGCATTTTGCTACGTTTTTCATCGATGGGAGAGCTGAGATATCCGTTGCCAAGAGTCATCTTAGATTCCAATGCACAATGTAACGTCACGTCTTGTTGAAGAAAAGTCCTTGGCACCCGCTTGTGCGGGGTGTTTGTTGTGCACATAGAGCCACCACCCAATGCACCTACAAACTGGCACCCAATTTCTCAGGGCCATAATGAGGGAAGATGGGTAGTGGAACTTATAGTGCGAGGGATAGAGCAACCTAGAATGGCACTCTTCCCACTAAGAACGCAATGGGTTTCAATGATTCGCGGGTCATTCTGCTTTAGCAGAGAGGTCTTTGACAATGATCCTTCTACGGGTTCACCTACAGAAACCTTGTTATGACTTCTCCTTCCTCTAAATGATAAGGTTCAATGGACTTCTCATGACATCATCAGCAGCAAACCGCCCACGTCGTCACAAGCCGAACACTTCATTGAACCATTCAATTAGTAGGAGCAACGGGCAATGTGTACAAAGGGCAAGGATGTAGTTAATGCGAGCTAATGACTGGCACTTACTAGGAATTCCTCATTGAAGACCAACAATTGCAATGATCTATCCCCATCACGATGAAATTTCCAAAGACTGCCCGGGCTTGTCGACCAAGGCTATAGACTCATTGAATACATCGGTGTAGCACGCGTGTGGCCTTGAACATCTAAGGGCATCACAGACTTGTTATTGCCTCAAACTTTTGTGGCCTAAACGGTCATAGTCCCTCTAAGAAGTTGGCCATGGAGGGTCACCTCCACATAATTAGTTAGCAGGCTGAGGTCTCGTTTGTTAACAGAATTAACCAGACAAATCGCTCCACCAACTAAGAACGGCCATGCACCACCACCCATAGAATCAAGAAAGAGCTCTCAATCTGTCAATCCTTACTATGTCTGGACCTGGTAAGTTTCCCCGCGTTGAGTCAAATTAAGCTGCATGCTCCACTCTTGGTGGTGCCCTTCCGTCAATTCCTTTAAGTTTCAGCCTTGCAACCATACTCCCCCCTAAAACCCAAAAACATTAATTTCTCATAAGGTGCCAGCAGAGTCCTAAAAGTAACATCTGTTGATCCTTGGTCGTCATTGTTTATGGTTGAGACTAGGATAGTATATGATTGTCTTCGAGCCCCCCAACTTTGTTTCTTGATTAATGAAAACATCCTTGGCAAATGCTTTCGCAGTTGCTCATCTTTCATAAATTCAAGAATTTCACCTCTAACTATGAAATACGAATGCCTCTAACTATCCCTGTTAATCATTACTCCGATCCTGAAGGCCAACACAATAGGACCAAAATCATGTGATGTTATCCCATGCTAATGTATCCAGAGCTTGGGCTTGCTTTGAGCACTCTAATTTCTTCAAAGTAACAACACCGGAGGCACGACCCGACCAATTAAGGCCAAGAGCGCATCATTGTTAGAAGGGATAAGGCGAAAGGTGCACACCCAAAGGCAGACCAATTGTCACATCCCAAGGTCCAGCTATGAGTTTTTAACTGCAACAACTTAAATATACACTATTGGGGCTAGAATTACTGCTGCTGCTGGCACCAGACTTGCCCTCCAATGGATCCTCATTAAGGGATTTAGATTGTACTTATTCTAATTTCCAGTCTCAAAGAGCCCGCTATTGTTGTTTATTGTCACTACATCCCCGTGTCAGGATTGGTTAATTTGCGCACCTGCTACCTTCCTTGGATGTGGTAGTCGTTTCTCAAGCTCCCTCTCCGAAATCGAACCCTAATTCTCTGTCACTCGTCACCACCATAGTAGGCCACTATCCTATCATCGAAAGTTGATAGGGCAGAAATTTGAATGATGGGTCGTTGGCATGAAGGCCATGCGATCCGTGGAGTTATCATGAATCATTGGAGCAACAGGCAAAGCCTGCGTTGACCTTTTATCTAATAAATGCATCCCTTCCAAAAGTGGGGGTTTGTTGCACGTATTAGCTCTAGAATTACTATGGTTATTCGAGTAGTAGATACCATCAAACAAACTATGACTGATTTAATGAGCCATTCGCAATTTCATAGTATGAATTTGTTCATACTTACACATGCATGGCTTAATCTTTGAGACAAGCATATGACTACTGCCAAGATCAACTAAGTAGCATTCTTACAATAGAATCAATTCCTTTGCGACTCCTCACAGAGGTGATGGCAAAAGGAGCGAGGGGCATTTGAATTCGAAAGCAACAAAATGCAGCTGCCATAGGACACGGGATGAGATCACCCCACTCCAATCACATCCATTGCACCCAACAGCACAAGTAAGTCCTTCTCACCAAGACATGCAACACGCTCACATGGTCAATGAAATAAGGGCACAACATCAAGGACCATCACGCATCCTCGACAAAGGGATGATAGAGAGAGGAAAAGTGGGCAACAACAACCTGAATTCCTAGCAATAGGGGTAGCAAACAGAGGCACCACAACATGAACCAATGCACTAGGCATTGGAGTCATGTTGTAAAGGACTGGAATGTGCAAGTGGCTGCACAACGACAGCGATCCCCCCCACATACACAACCCAAATGCCACTCATATGACATCACAGTGTATACAAAAGGTTCAAAACCCAAGCCCAACCAAGTCTTTCAATCAAGGAAGAAAGGGAAAACAAGTCAAACCCAGGCGTCAAACATAAGGAAACACGGTTGCATGCAATGCCAAATTCAAAGACCTGTTATTGCCTCAAACAAGGGACTCGATTGCACCAATGCCCTGCCCCTAAGAGCAGTGCTAGGGCGAACCCATCAGTGCCCTGCAAGGCTTCTAGCTAGAGTTACCGTGCCACATTCGACTTGTGCTGCAACCAGTGTAGAGCCTAGCCTGGCCGACTTCACTAAGTCCCTAAGGTGCCTTGGTAGGAACACCATAAGGGACTCAAGTGGCTTTGACTTCTAATAGGGTCTGTGGGAGCATACTGTTGAGCAAGAGTGAAAGGGAGGGACCAGAGTCACACCCAACGTGCACTCCAGGGAGCATCACGAGGGCGAGAGGGGAGGAGCTTTACCGTGCCAATTCCCACTTGTGCTACAGCTAGCGTTGCACCTAGTCCTGCCTACTTCGCAGAGTGCCTAAAGTGCCATGGTAGGAACATTGTCGGGCACTTGCGTGCAATCCAACTCCAATAGGGTCTGAGGGAAAATACTTTTGAGCATGCAAGACAATGGGACCTGAGTTGCGCACTCAAAGAGTGTGCTCCTGAAGATGGAATTGTTAGTGGAAGGCACTCGAGTGCTTGCCGCCTCCTATAGGGTTGGCTCAAGCTTAAAGCCTAGCAAGCATTGCCCACCAAGGGTGCTGTGGGCGAATACTTTGGAAGGTTCATAAACAAGTTCAATTGTACATCATTGGAAGCTACTCAAGTGAGGAATAACAAGTTCTCTTTGAGTAAGTCCCTTTCTGAGTTCTCTCATTGTTTTCATTCAACCAATGGTGGAGCTCTCCAATAGTCGTATTTTCAAATATTCAACTATAAATTCAAGCTTCTTGGGAGGAATCAAGGCAACTCCAGGATTGACAAGAAAACCTTTTAAATTAAAGCTCAAGCATAAAAACAAAATCCATTTGTCAATTCTTTTTTTAAGCATAAATGCAAAATTCATTTTTAAGCTCTCCACAAGGGTTGTAATACTTGTTCTCTCTCTCTTCTAATTTCTTTATTGTAAAACTTTGAGAGAATTGTTTTTCTCATCTTGTACATGTTTTTTATTGTTAGAGAGCTTTATTCTTTGGAAACTTGTGTTCTATAATTTCATTTGAGTTTGATTTGTGAGCATACTCAATCTTGAGTGTCCAAGAACTATTTAAACTTAAGAGTATCAAAAGCTTACAAGGTATAGTGGAAACTCATAGAGAGGATATCCTTGAGAGAAGAAACATGTGCCCTAGTTGGCTAGTTAGAACTCTGTAATTGCCGTATGTCTTGGTTGTGTTTTTCATCTTTTATAGCTTGGATTGTACTCATGATAATTGCTACTCATTTTCTTATTTTCAATTACATTTCACATGCATCTTCAAGGCGTTTGTTGAATTACAAGTGAGACACCTTTTAAGCAAACTTCACTCAATCTTTTCAAAAGTTTAGAAAGCATCTTCTAGGTGTTTGATATATTAGTTCTGAGTGTTTTTCACATCAAACACTTTGATTCTCCCATTCCTCTCAATTTTGGATTTTTTAAGCCAAAAAGAGTGCATTTTTCAAAAGGGGCCTAATCCTTTCCTCATTGTGGAAACACACAATGCTCCATTGTTCTTTGCTTGACAAATCCCAATTGACTAGACAATATCCATTATTTCTCTCCTTGTTTCCACTTTACAAGAATTTTCTCAATCATGTTAGCTATTTTAATAGGCATAGCAGAGAGAGAGAGAGAGAGAGAGAGTAAATGGAAAAATCATTCATTCCTGATTAACTATCACCCCTAGAGAGAGATAAATTTTTATTCCATGATTGAAGTTTGGCCTACATCATTTCAAGTATTATATGGAAAAGGTGCTTGGAAGGTTTACCCAATGCTAGGATAGGCCACACTAGAAAATAGGGTAGATTTGCAATCAAGCATCCTATTGACTATGACAAATTTTTTAGAATAGCTTCGTCAACTTTGATACAAACATAATATGATTTTGAAAGGTTAATTCTCTTCCCTGTTGAGGCTTCAAAGCATCTTGATATTGCCTTAAACTTGAGTTACTTTTCTTCATTTTCCTCACTTATCATTAAAGTATCATTTTCCCATTGCAATCACAATAGTATTAGTCTATGAGATGAGATTTGCAATCCTGAGATGAGCCCCCTATAACCTTTGCAACCATCGTTTTGTTAAGAATGTCACCAACAATTAAATGTTAGGTTCATTTGATTTGATAACCCGTTAGATATTATATACATACGTACATACATACGTGTGTGTATGTATGTATGTATGTACTTTTCCTACCAGGTTAGAATACGATGGGTAGCCTTGGAATACCTAGATTCTCGATTTTAGTACGTGAAAAGGCAGATTAGCATGCAAGAAATAGCAGCTACAAGGCTTCTCTGCAATTATTTCTTTACAAGAAGGTCAATGGGATTTTTGTTGAGGGATAAACCAAACTCATGGATGATGCTTCGCTTTTGTTTCCTTTGTCCTTATCTTGCTTTTGTCATGATTTCGTGGGGAAGTGAGATTGGAGACTTCTTCTGGTCCATCATATGCAAATTCCGTGAGTGAGAAGACTCCTTTTGTCAATGAAAAACAAAAGAGGTGCTTCGTTAGTCAAGAGCTTGTATTGGTTTTCAAGGTGACAAGATCGGGGACTAGTGTATTCATGAATTCACATGTTCGACGTCTTCACCTGAGACATCCCAGGTTTCGTTATGGTACTCGTTGATAAGGATCAGAAGTCCTATTTCGTCACTTTCATCTACCTGCTACCCACTACCCACTATAAAGAAAGCTCTCATCCAAGGAATCCTACTAGCATAGGGTGCGACCACATGGAAAGTTGCTGCGTGGCATCCCACTTTTGTATGGATAGCCTGCCTGGTTGATACGATCCAAGGTACTCCAAAAACGCTAGTTTTTGGGCTATGACATATTAATCTTTCAATATGGTGGTTTTAATCATAATTGAATGGGTCCTCCATGACACTTAAGAGTTGTCCAAAGCCCCTAATCTTGAATAGGCAAATAATAATAATAATAACAGATCCGAAGAATCAGTTGGCTCCATTGATTATCATAAGTTTTTCAAGTATGTTATAGAAACTAATTTTCCCCATTATATGTCACTTCCATGCTAATGTAATTCATTAGTTTAATTACTGTTTTCATGCCACACCAAATGCCGTTAGTCAAATAACAATGTTTTGTTTAGAACCTATTAGGTGTTGAAATTAACTGCATTAATTAACAAATCAGATAATTATACTAGAATAGTGGACGGAGCTAAGGACCAGCCCTGTCCACATTAACCAATTTTCAGCATTGCCGGCCATGATGGTGCATATTATTTTGTATTTATTTTGTAAGTGATATTTAAAACTTCAACATACTAGATTATATACATTCGCAAATGTTTCTTAATTTATTTTTAAGTTATGTAGAAGCTTCCACCTATATTTCTGGGACTTTTTAGAACAAGTATGCCCAAATATTTGGTTTGTCAAAGAAACCGTAACTTAGGAGGATGCTGAATTGATGCTGAGTTGTCAGCTACGGACTACGTAGACGTCGCCAGTATGATTTGTCATCGGCCATTTCAGATTTTTTGTTGACCGCACATTACGAGTTAAAAAATAACTGGGTAGAGAGGGAATACAATGTTAAAATCTGTCTTCTTCCCCGTTTTAAGAGTAAACCGGAAAACGACCACAGGTTGATTCGAAACAGCAAGGAGAGGGCGAAAAGTTCTAGCTCACACACAGTGACTGTCAAAATGCCGGCAACAGCTCCGGAAACCCACCTTTACAACATATAGCAATCCTCGAGTCATTATCTCTAGTGCAAACATGATCATCATCCTCCAAAAGGGACTTCTTTTAAGGGTCCAATTTGCAGCATAAACTGCATACGCAGCAATCATTGAAGGGCAATACATAATCATCGAATAGCTGATCAGACCCAATTCAGCACAAAGAAAGCTATGTGCCTCATCTCTTTATCAGATCCAGCAGCCTTCATAAAACGTACTAGGAACCCATAGTGCTCCATTCGAGCTCGTTCAACATTTTTATCTTCATTATTAGTAACTGCTCTGTACTGTATGCCCGGTTGGATATGCAAACAAAGTCATTCAGCTAGAGTTACCCAAAAACCAACCAAGTTATCCTCTAATGTATCAAAAAATTAAGCCTAAACTGGGTGTTGGATGTAAACTAAAATACAAGCCTCAGGTGCCCAAATCAGCTCACATTTGCTAGCTACGAGCATAGAGCTTAAACTGACCCACTGTAACTCTTTCCTGGCAATTGTTTACATCGACAATTAACGGTCGATGATTTGAAGTGCAAGATAAAGCGTTTCAGGTATTAGTTCAAATTTGGTGTGCACCTCAATTAACCAGTCCGCAAGTGTGGCTCTCATCCTGTCATTCCTTTGGATCTGTGAGTGCTGATAATCAGGAAACCGGCTCGAGCTCTCTGCAGGCCTGTAAAGCATATATAATCAGAAGTGTACACTATGGCGGAAATATTCAACTCTGTCATCATTTGGAAATGGGTTTTTCTTCTTTCCACTCCCTCATTCTTGATTTTTAGTATAAAATAACTGTTACTGTTGAGAAGCGGAAGAAAGAAGAAAGGAGTAAGAAGAAGCGGGTGTGGAGAATAAACTGTGGTTGGGGATAAAAACAAAGAGAGAGACATGAGCAAGTTAACGCACAGACTTAACACCTCAGCATTCTCCTGAGAGTTACTGGTTGTTAAAAGGGTTTGGTGCAATTGTTAACAATTTGCAAATTCGGGACCACGTAGAAACGAGAAAAAAATTCTGGGTGTAGTTATTAAAATTCAAAGAATTTGGGATTTTTTGTCTAAAATCCCTCAAGACATAAACTGTTGTTTATGTTGAGCTTTAACAGTCCGTGTGTAGCAACAGAAAAGTACAATTTCCTCGATGTTAGAGGTGGTCTTTTTACCGTGGCTTTTGCACGAGTAGATGCCTTAACTAGGGGAGCTAGATGAACGATATGGATCAAGGATCAATGATATGTAAAGCCAACCATATAAAAGGGGAGGCATTGCACAGCTCTTGGGAGTGTTGTCGTGCTCTCTAGCATTACTGTTTATAGGCGAGACTCATTCTTAGCATGCCCCATAAGATAATGGTTTGATAACTTGGAATTGTTGAATGAGTTAGGCCCACTCATATCTTCACGTTCAAAAGAATCAATACATGAGCTCGATCGTATAACTAGCTCGTCCAAATACCATTGTCAATGAAGTGCTCCTTACAAGTTACAACTCTCTCTCTCTCTCTCTCTCTCTCTCTCTCTCTCGATCTTGACCATGTTCTGCTACAGTTCAAGAGCTCCTGCTTTACGACTCTCCATCATCTTCATCTTATACCCTGTTCTTCTCCCTTCTGCTACCCCAGTCCCATTCAACATTTCTCAATTCAATTCCAACGCCAGCAATATCATCTACCAAGGTGATTCCTCCAGCTCCGGAGAAAACATCCATCTAAACGGAGCAGATTTTCCATGCCGAGTCGGCTGGGCGACGTTTACGGAACCGGTGCACCTCTATGATTCCACTACCCGAAACCTCACAGACTTCACATCACACTTCACTTTCTCAATCGACACCCTTCACAATACACCCTCGGCACGGTTTCGCCTTCTTCCTTGCTCCGGTCAACTCTCACATCCCACCCAATTCGGCTGGTGGATTCCTGGGCTTGTTCAACACCACAACTATTGATTCCACTTCGAGAAACCAAATCATAGCCGTCGAACTCGACACCTTTCCAAACCCAGAGTGGGACCCTTCAAGCCAACATGTGGGCATCAATGTGAACACGATCAGATCGGAGAAATATGTGCCGTGGAATTTTACCGATCATGATATGGAGATCGGTTATGTTTGGGTTAGTTATTCTGCTTCTTCTAAAAGATTGAATGTGCTCTTAACATATGAAAACAATCCGATTTTTCGTGGAAATTCAACTCTTTTTCATGATATTAATTTGAGGTAAGTGTTACCGGAATGGGTAGAGGGGAAAGGGAATAGTAGCTTAGGAGGGGGTGCAGTAGACGCAGGGTGGTGCACATGAGAGAGCTGGAAAGAGGTGCTTTGGGAGATGCGGTCAATTTAAATAAGGGAGATGGATGGGTGTATTGAGAAGAAAACAATAAAGAAGATGGATCTTACGGGGAAGATGAACGTGAGAAGGGTTGACTGAGTGAGACTTTCCATCACTATGATGGAGGGTGCAGTGTTGAAGAGGAAATGAAGATGGCTTGTGCGATGGAACCAAAGGCTGGGGTTGTAGTGTTGAATGGGAACAAACGTAAAAGGTAAAGAGAAAATTTTATGATGAAGGCAAGAAAAAATGCAAGACTTAGAATGGCAAGCAACAAAGGAAATTAAAACTACTCAAAAAAGGACTCCCCCTAACTTCATGCGGTTTCCCCTATCTATAAAAAAAATTTCCTCTCCTACTCTTCCTCAAACTCTATCCTTGAAGAGTTAGAGTCCTATTGGGAAACTTTCTTCTCTTCCAATTAGGATTTTTCCTCCATTAGGACTCTTCTTCCTTAGGGACACCTCTTCCATTAGGACTCTTGCCTTCTTAATCTTTACATGATTTGCACCGTTGAACATAGATCTGAAACATCCAACCCTCCTTCAGTTGATCTACAAAATAAAAGACTAAATTAAAATCATCTAAACCACACATTCGTCATCTAATAGACTCTAATGATTATCTAACCATTGATTTTGAGAAAATTAATGTTTGGATAGTCAATTTGAGCTTAATTTAAAATCAAGATAAATTTTACAATTTTGAACAGTTAGATAATCTAATTGAATGCTAAATTATGGGTCTTTTAGCCAAAATTAGACACTTAACACACCCCCAACCAACATTTTGCTAGTCCCGAGCAAAACATGTAGACAACTATTTTACACAAAACTGGTATAAGGTGTCATTTTCATAGGTACTCACGATTGCATTTAGCACATGTAACAAGCCCTTGAACCCCTAAGTTACCCTTAGTTGACAAGTTAGGCCTCGTGAGAATTTGCAGTGAATATACCCACAAAATTCAGTAAAGTCAAGTCCCCTATTTTATCTCAGAGAATCCTTATTCATTAGCAAATTGACTTGTTTTCCACAACTTAATGAAGAGGATTTGACAATTTTACACACCATACATATAGTAAAGACATTTTATTTGAGCTATTTCTTGGAGTGCATGTGTGTGTGTACAGTCACATAAATCTTGACTCATAATTGGATATGCTTAACATTCCAATGGAAATATGCTTTGACCTCAAATCCTTACAGGTATAAGCTCCGAAATAAAACTCCCAAATAAGGGTTAAACATATTTTTCTCATTATGTGATCGAATCCAACAAGCTGATGGTTCACATAATTCTTTTCAACGCTCATGAGACAAAGGAAAGTGATCCATAAGAATGGATGTTAATACCAAGAATATTATGGGTCTTTCACCTTAATTCTTTCTTTTTATCTCCTTTTTAAGGTTATGTCCACCTAAGATCAATAGGTCTTTAATTAGGATGAAATGTAGGCCTTAGGACAAGTTTAGAAAAGAAAGGTATAAGGATTTCAAAGGTTCAAAATTGAATAGATGTCTTCAATAAATATCTACTAGGATAACTTTTTCTTTTTGGTTTGTACTTGAAATGAATTTCTCTTTCAGATTTTGGTCTTTCTTTTTCTTTTCTTTTCTTTTTTCTTCTTTAGAAGAAAGACATTTTTTTTCTCACTTCTTTAACTTTTTGTCCTATTTTTGAATTTTTTCTACTCTACTCATTTTGAAGATGGGTAGTGGTTATTTATTTTACTGGGTTATTCTGGGTTAGGGTGAATGGGGTTAAGAAAGAAAAGGCTTAATAACAGGCTCAAAAGGCTAATTAGTGGTATACTATATTGGGTAGGCTTTATGTCTCTAGGCTGAGGAAGAATGGCCTATATCATTTCCTAGGTTTCCTACAACCTATCAAATTCAATAAATTTCTAGAATTAAAGTTATTACTCCTATTTATTTTTTATGTTTAACCAAAACAAGGATAACAGGATCACACTAATATATGTACACTGAAGAAATTATGGAATTACTTATAACTCTCTAAAAGAAGATAGTCTCAAACTCTTACTAGGTTATAGGTCTCCACTGATTTTCCTCAGGGTCTCTAAGTCATACCTCTATATTAGTCTTGATTATGTGCTGTGTGTACTTGGTTTCCGAGCATTAACTTTCATAAAATGCTTCCATATATGAATGACGTGCAAAACTAATCATATGCATTCCCATTAAGAGGTGAAAACAGTATATTTACTAACTTCTGAACATCCAGTTCTCATCACAGTATGGGAACTTTACTTTAAAAACTTTTCTTTTCTTTTCTTTTCAAATTTTTTTTCTTCAGAAAATTCAAAATCTCTAGTACATCTACACCCCCCAACCTGAATGAAACATTGTCCCCAATGTTGGAAAACATAGGATTCTATATGGACGTTGAGTGATGTAGACTCTAAACCCTTGGATTGCTTCCTAATGAGCGCTAAGTTTAACGTCTTCAGCCAAACATTACTTAACCTAGCTTTCTAAAACTAGAGTTAACTGGGTCAACTTTATTTGTCCTAATCCCAACCCTAAGATGACATGGTGAGAATTCTCACACTACTTCAAAATTTTGCGGTAATCTATATATGACCTCTACCTTGAAATTTTAGGTGGTGATATGAATATAATACAGTAGATCACCGCAATTGTAAAAGTAGTAGGACCATATTGATGATCCCCCATCTTTAAGATTTCACGGTAGTCAATATAATTGCTCCACCTCAAAAACTGAGGTGAGGGTAACTCAATGACTGCATGAACTACCATGTATTTTCTTGGACCATATGATGACAACCACTCCTTGTCTTGACCAAATTAAGGGATAATAATGACCATTCTATGCAATTTATATTTTTCCTCAGTGTCCCTATCATTGTCCTGAACGAGGGTAATAACCTAACTCTGCCCTTCTCTAATATGTTGTTCTTGTATTACTAGAGGCGGAGATAAGGTTTGGCTTAAACCCTGGTTATCTTCTGATGTATACCCTACAGTAGGTTGATGCATATCAACTGACTCTACTTCTTTCTGTTTGATAAGCACAAGTACGGTAGCAATTGGGCCTATATTATCATCTGATGTTTGTTCAAATAAGGCTGCTAGGTCCCAATTAGGTACATCTGTTACATTAAAAGGCACAATCTGAATTTCATGCTTAGGATGATCTACTTTGGCTTGCAATCTAGAAGTGCCCATTAGAGGCACAGTATCCAATAACTCAGGCATCTCCTCAATAGATGTGTCTTCATCAGAGTCATACAAATAGGTGGGAGACGCATCTAGAGGGTTAGATTTTTCTAAAGTGTTATGCTCTTCATCAATGGAAGTCTCTTCATAATCAGAATCAGGACATGACTCAAGTATATCGAAGTTGGAGATTTCTAAGGATGGTTGTAGACTTTATGACTCATAAGGATCATAAGAAATTTCCTTCCTAGTGTCAAGAATACATGGCTCTTTATTCCCCCTAATTTGTTTTAGTAACTCCTTAAATTCCTCCCTCCCTCGTTTTATTTCCTCATTGAACTATTCCATCATTTGTTTTAATTTTGTATTCCTAGCAGCCATGTCTTATTCTATTATTTCACACCTTTGCTGCATATTTTCTTCTAATAGTGGTTCTTCCCATAGAGGAAATGACTGATAAGGTCGGTAGTGTTGTGGCATTGGGGTACTGAAAAAAGACTGAGTAGGCTGAACACATGATGGTGGACCCTGATATTTTGTATAATCATGGCAGTACTGACCAGAGTGAGACCATTGTGGTTCTTCCTGATATTGGTAATCCTGAAACCATGGTTGTTCATGTCGCCTAGCCCATCCATTAGAGTCTGGATAATTTGTCTCAGAAAAAAAATTGTTAGGGTATGTGAATGCCTCAGGTGCATCCACTGGCTCCTGATAGTATTCATTGTATGTATAGCTTGATGGAGGGCAGGAAGGAGTGGAATAGGGATGCTCAGAATATGTATAGTCATTATGGTATTGAGGTTGTGGCGCAACTTGCCTAGAAGCTATTAACCTAAGCAATTGACTTTTCATAAGATCTAAACGATCCATCTATGCATCTAATCTATGAAATCTATCCCCTTTTTGAAAGGCTCTTCTTCTTTTTTTAAACTAACCTACATGATGCAACCTAACTTCCTAGAAACATGAACAAACAAAGGACACAATATAATTCTTAAGGCTAATAAGCAACATATTGATTTTCTTGAAATTGTGTGGGGATAATGCTTTTAATTAGCCTACTCTAGTGCTTCTCTTCTCCTTTAGAATTGATTATTACTTACCAGTTAGGTTCTTCGCAAGGTGGTTAATATAACCCTCCTGTAAGGAGGTGTCTAGATGTGACACCCCGGGGTTTTCTAAACTTTTCCTCATAAATATAAAAATAATAATACATTTTAAGAAAAATAGATGGGATCCCTGAAAATTAAAATTTTAAATTTTAGAACTTTTAGCGCATCTTTAAAAAGAATTGATTGAAAGCGAAAACCTCGGGGTCAACCACATTCGAAAACTACAATCATAAATAGCATTAAAACCATGATACTTTGAGCATGCTCGATCTAAAACTACAATAAATACACGGTTTAATTAAAAATGATAATAAATTAGGTCAAATGTCACCAGGTTCCATCCATAATCACCACAATATTTCCATCTAAACTTTAACATCCTTCATACAATAATATGAGTCCAATATACAAAAATATCTCCACATCTAAGAAAGTCTCAAAAGACTAGTCCAAGAAACGTACTCTAATATATGTCCGAATAAGAAAATAAAATGAAATATCTTCAAGTCTCCTTCCAAATCCCTGCTACTCCGCCTTCTTTCCCTTATTGTTATCACGTTCCAAATCTGAGGCATTGCAAAACAAGGCAATGCCTCAGCAACCTATGCTTGTGTAGGTGATTACACTCAAATAAAGTTTAACACAAATTTACAATAGGATTTTCATTAAGGAAGCATACTCAATACATGTCAAATAACTGAATGCTTGCAATTACAACTTTCACAAAACAGATGTCGCGTTAAATCAGTATAGCGTGCAAGGTCTAATCAAAATACAATGTAGTATATATCCACGGGATAATATGCATGCAATCATGGATAACAAAACACTGTATCAAAACTATACCAAAATGCTCCAATATACTCAATCATCGGTGATGTGTACACATACTAACTTTGGTCCCTCCCGTGTAGCCCGCATCAGCCCCTGGAGTCTCTCACGGCCTAGGCCCGACTTGCCCCGGTTCACCCTACATATAAAGTCATATGAACATGCACAAATTATATGGGTTACTATGCTACAGTGGCAACTCCATCAGGATCTGAACCACTGCTGCTCCTCGTCGACACCAAACGAGAGACTTTCTCCGTCCCCGTGGGAAGGAACAGACCCGTAGGGGGACTACCCATGATACCACCCCTACGTACCTAGCCCTGTATCACTCTAGGGCGGTGTCTAATCATCATCATCATCACAAAATCAGAGGGCGCGTGGCCAACCCTACAACCCTCCTACCATAGTACCCACCAGGTGAAAGCACCCGTCACAAATCATCGACAAGATATAAATCTTATAAACCATGTAAATGTGCTATAAATAATCCCAATAACACGATTAAAGCCCAGTATACATTGTTATTATCAAATTGAAAAGTCATGTTACAACACGAAAATAGGGATCTAATTATGTGCATGAGAAGACATTAAACACGTGTCTCAAAGCTTTAAAAATCCACTCATACTTATTGAAATCATGAAATAATTGAATGGAATCACCTACCTCAGTAAATGCAGTGCTCAAATCAAGCGTGTTGAAGTATCACATTGCACACCTGTTACATTATAAATCTTTCATCATTTGGCAATTCAATAACGTTTAAACCTCTAATCCCCTAGATTATCTCACATTTGATGTATACCATTAAGATCTAAGGACTGATCATCCATTGATCAACCTGATTGAGATTATCTCACAACATTTAGTGGTTTAACTCTTAAAAAGGAATTTATATCTATCTTTTCAATTCAAACCTAGGTCCGCGCCATCGATACGGTCGCAACGCGCCTTTCGTATCGCGATTTGGACCTCTGTAGCTCTTAAAAATCAAGTTTTTATAAATGGACGGGTCAAAGGACCCAAAAAGTCCAAAAATCATGCGTCGCATATGCGCGCGCATGCGATTGACACGAGCGCATGCGCGCGTGCGTCAATTTCATGCAGGCGTGTTCACGGATGCACTGCGGGTGTATGTGCCCCCGTCTTCGTGCGGGCGCGTGCATGGATGTGCTGCGCGTGCGTCGACTTCGTGCGGCGCATGTGTCGTCCTTGTGCGCGCGCATGTACCGCAAGCGTACACGGGCGTTCCTTGGTGCGCATGTGTACATTTGGCACACATCAGTGCGCTGCCTGCGTGGCGCGTAGAGCATGGTGCGTGGTGCCACGTGTAGCCTGTGTGGGACGCGTGGCATGCGGGTGCTGCGCGCCTGACGTCATGTGTTGCATGCGTGGGGTCTTGTGTCAGGCACGTGCCGTCTGCATTAGTGACTCCTGCGTGGCGCCTACATGGCGTGTGATAGGGGGTGACACGTGTCACCAACGACTGCCGTAGCCGGAGAAGACGGCCGGACTCTGGTCGCCGCTGGCTACACTCAGGTGTCCAAATGGTGCGATTTTTGCACTGTTTCGCTCATTTTTTCACGTAGATTCCATTTTCAAGCACCTTTTCCATCAACTCTGTCATTTTCTAGTGTTTTTACACAATTTTTGTCATGTCCTTAAAATTTCTCCATCTACTGTTTTATGAGTTTTTCGGCATCCCTAACCGTCCGATCACCATGAAAATTCATGGGATTGTTCTTCATGTTACAACGCACAAGATGAACAGTTCAAATCACGATCTGATACCGTTTCATCGGTTTACTTTAACAAGAATACTAACGCCTACTCGTTCACCGGAAAATGGCAATCCGCACTGTTTTTCGGCGTTAAAATAACAGAAACTATAGGAAAAACAAGGGAAATGGTGGATGGTGGCCTACTGTGGTTAGATCGTCAATGCGTGCGCCTGCTAGGGGAGTTCCACGTCGTTGCCCTGCGTCGTCAACACAGAAACCGAGGTGAATAGTTTGGCCGTACAAAAGACAGGGCAAGCTTTTATAGCCTCATCATGGGTCCCACGCCCTGTAGGCCCATGTGTATTTACCAATTTATCCCTCTTATTATTATTAAATTATTAATTATTTGGGTTATTACACTATACCTCACAAAAGTCAATAGGAGGTAAGGGAAGAGCGAGGCTCTATTAGACAACCCTCAATAACCACAGTGCTCAAAAGCCACTAGAATGACAATAAATCGTGTCTTAATAAGAGGGTCCTACAAGCATGTGATGGCCCTATAGGTCTCTTCTAATTGATTTTAATTTAAATTGAAGGGTAGGGAGTGCACTTGAGGTGATTATCCTAAGTGGGTCAAGGAATGGTGATCCACCCTTGATCTTATAGGGGTAGGCACCCTTACTAATGAATTTCACACTCCATGGTAGTTCTATCAACATATATATCACCTTAAAACAATAACCGTGTCCTAAGATGCAAGTAAAAGCGATAAACTAATGCAAAAACTTTAAAATACAACAATTATAACAGGATTTTGCCGAATTTCTGGTTTTAATAAAAAACCAAGGAAAACGCATTGAGGAGAAAACTGGAGAAGCAAGGGGAAGAAGGAGAAGAGAGGAGGAAAAAGGAAGGCGCGGGAGTGGAAATCCGACTTGGGTTTCCTTCCCCGGTGACGTCCGGTGCGTGTGGAAAAGCCGAAGCTTCCAGTGATGGGTGCATGGTGAACAACGAAATGAGAGAGAGAGAGAGAGAGAGAGAGAGAGAGAGAGAGAGAGAGAGAGAGAGAGAGAGAGAGAGAGAGAGAGAGAGAGAGAGAGACGGTTCTGGTCCGCTAAATCTTGGCCCAAGGAGAAGAGGGATAGAGCAGAGAAGGATGGAAAAATGACGCCTTTGATCTGGGCATCGTCTTGTTTGTATGGTGCAGAGGAGCCTAGCTGACTCGTGATGATGCGATGGGTTTGTCCGGTCCTTTGAAGGGTGGAGGTATCGACTAGCAAAAAAACAAAGGGTGACGATGGTTATGAAAGAGAGAACTAGATAAGAAAATAGAGATGGGCGAACAGGGAACGATGACTGATGACCGATGATGGAGGAGGAAGCCTGGGCTGTGATTGAATGGAGAGATGGGGAAAACGATAGGAGGACTTTGGTAGTCGAGCACGGTGAAACAGGTGAGGAAAAAGACAATGGAAGCAAAGGAAAAATAAATAGTGATGCGATGAGGGGCTAATGATGGGAAGAATGGGCAGAGGCTAGTGAATTCGGGTGGTGGAGGTACATAGTAGAGGGGAAAGGGAATAGTAGCTTAGGAGGGGGTGCGGAAGAAGTAGGGTGGTGCACATGAGAGGGCTGGAAAGAGGTGCTTTGGGAGATGCGGTCAATGTAAATAAGGGAGATGGCTGGGTGTATTGAGAAGAAAACAATAAAGAAGATGGGTCTTACAGGGAAGATGAACGCTAGGAGGGTTGACTGAGTGAGACTTTGAAGATGTGTGATGGAGGGTGCAGTGCTGACGAGGAAGTGAAGATGGCTTGTGTGATGGAACCAAAGGTTGGGGTTGGAGTGTTGAATGGGAACAAACATAAAAGGTAAAGAGAAAATTTTAGGATGAAGGCAAGAAAAAATGAAAGACTTAGAATGGCAAGCAACAAAGGAAATTAAAACTACTCAAAAAAAGACTCCCCTAACTTCATGTAGTTTCCCCTATTTATAAAAAAATTTCCTCTCCTACTCTTCCTCAAACTCTATCCTTGAAGAGTTAGAGTCCTATTGGGAAACTTTCTTCTCTTCCAATTAGGATTCTTCCTCCATTAGGACTCTTCTTCCTTAGGGACACCTCTTCCATTAGGACTCTTGCCTTCTTGATCTTTACTTGATCTGCACCGTTGAACATAGATCTGAGCCATCCAACCCTCCTTCAGTTGATCTGCAAAATAAAAGACTAAATTAGAATAATCTAAACCGCACATTCGTCATCTAATAAACTCTAATGATCATCTAACCGTTGATTTTGAGAAAATTAAGGTTTGGATGGTCAATTTAAGCTTAGTTTAAAATCAAGATAAATTTTGCAATTTTGAACAGTTAGATCATCTAATTGAATGCTAAATTATGGGTCTTTTAGCCAAAATTAGACACTTAACATGAGGTCTCAAGTTTCAACATATGCAAGCACTTATAGAAGAAAAAAGGGCAGCGCCACTGCATGAAGCTCCCACATATGCAGGGTCTGGGGAAGGGGCAGACCACAAGGGTCAATTGTATGCATTCTTGCCTTGCATTTACAAGAGGTTGCTATGAAATTTATCAATTGACTTAAACCTTTCTACAGATTGCAAAGGAAAACAAAATCAAGTGTCAATAGCAAACATATGTGGGAACCTATACAATATTAAATAGAGAACCAAAACCAATGTTTAATTCTCTTCATTTTCTGGGGATTAACTTTTCTCATCAACCCAAACAATGAAGTTTAAAGAGTCTCAGCATTTTTAAAAACTAAGGCAGTGTCTTATTTTTAGATGTTGCCTTTTTCTTATTGTTGTTGTTGTTTTATTTTAAAAAATCTGAGACGTTTATATTGTTTATGCCCTTGTTTTTGGGCTATCCATTAGAAATCATGTCAATTAGATGATCTTAGCTTCTATTTTCATTTCATTTTTTACCTTAATGTTTGTGACTCAAAGCACAAAGAAACACAAGCATTGAATAAAAGTGATTTTTTGTGTAGGGGTAATCTAAGGGGTTTTGAATAATATGAATGGGTTTAAAAAGTCTAGCCTAAAATCTTAAAAAGGCAACGACTAAAAATAAGTCACTACCTTTGCATATAAAAATACGAGTATCTAAAACTCTACTTCTTATGATATCATAGCCCTTAATAAATCATTATACTTCTCTTACAAGGATTTGTTTTGGGTGGGGAAGCAAGGTTTTCGTGAATAACCCCAAACCAACATAGCATGGGAGCAGCTCAAATCCATGACCTTCCATCGGGGAGTCCCTTCTTGTGCCACTATGCTAGAAGGCCACTGCTCAATTTGGTTTTGAATTTACTTTATTTGCTTCACCTATGTTTAAGAAAAGTTACACCAAACTACTAAGGTCCTATCTTTTCCAACTTCATCTCCTCCTTCATTAGATGGATCAATGTGAAATTTCTCTCTCTCTCTCTCTCTCTCTCTCTCTCTCTCTCTCTCTCTCTCTCTCTCTCTCTCTCTCTCTCTCTCTCTCTCTCTCTATATATATATATCATGTTAGCCCAAGCCCTTTCTTATTTTGATGATAACAAAACATTACCATATGGTTTCTAACATGTTTATGCATGTATGAAAATAAAATTCTTATGGCTTAGATCAAAAGAAGTATTTATTGATGTTTGAGTACACTTTCTTAGCACAAATGAATGACCTTTTCTAGTATTTAAACGTTTTAGTCAATTCATCTTAGTTCCAATGGACTAGAAAGTTTCAAAGGAAAAGAAAAGGTTATGTCACTTGCCAACTAACAAGGCTTGTTAGTTGGATGACGGACAGAACTCCTAAGCTCAAAATTATTGATATTAAAACCAAATAGTTGGTGGGGTATTCCAATTAACTAATAAAAGTGTAATACCTCGAGTTTTTCTAAACCTTTTTCCAAAGTCGTAATAATAATAATATATTTTTAAGAAAAATAGATGAGATCCCTAAAAATAAAACTTTTAATTAACATAAATAATGCAGTGTTACAAAGAAATCCATGATGGTCATCCCATATCCAAAACCATGATAATAAACAAAAGTCAAATCGTCAATATATTGAGCATGCTCAAGGTAAAACCATGACAAATCATGCATAATTGTGAAAAGACATTAATAAAAATAATATGTCTAATTTCCCCCTAGGGACCATCCATGATCACCACGTCATACACCCATCAGCAAGTAAAGGTACACTATACAAGTAGTGTGGGTCCAATCTATCTAAAATATCAACATCCATGTACAACCCAATCAATCTAAACACAAGTCCAAGAAACGTACACTAAATTAGTCTTTGATGTACAAAAAAAGTAGATGATCCTTGAGGTCTTCGCTCAGTCAATATAGCTCCACTTGCTTACCCTTAGTGTTATCGCACTCCAAAATCTAAGGCATTGCTTCAAGCTATGCTTATATAGGTGATTCATATTTAATAATAAACATAAATCAAATCAAATGGTACAAAGTATCGTAATCATGGAAAAATCTCATAAGACAAAAGTATTACCTTGTGAAACATCAACCAGATAGATTAAGAAATCATGCACTATGCAAATCGTCATCAAATCTAAATATCATAGCCTGCAATGTATGAAACTCATGAATACTCATCAATCATTATAACCAAAAGTCCGTATCCACAAAACAAATAATGCATGTCGTGATCATAGAAAGTCATGTACAAATAAGTCTTATGAGTGCCTCAACTACACTCACGTCGATGACAATGAGTAGTCATTCCAACCCTGGGTCCCTCACGTGTAGCCTGCATTAGTCTATTTTCCTACAGAAGCTTGTTGGTCAAAACTACTAGCCCGCCTTCAAATCTGTATAAGACCCGGCATGCCCCACTTCACCCGATCAATCTGACCTTGGGTCCCTCACATGGAGCCTGCATTAGTCTATTTTCAGATGGAAGCTTGTCACCCCAAAACTACCGACCTGCACTCAAATCGATAAAAGACCCGACTTACCTCGCTTCACCCAATACAATCCAACCATGAGTCCCTCACGTGCAGCCCGCATTAGTCTATTTCCTGACGAAAGCCTGTCAACCCAAAACTACCGACCCGCCCTCAAATTAGTAAAAGACCCGGCTTACCCTGCTTCACCAGATACAATTCGACCCTAGATCCCTCACATGCAGCCCGCATCAGTCTATTTCCTGATAGAAGCTTGTCAACCCAATGTTCTCAGTTAAGATCCCTGAAAAGGTGTAATTTATCACATATGAAACATGGATGATCATGAAATCAAATGTCACGATAACAAATATGAAGTACTAAACGCATTTCAATAAATCACAATAGTGCAGAAGACACATGCCTTAAGAATTTTTGATAAGTCATGATCAATGAAATCAAAAGGAAAATCCCAAATGTGATCACTTACCTCAATAATCGCGATACTCCAATCAAGCACGTAAATAATGTCATGTAGTGCAATCTGACATACGTGTCACATTACAAGTCATCTATCACTTGACGTTCTCACATCTCAAAGTAACCAACTCAAGTGATAATTTCATTGATCTGACCGTTAATCCTGGATCAATGGCCCATATCGTCTAGTTAACCCTTTATCAGGTCAATCTTATACTATGTGTAGGTTTTTCTAACATCTAGACGAACATTTGTGGTCCTTGATCATCAATCTATGTCATGATCCACTTAATTTATGCCCCTTAATTGATGAAGGGTCAGTCCCTAACATCTTGTGAAGTTTGGAGACGATTCGACCATTGAATCGCTCCATAATACTTATAATTGACATCTGATTGTCAATTCTAGTCATAATCATCATGATCTTTCTAATTTTAGTGTTTCATAACCCATCTGTGGTGTTTGATCATCGATCAGACATCAGGATGTCACTGTTTACACAGTGACAGATCGAAAGGTCCAAATTGTCGGATCTATTTTCCAGCGCATATCACAAATTATGTCAAATCTAACCTATATTGAGTATAGATCTATCCATTGCTAAGCATCGATTTGCAATTTAATGGTTAGATTATCCCTAAAACCTAGATCTCAGATGAAATTATACAGATTTAGCAAAATACAACAATTCCGGAATAGGGCTTCATATATTTTACCTTCAAAGCATGCTTCCATGCTTCTTACACCCTTGGATGGTCTAGATCAATACTGATTTCAAATGAAATCCTTTGATCCACATTGCGCGTACTATTCCCCTCTGATTGACGATCAAAATGATCTTGGATCTCCTAATAACCTTGGGAATTTTATTCTTCTAGGCAAGCCGTGCAAGATGACCAGCTCGGATCAATGATCTGAACTGTTGTCATCTCTGGCAATGGCCCACAAATTTCGGTGACTAATTCCGCAAGCATACTATTTTCCCTTCGAGATGATGTTGTTTCTTGTCCAATCACAATGAAAACAAAGGGGTTTTCATCATTTCACTGTGCTGGGCAAAGTGATTGGCTCAGATCACTAATCTAAGCTGGCATTGTCTCCAGTGAACTCCTGCAACTCCGACGATACAAAACCCCCAAACCCCTTTCTTTCTTCTCTGGTGCGGCAAGATTTCTAAAACGCGCAAAGCCCCTTCTCCTTCTCTCCCTTCTCCTCCTTTCCCTTTCCCTTTCCCTTCCTCTTCTTCTCCTTCTTCTTTCTCCTTCTCTTCTTCTTTTCTTGTTCTCTTCTTCTCTCTTCCAGTTTCTCTCCTTATTTCTATCGAGTTTGAGAAATAGACTATAAGGTCTGTTTTCTCTTTCCCTTTTTTGATTTGTTTAATGTTTATTATTATATTATATTATATTATATTATATATATACACATGTGTGTTTTCACTTTATTTATTTATTGTTGGATGTTACAAAAAGCAAGACAATTGAAGAAACTTTCCAGAGTGTTGAGCTATCCAGTTGAAGTAAAAGACCAGCCGCTTGATATAGTGTAGGACAAGTCTAATTGAAGTCACTACTGTCTCCAACCAACTCATGAAGTATTCCAAGTGGCTGACGATGAAGACTGTCATGAATTAATTGTTCAAGTTATGAGCCAACCGACTCATGAATACAAGGTTTTATCTTTAAAATATTGATGGTGTCTAAAACTAACTCACATGTCCCACCAATCAATTCATGATCCCTAAACCAATTGTATCATAGAGCCAACCAACTAACTAATGAAGTATAATCAAAATGGGTTTTGACTTTCTAGGTGTGAACGAATCGACTCATGCGCTTGACCCGACCACCTCATTTGAAGGAAGCTATACATAGCAAAATATCTATACACCAGCCGATCTAATCAACCATCTAGTCGGTTTGACAACTTTGACGGTTGTTATCTAATATTAACCATTTGAAGTTTGCAATAGATTTATTTTAGTTCTAACAATTAGACACTCAACCCAGTGTCTTTAAAAGATCAAAATCAATAAAATGAAGTTCTTTTAAAGATTGAAGAAGAGATTGAATGTATACAAGACCAAATCAAGTGAATCAAGCATTGATCTCAACAAGAGTTCTTCAAGTCTGGTGTTGCAATAGTTCTGTGAGATAGAAATGGAGAACTGGTAGCACCACATAAGGTTGGTGAATAAGTAATTGTCTAATAATGAACAAGGAAGCTAATGAATTTATAATAAAAACCTTATATTGAACTCATAATTTATAAGAGACTATTTATGAATGCCAACTAAGTATGGTATTTAAATTGATTCTAAACATTTAATCATTGTATAACTAGAGTCATTCTTTGACAAATGATTCCTATGACCATAAGTCAAACTCACAAGACACTATAAGTAGAGGGTAAAATACAAGGTCAGCTGCCAACTACATTAGTGTTAAGTTTAAATAGAGAACTCACCCTCCTAAATTTTATGTAATAAATTCAAACTCATATAGTTAGTGGGAAATAGATATGAAAAGAGTAAAGTCATCCCTCCATGTATTAATGTGCTATTTCCTCTTTTTTGTCCGTCCTTTTGAATTAAGTTCTCTCTGTCTCTAGTCTACATGATGATACCTTTACTAGTAATATAGGTAGAGCAGTGTTCCTTGGGCTTGGATTTGAGAGGCCGTACAAAATCGAAATATGAGAGGGCTTAAAATACAAGGGATAAATGCATATGTAAGTGGCTACAGTACAAAAGGACTATTGCAATAGCAATTGACTTGCTATCAACATCCCGAAGATAAAAGATATTTGATAATATGTAATGCATAAATATGCAAGTTGTAAGTTATAACTAAAAACTTCGCCTTATATCATCAATTATAAATAAGTTATAGGAGTTAGGGTATTAGAGTTCTAAAGAACATTAGTTGTAGCGACATATCTATTGCAAATACATTTGTCGTTATAAGCACATGGCATGCATATTTAAAAGAATGCATGTGAAAGCTTGACTGGTACATTGTCGACATGCTCAAAAAAACAAAGGATGGACTTGCAGCTCGAATAGATCTTATGATAGTATATTTGAAGAAAAGGTTATATCCATAGGATAAGGGCAACTGAGGAACTTACTTGCTTAAAGCAAATTATACACTTGGCAAAGTGGAACTTCCAAATACTATAACTTGAATTGATCAAAGTTAGCTACTTGCTTTTGTTCGCATGAACAGTAATAATGAGCTACTTAAAATTTTGCACCTTTAGTTTGATTTATTTGATGAGTTTTTAAATGATCTAATACCTTATTTATATTTTCATTTGAGTTAGAAAGGGTTTCATATAATTTTTTTTGAAATTTAATGATCGAATATATTTAATTTTATGAAATAACATTGAAATGTACTATTGTACAGGTTGGTTAACAACCTATGTTTCTGATTGAATATCTTAGCTTTTGTTACCTTAATTTAAAATATAACCATACAATTGAATTTATTAATATCATATTATTCTAGGTACCATGTTTAAAATTAAAAAAAATCTATCAAAAAGTAGAAGAAATCAGTGGCCAAAGTTAGTGAAATCTCCATGGATTATGACTGTTCGTGGATTGTAAATAAAGACTACACTAGTTGTGAATTATGAACAAGGATAGGATAACTGCTTAGCTAGTATTACTTACGTGTGACCACGAATGATTTTCTTAATTATCCACTACTTTTCCATTAACAATCTCTCACTTGCAGACGCAGTAAGAGGTGTTGCTTTGGTATTTTAATTTGAAAAAAAAATTAAGAAAATTTGTGACATAATCTAATGCATGACACATTGGAGAATGTTATGGGTGATCTTAAAAAAAAATAAAAAAATATAATTTGTCCAAATTTTAAATTCTTTTTTTTTATAGTCCAGATCATTAGATTTTTGTAAGATTTGCATAATCTAGCTGTTGTATCTTTAATTAGAGACCTAGAAGATAGATTGATTAAGGTTGATCGACTTGGATGTGACGAAACTGAAGAATTTTGTTATGATCAAGCTAGGAAAGTGAATTCTAATTGATATTTTGTTTACTTTTTTGTCTTTTCTATTCAAAATTTGTATTTTTATTAATTCAATAGATCTAATTTTTTAGTTCATTATTATTCAATTCTTGTAATTTTTAGTAATTTGTAATAAATTAAATTTTATTTAAATTCCATTCTTTTTAAGTTGAGTCCCTATGAAATTGACCCATACTTGCACAAGATATACTACAATAGCCTGTGCACTTATGAAAACTAATAAAAAAAAATAGTAATATAAGATGGTTTATAATAATTATCTTGTATTAGTATAAGCATATATGATAGCTTTTCAAAACCCATCATATATTAGTAAGAATATAGGATGGCTTCTAAAAAGCCATCCTATATCACTAAGAATCTGGGTTGGTTTTTGAAAAATAGTCCTTTTCATAAAACTGTCTCTTAAAATCGTGAAAAAAAATGAATGACTTTTTAAAAATCGTCTTGTATTTTATGAAATATATAAGATGGTTTTTGGTTAACCATCCATAATAATTTATAATATAGGATAATTTTTCAACCATCTTATATTTTTAATCATAATTTATGTATATTTTTAACCATCTTATAAACCAATTGCCACAGCAGTGCTAGTAGCGGTTTGTCAATCAACATTAGGGATGTCGATGGTCCAAGTTTGATTTAGTTCTACCTAGAATTATAATGCGCCATAAAGAATTTGGCATTCAGGTTTGGTTCTGGCTTAAAGGACCAGCTACCTCAAATTACATTATAACAAAAGAAAAGTTATGTACTTGCTAATTTCTTCAAAGAACACTTCTAATAACACATTTTACTAATGATGAACTCCACATTAATTTGTCATAAGTAATCCCCACCAATTTTTTGAAAGTTGAAAGCATCTCTCCCTTCTATCTATAACTCATTCATTTGAGCACGACAAAATTAGATTTCTATAAGGGAATCAAAATGAGAACCATTCAATACATAGCAAAACATGGGACCTATTCCGATTTTTCAAAAAAAATTCTCATGAACCGACAATATAATTAAGAAGCGATATTTGAATCTTCATGAAAGTTTGATCCAAGATGCCCCCATGATTCTGGCTAAAATCAAGCTTCATATTGGGGTCATAGGAGTTTCTCAGAACCATGACTCTCCACGTTTAAAGTAGATGTGGAGGCACCCCGAAACTAAAAGGACACCAACTTTTGGGGCACCCCACAAGGCTTACAGAGAATTGTGGCATCTTCTTCTATATAAGCTTTTCCCTTAAAATCCTACAAAAGGGACTTTATAGGATCTTTAGCATGGTCATTCAGTAGGCCAAACCACTACCAAACAACAATAAAATGTTTATGCATTAAAAAGAATCTCCCTGACTATTAGAGATTACGAATTCTTATATTAGAACTATCTGCTGCTAGTGTTTTCTTTTTCTTCATGGTTTTGCAATCTAGATGTTTGTGATGGCTAGACATGGTGAAGGACCAACAGCTCACGTAGGTAGCAACATAGGCCATTATTCGACCAGCAGCATGTAGTCTTTGTAACGTACCCACTCATGGTGCTGCCCAATTTTCAAAGCCAATATCGATCTCAATGGTGGTATGGCCCATTAGTCCAAAACCAGTGCCCATCTTGATCACCATGTTACTATGATACCAACATCTCAAACAATAGTCAATAGTCGACCAAAAAATGCCAAAAGCCTTTTTCTTTTTAGACGAATGGTGTGCATGCATCATTTTTCACCATTTTTTTAAAAACAAAAGGTACACTCATTTTGTATGTATATATTAAGAAATTGGATTTATCGTTAAATTGGCCTTGAAGCCTTTTCTTACCAATGATCCTCAAATTAGGTTCTCTCTTTATAAATTTTAATAAAGTGGTCCAATTTTTATAAAGGTCAAAGTAGAGGCTTATTTTCACATGGAATCTATGTAGGCGTAGACCTCTTGAGCATGAGAAGAAGTCTATACCTTACTTTATAATTGGTAGAACTTTGATTTGTAGATCTAAGCCATTCTTCATCTTTAAAATGAGTCGAATACTTGAAATAGTATACTGGTAGAATTTTGTTTGTATATCTAAGCCATTCATCTCTGCTAACGATACTGAGAATAAGATGAATAGATTAGATAAATAAAAAAAATCATCATGTATGAAAAAAGAAGGTATGGACTTTTTCTTGCACTAAGGCATGTATGCATACTGGGACTTGTACAAATATCCCTATGGATTATAAACTTGTAAATAGACATGTGATTTTTATAGGTTTCTTTGGTTTCTTTGTTTGATAGAGAAAACACAAAAATACATGTAAGTAGCATGCACTTGTTCTCATAAATAAGAGAAAAATGAAGGCATAATTATATCCAAACCTAAATCCCAACCATTTACACCCCTAATCTAAAATGCCTAAAGTTCACCTGTAGAGATTGTTTGTTCCATGGAATTCAATCTTAATTATAAAGATACACAACTGAATCTACGGGAATTAGTTTATTATATGGTACGATTTTCACTTTTCATTCAGTAATGTGACATTGTGTATTGTGCACGTAAAGGACATTGTTTGAGATCAAATGCCATAAAGGTGTTTGCATGTATGAGTGGGCCCACACATAGATATAGTTATAGATTTGAGTATATACATGTGGGTCCGTACATAGTCATATTTCATGCATGTATATTTATTGTGGACTAAAAAATGTACAATTATAGGTTCATGTAATTGTTGGTTAGACATAAATATTCAATATTTAGTTGAACCCATAACAAGTAAAATAAACCTTATTTAAGTGATACAACGCGTATATTTATAGCCCACTTGAGGTGGCCCATTGTGTATTTATTAATTATTTTTATGTGGGGCTAAATTTCTAGTGTGGTTTTGTGATCTCGTAGTAAAGGAGGAGGATAGCACTAGGTTGTCAGTTGGATTAAAATCTTCTAGCAAATCCTTAACATGAATCTAAAGACTAAGGAATTTCCTCAACTTAGGTCATTCTCCAAAAGCAGCACACTGTATTAAAGCTTGGATGTAGTGAAAAATGGGCAAGAGCTGCTAGGATGTTCTAGCATAATTGATTCACTGCATCAAATGCTTGATCCAATGAAAAATCAGCAACTATGGCTAGGGCATTCCCTTGCAAGTGATGCGTTGTATTGAATCCTAGATTTAGAAGAAAGTAGAAGGGTTCCCACACCATTTTGGATATGTGTGGGTAAAGAAACTAACTAAAAAAAATAAGATTCGTACTAGCAGGCACATTGACAAGTACGAGTAAGGAGTTATTAGATATTATGAAACATAAGAGAGTTAACATAACATTTGTTCAAGAAACCAAGTGAAAAGGGACTAAAACCAGAGAAATTAATGGGTATAAGCTTTAGTACATAGGAAAAGACAATAATAAAAATGACATAGGAATAGTGGTGGATAAATATATAATAGATAAAGTTGTAGTTAGAAGACTAATTATAGAATTCTACTAATAATAGTTGCTTTAGGAGATAAGATCAGAGGAGATGTTTATAAGAATAGACTTAACCAGTTATGTAGGAAAAGAAAAGGAAGGATATTATAGAGCATGTAAAGGGCATGATAATGGAGAAAGAAATGAGATGAGGGATGTAATGCTCAATTTTTCTTTGACATGCAACATAACTCTAGCAAACAAATATTTTAAGAAGAGCGATGAACACTTACTAATCTTTAAAGTATATCATATAAAAGACAGATAGACTTTTTTCTACTCAGGAATACCAAAAGATTAATTTAAGCATTGTAAGGTGATACTCAATGAGAGTATAACCGCAAAACATAAGTTAATGATTATATATATTTTCAATTAAGAGATAGAAGAAAGGAAAGAAACTCAATAGGTACCCAAAAATTAAGTGATGGAACTTAAAAGGAGAGAAGATACTATCATTCACAAACAAATTGATGGGGAAGGAAAGTGAAACAAAGAAATAGAAGTGAACACCATGCGGACCGATATGGCCGAGTCTATTAAGGAAGTGGTAAAAGATACTCTAGGAGTATCTAAAAATAAAAAGGCAACTAGTAAGAAAACTTGATGGTGGAATAACAAAGTACAAAAAATAATGAAAGAGGACTAGAAATAACAAAAACTTTGAACAATATAAATATGCTAAAAAGGTTGCCAACAGAATAGTGAGTGACGTTAAACTCAAAAGTATATGATGATTTCTATAATAGATTAAGGTCAAGAGAAGGTGAAAAGTATTCAAACTTGTAAAAATAAGAGAATAGAAGAGTATGGACTTAGACCACATTAAATGCATTAAAAATAATGAGTAAAATGTATTAGTCAAAGATGATAAGATTAATCAAAAGTTAAAAAGTTACTTTAAAAAAATGCTAAATGACAAATATCTTGAGAAAATAGTGATTAAAGTACCATAAAGTCAAATAACATTGGACTATATAGATATGACTATAGAATCATAATACCTGAAGTGAAAGAAACCTTGAAAAAGATGAAATTAAGTAAGGTCTTGTGGCAATATGATATACTAATAGAACTTTGAAAATATAGAGAGATAGTAGACAAAAAAGTAGGCCCGTTGTCCCTCTAAGTTTTTTATGGCTAGGTAACCGGTGGATTTGAACGGACCTTTTCTTTGTGAGACAAGACTCCAGCCCGGCTATTGACCTTACCTGTAGGTTCACGGATCAATGATATTGAAAAATTACCTTAAGTTACCAACTTATCTTGGCGGTTAAGAATAAGTGGGACACCCATTTGCATTTTAGCTTTTGCCTTCTGTTCAATAGACTTGAGAATCGGCATAAGATACGTTGCTTGACTTACCCACTTCTACACGGCTCTCTTCGACCACAATTGTAATCTGCGTTAGAAAGAATCTCAAGCAAGAAGAAGGTTCGCTCTAAAGTCATCAATAACCAGAGAGAGAGAGAGAGAGAGTACTTGGATTCCACTGCAAGGTTTACACACCAGACATACATTTCCATGAAGAACCTCTGCAAGTGTCTGTTCTCCAAACCAAAGGTAAAAGAGCGAAGATCTATGCCTGAGTTTCATGATATTATTACTATCTCTTGGTGCACATTGATTTTCGAAGTCTTCCTGATTGCAGTCTAATATCACTAAGGAGAAAGGATCCATGTCGGCCACCGGAGTGCATGTGCAAATACTAGATAATCATGTATTAGCTTTGTCATACTTGGCTTTTCTCCTTATTATTCTGCTTTGTTGGCAACTTAGCTAGGAATGTAGTTTATTCTACTGATTTGTTAGATCGATGGAAAGGATTGATTAGCAATGTGGGTCCCCTGAGGGTTTGTTTCCTAGTGGTAGTCCCACACATCAAGCCAGACCTCTCATAGTAATGCTTGCTAACGACCATGTTCATGATCTAATCATCTGTGGAAACTAACATGCAGGTGGTGATCGATAATGGCGTATTCCAACTGACATTGTCTAATCCAGACGGAATCGTCACCGGAATTCGATATAATGGCATCGATAATTTACTCGAAGTTCTTAATCAAGAAGTTAATAGAGGGTATCACTTTCGTCTGCTGTCTATTTGTTCTTTTAGGGACATTTGCCCACACAAGTCCTTAAAATATTTGCTGAAATCTCATTTTCAACAAGTCCACAACTTACAAAATATTTTCAAAACTTCCATCAAATCAACTTACATTAACTATTATCATTCAAATTCTTCCTCCCATGATGCTTTAACATTATCCACGCTGGTTTCTCTCATACATCTATATGCAAAATGTGGACACATTCGGCAGCGCACCAATTGTTTGAGAAATGGCCGAAGGATATGGTCATCTTGGGACTGCCATTAAGGACTTATTCTCACAGGTTGATGCAGATAAAGTAACGCTCCAGTAGGATGTGATTCATTTTAGTCACCCTGAGGCGCCTCACTTTTACATTATTTGCCCCACCTATGGTTGATCCAGACTGCTCATCTGGTTTCTCCAACTTGATATCTAGGAACCCAAAAATACACTAAGAGAATACTTCTCCCATGAGAATGATGTGTTTTTTGGGTGATAAATGTGGACATTTGAGTATAGAAAGTTTCTGATCGTCCATGTCCAATGACCAAAATCACACCTATTAATAGTAAATCTATCCTATACTACTTTTGATAGAGACTTTCGCTTCCTATGGTCTCTATTGGTAAGGGTTGGGATGAGCCTATAAACCAACTACCAGGTCTTCCTTAGCCAAAGTTAGCTCAATGCATACTTATTGCTTAATGACACATTCAGGTACTGGGATCTTTATTGGAGTGAACCCGGCGGTCGAGGAATATTTGATGTGTAAGTTCTCTCATTCTAGATCATACGGATCTGATTTATTTTGTGTAACAGCACCATAATCTAGCAAATGCATGCGGCTAAGGACAGTGCTTCTTTGCTACTATTTATATTCTCGTAGTCACTATATCGGGCTCCAAGCCTACTAGGTGTGAGTCTGCAAGAAACTTCTGCTGTATCATCACAAATCTTCTTACTAGAATATGTCATATTTTGCAGGATAAAGGGGACAAGCTTTAAAGTCGTTGTGCAAAATGAAGATCAGGTGGAGATCTCCTTTACAAGAACATGGGATCCATCTCTTAAAGGGTCTCTCGTTCCCCTAAACATAGACAAGAGGTGCTTACTGCTTACAAACTCTCTAGTTTCCACAATGGAAGATGATATTACTGCTCCCTTGATTTTTTATGCGATTCATTTTCTTATATATACTTATCAGGTATTTATTTTTTCTGAATGGTGGATACACACTCTTGAGGAGCTTCTAACTCATGACCTTCATGATTGAGACTCACTCTTAAGCCATTGTGCCACACTCGCATACCAATAACAACTATTTATTAATGGCCAAGAAGTTAAGCTCTTGGAAACTTTCTGAAGGTCACTATTACCATGAAAAAGACTGGCAAAATTGGCCCTCGGTGATTTCTTAAATCATGGTTTGTTTATCTAAATTCTTTTGAAACAGACTAATGTTCACATCAAATGTGATTTGAATTTTATTGGAAAATAAATATAAATTTTTGGCTCAAAATATTTGAGGATATTTTTATCTGGAAAAGTTTAGATTCTACTGTACATAATACAAATAGACTTACTGAAAAGTATACTTCCAAGTTTTACTAATTTTCTGAATATCAATCTGACGGATTTATTTGTGAATCAAACTCTCTGAATATGCTACTTGTTATGAAATTCAATCAGTATCATTTGAAGAAAAATTAGTTTTTAAACATGCGGTTCTCGTTTTCAAGAAACCAGAGGTGTGTTAAAGAACACGGGAGGTGCTATTATCAAAGATTAAGAGTGGGTATCACTTTCCTTATTTTTGATATCTTACGAAGAGCAATATAATTTACAGGTTCATAGTTCTTCGTGGTTCATGTGGCTTCTATACGTATGCTATCTACGAGCACCTAGAAGGATGGCCTGATTTCAACCTCAGCAATACAAGGGTTACATTCAAGCTTAGAAAAGACAAGTAAAATTCCTGAACCTCTCTCAGTATGTATTATCACTACCCTCTAAGAGATAATTTAAATAAAACAAATTATTTATCATCATCATCCTCATCTAACCATTGATCTTGACATTTCTACTTGTGGGCCCTAATCATTTTTACACACTGAGGACCTCATCATGTATAAACCTGCTGATCGATTAGATTTGCAATTTAGAGAGTTCTCATTGGTGGAAGCGTGACGGAACCCACCAACATGACGTCAACCCTCTCTTGATTGATTATACAGGTTGAATTACAAGACCCTCTTAGTGGGATCTAATGACTTCCACCGATAACGGAACATACAGGAATGTACATGTCCTGGTATGGTGGCATTTGCACCCATTTATTGGAATAACTTTGTTTTCTTCTCTAACTGTAGGTTTCATTACATGACGGTGAGTCACAATAGACAGAGGTTCATGCCTATGCCAGATGATCGACTGCCTCCTCGTGGTCAGCCACTGTCCTACCCAGAAGCAGTTCTTTTGGTCAATCCAATCAATCCAGCATTTAAAGGAGAGGTAAGGAAGAGAAGTGGTCACTAGACTCAGAAACACTCTACATAATGGAATCCACGTCTGGTTAATGATCTAGCAGGCTTATCTTCCTTCAGATTGCTGTAAGTTCATGCCGATTTGAAAATTCTAGCATCCGAAAAGATGTTTATTTGGTTGTTGTGTGTGGGACATTGCTTGGACAAAGTTCCTGACTGTCCATGCCCGATTGCCAACAATAGATTATTTGGGATGCCAGTACTGTCAAATGGGCGTGCTTTTTCAGCTACTAGATCTGAAATTCCAAATACAGTATATATCAGATGAATGGGCTGGATCAACTACATCTGGGACCCAGTGTAACTGGTGTCTCTCTCATAGTGCTAAAACTTACGAGTCTACTCGATAGCAAATGGAGTCAAGTCCGAGTTGACTCGTTGCATAATAAAAACATATTAGGTTTGGAGATTTGAGCATGAGACCTCCAACAAGAATATGCCATTCTAACCATCTAGCTTAACAACATTTGTATATATAAAGTGGAAACGCTGGATATAATCGTCAACTCAAAACAAAATTATATCGAAAATCAAACGTGAGTATTTTTAAGTCACCAATCAATTGCATTGAGTTAACTCTCTTTGCCTTCCTTTGGCATCAAGTCAAGTTTTTGAGTTTTTAAAGCAGTGTTTTTATGAGAAAATTGAGTGCAAATATCATTTCTTTAGGCGATTGGAGTCTGATTGACTGAGGAGGGTGCTATTCGCTAACGCATTTGCATGGTCTAATGCTAATTAACATTTGAAGGTGGATGACAAATACCAGTATGCGATGGACAACAAAGATAACAAGGTCCATGGTTGGATTTGTTTCGATCCTCCGGTCGGATTTTGGCAGATCACACCTAGCAGCGAGTTCAGAACAGGCGGTCCACTCAAGCAGGAACTCACATCCCATGTCGGTCCCACCACACTCGCTGTAAAGGCCCCACTCCCTTACCTTTCGTACTTGTTGTATGGAAGGATTTGCTGCTTCTATCCTAACTGAAATACTATATCAGATATTTCACAGTGATCACTACGCTGGAGACCCTCTGGTACCGAAATTTCGAAATGGAGAGCCATGGCAAAAGGTCTATGGGCCTGTTTTCATCTATCTCAATTCAGTTGCATCTGGGGAAGATCCACTCATACTCTGGGAAGACGCTAACATGCAGGTTCTTGCTCATTCCTTTGGATAGTATTAGTGTGAACCCCACAATTCTCTAACTATATTTACTTTGTCCAAACATGGAACCATGACAATCATTAGCTTGAAACTGAAAGCTTTTGGATATCTTACATATGGCGCAAGGATAACAAACGCTGGACTGAGTATTCAATGGTTACTGATTATCTCCCATGATGTTTGGAGCGTTGAAACATAGAACACATAGTTCAGACATGGAGAAGCTAGCCCATTGATCTGATTTTAAAGCTATAAATAGCAGGGGACAGAACAACAATCCATGGATAATTTGAACCCTCGATTGTTATCCATGTGCCAACGGCTCCTTAGGTGCAGTAAGTTCATAATGCCCACTGTTGTGTCATCTTCTTTCTCTAAATTGTAGATGCAGGCCGAAGTCGAAAGTTGGCCATATAGTTTTCCAGCATCAGATGACTTCCCTACTTCAGAAGAACGAGGTGGCATTAGCGGTAGATTGCTCGTAAAAGATCTGTATGGACTCTTAACTCTGTCATGAAATTTAATTACATATAAATTATATCTATTGACCATTTTAGAATGTCTATATGATATACGAACTTTGTTATTCATTGGCTTAAAGTTTTCCAGCTCCCCGCTTTGTCTTTATACAATTACAAACATAACAACCATGTCGGTATATGTAAACACAGATGAATCATTCTTCCTCCTGTAGGTGTATTGACGATAGTTATATATTAGCAGACTCTGCTTATGTGGGCTTGGCTCCACCAGGAGATGTTGGATCATGGCAAAGAGAATGCAAGGTAAATCAAGAAATAACAAAGCTTCTGTCTTTTATAAGCTTATCATTTCTTAGCTATGAAATGGTAGTTAAGTTAGACAAATTTGAAGTAATGACTGTAATGTCCATACTATTTTTTGTTTTCAGGGCTATCAGTTCTGGGCTAAAGCTGATCCTGGTGGCTGTTTCTCTATCAGTAACATCCGAACTGGAGATTATAATCTTTATGCATGGGTGCCAGGGTTCATTGGAGACTACAAATGTGAAGCAAGTATTAGCATCACTTCAGGTTGCCCACCGGAAAAAGAAATCACAGTGGATAATCAGTAGCAATCTTGAGATGAAAATAACGACTAACAAATTCAGTAGTTAAATTTTTTCAGTCAAATTCTGTTTTTCCAAATCCGTATCACATACAAGCACAAATACTCTTTAGTTTCTTGTATTGCAAGAATGAACTATGACCACTAAAGAAATGTTGGGGAGAGTTCATTCTTTTTTCTGATGGGGCTAGCAATCATTCAATAAGCCATCCCTGTACCGAACAACCTTAAAGTTTGTCAACAGAGACACCATAATCAAAAGTCATCTTAATTCCTGCTCAAGTGCCATTTGTTTTAACTAGGAAATCAGGAAATAAAGTTTGTGTTTTCAACAATTATCATGATTTGTCATGAATAGAATAGTTGGCATACGTGTTTCCAATGTACTGTTGTTAAGAATTATGCTGTTGAAAAGCAGGATGTGACATTTTACTTCTTTTGATGAAACACAGGGTGTGACATTGACTTGGGAGATCTTGTATACGAACCTCCAAGAGATGGTCCAACTTTGTGGGAGATAGGAGTGCCTGACCGTTCTGCTGCTGAGTTCTACATTCCTGATCCTAATCCCGTGTATCTAAACAAACTTTACATTAATCATCTTGACAGGTCAGTTCTTTTCCTCCCTCTGTAAAGTCCTACACAGCCATTTTCATATCGAATAAAATAAAAGATATATGAACTGTTTATAATTGGATGCTAATTGCCAAACATGAATTGAGACCAAAGTGATAAATAAAAAATTTGGCAACTTAAGTGTCAGAACCATTTGATTTTAACTCAGATAGCTTTAGCGCTTGTACTGGAATAGTGGAAATTTCTTCCTTGGAGTGGTCATCTCGTTGAGGAATTAACCCTTGAACTTCTCGTGACAGATATAGGCAGTATGGTTTGTGGGAGAGATATGCTGATTTATATCCTGATGGTGATCTTGTCTACACTATTGGTGTTAGTGAGTATCAAAAAGACTGGTTCTTTGCACAAGTTACCAGGTATTGCTCATCAATCCTTCAACAAACTCAAGTGTTTGTCCTGTTTGAAATTTTCTATAGGTTCATTACCATGTGAATTTCATCACATATGTTCTTAATTATGTATGTACCGAGGTCATGTTTTTTCTATTCTAGCCCTGTAATAACACAGATAAAAAAAGACATGCAGAAATAGTAAGAAACCAATTGAAAAGAGTAACAGCAATTCAATTTGTGGCCTCATGAAATCTACTCGTTCAATTGAAGCAGTTTTTTTCTAGGAATGAACAAGCACATGAAAACTTGCATCAAAAGCATCTTATGGCTCTTAATGACCATATAATAAAAGGGTTTTCATTGTAAACTAGATTCACAACAGTTTTATTGTGATGGAATTATAATAAAACTTGTAAAAAATGTTTTCAGTGAACCTTAGCGTAGAGGCAGGTATCAAAATGCACTTCTTGAAGATAGTTGAAGCCTATAATAAGTGCAAGGGGTATGGCAACTGTATCTTTGGGATTTAAACAAGCAGACTCAATTTATTCCTCAATTGATTTGCACGATCATAATTGATCCTTATTTTAGTCTCCAAGACAAATGCTGTAAAATATAATGTCCTTAAAATCTCTGCTCAAAACAATAATCTCTTAAAGAGACGATATTATAAAAGTCAAAACAAGAAAAACTTTACAAGTTTAGAACCCCAAAGCAAGAGTGATTCCAAAATGGGCAAGCTCTAGAGCTATAAATCTTCACAAGTAAACAAAACCTTGAAGGGTGATTTCAAAATAGGCAAACTCAGTAGAGACAACAATAATAGAGTGATGATCAAAACTAGCAAACTCTAAATAAATCAGAGAAGAGAGTGATGCTCAAAACTGGCAAGCTCTAATCTTTATACAGACTGGAGTGCCTGGGTACCAAGCCACCTTTGCTTGGTTAGCTGTGACTGCCCTCTATGCAGCACAGATAGGAAAGCTGACCAACTTTCCCATTCTGGGACCTCCCTGGTTGGTTCCTGTGAACTGGATGGGCCTGGAAGTCATGGGTCATCTCTGTGATGACGGGCTGAACTTCATGGACCTCACTCGATGGGCTGACCAAGCTTTGACACGTCCCATCTGATGGACCATCCATACTAGTGAGCGTGGGCTGGAAACAAAAGAGATTAGGGTGGCTAAAAAGTGCAAAGTGTGTACTAATGTGCTTGAAAATAATGTGAGAAAATAAGAGACTGCTTACAAGGATTGGAATACAATGTAAAAACATAAGAGACTACTTATAAGGAGTGGAAGTTCTCTCCCAACTTCTAATGTGGGACTAAATATTTGTGTTGTTTCAAAAAACGAAGTAGTAAATGACAAATTATTTTAATTTCAAATGAAATTTAAGTTTCCCTCCAAAATTAAAGAATCTCAAAATTTCACAAACTCCTTTTAGTTTCAAAACAATTTTCACACGCATTAGAACATTTGTTTTGTGAGTTGATTAAATTAAAACAATTTCAGCATACCATAGAACAAAGCTATCACTTTCTACTATTAAAATAACTGCTAAATCAGATGAGGGAAGAGTTGATATTGCTTCCATGTCATGCAGACCTCATTCTATGAAAAAGGTGACTGTGAAGGAACTTGTCAAAGAAAGAAAAATCATTTTCTCAATAGATGTTTGCTTAATCATCAGAATGCCTCTATGAAAATCTTTTGAGGATGAAATTCCTCATATGTCCTGTAGGTTTCATAAATAACCAATCATTATATATAGTTCTTGATTATTGGCGGATCCAGAAAGTAGCAGTAAACACCTACTGACTTCATTCTTTTATCATGTCGATGTGATCCTTCTAAAAGGAAGCTTGGCTTCTTGTTTAGGAAGTTCGGGAAACTAGAGTTTTCAGCTAAAACATTTGCTCCCTATGGCGTTTAGCATGTCTTTTGGCAGAACCTTAGATTTTTGTTTAGTGGGGAGTTTTGGAAACTAGAGTTTTCGGCTAAACATTTGCTTCCTATGACATTTAGCAGTCTTAACTGCCAAAAGACATGTGAATTTTATCTGTTCTGCCTCTGCGCAAGGAGGACCATAGATGAGGGAGATAGCACTTCAAACACGACCACTTTCTCTTTGTCATCTGAGAATCCACCAACCATAATCACACTACCATCAATGTGAATGTAATTGGGTCCTGCAGTCCCATTTCTCCTTACGTCGATTTATTGCACTTTTGTTATCTTGCTTCTTATCGATTCCATCTTGAGTTGTCAAGATATCCAGCGGCTGTTCTTTATTGCAGGAAGGGAGAAAACAACACATACCTACCAACCACATGGCAGATAAAATTCAATCTTGATAACATTAATCAACATGGGTCTTATAAACTGCGGGTGGCGATTGCTATGGCTCTTTATTCTGAGTTACAAGTATGAAAACCACATAGTTAAAAGCTTAATCTTCTCCTTCTTTCATGTTGTTTTCTAATTTATAATGAACTAACATAACTGTCTTTTGTATCAAAGGTTAGGTTCAATGACCCAGAAAAGAACCGGCCTCATTTTACTACTGGGCTATTTGGTAGAGAAAACGGCATTGCTAGACATGGAATTCATGGTTTGTACTGGCTGTTTAGTATTGACGTACAAAGCAGTTGGCTTATAAAAGGAGTCAATACCATCTTTCTCACTCAACCAAGATGTCAAAGCCCATTCCAAGGGATTATGTATGACTACATTCGCTTAGAGGGACCCCTGTTGGATTGGGATCCGAATAAGTAACCTTGATGTTTTTGTATCCATAGAAACAATTGCGACATTTGATCAAGAATAAAATGAGTGTATATTGGAAATTTGTACTGTTAGAACTTGAATGTGGGGTTGCACCATATTTGTTTCTGAAGGTAAGAAATGATAGAGGGGGTAGTGATCCAGTCTGGCACATCATATTCCCAGAGCCTGCTATGTTTCATATGATCTTAACCATCTGTACAAGACATGTTGGGTGGAAAAAGTTGGAGAAATGGAGATTAACTTGGTGGTAATTCGATTAAACTTACAACATACAAAAATAGAAACAAACCTTGGCCGTAGCGCAAGCAGACTTGTGGCAAAGAAGTCATCCCATGATATTAGTGAAGCCGTGTGCTGTGCATGAAACCCAATTAATGATATAATTCACTTTACTTTCATATTTTCCTGTTGTGTCCTAAACCACTATGATTGTTTGATCATTATCGTTTGATTGATGATCTTCTCCCATTGAATAGGAGCTAGTGGGTGAATGATTTGATCTTTGAGAGCTGCCTCCCATTGCAACTTTGACGGTATAAGCAATTCTTTGTAGCTTCCTATAAGAGATAAATGAATACACTCTCCTTGGGTAAGTTTTAGATACCTCATTTTGCACGTTGCAGTCAAATAACTGAAAGGCCAATTATGGCAATTCAGCCACCCGAGGATCCATAGTTAACACTAAAACACCAACCGTGCTCAATAATGCTCTGATTATATGATGAATGTTCAATCTTCCCTTCCTTTTCTGTGAGAGACTGACTCGTCTTTGGTTCTAAATAGGAAGTCGCTTTGCTCTAACCACTCAAAGCCAAGTGTATACTCACATACAGAATTCATTCTCACTACCACATGCCTTGCCAACACCATTATCTAGTGGGTCAACTTGGTTAGCATGAGCTGCAGGCAAACTAATGAAAATGGAATCTGTTTCCAGCCTTCCATGATTTCCATTGTTTGCTTTGACATGGAAATTTTGTTTCATCTGGAAATCCCGTTTCAGCTAAAAAGTCAAACCCTCATTTTTGGAGGAATCCACTTTTTATTTTTTCTCTTTACGAATGTGGAAAAGCAAACCCGTGAGCAACCTCGAACCTAAGACCCACCACAGGAGAGGCTCCTCCTTGCACCAGTGCACTAGAAGGCCTTGAACCCTTGAGAAATCCATTTTTCTTTAAAACATGAAATCTTGTTTCTGCTGAGACTAAGCAAGTGCTCGAAATGAAATAACTTTTGTGATGAGACTAAGCAAGTGCTCGAAATGAAATAACTTTTGTGAGGAGGCATTCCTAGCAGAGAGTTTCTGGACAAAAAGGTCCCAAAGTTTAGGAGGATCCACGTCTCCACAGTTTACTATTTATTACATCATCTAAAGCGGTTCATTTATGTGGTATGACCTTGTGTTACCCTTCTAAGCACCATGAGATCTATGCCTTCATGCTTTCTAATGAATGCACTCATACTTCTTTACGCCAATCTCATGATCCTCAAACTTTCTCGCAGGTGCCAACCTCTCTCAGCATCTCAGTTAAGCTACCACAATTCAACAAAGCATTTTAGCTTAGTTACTCTGGTAGGAGGTTTGAGGTGGCACTTTCCCCTTATTGGGGAGATTTCAAGTATATAAGGAATTAGGATAATAGATTCTGTGTAGTTTGTTTCATAAGTCTTTGCTGTAAAATAAAACATAAAAATAAATAATTAAGTACTTTAACTCTCCATTTCGACCATTTGCAAAGTGAATATATCTTCTAGCTCTCATATTCTCTGCAATCAAGATATGCACCAATCATGATCAAAACCTATATTATGATCAGTGAGGAACATCTACATTACCAGCAGCTCGTGCGTTGTAATACCCATCTTTTGCTTCTTGATAGCAGTTGTCGTCGGACAACTGAAGCCCAACCCACACTCTGGTACCAAGTCTTATGGCGTAAGGAGGAAGTCATTTTCTACTCTGATGCCACTTGCCAAAACTGTCATAATCTCACTTTCGGCCTAATATAAGGACACACCCATGGACAGTCTCGAACCCTCGCATAATTGTGACCCAGGTGAGAGACTTCTTGGGTACTAGTTTGCTTTTGCACAATGTTAAGCTGACTCTAGTGGTTTACCTGCACAACCGATGCAAAGCCTTCAAGCTTAATCAAGTCCCACATAAATCTAAGGCAAGACATTATCACGCCTAAGCCCCAAGTATTAATCCGCCCAATAATCTCAGATTTCAACCCAAAAAATATAGTTTGTGAGTTACAAAATGACAGGGGTGGCATATGAATACCCTTATTCTATGCTTCAACGGCACAATCCCAAACGCACAATACCTGGGGGCCTAGAAAACAGTGCCTCCGAGTCTCCAAGCCCGTACATAATCCTACCATTGCTAAAGCATTGAATTCTAGATATCAGCTAAACGCTACTGCCACCGATGCTCTTTCCTTGTTCCCAGGTTACAACAGAACACAACCCAAGAATCATCCAAAGGCTACGATTTTTGGTATAGGGCCGATCTATGGTAAGAGAAATAACAGGAAGGTTTCAGACCATCAACAGTGTGGTGCTCCTGTACTTTGAGGTGTCCGTGTGATACACGAAACTACACCTTCTAGAACTAGGCCTTTTTTTTAATAGATCTTCAACGCTAAGTCCTTCAGGTCAAATCTACAAGCTAAACGGGCCTTCCTTACAACCTGTAGGCTTCACCATCTGGTATACTTGATTTAGACACATCAGCCTTACTTTGCATGTCATCTTTAAGGCTTTTTAAGGCATCAATGAATACACTTGATTTATTCAAACAATCAAATAGAGTTTATTTGAACTTACTAAATCAAGCATCCAAAGTAAAAAGCCGAGCATCCAACACCCCCTTTCACGACGGGTCTCTGGACTTCTTCTACCTCAACATCTAAACCTCCGCTGCATGTCAGTCACTCCTGATTCACTAGCCATGATGTTGCTACAGGCTTTCCTCATTACTCGATAAGCAACACCCACTTCAACTTGCTCTAATACTAATTATCATGGGATCACAATTTTACCTATGCTAAACTAGTGCCACACTTATGCAAAGTACAAGTTAGCCTTCAACTCCCACTCTTACTTGCTAGGGTTACACTCACTCACCCATGATAGCAATGAGATAACTCAAAAAGAAAATGCTCCAATGTATTGCCCTTTACTTAGCTAAGCTAAATTAATTACAAATGAGAAGCTAACTCCTATGAATACTTACTACTCCTCCATCCACCTCCTTTGGTTAGGAATGTTACATGTGTCAACTATCTAATAGTTGATGACCATTCTAGAACTCTCTTTAGAAGTTTCTACAAATATTTGAGTTTTACCTCCTTTTAGATATTTACAAGAAAACTTCTAAAAATAAGGCCTTTTAGAATTAGGCTTGTTTCATCGATCTTTAACAATGTGCCTAAGTCCTTTAAGCCAAATCTACAAGCTAAATAGGCCTTTCTTAGAGCCTATAGACATTGGTCACAAGCCTTGCAACGCAAGTCCGTGATAACTGGCTTTCTTCCGCAAGCAATTTCTAAGGCAACAATTCCCCAGCTATAATCATTGGACTTCTTACTAGCCTTTCCCGTGATAACGCAATCTGCTGCCAAGTAGCCTGATGTCCAGGCCAGCACCGGAGTATGGGAGCCAAGTTCATGATCAACAAACCTAGCTAGGCCAAAATCCACCAACCTTGTGTTGAAATTAGATTCCAACATTACATTGCTTGACTTGATATCTTGTTGAACCACACAATGGTCCCATTCTTCATGTACATACAACAATGCAGAGCCCAAACCAATAGCTATCTTGTATCTTAGTTCCCATTTTAGGGTATTCTGGTACTAAATAGATGTGCATCAAGACTACCGTTTGACTTGTACTCATAAAAAAGTAGGATTTCACAGTACTCATGGCACCACCCGATCAATCTGACCTATGCACGTAGCGTGGATGCACAGAGTTCGAAGGACCATGTCAGCTGCACCACTTCATCTAGAGCGTCTTCTGCTACATGTCTTCTGAACGGGGATGAGGAGGAAGAAGATCAGTCTTAGTTATGAAGAGCTGAAATAGGAAAGACTGATTTTGATTATTATTCATTTTATGTTTATAGAAGATGTAACAGCCAGGAGGCCCACCCAGTAACAATATTGTCCGCTTTTCACTGACAATGCCTATACACCGCCAGCAGTCATGGCTTTGTTCTTACCCAGTTGCCTAGGTAAAATGTGTCATTACTGGTAAAGTCACCCCGGACTCTTATCAACCGCCCACAACTCTTCCCCCTAGCGATGTAGGACTAAATCTCAGTACCTCCTGTCTTCGTCCCTCAACCTATCTTGGGACATCCCCCTAAAGGCATCTTGGCGATGGCAATGGTTCGCCCCTCTTTGTGTACTTGTTGTCGAAGGGATAGGTAGCAAGCAGAGTGAGGTGAGCTATTAAAGGACGACTGTGTTGGAGTCAGGCCCGATAGTGGATGGCTAACCGCATGTGGACACTTACATGAACATGCAGGGACGCGAGTCCCCTAAGGGGGAGAGGTGAACCGTTGCCACCACTAAGATGCCTTTAGGGGGATGCCCCAAGATAAGTTGAAAGACGAAGGCGGAAGGTATTGAGAGTTAGTCCCACATCGCTAAGGAGAAGAGTTGTGGGTGGTTGATAAGAGTCTGGGGTGACTCTACCAGTAACAACGCGTTTTACCTAGGCAACTGGGTAAGAACAAAGTTATGACTGCTGGCGGTGTATGGGCATTGTCAGTAAAAAGTGAATAATATTGTTACTAGGTAGACCTCCGGCTATTATAGAAGAATACCAAAAAGCAAAGCATATTATGACTCTAATAAAATTTCTTCTCTTCTCTTCTCTTCTCGTTTCTTTTCTTTTTCTTTTCTTTTCTTTTTTTGAATGGTAAGCATAGAAACACCATCATGCACTGCCTCAAAATCGCTTCATCCACATCAGAGCCTCGTCCTCGGTAGCGCTATGCTTAGAAGGCAGACAGCTACCTAATCTACTAGACCTAATCTTAAATATACCTCAAAATTATTCTCCATTTGATGACTCTAACCAATAACCACTATTACTTAAAAGTGCAAAGGCAGAGCCAAGATTTTGTGCTTAGGGGCAAACCTTTTGCCATTATCTAGTTTTCAAAGGTAAAAGAAAACTAAAATTGGGACAAATATTAATGAAATAATTTTTATTAAAATACCTTGTTTACAATAGTCCATGTTGAGTCTTCATATATTGAAACCTTTTTATGATGATCTCAGTGTCAATTTGATTAATTATATCCTTCTTAGGTTACTCAAACATTAATTCATCTATTTATTTTCTATCATGTTGCATAATTGATCTTTTACTATTTTCATAGCTGAGAATACCTTTGAAGAGTCTCAGTAGCAAGGGGTCAAACTAATGTCATTGTCACGAGCATATAGTAACCTCTCTCTCTCTCACGAGCAAATAGGCCAATTCATTGGGCTCCTTTTGAAAATTACTTAGAAAACCAAAACAAAATAATGAAAGTGTATGTGTTTGTGCATGTGAATTATATGCTGCTTTAAAAAGTAATAGAAAAAAGAAAAAGAGATAATAGGTTCACTTATCTAGTTTTCAAACGTAAAAGAAAACTAAAATTGAGACAAATATTAATGAAATATTTTTTATTAAAATATCTTTTTACAATAATCCTTGTTGGGTCATCATATATTGAAATCTTTTCATGATGATCTCATTGTCAATTTGATTAATTATATCCTTCTTAGGTTACTCAAACATTAATTCATTTATTTATTTTCTATCATGTTGCATAAGTGATCTTTTACTATTTTCATAGCCGAGAGTACCTGTGAAGAGTCTGAGGGGCAATGGGTCAAACTAATGTCATTGTCACGAGCAAATAGTAACCTACCTACCTACCTACTCTCTCTCTCACGAGCAAATAGACCAATTCTTTGGGCTACTTTTGTGCATGTGCATGTGCATGTGAATTATATGCTGCTTCGGAGAGTATTAAGGAACATAAAAAATTAATAGAAAAAAGAAAAAGAGATAATAGACTCACTTTTTTGTCCTTTCTCCTCGATCTAAATCATTAATTTAATTGAGCCTCATCTGGGTGGCTTGGGTAGCAAATCTAATTCAACATTATCTAGAGGACTCGAGCACAAATCTCACAGCTAAAGGCAATCCCTAAGGTTATTTTAATTGGGCAGGTGGTTGAAAATTGAGCAGGAAAAGAGAGATTTTTTTTTATTTTTTTTTACCCGTCTATTTTTAAGCACAAGGGACCCAGTAAAAAGGTTTTAGAGGTTACCTTCAGATTGAGTTTTGCTGCCCCGGCCTAGATGAGGCCGGATCAGATGAATGGTTTAGATTTAGGGAAAAGAACAAAAAAGTAGGCTCACTGTGCCTCTATGTTTTTTATGGCCAGGTAAGCTGTGGATTTGAACGGACATTTATTCTGTGGGACTCGGCTACTGACCCTTACCTGTTGGTTCACGGATCAAGGATATTGGAAAATACTTTTATTACTAGCCGAAAGTTAGCTGTTAGGAGTAAGTGGGACGCTGACTTACCCACTCCGACACGGCTCTCTTCGTCTCCAATTGTAATCTGCGTTAGAAAGAATCTCAAGTAAGAAGAAGGTTCGCTTTAAAGCCATAAATAACCAGAAAGACAGAGACTACTTGGAATCCACTGCAAGGTTTAGACCCCAGACATACATTTCCATGAAAACCTCTGCAAGTGTTTTTTCTCCAAACCAAAGTAAAAGAGGGAAGATCTATGCCTATGTTTCATGATATTATTACTATCTCTTGGTGTAGATTGATTTTCGAAGTCCTATTGATTTTCGAAGTCTTCTCCAAACCAAAGGTAAAAGAGTGAAGATCTATTCCTATGTTTCATTATCTTATTGCTGTCTCTTGGTGTAGACTGATTTTCCAAATCTTCTTAATTGCAGTCTTATATCACTAAGGAGAAAGGATCCATCTCGGTCACCGGAGTGCAATTGCAAAGACTAGATAATCATGTATTATCTCATATTTCGTTTTTGTTCTGCCTTGTTGGCAGCCTCGCTAGGAATGTAGTTTATCCTACTGATTTTGTTAGATCGATGGATAGAATTGATTAGCAATGTGGGACCCGTGAAGTTTGTTTCCTAGTGGTAGTCCCACAAATAAATTATCTATAACTGTATGTACCCTAGTACATCAAGCTATACCTTTATTAGTTATGCTAGCTAATGATCATGTTCTTGATCTAATCACCCGTGAAAACTGACATGCAGGTGGTGATTGATAATGGCATACTCCAACTCACCTTGTCAAATCCAGATGGAATTGTCACCGGGATACGATATAATGGCATCGATAATTTGCTTGAAGTACTTAACGAAGAAGTTAATAGAGGGTATCACTTAATTTCTACTCTCCACTTGTTTGTAATTTCATGCTTTAGATTAATGAAGCAGCAGGGAGTTTTGGGGGGGCGTCTTTGGAATTTACCCTTAACTCTAGATCTTAAGTGCTTGAAAAAGAAATGGATGGTAAAGATGTGTCTAGAGATTACGTCGTCTTGCCATTTCTTTTTTCCTTTTTCTTTTGAATGATGAGTAGTTGAACCCTCCATGTAAATGTTGCAAAATAAAACACTGCCAACTTAGACGCCCGGCTCAATCCGAGCAAAATTTCCTTAGACGTTATGAGTTTGCCTGACCTAAACCAAATGTACAGGCACTGGGATATTCACTGGAGCGAACCGGGAGGTCCAGGAATATTTGACGTGTAAGTCCTCTCATTCTACTTCATGCAACTCTTTGTTAAAAATCATCATATAGTGTTTCCAACTTAGACAATTTGCAATATAGGCCTGTGACTCCACATGAATTTTTGGCACCTAAATTACCCATATTTGATCACAAAATGAGTAAATCTTAAAAGCTTTTTAGTTTTGAAAATGAGAGTATTATTTAATGATAAATGAGGTCCATAAAATTTATTGTGAACTTACTAATTGCACGGTAGAACTGGAAGCCGCTTTCATTGTAAATACTTTGTAATTAAAAGTTGATGAATAAGTCATGCTTTGCAGGATAAAAGGAACATGTTTTAAGGTCATTGTAGAAGATGAAGAACAGGTGGAGGTTTCCTTCGTGAGAACATGGGATCCCTCTCGTAAAGGCACCCTTATTCCCTTGAATATAGACAAGAGGTCAGCTTCCTGCTGCCACAGTTGTATTATTCCCTCATTAAGAATTGACACGAACACTCCCTTAATTTTGTTTTCACATTTTGCTCTTTACTTTCGAGGAATGCTCCAGAAGAAACATCTCGGTGTAAGTTACCGTGAGGCGCTCCATTGTTACTCTTACACAGTTGACCCAAGGCTGATCAGCCCGTTCATCTAATTTTTCTTATGTTGGATATCTGGTGGCCACAAGCACCCGATTGGATGATTCTTACAACCTTAAAAATATCGTTTAAGTTGTTGAATGTAGATCAAAACTTACAAAAAGTTTCTAACTGTCCATGTCCATGATCAAACGAGAAGTTGAAAGAATAATGAATGTGCAGGTTTATAGTGCTCCGTGGCTCCTCTGGTTTCTACTCGTACGCTATTTATGAGCACTTAGAAGGATGGCCGGATTTCAACTTAGCCGAAACGAGAATTACTTTCAAGCTCAGAAAGGACAAGTAAGAACGTTCCCCCTTTCTCTCTCAATATTTCACGGAATCGAATTCTTTGATAACATTAGAAAGACGAAATCTTAATGTAGATATTCAAATTCGTAATTTTATGTTTTGCCCATCAACCCATATTCTCATACTTGATCTTTAATGTTAAATCTTGCGAGTCCCATTTAATATGATTGTAGTGTTTCCGAAGTGCAGGTTTCACTACATGGCGGTGGCTGACAATAGACAGAGGATTATGCCGATGCCAGACGATCGACTGCCTCCACGAGGCCAGCCATTAGCCTATCCAGAAGCAGTTCTTTTGGTCGATCCCATTAATCCAGATCTTAGAGGAGAGGTAAACCTTTGGGTGATCCAACCCACCCATCTAGCATTTGAAAAAAATTGTTTTAGTTCATCGAATGTGGACCACTGTTTATCTCAAGTTTCTAGCCATCCGAGTCCAATGATCAAAAGTTCATTTTCTGGATGTTAGAATTGTCCAATCAAATTAAATAGTTATGCAAAAGCTAATCACTAACCCATTCTTCTGTATCGTGGATTAAAATACGGAGGTGGATGACAAGTACGAGTATTCGATCGAGAACAAAGACAATAAGGTCCATGGTTGGATTTGTTTTGATCCTCCGGTCGGATTTTGGCAGATTACGCCAAGCAACGAGTTCCGCACATGTGGGCCAGTGAAGCAGGATCTCACCTCTCATGTAGGGCCCATCACCCTTGCTGTAAGTCCCCATCCATTCTTTTGTACAAGTTGAAGGCCTTAGTTCATCAAGAGATTAGCTTTTGTCCGTAGTTTTTGCATATTTGGCCGTAGCGGAACACTAATTGTTGCTGGTGATTAAACCAAACACAATCCTCTCTGATCCATGAACTTTTCCTTTCTGGATGCGGATCGCCTTGTAAGTCATCGGTTCGTGCGGTTTGGATTATCCAGTCATGTGACTTTTAGATTTATGGTCTGTTTTCTGGGCTCCTCCAGATGGGTGATTTTAAGAGAGGATAACAAGGTTTTCTAGTTTATCATAGATCCAACAATATAAGATTCACATAAAAAAATTTCCAACGGGTAGTTGTTTTAATTTTTACAGTTTCATGAGGGCCTATTAAACAGGCAGTGAGGCTGGGTAGCTGATAACGTCTCCCAAACTTCATCAAACTGTTAATTGTCTTATTTTCCATTTTCTAATGGAATTCAATCATCTTTAACTATTATTGGATAATTTCTTGATACATACTAGTTGCCATGCCATCACAGATGTTTGTAAGTGCTCACTACTCTGGGGAGGATCTGGTGCCACATTTCCGAAATGGAGAACCATGGAAGAAAGTCTTTGGACCTGTTTTTATCTATCTTAATTCAGTTAGGCCAGGAGAAGATCCGCTCCTACTCTGGGAAGACGCTAAGTCGCAGGTTATTAACTGATTTAATAAGGACTAGTGAGAATCCCCCCTAATTCTCTCATTATGTAACTTTGTCAAAATATGTAACGATGTAAGAGCCAACAGCTCGAAATGCTAAGCGATTGGGTCACTTAGAAGCACCTGGAATGGTATAGTACTAACTCTTCTTGTCTTTTCCTTAAATGTAGATGATGGATGAAGTCGAAAGCTGGCCGTATAGTTTTCCTGCCTCGGCGGACTTCCCTACTTCAGAAGAACGAGGTTCAATTAGCGGTCATCTGCTAGTAAAAGATCTGTATGGACCCTTTCAAGTCTTTGCTATGCAATTGATTAGATGTTAGCCATGCCATACATGTTCAATCTATCTTTAGATAAACTAGGATCAGGACCGCCCGGATCCCACAAGTGAATAGAAACTTAGATCTACATTGGAATCGCCCCATCTATGGATCTCATTGGTTCAAAAAGCATTCCGAAGAAGCATAATAGCCATGCCATGAATATATAAAGTTGGACTCTTCTACTTTGTTTTTGTAGGTTCATGGATGACAGTTACATGTCAGCAGACTCTGCTTATGTGGGCTTGGCTCTACCAGGAGAAGTTGGATCATGGCAAAGAGAATCAAAGGTTATTTACGGTTGTAGGTTGTTTTTTTAACGTAAGTTTGTGATTTTTGATCCCTGAAATGTACATAAACTACTTTCAAGTAAATTGTATGGTATCTCATGTTTTCAGGGCTACCAGTTCTGGACTAGAGCCGATCCTGATGGGTATTTCCGCATCAGTGAGATCCGCACTGGAGATTACAATCTTTATGCATGGGTACCTGGGTTTCTCGGAGATTACAAATACGACGTAACTATTACAATCACTAGAGGTAATCATGGAAACAGAAATTGCAGGAAATACAAAGTTTAACAGTTAGCTATCTTCAAGCAATTTCCTTTTTCCATTATGTAAATGCAGCTTAGAGCCTTAAGACTTACGTATCAAAGAATTTATAGCAACAACGTGCCCATTATCCACTGATCATTTAAGTAAAAAAGAGGCAGCCTCGCTGCACAAAGCTCCAGCCTATGCGGGGTCCAGGGAAGAGGCAGACCAAAAGGGTCTATAGTATGCAGCCTTACCTTGTATTTTTGCAAAAGACTTTCCATACCTTGAACCCGTCACACAACGGTTACCTCTGTGCCAAGGCTCCCTTCCACTGAATCATTTAAATCTTGTTTTAAATAAGGAATGTTCTTGTTTATAGCTTCAATTATTTCATGAGAAAAAGAATTCCAGTTCACAAAGACTATTTCAAAGCTGGTCGCCTGCTTTATGAACTCGTGTTGTTTTTAAACAGGAAGTGACATTGATTTGGAAGATCTTGTATATGAACCTCCAAGAGATGGCCCCACTATGTGGGAGATAGGAGTACCTGACCGCTCCGCTGCCGAGTTCTACGTTCCTGATCCTAATGCCATGTATATAAACAAACTCTACGTTGATCATCCTGACCGGTCAGTTCTTCTTATCTTCTTCTCAATCGGCCCTTGGATGTTATGTTATCTAATACAGTATTGACTGCAAATTATCAAATATAATCAGATATCGACTCAACGATTATGTAAATGGTACCAACGATAGTTGAAATTTTCAGTAATCAAACTTCAGAAAAACTTCTTTAAGACTAGACCTTGAAATTCACTTAAACAGGTTCAGACAGTATGGTTTGTGGGAGAGGTACGCGGATCTGTACCCCGATGGAGATCTTGTCTACACAATTGGTACCAGCGATTACGGAAAAGATTGGTTCTACGCACAAGTTACCAGGTACAATCTAGCTCCTTAACTCGGCAAATTAAATTCTCCTATATTTCAGTTTCACTGGTTCATTACCATGTTCCTTTTTAATTCAACTTGACATAACAACAGGGCTTCTAGTAGAACCATAGGCCAGAGAGTAGAAGCTCACCTAGGACAGATTAATCCAGCTTCAACTAACAGATAAGAACCAAATCCGGAGGAAAAAAACTACGCACTGGTCCAGTTGGCATGAATAAATTCAGACCGCAATTGTTGGTACGAAAAAGAATCTTTCGGCAGGGTAAGAAAAGTAAACGTGGCGTGAAGTTAAGGCCTTCCTCGGAGGTCCCCATCTAGTAGGACTCTTGCCTACGGTCACGGGCCTTGCAATGCAAGTCTGTGAGGCCCGTGACTCTAGGCACACAACTGCGGTGGTTTCGTTGCACTAGTACTAGTGTAACCACGCTATGATACGAAACCCTCCCTAGTATCAGCTACGATCTGCATAAAACTTTTCATTTGCTCAAGCCAAAAAATATGAAAATCTGCACTTTTTGGTGTGAGAAGAGTAACAGACGTAATTGCCGATACAAAGCTTCTGCACATGCGAGGTTGGGAGAAGGGTCAAATTAATAAAATTTTATATTATATAAGTTTATCTTTTATTTTTACAAGAGAATACTTTCACGTCTTGAATCTGCAAGTCACACTATAACAATTCTACCATTATGTCAAAACTCTCTTCATATAATTACTCTTTAAACATGAGCAATTAATTTCTCTTTGCCATCTAAATCTAGCACCAATTGCTGCCCCACGCATCAATGTGTAGTAAAGGTGGATATCCCCTCTTGATTCTTCATGTATCAACTTCTCTTATTTTTCCTTGTTTTTGGATGGTTACCTCTCTTATTGTTTTTCTCATGAATGCATGCTTTTCTTGGCGCAGGAAAAAAGGAAACACATACCAACCAACCACTTGGCAGATCAAATTTAACCTCGACACCGTTAATCAAACTGGAATTTATAAATTGCGGGTGGCGATCGCAATGGCTAGTGCTTCCGAATTACAAGTACTTAAGAACAAACATAATTCCAACCATAATTTTCTCTTTATATTGTGCTCCGTTCTTCAAATTACTAATGAACTAACATAATTTATTTTTTATTTTTTTTGTCGAAGGTGCGGATTAATGATCCGAAGGCGAAGCCACCGCATTTTTCTAGCGGTCTAATTGGCAAAGATAACGCCATAGCTAGACATGGAATTCATGGATTGTATTGGTTGTTCAGTGTGGACGTACAGGGCAATTGGCTTGTAGAAGGAACCAATACCGTCTTTCTCACTCAACCAAGAAGTATTAGTCCTTTCCAAGGGATTATGTACGATTACATCCGCTTAGAGGGACCACCATCGGATTCGAACTCGAATAATAAATATTGAACTTTTGTATTCACAGAAAAGTTGTGATTATCTGAATCAGAATAAAATGAAATATTTTCAGCAACTTGACAGTGTTCGTACTAGAACTTGTGGTTGCGGTACTAGTTGTAGCAGAAGCTAAGAAAATCCGGTGGAGGTGCATGTGGTGGGGACAAGGGTGATTAGACTTGAGAAAGATCGAAGGCCAGATGTCCATAACCCCATATTGTGTACTGGACATTGATTTCCACCAATTGTAAAAGATTTTGTCATCAATATCACAAACTTCCGAACTATTCGTTCCGTACCCTTGAAGATAAGTGGCCAGGATCATCTTTTAGTAATAAAGAATTTTCAGAAATAACTTATCTAAGAAAAGTCCTACCAAATGAACGGATTGGATGACGCAACAGAAGGGCCCCGATGCGCTGCTAGCAGCAGATATAAAATCCTAGATTTACATACCCACACAACATGTAAAAGATCTGTAAATGCACAGGTTTTAGGGTGGCTGGTGTGTGGATTAGAGGGGTGGACCCTAGGGATAGGGGGCACAAGTAGGGGTGACAATTTGTGTTTGCAAGTCGTGTTCGTTTTATATTGAGAATAACAAATTAGAGTGTGTGAGTCGACACTAACACAACCCAATTAATAATCATGTTAAGAATTCGAAACTCGAATATGATTTGATTATTAAATGAGTTGACACAATATGACTCATATAACACGATTAGAAGGATTTACAATATATGAGGGTTATTCAAAAATCATCTTATATTATATATAATGTAAGATAGTTTTTAAAAAATCATCCTATATTGCCATAAAAACTGTCATATATTATCTATAACATAAGACAGTTTTTAAAAAATCATTCTATAAATTTTAGGGTAATATATAATGATTTATTAAAAACTATCCTATATTTAAATATAATATAAGACGGTTTTCAACGCAAAGGATTAATAGGTCATGAGTTAAATAGGTCAACACAATGGTTTAACAGGTCACGAGTGAAATGGGTCAATATTGGTTGACCCAAACACGACATGATTTTTGAACTCGCTAAATCTGTGTTGTGTTCCATTGTGTAACTGTGTCGTGTTATATTTTGCCTCCACTAGGCACAAGGGAATTGGTAGGGTTCAATTAGAGTGGATTTATCTCATAATAGACCTAGCAATTCGGGTTGGCGAGTCGTGTTCGTGTCATGTCGAGACTAACAAATTACAATATATGGGTCGACACAAACATGACCCGCTTAATAATCGTGTCAAGAATCTATGACTTGAAAACGACACAATTATTAAACAAGTCGACATGACACAACTCATGTAACACGATTAAATGAATGTAAAATAACTAATATAGGACAATTTTTTGTATAAAAATATAGACAGTTGGTTTTTCAAAAACAGTAAAAATATAAGATGATTTTTGAAAACCCATCCTATATTGATGGTTTTCAAAAGTATGGGTTTTCAAAAGTCATAAAAATGTAGGACAGGTTTTCAAAAATCATTATATATTCCTTTAAGACTATAGGACGGTTTTTGAAAGCTCATCTTATATTGAAGATTTTTCAAAAACCGTAAAAAATATCGGATCAGTTTTCAAAAGCTGTCTTATATAGAGTATAGGATGGTTTTTGAAAATCAGTCCAATATTAAAAGTTTTTCAAAAAATTATAAGAATTAAAGGTTTTTTAAAAACTATAAGAATATAGGACCGGTTTTCAAAAACCATCCTATATAGAGTACAAGAGTATATGATGGTTTTTGAAAATTCATTATATATTGATGGTTTTCTAAAAACTATAAAAATATAAGACACGTTTTCAAAAACCGTCTTATATTATTATAATAATATAAGACTGTTTTGAAAAACCGTACTATAATTTCAACCCGATTAGTTAATAGGTTGCGGGTCAAATAGGTCAATATGACGAATTAATAGGTCACATGTCTAGCAGGACAACACAATGGGTCAACATCAATTGACCCAAATATGACATGATTTTTGGCGTATTATTTTCGGGTTGACCCGAAAGTGACACAAACACAATAAAACTCGACCCTAACCCGCTAAATCCGTGTTGGGTTCGAGTCGTGTTATCCTGTCCTGTCATATTTTGCCACCCTTATCCTTAAATGGGTCCTGCAAGAAAAAGTTCAAAATCAAGAAAAATCCAACTCTCCCATAGCAAAAGATAAGATATGCCATGCTATTGGATGAAGTGGGACCCAGTACAATGAGGGTGAAAATCAGTATCATGAAATACTTCCAGCTGCTTTCATCTTTTTGTGTTTCTTTCAAAAACGTTTAATGATTATGTCCCATTCAATGTGGACCTGTACTCACGTGTTTCTTCTTTCTTGGTATCATATGTAATCCATGCAAGATCAACCCGATGAAGGGTCCAGATCATGTCGCAGTCATACATATCTAAACAGTGCAAGCTTTTATGTTCTTATTGCAAGAAATTTTATGGTTAGTTCCCTCCTGCATCACATTTCTAGCTCGTGTAATGTGGAAGATGAGTACTCTCAGTGGGTTGCAATCTCATTCCAATGCAGTGAGGCAGGCCCAGTTTTGCTTGATCGGAGTGCCTAAGATTAATCTGAACCATCCAGTATCTCCATCAACGCAGACCAATATCCCAAGAATCACACCCATTGAACGGTTCTAGCATTCAAGTAATTCGATTAACTACTTAGATCATTAATAAGAGGGGCATTTCTCATTATATTACAATAAGATCGAACCCTACCAATTCCATTCTCTTGGACAAAGATATTTACGAAGGCTAGCTCCGGTCAAGTTACATGGTAGTGGAAACTTAATAATAGATGCCGATGCAATGCGTTGGCTGTAGGGGCGGCAAAATATGACACGACACGATAACACGACTCGAACCCGACACGAATTTAGCGGGTTCGGGTCGAGTCTTATCGTGTTCGTGTCATTTTCGGGTGACCCGAAAATGACACGCCAAAAATCGTGTCGTGTTCGAGTCAATGAATTTGACCCGTCGTGTCTACCTGTTTGACACGCGACCCACTCATGACCTTATTACCTTAACACTTGAAAATATAGGACGGTTCATGAGTAACCGTCCTATATTAGTATTTATATTATATGGGACGGTTAAGCATTTACAAACCGTCTGTATTAGTAGTTATAAATATAATATAACTTATATATGTGACTGCTATTCACAAACCGTCCTATATTACTAGCTATATATATATATATATATATATATAGACGGCTATTAACAAACCGTCCTATATTACTAGCTATATATGGGACGGTATTCACAAACCGTCCTATATTACTATTTATATAGGACTCGCTATTCACTAACCGTCCTATATTACTAAGTTATATTGGAGAATGGAGGGTTCTTCTAGAGCCACTGTTAAGAGTTAATAAGTTATTCTCACACATATACTATAAAGTTATTCTCGTAGGAACACTTCTTCCAGGTTCTCGTTTCGGTGCATCTTAGAGAATATGAAAAGAAAGCAAAGACATGAGAGTGACAAACTATAAACAGAATTCACAAAATATAATCCGAGAAATCCGTGATTCAAGATCCGAATGAAGCAGGATTTCCCTAAATGTAATAGCAACTTGACCTTCCAAATTTGCAAGCTTCGATAAAACACATTTGATTGGCAACAGATAAGTGAAAGTCATAAACATGATATAATTACAACTAGTGGAACTTCCTCATCCCTCTTTCTATTCACACAAATAATTGTGTTCCGATTGTCGAAACTTGGTACTTAGAATCATGGGCTCCAATCATCACAATTGCCCAACATATCAATCACTTGAAGACCATCTCCATGACTATATCATTCCAATTGTCAATAAAGCCAGTGTGCACCAATGCATACAATCATTCTGAACTTTGGCATTTTTAATTTTATCCTCATTCCTCAAGAATGAATGAAATTGCTCTCAGTATAAAGGTGGATGTCCATCAGTTCCATTCAAAACACCAACTTCACAATCACATCATTGAAATTTGAAAGTTTTTCGTATCATATTTATATGAATCATATCTACAACTTCGGTATATATCGGCAATTTCAATCATCAACCTCCATTCCATATATGACTCCTTCTCCAATACATGATACAATACATGATATGATATCAACCACCCATCATGTATTTGTAGATTGTATGTACATACATGATACAATACAACCCATCTAACCGATCTAAGCCATCATTGAAAATTGATGATTAACCCATCTCATTGATCAAAACACCAACTTCACAATCACATCATTGAAATTTGAAAGTTTGAAACAAAGAAAGCACATACATTGATACAAAGTAAAACTTCAATAAAAATAAAAATAGAACACATTCATTGAAATGAATCTGATCTTTGTATTATATTTGAGTAAAATGTATATACATGAATGATAATATACATTCATTTACAATTTTACATCACCGAACTACAAATTAAAAATCATAATATGATCTCATTCATTCCATTCTAATATCATCTAGATCCAACTGAGTAACTCTTGGTTCCAAAATCCACCTACAAGAAACATATAATAACTTAGTTCAGAGATTAGACATGTAATCTTGAATTAAGTCGAAATATACAAATCAAAAGTGCAACTTTGGTCAAGAAGTCTAAGTGTTACCTTTCTCAATTGTGAGACCGAAACTCCATTGCGAATGAGGGTTCTCATGTATCTAAGAACATAATATCCACACTCCCAATCTGGATTTTTGTTGAGGGCACTGCAAAACAATGCCACCAAAGACAACATAAAAGTTTCAAAATATAATTTCCAACAAGTTCGGGTTTAAAATTATATGAAAGAGTCTAAAGAGCAAGAATTAGTAAACCTGTACCTTGGCCTTCTTCCGCCTGAGTTTTGGTGGGTGGTGAATGCCTTCCTCTCAAATTTCATTTATACCATGCTCTACACACATATAATTGAAAAGCATTAGATTATGAATATTATTATAGTTGCCGTGAGTAGTTATATTATAATAAAAAGAATAATAAAGACTTACTTGTTTATAATTTCCATAAGGTGTTCCCCGAATGTGTGCTCCACATGAATAAAAAAAATTACATGGCCACCATGCACATCCAAAGCTAGCAACATCCAATGGGACCTATAAAAATAATAGTTCAATTGAATTTTCTCTAATCTTAATCGATGTAGTATTCATGTGTATGAAACTATGAATTGTGAAATTAAAATGGCATAGTTAACCTATGTTACAACGTACCCGCTATTGTAGGGAATCGCACGTAATGCTTGCCCCTTCGCACAAGTCATGAGGCCAGGAATGATATCTTCACTTTGTTTGTCCTTAGGCAAATGGGCCAATTGAAAGACAAGAGAAGGGTCAAGAACTTGTAAATGTCCTCGACCTCTAGTCTATGCAAGCTATCATGCAAATACCGCATTTGAAATTTGGGTTAATGTCAAATAATTATTAAGTTTATTAAAAAGCAAGTATTAAGTAATGTTACATTGATTGGTAAGTCTTAACTCTAATAGAGCATAGTTACACGACGTACCATATATGACTATGATGTGCATGTACTCCAATTGATCCATATTACATATGGCTATGAGGTCTTCCTTGAAGAGTGGAACCTCAACCACATCGTTTGAAAGCACACACGCCTATCTATCCTTACAGTGTTCATTGTATTTGTGTTGCCTTCATTGGCCAGTCACGTACAGCACTTAGGAATGGAGGTGTGTTAAGTGGAACCTCCACCCGATACCTACACTTGTAAATGTAATCATGTAACATTTTAGAAATTAGTAATGAATATATACAAGATATACCGATATACTAAATAGATATAAAAGAAGAAACCCGGTGAGGTAAAATTAGAATATTTTATAATATAACAATAATAACATTGTGACTACCGACTTGTGACTTGTGAGTAGTGACTAGTGAGCACCTTACAAGTGTTTTGAACTAAAGAACTAGTACTACCGACTTATGACTTGTGAGTAGTGACTATGGAAAAACATAGAACTAGTACTACTTGAGAAGGTCAGGATGTGGCTACACACTTGCCACTATGCCGAATTTGCTTCGCGGCAAGGTTTGCTTCAATTGCCCCTTGTGCTGCTTTTCGTGATCCGACCGTCCGACATGTTGCGTACAATATTAATCAATGAACAAGTTTAGGAGGACTTAAAAAAAGGTAGGAGAAAATGAAGCCATGACTACGCAAGCAGATATATGTACCTTGGAATTGGATATCATCAGTTTTATGTGTTTCTCTCGGCCAACACACATGATATCCAATTGCATCCCCAACAGCTCAACATCATCCCCTTCGACCGGAAATGGAAGGGGAGCATCCGGTTGAATGGCGAGGATGCACACACGCTTAGTGTGTGGAGGCATCAACTTACCATGCAAGGTGGCGGAAGTCATGAAGGCCGAACCTCGTAGGTGTTGCCACAGCCACATGGTTCTCAAATGTATGTAGCCGCAACATGCACCGACCCACCTCGCATTTGAGAAATGACATATATATAATAATTAGTGATGTAATGTAAAGTGTAAACTAAAAACAAAAGTAAATAAGTAACATTGTAAAACTAAACAAGTGAATATACATACCTCACCGATTGGGAGTACTTGTTCTCGCCACCTCTTCATCCGATAGAGGAGTAGGAGTAGGAGTGCACTATTATTATTTCTTGCTGGTTGAACTTGAGGTTGAGCTTCACGGCTTGAGGGCCGCCAACATCCTCACATGAGGTTCTTCTACCACCTTGGAGTTCCTTCAATAGTTGATCTTTGACCATGCTATATATCTCCACAACTGTTTGCTTCTTCCATTCTTCCAATTCTTGTAGCGTAGGAGCCTTTTGTTTGGGGAAAAAATTTGGAAGGAACAACACTCGACCTTGGCCCCTTACCCGGCCAGGGTGCTCATTCTTGTTGCCCATTGCCCTATACAGATGTCCCCCCTTGAAGGTCTTTGCTAAGAGTCCCCGTAGCTTGCACTTTCTTCTTGTTCTTAGGTCAACTCTTCCTCGCACACATAAAGATCATAACATGATAAAATCACTATTATATATGTAATATTTAAATAATATACTATGCAAGGGTATAAAAGTATAAAAGTATTTAACTAGGCAAGTATGCAAACAAAGTAAAAGTATAAAACTTAAAGTCTTAAACCACTTACACCTCTTGAAGCAATTGTTGCGCTTGTCTCGTTGGCAAAGGTCTCTGGGAGTTACGCCCTTTCGAATGTGCCATTTTCCATAGAATAGACGGTCGATGGGATCCGTTGTCCCGGCCTTCTTTTGGTCAGAATAAGATTATAAGAGACACTAAGTCATAGTTAATAAAAATAATAATCTAATATGATTAGAAAATGGAATGTGACATGATATACTTACTACATACGCCTCTAATCGTGCATAGCCAACCTTTGAAAGGTGGTGCTAGGGCGTGTGGTTTTGTGCACGAGCCTTTTGTCCTTTTATACGCTTTGCCCGGACATCAAAGTAATGTGATCAAAGATTCAAAATACAATAAATTATAATAATTACAAGACTCAAAATTTAGCTTGGCTAGTTCAAGTTGTGATTACCTCAAAATCGAGATATTATATCGCATAAATTGATTCCATGCTTCCCGGTTAATGAAGCAGAATACAACTGAGGGACCATGTGAAGCGTAGAAGGATCATGAGAATTTGGAAGTATGTACTTCCTTGCAAGCTCACTCTTCCATTTCCTCCAAGCTTCACCAGCTCCTAGCAAGGCTTGCTTCTTGCACTCATCAGATACGTCAAAGGCGTACTACAAAACAAAAGAAGAAGCATGTTAAAGTGACTAACTAGTGAGTATTGAAAGAACTTTGTGTATCTTATCGTGATTCATATGCAAACAAAAAAAAAAACATATAAATATAAAGGACATATTATGTTATATGTAGGAAGAATTTACATACCTTGACCATTTCCCATACTGAATCTTTGACTTGTGGAGATACATGTCTCCAATCGACCACCGATACTGCACAAGTCTTCTAACAAAGGCAACATATGAAGCTAGCATGTGCATGTGCAACACCACCAATCGGTTGGCCTTTAGTGTTGAATTGCACTTGTTTCTTTTATTCCAACCGAGGTTCTCTTATTTATATGTTCCATTTGCGTTGGGCCCTCCCCCCGACCTTTCTCTTGACACCGACCACCTATGGTGTTACCGATGGACATGTGCTTGATAGCCTTGATTGTTCTCGCTTCGTGTGTTGTAATTGTTCTACTTGTACCTCTCCTACCTCTTCTACTTGCTCCATGTTTGCTTCAAAATAAAAATGACTACGTTAGACAAGAAAAGAGGAATACAATTATACAGGATAATAAGCAGGCACCCTTGAAAACCATCACAAATTTTTCATTTCGACAAGGAGACTATACCGGAAGCCTCCTACAAGGTCGGATTGTTGCTCCCTCTATCTCTTCAAACAAGCAATTATGCATGTTCCCATTTTTTGTGATGTTGGCATAGTGTCATAGCCACTAGAAGTATGCCATTCCAAAGATGCGAGTGGAAAAAAACTGTGATATTTTGTTTTTGTATAACATTCATTATTTGTAGCTTGATTTGGCCATTTCATTAAGTTTCCTATCTCAAAACATTCATTCCACTAATAATAATTTAAAAAATCATTTATGTTCCTTCATCCTTTATTTTTTATTTTGGTCAACTATCACTTAATCATTCCTCTTGTTTCAACGGGGCCCAACACATCAAAATGTTGAAAATCCGACATTGTTTGATGCGTATATGAGATATGTTAATTTAGTTTTTGAGAGATTTTTCTTGATTTGGTTCTTTTTCTAGTGGCTCCCTTAAGGCAAGAAGAAATTGGGATATAAGTCGTAGCTAGTTTGTGATAAATTAGATAAAGGTAATGTTTTTTTCCATTTTGTAAAAGAAAGAACTAGTTTAATGTCTCTCTCCCTCAATCTTCTCGACATCCGTCCCGCTTCTCTTCTACCGTCACCGCTCTACATTTCACTGAGAGTGGAGACTATTTCAAGAGATGCGCTTCCTCGAGAACCTATCTATCGGGATTCACCGATTCAAAGACTAATGAACTATGGGCAAAGTCGAAGACTCAGAACCTTTATAATTTATATGTTTGGTTTTTCCGTCGTAGGAACATACATATCGATATCTCCCATAATCCCATTCCACTTCCAGGCTTCCAGGTCCGTTTTTTTGCTCATCCATCTTTTTCCCAACAAACCCGTTTCCGGACTCAAATGAAAGACAACATAAATCAAAATCTCGAGAAATAGGTGTTTGACAACGAAATGACAACAAGTTCAAGGCAAGGATCGTGAGAAACGAGATAGAGGTTTTTTTTTTATCGATTGTGTTCTTTTATTACTTTTTACGATGTATAACAGAATCAGATACGAAATTACATTAAAGATGCAAAAATCGTAAATACATACCTTTCTTTGCTTAGATCCGTGAAAGATCGAAGAGGAAATGGTCGCCACCTTCTCACTTCTCAAGATAGGTTGGATTGGATCGTTGGGTTGGAACTTGGAAGATTGAAATTAGAGTGAGAATGACCAAGGTGAAAAGTGAAAAGTGAAAACGATATATTATATGTATAGAACCATATAGGACGGTTTAAAATAACCGCTTCTATATAATATACTAATATAGGACGGTTATTCAATAACCGTTCTATAATATACTTAAATATAAGACTATTTTTCAATAACCGTTCTATAATTATAATTAAATATAGGGCGGTTTTCAACAACTGCTCTATAATATACTTAAATATAGGACGGTTTTCAAATAATCGTTCTATAATATACTTAAATATAGGACTCGGTTTCAAATAACCGCTCTATAATTATAATTAAATATAGGGCCGGTTTCAAAACTGCTTCTATAATATACTTAAATATAGGACGGTTTTCAAATAACCGCTCTATAACATAATCAAATATAGGACGGTTTTCAAATAACTGCTTCTATAATATATTAAATATAGGACGGTTTCAAAATAACCGTTCTATAATATATTTAAATATAGGACGGTTTTAAAATAAGCTCGTTCTATAATATATTTAAATATAGGATGGTTTGTTTATAACCATCTATATATTGAAATATAGGAGTTGTATAAGCTATAAGAGTTATGTATTTAATTAATCTTAGTTGATGATGTCCTTAAATAAAACTAGTCATTAAGTATAGAGTGGAGAAAGAGTTATGTAATTAACTCATCTTAATTTCCTTAAGTTAAGGATGACTGATGAGCTTAAAAGACAGAGCAATAGCATATAGGCATATATCATATATGTATTATGTTTATCTCACTATCTCGTGCTCGTACTTCTCAGTTGAGTTGAGTTACTTGAGTATCTATCAGCTTAAAAGCAAAGTTATGTTACTTATGTAAGTAACTCATACTATCATATTCAATTCAACATAGTTGTTGAGGTTGAGGTCGTGAGGATGACTAAAGTTGGTGTTAATTATGTATATAATGTATTTAACTCATTCGATGTCCGATGATCTCACTTGAGGATCATCTTAATAAGCAAAGTTATGTAAGTAACTCATACTCAATTCAAAAGTTGTTGAATGTTGATGATAACATTGATAAATGATAATAAGTAAAGAAAGAGAAAGAATCATGTAATTAACTCATTAGGTAAGAATGACCGAACCTAACTAGAATAGAAGCAGGTTATGTAATTAACTTAGCGTGAGAATGAGTATAGAAAGAGTTGTGTAATTATCTCATTAGAGGATAATGAGTATAGTATAGGAACTAGGAAGGGTCCCAAGGGAATAGTTATTAGTTATTTAGTTATGTAACATTGTAATTAACTCATTAGGTGAGGTGAGAATGTGAACAGAGAATAGGAGTTGTGTGTTGAATTAACACAAATGTTGAATGATATTACTAAAGGAGTTACTAAATTTTACTCTACAATATCTACATGAATGATGGATCAAAGGATCATGGATGAATCATGAATGAGTTATTCCTAATCTATTATCATCAATTGGGAGTTAGAAATGAGAAACAAATATTGAGTTATATGAGTTGGATACATGATATTCATGAATTTGATTGAAAAGAGATATATTAGATCAATTGGTTGGTGAGACATGTGAAATTAACATAAGAAAATCATTATTCATTAGCATTTATAATTTTATACAACAATATATGACAATAGTTAGTCTCTCTCTCACTTCACTTTTACTTGTACAACTTACAAAACTTGGTTAACTTATCTACTAAGTGTAACTTGTAAGTTGTAACAATTGACATGTGACAATGTGTAGCTAAACTGAAAATGGTTGATAAGAAATTGGTTATACGCTTATTTATAACTTATAGTTATAGGCTTATAGTTGGATAATTGGATTTGGGCTTACTTAACTTACATGATACAATACAATTATACAAAAAGACAAAACAATTGCCTTAGACAGCTTAGATTAGACTCTAGATTGACTTAGTAGTTAGTATACCTAGATAATTATTAATTAGTTAAAGTTAAACCTTTATGTTCTTTTCAGTTTTCAACTTTCATTTTGTTTTCCCGCCACTACAAGTCTACAAGGGGCCCCCCGCCCCACCTAGGATCATCTATCATGATTCATGACATCTAACTATCTAAGTTATCTAACAAGTAAGTTAACTTAGTTAAGTAACATTAAGGACAATAACTAGGGGCATCAAAATATTTGACAAATGATTGAAGTGTAAGTTTCAACTTTCATTAACTCCACTTGCCACTTGCCGATTTGGAATTGGAGGAAAGAAGGCTATCGCCTTTGTCGGGCATCGGGTCACTTGAAAAGCGAAAATCTGGCACATCACAGACTTCACAACACGGTCTCACGGACTCACAAATCACACTCAAACATTGGCAATGAAGGAATAAACCATGTGTAAAATAGACGGTTAGTCCAATCGTCCTATATTATTATGTAAAATAGACGGTTAGTCCGCAACCGTCCCATATGTTAAAGCTACAAAAATAAGACGGTTAGTAAGTAGCATCGTTTTATATTTTTTAAAATATAGGACGGTTAATACATAACCGTACTATATTTTATAAATATATATATAGGACCGTTAATCTTTGTAATACATAAGTAACATAACCAACGTTACCAACCCAAGGTTGAAGTTGAAGGCTTGGTGTTTATGTACCGCTTATAATTTACAATTTTACATCCGTTTGCATTTCCCTTTCCGGACTGCAGAGGACCGTAATCCGCATATCTTCTTCAAGTTCAAACATCAACCCTTCTAAGTTCTAACACGATGAGCAGCAGCACCCCTACTATAGCACCACAGGTATGTCATGTGTTTGTTTTTTGTTATTTCTCTATGAAATTATGAGTCTGACTTTTCATTCCTCTCAATTTCCTCACTCTCGAGTCTCAACTCTCAAGTCTCACTGTCTCACTCACTCACTCCCTTCCCTTATTACTTATTACTTATTAGTAATTGTTGGTAAACTCGAAGTGTTTAGTTTACCGTCGGTGAACTAATTTTTTTTGTCATTTGCATTTTGCAATATAGGCACAAGTTGAAGTTGGGAGCACTGATGTTTCTGATAACTTGAATATGCTACACCACAACAACGATGATGATGAGTTTGGTTGATTTGGAGAACGTGGAGTTAGTTTCAAAATCCAATAGAGGCAAAAAGCATAGGAAACTAATGTCTCCAGTTTGGAATTTTTTTGAACACCTTCCTCTATCAGAAGATGGAAGGCAAAGGTGTAAATGCAAGAAGTGCTGCAATATACATTTGCGATAGCAAATTTGGTACTCCCAGTAACTTAAATCGTCATATAAAGACTTGTCAACGGAGCTCTTCTCGTGATATAGGCCATTGCTTTTATCTCAAAGTCAGGAGTATGTCGGTGTCACTAAGTGCGACTTCGTATAATAAGTTTGATCCTCGAAGTTTATCGTGAGCTAGTAGCAAACTAGCTTGTTATGCATGATTTGCCTTTCCAATTTGTTGAGTATGATGGAATTAGAACTTCATCGAAATATTTGCGTGCATTTGCACTTGATTAGTAGAAATACAAGAAAAGCGTATGTTCCGAGAATGTATAAAAGAGAAAAAGGAAAGATAAAAGAGATGTTAGAATTGGCACCTAGCAGATAAGTTTGACATCGGATTTGTGGACTTCTTGTATTACGATGGTTATATAAGTCTCACAAAGACATTTTCTAGATAGTCGGGGTCTTACAAAAGAGGATATTAAATTTTTGTTTCCTACCACCTCCACATAATGGAATATCATTAGCGTAAAAGTTATACTCATTATTGGTAGAATGGGGGATCGAGAAAGATTTTTTCAATCACTTTAGACAATGCTTCTTCTAATGATTCTTCCGTTGAGTCATAAGGCATCAATTAAACATCGTGAACACTCTTGTTTGTGGTGGAGAGTTCCTTCATCTACGTTGTTGTTGTCATGTTTTGAATTTGATTGTGCAAGATGGTTTGAAAGAAATTGATGTAGCTATTCAAAAATTAGAGAGAGTATCAAGTATGTCAAAGCATCACAAAGTAGAAAACAAAAATTTTTTAGAGTGTGTGAATCACATGTCAATTGAGACAAAAAAGGGCTTAAGACAAGATTGTCCTACAAGATGGAATTCAACGTATTTGATGCTTCGAAAGTGCTCTTTGTTACCAAAGTGCATTTTGACACTTAGAACTAAGTGACTCAAATTATAAGCATTGTCCTTCTTTCATTGAATGGGAAAAGGCTACAAAAATTTCAAGTTTTTGGCGGTTTTTTATGATGCCACCCTGCATGTTCTCTGGATCCAAATATTCCACTCCAAATCTCTACTTTCAGGCAAGCATTTGTAATTTATTTGAGTTTAACACAATACATGAGAAGTGATGATGACTATATGAAGCGTATGTCCCACCCAAATGTTTGCCAAGTTTTCAAAGCACTGCGGTATGAATTCAGCACCATTTTGGCAATTGCATGTGTGTTGGATCCTCGGTATAAGCTCTCCTTTGTGGAATTCTCGTACAAGAAATTGTTTTAAGGCGGTGGCTGCTTGGAGTTTGCTCAAGTTAGGGAAAAGTTATTCTCTCTCTTCAATGAATATAAGGTTAAGATTTATCCTATTCACTTCCTCCTCATCTACACAAGTGGCTAGAGGTGCAGTCTTGATGATGACATGTAACATGTCATATAGTCAAGAGGTTTTAGATGTCATGAAGGTGATTTAATTTATAATTGTATCTTTCATTATATGTCGCTTACTACTTAGCATATTAAAATTTGCTATGAAGTATGAATTGTCTTATCGTACGTTGAATAATATAATTGCATTTGCATTAGGAATTTGATTCATTTGAAGGTGAAGGAGGTACTTTGGCTATGCAAAATCACAATTGGAGCTTTATTTAGATGAACCAAGATTGCAAGAGTCAAAGCTAGACATTCTTATTCCTGGAAAGGCAATCAATACATGTTGTTTGACTAATAATCTCATGTAAACACTTATTTTCTCGTAATCTTATTTACATTTATATTTGATTCAAATGTTGATTTTAGGTATCCCGAACTTGTCTGCCATGGCTCGTGATGTCTTGAGCATTCCTATATCTACAGTTGCATCGAGTCCGCTTAGTGTTGGTGGTCGGGTTCTTGACCAATATAGATCTACTTTAAAAACCGTAAACCGTGCAAGCATTGATTTGTGTGAGAGATTGGCTATATGGATTGAAAGGTAATAGTTTATAATTCTATATTTACATTATATTTTATATGAGCTTAGTAATAACTAATGCTTGTTTATTCTATATGATTGTAGACTCTACCATTACAGTTGCCGTGGATGAGCTTACTGAGGACATTATAAGCATAAGTAGCACTGCAGGATCACTTCAACCAATCAAGACTCGATCAATTCATTTTGATTAATTTGTATAATTTTCATGACTTATTTTAATTTGTTGTGTTTGATACATAATACATTGATGGAAGTATAATTTCATCATGTGCTACTTAATCCATATTTAATTACTATTATTATGGATATTTGATTCATTTCCCTGGGCTCTTTTTTTCACATATCATGTGAATTGTGAACTTGTGAAGTGAGTCGCTGAGTGATCGAGTGGTGTAATACTAAACTATAAAGAACTGTGTTGCTTCTAAATAAAATAACAAAATATTACAGGAACATTATTGGTAATTTGGTTGTCTATGTACTTGTCGTGTGGTGTGGTGGATCACCACCGGTAATTCAATGGATATAGCAATGACCAAAGGACAATGAGCATGAAAGGAGTTGGAGAAATGAATTCCCTCCTAACAATTTATGTGGGGTTGGTACTTGGTAACTTGAGTTGAAAGTCTAGTTCTTCATAACCGAAAGACCCATGCTATTCAATTCGATTTTACGCTCCTAACCTCATTGTCATTGCTTCAGGTGATCAAAGATTCAAGATACGTCTCGGTCGAATCGGAAGATCACTATAACGGTGGAGTGGAATAAAATTATAAAAAGTAATCCATAGGACGGTTATTTCACAAATCAGTTCTATAAAACCTAACATATAGGACGGTTATTTCACAACCGTTCTATAAAAACCCTAACATATAGACGGTTATTTCACAACCGTTCTATAAAATCAGAATATATATATATATATATAGGATGCTTATTTCACATGCCGTATAAAACCAATGATATATAGGACGGTATGTTACAACCGTCCCATATGTTAGGAGTTTTATAGAACGTTGTGAAATAACCGTCCTATATGTTAGTTTATTTTATTGTGGTTGTTTTGGGATTTTCTGCTCGGCTCGGGTACTGCTCTATAACTTCTATTCACTTGGGAGTTGGGACTTGACTTGAGAGGGCGTTTTTTAATATGTCGGGTCGTGTGTCGTGTCATTTCGTGTCGTGTATCCAACACGACTCAATTAATTAATCGTGTTACACAGTCGTGTCGTGTCATTTTTTAAGAACCGTGGGTCGTACGAGTCATAGGTTTTTGACACGACTATTAAGCGTGTCGTGTTCGTGTCGACCCGTAACACTATTCGTGTCGTGTTCGTGTCGCCACAAACACGACCCGCCAACCCGAATTGCCACCCCTAGTTGGCTGACCTCAATCCGAGACAGCACATGCATAGATGACCAAATATTCCGCATTCTTTGTCACATCAGAACTATTTATGTGCTCCCCTCATCATAATCACTATAGGCAATGCCTCCGAAACTTCCTTCCGTTGATGATCTAACTAGAAACTACTCTGGTGTGACTTTTTTTTGGATTCGCCTGTTGAAAATCGTTCAGGAAGTTCTAGCCCTACGCAGTGAAACAGTCACAAAACTGTGTTGCTACCTGAAGCTTAGAGAGAGAGAGTCTTAAATCATTAGGGTACTCCTAAGAGGGCCCTCCATTAGCCCTATTAGTAAATGAGGGAGTCCCCTAAACGTAGTAAAATAAGTCACCTTACATAAGCTTTGAATTAAAGAAAAAGAGAAAATACATCTAATTTCTTTTTAAGAAAAGATACTCCCGTTAAAAATCATTAACAAAGATGTCTAACCGGCCATCCTAATATCATGCTCATTGTTGGATGATGCACAGCATCGGCCATCGTAATATCATGTTCATTATTGGATGATGCACAGCCAGTAGAGTTTTCAAAAAACTGCCGTATCTAGAATGTGATAAAAAGATGAAGAGTCAGGGTAGGCGTAAACGCCTTTGAGATACCTACCCTCTAGTTTTTATGGCAGTGAAGCTTTCTTCTATAGATCTAAGGCATTCAAAATATTTGCAATGGCTTTGACAGTCAGAGATAATATTTTATATTCATTTCATGCTTTTGGCTTATGTTTTTATGATACAAAGAGTGATCCTCAGTTTTTATTGGTTTATTCAAATTTCTAAACCAAATACCTACATCATCTAGATGTATTTTTTATGCTGGGTTATCAACTTTTGCTACGAAGAACGTGGTGAACAGTTTTGATCTAAAACTAATATATATAGGGAAGTATTAATTGCATCTATTTATTGCACGTGTAAAGAACAGCTAATATTTGATTGGGTGAGAAAAAGTAAAAAGCTATTTTTTTTTTTAATCTTTTTCTCAACCAATCAAGGCTAGCTGCTGCTCATGGCTGCACTAATTTGCTGTTATTACCGCTCAAACATGATAAGAAAAGCCGTAGACTTCTTCTCCTGCTCAAGAAAGGTATCTACTGAAACTTAAGGATGAATAACTCAGATCAACCTACCGAAACCAAGGACGAATAACTCAGATCAAACATCTCGGCTTCACATGCACCGAAGAAGTTTTAGGCGGTATCGCCTATCCAAACTCAATCTGAAGATCACCAGACACCATAAACTTCTCAAAAATAACCATTCCTTAGTGAAAGCATTTTTAGGTCCTTGGTAAGTAAGATGACACAATCGCTTATTGCCTCATCATCCAATGAATGAAATTTGAAAATCCGACGATCGAGAGTAATGTTGTCATATTCTCGACATCTATTTTCTCGAAGGTGGTGATAGCACATGAATATTGCACTTTGATTTCTTTTAAGTGTCTGCTTGGATCTAGGGAAACATTTCCTTGGAAGAACGGTCCTTAAGGAATCTGATATCAGTTTTAGCTTACTATCTTGTATGTATGAAAAACCTTTTTGAATATTTTTCAGAGAGTGGTATATCCAAGTACCTCTTGGACTTTGGATTACTCCAAGTGCTATTTTACCTATCATGTACTTACTCTTTTTTCGATCTAAGCTGTGCACCATGTCAGAAATGGCTTAGATGGTATAAATGCCAATTTTTCATGCATATAAGTTAATTTATCCCTTGTTTTTATTTTGAAAATTACAGCCTTAGTTTATTTTATAGTTCTTAAGTTTAAAATCATAGCTAAAAAAATAGGATAAAATATTTAATGGGTGCAAATTTTGGTATTTATACTATTTAAGTAATTTTTTACATATGAACGACTTAGAGCTACCGAAAAGCAAGTATAAAATAAGTAAAGTAGCTCTTAGATTAATTCAAATATAAGAAGCACTTGAAATGTCATTCCTCTTTTTCACAATATTCTACATATTAGTTTAGTAATATTTTTTCCATAAATGTTCTTCTTGCAACTTTGATCTCGCTTGACTTCGGAATTGTTTTCGCCACAGAAAATCCCATAATAAAGGCTTCCCTTCGATCCAAAGTCATTCAAACGGGAGATATATATCATGAATAAGTAAGAGATCACGAATTAATTTTATCAGGGAGTGTAATCATTATAATTCCTATTGGGTCCATCTGCTATGTACACGATGACGGAGCCATCAATCTTCAGATCAACTACAAGGTTATAGAATTTCGTTTTTCTTTTCTCGTAGGCAAACGTTTTTTTCATTTTTCTTTTTTTTTTATTAATACCCCATTCTCCACTCGAGCGTCGAACCTTGACCTACAGAGAGGCCCTTCTTGTGCAACTGCAGTAGAATTGACCAGTCCTTCAAGCAAAACCCACGCATGACATTTGTTGATCAAACTTGATTTCACATTGCAGTGAAAGTTCTCACCTAGATTTTCTCTTGCCCCATGATAAGTGATAATTAAGATTACTCGTGCTGAAGCAACGAAGTTGCAAGGTGGCTTATCTAGGACTTGGAGAAGAGCAAATGAAGGAGTTGATTACTTATCTAAGTCTTTTTCTAGCCCGTTTGTCATCTCTTTATTTTTTACTGATGATTGTGATGAAGTTGAATATTTACTGTATGTCTTTAGTAATAAAGCTGACAGATGCCTTGTCAGTCTCCAATTTCCCAATCAAATAGAAAATAATTTGGCCTAGCACTTTGGTCCCATCCTTGTAGGGTGATCGTAGTACCTAGAGGAAGGGAGATGACAGAGACAACCCTGCAAATATCTTCTATACTCGTTGTTCTTAAATATGCTTGTTCCTCGCATCCTAAATTTCTATGGCTACCAACTTTGTATTCCCATTTTTATTAGCTGATTAGATTCAAATATTTGAGCAAATGTAATACTGATATTAAAGAAGAAGGTAGTTTCAGCTATTAATTTTCTCATTATAAATCCACTAAACCAGTGTTTACAGATTGTGACATACTATTCCGTAAAGAGTAGCATATAGATTCAAGAGAAAATTACTTGCTTAATCTTATTGCAACCTTTTTATTTGACTGATCTCGCTTATATCTATATAAGAACTTGCTTCTACTGATCCATGTATTAATCTAACTATAGGAAGTGTATTAAGCTCTTGATCTATTAATAGCAGCTACAGGTACTCAAGTAGAAGAAACTCAGATACATAGTGAAAATTTAAGTACAAGAGTTACATAACGGTGCCCCGGATTAGTGAAAAAAGGATTGCTTGTACAACCTTCATCTTCGAATTAGCAAAGAGAAGGTGGTGCTACTTGATGGTACTTAATTAAATAGAATGAAAACAACGGCTGATTAACAATGCAGCAAATCTTGGTGAAAATAAATGGCACTAAAAGATAGAGTCTCATCTATGCAAGTGGAAATTGAAGATTATCTTATTCTCTGTAATGGGTGCTCCTATCAACAAGGGTTTTAGATAGGGTCATCAAAAGACCACTTTGGGGGGTCTCACACCTGTTTTATTAGAAATGTGGCAATGAACTTTCTTATTTTCCTCTAATGATGTATGCAAATTCCTCTACTAAATTCAGAAGCAAGTTTCTTGCAAATACAAATGCATCTCCCAACTTTTTTTTCTTTTTTCTTTTGCCCTTTATAAATCTAGTTTCCTAATTTTTCTTTGATTTTACTATTTCCCTTGTTAATTATGAAAAAGAAAAAAAAAAAGAAAAAAAGAACAACCCCTTGACTCTGATGGCGTTGATTTTCCATCGGTACATATATATGGAAAAAATGAGAATGTAGAGTGCAAACCAAATTTGCTTATACTCATTCTGCACCATCCATACATGCAAATGACACCTAATTGCAACATAAGATTTTAATCTTTTGGAATATGAATTAGTCAATAAGACTCATCATGCGTGTAACGTGATAAAAAGATTGCAGAGAGACAGTTAATGTAAAAGGAACAAGTTGGTATAAAAAAAAAAGATAAAACATCACAAAATAGAGACTTTGCTGGTATTGAACTAGCTTGTGGTAGCTGTTTGCAATATAAAAGGTTGTAACTCCATGATCTACTTGCATAAGTAAGCAACGGGTCAGCCTTTTATAATTGCAAGACAAGAAATGGTTTACTTATCTTGATTTAGCTTCATAAATGCTTGAGTGTAATAGTTTTGTAAGTGTTGACTCAATGTTAAGGAACTTTGGGTAAGAAATAGCACTTGGGATTAGGCAATTAATCAATACATATACATATATGTACATACATATGTATATATGTATGTTGGAGCAACGTGGTTATCGTATGACCTAAGTAGCTAAGGTTGAAGTAACAACTTCCAAGAAAATGTGCACTATTGTAATATGGTTGTTAAGATAAGAATGCATTGTGATAGAGCATTTATCTGGTACATAAATGGTTCTTACCTTTTTTAAAAATTTTAATTATGTTATAACCATGATATCATGATTCTTACTAAAGTTGATAATGATATATATCTTTTACTATTCCCAAATAGTAAACTTTTTAGCATAGCTAGATCATGTTCTCCCTCACTTTATATTTGTATTAGCATTATTTTTATCTATTTATAACCTCCACTAAAATGTCAATAACCAATAAGAGAGTTAAAATAAAGAGAGATGCTAACAAGAAAACAAGTTGCAAGTGTCACCTCCCTTTATAATCCTATTGTTATGTCTTTACTTAGTTTTACTCCTCTAATCTTGGAATAGTCATCTTGTGCACTTTTCTTTCTTTGTAACCTTTATTTATTTGTAACTATTACAAGCCGCCCACCCCCCCCCCGCGCACACACACACAACAATCTTATTGTCTTTTCAAACAATTAAGAGGGAATCGGGGAGAAAGAGAGACTTTGAATTTTAGAAGTTTTATGATTTGTACCAAAGTGTGATTAGTCCACAATCCAATAAAAAATATGGTTAATCATTAACATAGCAGCCCATATCCATAGAAGAGAAGCTTCGTATTGCAAATACCATCTGTTATGTGGTATCTTACTAAGAATTTTGTTAAAAACAAAAATTACTTTCATGATGATTCTATGCAAGTTGTTAAAATACACATCAAATTAAACTAAAAAATACTTTTAAAAATTATCTTTGGTATGTATAATTGTGTTTTACTATTTTCTCACTTTTAGAATTTTTTTTTACAATAACTAGATCATGTGCAATCATTACTCTTCATTCTCCCATGCTCTAGTAATTGGGCTCCCTAGATCACTACCATGTAGTTAGGTAAGGACAATCAATCCATAGTGACGTGAATCTAGGAATGAATGGGGATCCCTATCAATATTAAAATGAAGAATCTATTTATATAGAATTCTCCCTTTCTCTCAATAGATGTATCTGGTCACCGGCAAGTTTTTCGAAACCAGACTTAATTGTTACTTTAAAAAAATGTTTGCTGAAAATCTTTGAAAGAAAGAAGGTCCATTTTCCCACATAGTTCGTTAGTACTACCTTATTTTGATGTTGTCATCAATTTGAGTAACTTTCAAAATACCAAGACCCATTAAGTTAGAGAAATTGAAGACAGATGCAATCTAGAAATAAGTTTATGGACATCATTTTTTTTATTATATTGTTATTGTTTGTACTTTCATATAATTATTATTCTTATTGGTGAATGCTTATCCTATACAATTCTCAAGAAAATAATTATAGATAAATCATTCTTCCAAGGGACCCACTTTGGTTGAACTTTTCAATCAACCCCAAGTGTAAAGAAGGACAATTAATTAGTCTATAAGTGCCATCTATTATTCATTATCATATTGAGATTTTTCTAAATAAATAAAGTTATACAGTTGCATGAGATAATGATTTTATGCAAGTTGGAAAATTAAATGCCAAACATTTCTTTTTTTCCATGTATGTGTGAAAATGGTGATGTTGTATCATAATATCCAATGGTAAGGAAAAACATAGAAAAGAGAAATTACATAGGATATGAATAGAAAACAATCTCAAACAAAATGTTACAATGTTACAAATTTAGTAGAAACAAAGACAGCCAAAAGAAAAGACTATTTATATATCATGAGATAGATAATTAAATTGGAACATGGTCCTAATTTCCATAATTCAAATTATATTTTAAAATTGTTGTTGACATACTATTTGGCATATTCTTCATATATCCTAAAATGTTAGGAAAATAGGATATATCTATACTACTAAAAATGGTTAGTGAAAATTCTGCCTATATGTATTTATATGGGTAAATAGAAATATACAGCTAATTGATCAATTTATAGCTTTATTACCATGCTTACCAATAAAGTCCTATTTAGCTAGCCACTTGGGTCCATGATCTAAAAGAAGTCCAATTTCCATGCAACCTTACTAGTATACAGCATTATCAAATTCATTTGTACTTTATGTCTACCATGATTTACAATAGTTTTACAAAGTACTCTTTTCTATTATTTTATTTCATAGACATTTTTATTATTAGCACCCATTTAAATCTTGTAAAAATTATAAACCACATTTTAGCCTTAGCAAGGGTCTATTTGACCCATAGTTTATAGTTTAAAAGATGCAAAACTCGACTCAGACACAAAAGGGAAGGGAGGAGAGTTAACTCAAAGCCATTCCTTAGCGACATGAAAGTACCTAAGAGGAATTCTTAATATGATATTTTACTTTAAAATTATATTTAAAATCTTCAGTCCTTATCCCTTGTAAGCGGTGAGATAGTTGGTTGTACCATAGTTTTGTTGGCAAGGGATCAAAAGAATTTGCTTTACCCTGCATTGAGTCACTCAGTAATTTGACTAATTTTGCTATCTAATCAAGTAACTCTAAGGCTATCAATGGGTTCTAATTATCCAAAAATTCGATATAACAATACTAGAATTTGAAAGTATTTGTTATTAAATTATATTCAATAATTAATTTTTGGATGTTGTTTTAGATATCCCAAAAAATTCAGAATAGGGTATAATATTGAAACTTAGAAAGTGTATGTTATTTATAACTGAATATTAATTTCATGTGGACTAAGATGCCATTTTAATGGAATGTTAAAATCATTTTACATGAGGCACATAAAAAGATAAAAAGTTCCAGTATGTGTACACACCTTGAGAGAGAGAAGATGTCGACACGCTTCCTTTTTAATTATGATGATTTTTTCCCCATCTAAGTTGTTCATCATGTTCTTCATACCAAAAGTAGGCAAACAAGTAAAAATCAACGCATTTCGATCGTCCTAGATACTTGTTTTGGCTCATTGAAAAATATAACAGAGCACATGGCTATTATGTTTCATCAAAGATACACATGCTAAAATCATCTAATGAATAACATTAGATCTCTAGCCTATCTAAGTCATTCCAAATATGATAAACGGCTTTGATTTATAGAAGAAAGCTTCACCACCTTTGAAAAAGGTGCTTGGACTTCTCTCTCTTCAATGTTTGTATGCCTACTAGGACTAAGAGCTAAAAGGCAATTTTTCTTTCTTTTTTTTTTTTTATGGATTGAATAGTGAGACCCAAAATATGTAAAAAAAATAGATTAATAAATGCACTAATATAATTAATCATTAAAGAATTTTTCATTTTATGTATCTAAAGGATGAAAATTTACATTTATTTCTTATTCAATAGATCCAAAAATAAACAACTCTAAATAGTTAGGTTTTTTATATTGAAATTAGGATTTGAAGTAATCAGAATTTGATCGACTCCGATCATTGATAGTCCAATGTAACTCAGAAATTTTTTTCAAATCAACTTCGAAAATTCTAGAACTATGATCAATCCTTATATTCTCAGAGCCATTGTTATTTAACAATTTTTAAAAGTATGTTTTCCACCTTTGTTTGATCTCATCATCGCTTCTAATGCACTTAACATGATCTAAGACCTTACCCTTCTATTTTCTTACTTTTGCTAGTTTAAATAAAATTTTCTCATCTTATCTGGTTCTTAGTCTATTATAGAGCTCATCATATGCTTTAAGTTTAGTTTTACTTACTATTCTCTTAGCAACCATTTTAACATTCTTATATTGTTCATAGTTTCATTATTTCTAATCTTCTGTCATGCTTTAACACACATTAGTTTTTCTTTAATAACTTTTAACACTATGTTTCATTTACTAATTGCCTTTCACCTTTAGATACTCCTAAGACATTTTTTGCCATTTTCTTAATGGACTCAGCAATATTAATTCACATGGTATTTACTTTTGTTTCATAGTTCCAAATTCCTTCTACCATCAACTTATTTTTTAATGAGATTATTTTCTCTCTTTTTAAGTTTCACTACTTAATTTTTAGATATCTATTAAGTTCATTTCTTTTCTTTCATCTTTTGATATGAATATCTATAACTATTAACCTATGTTGTGAGATTAAACTTTTACTAGGTATCATCTTATAATCCTTACACATAGATTGTTCAGTATTCTTAAATAGAAAAAAGTCTATTTAGCTTAGTTAAACTCTCATCATATGTGATTAAGATTATAAATACCATAGTGTTGCCTTGGCGAGGGTCTTTCTCACCCCAAAACTATTTACCACGCCATTTTGGCCCATGAAAAACTACCATTATTCATCAAATTTGTCTGTTTACTATTAGCATCTGCCTTGCCCTCTGGATATGAGAAATGGGCACCAAACAAAGGAGTTGCTCTTGCTAATAGCAGTGAGCCCAGTTCAAAATTTTTAAGGAGGAAACGCATAGGACAAGTTCTTGGTGGTCAAATTCGGGCCCCACATCTAAAAAGAAGAAAATTGACTAGACATGGTTTAAGTGGGTCCCGCCAATTACAACCAGTATCTGCAGTATTCTTTTCACGAGAAAGGAAACATCGCTACCGGCCATTATCAGTCCATGCCATTCTGGGCCAATCGCTCTCTTGTTTTTCTGTCCACGTCAGAGTGGCGGCGTCTGTCCCAAACTGCCCAGATACATTTGGGAGGCTAGGTTCACAGTGCCACCTCAAAGTTGGGCAGCTGACCGTATCCCTTCTAACACGTGGGTCCACGTCTGCTGATGTCGCCCACTTGTATAACTAAATTCTACAGAACCCACGTGCCGGATAACAACGGGCCCCGTCGGAAAATCACATACACGACCGGAGTAACCGCCGGTCACCCCAAAGGCTGTGCCGATGCGTGGGAGGCTGATAATTCTCCGTACGATCTGATTGATTGATGGACTGGTGATGGCCAGTTGTATCAGTGGGTCCCTTGTTTCTATTTGTGCGTACAGCATGTATTCTGGCTATATCTTCCTCTTCTTCTCGCTCTCTGCAACAGCTTCTGGGATTTGGAATTTTGGAGTTTCTCTGTGTGGGGAAAGGTCCGGTTGTTTCCTGGTTTCTATTGGCCTTTGTTCATGTTGTTCTGATTCTGGGTTGGTTTCTGTGTCTTTTTCCTTGTTTTGATTATTTTCTGTAAATGAGTGAAGTGGCTGTGGAAAATCTTGAAATTGGTATTGCAATTTACGGTTCTGGGTTTCTTTCGTGGAAATCCAACTGGGTATGATTATGTACTGTAAACTGATCTAGCTCCTGTAGTGCTGCATCTATCTGCATTGCACTGTATTTGTACCTTGTGCTGCGTCAGGAGTTATCTTACTTGTTTCTCTTTGTTGCTAGCATCTTAAATTACTTGAAAGGAAGTGTTTCCTTCTATCTTTCTGTATTACTGAGATTTTAACTGTTGAATTAGTCGGATGTTCCAAGGACAATTTTGGTTCTCAAGTAAATCAATATGTTAGGAAAGCCCTCTACATCCAATTACTTCTTTTGTTCAACCTGAAAACCTTTAAATCTTTGTTGAGGAAAATAAAGAAATCCTTTGATGCCCAAAGCTAATTCTTCCAACATGGTCCAATTTGTGTCAAGGGGTTCTTTCTCTCTCTCTCTCTCTCTCCTGAATGGTATAAAAAAGTTTTACTAGCAGAGGAAAAGTAAGAGTGCAGACATCTAACATGGTTCCTGGATGCAAATTTTTTTGTTGCCAAGCAAGGTTCTATTGGAGCCATGTGAATTATGTAAATGCATTTTCTCTATGGGAATGATAAGGCATATAAAACCCTGCTTTCTTCTGGCATGATTTTAGTAATTCAGGCTTCATTATTGAGTTTTTTTTGTTTAGTGGTATAGTCTGTAGTTACCTCATGAATTTGATGACATTGCATTCTCAGTTTTCAGGACTTCTCCAACAGACTGATCTCACTCCTGACGGCACAGATAAAAAGGACTTTGAAGTAGTTTTTCATAGAAAAGAGTGGGTTAATTTGTGTTATATTCAGAGGATTTGAAGTGGTGGTCCTTTCTCTGTAGCAGTTGTAACTGGTTGAGTTAATACTTGACTCTGTCCCTGATCTCATAAAAGATACCCTACAAAATGGATGTGTCGAACCATTCCCCAGTTCTTGCTGATCCAGCGCCGCTAACAAAGTCCAGATTGGGCATCCTGTCGAATTTAATTCCCTGTGTACCTGCTAGTTCCTATAGATCAGCTACTCCCTCGACCCGCTTCTTTGGATCACACGGGAAGAAGTCCATACCAAGCAAGCTTGATGATGTCCGTGCAAGCGGGTGGCTTGATGCAATGAAAGCATCTTCACCTACTCATGTAGATTGCAGTAAAGATAAAAACTTCAATTGTGCAGTGAAGGATGATGTACAAGCACCATATCATACTTGGACTGTAAGTTATCTCATTGAACTAATCAAGTGTACTGGTCTCCACTATTAAATCCCAAATTATGATTTTTACATATTTCTTGAATTCAATTTTCGTTTCTTTTCTTCTGGCAGTTAATGTATCCTTCAGCTCTTGGGTCAATCAACAATATTGTGAAAGCAGCAAATGGGAAGAAGATAGCTTTGTTTCTCGATTATGATGGGACCCTGTCTCCAATTGTTGATGACCCAGATCGTGCTTTCATGTCTGACAAGGTAATATTATACCTAAGCCTTCAATTTAAATCAGGACCCATGTGGTTGTAGGCATGACCTTTTTTCACATGTAGATGCGTTCCGTAGTTAGTGGCGTTGCAAAGTATTTCCCTACCACTATAATCAGTGGGAGATCTAGGGACAAGGTACTACCCTTGAACAAAATTTGGTTTTTGTTTATTCCTGGGTGTTAGTTCTAGTCACCAACAAAGTTCTGATTCACTTTTGCTAATTTTTCAGGTTCATGAGTTGGTTGGATTACCCGAACTCCACTATGCTGGCAGTCATGGTATGGACATAATGGTTCCAAAATGGGTCTCTGAATCCAGCATGTGCGCCCAAAGTTGTGTTAATTTGACAGATATACAGGTAATTTGTGCTTTTTTCCACATGAAGCATTTTAGTTGAAACGGCAGGGACAAGTGAGGGTTCAATTTTCGTACAGAAGTTTCACGTCTTAAGGTTTATTGGTTATGTGCTGTGATATTTATTGTCCATAATAACTGAGAGATGAACAGGTGGAAATATTGAATTGTCACTTGGTGAGAAACTTCAACATCATGCTTTGCGAACAGGTCACAAAACTCATGACTTGCTTTTCGCGAAGCTTCAGGTTCACTCTGCTCTTTTAGTATGAAATTAAGGATAGGTGAAAGATCTAAGATACCAAGATTATCAATATCCACAGTGGAACTTGGGGTGCCTCACTATATATCTCATAATTGTTTCTTTTGCTTTGGAGCTGGATCTGAAGCTCAACTAGATGAAGCATTGCACTTCATTCTTGAGGTTGCAGGTTTATCCCTGCTAATACATCTATAGCTTAATCAAATACATTATTCCACTTGTTACCTTCGGTTTGTTTGTACAGGAAGACGACCTATATTCCTTCCAGCCTGCCAGAGAATTTTTGCCAGTGATCAATGAGGTATCATCTGAGACATATAAACCTTAATGGCTTGCTGCACTGAGAGATTATAGATGGAACTGCAAGAACATTGACTAGTCTACTTGGTTTCAGATTTTTGAATCTCTCACTGACTCTATGAAGGGAATCACTGGTGCTAAGGTTGAGAATCACAAGTTCTGTGTCTCTGTTCATTACCGCTGTGTCAATGAGGAGGTAAGTTGGTTAAGTTCTTCCAACTCATTCTGTCACTTGTGGGAGGTCAGAACTAATGTTGACAGGGTTTCTAATCATTTTTACTCTCAAATAAGAAGCAAAGTTTACTGATTCCTTACATCCAGTTTCTGCTCCTGTCATTGTTTGTTGCTCAGATAAGAATTCTGACTATAGTTCCTTTCTTTTGCTAGAGTTGGGATATAGTTGTACAGCGTGTGTATAGCATTCTTCAAGAGTATCCACAACTTCATTTATGTCATGGGCGAAAGGTTACATTTTCAGACTCGAACAATTCTATTGCATACTTCTGACTCTTTGTATATTTATATGCATTATGTCCATAGCCATAATTGGAACAGCATTCATTTGGGAAGTGGTAATTGAATCAGCAAATTTGGGATACCTCAATACACAGCAACTGGTATGTGCAGATAGGCGACACTAATCTTTTTCTTAATGTAGGTACTGGACATCCGACCAACAATTAAATGGGACAAAGGCAAAGCATTAGAGTTCATACTAGATTCGCTTGGTAACTTTTGACACAACTTTTGTTTGTGTTTCAAGTGTATCTAAGATTCAATTCATTACCGTAATTGCTGAATCTCCGCAGGACTGGGCAATTACTGCGATTTCTTTCCCATCTATATTGGAGATGACCGTACAGATGAAGATGCTTTCATGATATTGCGAGAGAAGGGCAAAGGTTGTGGCATCTTAGTCTCAGCAGTTCCAAAACAGACCAGTGCATTCTATTCGTTGAGAGACCCAACCGAGGTATGGTGATGATCACAATGATTGTTAAAGCACGCTAAAAAGCATGCATCTTAGACTCTAACGAAAGGAAACTGTTCATTCAATGGACCTCAAAGGCCTAAGTCCAAGTCTAATACCATCTTATAGAAAAAAAAGGAGCAAAGATAGCTTAAGTAACAGCACTTTCTGAAGAAACAATAGTTGGAAGATGAGTTCTTCTCATCATTGTTTAGATGACAAGAGCTGTCAATACTTTGGCAATACCAGCTCATTCTATGATGCTTTTCTTTATTGTTAATGTCACCAACTTCTCTTTCTGGTGTTCTTGGAATTGGGCCATTCTAATGCAACTATTATGTGTTTTTCAGGTGATGGGCTTTCTCCAATCCCTGATAAAATGGAAAATGTCAGGTGATACAAACAATATTGTACAGTTGATGGAGAGTGAATGGGAGCTTCGGTTTTGACCACGGTTATGCTTGTTTTGGCTTTTAAACTTGGCTCTTGGAGGCCATATTGGCAGCGAAATGTGTTCTATCTAGATTCAGCTCTCTGTAATTGTGTATATCAATTAGTAATCCATCGGTTTCTGTTCAAGTTTTCAACTTACTTTTTCAACACCAGCAGGCTATCTTTGCCACAAATACAAACATGGAGCATCAGCAACATTCAATTAACGTACCTCATGTCTAAAGATAAAGAAAGAGGGACAAGGACTCAAATATTTTCACTAATTCAATAACATAAAATGAAGACAATGATGATGAGATTGATTAATATGGAGCAATTTCTACTCTCCTCTTTTGATTGTTTATCCAGGAAAATGATATTGAGGGTGCTGTAGTCCTTGTCCTACTTGCGGTTTCACAGCCTTTAACTGTTCACCGCTGTCGACCACGCTGGTGAATATTGATTTGGTGGGGAACGGAAGTTGTTTTCATCGTCGCCGGTCTAATCATGATTGGATGATATCATATGTCAAACTTAACAGCAAAAACCCAATTCCTACCTCCTCAGAGCTTTCGAATTATAAAATCAGGCGAGCAATAAAATAGAGTTCAGTGGCTTACCAGATCTTATAGTCTCGGTTACTTAGGTCGAGACTGTGAATCAGGGAAGACTCAAAAGGATGGCCTTCGGATCAGTTTGTCATCACATGTCGAGGATCATCTGATCATGATGGAACCTGCACAAGTAGAGCAGACTTTTGGTGGCTAACTGTCCTGCAGGGCATGTTGTTTGAAAATTTGGACCACAAAGCTAATTTAGACAGATCTCCAAATTTATTTTATATGGTAACACATACAAATAGACAGTTCTGCAACCAATTTTTCATTAGTTCAACCATCTCTCATTTAGCTCTCAGCAACCTTCACGCACACAGAGACAGACAGAAAGGCAGGCGCGCGCGCGCACACAACGCACACACACACAGAGAACTGGATCAAGTTCTGAGAGGGAAAAAAAAAGGACTTTGCCCGTCTCCGGACGTTTCAACTTGTATTTTCAATGTTTTCTTTCCAGAAAGTTTTATCAACAGCTCGAAATTCCCCGGGAGTTTCGGAAGTCATGTCCACAATTGAAGGAAAGGCGCTCGAACAAAGTAAAGGTTCCATCATCATGTGATTGAAGGGCTTTGATAGGTCCTACCTCCTCCACTAAGGGACTGGGTGGACTTGATCTTTATCTAGTGAGTGGCCTTATCAGTTTTCTTTACCTATGTTATCCGAATTGCATATGATTATTATAGGAAGTCCTGTCAATTTTGCACTTCTCATCTTCTTCTATGCTTCCCCCCTTGAAACTGCCTGCAGGCAGATGGCAAAGCTTTTGGACAATGAGGTGCTCCTTTATGTAAAGATCTATGAAAAATTGCAGAGCAATGAAGTTATGCAATCATGATGGTGTGTGACACTGAGCTGGCCGAAGATCAATACTAGAATCATTCTGAAGATTAAACCAATCTACATGATCTAAGACAGACTTTTACCATAATGAATGAAGTCCCGAAGAGCTCAAATAGCATATGGAGAAATTAGTGTGTCAAGGGCTGTCTCTCGGTTGTTTGATTGGAACTTCGAAGGCATTCTTGTTACGGAAGGTGACTTCTTTAACTGGTATACAAGGGCTCTTCCTTGTCTCTTTTACTGGCGGGCTGATTGTTCCAATAGCAGCTTTTTTCTTGGTAGCCCTTGCATTTCTTCCTTTGCTTCTACATTTTATGTAAAGCATTTATATGACTGTGGCATTATTTGGCTGTTTATGCTCTGGTGGTGAGTAACTTTTCCCTGTGAGTTCGGTCATCTTGCCTTTTGTACTGGCATTTATTTAAGGGTTTTGCTATTTCCTTGCTAATGTCAAGAACACATTCGCTTTCAGCGGCTTTGTGTTTTTCTTCGTTTTTTTTTTTTTTTTTGACCTTAAGTCTCCTTAAGAGTAGACCGCTTTGGAGGGGAGGAAAGTGTACATTCCCCTTTTCTCATTTGTGGTAAAACTATTGTTTAGATTTAAGCCGTTCACGATGTTAGGAATAGCATGGATAGGCTAGGCATTAAAATCCATGCCCATTGAATGATTTTAGTCTATGTTTCTTCAATAAAAAAATTACATCTATATAATTCTATTAATTTTTGAAAGACCCAAAAGAAGTAATTAGAATGGTCCAAACACATTGGTTTTTATGGATTCCCTATTTTTAGTATTATGAATATAGTGAATAGCTTAGACCTATAAAAATAATGTTTTACTATGCATGAAAAGATTGGCATGGATACTTCCTCCTCGAGAGAGTGCACTCTTGGTGGGATCATGACAAGTTAAAAGGAAAAATGGGAAAGTAGCTAAACAACAAATGAAATTCTTGGCAATAGCAAACTCATACTAACTTTGAATGAAATTATTTTATTAGTGTTCATTGAATCTTTTGATGAACATGGCATAGCACTTGTGAAATCATATCTAATCCTGACTTTCTTGTATCTATTTACAAAGGAGAGGGGTGTTGGTATGGAGCACAACAACACCCCAAGAGCATGAAACTCCACTTTTGTATGGTGTGCCCCACCATACCATTGATCCACACTGTCTATCTGACTCTCCTAACCTAGGATTTCTACTGGTGTAAAGGTCATGTCTAAAGGGCACATCTAGCACCAAAGAATTCTACTTTTATGTTACTAGACATGGACAATCAAAAGCTCTTCATAAGCAACAATTTACATTCAACAAAGCAAAACACTATTTGTTGGATATTACTGGCTCCCTTATGACATGTATTTTGCACCAGTAGAAATTGAAGATTAGAAGAGTTAGATGAACAACGTAGCTCAATGGTATAATGCATCCCACCATAAAAAAAAGTGGAGTTGCATGCTCTTGGCTATTGTAGAGCTATATACCACCATTCCTCTCCAAAGGATATGTATGTCCATTCATTGTATCTCATCTTGACCTTGCCTAAGTTTGACATTTCATTGATGTCGGCATGTCATTTTGTAACATCCTTCATTTTTAGTATAAATTTGAAAATTTGAAAATTAACTAAATTAAAAATTTATAGATGAAAATTTTTCCTAAAAACTTAAGAATTTGAAAGTGCTCGTTAATATGAGTCCAACGCCATAAAGAAAGCGAAAAACGGAGCTCAAATGAGGGAGTTAGGAGCCATCGAAGTTGTATGGGCATTTTGGTCATTTGACAGAGACGTATTACACAGGGGTCCAAATTGATAATGGCACCCTCGTCTTCCACACGTCTCTACCATTTCCGGTTAAATCACCAGAGAGACATGGAAAGAGGAGTGAGGGGAAGAGTTTCTCTTCCTCTAAGACTCTGAACCCTATATCTATCCTTTCCCAGGAGCCAAAACGCTCCACAATGAGCATTTCTCTAAGTTTTTACTTAGAAACCTAGCTTTGAAAAGTTTGATTTTTTCGACGAGTGGAACTTCGGCAACACCTGGCAACGGCTAACAACAAGTAAGTCCTTAAAACCCTAATTTAGGTAATTATTAAATAGGTAAATTAATTAGAATTACATTTAAAAATCAGGAAAAAATTAGATTTCCTGGGAACTCTGTGCACGCTACTGTTGGCTATGAAACCACATCCGTTTGAAAATCGCACCGTCCAACTAGTGCACAAGAGACCCAAGAACAAACTTTTTAAATTTGGGAGAGATCCAACGGTGGGTTTCTCTAGAAAAAGCAAAAACCAGTACCTAGGGATGTTTTTAGGAACTTGGGAAAAACCATTTAAAAAACATGATTTTTAGAGAAATCAATGCAAAAGGATGATAGAAATAAAAACAAGACAAAATTTTGAACAAAATGGCTCAAAAACCAAGTGATTTGGATACCTGTAGGGTCACCGGAGATGACTGGAAGCCAGTCGTCTTCTCTGGTGCCGATTTCCACGTCGCCTATATAAATCGATGTAAATCGGGTTGTCCATGTAACCTAGTGTAAACTGGGTGTCGGTGTAACCCGGTGTAAACCGGGGCCGCCGGTGTAACCTAGTGTAAACTAGGGCCGCCGGTGTAAACCAGTGCACCCGCCCAACACCTTATAAATTAATAATATTAATTTATGAAGTATTTTTACTTAAAATTTATTTTTGGGAGCTAGAGGAGTCCAAATCAGGATCCGAAGAGGCGTTGTGACCGTATTAACGACACGAACCTAGTTTTAACTTAAAAACTTATAAATGACTACTTTTTATTTAGAAAAAATTTAAAATAGTGATGTAACATGTACAAGTGCACTTGAATATACCAGTTAAGGGGATTATTAGCAAGCTAGTGGTCTCACATTGAGGTAGGTGATGATAATTAATGCTTTGCCTTGATTTTTAAACCATGTTTAAACATAGCATCATGTGTGATTGTGTTTTAAATTGAAATTTTCATTTATCGTGGATTTCATGCAACCTTGAGTACATTATGATTATTCTAAATTAAAATATTTTATTGAATAAACTTATTTCAAATGTTTTTATAAGCATGATGTTAATTAGTTATACTTAAATAGAGACTTATTTCTTATTATATATAAGAAATGCATAGATTTACATGGAAATAAGAACAGAGGCTTATTAGCTAGTCCTTTTATAGGCTAACCCCAGGATGAGGGGCATGTCTTGAGGATTTCGAGCTATGAGTGCTCTTAAGTTTTAGCATATACATATGATTTACATGTTTTATTTTTGATGACGGGTGCTCTCGCCCAGTGGGCGTCATGCTAGGAGGGATAGGGTTGGCCACCCACCCTCCGAGATTGTGATGTGATGATATTGTGATATGATAGACACCTGCCCATAGATGGCATTCGGTAGGGGTTTTGGTATCATGGATAGTCCACACTACCAGTTTGAGCCTTTCCATGGGGATAGACGCTAAGTCTCCCGTTATGGTGTAGATGGAGAGTGGCGGTGGTTGATACCCATAGAGGGTTGCCACTGCAGCATAATGACCCATATTCTTATTATGTGTGCATGTATGATGAGTATGGTTATGGATGGTATGCCTCGGTGTGACGACACTAAGAGGTTGACTATGAGTACTTCTGATCAGTGATGTTAGTGTGATGTGGTGGGACTCATTACCTTAGGGTGCCCTTATTATTATTGTATGCTCATTTACATTGATTTATATCATGTTTTGACTCCGTGAAATGCATGTTTTAGTATATAGAATAAATTGACATTTATTTGGATATGACATTATGATACTGCTATTTTCATAAATGATAGACTTTTCATCAGTGCTGTTAATTATTTCTTTCATTTATTACATTAATTGTCTATGTACCTACACAAGCGATAGTTTGCTGAGGCATTTATCTGTTTTGCAATGCCTTAGATCTCGAGCGCGACATCAAGAAAGGAAAAGCTATTGAGAAATCGTGGGAGCTGCTAAAGATCTTTTTCCTATAGTTTTAGACAGTGATGTGAGTCATTAAAATAGGATTATCATTTAGATTTAATTATGGACTGCATACTTTATATTTGGAGTTGATTGAGATGTTTGGACATATGTTGGACATTTATATGGGATGTTATGATGGATAGACCCTGTGCCATATTATTATTGTATTTTGAACATTTATTTGATTTAAAATAAAGGCACCAATTTATTTGACATTGATTGATACGCGTATTGTTTTATTTACATGTATGCTGTTTTGAGAAAGGAAAAATAACACCCAAAATTTTTAAGAATTGTTTTAGTAAAATGATAATTAAAACTTTTTTCATGGGATCCCAAATGCTCTTATTCAAAATGCCATTATTATTATTATAAAAAAAATGTCCTAAAAATCCAGGGTGTTACAAAGTTGGTATCAGAGCCCAGTCTAGTCCATCATAATCCTTGTAAATGTCCATTTATATGTAAGTAACAGTCCATAATAGTTGTAGCGAGAGAAACTATGAGAGAGGAACTTACACTTAGTGACATTTAAAACTTTTGACAGATGGCTCCTCGAAGAAGGACAAGGTCTACCCCTGCTACACCTGTGGCCCCACCTGCTGAGTCCTCTGATCAAGGGAATCGAGATGTCGAGTTATTGAATTGTTTAATGTCAGGACTAGTACCACTTATACAGCAGCAGGTTAGGACAGCTGTTGACGCTGCTAACCCTAGACCGATTCCACCACCTCAAGTGGCACCCATGGTTTCATCAGTTTAGTCCTCACAACCAGTCCAGGAACCACCCATACCTAGAGCCACAGAGGGCGATGCTACGAGTGACTCTAAGAAGATTGACAAATTACTAGAGAGGTTTCAAAAGATGGTGAAACCCTTTTATGGCAATGGTAACACGGAGGAAGCTGAGGGATGGTTATTTGAGGCAGAGAGAACATTTGACGCTATGAAGATCTCATCAGAGGATCAAGTCAGAGTAGCCTCCTACCTACTGAAGGGTGAGGTAAGCTTCTGGTGGAAGACTTTCACACTCACTCGACCAGATCCGACCGAGACGATGACATGGGCAACCTTTAAATAGACTTTCGACACTTAGTATTTTCCACCTCATGCATTGTAGTCCATGAAGAAGGAGTTTGCCACCATGGAGCAGAGAGATATGACGGTTCAGTAGTACCTGAACTGATTTACACGACTAAGGAGATTTGCACCTCATGCGCTAGCCTCAGACAAAGAGGCAACTGACAGATTTGTAGATGGGTTGACACCTTGGCTGAGAGATCGTGTGATTTCTTCACGACCTACTTATGTGCGAGATGCTGCTGATATGACATCCATGCATGAGAAGAACTCTCTTAGGACTAGAGGGAGTGCATTCCAGCCCTTTAAGGGCATGCGGCCGTTTGGCGCTATACAGACACATGGTGCATCAGGTCATACACTGCAGGCCAAATTTAAGAGAGACACTGAGAGGAAGAGATGTGATAGGTGCAAGGGTTGGCACCTTGGGCGAGGGTACAATAGATTCGACCGACCACAGCAACAGAGGCAGCCCCAACCACAGAGATAGCCCTATACACCTTACCAGAGACAGCCATACAGGTGTTTCAACTGTGGAGACATCGGCCACTTCATTAAGGACTATCCTAAGGGGCAAAGAGAGAGGCAGACCGAGATGGGTTCAAAGATAGCTAACGCGCCACGTAGCCAAGGATGAGTATTTGCCATCACGTCAGGACAGGCGCAGGCATCACACCAGGTTGTAGAAGGTACTCTTCTAGTCTCATATCGACATGCCAAAGTTCTTTTTCACACAGGGTCTACACATTCTTTTATATCATGTATTTTTGCATATTGCCTTGATGTCTGTGTACACAAACTAGCATTTAAATTAGATATTATGACACCTGTGGGGGAGACAGTAGAGACTACAGAATATCTTAGAGAAATACTTGTAGAGATATCAGGCGTGAGTATAGACACATACTTCATCTTACTAGACATGGTAGACTACGATATTATTCTTGGGATAGATTGGTTAGCCAACTATTGGGCTATAGTAAACTGTCGAAAGAAGCGAGTTACTTTTCTTATACTTGGGCAACCAGAAATAGTGTTCCAGGGTAGGAAAGATCAGTCAGGTACATGCATCATTTCTGCTATGAAGGCGGCACGATTTTATGCATGAGGGTGTAACGCATTCCTCGCATATGTGACTGTTGAGGACAAGGAACAATCACGGCTTGACGAGATTGATGTTGTCTGTGAATTTGCTGATGTCTTTCCTGAGGAATTACCAGGATTGCCGCCAAGTAGGAAGATTGACTTTACCATCGACTTGGTGTCGGGTACATTGCCTATCTCTAAGGTACCATACAGGATGGCTTCAGCAGAGTTGAGAGAGCTTGAGGTACAATTGCAAGAGTGTAAGAACTTAAAAAAACAAAACAAAAACCACTTAAAAAAATGGAGGGGGGGCGTAATTGATATGGACACCCCCCACCCACTTAAAGAAAAAAAAGAACAGACTGTTAGGTCTATTCTCCACGCGATTAAGAGAGGGAGAAGAAAAGAGGAAGAGAGAGTGGGGGAGAAGGAAAGAGGAGAAAGGAGGGGAGGAAACTACCCATCCTCCATCCTCCATCCTCCACCCTCCATTTCTCCCATCAACTAAGGGAGGAGGAGATCGACGGTGGAGAAAAGCTGACGGTCGCCGGAAAGACAGAGTGAACGGCATCATTGATCGACGATCGGTGCCGTTCATTGTCTTCCCCTCGCTACCACGAGCAAAAGCCCTATATTTGCTCGTTGATTTATCAAGTATTGGTGGGGGAAAAAGAGTGAAAACAGTACCCACTGTGGGATTTGCCGACGACAGGAATATCAATGGCAATCGCGTTCTTGGGTGACGATTGGAGGTTGAAGACACTCCTTAAGGGTAAGATCTAGGATACCCACATCTTAAATCTTAGCAGTTTGCAAAATTTATGCATTTTAAACCTAGATCTATAATTAGGGATGATCCAACCGTCCAATCCCTAATCTAAGGGTAGGGATGAAAAACTAAAGACTTGATGTAGTCTAAATCACACTAGATTGACAGATCTAGGCATGAAATCGATCAGACAATCTCAGCCATCCGATCAGGTACTGTTTGCATAGTAAATCCTTGATGTTTGATTGATGATCAGACATCAACGATGAATCTTAAGACCTTAAATTAACTAGGATATGACAAAAATTGGGAATAGATGGATAAACTAGCTATCTTGATTTGGAAATGTGTAAATTTACTTGAAATTATGAACATATGGATTTGTATTAACAATGAATTCAAAATTTGATTTGGTTAGGTGATCGCTAAGTGATTAAAGGAAGGATATAGCAAATTTGTGGAGCACAAAAAGGGAGGTAGGTAGTTTGGACATCAACATGCCTGGAATTTACTTAAAACTTGAGATTTTGATCTTTTTAGTTTATGCAACTATTAAAAGGGTATATTCATGCAATTTATTTAAAATGTGAGGTTTACTTTATTATCAGATTGAAAAATCAATGCATGAAATTATATGGTTTTATCAGTTTTATGGGCATGGGATGCTGCCTAGTATTATTATATTATGACGAACATATTGTGGCCGGTGGACTCTGTGCTAGGAAGATTGAGGACTGATCATTCACTTTCTTCTGAAATTATATATGTATGGTGGATACTTGGCCTGAGGGCCTAATACAAGCTCATGTCATCATGGATAGGTCATGGCTTGTGTGATGTGTTTTCCATGAACACGGTGTAAAGGAGTCTTTCCGTTTGGTATCGGCGTGATAGCCACGGATTTGATTAGTTCTTGTTCGTCGCACAGAGGTTCCATTATTTTCGGGTTTATATGTATATTGCGCAATAGCGCAGGTGCAGGGCACCATGGTATTTCAGGTCAATAATGAGTACTCATGACCAACGGCAGGTGGCAGGATTTAAGTGGTTTTATACTTTAAAATCTTGATGAGATTTAGAGTATGTGTGTGTGTGTGTGTGTGTGTGTGTGTGTGGGTGTGCATATACACTGGTTGAAATACTCTTTATTTACATTTAAGCATTTCCTGGTTTAAATGCATTTCTCTATTGGTTTTGAGGCATGCGAAGAGTCATAACTATCTTCCATATCATCTAAATGTTTTATTAAGATTATTATCATTATTTGGAAATAGTAAGCATGGATGTTAAATTGACGATTCAAATTGATTGGACATGGAAACTATTTGAAATGGCATTGTATGAATTTCGGAATATATTATAGTACTTATTTGGCATCAAATGACACAAAATTTCACAACATATGATAAATTGTTCCTTTTAAAGTTAGAATTGCATAAACTTATGTGTTGATGATGAAACTACCTACACAAGAGAAGGCTTGCTGAGATATTGTACTTGTTTACAATATCTTAAGTTCGAAGGACTACAGCAAAGGGAAAGGCACATAGTTTTAACTTGGAAGCTACAAGAAAGCTATTTTGAGTAAAGGTGAGGTATAGGTAAAGATTTCTGAAGGTTCTTACAACTCTTATGTAATAAAAATTATTTCATGACTATTAGAAATGGATATGTGAATGTGTATTCATTACTGTTTGACACGAATGGCTATGACTGGAGTGATCCTGGGTATACAGGTCAATTACCTAGCCTTTTTAGCATTATCAAAATGTTTCATTATTTAAATTAAGCGAAAATATGTATGTTGGTATTTGGAGAGAGACAGAGTCTCTATCATGGATATTTATATGCACATGATGATTATCAGGTGTCGCATTGTATGCATTAAATGCACAAGGTCCGAAATACAGGGGAGACTTTGCCGGATTTTTGGTAGGAATGTGATGTTCATTCCTCTGTTTTTAATGGAAAAAAAAGACACTCAGGATTTTTAAAGTATTCTTTTCAAGGTTATTCTTCCGCTATTTGGTTTTGAACAGTTTTATAAAAGTATTGGGGCCCCACAAAGCAAAAGATTTATGAAAAAGTGGTATAAAAACCCGAGATGTCACAAAGAGTTATTGGATAAGGGCTTCATCAGGCTGAGCGGATCACCATGGGGAGCACCAGTCCTTTTCATGAAGAAAAAGGACAGATCACTAAGACTATGCATTGACTATCGGTTGCTGAATGGTGTTACTATAAAGAACTGATACCCTTTGCCATGCATAGATGATTTATTTGATCAACTCCAATCGGCACAAGTGTTCTCCAAGATAGATTTGAGGTCAGGATATCATCAACCGAGGGTTAGAGAAGAGGATATCTCGAAGACTGCCTTTAGGAGTCATTATGGTCATTATGAGTTCCTAGTGATGCCATTTGGATTGATGAACGTACCTGCAGTGTTCATGGATCTCATGAACCGTGTTTTTCGAGCTTATTTGGATAAGTTCGTGATTGTATTCGTTGATGACATCTTGATTTATTCGCCTAGTCGTGAGGCACATAGAGAGCATCTCCACACGGTATTGGACACACTTCGTCAACATCAGTTGTATGCCAAGTTTAGTATATGTGATTTTTGGCTAGACCAGGTGCATTTCTTAGGCCATGTCATATCTAAAGATGAAGTGGTCGTGGATTCAGCAAAAGTAGAGGCAGTACTACACTAGGAGAGGCTCAAGACAATGACTGAGATATATGCAGTTTTCTCGGTTTGGCAGGATATTATCGTCGTTTCATATAGGGATTCTCTAATATTGTGTTACCATTGACCACCTTGACCAGGAAAGACACTCAATTTGTATGGACCGAGGCTTGCGAGGAGAGCTTCCAAGAGCTCAAGAGGAGACTTACTACTGCTCCAGTATTGACCTTACCATCAAGTGCAGGCGGTTATGTAGTTTATTGTGACACATCTGGCAAGGGATTATGAGTAGTGTTGATGCAACATGGGAAGGTAATTGCCTATGCGTCTAGACAGCTAAAGACACATGAGGTAAATTACCCAACACATGATTTGGAATTAGCAGCGGTGGTATTTGCGTTGAAGTCTTGGCAACATTATCTTTATGGTGAGAGATTTGAGGTATTCACTAATCATAACAGCCTCAAGTACTTCTTTACTCATAGTGATTTGAACATGAGGCAGCGCAAATGGATGGAGTATCTCAAGGACTTCGACTTTACCATACAGTACCATCCTGGGAAGGCTAACATCGTTACAAATGCCCTGAGTAGGAAGTCTGAAGTGATGATTGCCAATTTGTCGACTCGGTCTAAGTTCTTTGACAGGATCTTAGAGGCACAGGACAAAGATAAGGAAACACAGGATCTGACAGATAAGACAGATTTTTCGAGGGGACCAGATGGAGGAGTCAGATTTAAGGGAAGGTTGGTAGTACCAGCAAATGACGAATTGAAGCGCGAGTTACTTCAAGAAGCACACTAGTTCCCTTATACAATTCATCCTGGGGGTACGAAGATGTATCAGGATCTCAAGAGGCATTTCTGGTGGAATGGTATGAAGAAGGATGTTGGTGAGTGCATTGCACAATGTTTGACTTGTTAGCAGGTCAAGGCTGAGCATCAGCGTCCATCAGGACTACTTCAAACACTGGACCTTCCTGAGTGGAAGTGGGATCATATTACCATGGACTTTGTTCTGGGTCTTCCTAGGACGGCTAGCGATCATGACATGATCTGGGTTGTTGTGGACAGGTTGACCAAGTTCGCTCATTTCCTTCCTATCAGACAGAATCAGACCGTAGATAGTTTAGCGAAATTATATGTTAAGGAGATCGTCAGTCTATATGGTGTTCCTTTGATGATTATATCGGATCGAGATACACGATTTACCTCAAAATACTGGAAGAGCGTGCAAGAGGCGTTAGGGTCAAGACTGAAATTCAGCACAGCATTCCATCCTCAGACAGATAGACAGAGCGAGAGGACCATCCAGACTATTGAGGATATGCTACAAGCTTGTGTTATAGATTGGAAGGGTAGCTGGGAAGTTCATTTACCTTTGGTGGAATTTGCCTATAATAATAGTCATCATGCTAATATTGGTATGGCTTCATATGAGGCACTTTATGGCAAACCTTGTCGATCACCCTTATGTTGGAGTGATGTAGGAGAAAGACGCGTGGTGAAGTCTGAGTTAGTGGAAGAATGTGCAGAGAAGGTCTAACTCATCCGGAAAAGGTTATTGACAGCTCACAATAAACAGAAAAATTATGCAGACGAGAGGCGAAAAGACTTAGAGTTCTCTGAAGGTGAGCATGTATTCTTGAAAGTTTCTCCTATGAAAGGGGTGTTGAGGTTTGGAAATGAAGGAAAGCTTAGCCCCAGGTATATTAGACCTTTCGAGATCTTACGCAGAGTTGGGTCAATGGCATACCAGTTAGCCTTACCACCACAACTAGCAAATGTACATGACGTCTTTCACGTGTCTATGCTCAGGAAATACGTGCCAGATCCCTCACACATGTTGGAGCAGATCCCAAGAGAGCTACAGTCTGATATGACGTTTGAGGAGAGACCAATACGCATACTGGACACTAAAGTCAAGGAGTTAAGGAATAAGACCATTGCCTTGGTCAAAGTTCGTTGGCAGCATCATTCATTACAAAAGACTACCTGGGAAACAAAGGAGGAGATGCGAAAGATCTATCCAGGGTTATTTACATAGAGGTATGTAGCTAAATTTTGAGGACAAAATTTTTATAAGGAGGGAAGGATGTAATATCCTTCATTTTTAGTATAAATTTAGAAATTTCTAAATAAATTAAATAAAAAATTTATAGATGAAAATTTTTCCTGAAAACTTAAGAATTTGAAAGTGCTCGTCGAAATGAGTCCAACGCTACAAAGAATGCAAAAAACGGAGCTCAAACGAGGGAGTTAGGAGCCGTCGAAGTTGTAAGGGCATTTTGGTCATTTGACAAATACATATTACACAGGGGTCCAAATTGATAATGGCACCCCTGTCTTCCACACGTCTATACTAGCTCCGGCGAAATCGCCGAAGAGACATGGAAAGAGGCGTGAGGGGAAGAGTTTTTCTTCCCCAAGAACTCTAATCCCTATATCTATTCTTCTCGAGGAGCCAAAACGCTCCACCTTGAGCGTTTCTCTGAGTTTTTACTCAGAAACCTAGCTTTGAAAAGTTTGATTTTTTCAGCAAGTGGAACTCCGGCAACGGCTAACAACAGGTAAGTCCTTAAAACCCTAAGTTAGGTAATTATTAAATAGGTAAATTGATTAGAATTACATTTAAAAATCAGGAAAAAATCATATTTCCTGGGAACTCTGTGCATGCTACTGTTGGAGCGTGATTTCATGGATAAAACCATGTCTGTTTGAAAATCACACCGTCCAACTAGTGCATAAGAGACCCAAGAACAAACCCTTTAAATTTGAGAGAGATCCAACGGTGGGTTTCTCCACAAAACGCAAAAACCAGTACATAGGGATGTTTTTAGGAACTTGGGAAAAACCATTTAAAAAATATGGTTTTGGGAAAAATCAATGCAAAAGGATGATAGAAATGGAAACTAGACAAAATTTTGAACAAAATGGCTCAAAAACCAAGTGATTTGGACACCTGCAAGGTCATCGGAGATGACCGGAAGCCAGTCGTCTTCTCCGGCGCCGGTTTCCACATTGCCGGTGTAAACTGGGCTACCCGTGTAACCCAGTGTAAACTGGGTGCCAGTGCAACTCAATGTAAATCGGGGCCGCCGGTGTAACCTGGTGTAAACCAATGCACCTGCCCAACACCTTATAAATTAATAATATTAATTTATGAAGTATTTTTACTTAAAATTGATTTTTGGGAGCTAGAGGAGTCCAAATCATGATCCGAAAGAGGCGTTGTGACTGTATTAACGACACGGACCTAGTTTTAACTTAAAAACTTATAAATGACTACTTTTTATTTAGAAAAAATTTAAAATAGTGATGTGATATGTACAAGTGCACTTGAATATACTAGTTAAGGGGATTATTAGCAAGTTAGTGGTCTCACATTGAGATAGGTGATGATAATTAATGCTTTGCCTTGATTTTTAAATCATATTTAAATATAGCATCATGTATGATTGTGTTTTAAATTGAAATTATCATTTATCGTGGATTTCAAGCAACCTTGAGTGCATTATGATTATTCTAAATTAAAATCTTTTATTGAATAAACTTATTTCAAATGTTTTTATAAGCATGATGTTAATTAGTTATGCTTAAATAGAGACTTATTTCTTATTATATATAGGAAATGCATGAATTTACATGGAAATAAGAACAGAGGCTTATTAGCTGGTCCTTTTATAGGCTAACCCCAGGATGAGGGGCATGTCTTAGGGATTTCGAGCTATGAGTGCTCTTGAGTTTTAGCATATTCATATGATTTCCGTGTTTTATATTTGATGACAGGTGCTCTCACTCAGTGGGCGTCATGCTAGGAGGGATAGGGTCGGCCACCCACCCTCCGAGATTGTGATGTGATGATATTATGATATGATAGACACTTGCCCATAGATGCCATTCGGTAGGGGTTTGGTAACATGGATAGTCCACACTACCGGTCTGAGCCATTCCATGGGGATAGACGCTAAGTCTCCCGTTATGGTGTAGACGGAGAGTGGCGGTGGTTGATACCCATAGAGGGTTGCCACTGCAGCATGATGGCCCATATTCTTATTTATGTCATGTTTTGACTCCGTGAAATGCATGTTTTAGCATATAGAATAAATTGACATTTATTTGGACATGACATTATGATACTGCTATTTTCATAAATGATAGACTTTTCATCAATGCTATTAATTATTTCTTTCATTTATTATGTTAATTGTCTATGTACCTACACAAGCGGTAGCTTACTGAGGCATTGCTCTGTTTTGCAATGCCTTAGATCTCGAGCGTGAGATCAGGAAAGGAAAAGCTGTTGAAAAATCGTGAGAGCTGCTGAAGATCTTTTTCCTATAATTTTAAACAGTGATGTGAGTCATTAAAATAGGATTATCATTTGGATTTAATTATGGATTGTATACTTTATATTTGGAGTTGATTGAGATGTTTGGACATATGTTGGACATTTATATGGGGTGTTATGATGGATAGACCCTGTGCCATATTATTATTGTATTTTGGATATTTATTTGATTTAAAATAAAGGTGCCAATTTATTTGACATTGATTGATACGCGTATTGTTTTATTTACATGTATGCTGTTTTGAGAAAGGAAAAATAACACCCAGAATTTTTAAGAATTGTTTTAGTAAAATGATAATTAAAACTTTTCTCATGGGATCCCAAATGCTCTTATTCAAAATGCCATTATTATTATTATAATAAAAAAAATGTCTTAAAAATCCGGGTGTTACACATTTAGCTCTTAGCATGGTATAACTTGTTTGAGCTTGTTCAAAGACAATCTCATTCCTTTTCTTTCACATACTAAGTAGTGTAGCCATTAAATAGCCGGGGTTTTAATGTTAGAAATAAATACCATACCATATTTGCACTCTAATGAATTTATTAAACATTAGTTCAAACTCGTATTTAAAGTAGCTTCATAAAGATAAAATAAGCTTTTCAGTGTAAGGAATTGACGGTAGCCCTATCTTCAAGACTTAATCAAGCCAAATTCAATTCTATTCCTAAACTAATATGTATCCTTAAGTTTAGGTCATACATTTATCTCTAGTAAATGATCATCTCAAATAATGAATTTGAAACCCATCAAAATCTTTTTCATAAATACTATCAAGTTCCTTTCTTTCTTTCTTTTATTATGTTTTAAATCTCTCAGAAATAAACACATTCAATTCTCGATCCTTTAGAAACATATGATAAATGAATCTAAAACATCAATGACAAACTAATATCTTAACCTCATTAGAAAGTGGATGACATTGTATCACACAAGTGAGAAACATATCAAAGCCCAAGATAATTAGCAAGAATAGAGAATATCATAAGATAGACTCAATGAAAAACCAAAGAAGAACTTCTTAAGAGAACAACTCTAGAAATTAGAGCAATAACACACTAGGTAAACTCTTTCTAGCTAGAAACAGGAGAATTTCACAGGACAAATCTTAAAGAGGATATTGCAATCATTTGAGAGATGGTTCCATTGTTAAGAACATTTAAAACATCTCATTCTTGGTCTTTTAATCTTTTTCCTAAGAAACAAGACTAATTGAATTGGGTAAAGATGTTGAGATATTGTGCATACCCATGGCTATTTTAGTTGTTTCATATGTGGTTTTTTGGTCATTTATTGTGGGAATTCTTATAATGTATCAAAAGCTGATTAGAAAATGGAAAAATTAGAAGAGTCTAGAAAGTGTGATGCATTCTTGTAATTTCTTAGAAGTTCATTAGAAAAGGGCAGATCTTGAAGAGTGTAGAATGTTTGTAGAATCTCCCCTCAGGTCTATATATACCCAAAGGGTCCTTTTCACAAGAGCAAAAAAGTAAAGTGTAAAGACTAAGTTGTAAAGCTTTTCTTTTAGTCAGTGAATATCCTTTTGTGCTTTCTCTATTCGTTGAGTTCTTTTTCTTACTTCTTTGGGATTTTAGGTCTTTGGAATTCTACCATCTTGGGTGTGTAGTTTTGGTCTCTAGCTCCACTCAGAGAGCATGTGATACTTCCAACATGGTATCAGAGCTCTTGTAGCTCGTTGGAGTTTGCTATTGAAGGAGCATCTCAACTTCTTTAGAGGAACAAAGACCTAAGGACAAGAAGGTTTTCTTAATTATCATCAAGCATAGACATGAGTGGTGGATCAAGTCACCTTGGGGTGGAGAAGTTCAAGAACTCCAACTATCAATATTGGAGGATATGCATGGAGGCTTATGTTCAAGGGCAAAATCTATGAGAGATTGTTGGTGAAGATGCTTGTGGATATGATGGAGAATGCGGATGCAAGAGGAACACAAAGTAAAATGTGGTAAAGCCCTCTGCATTTTAAGAGGATCAATTAAAAAAAATTTAATTGATCGTGAGAGACCTTGATTCTCCATAGGGACTATGGGAGACACTTGAGAAGCCTTTTAGAAGAATATAGCAAGCCTTTAAATGCATCCATGGTATCAAGCTTATTTGGCTATATAGAAAGAAAGAAAAAAGTTGCATCCATGGCATCCAAAAAGTACCTCAATCAATAAGGGAATGAGCTTGCAACCATATTTTAAGGTACGATGAATATCTTCTAATATTTTTTAGAAGTCAAGATTTTATGCCAAACATTGCAAGCTTAGATCCTAATGAACCTATAAGTGAAGCAAGAATGAAAAGATATATAACAAGAGGGCTTAGAGAAAAAAAATGTCAAGATTTTGTGCCAAACATCTCAAGCTCAGATCATGACGAACCTATAAGTGAAGCAAGAATGAAAAGATATATAATAAGACGGCTTAGAGAAAAAAAATCATTTGTTATATCTTTTCAAGGGTAGGCAAATCAACCCACACTTGTTGAGCTTGGTAATCTTCTTATTACGCCCTAGTAGTGCAAATGGCCAAGATTTCAATTTAGAAAAGATGATGTGCTATTTTCCAAAAATAGAAAGAAATTTCCTTATCTAAATCGAAAGAAAAAAAATGCTAAAGGGGCAAAAACTTTAAGAAAGCAATTGAGCCTAAATATGAAGACTATAAAATAATATCAATGTGGAAAAGTTTGGCATGTTAAGTTCTATAGATCAAAAGTGATTAAAAGAAATGTCAGAGTATCAAGTGATGAAGGCAACAATGGGTGTGTCAAGGATTGGACTACTTGCTTGTCTTCATGGTTGTTGATCCTGAGATGAATCATGTGGAACTATTGAGGATAGGCATGAAGCCACCACTTTGACAACCATAAACTACAAGAAGGATTGGATTATCAACTCTAATTATTCACACAACTTGACTAAAGATAGTACTCAATTCTTTGAGCTAAAGAAGTATACATACAATGATACAATTGTACCCACAACAACTACATACATCTAGTGGAGAATGAAAGTTCCATCAAAGTGAAGGCTAAAGAATTACAGAGGAGTTCCTTTACCTTGAAGAATGTTTATCACATATTCAATATGACAAAAAATCTAATCTTCATGTTACAAGTTTATAATCCCAAAAAATGTCTTATTTAGCCCATGTCAGCTGAAAATTTTGAAAACTTAAAAACCCTTAAATGTTGATGTTGTCCTAAGGGGCAAAAAGGTTAAATTGCTGTATCTTCTATTGCAAGTGAGGCTTGTATTGGAAGGACTATCTGACATGATACTATAATGCTATGGCATGCTATGCTAACCCATGTTGGGTGATAAATGAAGGAGTACTATATATGAGGATTGTCAATGGAGGAAAGCACATTACCTACCATTTGAGAACTCTTCATCAGGGTGGCCTTTGGAATCTATCTATTTGGATGTTCTAGGCCTATGTAAAATGTCAAGTTACAGAGGTTTCTGATATATGATTGTCTTTGTTGTTAATTGCTCTATAGTTTCTCATGGGTCTACTTCATGAAAGAAAATTTGAAGATTTTCTCAATGTTTAAAATATTTAAAGAGAGTTGTTGAGAGAGAGTATCGTTTGGGAGTACTTATTAAAGGAATTTGATGAGTATGGGGATATGCATGGGATTAGCAGGCAAATGACTAGTGCTAGGACACCACAACAAAATGGTGGAGCATAAGTTATATAAGGAACTTGCAACAAGTTTGTAGGAGATGGATACATGCTAAAATTTTGCCCTAGGATTGTGCGCTAAAGCTACGAGATATGCTTGCCATGTGATTTATTCCTCTTACATCTACCAAGATGAAGTGATTGTTTGAGTCAATGTACAAAAAGAAGCCATCAGTGGGCTACTTTAGGGTCTTTGGTTTATGTATTGTGCATCTTTCAGAAGGAGAAAGAACAAAACTTGAACTGAAGGCTAAAATCAGGACCATTGAATAATCATAATACATGCTCCTTTGACTTGTAAAATCACGGCCATTAGTTTTTTACAATTGAAAAAAATAGTTGCTAAAAATATTCATTTAGTTTTGATTATTGTATAACAACTCTCTCGGAGGGACGCAAGAGTCATCCAATCATCCGGATTGTATAACAACTATTTATGGGAACGTCCAACAAAATTTCACAAACTTTTTACAACAACTCTCTGAAAAGGACACAAGAATCGTTCAACCATCGTGATTGTTTTTGTTTAAGAGGACATCCAAAGCTTGTCTGATCAAATGACTGGATGGGATCATCCACATGTGGAGTCTCGTCATGTAAAAATGATTTGAAAGTGATTTTCAATTAACTGATGCTCCTTGCAGTTCTTTATTTGTTTACCCTCTTTCACACTTATGTGTAATTTCTCTTCTTACACACTGGGAAGCATATATCAGCGTTTGTAGTCCAACGGTTAGGATAATTGCCTTCCAAGCAATAGACCCGGGTTTGACTCCCGGCAAACGCATTTATTTTTAACATCCTCTATTTGTGCTTTATTTTTTACTTTGTTTTTGGTATCAGTAGTATTTAAGGGTCCTCGGCTGCAGCATACTTATCCATGTGCCAGATCGTATTTTTCCTTCATTATCATTTTTTAAGAGCAAAGAGTTACAAAGCAAAATACCTAAAACATAATATCTTAATTCTTAAATTTATTTTAAAAGTTTTAGGATGAAAATGTGCCGCCTAGAATCTCCACCTAAGTGTAAGGAGGAGAGATATCCATGTTATCTACCACCAACTACACCAGACACCTTTCAGCCACCTCGTATTTTACTACTGCTTATTCTTTGCCCATAACCCATAATACTCATGTTCGACTAAGAGATGTCTTTAGAAGCCAGATATCAACAGTACCATCCAGCCTCAAATGGGAAAGGATTAGAATTTTTTTTAGGCCAAAGTTATGAGATACAGTAAAAGAAAGAGAACAGGATTAGAGGCTGGAAGGGTGGAATGGGTCAAAAAGCTCCTACCGTCGTAGGATCTAGAGATTGTGACACGGCCATTGTAGGATCTAGAGATTGTGGGAGTGAAGGTTTGGTGAAAAAGGGGTGTTCTAGCTAATATGTCTACGGCTAAAGGCTTCCATATAATTAGCAATCCTAAAACACTGCAAATTGAAAGAGTCAGAAGTCTGAAAATTTTACATTTTTCCACGGAGACATGAAAAATTAAAGAATGATGTACAAACAAGTAAAAACCAACATGTTTTGGATGTGAGAAGCATCCAAAAATCATTTTAATGCTTGGCAGACAAGATACCAAGTTAAAAGAAGCCGCACAAAGGGATCTGATCAACCAAAGATGTAGCCACCATGTAAAAGCAGGGAGCTGTATGCCAGGTTCCATCCTGTCGTCGCAGGATAGCACCGCCACACCGAATAGTGAAGAACAAAATTAAAGATTTGTGTATTATATAACCCCTCAAGGTGATTGAGTGAGTCCACATAAAATGAAATAGTAAGCATTCTTTTGCATGATCTTTATCCTTCCAAGTCTTTGCTCCTGGAATAAAACACTAAGCCACAAAGAGGAGGCTAGAAACAGAGTGTCAAATTTTTTTCCCAAGAAATAAAGAAGAAGGAAGAGGTCTTAGCTATTCCTTGTTCTGATATTGACACTCTATTTTCGATCTTAAAGTAAAGATTACTCTAATGAGGGATCATGGGATCAGGTCCTGGATGCTTTATGTTGGAATAATATTATTTCTTAATCAAAATATCCTGCTAAAGAAAAAGAAAATCAGAAAAATATTGCAACTTGATCCACAAGTCTTGTAGAAAAATATAAAATATTATAAAAGGTTCATTAAAATAAGAGGGATTGAACGTTGGTCGGTGGACAACGTGGATGACCACATTTTATTCACAGTAAGCACATGCGATGGTAGTCTCATTGTATATATTTGCAAGGTTCCATGCCTTCAGTTGAGAAGAAGAATAGAGACAAAACAAAAGTAGACCCAAAGGAGAAGGTGGAACCTAAGCTTCATGGACTTCCACGTCGCCTTGCACTGCCTGTGTGCTGGCCTGCCTGCACGAGAAAGGTGCCGAGTATGAGCATGTGCCGGTTAATCTCCAAGTTCGCGGGCAGAAGCAGCAACCCTCTCTCTCTCTCTCTCTCTCTCTCTCTCTCTCTCTCTCTCTCTCTCTCTCTGCTCCTCTACTGCTATATTTACTCGTCCTAGTAGATTTACTTGGGTACTGGATGCATGATTTCGTGATGGGAATCGTTGAGCCGGGGGACAAGCATCGAGGGCTATAGTGGGGCCAAGCCCCACTTTGATAGTTGATCTCTTCCATGAATTCAGGTTGCCGAATAAGCTATTGTGGTAGATCAATGTTAGTGGATGGTTTTTACGAAAATAACGGATGTGATCAGTGCATAGTAGCCATTCTTCAGATGCTTCTGCTGAAAATTTTCTTCTTCTTCTTTTTGGATTTATTTATATATTTAACTGTTTATGCTCTTCTTCTAAGTAGGTTATGTGTTATTTTTCAGCTTTTTCTGATTTTCTATTCTTGTTTATTGACAGCCATTTGGTCAGATTCCAGCACTCGAAGATGGCGATCTCACACTCATTGATGAGTTTGTCAGCCCATTTTGAAAACAGCTAGAAAATTTGACATTTAGTTTGCTTTGCATGCCATCATTGTCGTACACACACATGGTGCGACGACCCGGGTTTTTCGAAACAAACTTTTCCAAATTCATTTAAAAATGGTCAGATCGTGAATAAATATATTTTTTAAATATTTTAAAACTATCCTATATAGTAGTTTTCAAAACTATCCTTCCATGCCTGAGTGTCTCATTAAAACTTCACATATAATGAAAATAATTTTACAAGAATAAGGACTACCAGGATCCACTAGTCACAACCCAAACAATCTTAAATGAAATCATAACTTAAATTAAATTAACTCCTCCATTCATAACAAAGTTACTTGTCTCATCATCTCATTGTTCTAAATGTTCAATGTTCTTATTCTAAAAGAAATAAGTACTAATTTCATTATCATATTTTCACTTGTCTGTTCCAAAGTTCTTGCTTTGCCTCAATTCTCTAGTTTTGCTCAGAAGATTGACCGGAAATTGTTGGTGGGGGTGAGTACGACCACTCAATGGGAAATTCTAAGTTAAACAAAAACATGGAGAAAGCACATGAATGCATAGAGATATTAGAATGCAAATAATTAAATGCAATTAATATCAAACCTCGGTAACAATTAAATCTTGAAGTCCACAATAAATCATATTGAGTATTACAAATATCAATCAAAAGTACATAGCATTAAAGGTTATACCAAATATCTAAAACATGTCACATAATATCAAATATATCAAATAACAGCATTCTACTGAGGCCATAAAGGCAAATGGTCTAAATCCCTTGAGGTTGACCAAAATACATATAAGTCCATATAATCTCGTTTGCTATGATCGTGGATACCGCACAACCTAAACCGGTCCTCATGGGGGAAAACATATCACACTAAATAGAAAGTCCCATGACCCTTCCAAATGCATAAAAGCCTTTACCTCAAGCGGGTATCAAAATTTCTTTTCAGAGTGTCAGTAGCCAACTGCACTCCTAGTATAGCAAACTACAGGGGTCTCATCAATTTCCCCTCTTACATGATTCCTAAGAATTTAATCACAGTTTTGATATCACACACACACACACACACACACACACACACACACACACACACACACACACACACACACACACACACACACACACACACACACATGTACATTATCATAAACTTATTCTCTACTTTAAAAACATTCACGAACATGAATAATCCACTATCAAGTGAGTTCAACTATGGACTTTGGCGTTATTCCACACAATACACACTTTCATCTAAACAAAGTCAATAGTATGATTTCAAAACAAATCCATAGTTATGTACACATGGTGATTTGATCAATACAAATCATCATTCCACTATGATGTATTTAGGGAATGAATAAGTGTGCATATTTATGAAATCAATGGTTGTAACAAAAATATATTATGCATCTTGATAGGTCTCGGGGATAGGAGTGCACCCACTTATTTAGCATGAAATCAGTGGGCAACACATGATCAATAATGAAATCCAAAATAATATAACTTGTACATGAAGATTTGCATGGGACGTATGCATGAGTCTAAAACACAAATTCAAAGTTGTACGTGATTTGGATAGAGGAAATACTTGTGCACATGAGTTCATCCAATGACATTAGTTATAAGTGAGCATTATGTTATCTAAAAATAAAACAAAATGCTCATGCACACCTCCAAGAGATCTAATGTGATGTCACATAAGTGTTTAGTCATGAGAGCATGGTATGCATGATGTGATGCATAAAGGTATCTATATATGTAATGATGCTTGCATGCACTTAACTTCAAGGATGTGAATGACTCATACACATGCAATGAAATTAAGGATAAGGGGGTGCGCTTGATCATATGGTAGTCAAGGATTATGTATAAGTCTAAAAATCCACTAACAATTAACTATGATCAAATAAGGCAATATGCGCATGAGACTCTCATCAATAGATCAAAGTGGATGAATGCATATGGTATGTATAATGGCGTTGCACCGTGTATGCATTATCTAAAACATAGATGCATGATCTAGATGGTCCGCACTATGTTGGATGTACACTTTGTGTTGGAATCCTAAATGGTGCCATGTGCAAAGTTTTTAAATTTATTTTAAAACAAGGGTCCAATCACATACATAGGTTATGAGTCCAACATGGTTGTTAGATGCAATCTTTATATTGGAAGAGACTTCTAACATAAGCCTAATCTCTTATCCAATATTTTGTGTAAATATAACTCTAATTTGTGAGGAAATTTTGCATGCTCTATTAGAGTAGGAAAAGTAATGTACGTGTACCATCCAAGGAATGAGTTATGCATGGTCTTATTATTATCATTATTATAAAAGATGAATGTGCATGGTCTTAACTTGAAAAAAATTAAACGCTATATGTCACGCACAATCATAATACATATTACAACATATCATTGAGTTTGATAGTATGCACTTAAATCAAAACGCGAATAAAAGTGCACATTTAGATCCTAAGATTAACGTTGAGATTCTAACTATAACACGATGAGTGTTGTGCTACCTTCAAACATGAGGTTAATAAATGAAGTTCAAGTGAAACGCAAAATAAAATACGCAAAGGTATTAAGCAAAAATCAACTAAGTACACATGCTATTTATACTAATGGCAATGGCGTATACAATATTTAAGAGATTAATAATTAAGATATATATATATATATATATCATCGGATTGAAAATAGACGATGTGTAATGTGCATTCAATCATTATGTGAATTAGCATACAAATCATCAATTCATATGACCAACAATGCCATAAAAAAATCATTCGAACAAGATAGATCAAAATCACAAAACTGAAAATCAATCTAACTAAGAATATCCCATGCCCCCTACCTCTTAAAAGCAAAAATACTCTTCTATCTTTCCTTCTTATCTTATCCTTCTTTCTTATCATATTTCTAGGTTCTAATATCTTACATATCCTCATCCTTTCCTACTTAGAATTTTGACACTCCTTGATTTTGGGTAGGGAATTTTGACACTCCTTGAGAAACCTTTTCTACTGGGATAAAGTTCACCCTCAGATTTATTGTGACTTGTTTATTGTTTTCTTTGCTTGGAATATTCTGAGCCAATCCACTGTAACATAAAACAATGGTTAGGTTTGTTACCGATTTTAGGATATGGCCTATCTAAAATGGGGCTCAGAAGATCATCTTTGATCACCAGAGTCTGCTCTTCTTCATCATCCTCGTCCATAGATGTGATGTGGACCATTCATATAGTAGATTATAACGACAGATTGGCGTAATTCCGTAATCACTTCGATTAAATGATGTAACCATTCAATTAAACAACTTCACCTCTTCAAATGGCCGTTGCTCCATAATTTTAATCGTACTATCAGATAAGCAAATATGTGAAAACTATTAGTCACGAGCAATTACGAAATAAATAGCAATGAAGCACGACGAAGAAGGGGCTCGTCTTTTGGGAGAAAGCCTGGCCGAATCAGCATTTCGGCCCAAGCTTATCACCCCTTGTTTACGAGCTCCTGATCAAACCGAACCTACAAGGCGGCACCACGGATGCACAGGCAGTCGAGGCCCATGCTCAGAAGCTGGGAAAGGTGTTCGATGTCTGCGAGGAGAGGCTCTCTAAGGTCAAGTACCTTGCTGGCGATAAGTTCAGCTTGGCCGATCTACACCATCTGCCCTACACTCTGTCTGATGAAGATTTCGAAGGCCGAACTGATTACATGTCGGCCGCTCGTTAAGGCGTGGTGGGAGGACATATCGTCAAGGCCTGCTTGGCTTAAGACGGCAGAGGGGATGGTCTGGGATGGACCAAAGCCTTGATTTGTCCCATGGACTCGGTTTCTGTGGGAGGGGAGCACGGAATAAAATAATGGGCGGCTCTTTGTTTCAATTTTCTAATTTTATTTGAAGCTAGGTATGTGGTTAGACTTGAGAAAGGAATAATGATCCACACTTGTGCGTATAGGGCTTTCCGTAGTGTATGGATGCATGCGATTGGAACATGTTGGATGCTTTATGCACGAGCTTGCACGTGTGGGTTTATGTTATAATTTGCCTGTGTTTACACTTCTGCCTGTCTTTCTTCTCTTTGGAAATTATTTGCCACAATTGGGTGTGTGCAGTGTTAATTTCCCTAATAGCTCATCTTTAATACTTTTTCCAATAATTCCGGCGGTTCAATATTGCCCTTCCTCGAGATGGAGGGTGTCAAAGATCTCGTCCATTGATACAGGTGTCAAATGGGAGGGTCAAGCAGATTAAACAGATGCAAATTGCACTATCCGTATCACCCGTGGATCGTTAAATGTCAACCCGGAATCAACTATTTCACGACAGATGAGTTTGTGGGTAAAACGGATAATTTCACTCAACAACTATTAAAAGTTATTAAAATTTTTTATTTTTGTAAATTTAAGTCATTCATCATATTTAAAATGTCAAAATGTCAATAAAAATAAATGTCAAAATTTTGTAAAAAAATGGAAGACTACAACCATTAATTAGCAAGAAATTCGAGTTCTAGCCTATCTATGATGTTTTTTGTATTATGAATGACTTAAATATTCAATAAAATTTACATTGCATGAAAAATGAGCATTGAGTACTCTCTCCTCGTGAGCGTATACACTTACCAAGACTAAATACTGGGCAGGTGATATTAAACTAAAACAAAGCCTAATAACCTACTCTAGCAAATAGCTAACTTTTTTAAACTTGCTCTATAAAGAAATGAAGAGTCAAAATATTTCATGTATGATTTAAGCATTCTCAACCATTAATCCTGGTATTTTTAAAAGCTCAGGGTAGCATCTTATTACAAGCATTATCATCCATTACTTTAGGCATAATTTTCTGAAGATCTAACCCATTCATATTATTTGGATTCTTTTAGATCACATATATAACAAAAATCAACCTTATTGAATGCTCCTAGTGCTATTTTTTATATAGTTAAATCACAATCATTGAGACATAAAAGTGAATAAAAATCAATATCTAGGATCATCGAATTGACATGATTTTTCATAGAAAAGGTTAAATATAGTAACATGAATTAGACAAATATTTTAAATCTAAGAAAAAATAATATAAAGTGAACCTCTTCCATGAAAGGTATATATTCTTTGTATACTTTTTCTTCGTAAGTAAACATGCCAACCTAGAAACTCATGGGTAAACGTCATCTTGCTAGCAATTTTATGTTGGTAAATTTTCTAACAGGTCATGAATCAGTGACCCGAAACCCAGATAAATAAGTGCAGACCACAGGCCATAGTTGATACCTCTATTAAATGGGCACCTCTAAGGGGAGCCTCTTCTAGCTAAAATTGGAATGGTGGTAGCATAAATCGCTCTCTAGTGTCCACACTACATCTAAAAGGGCCCCACCTTAGAGGTGCCCATTGGAATGGATCTTTAGTATCCTTCATCCTAAGGAAGGGTAAATCCTATGAACAACTTGAATTACAAAAATGTATGAAAAGTGTACCCAGGAAGAAAATTTTAACGTTACACGCCCCCACATCGTATTGTAGGAAATAATCTCTCTTGATCTCTCACCTAATGTTTAAAAACTTATATTGCTACCAATCCTAGTTTTCCTTTGAGTCAAGTGATCTACCAGTGATATAGTACAAAAGTAATTAAATAGTTAGATATAAATAGTAAAAATATTTAAAAATTATAAAAATTTATCAATCTAATAGCAATGATAAACCTACAAAGCAAATATTTGGATTCCTCAATTCAAATAAGAATAATGCATGTATGAAAAAAAAAAAAAACTAACACCAACAAATATAAAAGAAAAAAGATAAACTAGAAAATTTTGATATTATAAATTACCATTAGTCTCCATCTTTTGAGAACTATGACAGGAAGAAAGATGTTTTTGGCAGCAAAATTTTGATGAGGAATAACCAAAGAAGAAACAATGGCTATATTTTTGGGTTTGTTGCAAAAATGCCATTACATTTTGGCAAATTTGCAAAAAAGTCCATTTTTTGGTTTTGCAAATATGCCATTAAGTTTTTAAGGGCTTTACAAAATTGCCTTTGTGTTACTTTTCCATCCTCCTTCCTTGTTAGGTTTTTTAGAATTCTGATATTATCCTTTTTAATTTGAATTCAAGTTCCATACTTTGGACAATAACCGGTGATTAAGTTGTTGACTTTGGCCACTTAGTTCAATGACTTCCCAATGAAAATTTTCATTAAAATTTGGTATCCAACACAATTAAATAACAAGAAATCTAATGCTATGGTTATATTTCAACAAAAAGTAATCAATAGTGATGTATTCAATTGTAAAAATAATATGTTTATGAACTTGTGCAACAGTACCTGTTAAGCTTCTTCAATGAAATTCAACAATTTAAACTTTGATTTCTCACTAAAAACTTATATAAAACTCTTCCTAACACATATTAGAATGTAATAAATGATTTGGCTAATTAAAAAATATATAATAAGATGTAGGTCTTCTTCTTATCAATATATTCTATCTATGATGATCAATTTCAGAGATTTTAGTTGATTAATGAAGTGGGAAATCATGCGCAAAGTTCTATTGTTCATCGTCGTCCATCAGGTAAAATTTTAAAACTTTGAGTCACTTAGAAACTTGCCATTCTTTCCAGAAACTCGACTGAGTTTTTAGATCTAACTCACCAAATCCACTAAGTCAAATGATGATGACATTATTTGAGTTTTTTGGGCAATCCAACCAGCTTTCCTACCAATCCAATCTGGATCAGTCAATCCTCAAGTCGGATTACCTGCACGGCAGTCCACATGATTTTTGACATATTAGACAGGGAAAGCAAAGGTGCACTAGCACAAGGAGCCTCTCTCTTTCATAATTAGGGTTTTCTCATGGATGTGGAGAGAATACGATGATCCACTTGATTAAGGAATGATGGGTTGTGTTGCATGCCACTTTTGCATAATGGGCCTCATAAATTGTTGATCATACCATTCCATCCTATTTATATGCCCCTAGATCACGATTGTTCTGAAAAAATAAGGATTGGATGAGCTTAGAATATAAACAAATGTTCTTTTGATCACAGAACATAGACGGTGGAAAACCTTATTTAAAGAAGGTCCATATTCTAGAAGTAAGAAGCAAAGTTTTCAGATGTTTACATTCATTCAATGGCCTTGATGTTTTGGTATACAAATGATGATCGAAATCAGATGGGCACCACCAAAAGCAGCTGTGGTGCGAGCACCATCCCATAATTCCTCAAAATAAGAAAAAGAAACAGAAAAGTAAAATTGTAGAGCATTATTGCTAACAATGATAACCAATGGAACCATTTAAACCAAACTTTCGTGAGATAACTATCTCATTGTTATGAACAAAATCTGCTAAATGATCCAAGCCATAGAGGAACTATGCCACCAAGAGAATTCATCTGATGCTTCTTCAGTTTGCCATACCATTTAGAAAGAAAAAAAATGGAAAAAGAAAGAAAAGAAACCCTGTTGACACTTTTGAGAAGCTTCATTTGTAGATGTATGCGTGTCAAAATTCAAGTTTTTGCAGGAACGCATAAAGTGCTTGTGGGCTCCGGTAATTGCTGATCAAACCATCCTGCTGGATCCACCATGAGATAGGTTAATTGCTGTGGCGTATAAAATAGTAATAACTAATATTGGCTAATTAGAGGGACAGGTCTGTGTCTTGCTTGTATGAGATTATTTTTGGTCATGAACTATTGAAATTAGGCTTCGGCAGGTGGGATGTTTGGATCACCAAACAATGGGAACTTCATGGAGAGAAGCACCTTAGTTACTTTCACATAATGGGCCCTAGATTTGATTGATCCAATCCACTTATCTCATCACCACATTGGATATCCACCAGTCCAGAAATCACATGCTTGAACGATTAATTACAGCATCTAAAGAAATCTTTTTTGATCGTTACGTATAAACTTTTTCTTTTTGCTTTTGAACGGTAATAAAAGCTTCATTAATAAACTAGGAAGATCTACAACCATTCAAATGATAAGCAGCCATACGTAGACACACGCAAATGGTTCTTAAAAAATAGATGGAAATAATGTGCTTTTCTGATGTATGCAAAATATCAAACATATGAAATTTACAATGCATAACCACATCTAAGCCACACAATAGCACGAATTTTATGCAGAAAATCCTCAAAGCTAGAGGAAAAAATCATAGGCCAAGCTCCAGTTGAACTTATATTATAAAAATTATAGAGTACAAAGTTTCTTTTCCCAATTCCAACTATAAGATAACAGGAGAATAAAAAAGGTCTTATAAATACAAGGGAAAAGACCAAAAAACCCACCAAGGGTGTTTTCCAAAGTAAGTAATTCTTCTCCATTGTTGTTTTCAACCAATGATCAACAAAGAACAACCAAAGAGAAGGCCCCAACTCTAAAGCAAGAAAACCCACCTTTTCTTCTTCCCCAACTCTCTCTTCTAACTTGCATGTATACACCCAAAATAATTCTTTCTCACCTCTTTTATTTCTTTCTCTCACCTTACTTAAGTGAAATGAGGCCCATAATATGGGGCTGGGCACATGGTTCCACCCAATAATCACCCCCTCTAGGCCCAGGAAGGAAGTAACTCGTTCTTGTTAGGAGGTCAACAAATTCTCATACCATCCAACCACGCACATAGCTCATGCTTTTCTTTGGAGATGCCTTTATCATCATATTTGATTTATTTCTATCGGTATGAATTTAAGCAAGTTCAAGTAATTATTCTCAAGCACATCTGAATCCAATATAATCTTACATCAATATATTTAGTCACTGAGTGATAAGTAGCATTTTTGCTTAAGTTATAACACTCTGATTATCACACCTAGTGTCACGACCCGGGTTTTTATATGATGCAATTTTGATAAAAAGGCGAGATCTCTTGTTTTATAAGTATGAGATGCATGAAAATCTTTTTCATTTGGAAAATAATCTTTTATAAAAACCCCGAGTGTCAAAACATGTTCTCAAATTATTTAGCCATGGCAAAGTTTAGATCAATATTATTCCCAAGAAAGTGTTAGTCACAACCCCAGCTATTAGAGAGTAACTACAATCAAGTAACATTGAAAGATAAGGTAGGGGTTTTACTTACTTGTACTTAGTCTGGATGGTTCCTAGCACAAGCGTTCCTTGCCCTTAAGTATTTGCTTGGTGTCTGAAAAATGTTGAGGATTTGGGTGAGTATATACTATACTTAGTAGAAGCCTATCACTACTAGTTTTATAATGCATGAGATGTTTTAAAATCATATGTTCTTTCAAAACATGTGCATGTCTAAATACTCAAGCTCAATATCAATATAAGAATCCGTTATTAAACTGAAATACTAATGACGTAAAGGATCACATAATCTAAAATTGAAAGTATCATATACATATATATGATAACATCATGATATGCAATAGATGCTTCATGGAGTCCAACTCATGGACCTCTAGTATGGTATGGTCGACCAACCTCATATCATGCCATATGCAATACACATAAATCATCAAACCATAGGGTTCAAACTATGCCCATGACCTCGCCACCGTGTGGTCCCCGGGTACTTGAGGACACAGCGTCATAGCCTCCACGGGGCATATGACACATCGACCTAGTGCCGTGACACTAGTGGTAGCCCCCTGTACCACATGCAATCGACGTAGGGACATGCCCTTTTTTGGGCGTGGTACCTGTTCCACCTAGTAGTGGTAGATGCTGGGTGGCCAACCCAGACCCCTCGGCATAGCACCCACGAGCTTACTAGCCCAAATCATATAAGATCAAATAAGTCAAAACCTCTTTTCAAAACATGTCCTCTTTGGGTCCCTCACTACTGCCTGGCCCTGGCACTCTAGCGTCTTTTGGCAACCCTCAAGGACATGCAATCTTTGCATGTACTTAAATCATGCAATGTATGCACTTGTTTGCAAACATATATGTGCATAATTGTATATGCAATCATTTTACAAAACATGTCTATGTACAAAGCATTTATCATGCATGCTGAATTAAATCATGCTAAACAAGTCATAAATTTAAAACATATGTTCTCAAAACAATAATAGTTCTTTTAAAAGAATCTAATAGTGATAGAGCACCCACCTGGCTAGGTCGCGCTAACCCTTTTGTCCTCGGACGCTCCTAATCATGGTTTGGGGAATCTAGTTTGGCCTATCTTTTATGGGTTTTAGAGTAATTGGTCTTATTACTTAGGCATTAGGGGTCCATCCCTATGCCTATGGGTATCCTAAGGTCCTAATTGGATCTTGGTATCCTCAGTTTTTCAAAGTTCTAGTGGCCACGCGCCACCATCCTATTCTAAGGGTCATGATCACCTTTGATTGTTCCTTGATTAGGGATTTTATAGTTTGGATGTGTCCGCGTCGTCGATACGGACACAACGCCTTTTGCGGCGCCTCAATCGGAGCTCTAGATCTCAAGTTATAAGCGTTTTAGTGTCGTATGTACATAGAGTCTTAAGAATGAAAAAAACGGGATGCTAGGGCGCTGCGTGACTGCGTCGTGCGCCCTAGCTTCCTTAAGGAACGAAAAAAAAACCCGTAGCACTAGCGCATTGTGCGTCTGCAGCATGCGTCTGCAGCATGCGCCTCAGCGAGCGCGTCTGCAGAAGCACCGGGTTTTCCCGCCGCTCCTCTCTTTTGCGGGACGCGCCCGTTTGGTTTTTCAAATGGAAGTCGATGTGGGACGTTTCGACTAGAACGTCCCGCTCGTTGGGGAACCGGGGCATCCTCAGGACACCTTGGTTTTACCCCTGTCAAACCAGTGCGACCCAGGGGATGCCCCTGGGTCCTTGGTGGCTCTCCTGGGCTCCGTTTTGCATGGTTTTTCATGCAAAAACCTAGGGAAATCATTCCTGGAACTATGGTGGAGATGGGTTTTGAGCGATCTCGGATGTACCTGGCTCGTTGTTGGGTTTTTCTCCTTGTTTTCCCCTCTAGGTTACTGCTCCATGACTGGTTTTTCTTCAACGTTTTGGGCTGCCATTAGAGGCGCCCAAGAGCTCTATTTATAGAGTTAAGAGAGGGTTTTGAAGGGGGCTCTCACCGCCTTTGAATGGCGGTGGAGAAACCTCCAGAATGGCAGTGATTTCTCCTCCAATCACCGCCGTTCTAGAACCCTCTAGAGGTTGAAGATGAAGGGGTGCCCGTATCAAAACGGGCCCCTGTGTTTGCAGGCTAAAACCGTTTTTGTAAAATTTATAGTTTTGCCCCTAAACTTCAAAGGGCCATATCTTACTCATTTTAACTCCGTTTTAGGTGATTTTGGTCTCGTTGAATTCCTTTTTCCGAGACGCATCTAATGGCACCATTTTTAGGACCAAATTTCTGGGTTTAGTCAAGGTGAATAGTGAAAAGACTAAAATACCCTTTTCTTTAAAAACTAAACTTTTCATTGCTAAACTTGGAATTTCAATATTACAAAATTGGAGTCATTACACCTAGCTATCAAACCCAACTCCACGAGAAAACACTTCAATCATAGTATCTCCTTATAAGCTTCAATACGAGCAATATATTTAGCTTCTATTGTAGACAAAGCAACACACTTATACTTTTTTAATTGCTATGAAATGGCTACATCTTCAAAAGTAAATAGATCTTCAAATGTAGATTTTCTTCAATCTAAATCCCTTGTTATGTTTATATTTGTAAAGCCTTCTAGCATAAGTGCTAAATTTTTTAATGACAAACACACTTTGGATGTGCCCTTTAGGTATCTCAAGATCTACTTACAACTTCCTAGTACTCTTTACCTTGATTATATATGTATTTACTCACACCACTAACTGCATGTGCAATATCTAACTATGTACACACTATGACATGCATTAAGCTTCCCACAGGTAACACAAAAGAACTTTTCTCATCTTTGCCATATCTTTTTCACTTGATAAACACATATGAGCACTTAGCTTGAAGTGACAAGTGAAGTTTTCACTGGTTTACATTTTTCATATTGAACTTGTCAAATAACCTCTCAAAATAAACTTCATGCAATAGCCACAACTTCTTGTTCTTCATATCATGCTTGATTGTCATTCTTAATACCTATTTACTTGATTCAAAGTCCTTCATTTCAAAAGATTTGCCTAGCTCCTTTTTTAACTTGTCAATCAAGTTAGTATTTTGACCAACAATAAGCATATAATTAACATACAATAAGAGAATAATAAATAAATTTTTTGAAAACCTTCAAACATAAACATTTATTGGCAAATGTTCTTGTACCAATGTCCTGTTTTAACCCATAAAGACTCTTCCTGAACTTGCATATTGTGCGTTCCTTGCCCTTTATAAAAAAAACCCTTCAGGTTACTATGTTGAGGTCTCTTCCTCCAAATTATCATGAAAGAAGGTAGTTTTCACATCCATTTGTTCAATCTAAAGTATAAACTAACTACTAGACCAAGGATGATAAGAATAGAGGTCATCATTATTATAGATAAGATTATCCCATCAAAATTAACCCCTTCTTTTGCCAAAACCTTTAACAACTAGCCTTGACTTGCACCAAACAGTCTTCTTCTCATCTCTAGTTTTCAACATGAAAAACCATTTGTAGTGGAATAGTTTTCTCCCTTTTAGTCATGCAACTAAATAGAAAACATGATTCTTATACCAAGATCTTTCTTCATCTTGTGAAAATTAATCCACATCTCCTTTTGTGGACATGCCATTACTTCTTGAAAGGTTTTAGGTTTGCCACTTTCTATGTTGGTGACATACTCAAATGAAGAATACCTTATTGAAAGTATATGCACCTTTTAGACCTTGTCACTACAAGTGACTCTTGAGGGGACTCCTGTTCAATCTCACCTTGTACATAGTCATCAAGTTCTTAAAACTACTATGTGCATTCTCTTCAATCATTTCATTTGCACCATGTGCCTTTTCTTATTCAAACTATTGTATCAATGATATAGATGTTATAAGCTCTGTAAACACATTTACAATAACCTTAATTTGATGGTTCTTATTTATTAGAATTACATATATCTTTATTTTTGTCAAAAATCACATCTTGACTTAATGCAATATCCATTTTTTCATCTTATAACCTATAGCCAAACTCATCGTCACTAAATTGATTTGTAATCAAGGTTGGTGAGAACTCCTTAGGAATATGTATGAATGCCTTGCAATAAAACATCTTTAAGTGTGAACAAGAGACATCCTATCCACTCCACAACCTCTCTAGGACATCTCTCTCTAGAGGTATAGAAGGTGACATATTAATCAAATGGCAGATTGTGTTCACAGTTTTCACCCCAAAACTCTTAAGGTAGTTTCGAAATGACAACATGCCCTTCACCTTGTCTACAATAGTGTGATTCATCCTTTCAACTACACTATTATGATGTGGTGTGTAAGGAACAATCTTCACGTGCCTTATGCCATGCTTGGGACAATAGTATGCAAATCTCTCAGAAATGTACTTGCCAATTGTTGAGTGTTTTTCGCAAGTGCACGGCTGCTATAGTTTAGCTAGTGCAAGTCCGGGTCGATTCCACGGAGACTCGACTTAAATGTTGGAGTTTACACAAATTTTAATTATAAATTAACAAACTAAAATTCAAGTTTATTAAGCATTTCATGAGTAAACAAAAACTCTAAATTTAAGTGAACAAGAAATGACAATAAATTGCAAATAAAGAAAACTTCCCTGTTTGACTGATATGTCACGCAGCTAGCCATAACAGGTTCCAATTAATAACAAAACAAATTAAGTGATATAACTGTCTTAGATTACACAATCCTTGGACTAACAAAATAGGAATAAAATAGAGTGAAGATAAGGCAGGATACAACTGTAATTAAAATGGGACACAAATGTAATCAAATTAGAAGTTAAGGGCTAAGAACAAAAAATTTTCATTTTCATGTTTTTTCAGCAGACACACCCACAACCATCTATGACTAGAAGATGCGGGGAAGAGAAAACATAGCAGGAGAGAAGAAGAAGAAGAAGATGGAGGGGATGGAGAATAGAGGGGAAAACCTGATCTGGGTTTTCTCCTCTAGACCGGCTGGAGACTAGGAATCTGGATGGTGATGGTGAAGAAAATGAAGAGAACAAGGGAGAGACACTTCGGTGAAGCTAGAATAGAGCTGTGCGGTGAAGGGGGTACGATCTGGGCAGGGAAGATGGTTTAGGCCTGAAATCAAAATAGAGAAAGGGACTAGGAGAAAATGAGAGAATGAAGAGTGAGGCGATGAAGATGAAGTGCGAGAGGCCCATGTTGCCTGGAGGAGGGTTCCGTGGAGAAAAGGAGGAATGCAAGGAACGGGAGAGCGATAGAGAGACGCAGGAGAAGGGTCTGGGCTCCTCCCGGTTATGGAAGTGGAGGAGAGTCAGAAGGGAGAGGGAGTCGAGTGAGAGAGAGGTGTAGCAGGGGGCAGATCGAGGGTGATTTCTAGAGAAGGGTATTGGCCGAGCTGTGTGGAGAAGAAGGGGACTTTTGTCCGGAGCAGTGACTGGGGCAGTAGCGTTGATCGGTGGAGATGTGTCGGTCTGATTAGAGGAGGGTTAGAGTTCAGGCGTTGAAGAGAACAAGACAGAATCGGTGATGGATGAGGAAGAAGGGGTGAGGGAAAGAGAACGCACGAGAGAAAAGGGTCTGGCTCGGGTTGATCTAAGCCGTGACGCTGTGGAAAGAGAGCGCTTGGGGATGTGTAGCAGAGAGTAAGAAAAAGAGGGAAATAGGTGAATCTGTGGAAGAGAAGAATGGGGAGAGCAGAGCAAGGCTAGGGAATGCAGAGGGAGAGGAAAGTGAGTGTGCAGAAGGCGGGAGATGGAGAGAGATGGAGAGAGATGCAAGAGCTTGGGGGAGAGGTTGCTGCACGATGAGAGAGAGAGAGAGAGAGAGAGAGAGAGAGAGAGAGAGAGAGAGAGAGAGAGAGAGAGAGAGAGAGAGAGAGAGAGAGAGAGAGAGAGAGAATGAGGAGGGAAAAGGAGGTGTGGTTAGCCTGCGTGAGGGCATATCAATTAGATGTTAAATAAGGAAAAGACAGGAGAGAGAGGTGAGGAACAATCCTCCCACCCCTCCTCTGTCCAAAGAAAAACGAAAAACAACGAGAAGATAAGAAGAAGAAGGTGGGAAGAGGGAAAGGGGAGGAGCTGCTCGCTCCAACCGAAAAAAAAAAAAGCTACGAGTAAGAGGTGAAGAAGAACAATCCTTCCACCTCTACTCTACTCTACTCTATGAAAAGGAGGAGAGAAAAAAAACGAAAAATGAGAAGATGGGAAGAGGGAAGAGAAAAGAAGAAGAAGGGGAGGAAAAAGAGAGTCCCCTCATTTTAACCCATGTTTCCTTTATAAGAGGATTTGCCATCATTGGTTAACTTTGCCTAGATTTGCCATCATTGCCCACATTTGCCATCATTGGTCAGATTTGCGTAGATTTGTAGTGTGGGATCCATCAAAATAAGCTGATCTAAACCGTCCAACGTATTTTGAATTATCTGCAAAGAAAAATATAAAATTAGAATTAACTTATGTAGATAATTAACTATAATGATCATCTGATCATTTAACTTTTCAAATTAATGGTTAGATGGTCGATTATAGCTAAAAATTATTCAAAATCACAAAATTACCTTATTAAATGATCTAATAAAATAGTAATCTAAGGTTGTTTTTGGCAAAATTAAGAACTCAACACCAGTATTATATGTATGTATGTGTTTGAGTTGTTTTCCTATTTGCCTTCCAACCATGACATGAAAATGAAATTATTTAAAGATCCTTGATCTTTGCGCTTCATGAGATAGGGTCACAACTTCTTAGATGCATTATCAATAAAAGTAATAAAATAGAACCATCACCATTCATAGAACATATATTAGAATAAACCACATAAATAAATTAATTTTTTTATTTGCATTTTCATGTTGAAATCAAATTTTTATGTTGTTTACCAAATATACAATGATTACATGGGTTTAACCACATACCTTTGAGTTTATGAGCATACTCTTCTTTGCTACAATTCCCAAGCTTTTCTCACTCATATGAGAAAGTCATTGATCTCATAAACTATTAGAATATTCTTCAATGTAAAATTCAACTCTTACTTAAGCATATCTATCTTGGCCTTTTAGAGAGCACTATTTCTTGTCTCTTCCACTAAAAGAGAATCCCTCTTAAGTCGTCAAACTTCCCTGCAAGAATGTAAATCAAAGCCCTCATTATCAAGTTGCCCTATTGAGATGAGATTCAATTTAAGGTCTAGTACATGCTTCATATCTTTGAGAATCAAGTTACACCTAATGTTTATAGTTACATTTACATCACCTTTTCCAACAACCTTGATCACTTCACCATTACCCATCTTCACCACCTCAAAGTCGCCTAACTCATATGTAGTAAAGTAACCTCTATGAGAAGTGGGATGGAAAGATGCTCTAGAATCAACTACCCCACTTTGATATCTTTTTTTTAAAATCTTCCTCATCCTTATGTGACTAATGTTTGCCCATGAGAGGAGTTGGTTGATTTTCTTCTAATTTCTTCATTTAGTAAGTAATAGTAACTTAATTTATAGAGATCACTCTACTCGATGCAAAATTACTCAAAGACACAATTAGTATTTTCTAACTATATAGAATAGAACCAAGAAAATAATGCTTGCACCTCATTATCAAACACCACTTTAATGGTCAATAGTTTGTTCAAAATACTTTTTCATCTCATTATGTGCTCCACAATTCGATAATTCTCATCATGCCTCAAATGTGTAATCCTCTTAATCAAGAAAGCCTTGTTTGAAGTTGTCTTCCTCTCATGTAAATTTTGCAACTTCTTCCATAAAGATTGTGTAGTTTCTTCTTCAAAGACATGATGATACATTGTATCATGAATCATTACCTAATACATGAAGTAGACTTCCTATCCAAAGCTTCTCAATTGTCTTTGGACATGTCTTGTGATTTCTTCACCTTCCCTTCAATTGATTTATAAAGACCCTTGTGACACAGGAGATCTATCATGTTAGACTTTCACATATGCCAAAAAATTTCCTCCAAACTAATCATTATAGTCTTTTAAGAATAGTTAATTTCTATTGCTCACAAATGATCACTTGCAACTTCCCCCACTAAGCTCTAATACCAATTCTTAAGAAATAGGAAATAATGCACTTTTCTAGTGTAAGCAAAATATCAAACAGATAAAATGCACAATGCACAACCACATTCGAACCACTCAAGATCATCAACTTTATCTGAAAAATCCTAACATCTAGAAGGAAAATTCAAGGGCTAATCTGTAATCAAACTTTCATTATAAAAATCATAGAGTACAAATTTTCTTCTCTAAACTCAATTGAAGGATAAACAAGAGAATAAGAAAGGTCTTACTAATACCAGGTAGAAAACTAAAAAAATCCACTAAAGTGTGCCTTTCTTTTTTTCAAAGCATGCACTTCTTATGACCCAAAGATCAAGAGAGAACAACCCGAGAGAAAACCCCAACTTCAAAGCAAGCAACCCATACTTTCTTATTGCCCGACTCTTTCTTCTAACTGACATGCATACACTAAAACAATTCCTTGTCACCTCTTTTCTTTCTCTTTTACTCACTTAAGTGAAATGGCTCCCACAATATGGGGCTGGACACATGGAGCCAACCAACAACAGTTCCCTTTGGGAACTTTAACCATGAACCTAGCTTTGCTTACACAAAGTTTCTAATCCATCTTCTTTTTTTTCTTTTCTTTTTTTAAGTCTATCCTTCATTTTGGATGGCCAAGGTGAGGTTTCAAGATGCTAGAATTGCTCAAGTAGGCATGATTTTTTATTCAATGAAATATGTTTAATAAAGTATAATAGCTTCTCAGGAAGATTAAAAAAGGAGTATTAGCTTATTATGTTCAATTGTTTGATCAATGAAACTAGTATGGTTTTGCAAGCAATAAATTATTTAATATATTAGTATTACATCAAGCCATCATCAAGTCAAACTATCATCCAAAGATTTTTATGTTAAGGATTCAAATATATGTTATTGGTTCATCAAACTCGTTTGCTTCAATTTTTTGCAATTTGTAGTAGTCTACCACTTTACTTTAATACTTCTTTCCTCCTTTCATAATTTGGCATGGAATACTAGTTTAATTGTCTTTGGTTCTTATGTGAAAATTTGCAAAGCTCAACTATTAGATTGAATTAAATCAATGAATTACGAACTCAAAAACTCAACAAGTCAAGACTTGAATTAGGTGCAAGAGTTGAGTAGTTAACAAGATGCAACACTTTGGTGACTTGAAAAAAACTTTGAGTGGGCTTTCCATTAACATTTGAGTATATACATGTTTAAAATCTTCACTATGTTGAGTAGCAAATCTATTGCATCAGTAGTTGATAAGGCTTTATGCTATATTTGGAGATCCAATTATCAAAACTCGGCTCCTACAAACTATTTTGCTACATGAGAGCTATTTCATTTACTACCAAAGTGACGCTATGGCTTTAGGGGCCTATGTACAAGTTAGAGACTTGTTATCTTGTATTTGATGAGCCTCATTTGTTGTTGATTCAATTTGTAGGGCCATATAGTCATTTTTATTAGTAGTATTTGAAGAGGAAGAACACTAGCATAGACATGACTACATGGTAACTTCTATGAAAGACCTCACATTTGATTGATTGGATCTCTTCATCTCATTTCTATGGCTAACTCTTAATGTATATTTAAAAAAATGGTGACTTTTGATCCCCTTTAGCAACCCAAAAATCATAATCTAAAATTTCAAAAATTGACACTCACAAAGTGAGGCGAATAAAGTTAATTCAAACCCACTGATTGGTGACTTGAAAAACTTGAATATGATTTTTATTAAAATTTCTTTACTTTGGACATATATTTTAAAATTTCATTATTATGCAAATAGTATATCTACTAAGGAGTTAGTCAGGACACTCTCAAGATCTTAGTGGATTGGTATGCTACATTGTCAACTCCGATATCTATGTACATAGGACAAACTAAAATAAGCAATATAATAGTATTTTTATGTACATTAAGCAATATAATAGTAATTTATGTACATTAAGCAATATAATAGTAATTTATTTTATTATTTTTTGTGATAATATACTATCCATATTTTATTTAAAAAAACTAAAATAATGCATCCACCAGTAAAATTAGGACTAACCCACAAAGAAATAATAAAATATTATACTAAATGAGTTGTAATTGTTTAATTAAACTCTAATAATGATGGTGGGCCTTATTAATTTCAAACCTTGGATGAAATAATGCCTATTAGTAATTTTAATGGGCCTAGTTAATTGCAAACCTAGTTAAATTCTAATTGACCCGAGTTGTTATATTGGACGTACTAATAATAACTAACTGGGATAATTAATCCCTAACCTTAGACTATCACTAATAATGGCTTAATTAATCCCTAAATTAGTTAGATTCTAATGGAACTTACTAATAATGCTACTAGGCCTAATTAATTCCTAACTTTAGATAAAATAATACTATTAATTGAAATGTGCCTAATTAATTCCAAATCCAACTAAACTCTACTTGCCTAAGTTATTAAATTATATGTACTAATAATGTAATGGGCCTCATTAATCCCAATTAAATTCTAATAGGCCCTTGTTGTTATATTAGACCAATTGATAATGCTAATGGACTAATTAATCCTGAACTTTAAATTAAATAATAACTACCAATAATGTAATGTGCTTATAAATCTCAAACATGGTTAAATTCTATTGAGTCCTAGCTATTAAATTGGATAATAATGCTAATAAGTCTAACTAATCTCATACCCTGAATTCAATAAGAGAGAGAAGAAGTCCATGCCCATTTTTAAGTGTGCTTAAGCTTTGACCTAATGATCTAAACCATTCCTCATATTTGGAATGGTCTAGATGGGCTAGAGATACAATTACATATTCATTAGATACTTTTATGTTTTCATGATAAAAAATTTATGACCGTTTATTTTTATTAATTTTTTCAAAGACATAAAACAAGTAGCTAGGTTCATTGTATGTCTATAGGGACTCATTAAATAATTCCTAATAATAATAGTAATGGGCCTAATTAATCTTAAACCTAGTTGAATCCTAATAGGGCCTAGTTATTACATTAGACCTACTAATGATGCTAATAAGTAGGAATATGATTTAAAGTTTATTAGGTCTTTTTCCAAGAGGGAAAAGATAAAGTAGTGGATGTTGTGAAAACTATGTCTCTAGATGGATAATGGGATTTCAAAAGATGGCCCCATTTTGTCTAAGTTGTTTTTTTTTTTTCATTATATGGACATCATCCATGAGCACAACTCACTAACATGGATATTCTTATCCAAAAATAGCATCCTAAACTACTAACATAGAGGTTTTACCAGATATTGGGATATATTAATTTACAAATAAGGATTTTATCTTTGTCCATGGATATTGACTTGGACAATGTGATATATCAATCTACTGAGACCTATCTATTGAAAATTTGAAGCTCTTATATTGAATTCATAGTCAAACTTAACACTTTGATATGCATTTTATAGCTTTGGTTCCTAAGAAAGAAGGTGTTCTTGAATTAAAAGACTTTAAACCTATACATCTTGTTGTATATATGATATATTCTGCTAAAATTTTGGAAAATAAGAGGAATTCAATGATGAATAACCTTATTTAATGGGATGAATATATTTTTTTCTCTCAAAGGCGGATTCTAGATGGACTCCTTGAAGTAGTGGCAATTGTTCGTTACCTACCTTCCTCAATAAAAGGTGGCTCCTTGTCTAAATTAAATATGTAGAAGGTAAATGATAGGGTGGAGTGGAGGGTTGTGTATTAGATGCTTCTCAAAATGGTTTTCAATGACCCTTAGATGAGTTGAGTTCCTTATTTATTGAATTAATCAAGCTTTTTTTTATTAATAAATAACTCTCCCAAAGGCTACTTCAAAAGTACCAAGGGACTTAAGCAAAGGGATTCAATTTCTCCACAGTTGTTGCTCACTATTGTTAGTGAAATTTTTAGTAGAACACGAGAAAACTGATTTATGATGGACGATTCTAAGCAATAAAATCAAAGCTTTGTGATCTTCAAGTACATATACTTTAATGTAGAGATGATACCTTAAAAATTACTAATTTAGCTAAAGGAGTTGAAACACTTGAAGGTCATTCCTAAATGCTACAAATAGTTGGCAAGTCAAAATATGAATCTTTATAAGTCCACATCAATAGGAGTTAAAGTGGAGGACTAGATATTACAAGAAGAAGCTCATGCTCTTAGGTGCCAATTGGACAACTATGATGCTCCTATTTGGTACTTTCCTTGTATGCAGGTAGATCTAGAGTCTCTTTGTGAAGCAATGTAATTGAAAGGTTTAACTCTAAACTTGCTTCTTGAAACAAGGGATGTCGTTGTATTACATGGCATTGTTTATGTGCCATATAACAATATTGAATGAACTTGAAAAAATCCAAAGAAATTTTCTTTGGGATGATTATTTGGGCAAACATATATCATCTTGTGAGGTAGGAATGGATGTGTAAACCATGTGAAAGAGTTATTGGAATAAAAGACCTCAAAACTATGAACAAAGTTGTTCCTCTCAAATGGCTTTAGAGGCTGGATAATGATTGATCAAGCTTGTGACAACAAATTATTGAGAAAAGGGATGGTTATGAAGACAACACAACATTGATTATAGGAAAACAAAAAATTGCTTAGGGTTATGGAGAAAATTTCATTAGAATTTACAATTGTTCAAGGTCTCTACTTCCATTTTTCTTAAGAGAGGAAACCAAACTAGGTTTTGAAAAGATGTGGTGTGAGGATAGGTGCCTCAAGAATGATTTTAGAGGGGCCTACAGGGTTTCCTATAGAAAAATTGAAAAAGTAATGTATTTCTATGATAATTAGGGGCTTCATTCTAATTAGAGAATTCTAGTAAGCATGAACACTCTCTAGTCCAAAGAAGAAGAAGAAATCAATGACTTATTGAGATGTTTAATCAATAGAATGATAATGTCCTATGGTGGAAATCCAAAGCTTCCAGTATCTTAAAGTGAAATCTACTTAAGTCATCATGGAGAGAAGTGAAAGAAGTCAAGTAGCTAAGTTTCTCTGATGTAAAGTGTCTCCACCAATAGTGAATGTTACTAATTGGATCATATTCAATGGAAATCTTCTACGTTGGGCTAATTCCTTCTTGATTTTGATGATAAAAAAAAATTTGTGCCTTATAGTCTGACATGTTTTCTCAGGTGTGTAAGTGTTCATAGGATCATATCATAAGCCACATCTTGAGGAATTCATATACTTTTAAGTATTCTAGTGATTATCCTAAAGAATAAACATAGTCAAGAAGCTGCATATTATTTGTTGAAGAATTCAAGTTCATGAGGCTGCAAGTTACCTTTGAAAAGTATTCAAGCATTCAAAGAAGACACATATCATTACTTGAAAATTTTGATTTGTATAACAAGTATAGAGTCATCACTTTAAAGATTTTATAATTTTCAAGAAGTCACGGGTCATTTTTGGAAGATTTACAAATATTGAATGTAAAGAGCATTGCAAAACCTTTCCAATGAACTAATATCACTCAAATCCAACACCATATGAAGTAAATTGGCCTAAATCAAGTCAAATGCCAAGAACCCCAAAAATTCTAGTTCACTGGCCCAAAGGTTCAGTTAGTATGAGCACTAGTAAGTTTGAACTGACTTAGAAAACTTAATTAAAGATTCTAGTTGAAGGGAAAGTCAATTGTTTCTAGTGACTGCAGTTGCCATGGAAATTCAAGTCCATTATTTTGGGTTCAACACAGTAGCCTTAGGAAAATAGCTGACTAAATTGCATTCAAGTCAATTGTTGTGGAATTAAATTAGTTGCCATATAAAAAAAAAATCTAACCTGGCACAGAGAAATTTCACTCCTTGAGAAATCTAGCTGCTTTGGGTGACTATAGTCAACTGCCATTATTTCAAAGTGAATCTCATCTTACTGGTTTTAAACTAGTCAACTATTTTTCATGCACAATCAATCGTCAAAAATAAAAATTCAAAATATAACAAGTTGGACTTCTCTTTTAGTCCACTACTTTGGTCAAAATTTAGTTCAACAGAATAATTTGGTCTCCTAATGGATCTATTTACATTACCTAAAGAGAGTAGAAGTAGATATCTCAATTGCTTATCTAAGACACTATAAAAATCTTATATCTAGTTTCTTATTTGTCACAATTTTGATTTTTGAAATTATTCTTGTTTTTTAGCACTTTGTGCAAAAAAATTTAGATCTTGATATGTTGCCAATTTACCTAGCCTTTGAGACCTTACAGTCTCACTATTGATAACTTGTAAAAGAGAGGTTGAGAATATAAGAAACCTAATATTTAAAGGCTAATCCCATGTAATTTTTATTGTGAAGGAAGGAGAAAATAAAATTTTTAGTTTTGAAATTCTAAGAAATGAGCTTTCTATGGAAGCCAAGTCAAGTGTTGAAATCTTAATCTTTGGATTGTACTAAAAAAAATAAGTCTAACAACACTAAGCGGTTGAAATCAGAGTTCAAATGAAGAAGTTATATGATTTTAAAATGAAGGGGCATTTTAATAATTTGAGAAATGGGCCTGATTTACACAACTTTGAATAAAGGGAAAAAATAAATGGGCTGTTTTTTATAATATCATCCTCACTAATAGATTGTCATGCATATTCCTGTTTTCCTCTCTTCTTCCTATCGGCAATGCAGGCATTTAATGGCCGTAGTTTGGCTGGTGAAAATGCCAAAGCAACTGGCAATAAGAGAACCTCTTCCTCTGGTAGCTACCCAACCACCACATTGAGACCAATCCTTCCCATTCCCCCTTTCCTTCTTCCGTGCAAAAAACTACCAATAGGAAAAACCATCTCCCCTGTCTCCATTCTCCTTAAGCAGCTAACGCCGCCATTGGTCTAACTGTGGGCCGTTTGGTTGAGGCTGTAGTCACTAACAATGTGTCCTGTCTTTTCCTTAATTAACATCTAATTGATATGCCCTCACGCAGGCTAACCACACCTCCTTTTCCCTCCTCTCTCTCTCTCTCTCTCTCTCTCTCTCTCTCTCTCTCTCTCTCTCTCTCTCTCTCTCTCTCTCTCTCTCTCTCTCTCTCTCAGGCCAACCACCATTCCAGCGACATCTCCTCCTCTGTCCCCTCTTCCTTGCTTCACCGACAATAGCCAAGTTGTCCTTGCTTAAATCAATCTATCTCATCTCTCCTCACCAAACCTCATAACCTAGTCTTCCCCGTGCTTGAAACCCTTCTTCTTTTTCCTACATTTTCCTTCCATCCTTGGCAACAAATCTAGTGACTATAACCATCCATTGGTTACAATAACACATGATGATGAAGAAAATTAGGATTGAAGATTTGAGACATTCATCATGATCCTTGCAAAGAGAGGAACAAAACCCATCAATTGATTTGATCATTGGTAAAGATCTTATAGAGATCTAGAGAAAGTAGTGCTATGCGGAAAAGATCAACCTACACTGCAATGATCCAACAATGATTTGATGCATTTGGAGGCTAATTGGATATGTATTGGAGGGATCAGAGGTAAGATTTTACCATAATCCCTTAGTTTTCAACAAAATTAAATTTGGATTAGCATGAACAATAGGATCTTGGTTGTCCTACATTCATTAGTTAAATTAGTCACCAAATTTTCACACAAAGATCAAATCTAAGCATATATGAACCAAATTTAAATATTAGATTAGGTTGAAACTATTGAATTAGTGAAAAACTTAGATGCTACCATTATCCAAGCACAGAGTGTGTACATTATTGATTTGGGTACATGATTGGTGGACCAATACACTGATCCATGACTAGTGGACCAAATCTATAATAATTTAGTTGTTTAAATTTAGATCAGATGATAGATTTGATGATCTGCTACCATTCACGATGATTTGACAAATGTGAACTACCAGATCATTGTAGGATGCATAGATTAGGGACTGAAAAATGTTATTTTATGCTAATTAGATGGAATTTGAATGATGAAAACCATCATATCATAGCTAGACACTTAGAAAGAGACCTTGTAATTGTTTTGCATGATAATTGAAAATTTTGATCGCCATATAGTTAAATCAACTAAGATCTAACTTATGACAATAAAAGGCAACTCTATCCAATGAAACTGTGAAAATGGTTGGTTAATGATTAAAGATTGTTGATCACAACATGTAACTATACTAAACAATAAGACTAGATGACTAGTAGATAAATTGGACCCTTGATTTGACAATCAATGGCTTAGATTTGAGTTACTAATGCTTGAGAAATGTCTGATCAACAATACATGGTTGGGAAGGTAGATTAAAAGCTAGGTGGCTAGATAGTGAGACCTAAAAATGTATTTAAAATAAAATTATACAATTTTAATGGTTCAATGATCTAGGATGATCTACATTGTTAGATCATAGTTAAATTTAAATATCTAAGTGTATATAAAAAAGAGAACTTTTATATGCCATATAGATGATAGACAAATGGAATGAGTCATTGTTGGATTACAATAAAAGCCAAGAAAAAAGCTTGAGGAATCTTTGAAAATCACAATAAGAGATAGGTAATTTTAATATTTATTTGCCATTTGGATTTTGAGCATCTCATCAACTTTTAAAATATATGAATTTTAAAACATATTGATTATTTGGTCATCATGCTTCTGATTTGAAATTACATGACTCTCATAAAATAGAGATATGGTCATGTTATATTGTTTTTTATTTTAAAGAACATAAATATATACAAATGAGATATGTGAGTTATGTATACATTCATATCCATGATGCATACTTTTATATTATAAATGAAAATGACATTGCTCATTCTATTACATACAATTATATGTTTTTGAAAGAAATGATGATTCTTAAAATGCATCAATCCCATGATTTAACGTGAGTTATAGAAAATTACTACATGATTTCGGCACATGATAGATATTATGTGATTTAATGATACTTGAATTTGGACACACACACACACACACACACACACACACACACACACACACACACACATGTTTGTTTAGGCTAATGAGCCTATTGGGCACTATGCTAAGAGGTTATGCGGGTTTGGCCTCTCAGCATCTAATCATCAATGGTGGTGGGTATCTATGCCCAAAGAGGTACCTATTATTCTAGACTATTGTAATAGGGGATGACTACTAGAGGTGTTCACGACACCCTTTTGGAGACACATCTAGAGCTTGTGGTGGCTGGTCTGTAAATACCGAAGACACATGATTTAAATGAGCTAGTTGTGAGCATAGTGATTCATGATATTTTTGTTTCATGATACTGTATATTGTTGACAGTCCCTAAATGAGTACTCACGACCAATTGGCTGATGTATTCACTAGGGTACACATGTGCACATGATAATATTATCGGTTAGGGATAGTCAATGTTCGCGGTTTAATTGATTACTACTTTAATATTTTGAGGATTTTATGATATATTATATGTTATACTTTATGTGAGATTTCTATGCAAATTTGATCATTTGAAAAATATACATTCAAGGTTGTGCATGTTTTACGTTGATTCTATCTAAAATATTTCACCATGAGGTTGCAATCCTAAATTGATGTGTAATTTTATATTATATTCCATGTCTTTAAATTGAACATTCTGCTTTCTAAAATTGTACTAAAAAATAATTTGAAATATTATTTTAGAAGTATTTTTAAAATTCGTATAGCTGATGTGAAACTGACTAGACAAAGCACAAGCTTGTTGAGATTTTATAAATTATTTATAATATCTCAGAACTTTGAAGAATTTGACTTGAGCAAAGAAATTTTGAGATAGATGCAAACATTTGATGAAGATAATAGTGTATTCACTATAAACAATTTAAGTATATGATTTATTTTTCTTGCACATGTATATGTATTTATTACAGTAGGGTTGTAAGCTGTAATTGGCTAGATCTAGGATGCATGAATTTTCATTTTAGTTTTATATGAAAAAAATATATCTAGCCATACAGTTTTCTTTGAAGGTAAATGATATGCAGGATTTTCAAAATGAATTTAAAGAAAAAGATTCTTTTGTTGTATTACTTTTCCAAAATTGTCTTCAAATAGGGATGGATGCTTCATTAGGAAATAGTTTTGTATTTATAAATACATATAAAAACCTAAGTCATTACAGTAAAGGTGTATCTTGATGTTTTCTCTACCTTAATTATTTAAAGGATGTTAACCATCTCATGATAAGTGTGGTTATTGATCTGGAACTTTGTATTCTCTTGTTTCAATAGGAAATGGGTGCTTTTCCTTTCTCCCTTTCAACTTATCTCTCATGTTCTTCCAAAAAACCACTACAAGAAAAAGATTGCTATGGAATTGAGAGCATTGGCCACTTTTTGGTGCATTTGGAGAGAGGCGCCTAAGATGTTTTTGACGGGAAAAGAACTAAACCTTGTATCATCATGGACAACATCAAAAGATTAGTTGTTGTTGGGAATCAAAATCAAAAGAATTTAAAGGTTATTCAATAAAAGAGATATGCGGGGGATGGGATGCAATCAAAATGGGTAAAATCACAAAGTAGGCTCTTAAGCCAGTTTGGACTCCTCCCCTAAGATGAAGACTTATTAGGGAATCTTGGAGTGCCATGAAAGTAACATTTTCAAGGATCAAGATGAAGTAGTGTGGATGGACTATACTGGTCCATTACCATTTGGAGATTCACACCATGCTGAGATTCAAGAAATGTTATTAGGCGGCTAGCAAATGGAAAGGATCCTCCATGGAGACTTTTGTCTCTAGTTGCTGGTATCGACATTGGGTGGATCAAATGCAGGTTCAATTTAAGCACGTCAAAAAGACTAATAATCCTGCAGTTGACAGCTTAGCGTAGGAAGGTACGCAGTTATATCAAATTAGGGAGAGGTTTTCCGGACCTTCTACTTTTGGTCGATCTGCTATGGTTTCTCTCTTTGTTTTTCTTCAACTTCTGTTTTCGCCCTGACTGGTGTACTATAATATCGATCTTTCGATTAAGTTTGGATACCATTGGGGAAAAAGTTTAACAATAAATTATTATTAAGCATAGAGTTATTTATCAAAAGAGAGCTTTGGCACGGTACAGCTATTATTGTCATGTGATCTTGAGGCCACTAGTTCAAAATGTAAGAACAGTAAAATGCAAGATAAGACGGCACATTGTTAACCTTTTTCCAAGTACGTAAAAACTTTGTGCACCAAAACTGCCCTATTCATCAATTGACCCAATTTACCACCAAGGCCAAGCAACTCGAACGACTTCAGAGTCAGCAGCTTTAAAACTACCATGCCAAAACCTGTGTTTTTGGCTGTTGAATGTGGACATAGACTTATCTAAATAACCACTGATACATCTAATCGAGACCACCAGCAAAGGTGCCACCAAACACGTTCCTATTTGGACTCCTGCTGGGCGGCGAAAACCATTTTACGTCCTTGCTGGACCCCCAGCACACCGAATATTTCAAGGTCATCCTCGTGGCTTCTGGAAATTCTTATTATAATCGCAAGATGAATCTAGTGGAGCGCGATCGCATCGAAAGTCGCTTTTGGCGTCTCGCGTTTACCCGACGGGCCTCAACTGGTCAGAAGAAACGGGTGCTGACACTAATGGAGGCCCCCCCCCCCCGGGACGCATTATAAAGTTTCATTGAATTGAGAGGAATGCTAAACTGACCCGCTAAATTCGGTCTACGACCACATTTTCTATATTTAGATGTCTTATTTATAATTTAAATAACTTGAGCACCTAAAAAGCATACGAAATGTTTGTGCTTAGAAATCGACAGTTTAAAATTTTCTTTAAAAAATATATATAAGCTAGAATCATTCAAACCACTTAATTTTGATTTATAAGACATCTAAATCTAGAGTAATAAGACAAAACGAGTCTGAAGTTGGTGGACTCCACGAGATGTAGATCTCATATAGGTAGACTCCAAAAGATGTGATCGCTAGACCTTATAGTCAGATCAGTTTGGCATTACTTAATAATTGAATACTAGATGATTACATTTCATTGAGGGAATCCTTGGTGTTATGGGTTCAAGTGTGAAAATAACCTCTTGCAAAGATGTAAAATAAGACAGCGTATTATAAACCCTTGTGGCCCCTCCCTTCCCTAGACCCTGCATAGGTGGAAACTTGTGGCACAGGGGCTGCCATTTTATATTTACATTTCGTTCACATTTACATGTAGGACCAGAGATCTGATCATGCAAGGATAGTTTGGTAAGTTCCTCTTCGGTCGTCTGCGGTGTTCTGCTTCCCCCTCCATATAAGTTGAAGCTCCATGGCTTTCTCTTCGCCAAATTCAGAGACAGACAAACATATACAGAGATGGCACTGCCTAAGGTTTATGGCTATCCCAATTCGACTTGCGTCTCCCGTGCATTAGGCACCCTGCATGAGAAAGGAGTTGAGTACGAGATCGTGCCGGTAGACGTTCTTGGCGGCGAAAATAAACGGCCACCTCTGATCAATATAAACGTAAGATCTCTACTCTTTTCTTCATCTACTTTGTGTTGCAAGTATATTTAGTGGATATTTGAGGTTGAGATCATTGATTCGGACCACAGAATGTAGTTGGTCCAGTTCATATTCATAAATGATCTCTTCTATGAAATCACTACTGCAAGCGAACTTTTATTGAATACTCATCTAATTACGATTAAGAAAGATAATATATAATGTTTATTTTTTAAAGGTAAGATAATATGTTATGGTAGATCAATTGTAATGGAAAATTTTGTGAGACAGCTGATGAATTTAATGCATAGATACAATAACTTGCAATTAAGCATATATGGGTCTGAATTTTTTTCAGACAAGTTGAAAGTTTTTCATTCCTCAGATTTTTTCCTTCGTAGTTTTATGGATGGAGCTCTTTTTTTCGTTTTTTTTAGTACAAGCAAAGAAATGAAAAGCAAATCACTCAATGCTCTCTCCTCATCCACTCCTAAATTTAATCTCTGACGAAAGGGAAAAATGATGACTCGAACTCACGACCAAGCATAATTCAGGAAAGATGCTATATTTGTCTACAGCCAACTGCAGTAGACATTGGTTGATTATGTTGTTGTTGTTTTTTTTCTTTTTTTGTTCATCACTTTATCCCTTTTTTCTGATATATTCTCTTAATATTTATATGGCAGCCATTCGGACAGATTCCGGGATTTGAAGATGGAGATCTGAAACTCTTTGGTGTGTTTCTCAAACCAAAAGTCTCGAAATAAACAGTTTTTTCAGTTTGTCTTGCTTACCATCTTCACCGTGCATATGGTATCTGGACCATTCATCTAGTGGATCTTAATGTTGTATATCATAATCCCAATTTCGATTAGATAATGTTAAGTTGTTAATCATTCAATCAAGGAACTGTGGGCTAATAATTGCTCCACATTTAATTTCAATTCGAATGTCAGCATAGCCAGTCCCTACAAAGTATGATTTACTAATATATCTTTTCTGTTTCTATATTTGCTTCTTATCTAATCCGATGGCCGGCCAGAATCTCGTGCTATCTCTAAATACATAGCAATGAAGCACAAAGAAAGAGGACCCAATCTTTTGGGAGAAACCCTTGAGGAGTCTGCACTGGTAGCCGTATGGACAGAGGTGGAAGCCCAGCATTTCGATCCACACATTGCACCCCTTGTTTTCGAAATCCTGATCAAGCCGGTTATACTAGGCGGGACCCCAGACGTAGAGGCAGCGGAGGCCCACGCCGAGAAGCTAGATAAGGTGCTCGATGTCTACGAGGAGAGGCTCTCGAAGGCCAAATATCTTGCGGGTGATCACTTCACCTTGGCCGATCTACACCATATGCCGTATACATACTGCCTGTTGCAGACTGCAAAGTCCCATCTAATCACATCTCGACCGCACGTTATGGCGTGGTGGGACAACATCACATCAAGGCCGGCTTGGCGGAAGACAGCAGAGGGGCTGAAGGTCTGGGAGGAAGCACGCACTAGTGCTTGATTTATTGATTCAATAAAAGGAAGTGCACGGAGTAAAACGATGGGCGTCTTTTTGTCTTTAATAGTAGGGACTATGTTTAGAGTTGAGAGATGAAATAACCTCCCAGAGGGATGGGAATTCGGCTTTGCACCGGCCATTCAAGTGGTGCAACCATGTTCCCAAACATGTTCAGATCATTCAATACATGCATTGCAGAACCTTCTCTTGATTGACTCAACTCCACTCCCTCCCTAGCTAATTTATTAAGTTGTTGGTTAGCTACTTATGAAGGAACTTTGATGCAATGATAAAGTTGTTGTCGTGTGACCTTGAGGTCTCGGAGTCAAGACGTGGAAACAGCTTCTTGCAAAAAAAATACGAGGTAGGCTGTATACTGTAAACCCTTGTTGTTCATCCCTTTCCCAGACCCCACATAGGTGGGAGCTTCGTGCACTAGGGCTGCCCTTTTTTGGGTTGGCTACTTATGTTGATAGCAAATGGCAAACAATACTTATATGTCTAACATACCCTCTCACATGGGATAAGACTCTAATACCATATTAGATCACTATTAGACCTAAAAACTTGAGTTGATAAGAAGTGTGCATAAGTATTTATATGTTAGGCGTTCGTATGGGTGTGTGTTGGTTCAACATTCGAAAGCAAAAATGTACACTTTAGAGCTCCTTAAGGAGGGGGAAGCATATAGGCTTAATAGAAAGTCTTTATAATTTTTGTGCATCTCACTTCATCCCATCTCCGTATAGTTCTTAAACTTCTTACATCTAGCTAGATACGTTTGCGAGTCAGTCATTTTAAGCACTTGTGTTTTATACAATCTATGCTAAAATTCTCATCCACCAGATAATCTCACGGTGCTGTGTTGTCTAATTGTTCAGTTAGTAGGTCTAAAATGTAAATAATATAAAAAGCTTAAAAATCAAAATAGCACTCAAAAGTAAAAGTTGCACCTACCCACTCATTGATCCAAAACCATTCACCTAGTAGTATGTTCTATGGAAGATGATGATATGAAAATTCGTCAGTGTGATGATTGTAGGCCTTAAAAAATCTACTTTAAGAGGAAACTGGAATAAACTATAGAGAAAAACCCACATCCGGGCTTTGCCCGAACCTTTCTTCCTTATCAAGCTTTGTTGACAATGAATAAAATGAGGAATGGAAACGGCGAGTGACATGGAGAGATAAGGGGAAAACTCATGCAGAAGGCGGTGGAAGCAAAAATCCAAAACTTCAGAGAGAGATGAACTGGATTCAGTCAGTCCGGATCAGGTTCAAGCCAAAGGCAACCATCGCTCCAGTGCTGCAAGCAATTACACATTACACAAAGGAGAAAATGGTGGAAGAGGTTATCGACAAGATCAACAAAACAGAGAACTGAGAGAGAACTCTCAGAATAAGACTGAAGAATCACAAATGCCTTCAAGCCAGGAGTGAGAAGCCTCCTCAAGATTGGATTTGCGGTAAGTCTCATTTCCGTAACTTGAGGAGAAAGGTTCTCTGCAAAAGATGTCTTAAGATTTGGTCCAGAAGAGATAAAACGGTCCCTTGTATCCAGCCTAGGGAGAGAACAAAGTACACAGAGGCAACAGTGCTAGTACTAATGATATGCGATGTCAGACTGAATGAGATAAGTATTTCTCATTGATTGAATGCATTGTAATACATAGTGTTTATATACATTAAATGTCTCTAATTGTTAAAGATAAAATCCCCATAATATCTACAAATTATCCTTGCAATCTCTTCATAATCTGCTGTAATTCCTGTAATCTGTCTAACAATGTAAAATTCTGTAAGTTGTAATCTCTCTAACATCCTCCCTCAAATTGAAGGCATTGATGATGACAATAGCTGAAGTTTGCAGCAGAAAAAATGAAATCGTGGAATTGGATATGCTTTCATAAGTAGATCAGCAATTTGATCAATAATGGAGATGCAAGGGAGAGTAATAATGCACTTTTGATAATGCTGGCAAGTGATATGACAGTTTATTTCAATGTTTTTTGTTTGCTCATGAAATATTGTATTATGAGTGATATGAATGACACTTTTATTGTCATAGTGGAGATGAGTGGGCTTAGATTGCAGGATAATAGAATCTGAGAGTAATCAACATAGCCAAAATATCTTATAAGTAGTGCCCAATATTTTGATTTCATACTCTATTTGGACCCAATATCCTACTTCTTACTTTTTTAAGAGATTAAAGAATCTTCTAGAAAGAGAAGATATCTAGTAGTGAATTTTCGATTTGTGACATTGCCTTCCCAATTAACATCAAAATATGTTCAAAGAATCAAAGCTAATGAAGATGAGAGAAGAAGGCTTTTGCAAGGAGTCCCACGAAGGTAGTGAATAATCCATAAAACAGCAGCGCAGTGATCAGTACATAGAGCAGACACGAATTTAGATATTGTATGAACAGCATAAGCAATGTCTGGTAGATTGATAGTGAGATATGTGTGCATTCTGACTAGTTGACTATAAAGAGTAGAATTTGACAGAGGTTCATCGTCTGATGATCAAAGCTTGATGTTATCAGCAAGCAAAGTATCGCATATTTTGTCATCTGAAAGATGTTGAATACCGAGAATCTCAGAGGTATACTTGACTTGAGAAAGGAGATAACCATGTTGATTGCGTTGAAATTCAATGCTTAGTAAGTATACCTAAAGAGGCCCAAGTCTTTCATTTCAAAAGTATGAGAAAGAAAAAAATTTGTGACAGTAATCCCCGTGACATCATTACAAGTAATAACCATATCATCAATATATAATAATAGTAAGACATTACTATGCTCGCTGTGATGGATAAACCACGCTGAGTCCTTATCACTGTGTCTGAACCCAAACTGAATACTAGTAAAGTTTTTTGAACCATGCTCGAAGTACTTGCTTGAGTCTATGGAGAGCATGACAAAGACGATACACTTGGCCCTATTTGTGACGAAGACCAAGAGGTGAAGACGAAGATGACACTTTGAAGTATTGAACCATGAGATCGGCGGTGATTGGAGAGGAAACCATGCAACATCTTAGGGAGGTATAGTACCTACGAGGGTGAGTTTGAAGCGATAATGTATCTGCCCAATTGGGATGTTCCAGTGTGTCACTCGATCGTAGGGATATATGGTGTGCCGGATGCGATCTAACTAAAGTTTGGATGATGCAATGGACAATACATCGTCGAATCAATGAAGAACAAGATCCGAGATCTGATATCGGCAATTTGCAATCAACAAGATCGAAGATTAAACAAGCTCTGCTACCATGTCAGACTGAATGAGACAAGTGTTTCTCATCGATTGAATGCAGTGTAATACACAGTGTTTATCTGCATCAAATGTTTCTAAATAAATAGAATCCCCTCAATGTCTACAAATTATCCCTGTAATCTTCTGTAATTTCTAGTCTCTCTAACACCTTAATCTTCTCTAATTCTGTAATCTCTCTAACATGCGACATCTCTTCTCTGAAAAAAGGAAGAATTCCTGTACTGCGAAGCAAGTTTATGTACCCGAGAAGCCTTGTCAATCAGAAGATGCTTTTAAGGATTTGAGGAACTTCTTAATGCTAAAAGAAAAATGACTCAAACGGCAGAGGATGTAGCCCACCCCATTCAAAAAATCTTTCAAGGAGGCTCCTTTGATGAAAGCTGAAACTACTGTCCTCAATCATTTTCCTACGAATGAAATCTCTCATGCTTTAGCAGATGTTAACATCAAAATGGTAAATAGAGGAGAGAATTGGTAGTAGGGGCCGGCAAAGAAGATATTTGTAAATGTCTTCAAGCCAAATGGAATATCTGCAAAAATATAGAGCTATGGGTCTCAGAAGATAAAGAAAGGGACGTTAGTCATTCTCCTTCCCAAAGATTTGACTCACAAAGTTTTGGAAGAACGGTGGAAAATCCTTCATACCCATTCCAATGTCTGTACAATTGGCTAGGTTTCTACGTCCCATCTGGGCTATTCAAGATCAAAATCAAAGGGATTCCGCCTCATGGTTGGGGTGGAGCAAGGAAGTTTTGTGGTTGAGTTTATATCAATGGAAGCACCCGTTTTTTTGGTTCTTCAAAAAGAGAAGTCAGAGTTATCATGAAAGCTTTGGTTGCTCGATTCATTCCGTGGCGCAAAATCCCTCATTGGCTAGGCCTCCGACATCATCAAAACTAAAAGAGTTAAGGAAGGAGACTTGGGTTTTAGCACTTTCTGAGTGGATTGGTGAGGATCAAGCAGTTGAGCCCCCCATGCAAAATTCAAAAAATTTGGTAATTCCCAGGATTGGTGGCACGTTTAATTATTCAGTGAGGCCGGAAATACCACCAGGCTAGGGAAATACAGACCAGACTCATCATCCAAATGGGTCAAATCAGGCAGGTCGAAGGACCTCAACCATGGAAAATTGGATCCAGACCGCTGATGTTATTCAACATCTCCATGCTGGCCAAAAGAGGATTATGATAGAAGGTGATAATGACGAATGGATTGATGGGGGTTTTTGGACTATGAGAGCTTTTATCTCAATAATCGGGCTACAATTCCCGATGGCGATGAAGAGGCCAAGATGCGGTACTTCAAATTGGTCGTAACATTTCAGTATCAACTCGAGGTAGGAATGTATGCCTTCTCAATTTGAGGGTGATATGCTATCCTATAGTAGAGTCTTGATGTTGTCGTCGTGTGACCTTGAGATTATGGGTTTAAGGTATAGAAATAGTTTCTTGCAAAATGCAAGGTAAAGTCGAGTACTATTGACTCTTATGGTCTGCCCTTTTTTTAGATTCACATACACGGGAGCTTCATGCATAGGGTTGGGGCTGTCCTTTTTATGCTATCCTCTAGATTCTGCATACATGGGAGCTTTGTGCACCAGATTGCCCTTTTTATACTAGCCTCTCATGCTTGAACACCATGGCTAATCTTATTCGAGGAAAAAAAAAAAAGAAGGAAAGAAATTATTTGAGGCCAAGTGTACTGGCTATTGGTGCCTAAAGGGGTATTCTTCTGGCCAGGAATTCTTCAAAAATTACAGTTAATGAATCAATCGTCGGCATTCATTGCATCTCAGCACGTTTTGTACTATTATCTAAAGGTGCTACAGGTTCAATCTCCGGATTTTATGGCCCTTCGGAGGATGGCAAAAAAGTTTTATGGAGAGAGGTTGATGACATTTACAGGAAATAGCTAGGAGCACGATGCTGCGTGGTAGATTTCAACAGGATCCGGTTCATATGGAAAAGAAGTACGGCTAGTTGCTTGCCACACATCACTTAGTTTCAATCAATTTCTCAATGATCATAAGACTATTGATCTACCTCTTGAAGGTGGCAAGTGCACCTCAGCAACAGGCAGCGTCCACCTACGCTCAGCGAGCTTGACAGGTTTTTCGTTAACCTTCATTGGTTATCTATATTTCTTAAATCTTGTTCTTCTATTATATATAAATCATACTCTCATCGTAAGTCCGGAGAAGGGGAGGACCACAAAGGTCAATAGTATTCAGTTTTATTTTGCATCTTGTAAGAGGCTGTTTTGAGGCCTTAAACAAATAACCTCAAGGTCACATGACGACAATTCTACCATTGCACCAAGGCTCCCCTTTGCTTTCATCATAAGCCTATCTCCGGTCATTCTTAAATCAGAAATGCCGTCTTGGGGCCTAATTCCATTCTGATTTTAGATCAAATAGTTGAAAGACGAAGATATTTTGAAACTAATAGAGTTGTGGAGTGAGAAAAGTTTTGCAGGTTTGGATGGTACAATCCTAGCAGTCAAACTGAAATTCATCAAAGGTAAGCTGAGAATCTGGGCTAAGGAATGAGCTCTTGCTAAATGCGAACAGGTTAGATTGTATCGAAGTATCATTGATGATCTAAGCCATAAGGGAGAAGATGACATGTCGTCTGATGATGAACGGCTTCAAAAATGAGGCGGAGGCCAAAATCAATGATCTTGAACTCCAAAACCAGATTTCAAGTGCAAAAAAGTCGCAAATTAAGTGGCTCAAAGTAGAGGATCAAAACACTTCATTCTTTCACTCAGACCTCGAATGCTAGAAGAAGGTCAAATCGAATCTCATGTCTCAATATCAATGAAAGGAAGATTGATGATCCAAGTTTAATATGAAGCTCGATTAGGAACTTTTATAAAGAATTATTCACATCGGAAGATAGTATTGCAAAACAAGAGGAATAATAGAAGGCAAAATAACAAAATGAAAAGCAAACCATGAAGCACACTTCTATTAATCGGTAAAAGACTATAAATAGACATTACAACAAACTAATTTTACCCACTAAATCCACTAACTTCCATAAAACTACCACCAACTCCCATAAAACAACCACTACTTTTACCACCAACCTCCCATAAAGTTGCCACTAACTTTTACCACTAAAACCTATAAAACTACTACTAACCAACTTTCAAAGCCACTCAAACCACTATCTTTCAAGTAACTAAATCTTAACACCCTCCCTTAAATTGATATCTGCAGAAATCAATTTAAGATAAAAAAAAACTTTGACAATTTTGTTATGCCCTCCCTTGAACAACATCATTTGAAGAGCATACTCCCAGTATTCTTCGAAGCTTCACAAACATAGCTTTCTTGAGTGGTTTAGTCATAATATCAGCCACTTGATTTTCACTTTTACAGAATACCAAATCAATTATACCATCATTGCAAAGATCACGCAAAAAATGATATCTAACATCTATATACTTGCATCAAGATGCTGCTGCAACAAATTTGGCCTCTGTAGTTGACAAAGTAACAATTTGTTATTTCTTTGATAACCATGATACAACTTCAGAACTCATCATAAAAACAAAACCAAATGTGCTTTTTCTATCATTAAGATCTCCACCATAGTCATTATCAGAAAAAGCAAACAAATTTTCTTTTGATCCTGTTTTATACAAAATTCCAAAGTCAACTGTACCTTTCAAATAATGAAAGATCCTTTTTGTAGCTAAGAGATGATTCTCTGTTGAATTCTTCATATATCGACTTATTAAACTAACACCATGCATGATGTCAAGCCTTGTTGAAGTTAGATACATCAAACTTCCAACTATCTGCTTGTAAAGAGTAGCATTTATCTTCTTGCCTCCATCATCTCTCATCAACTTTAAGCCACATTCAGTTGGAGTACAAACTAAATTGCTATCCTTCATTTTGAACCTGTCCAAAATCTCAAGAACATATTTTTTTGTGAAATAAAAATACCAGCTGATGATTGCACAACTTCAATACCAATGAAAAAATGCATCAATCTCAAATCTAACTTATCAAATTCAGTCATCATATTCTTCTTAAAAGCATCAATCATGACTCTATCATTACCGGTATATATCAAAGCATCTACATATAGACATACAACAAGCATTTTTCCATTACTACCACGTTTTGTAAAAAGTGTATGCTCATGAAGACATTCATCAAAACCCTCTCTAGAAAAATAAGCATCTATACGACTATACCAAGCTCTTGGTGCTTGTTTTAGTCCATATAATGCCTTTTTTAGTTTGTATACCTTATTCTCACTACCTGGTTTCACATATCCAAGAGGTTGATCAACATACACCTCTTTTTGCAACTCACCATGCAAAAATGACGACTTCACATTCAATTGATAAATGGACCATGAGTTTTGGGCCACCATAGATAATACCAATCGAATAGTGTCAAGCCTCGCAACTGGAGCAAACACCTCTTTATAATCAATGCCAAATTCTTGCTTATATCCTTTTACAATGAGACGAGTTTTATACCTGTCAATTCCACCATCCTTGTTGAGCTTAGTTTTATAAACCCATTTCATACCAATGGACTTTTGCCCACTTGGAAGATATGACAACTCCCAAGTATTATTTTTTTCGATTGATTGAATCTCCTCATTCATGGCTTTTTGCCATTTTTCATCTTTAACAACTTCATGGAATGTTAAAGGATCACAATCTATAAACAAAGAAAAATGAGCAATTGAATCATCATCAGATAAGTCATCTCCACTTACATAATCCATCATCCAATTTGGATTTTTTCTTGGGCGTGGCTGAACATCATCAATATGCTCAACTGCTGTTGAATTTTCACTAGAAGATTGAGGTTGCTGGTCTGCAATAGGGGATTGCGCTTGCCATTCAATTTTGTCTCCACCTTCATCAAAAGTGATTGAAATAGGCTGCTGCCTTAAAGCTTTTTTGTAATATCATTAATTTTTAGGATAAAATAGGAAATTATTAAATAAATTAAAATAAAAATTTATGGATGAAATTTTTTCTTGAAAACATAAGAATTAGAAAGTGCTCGTCGATACGAATCCAACGCCACCAAGAACACGAAAAACGGAGCTCAAACGAGGGAGTTATGAGCTATCAAAGTTGGAAGGGCAAATTGGTCATTTGATAGAGACGTGTTAGACAGGGGTCCAAATTGATACTGGCACCCCCGTCTTCCACACGTCTCTACTAGTGCCGGAAAAATCACCGGAGAGACGTGGAAAGAGACGTGTGGGGAAGAGTTTCTCTTCCCCAAGACTCTAAAACCCTATATCTATGCTCTCTGAGGAATGCCAAAACGCTCCACTTTGAGCGTTTTCTCTGAGTTTTTACGCAAAACCCTAGCCTTGCAAAACTTGGATTTTCCAGCGAGTGGAGCCCCAGCAACACGAGCAACTCCGGCCAGGTGCAAGGTAAGCCTCAAACCTATGTTTTTCGTATTTATTAAATAGAAAAACAATTAGGAAAACATTTAAAAAATTAGGAAAAATCAGATTTTTAGGAACCTGTGTGCACGCTACTGTTGGAGCGTGATTTCACGGATCAAACCTAGTCCATTTGAAAATCGCACCGTCCAACTAGTGCACAAGAGACCCAAGAGCATACCCTTTAAATTTGGGAGTGATCCAACGGTGGATTTCTCCAAAAAAACCCAAAAACCAGTACCTATAGAGGATTTTAGGAACTTGGGAAAATTCATTTAAAAACCATGGTTTTTGGCAAAATCAGTGAAAAAGGAGGGCATAAATGGATTCTAGAGAGAATTATGAAGAAAATGCCGCAAAAATTGCGCAAAACAGAGCTCTGTAGCTCCGCCGGAGGCGACCGGAATCCGATCGTCTTCTCTAGCGTCGTCAACTGCGTCGGCGCCCTGGCACTGACGCCAGGACGCACTCCCCGCACGCGTGGGGAGCGCGCTGGTTGACAGTCGTAGTGGGGCCGGGACGCACCCGCGCGTGCGTCATGGTGCCGAAGACGCACGGCGCACGTCCCGTGCAGTGTCTACGTCGGCGTGCGTCTTTGTGCGCCGGTGTAAACCGGCGGAAAAGGGCGCCACCGGTATAAACCACCTTATGGTGGTCCGGCAGGCCCCATTTGAGGGTAGTTTTCACTAAAACTTGATTTGTGGGAGCTAGAGAGGTCCAAATCATGATCCGAAAGAGGCGTTGTGACCGTATTGACGACACGGACCTAGTTTTAACTTTAAAACTTAGAAATGACAACTTTTTCTTTTGAAAAATTTTAAAATAGTGATGTGACATGTACAGGTGCACTTGAATATACCAATTAAAGGGAGTTATTAGCAAGCCAGTGGTCTCACACTGAGATAGGTGACGACAACTAATGTTTTGCCTTGATTTTTAAACCATGTTTAAACATAGCATCATGTGTGATTGTGTTTTAAATTGCGATTATTATTTACCATGGATTTCATGCTACATTGAGTACAGGATGGTTATTCCAAATTGAAATCTTTTACTGAATAAACTTATTTCAAATGCTTTTACAAGCATGATGTAAATTAGTTATGCTTAATTAGAGACTTATTTCTTATTATATATATATAGAAAATGCATGGATTTACATGGAAATGAGAATAAAGGCTTAGTAGTTGGTCCTTTTATAGGCTAACCCCAGGATGAGGGGCATGTCTTGAGGATTGCAAGCTATAAGTGCTCTGGAGTTTTAGCATATAGATATGATTTTCGTGTTTTATATTTGATGACGGGTGCTCTCGCTCGGTGGGCGTCATGCTAGGAGGGATAGGGCCGGTCACCCACCTTCCGAGATTATGATGTGATGAGTTTGTAATATGATAGACATCTGCCCATAGATGGCATTCGGTAGGGGTTTGGTAACATGGATAGTCCACACTACCGGTTTGAGCCTTTCCATGGGGACAAACACTAAGTCTCCCATTATGGTGTCGACGGAGAGCGGCGGTGGTTGATACCCATGGAGGGTTGCCACTGCAGCATGATGGCCCATATTTTTATTATGTGTGCATGTATGATGAGCATGGTTATGGATGATATACCTGGGTGTGACGACACTCAGAGGTTGACTACGTGTACTCCTGATCAGGGATGTTAGTGTGATGTGGTGGGACCCATTACCTTAGGGTGCCCTTATTCTTGTTGTATGCTCTATTTTATTGATTCATGTCATGTTTTAACTCCTTGAATTTTATGTTTTAGCATATGGGATAAATTGGCATTTATTGAACATGGAATTATGATATCACTATTTTCATAAATGTTAGATTTTTCATCAGTACTGTTCATTATTTCTTTCATTTATTACATTAATTGTCTATGTACCTACACAAGCGATAGCTTGCTGAGGCATTGCTTTGTTTTGCAATGCCTTAGATCTCGAGCGCGACACCAGGAAAGGAAAAGCGGTTGATAAACCTTGAGAGCTGCTGAAGACTAGTTTTCCCTATAGTTTTAGACAGTAATGTGAGTCATTAGAGTGGATTATCATTTGAATTTTATTATGGACTGCATACTTTATAATTGGATGTGATTTAAATCTTTGGACATATGTTGGACATTTATATGGGATGTTATGATGGATAGACCCTGGGCCATATTATTATTGTCTTTTGGACGTTTATTTGATTTAAAATAAAGGCGCCTATTTATTTGACGTTGATTTATACGCAGATTATTTATTTATGTTTAAATTACATGTACGCCATTTTAAGAAAGGAAAACTAACACCCGGAGTTTTTAAGATAGGTTTAGTAAAATGTTAAATAAATCTTTTCTCATGGGATCCCAAATGCTCTTATTTAAAATGTCATTATTATATATATATATAATTTGTCTTGAAAATCCGGGGTGTTACATTTTTTGTTCCAGTTCCATGTATTCTCCTCATCAAAGACAACATCTCTGCTGATTATAATCTTCTGTGTGATTGGCTTGTATAATTTATATACTTTGGAAGCTTCACTTATGCCAAGAAAGACGCACTTTTCACCCTTATTGTCAAGCTTCTTCCTTTTCTCATTTGGAACGTGTGCATAAGCAATACAACCAAAAATTTTGAAGTGATCTACACTTGTTTTGCGCCCACTCCAAGCCTCCTCAGGTGTCATGTTTTGAACAAAAAAGGCAGGACTTCTGTTTAACACATGAATGCTCAAATTCACTGCTTCCAACCAAAAGTCCTTTGGAATGTTCCCTCTTGCTAGCAGGCTTCTCACCATGTTGATGATGGTTCTATTTTTTCTCTCAGATACACCATTCTGTTGAGGTGTATAAGCAGTTGTGAGCTCCCTTCGAATGCCTCTTTCATCACAAAATACTTCAAATTCTTTTGAACAATATTCTCCACCACGATCAGTACGAATAGTTTTAATGCTTTTTCCTGTTTCCTTTTCCACGTGTGCTTTGAAGCTTTTAAATGCACTAAAAGCTTCTGATTTCTCCTGCAAAAAATAAACCCAAGTTTTTTTAGTATAATCATCAATGAAGGTAATTAAATATCTTTTACCTCCATTAGAAGATGGATTTATCAGCCCACAAATGTTGAAATAAACCAGTTCCAAGACATTCTTTACTCTCCATGACTTTCCTTGAGGGAATTGTGAACGATATTGTTTGCTAACAACACATTCTTCACAAACTTGAGAAGGAATGATAATTTGAGGAAGTTCTAACACCATATTTTTTTGTTTGAGAGTTTTTAATCTGCCAAAGTTTAAGTGGCCATAGCGAAAATGCCAAAGCAATGAAGGATCTTTCACTTCAACCATTAAGCAAGATTGGGCATTTTTTATCTTCAATGGAAACAATCTGTCTGAACTCATTTGAATAACAACAATAGCTTCTCTTAAAGGATCATATATCTCACAAGCACCCTTCTGAATAGTTATTACATAATCTTTTTCTTGCAATTGACTAGCACTTAACAAATTACTTGTCAAGTTAGGAATATAAAAAACATTGAAAATGGTTTCTATAAAATCATTCTTCGTTCTTATGTTGATATCACCTTTTCCCATTACATTCACAATAGAGCAATCACCAAAACTCATAGTAGAATAAAAGCCTTCATTTAAATAAGAAAAAGAAGACCTACTGCCACACATGTGATTACTGCAGCCTGTATCCACGTACCAAACATCTGATTCAGGCTCCTCATTGACATTGTAAGCCATCAATAAAGTATTTACTTCCTTATTTTTTGCAAAATTCAATTTCTCTCATTTTTCTTTGTCGTTAGGCAATTTAGTATAACATTGGGAATGATAATAACCAAATTTATGACATCTGAAACACTCTACCTTGGATTTGTCACATTGTTGATCTCGTCCTTTGCTTTTTCCTTGAAATTGGTCATCATTAGCTTTGAAAATTTGATATTTCCGACTTCTATCTCTGTTGCAACGACCTCCTCTTCCTTTACCTCTACCTCTACCCCTTCATCTAGAATTTGAGAATTGAGTAAAGGTAGAAGCCTTTAGAGCTTGCTCATCTGTAGTTGATCTTCGGTTCATCTTTTGTTCATGGACTAATAAAGAGCTATGAAGTTCATCAAGTGAGAGTTCATCTATATCTTTAGATTTTTCAATTGAGCAAACAACATAATCATACTTTGATGCCAAGGAATGTAGATCTTTTCAACAATAGCAACATCTTCTATTTTCTCACCATGGAATCGCATTTTGTTTGCTATCCCCATGGTCCTTACACAATAATTGTTGGTAGACTCACCATCTTTCATCTGTAGAGTCTTAAAATCCCTCCTCAAAGCTTAAAGCTGTGCACGCTTCACCCTTGACAAGCCTTGATATTTTTTTTTCATTGAATCCCAAATCTGCTTGGAAGTTTCTTTGCTGAGAATTGTTTCCAAGATAGATCGGTCAATTGCTTGAAAAAGATAATTCTTTGCCTTCAAATCCTTTAGCTTCAAAGCTTCTAACTCTGCTTTTTGTGCATCTGTCAAAACTGTACCAACTGATGGCTCTGCTACACTGCCATCAACAACCTACTAATATTCTTTGGACCTTAAGAAGTTCTCCATTAGCATGCTCCAATGGTCATAGTGACCATCAAAGCGAGGAATAGCTGGTTGCACAAAGTTTTCTGAAATCATAAATGAATCATTGCTACTGCAATGGAAGAAAGTTACTCCTGTACTTTCTTACCTTTTTCTTCACTCACGGATCTCACTTCTGTTTTGACACTCACAATTTTTTTCCTTATACTCAAGCACTCTTTTCCCTCCCTGTGGCTCTAATACCACTGTTGCAAAACAAGAGGAATATGTGACGACCCGGGTTTTCCTATGCATTTTTAAATGCAATATCTAATTCCTAAGGCGACATGCATCCCTATTTGAAAATCATTTTATAAAAACAATGCAATGCAATGGAAAAATAATTTCATTTAAACTCATTTTGAAAACCCCGAGTGTCATTTGCTTTCACAATAATCAAAGTAGTTTTGAAAAATATTGTAATCATAAATGTCTTCCCAGGTCTACCCAGTCACAGCTCACAGCCCAACTGTAAATAAATACAAATACATGTCCAAAGGGTAGAGTGTTTACTTACATTCATCTTGTCTCTTCTTCAGTTACTTGATCGTTGCATTAACATGTTCCTGATGCTTCTTTTAATTCTGTGTGGAGCTAATCTGGAAAAATAATATATTAGGGTAAGTATTTCTCATACTCAGTAGGTTATCTAATACTACTATTTTGAAAACACGACATGCTTCATGTATGGTTCCAAGAGCTTTTTATGTAAAACATCAGTGATTTATTTTGCATAAACATGCATAGTTATGCATAAAACATAAGCTTATTGATGCGATTTCAATCATGGAATCCGTATACAAATCACGTCATATGAATACGACTAAAATAGAAATCAATAGGTCAATATACGAAGATGGCAAATGCATCAAACCAGCGAGTCACATAGAATACTCATGAAAATCTTAAAATAATCATCATTCAAACATATGCTAGTATCATGCACATGAGTCTCTCGGCGTACAGGTCACGCCAACTAGTCACGAGTACTCGTATACGACAATCTCAATGTTATATGCATACCCATCATACTAAAATCATAGGGCCACTACGCTCATACTTAGCATACAGCTGGAATCCACCATAGCCTCCACGGCGACTATGGATGTCCCCGAAAGGGTGCCGTGAACACCTCCAATGGTAGTCCTTGTTTACCATAGCAGTCATGGAAGAGACAATGCCTTTTTGGCAGTGATACTATCCACCCTTTTGGTGGTAGAGGCTAGGAGGCCAACCCTGTGCCTCTTCTCAGTATAGTGCCCACCAGGCCTATCAACCCGTAAAATATAAAAATCATGTCCTCTTTGGGTTCCTCACACTGCCTCACCAGCGTCTTTTGGGCACTCCAGCATCTTTTGGTAACCCTCAAGGCTATTCATTTATCCAAAACTCAATAATCACAAATCATGCAATCTATGCATGCAATTTATGCAATCATTTGCAAAACATGCATGCAATGCATAAAATCTGCTCATGCTAATATTGCATTCAAAGTCATAACCCTGCCTAAAAACCTGACAGCCTAGAAGCCTGTCAGCTCTCTCTAGCCCACCCTCATCAGCCCGCCCTCATCGGCCAAGGCTACACTTCTCAAAATATGCTTGTATAAGAACATCATAAAAGCATACTAAATGCAATGATATGTTCAAGTACTTCAATGCTATAAATCATGCAGACAATTTCGTATGCTCGTATAAGAATATCATGTTTCAAAAGCATCATAAAGGCAAGTAAATCACTTAGTGTTTGGGATATATTTAAAAGCATATCAGTATCAAATTAGTTATAAATCAAGTATATTTGGAAAAGCATAGCAGTATCAGACTACCTACAATTTAAGTATATTTGGAAAAACATAGTAGCATTAGACTACCTACAATTTAAGTATATTTGGAAAAACATAGTAGCATCAGACTACCTACCTCGATTGTCGTCACTTAGCTTGTGTCCCTCTTGCAGACGAGTCCTAGAGTACCTTTATGGGTCATGTATATCATTTAAATATGAAATCTAATCATGATTTCTAGGTCTAAGGCCTCACTTAGACTAAATTATGAGGTTTTATTGTGATTGATCTCATGGCTTTATGAGATCTCTATAACCTCTTAAGCTATAGTTACCTAAATTAATCTCTTAATCTTTTGATCTCTGCATGCACACGCATGCCCAAGTGATGTGCTATGACGCTCGTCCTGGGTGATGTTGCGCAAACGGGTCTTGGGTGCAACCACGGTGTGCCTCAGCTCCCAAGACGTCCCATGCGTCCTGGTCGAGCCAAGAAAAACTATTCGCATGCAATGCATGTGCGAGGACAGCCCTAAGGGAGCTCAACATGGATGCGCGTTAAGCCAAGCGCCCTTGGACCGCGCCTTGCTCCCTAGGACGTCCACACCCCTGGGACGCCCATGCATGATGGCCTTGGACGGGTTTCCACCCACTTGGTTCTTGTCGTTCATGGAGAGCTGGTGTTTTTCAGCCAAAAATACCCAGATCTGGCGAGGAATTGGGCTGGGAAGGAGGGGGAAAGGAGGATTAGTCGGGGCAGCCTGGAATGGCACCTTGGTCGTAGGCTTAGGGTTTTGTAAGGAACCCATCTTCCCTAATGGGTTCTTTGGCCGGGAGACGCCAGATTCGGTTGGATTGTGAGGGACAATGAAGGGGAAAAAGAGGAGGAAAGAGAGGAGAAGAGAAGCGTACCTGTGAATTAGAGATGGAGTGGGTCTCATGCCTGGGACGCTGCCGAAGACGGTATGGAATTGGGTTTGAGCCGGAAATGTTATGCTAGGAAAGGGGGAGTGGGGAGAGATTTATAGGAGAGGGAAGGCGATGCTGTCCTATGGCGATGCCACCATTTTCACTGGCACCGCCTTATAGAGGCGGTGCTGGTGTTTCCGAAAAATTCGGGAGAGGGGGGTTTCTGGAGAAATAGGGAGAAGGAAGAAGACAGGGGGTGCCGTTATCAAAACGGCCCCCTGCGGTTTTTGACTTCTTCTTTTTTCTCTTCGTTTTAGGTGCATTTTACAAAATTGCCCATAATCTTTAAACGACTGTAACTTCTTCATATGAACTCCATTTTCGACGTTCTTTGAGGCGTTGGATTCCATTTTTCGAGTAAAATCTAATGACATAAAGATTTCTCACAAATTCATTTATTTTCTATTTTATATAAATTAAAACATTTAGGATAGTAATTCCCACATATTAATTTCTAAATTTAGTAAAAAGGGCATAAAATGTTTGGGTCGAAAGGCAAAATAATAAAATGAAAAGTAAACCATGAAGCACACTTCCATTAATTGGTAAAAGTCTATAAATAGACATTACAACAAACTAATTTTACTCAGTAACTCCAGTAACTTCTATAAAACTACCACTAACTCTCATAAAATAACCACCACTTTTACCACCAACTCCCACAAAGTTGCCACTAGCTTTTACCACTAAAACCTATAAAACTACCACTAACCAACTTTCAAAGCCACTCAAACCACTATCTTTCAAGTAACTAAATCTTAACAGATAGAGCTCTATTATTTTTGACAGATTTGGAGTGTAAAAAGCTTGAGGACAACTCTAAATTTGCTTTGGACCATCCATTTTCTAGTGGGGGGAGGATTGAGAAGGTGATCTTTGAATAAGAGGATCGAAGCACCAGGATCTGACGGGTTTCTCCTAAGTTCTTCCAATTTTGCTGGCATATTGTTGAAGAAGAAGTTGCCAATTTTATTATGTGCTTTACGAAGGAGAACAAATCATCAACCATATGGACGCGTCTTTTGTTGCCCTTGTTCCAAAGAAATCAAGACCTGATGGTAGTAAAGATTTTAGGCCAATAAGAGTTATAAGCAGTAGCTACAAAATTCTTTCTAAATTCCTAGCCAATCGTCTTATGTAAGTGTTAGCATGAGTTGTCAAGGAATTGATTGTGGAATCATGATTGATATGATTTGTTTGTAATTATAGGAATTGATTTCATAATTTTAGGAGTCTAGTTATTAGTTGACCAATCTTGTATATTAATGTAGGAATATATAGTTTCCTTAAAGTAGGATTGTTTTCTATTTTTGAAACGTAATTGTACCTTCAAATTTGCTCCATGATGGAGAAGAGAAAACATAGAAATTATTGTGCAAACATGGTATCAGAGCAGGTTCAATTTCAATAGAACTGTTGAAACACAAATCCATTTTTTTCTTGCGAATCTCGTACTCGAAAACTAAATGGCAAATCTGAATTATGTTGTTCAAGTTACACTGAACAACCCAACACCGCCTATTATTATCCACCAAGACAACTCTATTTTCCCTACCAATATCATATTGGATGAGACCAATTATCTATTATGGTCACAACTTACGGAGATGCGCATTGGGGCTCGCAACAAATTTGGATACCTCATAGGAGGAACAAAGAAACCTGCACTTGAAGATCCTACTTTTGCAACATGGGTTACTGAAAATCAGAGAGTAAAAAGTTGGCTTATTGACTCAATGAGTCCATTATTGATGCAACGATTTATTCACCTTTCCACAACCAAAGAAATATGGGAGGCCGTGTCAAGAACCTTCTATGATGGATCGGACGAAACTCATCTCTTTGAGTTGAATCAAAAGTCATTTTCTACTAAACAAGATAATAGACCATTGTCAACATACTATAATGAACTTGTTGCTATTTTTCAGGAGATTGATCAGAAGACTATATCTCAAGAAGGAATAGTTAAAGGAGTGATCCAGTTACATTCAACAATGGCTAGGCTTCGAGTTCATATATTTCTCAGTGGACTTTGATTCTGAATTTGATCAGGTTTGTGGAGAAATCTTACGGAAAGATCCAAGACTTGATTTGGAGAGCATGTATGCCTACATGAGAAAGGAGTATCAACAAAGACAGACAATGGGAAGATCTCATCCAATTTCAGAACACTCGACTATGTTAGCAAACCAAACTCGATAAGGACCATCATCTGGCGGGGTGAAGAACTGCAATAATCAATCAACTGGAAAAACTAACAATCTGGTATGTAGTCATTGCAGTGAATCAGGTCATTCAAAACAATGATGTTATGCAATCATTGGCTATCCTGAATGGTGGGATTTTTTCAAAAAAAACCAAGAAAGAAGATGGCAGGAAAAGCTATGGTGACATCTACAAATGAAGTCCAGTCCAATGTTGAGGACAAATCATAACCTACGGCAAATGTTACTCACCCAGGTATTGTTGGTAAGGCAAAAGTATTCTCTGCAACTTCTAAGAAAGATACTTGGATTATTGATACAGGTGCATCCGATCATATGATTAGCGACTCTAATCATTTACAATCCCTTAACCCTTCTTCCTAGTCTGTTATATCTACAACCAATGACAGTAGCTCTCCTATTATTGGAGAAGGATCTATCATTTTGTCCGAAACCCTCACATTAAATTCTGTCCTCGTTGTCCCGTCCCTTGAATATACCTTGTTATCAATGGGCCAAATTACCTCAACTCTTGCCTTGCACTGTAACCTTCTGGCCTTTTCTTTGTGTTTTTCAGGACATTCTGACTCGGAAGATTCTTGGTTATGGAGTTAAACGAGGGAAACTCTATTTTTTGGAATTAACAGAAAATAGAAGACAAAAATTCAGTCATGCATATCAAACTAGCAGTGAAGAGAGAGCTCGAGCAACTATTTGGTTATGGCATCGATGACTGGGGCATCTTTCTTTTGGATATCTTAGAAAATTAAAACTGCATCTTTTTTCCAGTTTAAATGATTCAAATTTTCATTATAATGTATGTGAACTAGCCAAAAGTCATTGTGTTCCTTATTTTCCAAGTTCGAATAAATGTTCAGAACCTTTTGTTGTTATTCATTCTAATGTATGGGGACCTGCCAAAATTCCATCTATTTCTAAGGCTCATTATTTTGTCACATTTAGTGAAGAATGTACACGGATGACTTGGGTGTCTCTACTTCACAAAAAAAGTGATGTTTCTATAGCATTTCAGGAGTTTTATAGTATGGTTGGCACAAAAATAGATTCGTGTTTGGAAAACTGATAATGCCATGGAATTTGTAGACACGTCCTTTGGAAGATTTCTCAGTCAATATGGAATTCGACATCAGACTTCTTGCACTTATACTTCTAAACAGAATGGATTAGCATAAAGGATGAATAGACAAATACTGGAAGTGGTCCGTGCCTCCCTCTTTGCGATGAATGTGCCTAGGTTTTATTGGGGAGAAGCTATAAAATCTGTTGTACATCTTATCAATAGGACACCCTCCCAAGTGATCGATTTTCAAACCCCTCAACAAAAGTTGCAGTCCCTCTTTTCAATTCCTCATCTCCCACATCTTGAACCTAGAATTTTTGGCTACACAACATATGTTCACATTTCCAAAGCTTTGCGAAGTAAACATGATTCATGTGCAAAATGATGTGTTTTTGTTAGTTATTCAAATTTTTAGAAAGGATATCGATGTTATGATCCTCAAAATCGAAATTTACATGTGACCTTGGATGTTTCTTTCCGTGAGTCATAACCTTATTATTCTAAGGGAACTTTAACTCATTACGTTTAGGGGGAGAATTCCAGTGAAGGAAATTTGTTACAAGAAGATGGTGAAGGAAATGAGTTTTTAGAACTAGAAGAAGTGAATGAAAGGCTTGGCAGAAGTGGTCAACAAATTGTTGATGGCAATTATGAGGTGTTATTTGAGAATATAGAGTTGCCTATGTTCATACCATCAACTAAAGAATCAAGTCAAAATTCATATCCCCGAGTAACCTCGAATCCCATATCTGATGATTCCCGTGATACAAATGTCCCCCTTGATGAGTCCTTTGTTCCCCCTGAAAATTTAGCTCCAAGATATCCACATAGATCCAATAAGGGTATCCCCAAAAAACAATATGAACCTGACCTTAGAGCCAATGTTAAATACCCAATCAATAATTTTATCTCCACTCATAGATTGTCTAAATCGTATGCACTTACTATTAATTAATTGTCCAATGTATCTATTCTTAGTAGTGTGTAGGAGGCTTTGTATCACAACCCCATCGGGCCCACAGCAATGATATTGTCCCGTGCGCACTCACGTGCCACGGGTTTTGCTCTTCCCCCGCGTCCAGGGGAAAACCGGTCATTGCTGTGAAGGGAGGCATTCCCCCTTATAACTCAGGCCCATCACCCCCCTTAGCCGATGTGGGACTAACTCTCAACCATCACCCCCTCGACCTTCTCTGCTTCGCCACCCCTCACAAGGCCATAGTACCTCACGGTGCCTGAGCCGGCAAGGCTAGATCTCTCCCCCTTAGGGGACACACGCCCTCGTGTGACCGAGGCACGCATGCGATTAGCCATCCACCCTCGGGGTCGGGGTTTGGCTCTGATATCACTTGTCACAACCCCTTCGGGCCCACAGCATTGATATTGTCCCATGCGCACTCACGTGCCACAGGTTTTGCTCTTCCCCCACGTCCAGGGGAAAATCGGTCATTGCTGTGAAGGGAGGCATTCCCCCTTATAACTCAGGCCCATCACCCCTCCTAGCCGATGTGGGACTAACTCTCAACCATTACCCCCTCGGCATTCTCTGCTTTGCCACCCCTCACAAGGCCATAGTACCTCACGGTGCCTGAGCCGGCAAGGCTAGATCTCTCCCCCTTAGGGGACACATGCCCTCATGTGACCGAGGCACGCATGTGGTTAGCCATCCACCCTCGGGGTCGGGGTTTGGCTCTAATACCACTTGTCACAACCCCGTCGGGCCCACAACAATGATATTGTCCCATGCGCACTCACGTGCCATGGGTTTTGCTCTTCTCTCACATTCAGGGGGAAAACCGGTCATTACTGTGAAGGGAGGCATTCTCCCTTATAACTCAAGCCCATCACCCCCCTAGCCGATGTGGGACTAACTCTCAACCATCACCCCCTCGGCCTTCTCCGCTTCGCCACCCCTCACAAGGCCATGGTAGCCTTGCTGGCTCAGGCACTGTGAGGTACCATGGCCTTGTGAGGGGTGACAAATCGGAGAAGGCCAAGGGGGTGATGGTTGAGAGTTAGTCCCACATCGGCTAGGGGGGTGATGGGCCTGAGTTATAAGGGGGAATGCCTCCCTTCACAACAATGACCGGTTTTCCCCTGGACGCGGGGGAAGAGCAAAACCCGTGGCACGTGAGTGCGCACGGGACAATATCATTGCTGTGGGCCCGACGGGGTTGTGACAAGTGGTATCAGAGCTAAACCCCGACCCCGAGGGTGGATGGCTAATCGCATGCATGCCTCGGTCACACGAGGGTGTGTGTCCCCTAAGGGGGAGAGATCTACGGCCACTGTGCATCGTGAGGTACCATGGCCTTGTGAGGGGTGGCGAAGCGAAGAAGGCTGAGGGGGTGATGGTTGAAAGTTAGTCTCACATCGGCTAAGGGGGTGATGGGCTTGAGTTATAAGGGGGAATGCCTCCCTTCACAGCAATGATCGATTTTCCCCTAGACGAGGGGGAAGAGCAAAACCCATGGCACGTGAGTGCGCACGGGACAATATCATTCTTGTGGGCCCGACGGGGTTGTGACACTTTGGCAAATTCAAAGTGGACTAATGCAATGAACGTAGAGATGGAGGCCTTATATAGAAAAAATCTACGTGGGAGCTTGTTTCATTACCTGAAGGAAAGAAAACCATCGGATCTAGATGGATGTTCATTGTAAAACTTAGAGCAGATGGAAGCATTGAAAGGTATAAAGCAAGGTTGGTTGCGAAGGGGTATACACAAAGGTATGGGGTGGATTGCCAAGAGACTTTTGCATCGGTGGCTAAGCTTGACACCATTCCCATTCTCATATCTATAGTAGCAAATCAGGAGTGGCCTTTGCAGTAGTTTGATGTTAAGAATGCGTTTCTTAATGGGGAGTTAGAGGAGGAAGTGTACATGGAATTGGCCCCAGGTGTGAAATGTAGTCCTTCAAGTAGAAACAAAGTTTGTAAACTGAAGAAATAGTTGTATGGGCTTAAACAATCACCTAGAGCCTGGTTTGGGCAGTTCTCCTCTGCAATGAAGGAATTTGGTTATAAGCAAAGTAGTTCAGACTATACTTTGTTTGTAAAACACAAAGAAGGAAAGGTGACAGCCCTAATTGTGTATTTTGATGATGTGGTCTTCACAGGAGATGATCTAGACGAAATGAAGTTGTTACAAGAGTATTTGGCTACTAAATTCGAAATGAAGAATCTAGGACAACTTAAATATTTCCTAGGAATTGAAATTGCAAGATCAGATCAAGGGATTTTTCTTTCTCAATGAAAGCATGTCCTGGATTTTTTGGCTGAAATTGGAATGCTTGATTCTAAACCAACAGAAACTCCTATGGAAGTGAATCACAAGCTTGGAATTTTTCCAAATCAAGTTCCAACAGACATAGGCCACTACCAACGGTTGGTTGGAAGATTAATTTGTTTATCACATACGAGACTAGATATAGCCTATGTTGTGAGTGTTGTAAGTCAGTTCATGCATATGCCTAGTGAAGAACACATGGATGTAGTATACCGAATCCTAAGATATTTAAAAGGTGCCCAGGGAAAAGGTTTATTGTTCTAAAAAAATGGTGTCTCTAGCATTGAGGGATACACGAATGCTGACTAGGTAGGAGATCAAACAACCAGAAAATCTACCTCTAGTTACTTCACTTTTGTCGAAGGTAATCTTGTTGCCTAGAGGAGCAAGAAGTAGAAGGTTGTTGCATGATCAAGTGCAGAAGTTGAGTTTAGAGGTATGGCTCATGGTGTATGTGTATTATTATGGATTAAAAGTATTCTAAAAGATTTGGGGATTGAATATGGAACAACTATGAATCTTCATTGTGATAATAAAGCAGCTATTGAGATTGCACAAACTCCTGTGCAACATGATCGCCCCAAATATGTTGAAGTTGAACGTCATTTCATTAAGGAGAAGGTAGATCAAAAGATTATACAGTTCCCATTTGTCAAGTCAGAATATTAGTTAGCCTATATCCTCACAAAAGTAGTTTCAAGCAAGGCATTCCATGATACAATTAACAAGTTGGGCGTGATAGATATCTATGCTCCAACTTGAGGGGGAGTGTTGGCATGAGTTGTCAAGGAATTGATTATGGAATCATGATTGATATGATTTGTTTGTAATTATAGGAATTTATTTCATAATTTTAGGAGTCTAGTTATTAGTTGACCAATCTTGTATATTAATGTAGGAATATATAGTTTCCTTAAAGTAAGATTGTTTCCTATTTTTGAGATGTAATTGTACCTACAAATTTGCTCCATGATGGAGAAGAAAAAACATAGAAATTATTGTGCAAACAGTAAGCACTGCCCTTGGTGAACGAAGCTCCAGCTTATTTGAGGTTCAAGGAAGGGGCGGACCACAAGGGTCTATAGCATGGAGCCTTACCTTATATTTTTATAAGAGGCTATTTTCACACCTTAAACCCGTGATCTCAAAGTCATATAACAACAACTTTTACTATTGCGCCAAGACTCACCTTCTTATCTTATGTCAGCACTGTAGCTCATTATTTCATCTCCACAATTAGCTTTTGCAGCTAGCCATAACATCATGGACTGTGCCCTCCTCGCCAACAAGTGTGTAGACAGTATGCATAAGTCCGAAAGAGGGGTATCTCATGTAAACTTGATATGGGGAAGGCTTTTGATTTAGTTGAACGGAAGAAGGTGGACAAGGTGTTGATTTAGTTGAACGGAAGAAGGTGGACAAGGTGTTGGACAAGATGCATTTTAGTTCCACATGGAGATCTTGGATTACAAGTTGCCTTAATTCAGCTTGGTTCTCAATTATTATAAAATGGCAAGCCAAAAGGATTCTTTAAAAGCTCTAGAGGTTTGCACCAAGAAGATCCACTCTCTCCTTACTTATTCTTGCTTATCGGCAAGGTTTTCAATAAAATTATTGAAAGAGCCTAATTCCACCTTATCTATTTTCCACCTCCAATATGCGGATGACATACTGCTTATTAGGGGGAATAGGCAAGATCAAGGAATGGGGACCAAAGCTTATTCTTATAGCTTTTGGCATCTCTACCGGCCAAAGAACTAATATTCTCAAGTCGGAGATTTATAGCATCAAGAAAAGTGAAGCTAGCATTGAACACAGCGAATAATTTGGGCTATTAGAATGGGTCCCTTCCTTATGCGTATTTGGGACTATCTCTAAGGATTGGTAAGCTTAGGTCTCATCATTGGCAACCGGTTATTGATCGATTTCAAAGTAAGCTCACTGCTTGGAAGAAATTTTACTTATCTCAGGGGATGAATCACTTTGATTAGAGCTTCTTTATCCAACCTTCCCATCCACCTATTCCATGTGTTTGTTTCGGTGTCCCGCTAGCATGCCTTCCAAACTTGAACAGTTGCAACGTAACACTCTTTGGACTGGTGAAGAATACACCAAAAGATTTTCTCCAATCTCATATGATATAATTTGCAGGCGTAAAGAAGTGCGTGGTCACCGAATTACGAAGCTCAAGGAAACCAACCAGACACCATTACCAAAGTGGCATTAGCGGTTGTTACCTCCTCAACAAGGCTATGGCAACTCCTTGCAAAAAGGTATAAATCAACAGATGATTGGTGGATGGACTCTATCGAATGCTCAAATGACTCTAATATTTGGAAGGACATAAGCAATATGTATGATTCTTTCGAAACCGATATCAAAATGTACGTGGGAGATGGACGGTCCATTCAATTTGGGACTGATGTTTAGCATCAAGACGATTGCTTGAAGGATATTTATCCAAGACTATATGGGCGTCTGTAAACAGAAACACACATTGCGGACTGCTACTCACCACAAAATAATTCTTTCTGGTGGTTCATTTCTTTCAGGCGTCCTCTCCAAGGTTCCGAGGACAAGTAGCTAGATGTTCCTCTTTAGTTCAGTCAAGCAGACTTTAATCCAAGCTGGTGCAAGGATAAACGTATTTGGTGCCCAAACTTATCTGGCAAGTTCTCAGTAGAATCTGCTTACAATTCTCTTTTTCGGCCAGGTGAAAATTGGAGCTCCGCTAAACTAATTTGACATGGCAAAACGAGATTTGGACCCTCCATGATCACATTTTTTGCATGGTGAGTAACCCATGGAAGGATTGCCACTTCTAATAGACTTCAAGGTTCGTCAATTTGCCCCTTACCCAGATCAGCTCCTGAAACAAGAGATCATTTCTTATTCTCACGTGGGATAACTACCAAAATATTGGAATTCATCCTCCAGAAATTCAGTATCTCCCGAGTCATGCCACTCTCATTCCAAGATTTCCTCATACACTGGGGGGCGATGAAGCTAAAGACAAAGAGGTAAGATACTATGGATATCCTGTTTCTTCGCTGCTATTTGGGAAATCTGGCTTGAAAGAAATGGAAGAATTTTCACAAATTTCAGCAGATCGATCGAAGCCATTAAAGGAAAATATGATCATATCTGTAGTTAGCTGTTCCATATTTCTAAGAGCTTTGAAGGTCTTACTATTAATGACATTACCAGGAAATGGGAGGAGGTTTCTTCTCTAGTTGTACCAAAAGTGAAAAATAAACATCCTTGGATCTCTCCTCCTATAGGCACGTATAAAATCAATTTTAACGGAGCCTGTTACAGAAATCCCGGTGCTTATGGGATTGGTGGTCTGCTTGGCAAGTCAAACAGTCATGTGATCTTTGATTATGCGGGTCCTCTCGAATATGGTGACTCAAATGAAGCTGAATTGCTTTCGCTATGTACTGGTTTGGATATTTGGGGAGAAAGTAAGTCATCTCCGCTAATTGTTGAAGGTGATTCAGTCAATGTTACCGGATGTTTAAGATCATGGTGATCCTCCTTGGCATTTCTAAACATTATTGACAAAATCATGCCGGAGACCTGCGGGGATAATATAAGTTTTCAACATTTCCTTTGATTAGCAAATTCTAAGGCAGATGAACTGGCCAGGGAGGGGATTGTACTTGACAATTCATGTGTTAGGCGTTATTTTTCATGTATAACTTGCTGTAAGTTTCGGCCCAATTCTGGGCCTCCTACCACCATTTTTTGCATCTCGCGGGCCTAGTAAATAAATTTTATCTGCTAATTGGTCATCTCTGAACTCAAAAATAAAATAAAAATGGAACTCTGACTGAGCTCTTATGTGGTAGATGTACAGGTTTTCACTTGGAAAACTCGAGTAGGCTAATCATAATTCGGTTCCAAGCAAAGGCTTTCTAAGGTAGTGGCCCAAAAGGAACCTCCTTTGTGACCCAAGTTCCAGGTTGCTCATGTTTGTGCATGTACAACATTTGAAAAAAAAAAAAAAAATGAACAAGGAAAAGAAAACACAAATGTGTTTTCTGTTTTCATTGATCTAAATCATCTAGTCTAGGATATGCTAGGATTCTATAAATGGCCATGAGCCAAAACACGAACACATCTAACAATTAAAGTAGGCTTTTGAGTATAGCCTTTAACCAGGTGATAAGAGGATACATAGGACATGCTATGCTTTATCAACAAAATCACCAGTATCAAAGACTTCCAATCAACAAATGTTTGGATAACTTTGGCATATTAATCATCCATTGCAACACCACTAAATGAGTGGTTGATGTAGTAAGTTCCACTTGCACTTTAGCCCGCAAATGATTGTTATACAATAACTGCTGATCAATTAGCTATAGAGCATCGTGGGAAGGCAACAGTCAGTCATGGATTAGAGGCTCCTCAGTATTTCTAATGGAAATATTAAAAGAAGAATGCTAAACTGATCACACTATGGGTATAGTCTAGGGCGGATTTGATTCTAGTATCTAAAAAGTATCTGACAAAGTGTACGTAAAAGAGTTAACATCTAAAAACTCTATAAATAACACTGTTTCTTAGAAGCTAAAATCATCTATACCATACTAATTTTTGACCTACATAACCATATAAACGATTTGGATCATGCAAAGGTAGGCTGGTCTCTAGACCACATCTCACATACGATTTGTTCAGCATTCTTCGTATTGAAATCGACTTCAAAACCACACTTTGGCCAGCCTAAACTGCAAGTTCCACTCTTTCGGAGCTGAATTGCCTTCCTTCTCATCCCCCTCCGATCATAAACTGAAACAGGCAGCCCGATGACATTCCATCCATTTTTAAAACTCAGAACAATAAGGGTTAGGACAATCCAAAGAACAAGGGCCATGATGATCCAAGGAATCAGACTCTCTAGCTACAAACCATCTAAACGTTGCAATAAATGAACGGCTGAGACCACCAAAATTTGGGTCCCACATTCACATTTTAAGAGTCCCTAGGGATGTATGATCTTTGACACTTAGTATGAGTTCTCTGTTTCGGTTCCATGTATTTATTTATTTCTATTCACTCAACAAGAAGTTGGAAATGCTTCTCGACATGTAAGAATTAGCACTCTTCTTCCTTCCATGGCAGCATTTTCAGAAACCAACCGGCACTCTCTCTCTACTTCATCCACGTACAACATTCAGCCTCTCCCATCAAACCCTAATCCACCCTCCATTCCCCTCTCAAACCTTGACATCTCAGCTACAATTTCTTCCATAAACGACCTCATAGATCTCGCCCACAACACCATCAAATCAGTTTCTGATTTCTTCCACGGACAAGGCCAAAACCAGCTTTCTAGTTTGGGCTCCAAACTCTCAACATGCCCATTTAATTCAAGCCATAAGTTGCCCCCAGAGTCCCTCTTCGTTCACTCTCTCCGTTGTCCTTCATCCCCCGGCAATAAGAGCGCCGTTATCAATGACATCCCTCAACTTCTAAACTCTCTCCACTACCCCAATTCCTTGAAATCAAATTCTAAAGAGAACCATTTCACTCAACCACTGCAAGAATCCAGCGCGGATTTGATTTTCTCTCTCGACGAGTTTGAAAACTCGAAATCAAATTTCTTCTACAAAGACTGCCCAGGTGTGTTTTCCAGTGATTCCCAGGTAGAAAATGTTGATAGGACTTTCACGCTACCAGGTTTTTTATCCGTTGAATGTGCAAACTTCGTTGTTTCTAGTGAAGCGAATGGTGGAACCAAAGATTTTCCAAAATGGAATTTGAGAATTCTTCCATCTGAGTTATGGGTACTGAAGAATGAAGTTCAAGGATGGAGGGATTATCCATTTTTGTATTCTTTTGCTGTTCTTCGAATCATTTCGGGTTTAGGGTTGGTTAAAGAATTGAATACAGTTAAGAAATGGATAATATCGAATTCGCCTCGGTATGGTATCGTAATTGATGTTTCAATTACGGATCATGTTTTTGTACTTTTGAAGTTGTGTTTGAAAGCGATTTCAAGGGAAGCGGTTCGCTCTCTTGAGTTCGTATTGAGTAGAGAAACAATTGAGAATGATGAATGTTTAAAGATGAATTTGATGAGTTTTCGATGCCCCCGTTTGGTCGAAGTGTTGACATGGTTAGCATCAAAAATCTCGGTTTTGTATGGAGAAATTAATGGCAAGCTTTTTGTTATTGATATGTTTAAGGAATGCCTGATAAATGCTGGCTCCTCTTTGTTGTTGTTTCCACTCAAGGAAAGTTTGAATAGTTCTGATGTTGTTGGCAATGTTGAGGGTTTTGAGTTTTGTGACTCGGAAGCGGGTGGAAATGGTGAATTGAAGGAGTATTCTGAAGATAGATCTGATAAGGGTGAGAGTTCAGGAAAAACTGCTAGTACTGGGCAAGTTTTCGTATCACAGGTGGCAGCGGCTATTGCAGCATTACATGAAAGATCTTTGCTAGAGAAAAGAATCAAGGATTTGCGCTTTGGCACACCCATTTCCAAATATCAATTGTAAGTCTTCTCAAGCTTAACATTCACTCTCTTTTCTTCAGTTTCCTTTGCATGGTTTTCACATTAGATTGCTGGGAATTATAATGACTTGCAGGAACTTGTAGTGATCTGTTTGCTTGTTTGATGTGTACCTTGTCATATGTGTCAATTAGAAAATATAGGTGTCATTTAGGTTCTTTGACCTAAAACTGAAAACTATGCTAGTATTGAACATGAAAATAGGAGTTCATTGTTACGGTTTCAAGCCTGAGTAATACTCCGTTCAGATATGCTACATCACTGAAAAAGTAATAATGTACTTTTGCATGGAACTATATCAATGGTCAATTCATGTCACACACTTTGGGATTTGACATGAAAAAGATATTGGACCAAATTTGGACATTGTGGAAAGATTCATAAATCTTTCCAAATGCTGCCTCTGGTGATCCTGGCTCTAAGACATGATGATATTTACACTAATTGATGTCTTGTTGATAAGTGGACCTGCAAGGCTTTATTCAGTCTCAAATTTGACTTTGTTGATAATTTCTATTTATAGAGATTTGTGGTGAATTTGGAATTATATATGTTTCTGCACATTTCTAAAAGTGCAAATGATATGCCTGATAGGTTAGCAAAATTGCTTATTGCTAAGATGCCAAATTCTTTGGTCTTGATGTGCCTCCCTTTTCAAGTATGTTTTTTCTTTTATGCCCTTATCTCCTTGATAAATCAAAGAAAATTTCAGTAGGGTCCAAAATCTAGTGATTGTTTTTTGAAACTTGACTTGAGTAGTTGATTCTCTCAGTTGGATAGTATTACTTATAGTTTAAGAATCTGATCTAATTCTGCTTATGATGTTGTACCACTTACATTCATATTGATGAAATGTTTTACCTTGACTTCCAACCTTCTTGCTCATTTTGAATTAACGTCAGATACTATAAATTATTGTATGGTTAAGATTTATGCCATTCCTTATTGATATTCCATCAAATTTTCTATAAGCTCTCACTCAGTTCCAAGTTCTTAATTCCATGCAGGATAAGCGAACACTCCCATGTGTCAATGAGGGCAAATGAGGAGCGAAGTAAACGCCCAGACTATAGGGCTATACTTGAGCATGATGGGCTTCTTTGGCAGCAATCACGTAACCAGGTATATCTTACTATCATGACTCTGTTACGTTGGAATTTGTTTGACAACAATAAAGTAAGAAGTATGATATCTTTCGGTATTCTGTATATGATAAATATTTGATGACCGTGATGCTTTGGGGTAAATGAACTGCAAAACTTAAAGCACAAGGCGCAAGGTATACTACTGTTTTTTTAGCATTAGAATGGAAACAATACACATTTGTTTCTTTCTTATATAGGAATATAAGAAATAGACTATACTTTATGAATTTTAGAAGAAAGTAACATAAAAAAAAACAAAAAACAGTAAAAAAAAGCATACAAATTATGAAAAGGATGATGTGGAATTGTCATTTTTTAGTATTAGAACGATTTTTTTGGTATTACTACTGAAATTAACACACACAAAAAAGTAGTGTATTTCATGAATTTTTACAAGAAAGTAACAAAGAAAATACAAATTATGAAAAGATGATATGGAATTGTCATTTTATAGTATTAGAATGATTTTTTTAGCATTAGTACTGAAATGTTGATTTTAGCTATATAATGTAAACCTATGGATGCATTCTGCAAAAAATTATAGAAAAAATAGTAATATATATCACAATTTTATATAAAAAAAATACAAGAAACTGAAAAAATAGTAAATACTACATTAAATTTATGAAAATAAATGGAAATTATGACATGGAATTTTCGTTTTTGGCATTAGAGTGTAGATATGTCAACATCTTAGAGAAAAACTCGAGCATTGATCATTAAAAATGAAAAAAACAACATTGTTTTTATCGATTTTTTTGGAAAACAAATAATAGATAAATACCCAATGAAAATTTGTAATTTCTTACCTTTCATCACTTCAAGAAAGCTTCAATCGCCAATGGAAGATGAGGATGGTCACAAGAAGAAGAAAGGAAGTCTAGGAAGAAAAAGAAGAAGAAAGGGAAAAGTAAGGGCTTTAAATCACTTATGGTACGCCTGAAGTCAGGAAGCAAAAAGCACAAGGCGCAATGTATCAAATAAATGATGGTACTTTTATCCCTTCCCAGGTTTCGTAACAAAGGTATATGACTAAGTGCTATGCTAGTGCTTATTAACCTTGGAGCAGAGTTTCAACTTAGGACTTACCTCTCTCTCCTGTTCATGTTTTTCTCCATACAAGTTGATTTAACTTAAACAACCATACATGAAGCAGAAGGGAGCCTTGGCACAACGGTAAAAGTTGTCGTCGTGTGACCTTGAGGTCACAGGTTCAAGGTGTAGGAATAGCTTCTTGCTAAAATGGAATGTAAGGCTGCGTACTATAGACCCCTATGGTCCGCCCCTTCCCCAGACCCCGTATAGGCAGGAGCTTCATGCATCAGGGCTGCCCTTTTAACCATACATGAAGCAGGTCTAAACTCAAGATCCCATGAAAGTATTCTATCATCTTAACTCTCTAATTTTCTACCCCCTATGTCCCTGGAAAAACCTGACTACCTTGAACAACCATACATGGTGCAGTTCTAGTCTCAAGATCCTACTGAAATGATATTTCTATCTTCTTCTCTTCGTCCATCACTCTTCATCCTCTTAACTTTCTATTTTTCCACTTCCATGTTCCAGAAAAACCCTTCCTACTTCTTTCTTTTGTCCTTTTGTCTCATCTCACAAATCATTCCAAAATTCTATCTTGTACCTACAAAACTTCAGAAACCTCAAACCATCCCTATCAAATCCAACACTCCAAGAAACTATAAGTTCAGACTCCAGTTTCAAGTATTCAAGTACCCTAACATACTCACACGACCTAACCTCTCCGATCCCCAGTCTCACCTCATGAACCCCAATACACTCCTCAAGTTGACATGGCCCACAAGTAACCAAGTTTGAACTCGAACCTATCCAGGAATCGTGGAATGCAATTCAATCTTTCAAAACAGTACCTCATCTCAGGAGACATAACTCCTTTTTCCTACCTTTCCTGATTCCACAACATTAACCTATACCTTCTGTTATTATACAAAATTCATGGGTTCCTTCTCTCACATTCGCCGTTTCCCTTTCTAGTCAACCCTTCCTTGCTCTTCTTGTCATCTCGTTGTTATTCTGACTATCATTATCTAAATCTCTTATCTCTTCTAATGACTTTCTTTCTCTTCTTGTCTTCTTCTTCCTATCAGAGTACCCAAGAAGAAAGTAAAAAAGAGCTCAAATTATATAGTTTGGAGAAACAAAGATATCCATCCAGGACCTGTTTGTGCTATTCAACACATTAGTATTTAAATAGATACAATAAATATGTTAACAGTATAGGTTAACTGTTAGACATTGCAAATTGTTGATAGATCTGTAAAAAAATTTATTTGGACCATACAATTAAGTGTCCTCGATCATTAGATCATATATCATTTGCATAAAAACAGCCAAGTGATAGCTCAACAAATGAAGAACTATTAGTACAAGACATTCTTTAAGACGTATGAGTTCCTTCTCTCACATTCACCCTTGTCCCCCTCTTCCTTCTTGTCATCATCCTTTCTTTCCTTCTTAGTTTCATTTTCTAAATCTCTTATCTCTTCTAATTACTCCCTTTCCATTCTCTTCATCTTCTACTACTTTTAAAGTACCCAAGAGAAAGTCAAAGAACTCAAATTATATAGTCTAGAGAACATGAAGATATCCAGTCCAAGACCTGTTTGTTCTACTTAACTTATAGGCATCAAAACATATATAATTTAATATGTTAGAAGTATGGGTTAAACTGTTAGACAATGTAAATCATTGATAGATCTGCTCCATAATTTATTAAGACCATACGTATGAGAGTCCTTCACTATTAGATCATATATCTTTTGAAGAAAAGCAACCAAGTGATAGCTCAACGAGTTTATGTGTAAGCTTAACCCAAGAGTACATTGCGAATAAAGATATGCATTTAGAAATAAAGTTGAAAATCAACAGATAAAAGAAAAAGATGGAGCTAGCTTGAAACAAAAAATAGCCAAACGGCATGTACTCTATGTTAAGGTTGCAAAACTCAAGACTCAATTTTCCTTTCTTGAAAAGGTAAATACATGTATTAATTCTAGAAGCAACTCCACTGCTGCCAGTCCCAAGCCTACATAAAGGGGGGTTTTGCATCAAGTGTCAACTAGCAAGTAAAACCCTTGGCAAACCCCAGGCATGACTCGATTTTTGACATTCCCTTAGGCTTGGCCATTCCTCTTAAGTGATGTGCCGTATACAATCTAGGATGCAGTGAAAAATGGACAAGGGTTGTAGGGCATTCCCTCAGAGGAGATGTGTTGCATCGAATCTCGGGTGCAGTGGAAAATAGGCAAGGGTTGCTAGAGCGTTCTCTTAGATGTGACATTACATCAGCACCCAAGTGTAGTAGAAAGTATACATGGATTCTCATGTCGTTAGCCAGGTAGTCACAGGCACGACTAGTCGCTAGGTGCAAAAAGGCACATGGGTGCGACTCAACTATGGGTAAGTGCAAGGGGCAAAAGTCGCAGTGCAACTAGACGTGCAACTAGTTGCGCCTAGCACGCCTCGCGACTTTTGTGCCCTCGATTCCAAGCACTAGATCGATCTGAATCGTTGATCATCAATTATCTATTCCCTAAAATGACACTGATAATCAAATTTGCTTGGGGCTTTGGTTCTTACTCGTGCACTAAAGAGAATGATCAACTTGGATCGATTATCTGAGCCATCGTCTTCTCCGTCGAACCCCTGCAACTCCGTTGAACCCTTGCAACTCCATCAAACCTGCAACCATTTCTTTCCTTCTCACCGGCGTGCTGTGGCTTTCCCCGGCAAGCTTGCCTCTTCCCCTCTCTCTCTCTCTCTCTCTCTCTCTCTCTCTCTCTCTCTCTCTCTCTCTCTCTCTCTCTCTCTCTCTCTTCTTCATCTTCTCTCTTTCTCAGGTTTTTTTCATCTCCTTCGTTAGATCTAACTCGGGTCTGTTTTGTTTTTAAGAAAGGGGGTGCCATTATCAATTTTGGCCCCTCCTTTTATAAGAAAAAATCTTACTTATATTATATTATACACACACACACATTATGGGCTTTTAATGTGCGTCTTGTTACCTAGTCGCGAGACTAGGCGCGAGTCGCACCCCTTGCACCTGGGTGCGTCTTGCGCCTGTAACTACATAGGTTTTTAGGCAGTGCGAGGTTAAATAAGCTACTCCAAGATAATAGGATTTGTAATAATTACATGGAATATAGGCACATTGACATGTAAAGTCTAGAGTTAGTAAATACAATAAAACACAGGAGAGTCAACATCGCTTATATCTAAGTAACCAAGTGGAAAGGGGCTAAAGCTAGAGAAATTGATTGTATACGCTTTGGTACATAAGAAAGGACAATAATAGAAATGTCGTAGGGATAGTGGTAGATAAATAATTAAAGAATAAAATTGTAGATGTTGAAAGAACTAGTGATAGAATTATAGTAATTAAACTTGTTCTAGAAGAGAAGATCATAAATGTTATAAGTGCATATGCGCCACAATTAGTGTTAAAAGATAGAATTAGGAGAGTTTTGGAAAGATGGGGAGGGAGTAATGCAAGAAATTCCCAATATAGAGGGGATATTTTTAGGAGCAGACTTTAATTGTCACGTAAGAAAAGAAAAGGAAGGATATGATAGGGTACATGAAGGGTATGATATTAGAAAACGAAATGAGATAGGGGAAGCTATCTCAATTTTGCTTTATCATATAACCTAGCTATAGGCAACACATACTTTAAGAAGAAGATGAACACTAACTAACATTTAAAATTGGATCATATAAAAGCCAAATAGACTTTTTTCTATTTAATAATACCGAAAGATCAATGTGTAAGGATTGTAAGGTGATACTTGGTAAGAGTTTAACCTCACAACATATGTTAATGGTTATAGATATCTACATTAAAATATAGAAGAAATGAAATAAACTTAAAAGTGTCTAAAAATTAAGTGGTGGAGCTTAAAAGGAGAGAAAATTGCATCATTTACCAAAAAGCAAAAGATGTACTAGGAGTATTTAAGGGTAAAAGGTAGCCAATAAAGGAAACTTGGTGATAGAGTGAAAAAATGTAAAAAGTTATTAAAGAGAAACGAGTGTTTTAAAGTATTGATAGAGGACTAAAAATAACGAAATTTTGTGCATTATAAGAATGCTAAAAAGGTTGCTAACAGAGTAGTGAGGCTAAATTCAAGGCATATGATGATCTCTATAATAAATTAAGATCAAGAAAAGGTGAGAGAGATGTATATAAACTTACAAAAGTAAGAAAACAGAAGAGCAAGGACTTAGACCACGTTAAGTGTATTAGAAGTGATGACCAAAGGGTACTAGTCAAAGATGACAATATCAAACAAAGGTGGGAAAGTTAATTTCAAAAATTGCTCAATGACAATTACCCTGAGATTATAGGAATTGAAAGTATCATAAACCTAAATAATGTTGGACATTATAGATACGACTATAAGATTAGAATACTTGAAATAAAAGAGGCCTTGAAAAAGATGAAATTAGGCAAAGACTTACAGACTGATGGCATACCGATAGAGGTTTGGAAGTATATGGGAGATAATGGAGTAATTTGGTTGATAAAGTTATTTGACAACATTGTAAAATCGAAGAAAATGCCGGATGAATGGAGGAAGAGCTCTATCGTGCCAATTTATAAGAATAAACATAAAAGGTTGCTAAGAGAATGGCTAAGTCCATTAAGAAAATGACAAAATATGTCCTAGGAGTATCTAAAGGTAACAAGCATTAGTAAATGAAACTTGGTGGTGGGGTGAAACAGTGTAAAAAGTTATTAGAAAAAAATGAGTGTGTTTTAAAGCATGATAGAAGACTAGAAGTAATAAAAACTATGAACAGTATAACAATGCTAAAACGGTTACTAAGAGAATAGTGAGGCTAAACTCAAGGCATATGATAATCTCTATAATAGACTAGGATCAAGAGAAGGTGAGAAAGATGTGTTTAAACTTGCAAAAATAAGACAACAAAAGGGTAGGACTTAGACCACATTAAGTACATTAGAAGTGATGATCAAAGCATACTAGTCAAATATGATAAGATCAAACATAGGTGGGAAAGTTACTTTCCAAAAATTGCTAAATGACAATTGCCTTGAGAATATAGGGATTGAAAGTATTGTAAACCTAAATAACATTGGACATTATAGGTACAACCGTAGAATTAGAATACATGAAGTGAAAGAGGCCTTGAAAAAGATGAAATCAGAAAAGGCATTGGGGCTTGATGGTATACCAATAAAGGTTTGAAAGCATATGAGAGATAATGGAATAGTTTGGTTAACTAAGTTGTTTAATGAGATTATAAAATCAAAGAAAATGTCGAATGAATAGAGGAAGAGTTCTATTGTACCAATTTATAAGAATAAAAGAAACATATAGAGCTGCACTAATTATCGAGGGGATCAAACTTATGAGCCGCACTATGAAACTTTTTGAAAGAGTGATTGAGAAGAGGCTATGGCATTAGACAAGTGTATCGAAAACTAGTTTGGTTTCATGCCTAAGAGGTCTACCATGGAAGCTATTTTCTTACTAAGACAATTAATAAAGAAATATAGGAAGAGGAGGAAGGACCTTCACATGACCTTTATTGACTTAGAGAAAGCTTATCATAGGGTTCTCAGAGAGTTAATATGGAGGGTACTGGGCGAGAAAAGGGCTTTGCAGGATATATCAACATAATAAAAGATATGTATGAGTGAGCAATGACAAATGTTGAGACCACTAGTGGAGAGATTGATGATTTTCCTATCATTATAGGATTGTACCAAGGATCAGCATTGAGCCCATACCTTTTCATGTTAGTTATGGATGAGTTAACAAAATATCTGCATGAGGAGATTCCATGGTGCATGCTATTTGTAGATTATATAGTTTTAATTGATGAGACAAGGGAGGGCATAAACACAAAGCTAGAGTTATGGAGAAAAGTAATAGAACCTAAAGGATTTTAAATTAGCCGAACTAAGACAGAGTATATGGAATGCAATTTTAGCAAGGAGAGGAGCAGGAGTGGAGCACCAGTAAAGATTGATAGTCGGTAGTCCTATAAAAGACCACTTTTAGTACTTGGGATCGATGATTCATGAGAGTTGAAAGATTGAGAGGGAGGTTACCCAGAGAATCCAAGTGGGTTGGAACAAATGGAGATACGCATCTAGAGTTTTGTGTTATTGGCAGGTGCCACTCAAACTAAAAGAAAAATTCTATAGGATGTCACGTTCTATGGATTAGAGTGTTGGGCAATTAAGGAACATCATGTTCATAGGACAAGCGTAGTAAAAATGAGGATGTTGAGATGGATGAGTGACAAAACAAGAAAGGATAGAATTAGAAATGAAAACATTAGAAGAAACTTAGGGGTAGGACCAATTGGTAACAAGATGAGGGAGATTAGACCTAGATGGTTCGGACATGTGCAACAAAGACCGAAAATGGCACTGGTTAGGAGTGAGGCAATGCAATTAGAAGGTTTTAAAAAGGCAAGAGGAAGGCCCAAAAGAATGTGGATAGAAATGGTGATAAAAGATTTAAAAACTTTGGGACTAAATGAAGCCATGATACTTAATAGAGGGGAATGGAGGAACAAGATTCATGTAGTTCACCCCTAACTGGGATGAGATCTTAATGAGGGTGATGATGAAAGAAGACATACAGAGTTGCACTAATTATTGAAGGATGAAACTTGTGAGCCATATCATAAGACTTTTTGAAAGAGTGACTGAGAAGAGGCTCCAGCACAAGACAAGTGTATCGGAGAACTAGTTTAGTTTCATACCTATGAAATCTACGATCAAAGCTATTTTCCTCATTAAATAATTGATAGAGAAATATAGGGAGAGGAGGAAAGACCGTCGCATGCTTTTTATTGACTTAGAAAAAGCTAATGATAGGGTCCTAGGGAGTTGATATAGTGGGTGTTGGGCGAGAAAGGGGTTTCACAAGGGTATATAAATATCATTAAGGATATCTATGAGAGAGCAATAAAAAACTTTAGGACCACTAATGGAGAGATTGGTGATTTTCCTATCACTATAAGATTACACTACGGATAGGTATTGAGCCTATACCTTTTTAGGTGGGTTATGGATGAGTTAACAAAACATTTGCACGAGGAGATTCCATAGTGCATGTTATTTGGAAATGATATAGTTTTTATTGATAAGACAAAGTAGGGTGTAAACACAAAGCTAGAGTTATGGAGAGAGCATTAGAATCTATGTAGTTTTAAGCACAAGGCTGACCTAGGCGGAAGGGGTGCGACTCGCGCCTAAAGGGACTAAGCACGCTTAGTTGTGAGACAAGGTGCAAAATTAAGTAATTTAAATATTTAAAAAAGAAAAAGGAAATCCTAAAAATTATAAAAATTTCTAAAAAAAATAAGAAAACATAAAGATATAAACATATGAATAAATACTTGTCAAATGAGTGAAATGGACTTCTTAAGTAATAAATTAACATGTCAACAACAACAACCTAAGGTTAAACCAAACAATTATATACAAAGAAGTAAGTTCAGAAACATACAAATACAATGATAGTGATGCTATTATAATACTTGTCTCCCTGTTACTCTCTCAATCCCTTCTGACCTCGTCATCGTTGCCACCATCTTCCTATAAATCCAAGAACAATAAGCAATCAAACAATGATTTCATAAATAAAATAAAGCAAATATTAGAGTGAATTATTAAGACTTAAGAGTCGTCTTCCTGCACTTCTTCCTCATCAAAAAGATCAAGATTGTTATTAAAATCATCCCCCGTAAGAGATATAAACATCCTCCTCCTTAGTCTCCTCATCAATGTCATTGTCATGCTCTTCTCCAACATCCTCCTCTGGTTCTACTTGAGACTGAGAAATACGATTCCCCCTCTACCCCCCTCTCTTCCTCTGGTACTACCTAGTAGATAGAACATCACGTTCACTTGATCCTTTTGCGAACTCAATATTTAACTAGGTGAAGTCATTACTTGAATGTACCAGATTATCTCCAGCATCTTCTTGAACAATCTTTCAAACAATCCTCCTGTCAATGATGAAGGCGCTAATTGTATTGAATGGATACTAGATCATTCAATGTATTAGCATGCAATCTATTCCTCTTCTTAGTGTGAAAAAAAAAAAAAACTTGTAAATTTTGAAAATAATGAACGTCAAGGTAATAACTAAATAATTAATAACTAATAAGTACTAAATTTTAGTATCTAAGTAGCTTACTTTTTCAAAGACACTTCAGCTACGCTTGCAAGGAGATGCACTACATATCTTGGAGAGGACTTTAATGGCGAATGTTAGAAGACGTGGGGCTTTAGCCCCAAAGTTAATCCACCACTTACCTACAAAAGTGGAAGAAAATTGAAGTTAGAAAAATAAACAAAATTAGAATAGTATAAAGATAAAATTTAGAAGTTAAAACATAAAACACTTACAAGGAGCTAGGTTTTTTCTATTGCTTATTATCAGGTCATTGCCAAACAAGCCTCTAGCATCTCTATATATAGATATCTCATCTACCACAATGTTAGCATCCATCATATAGCCTACTGATGGCATGCATTAGACCATTCTTGATGTCATTGGTGCGCTCAATTTCAATGTCATGGTCATAGTAGAAGGATGGGTTGAGGTAATATCTAGTTGCGTGCAAAGGCTGGTGAAGTTGAGAACTCCATTTATTGTTTATGATCTCCTAAATACGGGTTGCTTGATGCTCATCCCCTGCTAGATTGGCTTGAATCTTTTATTTGGCTTTGGTTATGGCCTTGAAGATGTATCTCCTTGCCGACTTCTCCACTGTCCACCACCCTCAAAACCTATATAAGTGGGGCAATGATCTTCAAACAAAAGAGGATGTGGTTTCAGAGGCTGGTACGCAACAAAATTCTTTCAGCTCTTTTGCCTTTAGGCCTGTCTAGCCATTTATTGTTCATCCACTCCGAACAATGAAACATTGCCCTCAATCCTATCTTTAAGTTGTGAATGCTTTCTAAACTTAGGAAGTTGGTGGCGAAGCGCATCATTGCAAGTCTGACCAAATCTTTTTTCTTCGTAGATCTTCTCATAAGATGAAAGACGTGTGTGGTTATAAATAAATACCATCATCGCCTTAGGTTCTTCGACAGTTTTCTTCACAATTGGCAATTTGCCGATGTCATCTAACATTAGACATATGCAGTGTGCCGCACAAAGGGTCCAATATAAATATGATCTCATCATTAACTTCCTTTCCGCATCCACATAGCTGAGGCATTTTCAATTATGACCAAAAATAAACAGGTAAAATATATAGGGTGAACTTGCATTATAATCAGGTTAAATACTTAACAAATTATAGATATAAATGTAAATAATTACCTAAACTACATTGTTTTCTCCAACTTCATCAATCACCTTCTGCAGCATGTCAAGTATTAAGTTTGTGCTCTTGACATTCGCAGATCCATCAATAGATTTCAAAAAACTCCCCAATTGGATAGTTTGCCAAAAAGTTGACAAGGGTGCAACTCTTGTCGTCAGGCCACCAATCTGACATAATAAAGCTCCTATACCTTAAAAGCATAAATAAAATTTCTTATAAGTCATTCAGTCACTTTAGTGTTACCTTGAGAGAAATATACATCAGTGCAGAAAAGAACACTAAACACATACCTAATCTAATCAGCTTTACGCTGTTCTATATATTCTTTTGTCTTCTCTACTTGTTTCTGAAGAAGACTCACCCTCAACTCGTGATATGAGGGTGCCTTGAAACCTTAGTCGCATAATATTATAAGATTGTAAAAATAGGTAAAAGGCTAAAACAAGTATTAAACTATTAATTATTTAAAGTATAAGATATATACCTGGACCATATTGCACAATTGCCTCTAACATGGCCTGAAAGGAATGACAAGAGGTGACAAGAGGCACAATGCCATTTTCATAGAACCAAGAGGCGATGTAATCGTACGCACTTGTCCTAAACTCCTTATAAGCTCTTTTCATTGTTGTTTGCTGCATGAATGCCTTTCCCTTACCCTGAACCTTAGGGTTAGGAGCAAAGAGATAGTCAATAGGCCCTTTTGTTATTTGTTGCATGCATGTCTTTCCCTTGCATTTCTTGCTTTCGATGGAAATGCCACCTACCCTAGTACTATCAATCTCCTCCACCTCGTCATCATCATCATCATCGTGCAAGCCAAATAAATTCTTTGGCCTCTCCATCTCCTTTTCTCTTTGTTCTTCTTTGATTCATTTATTTAATCTAATATCTTCCTAGATATGTCAAGAGGGGTAGGAAAACTTTTCTTTTCTTTTCTTTCTTTTTTTTTTAATTTCTTTAACCGTCCTTCAAATGTTGTTTCAATCTAAATATTCCACCGCTATACCTATTCCCACAAAGCTTGCATCAAACTAAATTTTTGTCAGTTGGATCCCTTGCCTCTCCATGTTCTCATCCTGGATCCGTTGATTTTGATAATGCCTTGTTGGAACCCATTGATGAAGACATATTATAGTCTATGTCTTGGGGAATGGAAACCTAAGCTGAACCCACTAAACAATGTCAACAAAAATAAGAAATTAACAAAGTAAAAAAGAGTTAAAAGAAACATAGATAATATGAAAAATATGTTGTGGATTTATTACTTTTTAGCATTAGAATGGAAACAATACACATTTGTTTCTTTCTTATATAGGAATATAAGAAATAGACTATACTTTATGAATTTTAGAAGAAAGTAACATAAAAAAAACAAAAAACAGTTAAAAAAAGCATACAAATTATGAAAAGGATGATGTGGAATTGTCATTTTTTAGTATTAGAACGATTTTTTTGGTATTACTACTGAAATTAACACACACAAAAAAGTAGTGTATTTCATGAATTTTTACAAGAAAGTAACAAAAAAAAAAATATACAAATTATGAAAAGATGATATGGAATTGTCATTTTATAGTATTAGAATGATTTTTTTAGCATTAGTACTGAAATGTTGATTTTAGCTATATAATGTAAACCTATGGATGCATTCTACAAAAAATCATAGAAAAAATAGTAATATATATCACAATTTTTTATAAAAAAATACAAGAAACTGAAAAAATAGTAAATACTACATTAAATTTATGAAAATAAATGGAAATTATGACATGGAATTTTCGTTTTTGGCATTAGAGTGTAGATATGTCAACATCTTAGAGAAAAACTCAAGCATTGATCATTAAAAATGAAAAAACAACATTGTTTTTATCGATTTTTTTGGAAAACAAATAATAGATAAATACCCAATGAAAATTTGTAATTTCTTACCTTTCATCACTTCAAGAAAGCTTCAATCGCCAATGGAAGATGAGGATGGTCACAAGAAGAAGAAAGGGAAAAGTAAGGGCTTTAAATCGCTTATGGTATGCTTGAAGTCAGGAAGCAAAAAGCACAAGGCGCAAGGTGTAGAAAGTCGCGTGCCTAGTCGTACTACGCCTTAAACCCACTGCCCCTAGCCTTAATCGAGTTGCATGGCTACACCTTTTTGCGCCGAGGGACTAGTCATGCCTCTGACTACATATATTAGAACATGAAGGATTTAAATTAACCGAAATAGGACAAAGTATGTGGAATACAATTTTTGCAAGAAGAGGCGTGGGAGTGGAGCACCAATAAGGATTCATGGCAAGAAGTCCCCCTAAAAGAACACATATGATACTTGGGATCAATAATTCATGAGAGTATAGAGATTGAGAGGGAGGTTATCTAGAGAATCCAAGCATGATAAAACAAATGGAGATGTGCCTCTGGAGTTTTGTGTAATTAGCAGAGGCCACTCAAACTGAAAGTAAAATTCTGTAGGATGGCTGTAAGGTTGGACATGCTCTATGAATCAGAGTGTTGGCCAGTTAAGGTCCAACATGTACATAGGATGAGCGTTGCTGAAATGCAAATATTGAGATGGATGAGTGGCAAGACAAGAAAGGATAAAATTAGAAATGAAAATATTAGAGGAAACTTAGAAGTAGCACCAATAGGTAACAAGATGAGGGAGATTAGACTTAGATGGTTTAAACATGTCCAACGGAGATCAAAAATGGCACCGGTTAGAAGAAGTAAAGTGATCCAAGTTGAAGGCCTTAAAAGGGCAATGGGAAGGCGCAAAAGAACATGGATAGAAGTGGTGAGAAAATATTTAAAAACTTTGGGACTAAATAAAGCTATGACACTTAATAGAGGTGAATGGAGGAACAAGATTCATGTGACCGACCCCTAATCGGGATAAGGTCTTGATGATGATGATGATTAATCCTAGAAGTGAAAAGAAATACATTAAGGGGCAGAGATGTCTCCACAATTAACACATAAGTCCAGGGTCCCCTTAGGAGTTGGCAACATCATTGGCAGAGCTAACTATGCTGAACAAAGAAGACTCCAAAAAGATGCACCATGTGATTTCCCAGGTAAAGCAATATCAATCTCTGCTGCATTGTGCATTAAATTAAATTCACTGCTTCAAGAGCTGTAAAACCAGAAATAAAGACAGCATTTCTGTGGTTCGGAGTACAACCAACATATTCTGGGCACATGTAACACCATACATTTTGTTTGAGAAGGTCCTTTGTTTTTTGGTCCCTGCCTGAGGCTTCAATCTGGGCCTATCAGACAGGTCAAGAGGCATGGATAGACAATCTCTGCATTCCATCAGAAGTAGAGACTTGGAGCGACATGGCGTGACACCCAGGTAGGTGTGCTATCCAGTGTGATTGCCTCATCATCCCACCCTATTCTGCAACAGCTAACCTATTGTGAATTTTCACTTCTTGTAAGGACCAAGTTTCATGCATGGATCAAGCATTTTTATCTCCTTATTTAGTTGTTTAAGCAACAGAAGTAGATTCCTTTATTCTACTGAAAATCCAGAAAAGCAACCAACATCTCCATGTGGACGGAAATGCCTAGTCATGCCTTTTGACTGAATCCCTTGGTAAATGCTTGAAGCTTCAACATAACCTTAATGTTGAAACAAGAAATTAACAACGCACATTCTTTGAATCATAAATTTGTTGGAAAAAATTAGCACAAAAAGGAAAAAGAATGTGCTTGAAATGAAGACTCAAACACTGTGTTAGCTAGCTGGAATCTTGTCATCTTCACCATAGTTAAGGTCAGATTGTCGGTGGATTTTACCATTTTTTAAGTGATATATATTCTGGCAGGGCTCTGTTATTTGCTTATCTTTTCCAACCCTCATGTTTTACATTAAGTAGATTTCCTTGAAACACCTCTGTTGAGAACGTACATCATAATTGTTGTTTCATACTGATCATTCTCATTATGTACTCTAGGAGCTGAATAAATACAAGACCAGAGAGGAACTGCTGGCCGAGGAAAGGGATTACAAACGCCGAAGGATGTCATATCGTGGAAAGAAGGTTAAGCGTTCAACAACACAGGTAAAGAAACATCCTAGTTTTTCAATATAACAAGGTTGTTTTGTATTTTTGGAAAATTCATTTTGGTTAATGGAGTTCTATATTCTGATCCCTGCTCTCAGACGAATGTATCATTTACCATCCATTTCATTCTTCAAGTGTCCTATGATATGTTCTTTGTCAACTTACCCAGTTTTTCTCTATCTTGGAACGGGCCATGTTTCTTGCAAATATACTGATATCGTAGTTCTTGTTTTCTGTTTCTAGGTTTTGCGGGACATAATTGAGGAACATATGGAGGAAATCAAGCAAGCTGGAGGGATCGGATGCTTTGTGAAAGGAGGTGCTGAGAGAGGACCAGGACCATACAACTCATTTGAAGCAAGGAAAACTGAGTATGGCATCACATGTAAGACACTGCAGGATGATGCCTCCAAAGATCAGTTAAACACAAGATATGGCGTGGAGAATGCACTCCAACTTCAGGGATATGAAGATCATGAGGATCATAGGAGAAATACTAGTAAAGAAACACGTAAAAGAGGGCATAGGTCTAGAAGTCCACATAGTTACAGAGACCACCATCAGCCAAGCGAGCAGCATGGTCATCGAAGGGCGCGAGATGCTGTGGAAGTGGCTGGGGATAAGTACTATAGGAGTGGTTCCAGTTCATCTCACAAGTCTGGATACCGAGATAACTGGTCCTTTTCTACTTCATCCAGTACTACACATGATTTAAGCATGAATAAATATGAACAGGAACGAGAAAGTAAAGACAGATACAGGGGCACTATATATGGGGATCGTATATCAGAGTCTGTGACACAATTTGAGGATAGATATGATCCTAGCACATGTGACAGGTACGAGCCAACTTATGATGATGTCTCCTCTGACAGCAAATATTTCAGACCATACGAAGCCTACAGTCCACCAGAAGATGTCCAGCATCATAAGGAGCTAAAGAGAGTTAAAGAACATAGAAAAAGGCATCACCATGAGCATCTGAAGAAATCGTAGATGGATCTACTCACTGTTGTAAGTAGTTGAATCTTCTCTCTATGTGGGGATTCTTTAACATTGGAGGAGAAAAAGTTTATATTTCTCATTCTATCTTCTTGACTTGTGTTGTTGGCATATCTCTGCAGTATGAAGTCATTCGTGCTTCAGGAAACTATTCTACGTTTGTATCCTCCCATGTATCCTCCAATTAAGCACTTTGCTTGTTTGGAACTTGTTTCATGTTATTTTGGTCATGATACAAGTTTTTTGAAATTGATTTTCAGTCTTTATTAAGTTCTAATTTCTCTTTCAAAGTTGTGTTCTTCTAGATCAGTTTGGGGGGAAACACTAGTAAAAAGTGCAGTTAACATCATTATATTTTGCTGCAAACTCTGATGCTATAGCTCTATTATTTTCTGTTTCTGGTATGGAAAGAAAGAATGAACTTGAAAAAAATAGACAAATTTTTTTAGTCAATTTGAATTTGGAAAATGGCATTGCCTCCAACTTACTTCCTATCATCCAGAAAGTTCAAGTAAAATTAAAGGAGACGTGACATGTTGGCGCTAGTACCAAGAACTGTCTTTCAGTACCGAACATGTATATGTATATTGTTTCTGTTTGTTTCATGATGAGGAAATAAACCCCAGCGTATTATGTCTCACGAGCTTTTGGTTTTCAGGTTTCAGGGATAATATTGCAGGAACACAGATCAACTACTTCTACCATCCAGGGGCCGAGTGAAGTATCACTAGCAGGAGTCTCCGTGCAGGAAGACCTGTTTTAGCTGTGCCACCTGGCTCTTGACAGGAATTTGTAATGTAATTTCAGCATAGAAAGGTGTAAATTGTTGGCAGCATTTCATATTACACGGTATGGTATTGTGCTCTGACTGGTGGCTTTGTTAATTCTTGTGGAAAACATATCAGAAGGAATTCTTGCAAAATAATGGTAGTTCTTTGGAAAGACCAAAATTTGTTGTATCAGGGTCAGGACTGATCCAGCAGAAGCAGATACTGACTGGGATTGAGTCCAATGTCTACCCAACTGCCCCTGGTTGAGTCCTAGCTGTTCTTACCATCCTCTTCAGATTTACAGTTGAATTTTCGTGTTCTTCTGTTTCCTACTAAATGAAACCAAATTTGGGAACAGATATCTAGGGATGGCAATGGGGTCGGGTTTCGACAAGGGTCCTAGTTCTTTGATTTTGGCGCTGACCTGACCTAGCCTTGCTCGAGTGACTGAATTTTTTACCTAAGCCCTACTCGAGTAAAAAAAATTCTGGCCCTAGCCTTGCCCTTTATGGGTCATTTGGGTCAGGTCCCTTAATTGACCCTAGTTTGCTATAACAATTTAAATATTTTCTGAACTATGTTATAGCGTATTTCAATAATGTTCAAAAGTAGTTTTCAAAAAGGCTTTTTAGTTTTTGATCAATTTCTTGTTATTGCATGGAGTCCTAGTAAGAGTCGGCACTTTGGAGTGTCGACTTTGATGCTCCATTTTGGCATAGAGTGTGATTTCTTTCTAAAGATCTAATCTATTCATCTTGTGCGACATACCTCAGATAGGCTGGACACCAGATATCATGATAACTGGATGTTTATAGCCTATTCTATGTACACTTATAATCGCAACTTCTTCTTTTTTCTCGGTGATCTAAAGCAAGAGGTTGGAATCATTCGAATGCATCAATTTTTCAAGGTTTCTCTAATTTTGGATTGTCTATTCTTATTATCACTTTATTATATGACAACAATTATCATGATGCCCAAATATTTGTATTTAAAATTTTTCATGTAAGGGCATTTTTGCCATTTAAAGTAAACTATTTAAGTTGCTGGGATGCATAGCTTTTCAACATTTTTCAACACTGAATCTAGCTTGACTTGGGTATGCTCGGGTAATAGATTGTTTGATTATTTACGTTTTAGGCTACTAGAGAGTCGCTGCATATCACTTTCATCCCGTGCCATCTTATCTCATTTATGGTGTAAATAAGAATAATCATTTCTCTTCCTCCCAAAATTCAGCCCCATGCTTGCATTTTACATGAGATGGAAATAAGCCGCATCATGTAATCTCAACCCATCTCCAACTCATCTCAATCCATCTCCTTCAACCATTATCACAAAATACTTCAAATAATTTAAAATTTTTCAAACTGTCCCTACTTTTAAATGCTCCAACTTTTACCCAGAAGAATAATAATTTGTCAAATTCTTCGATTGTATTTATGAATGTAATTAAAATTTTAAATAAAAAGCTTAAACTCATATATGAAAATTAATTTTCCTTGATTCTTTTTTCTAAATTTTTCATGAATACTTGCTTATTTTTACAAATATTTGGCTTGCTGATTTATTCGTCGTCCCAACCTTTGTGACTATACCCCCAACTCATGTCAATCTAGTTTGAGTATATTTGGAAGCATCTTACTTCATCCCATGCCAAATTTTTGGTCATTTAACCCAGCTTAAATAATTTCAAACTAGATGTCAACTCAAGTCTGCTCATCTCATCTTGAGCACCTTAACGCCATGTTCTAGAGATAATGGGAGAATCTAGTTAAGAATTAGGGTTTATAGGGTTGTTGATTAATTTGATTACATTTGCTAGAAGGGAAATGATAAACGGAGGGACCAAAACAAGCGTGGCCACGACTGTCATTAATGTCACTGGTCTTATCATAAGAAAGTATTCCAACCCTTGAGGGAACGCACTACTATTGTAGGCGTAGATTTTGCAGAAACGATCCCTTCGTCGATTAAACCAGCTACAATCAGAATTGTACTTACCATAGCACTTGCTCATAAGTGGTATATTTAACAATTAGATGTCAAAAATGCCTTTGTCCGCAGACATCTTAATGAAACAGTCTACATGGAGCAACCTTTTGATTTTAAATATCCTTACCAGCCTAATCTTTCTTACAGACTCAAAATGCCGCTTTATAGGCTTCGGCAAGCACCAAGAGCTTGGTTTCACCTCAGTGCTTGGTTTGCTTGGATTCTTTTATAGTGTGGCGGACCCATCTCTCTTCATTTGTCACCATGATCCCCATACTATTCTTCTTTTCCTGTATGTCGATGACATAATCTTAACAAGCACTGACCCCAGTTTTCTACAAGACATCATCGCGTTATTTCGTGAACATTTAAAACCACACAACTATGCAAGAATGATCCAAAGCAGTCTAACCTTTAAGTATGACCAAAACCAGTGATAATTAGATATCTATGCTTGACTACATAATGGCAAGATTTATCCGTCAAATGAAGGACATCTACAGCCCGCCAAGAGCTAGATGGACATCTTGACTCTGGAAATGCAATGAAGTTTCCATATCTTGTATCCTTTTGATTGACAACATGTCAATCTTGTTTGCTTACCTTGTATTTTTTTATTGGGGTATTTCTATTACAAACAATGGAAAGGAAATCCCAGATACAAAACATCACAATACTCTATATGAATAAAAGAGCAAGCCACTCTCACGAATTATCTTGAGCAGTGAATCTTTTCCCCATTCTTTTCCACAGTTTTACTAAAAGGCCAATGCCACAAACTGCTCCAGCTGCAACCGCCGATGAGAGAACTATTGGCCCAAAGTGAGACTAACCTACAATATATGCCGTGTACCATGACGGTGCCCCAAGATACGGCCGGTACTGCGATAGTGAGAAGTGCTGCATTGATGAGGCCTAAGTGGTTCGCCGTCCGGACAAGCTCCCACTTGATAAATGTGCACACTGCACCACTATAAGCCTCGCCAGTATCGTTCGGCAAAGCCCAAGGAAGCTTTTGGACTCGGGAACCGTGATTGCATTTGGGCGTGGCTGGACTGGGTGGACTCCATCGTGTTGTTGGAAGGCATTTGGAACGAACGGAAGGAAGAAAATTGGAACTGGGCACTAAGATAAGCAGCCTGGATTCTACGGGGGGGCTGCTCTATAAACAGCAGGCCTGCTTTACTTCTTTGAGGTCGAATCCTGGCTACCGAGAGCATTCCATTGGGTACCATTTTGACTATGGCTACTTGTTTTAGGCCCATCGCATGGATAGGCCAGAAAATAAAATTCAAATCCATCCAGCAACTTCAAACGTATGACTAGTGGAGATGTTTTAGACATGGCCTGCCAAGGATGAGTCTGGCAGATGAATGGTCCAGATCACCAAACAATACAATATAGCAAATAATCTCATCCGATCAGACAGTTTTAATATTCTCTAAAGTATTTTCAGTACGGAGATGATGTTGTCTGCCCCTACTTTTCATTCATTAACTAGCCCTTGCTTGTTATTTTACTTGCGTTTTCATGTTGGGTGGTGCGCAGGTACCAAGCGCTCTCTGGATCCCCTAGTCTTTGCATCTCACCCTCCAGCTCTTGCCTTTAATTTCATCGATCTTTTGGCGCCTCTATGGGAAGCTGGTGGTTGCACCGTAGGCATAGCCACTTGGAGTTGGGTTGCCAATTCTTCCTCTTACTTGGAGGTACCCACAGATGTTCGGACATTAATTTGGTGGTCCAAACTCCGAACCGTTTAACTAATGAATCCCATCTTAGCTGGGTCATGCCAATATTAGGTCATCCTGACCGCTTATCTTTGAACCAATCCTATTGCTACCGACATTCGATATCTTTCCTCTATTTTAGTCACATTTGAATCCCGAAGCAAGGCGGTGGAGTGGCTGCAAAAAACGATGTCAAATACTGATTTGTACTTGATATTAGAAACACCTTCAACGTCAAAGGTGAAATGGGACTCATTTCGAGATTATAGCTTATCCTGCGCCCCCCGCCCCCCGACCGGCAGCTGCTAGGTCTCCCCATCTCTCCTAAACTTCTCCCAGTCTTCAGCCCGAGCTGTATGAAGCAGAAACTCGTCTCATGTACGGTTCGGAGCGTACATGGTAACATTCTATCTTATATGCCTAATATAAGTTTTTGTGTGATACAAATACAAGAAATTCAAACACTTTCCTTTATTTAGAAAAGGGCAAAAAAAAGAAAAAGAAAAAGGGTTACATGTTTAGTTGCTTTTTCCTATTTTCAGCTTCATCAGATGCTTCTACCTGCATCTTTGTTGCCTGCAAGTCTGCTTCACTTGCTTCCTTCTCATCTCTTGCTTTCATTTTCTTGGCCTGCCCCCAACAAAAATAACAATAAATCCAAAGAGAAAATAATTGGCCATGCAGGGAAACAACATAATATCAAAGGAGGAGAATTCTACCTGGCCAATGACAGTAGCCTTTACATAGCTGAAACCTGCTTGCATGGAGGTCACACCAGCAAGGCATTTCTTCTTCAATCGAGATCCTAGAGAGAGATCTCCACTTGGTGATGGATCTGATCTTCCTTCGTTCATGATTAATTTCAGTCTTCAATTACTGAAACGCTATCCAAAGGATAAAGAATGCCTTGGAAAGATTTATATGTGTGTGCGTGTGAGATAGAGAGAGAGAGAGAGAGAGAAAATGGGCGGCGAAAAACCATGCAGCTCGACGGCTTGCAACGTGTTTGATAACCATAACGTGTACGTTTTTAAGTGCCACGTTTTGTCACTGTGTACATGAGTTACCTTCTTGAAATCGAAAGAAATCCATTGGATGATCCTAGCTCTTAGTTTGAGTTTGTAAAATTGACGGCTCAAATCATCCAAACGCAAGGGCAGTTTTAGAACATGGACTAATGGGGCAAAGAAGCAATGTTATGATCACCGCTGCGTTTGAATGCTTTTGTAGCAGTGAGCGCAAAGGGGTAATGACCTTTGGAGATGACTTATAGTTGGGACATTAACATCTCCAACAGGGGATTTGTAGCCTTGTAGGCCGTACCCATATGTTATTTGAGAATCAGACGCACATGTCTTAGCACAACGGTATAGTTGTTGTTGCGTAATATTAAAGTCAGGGGATAAAATATAAAAATAGCCTCTTAGAAAATGCAAAATAAGATTACCTACTATTAATCTTTATATTCCGCTCCTTTCACAGACTCACATTCGCAAGAACTTCGTGCCCTATAGTGCTCTTTTTTACACACATCCTTGGCCTTGCAGGTGACAGACTCGGAAGACGTTAATGCATTATAGCCCCTATATTAGTGACGATATCCATTGTCAACTCCGCCGCTCGGGAAACCAGGAACAAAGATGGGTACTTATGCCAAGGAGATTTGTTGAAGAAAAATGCTGGACTTGCACTTGGAATCTGATTCTTAAATGAGGAATTGAATTTCAGAATTTCAAAAACACATCTTGAAATTGAATTTTCTCAAGCCAATTCCTTTAGAGAGAATTAAATCCGAGAACTGCCACAAGTGATAATTCATTGGCGCCGTTTGTCATGGATCAAGCCGTTGTGGAAGGCCATTTGTGTACCACTGTCCTCATACATGTCTTTGTTCAAGCCTTTAGTGAACATTTCTTTTCATATTTCTGGAACGTTTGTTTGAGAAACGTATACTATGCTTTTTATTATATAATCATCATTTTTTGTGGCCAAAAAAATGGGACAAAAAATTTGATAAATGGAAGTGAATTAGTCTCACCCACCAACGAGGCGGCTACTAATAAAAATGGATGTTTTCGATCATTCAAGATAGCGGGACTATTTTTTCTTCTGCCTATCGTTGTTCTTCAAGCCAAAATCTTAGTCTTCGCTTCTACCAAATAAAAAACACAAAATTCACCAGGTGACGACCACATGGTGAGTTGCCGGGTGGCGTCCCACGTTGACTTGATGCGTTTGGATCGTCCAAACCGCTCGCTGGTGTTTGCTACTCCAAAAACCTGTTTCTCGCCAAAAGTCTCCTTATACAATTGGTTTTCTTCTTCTTTCCTAGTTAATAAGGATCTGGCGGGATAACGAAGCTTCCGCCTATGCAAGATTGGGGAAGGGGCAGACCACAAGGGTTTATAGCACGTAGTCTTATCTTGTTTTTGCAAGAGACTGTTTCCGTGTCTTAAACCTGCGACCTCAAGGTCACATGACGACAACTTTCTATCTGGCGACATATATCTTGCAAAAACAAATAAAAAATGAGGCTGACAAAGCTGGATACCTAGTTGCACTTGCTGAGGTGATCCTTACCCTTTCCAGTACAATTCGCAAGTATGCGCCTCATTGTATTTATCCCAGCCCATGTCAATTGTCAGTGCGGGGCCACTTTACATGAAGGGGCCCGGCTTTGCTTGAACACACCCGTTGATCTAATTTTCTATGAAACCTTAGATCTTGTTTATAAAGAGTTTCTATCCGTTTATCTCCTATGATCATCATCATCATCATCATCAAGACCTTATCCCAATTAGGAGTCGGCCATATGAATCTTATTCCTCCATTCCACTCTATTAAATACCACGGCTTCATTTAGTCCTAATGTTTTTAAATCTTTCCTCACCACTTCTATCCATGTTCTTTTGGGCCTTCCCATTGCCCTTTTAGAACCTTCTACTTGTATTACCTTACTTCTTCTAACCAGTGCCGGGTCTCCTTTGAACATGTCCAAACCATCTAAGTCTAGTCTCCCTCATCTTGTTACCTATTGGTGCTATCCCTAAATTTCCTAGAATATTTTTATTTCTAATTCTATCCTTTCTTGTCTTACCACTCATCCATTTCAACATCCTTATTTTTGCGACGCTCATCCTATGAGTATGATGCTCCTTAACTACCCTACACTCTGATTCATAGAGCATGGCCAGTCTTATGGCCATCCTATAGAGTTTTTCTTTTAGTTTGAATGGCACTCATCGATCACACAAAACTCCAGATGCACATCTCCATTTGTTCCAACCCGCTTGGATTCTCTTAGCAACCTCCCTCTCAATCTCTCCATTCTCATGAATCATTGATCCTAAGTACTGAAAGTGGTCTTTAATGGGGACTTCTTGGTTATCAATCTTAACTGGTGTTCTACTCCTACTTTCCTTGCTAAAATTATATTACACATATTCTGTCTTAGTTCAGCTAATTTTAAATCCTTCAAATTCTAATGCTTCTCTCCATAACTCTAGCTTTATGTTTACACCCTCCCTTGTCTCATCAAGTAAGACTATATCATCTACAAATAGCATGCACCAGGGAATATCCTCGTGCAGATGTTTTGCTAACTCATCCATAACCAATGTGAAAAGGTATGGACTCAATGCCGATCCTTGGTGCAATCCTATAATGACAGGAAAATCACCAGTCACGCCACTAGTGGTCTTAACATTTGTTACTGCTCCCTCATACATATCTTTAATTATATCTATATATCCCTAAGAAACCCCTTTACCACCGAACACCCTCCATATTAACTCTTTGGGGACTCTATCATAAGCTTTCTCTAAGTCGATAAAGACCATGTGGAGGTCTTTCCTCCTCTCCTTATATTTCTCTACTAATTATCTTAGTAAGAAAATAGCTTTCATACTAGACCTCCCAGGCATGAAACCAAACTGATTCTCCGATACACTTGTTTCATGTCGTAGCCTCTTCTTAATCACTCTTTCAAAAAGTTTCATAATGTGGCTTATAAGTTTGATCCCTCGATAATTAGTGCAGCTCTATATGTCTCTTTTATTCTTATAGATTGGCATAATAGAGGTTTTCCTCCACTCATTAGGCATTTTCTTTGATTTTATAATCTTGTTAAACAACCTAGTCAACCAAATTACCTCAATATCTCTCATATGCTTCCAAACCTCTATTGGTATACTATCAGGCCCCATGGCCTTTGCTGATTTCATTTTTTTCAAGGCCTCTTTTACTTCAGGTATTCTAATCCTACGTTCATATGTATAATATCCCATGTTATTTAGATTTATAGTATTTTCAATCCCTATATTCTTAGAGCCATTGTCATTTAACAATTTTTGAAAATATGTTTTCCACCTTTGTTTGATCTTATCATCTTTGACTAATACCCTTTGATCATCACTTCTAATACTCCTAACATGATCTAAGTCCTTACCCTTCTGTTCTCTTACTTTTGCAAGTTTAAACACATCTTTCTCACCTTCTCTTATTCCTAATCTATTATAGAGCTCATTATATGCTTTAAGTTTAACCTCAATTACTATTCTCTTAGCAACCTTTTTAGCATTCTTATATTGTTCATAGTTTTCATTATTTCTAATCTTCTATCATGCTTTAAAATGCATCTGTTTCTCTTTAATAACGTTTTGCACTGTTTCACTCCACCACCATGTTTCCTTTGCTAATAGCCTTTTACCTTTAGATACTCCTAAGACATCTTTTGTCACTTTCTTAATGGACTCAGCCATATTAGTCCACATGGTATTTACTTCTGTTTCATAGTTCCAATTTCCTTCTACTATCAACTTATTTTTGAATGAGGTTATTTTCTCTCTTTTTAAGTTCCACCACTTAGTTTTTGAATGTGTATTAAGTTCAGCTCTTTTTCTCCATCTTTTGATATGGATATTCATAACTATTAACCTATGTTGTGAGGTTAAACTCTCATTGGGTATCACCTTACAATCCTTACATGTAGATCATTCATTATTCTTAAGTAGAAAAAAGTCTATTTGGCTTTTATGAAGTCCACTTTTAAAGGTTATTAAGTGTTCATCCCTCTTCTTAAAGAGTGTATTTGCAATGGACAAGTTATATGACAAAGAAAAATCGAGGATATTCTCCCCCATCGCATTCCGTTCACCTATACCATACCCTCTGTGTATTATATCATATCCTTCCTTATCTTTTCCTACATGGCCATTTAAGTCTGCTCCTATAAATATCCCCTCAATATTGGGAATTTCTTGTATGACTCCCTCCTTATCTTCCCAAAACTGTCTCTCAATTATATCTTGTAACCCTACTTGTGGTGCATATGCACTTATAACATTAATAATCTGCTCTCCTAAAACAAGTTTTATTATTATAATTCTATCACTAATTCTTTTTAATGTCCACAACTTTATCCTTTAATTCCTTATCCACTATTATTCCTACGTCATTTCTGTTATTTTTCTTTTCTACGTACCATAATTTATACCCATCTATTTCTCCAGCTTTAGCCCCTTTCCACTTAGTTTCTTGGATACAAGCTATGTTGACTCTCATATGTTTCATCGCGTCTACTAACTCCAAACTCTTACCTATCAGTGTCCCTATATTCCATGTGGCGATACCAATCTTATATTTTGGAGATACCCTATTTACTATCTCCTTTCTCGACCTCCATGGTATGAACCCATGTCTACTTTTCACTACACCTGGGTTCTGATGTAGCCCGTCACTTCCGAGGGGATGCTCTAGCAGCCCTTGCCCATTTTTCACTACACCCGAGATCCGATGTAGCGTGTCGTGTCTGGGAGAACGTCCTAGTAACCCTTGCCTATTTTTCACCGCACCTGGGATCCGATGCAACGCATCGCTTATGAGGAACGCCCTACCTTGAGGGAATGCCTGTTTTCGATTCATGTCATAGTTGGGGTTGCCGTAGTTTTAAAAACTAAAAATGATTTTCATTTCTTCCTTACAAACTAATATGCAAATGCATATTCATTTGCAAACAGAAAAGAAATAACAAAACCATCTTCAACTTCACCCTTGCCGGCTGGCTACCTGATGCAAGGGTTGTCATATTTTAAGAAGTTGGAGATGATTTTCATTTCTTCCTCACAAACTAATATACAAATGCATATTCATTTGTAAGAAAGAAATAACAAAATCATCTTCAACTTCTTCCTTGTAGGTTGGCACCTGACGCAAGACCCTCCTCCTTTTTCATCCGGGCTTGGGATTGGCATTGGCAAAGTTGTTTATCTCCTGCGATCAATAGTACAAATCTTCATATGCTGGAATCATCCAATCTACTCGTGCAACTAGAGGAATATGTGGAGCTATCCAATACTGGGGCCTATCCTGCAAAAGTAAGCCGATGACAGCAACTTGGTTTATTCTTTCAGGAGGAATGCACAACAATAATTTTCCTAGAGCCAGTAGATGCTTCGATCAGCAACAACCTAAGACTTAAATCATCTCCTACGTCAGTGACTGCGTGAATGGAATGTTTCTTACTCTATATGGCTTTGTTGAAGAAGAAGAAACAGAAAATGTCAGAATTGTAGAAAAAGAGCACCCACATCCAGTCCTTGCCTAGGCAGCTAGAGATACATCGTGGAAACGGCAAGGCTGTTATGAATAAAATTCACCTTGATAATTATTAATGGAAGCCAATGATCACAGAAGAATGTGAGAGACACAAGATATACGCGGTTAGGCAAGTTTGCCTACGTCCATGGGAAAAGCAACCAGAAAGAAATCCACTAATAATGAGTAATTACAAAGACCTTTAAATATTAACCACCAATCTTCTTCACTTTTGCCACCAGAGGAAAAACCCAATAGTTGTTCTCACGCTCATTTTCCTGAAAAACATGGGTTTACATACATTATATAATATTTATTAAAATGACTATTAACTAATAAATCCAAAATTACACCAATGCCCTCATAGATATGAGACACTAAATAACATTCTCCACCTTGTCTCATATCCAACACAATAAGAATGCAATCACTCTACCTCAAGATGAACTCTCTCCCCAAACACCCTCTCTCCCTAGGGTACATCTAGCAACTTTAGAGATAATACCTTAAATAATAGCTTAACTTGTCCACGAAAACTGGTTTAGACAAGATATTTGCAACATTATCCTTTGTTGAGATCTTTTTTAAATCAATTGTGCCATCATCATCAACAAATTTCCAAATTTTATGATACTGGATGTCAATATGTTTGGTCCTTTCATGGTAAACTAGATTTTTTGTAAGACAAATTGCACTTTGGCTATCACTGAGAATGCATACTTTGTCCTGAACCACACCAAGTTCACCCACTAAACTCTTTAACCAAATTGCCTACTTAGCTGCTTCAAGTACTACCATATACTTCGCCTCCATAGTTAATAAGGCTATAATACGTTACAGAGTAGACTTCCAACTTATTGGTCCACCACTCATAATAAATACATAACCTATCATTTACCTTCTCTTATCAAGGTCACCTGCAAAATCAGAATCTCCATAGCCTTCCACTTGCATAACTCCATTATCTCTTTCATACACAATGCTTATATCAACAGTACCTTTCAAGTAAAGAAGAATCTATTTCACTGCTTTCCAATGTCTCTTACCTAGATAAGCCATAAACCTGCTAACCACACTGACTGCCTATCTAGCCTAGTACATACAATAGCATAGATCAAACACCTAACTACATTTGAATATGGAACCTTGGCCATATATTCTCACACTCATTTTCCTGAAAAACATGGGTTTACATACATTATATAATATTTATTAAAATGACTATTAACTAATAAATCCAAAATTACACCAATGCCCTCATAGATATGAGACACTAAATGACATTCTTGACCTTGTCTCATATCCAACACAATAAGAATACAATTACTCTACCTCAAGATAAACTCTCTCCCCAAACACCCTCTCTCCCTAGGGTACATCCAGCAACTTTGGATATAATACTAAACTTGTCCACGAAAACTAGTTTAGACAAGATATCTGCAACATTATCCATTGTTGAGATCTTTTCTAAATCAAATGTGCCATCATCATCAACAAATTTTTGAATTTTATGATACCGGATGTCAATATGTTTGGTCCTTTCATGGTAAATTAGATTTTTTGCAAGATAAATTGCACTTTGGCTATCACAGAGAATGCATACCTTGCCCTGAACCACACCAAGTTCACCCACCAAACTCTTTAACCAAATTGCCTCCTTAGTTGCTTCAAGTACTACCATATACTCCTCCTCCGTAGTTAATAAGGCTATAGTACGTTACAGAATAGACTTCCAACTTATTGGTCCGCCACTCATAGTAAACACATAACCTGTTATTTACCTTCTCTTATCAAGGTTACCTACAAAATCAGAATCTACATAGCCTTCTACTTGCATAACTCTATTATCTCTTTCATACACAATACTTATATCAACAATACCTTTCAAGTAACGAAGAATCTATTTCACTGCTTTCCAATGTCTTTTACCTGGATGAGCTATAAACCTGCTAACTGCAATGACTGCCTGTGAAATATCTAGCCTAGTACATATCATAGCATACATCAAACACCTAATTGCATTTGAATATGAAACCTTGGCCATATATCCTTCCTCTTCCTTGATCTTTGGGCAACACTCATGAGATAACTTAAAATGGTGAGCTAAAGGTATACTTACCTTTTTTTCTTGTTCTTATTTTTTTTCTTAGGTAGCCCTTTCATAGATTGCCCGGTGTTATTTGGACTCAGAAAGTGGAGTTGCTCCTGTGCCAAATGTTACAAATTTAACCAATACTTCTTGAACTTAAAGATGAGAATAAGCAGATAGTTAAATCCTTTAAGTACTAAGACAATAACATAATCAGAATAATTAAGTTCACCAATTATCTCTTTTTCTAAGTTGTCTGAGAACTAATCACCTTCGGAACACCAATCATATAAACTTACTCTATAATTCACAACACATTAACATCTGAGTATCCTTATATGATCACCAAATTATACGTCGATAGTGCATGGCCCCTCAAAGCAGTTTATTTTTTATGAAAATGATGGTAGCTAGTCCATATTAGAGCTGAAAGCGCCATTAATGAGTAACAAAAATGTAAATTAGGGATAATTGGATATATAGATGACTCCTCACTCTTATTACGGAGTTTCGGATCATCCAATAGTGGCTGACAACTATGTTAATTTTCTCAAGGAGGAAACATGTGTCTGGAAGCGACATAGGCGAGCTGAAAGAAGCGCAAGAGATGATCGATTTTGCTGGGAAGCCCACAACCGAGATTGAAGCCATTGTGATGGATTATGTCAACACCGCCATGAAGCTACTGGACAAGGCTGATGTCAGATCCCGATTTGTTATTGACATTGTCAACACCTTAAACGCATCGTGAACGCTGTCCTACTGCATCAAGCTACTTTTTTGAGCGTGGGATTTAAAGACATCTCAAGTGGTTTTGAGGAGGTTTAGCTATCGTAATTTGTATTTTTCATTTTTCTGGTACTTCGGATGGCAATGGGATGGAGAGTAGAGGTTTTTCACCAGTCCTGCTCCACCCCACCATATGATTTGTGAGGGGACTAAAATGTGAAAAACCTATCTTGACCCGCCTCACCGCATCAACTACTATGGGCAAGACGAAAGTAAGATAAAGAATCGTAAACTACAGTTTTCTAACACCTTTATATTATCTAAAATTAATTTTAAAATAATGCCCTTAATTTTCTAATTAAAGAAAACTAACAACATGTTGGCATTTTTGGTATATAATATATATAAATACTACTGGTTGTGTCATTAGGTTTTCCTTACCGCATCATACCCACCCAGACCACCTCAGTTCACATCCTTTTGATGCAACATCAGTTCGGGTCACTGATTTCCTGCCCTACCCCATTCCTCCCCAAGTAGGTTCAAGGCGAGGCAGGTCATGGGTTTAACTTGCCCCACAGCTATTCCTATAGAAAAGCAATGTGGTGTATCATATTCTTTTACTAAAAAAAATGTACTGTATTATCTTAGAAAAGCCTAAAAAATCAGAGGGTATGGATAGTTTTGACTGGAATGATTTTTCAGGTATGACCTTCTAAGGCCTAATTAAGAAATAAACAAGGCTAATCCAGTTATATCTTTTAAGGTAAATATCAGGCTTTTGACACTGTAAATCAGATGGTTTTTGTTACCTTCATGCATCTTCAAGATTTCGGTAGGAATTGGTTAGTTAAGTGAGTATTTGAATGCATCAATACTCCTTCCTTTTCAATCATTATCAGCGATAGCCTTAGAGAATGGTTCTTCGGGTCAAAAGGTATTATACAATTTGCACTTAGTTATCACGTTACTTGTTCTCAATTACTACAGAGATAACCTCTCTCATCTTATTAGAAGCAATTTCTTGAGGCAAAGTTAGAACCTGGCTTGCCTTAGAGCATAGTTCATCTGTTAGGCATGGAAATCTCCATAGATTGATGTCTCATCCATTTCTATTGGCAGGCACAACGTAACAAACAATACTATCTTAAAGGATAGATAAAACACGGGATATTTGTTCTTAATAAATGTCATCAAGATTCTAGAACTGTCAATAGTGGCAGATAAAAAAATTTATTCATGAATAATTTATTTTTAGTTTCTTATCCCTGAGACAAACTGCTCAAGCATATACTTCGGAACAGTATATACTGCTTTGGTGATTAGGTTACACTTTTGGAATCGTGGGTGGAATCAAACCCCACCACCTCTTATTTGTGACATGGCATTAAAGAAACTCAGCTCAGTGCTCGAATCCACAACCAAAAGTTTGGTCCATCAACAGATTATTAATAGCTAAAGCAAGGATTGCTAGATAAATTGTTTGGATCATTCTCTCCCCAGTTGTCAATTGCATGGTAAATTTTCTAAATGGGGACATGTATGTCCCCATTTTTTAATGGTTGTCCATTAAAGGAGTTCGACAGCATCTGTAGGAAGATATACGTTCCAAGCAACTGGGGCAAGATCTCTCTCTCTCTCTCTCTCTCTCTCTCTCTCTCTCTCTCTCTCTCTCTCTCTCTCTCTCTCTCTCTCTCTCTCTCTCTCTCTCTCTCTCTCTCCATGATCTGACATCTCCTGTTTATAGGAGATAAACAATTCTGGAGGTCAAGATTTGTGGCAAATCTTGACGCTGTCACTATTCTAATAGTGTGCAGTCGTCTTTTGTGACGCCATCAACGTTGAAGTCTATTGAGTTGGGGCCGACGTTCTAGACGTCGGCTAGTCTTCACTCACACGGGCATGGACCACATGGGGGTCTATCCCAAGAATAACTAGGTGGCAAAGTAAGAGGTATGTCACTCTTCACTGATTTCATTGATCTTATTCTTATTGATTTGACATTGATTGAGGGCTATACCCATGATCTAACCACCAGCCTAACCCAATCATGGCAAGAAACTTCCTATTTTATAGAAACTATAATTTTATTTACCCAAATTTAGCAGAGCTTGACTGAGCAAATCAAAATAGGATCATTGGCCTTTGTATCTTGACTAAGAAGTGGAACGATGGTGTCCAGCCCCCTTTGGATTTCAAAGGGCATGGTTTCTGGAAGAGGGTTTTGATGAGCAAATTGTTAAAGAATAAACAATGTTCAAGAGACTAGAGCTTTTGTAAAAAGATCACATTTCTTAAAACGAAACTTAAATCATGGAGCAGACCTGAAAGTCAAGAAATGGGATAAAAAAACTTGATATAAAGTCCATCATTTTGACAATTAAGGGTAAGGCAGACTTGACTGGATGTCAGAATTAGAGGAAAAGGAATTGTTCTCACTTAAAGAGGAACTCAAACACGTGCTCATCCAAGAGGAAATAGAATGGAAGCTAAGGTAGCAAGTGAAATAGCTGGCACAAGGGGATAAGAAACCTCATTTTCTCATTCCATAGCTCATTCCATAGAAGTCATAATTGAATTTGAGGATTGGAGAGAGAGGGGAAGTAGACTCAAGAGAATATGTACAAATATTAAGTAGGGGCACGAAGCTCCTGCCTATGAGGGGTCCAGGGAAGGGGCAGACCACATGGACCTAAAGTACACAGCCTTACCTTGCATTTTGCAAGAGGCTATTTCCACACCTTGAACCCATGACCAAGGTCACAAGATGACAACTTTCACAGTTATGCCAAGGCTCCCCTTCATGTACAAATATTAAGTGCCAAAAGAAAATAATATCCACTCAAGAGAATGCAAGATCAAAATAAAGATTTTGAATTTCTTTCGCAAATTCTATCCAAAAGATAACATTTCAATGCTACAATCATCAGAATTATAGTGTGACCAATTGAGTCAAGGAACGACGGAGGACCTGGAAAAACCTTTTATAAAAATTAAAAATTTTAAAAAAAATGGTGTGCTATCCCCAAATGGCTTCACCATGGACTTCTAAATTCATATTTGAGAAACCTTAAAATGAGATGTGTTCAATGTTTTCTATGTTTTTTCAACCAAAAGAAGATCATTAAGGGAGTAGAACCACGTTTTTAGTCCTCATACCCCAAAAAGACTCTCCAACAACCATGAGGGATTTTAGAACAATTAGTCTTTCAGCCAAATTAAATATACGGAATTATCTCAGAGGCCCTTTCAGTTAGATCGAGAAGAGCCCTCTCGACAATCATTAGCGAAGAGGAATTCTCCTTTCTGAAAAGAAGACATTCTTGAAGGCCCTCTCGTGGAAAATGAAGCAACTAATGACTTCTCACAAAATTAGAGGAGAGGCATCGTCTTCAAACTGGATCCTAACAAAACCTTCAATAGGCCAGATTGCAGTTTTATTTCAATTTCACTGGTTTTGGAGAGCGTCGGATTGAATGGATGGAAAACTGTGTTGAAGCATCATGGTTTTCCTGTATTATCAATGATGCAGCAAGAGGATTTTTCAAGTTACGGATTTTGAGATCATGAAGAGAACTCCCTTTCTTGCTAAGAGGTCAACCTCAGAGTTTATTAAGCGATTTATGTGACAATTTTCCCTATTGGTTTCCTGCAAGTTTTGGTGGAGTCCCTCGTTGGAATCACAGAATTTCTAAGGTCCTCTCCATCTTACAGTGTTATCCGAGTCACCCTCAATAAACAGGGTTTGGAGTTTTTGTCGGACCAAACATTGATGGCAACATTTAGAGCCGTGATCTCTGACTCTCCCGAATTGGTGACACCAAGAAGGCTAGCAATGTCAAAGAGCATCATCAGCATGGTTTCCAAGGATAGCACCAAGTCTAGCTGGGCAGATACTGAGGATGCATTGAAATTAAGTTTGAAGCATAATCCAAATTGTGGGGGCGTCCGGAGGACTTGAGGTTTGACTTTTGGGCTGCTGTTGTTGCTGTTGCGTAATATCTCGTGAAGATTGGGCATGATTAGCTGGGCAACTTTTGTGTAAGGGGCATAAAATTGTCAAATGGAACTCAGATGGAGCTCACCCACAACGCAGATGGCTTCAACTGTTGAAGATAGTGAGACCTACTTGCTCTTTTGCCAAGTCATATGTTAAAGTCAAAATTTGCACAGACCTCATTTGAAGATCTATCCATGCGATAGAGGACCCGAAGGTGTAGCCACCAAGTATTACCATGACTTCTACCCCATTTCCAAAACTACAGGGATCGACAATGAGTTTTAAGGTGACCTAAGCCATTGAAGATTTAGGTAAATCTCTTAGACAGGCCACGGGACAAAAATCACAACCATTAAATGATCATATTACATACTGCTTTGCTTGTAAAATCTGGACTATTAGTTTTTTTACAACTAAAAAAAAAAACTAGTTGGTAGAAATATCCGATAGTCATGTTTTTTGTTTCATAACCTATCTAGAAGATGATCTAAACATTCAATGGCTTAGATCACCCTAAAACGTGTCCTTATTATAATTTTGGAAATGGACTACACTTGATGGTTATGCTTGGTTTCTCCACTTATTATTATTATAGATTTTCAAGCTCTCTTCTTGATTGAAGAGGAATGCGGGGGGCCACCGTCGACCATAGTTGAAGGGAAAAACAGTACATACAGACATTTTAACACTAAGTACGGCCTCTCGTCTTTGCGTCTTTGAAGAACAAGAAACAGCAGGAAAATGTCGAAATCCCCAGAAACGGAGCACCCAAGGCCGGCCTTTGGATGGGCAGCTAGAGATACTTCTGGCGTCCTTTCTCCCTTCAAATTCTCCAGAAGGTAATACCACTAAAAATCCATTCAGTTTTCTGTTCAGTCTGAACAGACCTTTATCTATGTTATTCTATAGTGTTTTTTCTTCTTCTTCTTAACATGACGGGAGATATTTTTTCAAGAGGGAATTGAATGCTGTAGCAGATTCTGCGTTTTCTACGGTGCACTCCTAATTTACTGCCAGTAGGTGAAGTTCACCGTATTAACAAAGAATTTGGATTCTTGGTAGAATCTGTGAGAGTTGGAATCTATGGTGGATTTAACTTGCTGATGAACGCAAGCATGCATTCAAAGAAAGGGTTGAATCCACCATAGAATTCAATTCCGCCCTGAGTTACCTCCCCCTTAGGCTCTGATAAGACAGAGTTGATAAAATTCTGACTTTTTCTATCTAGTTGAAGTCTTTTTGTTCACATTTTTGAAGCAAAATTAATGAAAATAAAGATGGGTTTTGCAAATCATTGTAGAAACAAATGACCCTTTTCTTGTTATCAAGATTTGAAATATAAGATTTTACATATCGATAATGATTATCTTCCTTAGCCTCTTCTTTAAATGGATCATCAAGTTCTATCTTCTCCACATATTATTGATATATCATATATATAAGAGACTAATTGGCTCTTTACATGCTTTATCACCAGATTAGCAATTAAAGGCTACAACTGTCTGATGCAGTAGATTTCTTAGGCATAAACTGATCTGATCCAGAACAATTGCATGAACTGCACTAAATATACCTTCTCAATCGGGCCCTTAGTTCATTGCTTACTTTATAAACTTTTTAGGATGATAACAATTTTTGGTTAGTGATTAAATAATGTAAAAGGGGTCGATTGTGGGCTGAATAAGAAAAGCTATTTACATGTTTAATTATGTTTTCAGAGTTAATGGTGAAGACGATGTCACTTTGAAGATTCTATACTGCGGAATTTGTCACTCGGACCTGCATGCCATCAAGAACGAGTGGGGGGATATGTTTGGGAGTCCCAACTATCCTATTGTTCCAGGGTACATTCCTTGCCGTCGTTATCCTTTTAATATTTAGAACTCATTGGAAAAGGTTGCCAATTAAGGTAGCCTAAGTATGCATTTGGATACAATGACTCATTCTCCATTCAAATTTTTTTATTTTTTAGGACTTGAGCATTTAGTCCGGTTGGTTAAGCACTTTATCTCCCAAACAAGAGATTGTGGGTTCAAATCCACCGGTTACAATTCGTTCATGAACATAAGAAACAACAAATAAATTATATTTTTGAATCAGAAATGCATTTTATTTAGATTGCATTTATATAAGATAAAATATCTCCATAAGTTTTAGTAGCATTTTTCAGAAGCGCCATCTATAGAAAAAGTGATCGAGGGCCACATCTAGGCTTACGTTATATTCCGAAGGAAGATGATTCTTATTGTTTTCCTTGACAGAGACGCCGTGATGGAATGCCACCTCACAATCCAATTGGTGAGCAATTATGCTTATCAAATAATAAAGTGACCTCTGATCTACCTAAAGATATTTAGTGGGTAGCAGGGGTGGGACGATATGCTGAAGAGAAATGATTCCTGAAAATGATCAAAACGCCAAGAGACAATGATAGACTTCTAACCAGGGATAATGTATAATTTTGTTTTTTTGTTTTTAGTGAGTGTGTGTGTGTGTGTGAGTGAAAGAGAGAGTGCCTTTAAACCAGTGAATTTTAAGGGCTAAATTGCACAAGAGGGCCCAAGTTTGGGTTGACAGGAGTCATTCATCTTGTTAGACTGAAACAGTTTACCGTCTAATTTGCAATTCAGTCCAATTCAAGATGAATGTTTTTTGGAGCAACACCTACTATTGAATTTTGTGGTCCGTCCCTTCTCCAGACCTGCATATGTGGGAGCTTCGTGCATTTTTTCCTACTAAAGATTAATGTATCGATCGTATGCACGTCTTTGAATAAATTTTAGTCATATCAAATAAAGGAAAGTCCCGGTGTACGAAGCTCCCACCTATGCGGGGTTCAGGAAAGGGGCAGATCACAAAGGCCTATAGTAGAGGCTGATTCCAAACCTTAAACCTGTGACCTGAAAGTCACATGACAACAACTTTTACCGTCCCGCCAAGGCTCCCCTTCTAAATTCTAGTCATATCATATGACCTAATTTTTTGATAAGGTCCGGAGAACCCCCGGCATCCTCGTGAAGTCATTTTCCATCTCTGAATTAGTTGTTTCTGGACCCATCTATTTAGGGATTCTTCTTTCAGTTTGGTAAGGAAAAGATACTTGTTGAGAAATAGATCATTTATGTTGGCCCACGAACGGAACTGTGGCATTTCCAAGAGGACTTTCGGTGAGCAATCATCACTTACCAAACAGTTCTTATTCCACTTGTTATATGGATCGTATCAACCGATCAAAAGTACAAGTCTCCAAGCCGATATTCATCCCTCAGAACAATAAAGGTTACGATCATCCATTGGATAAGATCTATAGCCTATTTAATAAGGGCCCAGAAGATGAATGATTTGGATTGACCAAATAGTTGAACCCAACATCTACTTTTAGCACCGAGAGCATTGGCAAACTTAGTCTAGAACAACAACACAGTTTTGAGGCTGTCAATAGTTCTAAGGTGAAAGGATTGCTATATATCCATGGTTGCAAGCACCAGTGTATACAATTCACCTCTGTTTGGTGAAAATGTGGAAACACTGTTTAAATAATCCGATTTCCCATCTAGTGCAGTGGCGCAAGGAGTCTCTCACGTTGCGACCAAGAGTTCCAGACTCTCTGTTTCTAAATTACAAAAAAATGAAAAAGAAAAGAAGAAAAAAAGACTAACCTGTTGTCTGCAGGCATGAGATCGTTGGTATAGTCACGGAGGTGGGCCGAAATGTGACCAAATTCAAGGTGGGAGATAAAGCCGGCGTAGGGTGCCTGGTTGGGGCATGCCATTCTTGTGATAACTGCAGACAGGACTTGGAGAATTATTGTCAAAAGCTTGTACTCACCTATAACGGCGTCTACTATGATGGCACGAAAACATACGGTGGTTACTCCAACATGGTGGTTGTCAATGAGTACTTTGTGATCCGTTTTCCGGATCACCTACCCCTTGAAGGAGGTGCACCACTGTTGTGCGCAGGGATCACTGTGTACAGCCCTATTAAGTATTTTGGATTAGGTGAACCTGGTAAACATGTAGGAGTAGCCGGTCTGGGTGGGCTAGGCCATGTTGCTGTGAAGTTTGCTAAGGCTTTTGGAGCGAAGGTGACCGTGATCAGCACCTCTCCTAGCAAAGAGAAGGAAGCCATCGAGCAACTCGGTGCCGATTCTTTTCTGGTCAGCCGTGACCCAGCACAATTGGAGGTATAAATTGTCATGGACTTATGCTGTGGGCATTGTGCATATCAAATAACGAGAGAGCTTTTAGTTTCTTCAATCTCAAAGTTAAGGTCAAGACTAGAATGCTTAGTCGGATTAGGATGTAACGGGTTGCTGGAGTGGTTTTCGTAACAAATGCAACTTCTAACAAAGATGTTTTCAATTGTCTGTATGTTTTTGTTGGGTAGGCTGCCATGGGAACCATGGATGGCATCATCGACACGGTTTCTGCTGTCCATACTATCGTGCCATTGCTTGGTCTACTAAAGACTAATGGAAAGCTGGTTATGGTGGGTTGCCCGGAGAGACCGCTCGAGCTGCACACATTTTCCTTAATTATGGGTAAGTTGCTTGCCTGCCTATGTGTGAATGTATAGTACTACCAGGTTTTGTACCTCTCCACTTATATGCACATGTATGTTTATACACTTGTCTATACTATCCACTATTTATATTTTTGGAATGCTTTTAGGGAGGGCATGAATATGACCTCTTGCAAAAATGCAAGATAAGGCTGCATACTATAACCTTTGTAGTCCGCCCCTTCCTCAAACCTCATATATGGAGGAGCTTCGTGCACCGTGTCTGCTTTCAGTAGGGAGGGCTTTCATTGTAATGCAATGCAGCCTCCCATTATAACCTTACGGAGATGAAAATTCACGGTTTTGAACGGGAGGAGAGTTTCTTCTTTTCAACTGAATCCGACGCCCAGCACGCACACACAAAACAGCAGTGTCATCTTTGCTTTCCCTTTCTTTACTTCAAAACTCGATAGATGGAACCCTAAATCTAACAAAACTTGTTTTGTGTCCCTTATTTAATCATGAAAATATACTTCTATTGTGTCTCTCAATGCATTTTATTGTAAATGATTTGTAATCAGTGTTTGCAAGAGCTTTAAGTTCCTTGACAAGTGAGGAAAATGTAATTAAAGATGACCGAATACAGATGAATCCTCAACTCATAAATATCATGGCATTTAATGCTTGTCCTACAATTGGAAACCTTGTTGATTTTTCCCAGGGAGGAAAACTTTGGTTGGAAGTGGCATCGGCGGATTGAGAGAAACTCAAGAGATGATCAATTTTGCTGGAAAGCACAACATTACTGCAGACGTCGAAGTCATTTCGATGGATTATGTCAACACAGCCATGGAACGACTAGCAAAGGCTGATGTTAGATATCGGTTCGTCATTGACATTGGGAACACCTTAAACGCTCCATGAACACCATAATCCTGAAGTGGTTTTGGAGAGACAATAATGCTACCGCAGCTCTGTTATTTATTCTCTGTACTTGACATGTTAACCTTAATGGCCACTTAGTTGCAGCTAGTAATGAACTAGCTAACTCATAAGGAAAATAAACCTTTGTAATTTATTTGAATCTAAGTTATTACTTGAATATAAGTTACTTTTATTAGGTGACTATACATATTTAAGATTTTTAAATAAAGTATTATTAATTTATATTTATCATCAGAAAAAGGAGTGGATATATCTCTTTTCATAGTACATTAGCCTTTATCAATTTAAAAATTAAACGCAATAAATTTCTTTAAGTATTAAAATAAAAAACCTCATAGCAGTTTATAAAAGATATAGAAAAAAGGGGGAAAATAAGCAAAACCCATGGCTATAGAGAGATATCGTGGGAGAGTGAGGGAGTGAGGGAGCTGAACGGGCGGAAGAGGTTATATTCTGGGAAACAAATCACATAAAAAGTAACCAAAAATAAAATATGTTGGGGGAAAAAGATTTACCAAAAAAATTTCGCCTGAAACGAATTAGCGGGCAGTTCTACGCACCTGGAAGAGGAAAATCGGAAAAAAGGAGAGTATTTTGGAATTGTGTGGAAACTTAAACGTGTTTTGGTAAATTCGGTACAAAAGCTCGACCATTAGCGATGCAAGTGTGCCAACATACTTATTGTAAAGGAAGCCCATGTGCACAAAATGCCCACGAATGTAGGGTTTGAGAATGGGGCGAACAACAAGGGTCAATAGTACGCAATCTTGCCTTGCATCTTGTAAGAGGCTGTTTTCACACCCTGAACCTGTAACCTCAAAATCACACGACGACAACTCTACCATTATGCCAAGGCTCTGCCAATATAGTTATTGTATTTATCAAATATGCAATTATAGCTTACTTTTCTTATAATATTTATCAAATAACAGGGGTAGCAAGGAGCTATTTTGGAGACGAAAGAAAAGCAAAAAGGTTTGCCTTTATCATATATGAAGAATAGCACCTAAAGCACCATCTTTTTAGTGCTGCCATGAAAAAAAAATCAGAAGGGTGAAAAGGGGTTTTTGTAATGATCCATCTCTTGGGCAGCGCTTTTTCCCAAGTATGAATCGCCCTCATTCCTGTGATGAGTATCATCTATATGAATTCATAACTTATCCCGCAACCATATAAATTAAACATTCAACCATAGGCATGAATTGAATACATCACGAGTAATTCAAAACACATTCACGTCTCATCCAAGGCATGTGTATCAGTAATGAAGCAATTGCATCAATATTGGATAAACAATTTACAACTTCAATAGAATATTCAATACTCAAGTAAGCTAGGCATACATTATAATAATGATCCCGATCTTATTTGAATGAGTAAATGATAAATGCAAAGGTTACAAACGCAAAAGAGGGCAGCCCCGGTGCACAAAGCTCCCGCCTATGAGAAGTTTAGGGAAAGGGCAAACCACAAGAGCCTATAGTACGCAGTCTTACCTTGCTAACATCCACATTGAGTTGGATCTTCTGTGCACTAGCTAGCGATAGTGGCAAGGATTTATCTACCCTTGAAAAAGTTGAAACAAACTGTAGTTGTTTGGGTGAGTTCATAAAATGTCATTGCTCAGTGAGATAAGTATTAAAAAATAAAATAATAAAATAAAAACTAGAATCATCCACATAATTTACAAAAACATATACTATCAAACTTAGTAATACCCTAAGGTATATGCTTCTATGAAAGCATCCCTTTTCTAGAATGAAAACTTGTAATAGACACAATCTACCCTTATAAAAATCCTGTACGGTAGACAATTATATCTTATAACCTCAATACAGAAGTCACCTTGTTAGATGCATACTAAGTACACCATTGATTCTTTTTCATTAAATGAAAATTTTAAAAATATGTATCCAAAAGGAGCCTAAATATACACTTAATTTCCCCAAAAAATGAAACGATAACTTTCTTGAAAAAAGAGAGAAAAACTTGCAGAAGATGAACGAAGGACTGCGGCAATAAAAGTTAGGGTTTCAGCATTTTTATTTTTATTTTTTATAAGAGGTAGTTAGTGTTTCAAGCAATGTTGCCAACCAAATGCTTCCTAATTCATCTAAAGGAAATATTTGAAGAAGATAATGCAATGTTACTAACCAAATGCTTCTTCACTCATTGAATGAAAGATCTGAAGAAAAGAATGCATTAAGCAAAAAGCTTGAATGAAAATCAATACCATGATTAGTAGCTCTTCCTTTTGAGTTAAAATTTGCTTGCAATTCGTTCGTAATTTATATAGTCTAAATGGAAAGAGAAAGAGTAGTTTTTTGAGACATTGGTAGCCGCACTTAGAGAAAAGGAAAAAAGGCTTCATGAAATCTCGAATTTGTCCCTAAGGATTTGTAACATTAGCAGATGGGTTCATGGAAATAACATTTTCATTTATTGTGTTAATCAAGACTAACACATAACTAAATATCTTTTTTTTCTCTTTTGGTGCAAAAAAAATCCTGACCTCCAACGCATCGCTTTATAGGATAGACTTCACATCGACTTTAGAATAGAAGAGAGCTATCCTGAACCTAAGCCTTGCTTCTACTATAAGACAAGAAAGATTTTGGTCAAATAGCCCTTTCATTGAATTGTTGATTCTTTATGAGTCCTAGTAAATGTACAAGCTCAGGGAACGATGAATGAGTGTATGACCCTTTTATGCATGTAGAACCTTTTTTGTGGATCTAAACCATTCATCGTATTAGCAATGGTTTAAGCAGCGTGGACATCAAATTTAATGCTCATTCGATGAAGGGGAGCCTTTGTGCAACGGTTGAGTTGTTGCCTAGTGACCTGTAAATCATGGATTTCGAGACATGAAAACAACCAAGGTAAATTGCGTACTACAGATCCTTTGTGGTTCACCCCTTTTTTAGACCTTGAATATACGGCACCTATATGCTCCGAGCTGTCTCCGAGCTGTCATTTTTTTTTTCTTTAGCAAGTAGGGATATGCTTAGCTAATATCGACGCACATTTTAATGTGTCCATATAATATATAATGTTGGCCATATTATATGGCCATGTGTCCATATAATATCGTCGTACCCATTCCATTGCATGTTATGTTACATCTACACTTCATCTAATTAATTCTACAGCCAATTTCTGCCTTGCCAAATGCTAGAACTAATAATTTCATTTCAGTGGCTCGTCATTGTGTTGCTTGCACATTCTCTGTCTCAATGATCCACGTGTCTGAGTCATTTTAAAGTGCTAAAGAAATATCTTGATAAAAGACTTGGATTTTTTAAGCAAAGTAACTGCTAAGGTCATGTGACCTGGAGGTAAAAGTGTCGTCATGTGACCTTGAGGTCACGGGTTTAAGGTGTGAAAACAGCCTCTTATAAAATTCAAGATAAGGCTTTGTATTTTAGGCCCTTGTAGTCTGCCCCTTCCCTAGACCCTGCATATGCAAAAGCTTCGTGCACTGGGTCTGCCCTTTTTAATTGCTAAGGTGAGAGCAGATTTGAGGTCAAAAATCATGACCATTTATTTTTATTAATTTCTTTTTCATATACATTGATTTCTCATGTGTTACCTTCTTTTACCCATTGAGTGTGCCTCTATATATCTTAACAATGAAGGTGGACATCATCAATAAATTAAAGGGAATTTATCCTTTTGGGGTTATAAGTGAAGAATCAAAAGCAAATCACTTGCACACTACTCTAAATCTAATCAACAGTATAACGAAAAAGCCACGACTCAAGCCTGTAAATAAGCATAATTTTTAAAGAAAATGCTCATTGGCTCCAGAAAAAAATAGGAATCCATGAACTAATTAATCAAAAGGACTTATGATTTGCACGAGAATCATAATTCAATTTTAACAACCATGTGCTAGATCAAGCTTTCAGTTGACTTCCTTAATCAATAGGGAATGGTTAGTAAAGTATTCTTTTAATGGAGGAAATATATAGTGTCTTTATGTGCAAAAGTTTGGCAGTCCGAAGTCTAAACCTTTCATTTGTTAGAATGTCCCTAAAATGGTTAGTGGTCCAAATTCTCTAGCTAGAGTGAGATAGTGTCCGGGCTTCTTCCCTGGCTGACTCGAACTGAAGATAATGAACCAGGTTTAGCCCTAACTTACAGGAAAACTTGGATCAGTCAAAATTTGTATGGCTAATTGGATCAATAATTACAAAACTTGACAGCAGAGACTTGATCACGTTAAGCTGCAAGTACAGGTGAAGCTTGATATCGTGTTATGTAGTTCCATTGTCCAACAGTGAGTAACAATTGCAAGGCTGAGTTCAAATCACGATTCGACACTGATATCTGAAACACTTAAAATCGCTTCTTGAACATCGTGAATCACTCCCATCATTAACTTGCATTTTTGGTTACCAGACTTCAGGGATGTCTTCACATTTGCAGTCATGTTCTCTAGTTTCTTATACTGGACAGTTAGGTCATTTTAATGAATACTTGGTCGTTTTGATCTTCTCAATGAATAATGTGTTGCCATTTAATTTGGTCTTTCTTGGCATTCCCATCTTCTTTGCAAATAACAGTCCATTGTTACGAAGATATAGTTTGTACTGTCTATCAATTTTTATGCTTGAATAGTGCTACTCAGCTTTAGTGCGATTGCTGTTTGGCAGGGGGATAACTTTCCTAAATTGGGTTATCCATGTATAGCAATTTCATTCATATTTGCAGCCTTAAAACATAGAATATATGACATTATTTAAGAAATGATAGCACAAGCTCCGGCTATATTATTCGTGTTTTGGGCTGTCATTGACTTTACATCCACTTTGAGGTCAGCTACTTGTTACCCAAAGACCTACTAGGGAGAGGGGCTTTCTTCTGCTACTGGGCTTGAAGGCTTTTGTTCGAAAGTGGTCCACTAAAACCATGTTTTGTGGTAACTACAATGTAAGTCCCGATGAAGAGTCACGTAAAGCGATCTACGCACTTGAAAAAATAAATAAATAAATAAAGTTATAAGAGATTAGAAGCTTCCTCTTAATTGATAAAATAAGTTGCAAGAGAGTTACTGATGTCAAGAAAAGTAGGACATACATCCATTTTCTAAAGGAAAAACTCTGCAGCCCTGTAAATCAGGATTCGTGAACTACTTAATTAAAAGATCATTTGATTTGCATGAGATTCATAATTCAGTTTATGTAACCATGTGCTTAATAAAGGGCAGCCCCGGTGCACGAAGCTCCCGCCTATGCGGGGTCTAGGGAAGGGGCGGGCCACAATGGCCTAAAGTAGGCAGCCTTATCTTGCATTTTTGCAAGAGGCTGATTCCACGCCTTGAACCCATGACCATGTGCTTAATGAAAACCTCCTTTGATTCCTTGGTTAATAGGCAGAGCCCCTATCATTGTAAAACATTCTTTTACCCCAGGAACTGTACGATGTCTTCTTGTGCCAGGCTTGGCGTCCAAAGTCCGAACCATGCCATTTGTTGGGACCTAAAAGAGTCCGTAGTCTAAAACATTTAATTGGTGAATGATAACTTCTTAATTTATTAAGATATTTTGGCCTTTTCCGTAAAAACATTCAGACATGTTTGTGTCCAGAGCTTTCAACTGTAGCTATTTGGTGATCCAATTCATTCATCTATATATTATGCCCCATCAATTTACACAAGTCATCCTTAAAATTTCATCAATCCAGTAATCTTTATTTATTCTGAATGATGATAAAGGGTTTATCATTCTTTTCGAAATTTCTCAAGCCATCCATTATTACTAAGATCAACTGAGAAGATTTTGGGGGATAGTCTACTTATGACAGTACCTCGGCAAAAGAATGAATTATCTCACGTACACTAGTACGGCCAAGATCCTTGATGATTCAAGTAGTTCATCTTGGGTAGTAGGGGATACCTTTCTATAAGCATGTTAGTTGAAGTGAAGAACACTAGATTTATCTAGAGCTTGTTAGGTCTTTAGTTGACCAAAATTTACATGATCTAGCAACAATTTAAGCTCAAATCTAGTTTTCACTTAATCTGCCAAGATATATGACAACTAATTTCACTAGATGTCTAGAAAATTTTGACCAAAGTTAGAGAGAGTTTGACTGAGATTGGCTGAAATTTTATATAATAATATACATAGCCAACCAATAGAAATCAAGGTGACCCATTATTATACAATAAAATACCATGACAGGTTGGGTTTTCTTTGAGCCATATTTATACTTCTATCCTATTTCACCCACTTATAAGAGATCACATCTAGGGCTGTAACCCTTGTATTATATAGGGCGTTATGGCCCAAAATATTGTAGAAGCTAGTAATACGTAATCTAGCAATTTATAACCTATTATTACTTGCAAAGATCCCTAGTTTTACATACATATATGCAAATACAAACGTATATAGAGAGAGACAGGAGAAATTATTTGATACGTTTGTGGCAGTTATATCAAAGAATTAATGAATAATGCAAGTTGGTTGCCATTAACATCTAACTCGCTCGCTGCATGTTGTAACTGATAATTCGCTGGCCTCGTAATCAGCGACGCTATGATTCCGTTTTCCAATGTCCATACACAGACAAATATCCTGTCCTCCATCCTCGAACCTACGTTCATTTCTCTCCCTCTCTCTGCAGATGCTCTCTCTAGAGTCCAAGAAAGAAATACCGCCCTAATCTGAACTTTGGGATTTCTGTTGGGTTTTTTGCTTTTCTTTTGATTTATTAGATTCTGGGGCTATTTTTGTGGGCTTTTTCCAATGACGACCGATGGAAAAATTTTGGGCATGTCACCCTACTACAGGGTTTTTGAATATGGATATTGGGTATTCAGCTGGTTTACAGTGTTTTACAATTTGTTTGTGTTGTGCCTTGTATTTGTTTTGGGCATGAAGGTTTTGCAACTGAACATTCATTCTAAGGAGATCCATAGATTCTTTGATCAGTTGAGGAGGAAATCAGTGGATTTCGCAAATGGGTTCTGTTCTGGCAGAGATATTGGTGGTGTTTTCGGCAGAAACAATTTATCAAGCAGTGGTGGTTTGGTTAGATTGGCCAAGGATTTAAATCAGTTGTGTGCTGAAAATGCAGAAGGGCACGAAGAGTTTCTAATAACAGAGACAGGAGATCTGAGATGCCAAAAAGAAGGTATGATTTGTTCTGTATGTAAAAATAGAAACCTTCGCAATTCAGATGAAGATGACGAAAATAAAGATGGCTTCAAGGTTGATGACGAAAAGGAAGAATGCCTCAGTGGGTTAAAGAAGGAGATTGAGATTGAAAGAAAACTTCGAAATGCAGCTTATTTAGAACTCGAGAAGGAAAGAAATGCAGCTGCGTCTGCTGCCTGTGAAGCAATGGCAATGATTGTGCGGCTTCAGAGCGAGAGGAGTTCAATAGAATTGCAATCTCGTGAGTATCGGAATCTTGCTGAACAGAAACAGCTTTATGATCAGGAAGTGATTCAGTCTCTTAGGTGGATTATATTGAAACAGGAATCAGAGATGAGAATGTTAGAAGAGCAATTGCAGTTATGTAGGAACAAGTTGGGCAGCGGAAATTTGTGTGATAATATAATAGAAGAAGATGAAGAACATGGAATCAATGCAACAAGGACCGATTTGATGTGGGAAGATAGATTTGAGGATGATTTAGCCGATGGGTTGATGAGTTCACTTGAATTAGATTCACACTGATGTAAATAGTCAAAATTTGGTATTTTGTATGTCAATTATCTGATGTAATTGTAAGAATGAATTTCTTTGACAAATTAGATAACCATACACCAACTTACCTTTTAGAGCAGTGTAGGAGGAGGATCAAGCATTGAGATTTTGCTACCTGTATCTCTGTATTCTAATGTAATAACTGAGAACTTTTTATTATTTTTTCCTTGTTACTTGTGTTCACCTTCTAACGGTTATATGGATTTTCTAGAGAAATGAGCCAGAGTATAAGCTCCAAGGTTCAGAATCCCTAGCTCACAGTTTGGTAATTGAACTAGTTTAGTCCATTGTAATTTAAGAAGAATATAAGTACTTGTAAGAGATGTATTTGGGAATTACCAAGAACATCTGGTTAGAAGTTAGTAAAGCTCCTGCATATGCAGGATCCGGGGAAGGGCCACACCATTGTGGCCCGCCCCTTCTCCGGACCCCGCATAGGCGGGAGCTTTGTGCACCGGGGCTGCCCTAACCTTGCTTTTTTGGAAGAGACTGTTTCCACCCCCTGAACCTGTAACCTCATGGTCACATGATGACAACCTCAAAGTCGCGCCAAGACTCCCTTTCAAGTTCATAAAAATTGTTGAGTGTACACCCGTCATATTCTCCCATGCTGAGAAGTAACACTCTCAAAATCGAATCCTTTTACAATTTTTGCATACATTAAGCACATTATTGATTACTAATTTTCAAAAATGTTGTCATATTTAGACCAGGAATTACCAGCCAGATGAAGTCATTTCAATCATGGGGTTGAAAATCTGAGCTTCACATGAATTTGATTCTATGTTAACAATGAGGATATCCAAAGGAAAGACCATTGTGGTTTAAACTGTCACTCTTTTGACCTTTTTGTGCAATGATCTGTTATTTACTCCTTGTCTGATACTAAAAGATTGGAGTCCGCAGGACTAAACAATTCCCAACTGTCACTTGCACTAATTTGGCAGTCAAAGAACTTTTAGAGAAGGTCCATGAATCATTTTGTTCAACAAGTTGAATACCAAAAAGAGGCATGTAACGATGCCCTGTTTCTCACATTACATGTTTACAGTTTCTAAAGCTTCATGTCGCCAAGTATTGTTGTAAAATCCATTGCTATAATCCAATTATTATTCATCTTATTTTCATGACACTACTAACGTCTCAGGCTTGGAAGAGATTTTATGGACCTTACAGTTCGATTTGGAGTCAACTTAATTAAACCCAGGTTTTCCTCTAGTACTGAGTAAAAAACCTGTATCAAGTCTAAAAAGGCAGTCCAGTTCACAAATCTCTTGTGGTCCATGGAAGGGGACCACAAGGGTCAATAGTACACAGCCTTACCTTGCATTTTGCAAAAGTCTGTTTCCATGCTTTGAATCCATGACTTCAAGGTCATACGATGACAACTCTACCATTGCGTCAAGACTCCCCTTAGAAAAACCAGTATCAAGTCTGAATCAGCCAAAACGTTGGCTGTTCAGACTCAGCCCACTCCACAATTTTCAAGTCAAGTCCTAGTTATTAAACAGTATTTCCTGTTAATGTTCATATGATATCAGGCATGAAACTTACCCTCATTACGGCAATACTGATCTCTGATCATTGTTTGGTTCTGTTTTCCGTATTGACGCTCATATATAGTGTAGTAATGATAACTATCAAGCTAGCTGATGAGGCTTTCAACTGTCGAAATCATGAGTGGTTTTCAATCGTAGCTGTACGATTCAATCAATGTGGCTGCAGTTAATCAAAATGTTAACCTGTACATCAGAATCATTTCCAAGTCACTTGCTTTTACGTTTTCTCAGTGATCAGTTCTTGATTATCACATCTACGAATAATGCAGTCTGCAGTTGACTTAAGACGGAAATAATCCAAGTTTTCCACCTCTTACATTGCAATTTGCCATCCTTGTGCTGTCTCCAGTCTCCTGTCAGGTTGTGAATCTTTCAGGTTTACGAACAGGCTTGCCTTCTCATCAACGATTCCGCTGCAGAAAGGGTGTTCTGCAGTTGCAGTGAGGTTGGTTCTCCAAGTCATTTCCTGCTGGGCTGCATCTTTTACATAGTCAATGGCTAAACAATCTCAAATATCAGACAATCTACAACTTCCAAATGATCAAGATTTCATTACACTTTCTTGGACTTTCTTTGCCGTGGATTCAGTAATTGTTGGATCATCAAAGATGCAAAAGATAGATCTTTCAGGGCCTTGTTTTGTGTTATTGTTATCACACTCCTTTTCCTTTTAATTTATTATACTTTAATTTATATATTGTTAATATATTAAATTAAAATGAAAGGTTTTTAGTTCGGTCAGGTACCAATACCTTCTCTTGTGCCGTACTTGTTTTATATTCAAGTCAATCAAATCGGTTAAATTGTTGTTCGTATTGAAATGAATCCAGATTGATGAGAAAGTGAACATTTTGGATCATAACATAAAACCCATTAATCATGAGCAATAAGGACACCAACCCGAATGCTTCTTGCGTAATCAAAACCTTTGAGTTTGTTAGGCCCCATTGTCTACATACAGTGGATCCCAAGGTTCTTCACCCTTTGTGATTACGACAAATTTCATATGCAACCGCAACATTGTGAGGTTCGACGAGAGCATGTTGTTTGCCATGAAATCTATAGAAGGGTCCATGGATAGGATTTACATCTACACCTGCATGCCTGATTTTGATAGCGGCGCTCTCATAATTTGAGAACTAAATTAAAGAAGTGGCAGATCGATAGAGGATTGATAATTGGGTCTTTAACTGACGTATATCTTTTGTAGTCTCTAGCAAGGGCGGCATTTCAAGCAAGCTCAGGAAATAGACAAGTGGAACACATATACTCACAGATAAATAGGTAAGTACATTAATACCGAGAATGATCCAATCCTTAACCATAACTATAATCAGAAGAAACATCAGCAGAATCAATCAGCCGTTTCCGTACAGATGTTTCAAAATTTTCGTTTGGCATTCAGGAAGAATCATTCCATGTAAAAGTGAGATACCCCAAGGCAACTTATCACGTGGCCATGCCGTACCATAGATTAAAGGGCAGCTTCGGTGCACAAAGCTCCCGCATAAGCAGGGTCCAGGGAAGAGTCAATGGTACGCAGTCTCATCTTGCATTTTGCAAGAGGCTGGTTCTATGCCTTGAACCCATGACCTCAAAATCACATGACAACAACTCTACCATACTGTAGATTCCTCCTTCCAAATGTATACTCCGGGGGGAATGCTATCATGTTATGAACTCAGGAAGGCAATTATGCAAGTGTTGGCACCGAAGTGCTTCCATAATCTTCATGTAAAATTTGTAACCAAAAGGAAACTTGTTATGCCAACCCTTAGAATACTTCAAAAAAGTCGGCATTGATGCGAGGATATCTGCCGATGTTGTGTCCTCCTACTAAATACGCAGACTTCTCCAGCTGATTAACTGCATAAGCAAGTCTAGAGTGGTGATGATTGGGATGACAAGTTGCCTTACCACGAACAGTTCAAATATCAGCAGACAACATGCAAGCATTCTTCTAAGGACAGAATCATCTAACACTGTATGGAGGATGGTATGAGGTGTAGAACTAGAGATGTCTGTCTCCCGCTATCCATCTATTCAAACTGTCAAAAGCCAAACTTCCCCTGTTTCCTTGTCCTTGGACTTGCTCCAAAAGAATCATTCTTCTTTGGACAACTTGGCCGGCCTGCACATCCATCTTTACAATGTTTCTTCAATATAAATATCAAGTCTCCCCAACCTTATATTCTTTATGCAACAAAAATGGCAATTTCAAGTACAGTCTTCTTCTTCTTCTTCTCAGTAATTTTCCTAACCATGGCAGCATCAAAATCTCCATCTTGTCATTCTCCACCTGTAAAACCAACTATACCTCTAATCAACTTCCTCCAACGACTCGAATCTACTGCTTTACAAACCTTTGGACATTTGAATTTCGACCCAAAACTCTATGTTGATCTCCCGCTAAAACTCAATTTATCTGCCGCAGAAAGTGCTTTTAATGAATTGCCCCGTTTAGAGAATGGTTCTGTGTCGACTGAGGTTTTGAGAGGGTTTTTGGAGAGTTATTTAGGCGATGCTGGTAGTGACTTGGTGCCAGTTGTGCCGGCAGATTTCGTGCCGGAGCCGGTCGATTTCTTACCCAAGGTGGAGAATTTGGAAGTGAGGAAGTGGGCATTGGAGGTGCATTCACTGTGGAAGAATTTGAGTAGGAAGGTTGATGAACATGTGAAAATGCAGCCCAATTTCCATACGCTTCTTCCTCTGCCGGAGCCGATCATCATTCCTGGATCACGGTTTAGAGAGGTGTACTATTGGGATTCTTACTGGATTATAAGGTTAGCGTTTATTTCTTTATCCTCTCTCCTTGAACTTGTTTGTTGTTATGGCCCCTCAAGTTTTGCGTCTGATCATTTCTGCAAGCTCAACCAATGCTAAACAAAGATGAAGAGATATACAAGTATGTCTGAATTCTCAAGTAAATTCCTTCAGCAGGGTATATAGAGCATATTTTGTGGATTAATGGAGGAGCCTCGAGTGGAAATGGTTAAAAGTCTTGACAGCCATAAGATCACTTACATTCTCAATCAGTATTAAGTTGTAGTCATTTAATGCTTAAGTTATAACAATGACATTAATAAACAAACTCATATCTAGGTGAAATACTGATGATCATGTCGGATTCTGTCGTATCTGATACAATTAGGGGCATAACAAAACAGAGGAAAATACTCTGGTACACATATTTTGTAATTCTATATTTTGTCATTTAACAATTATAATCTAACAAGAAGTGAGTTGGATTAATAATGTCTTTTCCATTGTCCCAAACTGATCTTCCCTTTGCATGTGTTTTTCCATGACTAACTCATCTTTCGTCAACAGTCATCCTTGCCAAGGTCTAATCCATTTGTTGCAGTTCCTTCTAATTCTATATTGCTTCCTTTCTATTGGGTTTTCTGCAAGTCACTCTACAGTTATGTCCTATTAGCAGATTGTACTCAAGTGCCATGTCCAACGCCGAAGCATGTATTCATGTCTTCAGTTTTTCCACTGTCTCATGTCAATGGATTCCTCATTTTACTCTGGCTTTACTTGTACTACGAAGTGCTTTCGACATTTGGATGATATTGTTGGCGGCTTCCTTGGATTTGACATTCAAGTTTGATCTGAGTAATAACTTCTTATCACGAGTTACTTGGTTACTGCCACCGTATTGATGCCCTGGCTTCTTGTTTGTGGACATGACCAGCTACAAGATGGGCTACATCAAAGTGGCATCTACTTTTGAGGGGTCTGTTGGTTATTTTCTGTTTTCTTGCTTATGGACCTGATAAACTTTATGAAAGTACTGTACTGGCATTCACTATTATCTAGAAGGTTGTTATCTTACTCTGATTTTCATTTCTGACATGGACTGATTAATGGGATCCATGCAATTCTGGAAATCTCAATTTTCCCTTGAAGTGTATTTGAACCATGTGCAATACTTCTGCATCATTTTGTCTGTTAATGATTCCACGTGCTGCAACATTGACGTTCTGGCTATGCAGGGGTTTGCTAGCAAGTAAAATGTATGACAGTGCCAAGGCAATCGTCAATAATCTTATTTTCCTCATCGATAAGTTTGGATATGTCTTGAATGGTGCGAGGGCCTACTATACCAATAGGAGGTACTCCTTTCATTTTTCTTATTTGAAATATACTTTTTCATTCTTGTGTCTCCAAATTGAATAGTCCTGAAGGAATGCATTTGGAAGTTGATGTTAGAAATTTATTGGTCCATAACATTTACGGATCAAAATCGGTCGTATGGTTGTGGTAATTGCTCATGGCAGTTACCCTTGATGGAAGGATAACTGCCATTAACCATCTTTAAGTTTATAAATAAAGGGGTCCCTGATTCAAGCAGTCAATCTCTCCCTCTAGATAGCCATCAACGTGTACTGCTATTGAATCAGAAGATCTCTTAAGAACTCCATCAAATCTGCTGCTATGGCTGGAGGTAAGTTACTGTTATTCATTTAATCTGCTTCCGCTAATTATTTATGATTTACTGTAAACATCTGCGAATGGGTTTACAGTTGAGAGTCAAGGAATGTCAATCATTAACGTATAACTGTAATGATGCTCCATATATTTACCTTTTCTGGATTCTTAATATTTTTTCCCTTGCTTTCACAGGTTTGTTGTGGTAACATGAGCATTTCCAATTTAATTCTTGGTGTGAAAGGCTACAATGGATGGTATTTAACAAGACTTGCCTTTTTTTCCAACTAACATGATGCAAACTTCAACTGCTGAAAGGCAATTCCTCACAAAGTGAGAATGAAATGGCCAAATTAAATAGAGATGGGTGATCGTCCCTGTTATGAGATGGATTTGCTGGATAAACTTAAGGGCCCTCTCTGTCCAACTCAATCTTCTACTCGGAGAAGTTAGACTTTTCGAATCGCAACTTGGGCCAACATATGATAGATGACTATGAATTAGCACTTCTAGCAGCAACTTTATCAGATCCTAATTAAAATATGAAGCCCTGAAGGACTAGTAGATAGAACTTAGAAAGACTCCCATGATAGGCTAAATTATGAGACAAATAATACACCTACGGCAGATCTTCTATGTGACGCTTATGTCTGCACCACGTTCATTTTGTGTTATTGACATTATATGATGTCATAATGTTGCTCCATTCTCCCAGTTGGGAAAGTCCACCCTGTCAAGTTTGGACTGAAAGACAAGTCTTACCAGATATCTTCTTTTTCCCGAGAAAAACAACAGAATCTCCCATTGGCTCATCCCCTCTGTGGGGAAAATTCTTGACCTTGTATAACAGGGAGGATCCTACCAGTTGAAGACCTTTCTCATTAACTAACCAATCCATTCTCCTGATACCATCCCCCAAGGCAGGAATATGGTTCAACTTCAAAGTCTTTGTTTGTCTCCTAGAATTCAAAAATTCCTTGTCAAGTTAGTTTTATGGTATTCCTTAGAAACATGTAATGAGCTACTGAAATACTGCCATTATGGTCCTCAAGTTGCTCCTGCAGCATCAGAGTCAGCATCATTTTTTTAATTGCATCTACTAATGTCTCTTGTATTTTTTCACTCTGTGAACCTCAATCCTGGGTCTCCTGTGTTCCACCATTGTCAATTGTGGCCAACGCCCCCTGAATGCAGGGAAACAAGTCAGTAAATGGATAAAAGTAATCGTATCTTTAAGCCCTCAAGCCGGTACTTTCTGTCAGACGAAATGTATTACAAAAGGAGATCTCTCACAATAAAGTGGTAAAAAGAAGAGAGTGAGGAGGAGGCAGATCCAATACTAAAATGTTCTTATTACTTAAGGTGGTCCTTCAACATGCAGTATTTGTGAAAACTTAGATTCTCAATGGGTAAGCTCTAATGGCAGCTCTTGTAGAATCCTAACTAGAAACCTCACAAAGATTTTGAAATCTACCAAACATCTAACTCAAATCAATGTCATCTACTAAAACTTATAACCTTGAGAAACCTCCCCATGTCACAGTGGTGATATCATCATGATTGGGAGGTACTTAATCGGAAAACCCTATATGTCTATTTTCATTGTGAAACAGTGGTATGTTGTATTGAATGTAATCTCAGAAATAGCTTCAGTTTTGATGTGGCATTTACTTATTCCTTCTAATGTTCACAGCATTGATATTATTACTTATTTAGAAGCCTGGATCCTGAGTGGACCCTTTCATGTCTAGTTTTCACGTCCTTTCCTTTTCTGAAGTGTATGATATCCAACATGACCTCCCATCATCTAGATTCAGCTTTCTTACAATGTGAATTCCTGTATGTTGAAATTATTTTCAAATATGGATTGTACTTATTTCTGTATTAATATGTTAGTATGTATAGACCCTGTCTGTGGCATGTCTGCAGCTTCGTGGATATTATTTTATAGAACCTCCTACATAATGCCAATCTGTACTTTCCATCTATCCTAGATACAAGAAACCATCTAAGACCTTTACAGCATTTCATACAGGTGAAAATGTTGCTTAGGGAGATATGCAGTTAACAATGAGGAAGACTACTGTCAGACCCAAGGGTAGTCCATAACATCAATTCCTCAAAAGTTTCCACTATAGCTTCAGATCATTCTTTGTTGCTAGTTGGAATTCTGAGCTTGCAAATTTTAGACATGATAAGTTCATAAGCATTCCGTTATCACTGAAGATTGGCTTGACTCTATCCATTTACATTTGCGGCAGCTGAGGATTACAAAATTATATATGTTAGCCTACCAGATTTACTTATTTATACTATTCTACTGTAAATTTTGTTAGAAGGGGAGCCTTTGGTGCAACAGTAGAGTTGTCATCGTGTGACCTTGAGGTCACGGGTTCGAGGCATGGAAACAGCATACTATAGACCCTTTGTGGTCCGCCCCTTTCCCAGACCCGCATATGTGGGAGCTTCGTGCACTGGGCTGCCCTTTTTTCCTGTAAATTTTGTTGTAGTTATGTTTATACATGAGCACAAGCATCTATATGTGCTTGTTTACCACCCTGCTGCTACTGCTGCTTCTACTTCTATAAATAACTATTGTTATGTGTTTAGGTACTACAACTATTGCAAAGATGGTGTTAGTTGGTTCTTTCTTCAATATGCTAGTCACATTTGTAACCCTCCAGGCTCAATTGGACTGTAGAACTGATAAAATGAAGTCATGTCTCAAATATTAAAAGTCCTATCTTTGTTTTTAAGTGTCGTCTTTTGATCAAACTAAGATGATTATACATCCTGGCAATAGACAATGGCTTCCAAACACAAAATTCACGAATCATTCATTCTGATGAAATATTTATGACCGACTACACCTTTCATACCCTGCACAAACCTGAATGTTCCAGATTATTTCCCATTCATTTCATCTGGCACATGTTCTGGGTATCATCATTTTGCATATTTTGCTTCAGTGTTTCAAAATTTCGGTCTCTGCAGCACGTTATGGGACTGACGTTCACTACGTTCACCATGGAACTTTCTGCAGCGAACCTCCACTTCTTAGTGCAATGATATTCGAGATATATCAGAGAACTGGTGATTTGAAGCTTTTAAGAAGAGCACTACCATCACTGCTCAAAGAATACGACTTCTGGAGTTCAGGTATGACGAGACCGATTTTGTTTCTGTTGGGCAGAACTTCATCTCTCCAGTGTTTCTACTGTATTATTACTCATTGGTTGGCTTCTCTTATCCCAACTGCATTGATTGTTGAATTAGGCTCTTGGTTCCTTTTCTTGTTGCAGGAATCCATAAAGTTACTATCCAGGACACTCAAGGACGGAAGCATGCCCTGAGTCGATATTTTGCAATGTGGAACAAACCCAGACCAGAATCTGCAACTATTGTATGTGCTGGTGACACTAATTCAGCAGAGCAATAGTACATATAATGCTAGATAATACTATAGGTACATGAGTTAATATTTTGTTGGAGCGTACAGGATGAGGAATTTGCTTCCAAGCTTAAGAGTATTTTTGCAAAGGAAATTTTTTACAAGGAAGTAGCTTCTACTGCTGAATCTGGATGGGACTTCAGTACCCGGTGGATGAGGTACCATTATAGTTCCCCATGTGCTCTGTTTGAGTGTATTTTCTAGAACTCCAAGTTTAATTATTTTTAAAAAAATATAATCCATATACTTCTTTAAACAGATCACCTTACTTACAGTAGTATATCTAGTTTATGCAAAGATCTATCCATATATCCTAATACTTGTCGGTGTTAATAATAAATTTTATATTGCGTTCAACATATTTTCATTTTAAAAATATGTGCAGTTGGCACTACAAGTAAGGTTTACTTTATCTAAGAGATAAAAACCACATCTAGGTTGTAGGTCTAACTACATGGACCACAATTCAGATACGTAAAGTAATGGCTTTTGTGCAACGTCAAAAGGGTCCTGATATAGTAGGATCATTCGGATTGTTACAACCTCTAACAGATGGTTTGAAATTGATTCTAAAATAATCTATTTCACCAAGTAGTGCTAATTTCTCCCTTTCTAGAATGGCTCCAGTGGCTTGTTTAGCAGTTCTAAACCCCTGATTGTGGTTTTCTGATTGATCACTAGAAGGCAAAGAAAGCAATGGCTTACATTTGTGAACAAACCCACCACATATCAGCCTTAGAATATTCAAAAGTTAGACAATTTTTAAATATGACTCATCCACAACATACTTTGCCAGAAAACAATGGTTTACATTTGGAGCCCAACTTGCTTTTACTTGCTCATGTTCCTAGTGAAAATTTGTGCATGCAGTGTATAACTTCCCCTTTAAGTGAGAACATGGTCATGAATATGAATGGTTTTTTTTAGTACATTTAATTGGTTTCAACTGCTAACCAATTTTTTTCCTTTTATGGTTAAGTAATTGATTATTAATAGGGAAAATTCAGCTGCCACAAAGCCTCAATTATTTAGCTACAATGTTACTTTTCGGGCTTTGCATGTAGAGAGGAGCCCAATAAATATAGTGGAATTATAGGAGGATGCTTGACAGGCAAAAACATATCCAACCAAGCCTTGAGGAAAAAAATTGCATGCATTGATGTGGCCAGGTAACATAATCAGATGAATATAAGAAATCGCGTCTTCTTGTTTTATGCTAGGCATCTGAAAATTACGCTCCTCAACCATGAAGGTTGTTAGATATGAAAAACTGATGATCTAACTTCTGTTAACTTACTATTGTTGTTGTGTGACATGATAAGGTTTGTCAATTTCCGCCATCATTGCTTAAGTAGCCTGCATCAATCTTGAGGGTTTGGCATGAACTAAGCACAGTGTAAATAGATATAGTTAACCTTCAGCTTTGGCGCAACAGTAAGTTAACGGTAAAAGTTGTCGTCGTGTGACCTTGAGGTCACGTGTTCAACGCGTGGAAACAGCCTCTTGCAAATGCAAGGTAAGGCTGTGTACTTTAGGCCCTTGTGGTCTGCCCCTTCCCCAGACCCTGCATAGGCAAGAGCTTCGTGCTTTGAGGCAACCTTTTATTTTCAGCTTTAATCTTGAATGAAAGAATGAGCAAGCCAAATGTTGAGACGCATTTGAGCACTGTTCACACAGTTCTATTCATGTGTTAAATCTCAACAACATTCCCATCTTACCCATTCATGTGTTCCTTCTAAACCTAAAACCTGCACCACCCTATTTCCTCTACCACAACCCTTTTTCTGCATACAGGCGTTTATCTCAAAACATTCCTACAATACCAACCCTCGGACCTTTAAGGTTCATCCAAGTGAATGTTGAAATTATGTGCTTTAAGTAGCCCATTTTACGAGGTATCATGTAGTCACACTAAAATGTGAGTATAAGGAAAACTCATTCACTCAAACTGACTAGAACTACTTGACCAGAATCAGAAGTTTTATATTACTCTATATCAAATACTTGATTGCCATCAAATCAGTTACTTGCTTTCCCGTACTCTTTGGATTTGGATGTGTGAATTTTGAGAAGGCAAAAAAACTGTAGTCCCAGTGCACAAAGCTCCCGCCTATGCGGGGTTCAGGAAAGGGGAGGACCACATTGGCCTAAAGTACAGTCTTACCTTGCATTTTGCAAGAGGCTGTTTCCACGCATTGAACCAGTGAGCTTTAGGTCACACGATGACAACTTTTGCCGTTGCACCAAGGATTCTAAGACCAAAAAACTACAAATAAAAAAAAAATGAAAAAAGAAAGTATGTTGATGGTCTTGATTTCCTCTGCCAATGCAATACATGCCCCTCCTTCATTTTTGGACTTGATTCTATAAGTTTCTTGTGAAACGTGTAGGATTTAGTCCTACACTGGCATTGTTAATCATAAGCACAATTTTGTAATGGTTGAAATAATACTCTTCGAGACCTTTTTCTTATGTTGGTTGCTGCCCGCATGTCATGCATGACATAGCAAAGACATACTTTGCTCGTCCACTTACCAATAAAACTCAATTTTCTAAAGTATCATGGACAGTCAATGATCATCTAAATATTTAAAAAAGGACAGGCCCAGTGCAGAAGCTCCCATACGTGCCGGGTCCAAGAAGGGGCAGACCACAATGGTCAACAGTTTGTAGCCTTACCTTGCATTTTGCAAGAGACTGTCTTCATGCCTTAAACCCGTAATCTTAAGGTCATGTGGCGACAACTCTACTGTTGCGCCAAGGTTCCCCTTCTTAACGATCATATAAATATTGTAGGTCGTGAAATCCATTAAAAGCTTGTTAACATAGTACGATCATAGTGCACCATTATTGTAACCTACTTTGTGTATTTCCATATAGACTATATGTCTGCCAATTACTATCTTCCTGCTAAATGTCTCTGATGGTTCTGCTTAGATATGTATCGGGATGGACAGCAGTTTCACAGTTTTGCTCGTGTCTTTCATTTTAAAAGATATTCTTTGTATATTTCAGGAATCATTCTGATCTCACAACTTTAGCTACAACATCAATAGTACCTGTGGACTTGAACTCATACATCCTGCAGGTTCGGTTGAGAGAACTTTTTGGAAGAATTATTTATTAGTGACCAAAGGTTCATTAGTTGCATCAGATCAATAATTATCAAATAACGACAGAAGGTTCCATATGCTGAAACTAATGGCAAATTCAAATCTTCTGTTTCTGATACTTGAAATTCATTTCATTGCTATCATACTAAGTGATAATTTTATTCAAAAACTTAGAGCTCTTCCTTTGATTCTCTGCTGGTAGTTGACAAGTTTCTGTATCACGAAATAAAAGCAGATCCATCATTGATATTTTCAAAATACTTTCTAAAATCAAATCTGTTATAAAGCACTGGATTGTTTTCACAGCTCATGGGCATTGCACCAACAGGAAAATCATCTTTACTGTACTTGCTTTACTCATCTCATTTGTTTTGATCTTGTTAGCTGCTCTTTCGCTTGTGGATAGATTAAATGACAAGGTATAATGTATTTGTTTGTTCTAGATGGAACTTAATATTGCCTCCTTTGCAAGAATTATTGGAGAGAACGACGTTGGAGAAAAGTTTACAACAGCTTCTCAGAATCGACTTGAAGCAATGAACTCCATATTTTGGAATGCTAAGATGGACCAGTGGCTTGACTACTGGATCATCAACGATAGCAAGTGCAAGGTAGGTACAAGTTAGTAGTTTACCTACTAAAATTATCAAATGCCACCATTTAGCTTACCCATTCATATTCCATCCATCAGGAAGTCCACATATGGGAAGAGTGTAATCAAAATCTAAACGTTTTTGCTTCAAACTTCATCCCCTTGTGGATTGAGCGGTTTAACTCAGGTTTGTGATACTAAGTCTTCATTGTGTAATTTTGTCATGTTAGTGGATTATGATCTTGTCTGAAACTAAGTTTTCTAGTTTGTGACTGACAGAAGTATCCTTTTCCAGCCTTTGGATCTTTTAGAAAATGCATCTTTATTAGATGCTTAAGTTTGAGAAGTTGATTTCGGTTGTTAATCAAACCATGGCCTGACTCTTGTCTAGTCACAAAAGTAGTATCAGAGGTTTCTCAGGATACAGAAAGCTACCAAAACTGAAAAAGAGCTCCAGAACTTCATAGCAACTACGTCTAGAATGCTAAGAAGATTTGGGTTTTCTATTGGTAGTTCTTCCCTTTGCTGAGATGGTAGACCATTTCATGAAAACCTTCAAAATCATTAGTTCTTTTATAGTTTTACTGAAATTTGCTGCCATTGATCCCATATGACTTGTTCAATGATATGATGCTGCAATTTTCAATTCTAAGATTTCAGTTTCAATGTTTTGTTTAAGTGCACAAGCAAAAAGGCAACATTGTTAGGGTTGTTCAAGGAAAAATATAGACTCAAGAAGCCTATTTCACTTTTATTAGCTTCCATCTAGATATCCATTGTAAAAAGGACAGTCCTAGTGCACGAAGCTCCAGCGTATGCGGGGTCTGGGGAAGGGCGGACCACAAGGGTCAATAGTACATAGCCTTAACTTGCATTTTGCAAGAGGCTATTTCCACGCCTTGAACCCGTGACCTCAAGTTCACATGAGGACAACTCTACCATTGCACCATCGCTTCCGTTGTCCTCATACAAAAACATATATTAGTCATAGTTAGACAAGGCATTTCTTGCCTCTTCAGGAAAACCATTCGTTGCAGAAGAATTTAACCACAACAAGATTGCTAATTTAACTTCAAGATTTTAAACACCAAAAAGAGAGAGAAGGGAAAACAAATTATGCCATTGATTAGTTGGATATTTGAACCAATTGTTATAAGCTACATATGCCTTTCCTACCTATGTAAGCTTGTGTCTGTGTCTGTGTCTATGTAAAAATTCTGTGTTTCTGCTGTGTCTGTGTTAGACAATGAGCTTAGTGTGGAAATTGAAGGTATATTTGTTCTTGAGTAGAGTAAAAAGGGCAGCCCCAGTAGACAAAGCTCCCGCTATGCAGGGTCTGGGGAAAGGGCCAACCACAAGGGTTAATAGTACGCAGCCTTACCTTGCACTTTGCAAGAGGCTGTTTCCACTCCTTGAACCCGTAACCTCAAGGCCACACGACAACAACTCTACTGTTGCCAAGGCTCTCCTTCTTGTTCTCAAGTCGAGTCTAAAAGTAATTTGTATAAAGATAACTGCTTTCGATCAAATTAAATAGCGTGAGGTCTGGGTAGAAATCTGGAGGTGTAGTGTTTTGTAGACACGTAAAACATGCACTTTGCAAAGCTGGACCCTAACGTTTTTAATTATTTGATACTTTGGATGTATGCAAAAATATCCCCAGATTACAGAGATTGATTTGTTGAAATATGAATAGATGGTGCAACAGTGAAGAAAGTAATGAAAAGTCTCAAGAGCTCAGGTCTCCTCCATGCTGCTGGAGTTGCAACTTCATTGGCAAGATCAGGACAACAATGGTAAGTGGCTTACTTGCATTCAGGTTTCAGAAGAGGAATGAGATCCAAGAAAAGGCAGAATCATCATTTTTTCCTGGTTATAAGATGAAGAAACATTCTGTTTCTGATCAACAGGGACTTTCCAAATGGTTGGGCTCCATTGCAACATATGATTGTAGAAGGTTTAGTGAAATCTGGCACAAGAGAAGCAAGATTGGTTGCAGAAGATATTGTTGTGAGGTGGGTAAGAACGAACTATGCTGCTTACAAGAAAACCAGACACATGCATGAGAAATATGATGTGGAAGCTTGTGGAGATATCGGAGGAGGTGGTGAATATAATCCTCAAGTAAGAATTGTCTCAGATATCATAACCACCTTTCTAAGAACAAGATTATCAAACTCATGGAAATAAGTGGGGAAATTTTTCTTTTCAGGCTTTAGTGGACTGACAATGTTTTCTCTTATATTTCATACGTTTTTCCAAAATTGATACCCATGCCTTCAATCTTTGACATATTAGAACGATACAAGGAAACTAGATTGACATATTACAATGAAGGGGAGCCTTGGCTCAACGGTGGAGTTGTCGTGTGACCTTGAGGTCACGGGTTCAAGGCATGGAAACAGCCTCTTGCAAAATGCAAGATAAAGCTGCATACTATTTACCCTTGTGTTCTGCCCTTTCCCCGAACCCTGCATTGGCAGGAGCTTCATGCACTGGGGCTGCCGTTTTTTTAAATTGACATGTTATAATGATATAATAACTTACTATAATTTTTAGATTTATTTATCTTTGACTTTTATGATATATAAGTGATACAAATCAAGTAGTTTCCGCTACTAATGTAGACTTCTGTTTTGTGTGTCATGGTGTAGACGGGTTTTGGCTGGTCAAATGGAGTGTTGTTGGCATTTCTGGAGGAGTTTGGATGGCCTAGAGATCGGAAAATAGATTGCTAATTTGGTAGAAAAATCAATGTGCCATCTTTATTTCTTAACAAATGCGGTATTGTAGCATATCACCAAATTCAAGCTGCTCTATACTTGGAGCAAGGCCTGTCTTATGTATATCAATATATGGGAATTCTCTATACAAACTAATGTAAATTTTCTTTACCCCGTCTAGCAATCATTTGTTCAAGCATTTTCAGCTGTTTTAACGAGGAACACATTATTACTCTCTACTAGAATGGGAGCCTTGGCGCAGCGGTAAAGTTGTTGTCATGTGACCTTAGGTCAAGGTTCAAGGTGTGAAAACAGTCTCCTGTAAAAATGCAAGGTAAGGCTGGATACTATAGACCCTTGTACTCCGCCCCTTCTTTGAACCTTACATAGGCAGGATCTTCACGCACTGGGACTGCCCTTTTTTATATTATTACTCTCTAATGCAAAGAACTATTCTCCTCAGCTTCAGTAATACACCGGGTGTACAATCTTTTTCGCCCACAAAACGACCATGAATTCTTCAATTGAATCGATGGTACAATATTGGCTCTCATTTTAGAAAATTGAATCATATTGCTCTGGTTGTAGCTTTATGCTCAAATATTCTAAGAAGTAAATATATATATATATATTATTATATTAAAATACCCTTTTAATTTTATTTTATTATTTAAGTTTGTAATGGTTGGCATCAAAAAATTTCTTTTAAATTTATTATTTTATATTATAAATGATGGCATCGAATTTTCACACTTTTGATGGACAATAAAACAATACAGCTTTGACATGCTCTTGATGAGCACAATTATGCAATAGCGTTCAAACGATCTTTAAGTATGTTTAAAATTCTAACTTTTTTGGATCAATATTACAAAACTTAAGGCAATGCGAGAGAGAGAGAGAGAGAGAGAGAGAGAGGGAGAGAGAGAGAGAGAGAGAATGCACTATTAAAGAGAAAATTAGAGAGGAGAGATATAGATAAAGGCAAGAGAGGATTTATAATAGAAAAATAGAATTTTGGTGGGTGTTCAGGAGGAAGAAAAACATTTAAAGAAAGTGGGAAAGACATTCCATTTTGAAAAAAATAGAAAAGATACAGAATCCACTAAATTAATAGAAATAATAAGCATCCCACGTATATTAAATTAAGGGTTTATAAAATAAAATAAAACTCTTCCAAATTAATATAAAAAAATCTCCCAAGCCAAGGCCATTATTGTACCGAAAATATCAGTGGCCTTCACCAACAACCTCTTCATGTTCAATCCAATCAGCAGCATGCCTTAATTAAAGGGAACGGTACTTATCCCCGCTATTTCAGTCACGGTAAGGCTAGCAAGATGGCATGCAATGATGCACCTTAGCATAGAGGAAAGCGAGCTAACTCAACCACCTAGAAAATGGTCATTGGCCTCTTTTCTTCATTGACTCAAGCTATGGTTGAGTTTTCTAGCAGTGGGGTTATTCCAAGTAGGATGGAGAGAAAATAAAGAAACCCTTCCTCTTTCTAAATTAAAGGATTGCTGGTGTGGAACACAACAATACCAAGTATTTGTAAAGTAATCTACTGCATGATAGGCCCCACGTATAATTGATCCATGATATTCATTTGAAGCGCCTTTCGTTGGACATCTAGTGGACCACAAATCATGCCGAAACAAAACCTCTAGCATCCAAGCATCCAAATAGAAGTGCTTTATGGTTGCGATGGTTAGAAGCTCTACAATGCGCTCAGTCTTTTAGATGCTAAGGGTTTCGTGCGCACTACAAAAAGTAAATAGTCATCAGGTCCTCGTCCAAATTACAAAAGTAGATAATCCTCGTCTAAATTATGAGATATTACAAAACAAAACAATAGATCAGCAAGCTATGTTTATGTAGCGTACTTTTATTGACAAATGTAGTTGTTGTGGTGATATAGCTTTTGAACTTGTATTATTATTGACTTTTCTCAGCTTGAGTAAGATTTATAAATCTTGAATTTTTGTTTTTAAAAATTCTACCTATTTTTTAAATTATTATTATTATTATTATTATTACGACTTTAATAAAAAGGTTTTCTGAATCAATACCAAACATTCATCATCTAAACGTTTTAAGTGGAGTTTTCAGCCCCAAGCGCATCCTGGCGGCAACTTATGAACTTGTATTATTATTGACTTTTCTCAGCTTGAGTAAGATTTATAAATCTTGAATTTTTGTTTTTAAAAATTCTACCTATTTTTTAAATTATTATTATTATTATTATTATTATTATTATTATTATTACGACTTTAATAAAAAGGTTTTCTGAATCAATACCAAACATTCATCATCTAAACGTTTTAAGTGGAGTTTTCAGCCCCAAGCGCATCCTGGCGGCAACTTATGAACAACTGAAACACAGAAGGCTATATGGGAACCAGAAGTAAACTCGAGGAGCCCAACGGAACCGGGGCGGAAGAAAAGGAAAAGGATGTATTTATTTGAACTTGATCGATACATTCAACCTACAGAGTAAACTAGAAATAACATCAACAAGCAACTGAAGAAGTTCATCATCAATCATCAATGGCTCACAAAAGCACGAGATGGAGCAATTCAAACCAGGGTCACCAAACAGGATGCCCAATCTTCAGTTCCCACCACGGAGACGAAGGACAAGGTGAAGGGTGGACTCCTTCTGAATGTTGTAATCAGCGAGCGTGCGCCCATCCTCAAGCTGCTTCCCAGCGAAGATGAGACGCTGCTGGTCTGGAGGAATCCCCTCCTTGTCCTGAATCTTTGCCTTCACATTATCAATCGTATCAGAGCTCTCCACCTCCAAAGTGATGGTCTTCCCAGTCAGAGTCTTGACAAAGATCTGCATGCCTCCACGCAGTCGAAGCACCAGATGGAGGGTAGATTCCTTTTGGATGTTGTAATCCGCAAGGGTCCTTCCATCTTCCAGCTGCTTCCCAGCGAAGATCAACCTCTGTTGATCGGGAGGAATGCCTTCCTTATCCTGAATCTTCGCCTTCACATTGTCTATGGTATCAGAACTCTCCACCTCAAGGGTAATTGTCTTTCCAGTAAGGGTCTTGACAAATATCTGCATACCACCTCTCAGACGAAGAACCAAATGCAAAGTGGACTCCTTCTGAATGTTGTAGTCGGCTAGGGTTCGCCCCTCCTCCAGTTGCTTTCCGGCGAAGATAAGCCTCTGCTGGTCGGGAGGGATACCTTCCTTGTCCTGGATCTTGGATTTTACATTGTCGATTGTATCAGAACTTTCAACCTCCAAGGTAATTGTCTTGCCAGTCAGAGTCTTGACGAAGATCTGCATCCCTCCCCTCAAACGGAGAACAAGATGTAGGGTGGATTCCTTCTGAATGTTATAATCAGCCAAAGTCCTGCCGTCCTCCAGCTGCTTTCCGGCGAAGATCAACCTCTGCTGGTCAGGGGGAATACCTTCCTTATCCTGGATTTTCGCCTTCACGTTGTCAATCGTATCAGAACTCTCAACTTCCAAAGTAATAGTTTTTCCTGTAAGAGTCTTGACAAAGATCTGCATGCCTCCCCTCAATCGCAGGACAAGGTGGAGTGTGGATTCTTTCTGGATATTGTAGTCGGCCAAAGTTCGGCCATCTTCAAGCTGTTTCCCGGCGAAGATCAACCTTTGCTGATCCGGGGGTATACCTTCCTTGTCCTGGATCTTGGCTTTTACGTTGTCGATGGTGTCAGAGCTCTCAACTTCTAGAGTGATGGTTTTTCCGGTGAGAGTTTTGACGAAGATCTGCATGCCTCCTCTCAATCGAAGAACGAGGTGGAGTGTGGATTCCTTCTGGATGTTATAGTCTGCCAGGGTTCGACCGTCCTCGAGCTGCTTCCCGGCAAAGATAAGCCTCTGCTGGTCGGGAGGAATGCCTTCCTTGTCTTGGATCTTGGCCTTTACATTGTCGATCGTATCAGAACTCTCGACCTCGAGAGTGATGGTCTTTCCGGTGAGGGTCTTGACGAATATCTGCATCTGTAATCAAAGAAAAGAACACAATTAGATATGGATGTGATTCTCAACAACGTATCGATCTCAGTATTTACAGATCTAACTTCTGGATAGTAAGAGTCATACGCCGATCTGCTCCGAAAAAAAAGAACAGATCATGAAACAGACCTCAATCAACATCAAACCGCTTCCAAAGAAATGCAAAATAACGCAAAGCAAAAAAGGCAAAGGGGAAAAATAAAGATTGGATCAAACAACCGGAGACATTCCTATCTTAATCGCTTCAAAAGCAAAGCGTTTTATACATCCAAAAACAGAGGGAATAAAATGAAGACAAGGATCGGACCTAATATTCAGGCGATCTATAATCCAAACCGACAGATCTTCCAAATCGATCCAAAGCATGGGGAATAAAATGAAAACAAGGATCGGACCTAATATTCAGGCGATCTTTAATCCAAACCGACAGATCCTCCAAATTGATTCCATTACAAGAAAACAAAAACAGAAACAGAGACGAACAAGAGGACATCCATCCGAAGATCAAAAGGAAAACCAGAAATTGGAAGGGGTAGAAGAAAAATTACCTTGAGAGAGAAGAAGGAAAGTTTGCTTACGCCTTATGCAAGAGAAAAATGAAACCAATGGTAGAAACCCTTCCCAGGATCCTCTATTTATAGTTGGAATGGCCGACTCTGGAAGGGTCGTTGGTGAAACTAGCAAGAAAAGTCAGACCTACACGCCAAAGGCTGGAATGTCTTGGCCGTAGATTTGGAATGTAGATAGCTTGCACGCCTTCTAGAGACTCCCGCGCGGTCTTCAAAGGCTGCTTGACAAAGTTCGGGGAATAAGAAATCTACGGCTGAGATTGCTTTGAGAATTTATGCACGAGATGATCTAAAACTAAGGAGGATGCTAATCCAAACCATCCATCTCGACCCATGTAGAAGATAAGCAACGGCCGAAGAGATTATTATTGAGGAGTCAAGAGATTTTAGTCATAATCCAAGCCATTCATTTGATAACACTAATGATAACCCATTCATCTAATTTCTGGAACTTTGGTTTTCTATTAGATGACTGTTGGATGAGAAAATTTGTACTTTTGAAAAACCTGGCATAAAAGGGTAGCTCCAATGCACGAAGCTCCCGCCTATGCGGGGTTTGGAGAATGGGTAGACTACAAGGGCCTAAAGTATACAACTTTACCTTGCATTTTGCAAGAGGCTATTTTCATGCCTTGAACTCGTGACCTCAAGGTCACATGACGACAACTTTTACCGTTGCGCCAAAGCTCCCCTTCCCCTGCATAAGGAGCCTAAATATGTCCCCAAAGATGTGGATTTAGTACACAACAGTTGAGTTATCACCGTGTGACCTGAAAGTCAAGGGTTCAAAGTGTGGAAACAACACAAGAGCTTCATGCACTGTGCTATCCTTTAGGATTTTTTAGTGGATGTATAGGGGTTCAAGAAAATGGCTAGCTATGGTCTTGTGTTTATAATCATTTGGCAGAAAAGAAGTTTTTTATTTTTTCGAGAGTAGCCCAGTGCACGAAGATCCCGCATATGTAGGGTCTTGGGAAAGGACAGATCATAAAGGGTCAATAGTATGCAACCTTACCAAGCATTGCAAGAGGCTGTTTCCACACTTAAAACCTGTGACCTCAAGGTCACATGATGACAATTCTACCATTGCTCTCTTTCTTCACAGAAAAGAAGTCTAAACTAATTATAAGGCTTGAAAAAATCATTAGCCAAGAAAAGATGGATAAGCTTTCTTTCATACTTTCATTAGTTGGGGTCTCTGCATGCACAACCTAAGAAAAAAATACTTCTTCTTTGGGCAACTTGGTGAGCATGCACATCCTCCAATTCTCCCCGACCTTGGATTGTTTCTACAACAAAAATGGCAATTCCAAAAATAGTCTTCTTCTTCTTTTTCTCCTTCTCCTTCTCAGTAATTTCCCTACCTATGGCAGCATCAAAATCTCTATCTAGTCATTCTCCACCTGTAACACCAACGACCCATGTAATCAACTTCCTCCAAAGACTCCAAGCCACTGCTTTACAAACTTTTAGAGATTGGAATTGCAATCCAAAACTCTACGTTGATCTCCCGATAAGACTTGATTCATCTGCTACAAAAAGTGCTTTTAATAAATTGTCCCGTTTAGAGAATGGTTTTGTGTTGAATGAGGTTTTGAGAGGGCTTTTGGAGAGTTATTTATGTGATGGTGGTGGTGTTAGGTAGAAGGGGACCTTGGTGCAAGCCGTGTAACCTTCAAGTCATGAGTTCGAGGCATGGAAATAGCCTCTTACAACAATGCAAGGTAAGGTTATGTACTATATACCTATATACCCTTTGTCCACCCCTTCTCCTGACACCACATACGCGAGAGCTTTGTGCACTGGGCCTATGACAACCCAGGTATTTAAAACACATTCTTATAAATATTTGCAAAGATAAGGCCTTGATTTAAAAAAAAATTAAAAGTACAAATAGCAGAAACATATTTTCTTTGAAATTAATTTATCAAAAACCCGAGTGTCACCTCAAATTACTCATCATACATAAATTTTTGTATAAAATAAAATTTTCATTGAATAACAATAGAAACACTTTTATTAAAATTAGGATCGATCCAGTGGTTCACATGCACAGCCCCAATAGTCATTACATACCTTGTCCAAATATTACAATTCAAATTATAAAAAAATCAATACAATCTTCCTCAAAGTAAATACCCTGAGCCGTAGTTCGGTGATGATTATCTACAAGTCTTGAGTTTTTAAGCTTCCTTAACTATATCTGAGATATTGTAAATATTCAAACATTTATAATATCTCAGCAAGCTATGCTTGGTAGGAGATTTAAGAAATATATTCAATATATCTCAAAATCAACAGTTCATTATATCCCTAATATAAATCAATTTATGCAATTGGATAATCATTTTATCCTTCACTCATCATATGAATTATATGTATATATTACATATAAATAAAATCACTGAAAATCGTGAATATAGTCAATATCATCAATAATATCTCATTTCCAAACTGATTTTAATATTAACACTAGGTGTTAATATATAATCATACCGTATTGGGAATCATCCTCCAATACAACATCAATAATAACTTTTAACAAGCATCTCATCATGCCATAAAATAACGCATCCTATCATGGCATAACATAAGGCATCTCATCATGCTATAGCATAGGCATTTCATTATGCCATAACATAAGCATCGCATCGCATCATGTCATAACATAAGCATCTCATCATGCCATAATCAATTACATCATAATGCAAAATATCAAAGAACTACCATGCTCTCAGTCTCAATCCGTACAGCACGCTCAGATAACTGCATAATACTCCATTGATACCAGGGTAGAAAATACATATCCATGTTCGTATGGGAGAAACCATAGCTGTCATAGTGGCGACCTTCCCATAATTGCCTCACCCTACATTTTGCCTCTCTTTGGGTACGGTATCATCATCATAATCAGTTTCGAAGAATGGGTGGTCAAACTCTCATAACTCTCCTAGTATTGGCATCCCTAGTCATAAGCTTGTGTTAAAACAAAATCTCAGGCCTCTATGTTTATATGAAAAATAATATTTTAATACTTACAGATTATGTGTCTGGTTATAATAGGACATGCCTATAACTTATTTCCTTAAGATTTGGGGGTCCAACTTATATAGTTCAAATCTTTCCATTCTACCCATTAAGTAATTTCATAACTACTTAATCAATCCATTTGTATTCATTTCAACCTCATTTGTTGATTAATAACAATTCTAAGGCAATTATAATCAAAACTCATTTATCAGGATAAGATCATGTGTAAAATATATGTATCTTATATATTGAATATATTCTTAAGGTCTACCTACCTTTACTTTCAACCATCTATCTTCTCATGGATTTTGATCATCATGACTTTCATGTATCTATCAAATCATATGTATACAGTCATTATTCAACTCATTTATACTTCCTAATTGTTCTTTTGATCATCCTTACATAAGATGACTTGGACCTTGCTCCTTGGATCATATTGATCAAGGGTCTAATCTATTGATCTACATTCATATTAATTCAAAAACACATATACTAACACAATATTTTGTCTCTTATTATTCTTGATCATTCAAGATATCCTTGTGGATCTTGTTTGATCTTTGATTTTCTTAATTACCATTTTCATTAGGATTAGATAGTTTACTATCCTTTTATGATTTTATTATTATTCAAGCAGTTAATGTCTTACTGGTTAAAGATAGTTTATTTCTTTCCTAACACTAAACAGCTCCTCCTTATTTCAGAATTGACTAAGGTTTACTAGTTAAAAGCTGCTCACACAGTAGTTAATTCAATCCTCATGTAAGGAGGCGTTTAGACCTCACAAATGTTGTCAAAAGGTGGAGAAAAAGTGAGGCTCTGTTAGAGAATCCTCTTAACTACCATGTTCAGTATTTACTAGGGTGACCTTAGCTCAACCTTCATAAAGTTCCTATGAGCATTAAACCCTAAGTACTCTTGCTATTTGATTTTAATTAAATCTATAAACATTTAAAATGTCATTCATGGGATTTATTATTCTCCTAATTTGGGCCAAAGAAATGATATTTCTTATATTGTCCTACTTACTATAGCCCTTACTATCATTAAGTCCATGTCTATATTCATTATAAATGTTCATCAATATCTATGTTCATTTAATTACATTTTTCATGTAATTTACATAGCATGAACAATTAAAGTGTAAATAAATAAATCTAACAATTAAATCTACTAAGCAAATAAAAGAACATTTACAATAGAATTTAATAATTCACATGCTCATTTAAATACATCATATTCATTCATTTTGATCAAATGATCATATTTTGATTTCTATTCATTTTTCATCCCATTAAGGGTTTATATCTTGATCTTTCATTTTTATTCAAATCTATTACATTCTCTTAATATAATACCATCACTAGATCATTGATGCATCTCATCATATGATCTGATCTTTCTTAATCCAACCGATCAAGAAGATCTTAAGTCAATTTATCCAAATCAATAGCATAGATTTCAATCTATCCCAAATTAGCTACATCAAACCATTCACTTCTCATGATTTTATCATTAGATCATCATCCATACTATTTTATAGTTTCTGATTATGTCAAATCAAGTAAATCCATGATTATTTTTAAGATTTTTCTTTCATTAAGGTTAAATTTCTTAATTTATCCCAGATCAATCACATCTAACTCTTGATTCCATATTTCCTCATCACTAGATCACTGATAGATCAGAAATCCAAGGTATGATCATGTTAGATTTTACTGATCTTGGAATTAGTACTTCTTTTTATAATTTATAGATTTTATAGTAAATGAAATATAAATTGTATGTTTCCATTAAATTCTACTCTTCACCAGAAATCCAAAGCTTCTTTCCGATCTTGATTTGGAGTTAAAATGAGATCTGAATTGAAATTTTAAGGTTTCAGATCAAAACAAGGGCCCAATTTCAATATGGGAACACTGATCAACGGTCAATCAGCGGCCCACCCCCATTACCAATGATTGCCAATGTACGAGGAGGGGTGACCTAGGATAACCAAGATGGTTTAATTTGGACCGTCAAATCAGCTCTTCCCCATATCTCCTAGATCTAATCATGTTAAGGGCCCAGATTTCATCCCTTAAGGTTTTTGGGCCCTAGTGTCTCATGCAATGGCTCAAATCTCTTATATGAGCCATGTACAATTGGTGTCCCACTAGGGTTCACTGGATCTATTTCATCGGTGAACCAGTCGCCGGTGAAACGGATTCAACAGTGAATCCCTATGATTTTTGTTTGGAAAATGGAGAGAAAAGGAGGAAAACCTTCTTGGATCCCATTTGGAGCAGAGACTATAGCCAGAGAACATGGTTTCTTACCAAATTTTAAAGCCCTAGCCAAACAGCTAGGGTTTCTGTAAATTGCTTGTCGCCGGGGTACTTACCCGTGCCAGAGAGGAGGAATGGGAGAGGGGTTTTGAAGAATGGAGTGAGAGGAAATGGATTCTGGGTCTCATAAGGTCTTTCCAGTGCCGGGGGAGGAAGATCGGGGATGGTTTTGCGGCTGAAAAAAAAACCCTAGCCGATCTGTTCATCGCAAGCGTTGGGTGAAAGGTGCTTCTCGGGACACGCCAGCCTGGCACAAGCTGGTTCCCACTAGGGTTCACTGGATCTATTTCATCGGTGAACCAGTCGCCGATGGAACGGATTCAACAGTGAATCCCTATGATTTTTGTTGGGAAAATGGAGAGAAAAGGAGGAAAATCTTCTTGGATCCCGTTTGGAGCAGAGACTATAGCCAGAGAACATGGTTTCTTACCAAATTTTAAAGCCCTAACCAGACGGCTAGGGTTTCTGTAAATTGCTTGCCGCTGGGGTACTTACCGGTGCCAGAGAGGAGGAATGGGAGAGGGGTTTTGAAGAGTGGAGTGAGAGGAAATGGATTCCGGGTCTCCTAAGGTCTTTCCAGTGCTGGGGGAGGAAGATCGGGGATGGTTTTGCCGCTGGAAAAAAACCCTAGCCGATCTGTTCGTCACAAGCATCGGGTGAAAGGTGCTTCTCGGGACATGCCAGCCTAACACAAGCTGGTTCCTGTGTCGGGCGCATGTGGGGACCACTGCTATATATATATATATATATATATATAGAGAGAGAGAGAGAGAGAGAGAGAGAGAGAGAGAGAGAGAGAGAGAGAGAGAGAAATCTGGGGATTTGTGCAATTTGTAGGAAGGGTATTTATGGGGTTATTTTTGGATTATTTTAATTAAAATTTTAATTATTTTAATTATAAATAATTTTTCACTTTTCTTATAAAATTAAATGCACATTCCTCATCATGTTTATTCTTTATCATTGATATTCCTTGAGCTCGCTGTCCACTAGCTCACCCAACTTTTGTGGACCCCACACAAAAATGAAATGACCATTTTACCCTTATGGGTAAATATAAATTCACAAAAATTACAAAAAAATATGAATTTTTCACCTAAGTTCAGATTTCAGCGTGCTTATAGTCATTCTGACTGGTTTCCCATGAATGATTTTAAAAATCTATGTTTCAAGACCTGATTCTTTTTCTAAAAATTAATATTATATTAAATATAATATTTTACCTCAATTTTTGTAAAAATTCTAATTAATTTCAAATAATTCTAGAAAAATTGGGGTTTTCACAGGGCCTGGCCTTTATCATTCTATATGTTGTCATCAAACAAATTTAATCTGAGTAGTAGCGAGTTGGATTGTCAATGTCTTTTCCTTTATCCCCAAATGATTTTCCCTTTGATTGTGTTTTTCCATGAGTAACACATCTGTAGTTAGCCATCATCCTTGCCAAGCTCTAATTCATTTGTTCTAGTTCCTTCTAATTCTTATATTGCTTCCTTATGAGTTTTCTACAAGTCACTCTATAAGGTTACACACAAGCAGATTGTACTTAAGTGCCATGTTCAATGCTGAAGCATGTACTTGTTCCTTTCAGTTTTGCCCAATGTCTCATGTTAATGGATTCTTCAGTTCAGTCTGGCTTTGGTTATACTATGAATTGCTAGTGGCGTTAGATGGTATTGTTGGCTACTTCCTTGATTTTGACATCCAAGGCTGATCTGAGTAATAACTTCTCTTAGTGAGTGACTTGGTTATTGCATCCATAGTTTGCCTGCCTTCTTATGTGTGGACGTGACCAGCTATAAGAATATCTAAAGGAAAGTGGCATATATCTTATTATCTAATAAAATTATTAGTATACTATTTTGCATTTTTCTCATAGATCATAATGGTATCTATGCACCACTGTATTTATAGATCTCAATTTCACTTAAACTATAATGTTTTCATTGGACATGGCATATACTCTTGTCTTCTTTTCCATTGATACTTCCATACCTAGTAAGATTGACATTCTGGTTGCATAGGCTTGCTGGCAAGTAAGATGTATGTGTTGGGGATTTACAGTCCCCGCCCAAGATCAAGCACATACAGACACTCAAATTTTACATGGTTCGGCGAATATGCCTACGTCCATAGAGATGCAGAGCAATTTTCGCTATAAAATGAAATGATACACATGAAGAATTACAATGGATATTTACAAGCAGAGAAGATAGGGAATGTTGTGTTGTTAATCGATTTTCATCTCCTCCCTATTTATAGGGTTTTTAGAGCTTAATTTTCAACATATTGTTTATAAAAGTCTTAGAGGGTGGCCAACGGCGGTGGCCGTTACATTTGACATCGGCGGCCGACAACAGCACTCGCATTTGAAAGCTTCTATCGGTGCAGCAAAGTTTAACAGTGGTTGCTAAAAAAATGGGACTAGACCAAAAAATCTCCCCCTCTATGCCCATTAACTAAAGGAGGTTTCTTCACGCATGGACTTTTAGCAGAAGCTCATCCCGGCTAATTCCCTACAAATCTCGAACTTGCTCCTAGGTGATGCTTTTGTCATAATATCCGAACTATTATCATCAGTATGAATCTTCTCAAGCTCTAGCAACTTCGAGTCTAAAATATCATGTATCTAATGATACTAAACATCAAGGTGCTGCTCATCCTCTCTGTTAAACCTTTCAGCTGAGGAGTCTTCGGAGGAGTTCTTTGATGTCTTATCCTCTGCTACTTACAATAAGCATCAAATGGTCCACAATACTCGCCACCATTGTCTATGCGAATAAATTTTGGTTTCTTCCCTGTTTGACTTTCAACTGAAACGTGAAACTCTTTAAACTTATCAAGCACCTTGTCTTTAGATCAAAACATAGACCCAAAGTTTTCTGGAATAATCATCAATAAAGGTGATAAAATATAATGCACCACCAAGTGTTCATACCTTCATAAGACTGCATACATCTGAATGCACCAATTCAAGCACATCTGGCTTCTTAGAAGAAGGATGGCTTTTGAAGGAAACCCGTTGCTACTTCCCGGCAAGATAATGAGCACACTTACTCAATTTTGCAAGTTTGAGCCGCCTGTACCACAACTCTGAAGAACCAGCAACATCAACCATGTTCACAGAGTTAATAAGAATTGAAGCTTACATCACATATAAGCTAAATAATTTCTTCCCTCTAACAACCACAAGCACGCCCTTAGAGAGCTTCCATTGGCCATTGCAAAAGGTACTACAGTACCCATCATTATCAAGCTTTCTAGCTAATATTAAGTTCAACAGAATATCTGGTATATGTCGAACTTCCTTGAGAATCAACCTCATCTCGTTGTTAGTGTTCAAACAGACGAATCCAATACCAACAACCTTTGACAGCCTGTCGTTACCCATCTTCAATACTCCAAAGTCACCATGAGTGTATGAGGTAAAAAACTCCCTCCTAGAGGTAACATGAAAAGAAGCACCACTGTCAATGACCCATCCAATCTCATTAGAGGCTAAGTTGATATCATTTTCATCACAAACCACAATAAGGCCTGAAGTGGTGGTGGCCACACGATCATTCCCCTTATCATTTCTTCTCTCTTGCTTGACATTATCTGTCTTGTTCTTAGCTTTCCACTTGTAAAACTACTCTTTGATTTGACCCTTCTTGCCACAATAATTACACTCTAAATTCTTGTATCTGGACTTAGATTTACTCATGCCCCTATTATTCTTCTCCTGACCTTTAATCTTGCTTCTCCCCCTGTTTTATGAGATCAAAATCTCAGACTGTGCAACTTGAGCTTGTCGCCTCATTTCTTCATTTAAAACTACGCTTCTCATAGATTCCCATGTCATGGTGCCACCTATAGCAGAATTGGCTAGAGAAACACGAAAAAAATTTCATGAGTTAGGCAAAGTATTTAAAAGTCATAAACCCATGATATCATCATCAAACCTGATGCCAACGTCAGATAGTTGCTGAAAGCATCCGGTCAACTCATTCAAGTGGTCGAAAATAGAAATCCCTTCCTTGTATCTCAGGTGCATTGCTTGATTAAGTAGGAATAACTTATTATTCCCAGTTCTCGACATGTACAAGGTTTCTAATTTGATCCATAGAGTTCGAGCACGTGTTTTATTTTAAATATGATTCAAAACATTATCTTCTACCCACTATCGAATGAACCACATACCTGTCATGTTCAAAAGTCCGCTCATCTTTGGACTTATCTTCTAGTTTTTGAGTAGCAAAGACAAGTAGATGTAATTTCCTTACAAAAAGAAGATCTTTCATCTTTCTCTTCCACTTGTGATAGTTAGTACCATTTAAGCAAATCATTTTGCTCATGTTTGCCTCCATAGATAAAGATAAAATACTTACAACAATTTCAAGAGCGAATCTCGCAAATTTGAAAACATCATTGCATCTGAAATGCTTGATTGAGCTAATAACTAGTCTATCCGCCTCAAAAACCAGTAAAAAATAGGTCTGCTTTAGTCTGATCACTATTGCAACTCGTCACTGTTGCAACATTACTACTATTGAACTCGAACTATTGCAACTCTGTTATTGCTGCAATGCGTACTGTTTCAACTCTGTTACTGTGCAACGTGCTACTGTTTGCACTCGTATTGTTACAACTCTGCACTATTGTAACTTGTACCTGTTGAAACTCAGACTATTGTAACCTGCCTCTAGGGCATTGTGACAACTTAGTACTGTAGCGATCACTGTAGCCGACGGTAATGATGATGCTTTTATTATAGCAGGATGATGATGTTTTTATTATAGCTAACTGTAGCAAAATGATGACATGCCTTTACTGTAGTAGAAAGATGATGTTTTCATTGTAGCAGAAACAATTTTCTTTTCCCTCTCCCCTGCCGATGCTACAACTCCATTTTCTGCCTCTATTTTGCTGCAACTCCATTTTCTGCCTCTATTTTGCTGCAAAACCTCACTCTGATATCACTTGTTGGGGATTTACAATCCCCACCCAAGATCAAGCACACACAACACACTCAAATTTTACGTGGTTCGGCCAATATGCCTACGTCCATGGAGATGCGGAGTAATTTCACTATAAAATGAAATGATACACAGGAAGAATTACAGGGGTATTTACAAGCAGGGAAGATAAGGAATGGGGTATTATTAATTGATCTTCAGCTCCTCCCTATTAAAAGGTTTTTAGAGCTTAATTTTCAACATATTGTTCACAAAAGTCTTAGGCAGTGGCCGACGGCGGCGACCGTCACATTTGACGTTGACGGTAGCGCCCTCATTTGAAAGCTTCTGTTGGTGCAGTAGAGTTTTACGGTGGCTGCTAAAAAAAATAAGACTGGACCAATAGTATGATAGTGCCAAGGCAATAGTGAACAATCTTATTTGTCTCATAAATGAGTTTGGCAATGTCTTACACTGTGTGAGGACCTATTATACCTATAGGAGGTAATGCTTATTCTTTTATTGTGATATTTTGAATTCGCTTTTTCATTTTTCTACTATTGACTCATGTGGTCTGCCCTTTCCCTGGACCATGCATATGTAGGATCTTTGTGCACCAGGGCTGCCCTTTGCTTTTTCATTCTTCTACTTCTGTAGATAATACTCCCAAAGGAATGCATCTGGAAGTTGAGACACATCAATCCTGCATGTATAATGAAATCCTTTTTTGTTCTTTTCTTTTTCTTTTTTTCTTTTGCATGGCAAATGGAGTAAAACCTACAACCTCTTTATTGTGAGAAAGGACACTTAACCAACTTGGCTAAGTGCTCGAACCCATGTCTAATTAAACCTTCTCATTGCATTTTCTTTTTTTCTTTTTCTTTTTCTTTTTTTCTTTTTTGTGTTTTGAATCATGTTTTATACCTGCTTTCATACACTTACATTATGGTTATACAAGCATTTTCATTTTTGCTATGGCATGCAGAAATTAAGACGGATGCCATTTGATAGCAGTCCACCATTTTTTCTGAAATAAATAATGCAAATTGCAGCCACCGAGAAGCCATTCCTTACAGTAAGTTGAGAGTATAAAAGTGAGAATGAAATGGGAACTGAAATTAAGTAGAGAGTCTATCGTCCACCTTAATAAGGCAATTCTCTCATGTAGATAAGCAAAAAGTTTGGCTATTTAGCATCCAGCAATTCTCTATTGGTTCTACAACTCTTTTAAGGAAAGCCTTGGCACAGCGGTAGAATTGTTGTCGTGTGACCTTGAGGTCACTGGTTCTAGGCATGGAAACAACCTCGTGCAAAAATACAAGGCAAGATTGCATACTATTGACCCTTTATGATCCATCTGTTTCCTAGACCCTGCATACGCCACTTCGGGCTACCCTTTTATATCTATAACTCTTCTATTTGTGGAGCGATGCTGTAATTAAGTAGTATTTGATATGTAAATATAACTGTATATATTCAAGACCTAGCCAATAGTTTCTTATGGTTAATAGTTAATAGTTTCTTATAGTTAATAGTTTCTTATAGCCAATAGTTTCTTATAGTTAAGATGCAAATTTACAACACCAAACAAGAGTCCATGAATATCATGGACTACTACAACACACTCAAAGGATTGTTGTTTGAATTAGACTTGTATCAAAATGTGGAGTTGCGATCTTCTGAAGATGCAAAGATGATAAAGGATCTTATAGAAAGGAAACATGTCATACAGCTTTTATTGAAACTCAATTATAAGTATGATCAAGTTAAAGATCAAGAAGGGGACCCTTGGCGCAATGGTAAAAAGTTGTCTTCATGTGACCTTGAGGTTACAGGTTCAAGGTGTGGAAATAGCCTCTTACAAAATGCAAGGTAAGGCTGTGTACTTTAGGCCCTTGTGGTCTGCCCTTCCCCGAATCCTGCATAGGCAGGAGCTTCGTGCATCAGGGCTGCCCTTTATCAAGTTAGAGATCTAGTACTAGCAAGAGATCCTCTACCAAATATTGATGAAGCATTTGCTATTATTAGAGGTGAAAAAAGCAACAAGGAACTCGTGGGCACTAAACCCATAGAGGATGGAGAAGCAACCATAAAAAATTATGCACTCACAGTGACTAAGTCTACAAATAAGAAGAAAGTCCTAGACAATTACAAACTTTGGTGTTACTATTACTATAAATAGAGGCACACACAGGCTATGTGCGGGAAACGAAAGAAAAAAAAAACCACAAAACTTGAAGCAACTTGCCACCAAAGGAGGTTTTCAGCTCAATTGTCTAAGTCAAGCAAATCAAACCACAGCTAGGGCAGTCCCGATGAATGAAGCTCCCGCCTATGCAGGATTTAGGGAAGGGACAAACCATAAGAGCCTATAGTACCCAACCTTATCTTGTATTTTTGTAAGAGACTGTTTCCATGCCTTGAACCCATGACCTTAAGGTCACACGATGACAACTTTTACTGTTGCGTCAAGGCTCCCCATCAAACCACAACTATGAATAGATAATTATATATCCAATTGTTTGATACATGAACAATTTTGTTTATCCAAGATAGAGCACGCGCACTTGAACAATCCTTAATGTAAGATGTTTAAGTACAAGCAAATGTAATATAGTCTTGATTTATGAAAATGGGACTAAGAATTCTGCTTGGGTACACTTTTCCCTAACTTTTTGGACTGCTTGATGCACTAGCCCATGAAGTAGTTACATGTTAAGTGGAGATCCACTTGGCCCTAGAATCGGGTCTCCATAATGATCATCACAAAGCACCTATGATATAATCCACAGTTTTCTTTTGCTTTATGGCTCCAGCCTTCTTTTCTTTTCTTTCTTTTTTTGGTGAAGTGCATACAAAAGAACAAAAAAAACTAGACTTGAACAAATTCTAGGTCACAGGTTCAAGGCGTGGAAATAGCCTCTTGCAAAATGCAAGGTAAAGTTGCGTGCTATAGGTCATTGTGGTCCACTCCTTCCCTAGACCCGCTTACGCGGGAGCTTCATGCACTGGCACTCCCCTTTTTGGTGAAGTGCATACAAAAAAAAGAAAAAGAAAAAAGAACTAGACTTGAGCAAATTCTAGGTACCAGGGTACCTGCTTTGTCCTGCTCAATTAAATCCAAACAAAAGTAAGGGGATAATCCAAAATGTTTCTTGTTTAATATCAACCACAAAATCAGTCTCTCTCTGTGTCATCAGATGGTTCATCTCCTTTATAGTCCTAGTCAAGTACGATTGTAACTTGCTGTTCTGACTCGAAAATGTCACCATTTTGGAGTCGCCCTGCAACATAAGATTAGAGAACATAAGATTATTTGCTAGATTTCTAACTTGACTAAGAGCTGACCATTCAGCAACACTGTTGGACTGCTCAAGGAGATAAAATGCTATATCCCACAATGAATTCTCCTTTGTCATTTCTGACCAACCCACCATCACCTACTTGTCCTGGGTTGCCTTTTGCAACCCCATCAAAATCTAACAAATAGTGGGCAGGTGATGGTGGTTCCCATCTTATCCATTTTGTTTCAGTTGAGCTAAGTTGATTATTGTTGTGCCACCATCCCAAAAGAGTGGCCTCATCCTCCCTGCTAAATTTGTTACTCTCGTTCAAGTAGTTGGTAGTTTCACTGGTAAAGGTTGTAAGCCTGTTCCATAGTTGATAACTGTTTGATCTGGCACTTTGAAAAACGAGGTCATTTCTCTCTTTACAAGTAGCCATGGCAAAGTACAACAAGCATTGAGAAACATATCCTTTGATCATACCTTTCCTTTTGGTGCTAATTGGAACCAATTTGAGATGAACTCCTGCAGGTTAGTAGGTTGATTGATTTGGTTGCATTAAACTATTGTAAGATAAGAAGTTTCAGTATGACTGTGACATGTATGACAGTGTTGGGGATTATATTATGATATGCAGCTTCAGCTTGGCAAAGTTGAGTTGTCGTCACATGATCTTGAGGTTACGAGTTCGAGACATAAGACAACCTCTTGCAATGTGCAAGATAAAGCTGCATATTATTGACCCACTGTGGTCTGCCCCTCTCCCCAAACCCTGCATAGGCAGGAGCTTCTTGCACTGAGCTACTCTGTAGCTTTGGTTTAATGTTACAATTAGGGGTCTAGTCTACAATTATTTGATGAGACCATAGCATGATACTTACATTGGATCATTGATCATGGAGTGACACATACACTTCCACATCTACTTAGAATAAATACCCTGCATGCCTGCCTTCATCTATAGACCCTTGTGGTCTGCCCCCCTTCCCTGGACCTGGCATAGGTCGGAGCTCTGTGCACTAGGGCTGCTATTTTTATGCTTGCCTCCCTCTACATCCAACCCATAAACTGTTTTACCCACAGTTGATCCTAAGCCATCCTCACTCGATCAACATATCTTTATTTCTAAATTTCATACATACTGGACGCTTTTTGAGTAAGTCTAGCATACATTATCAAATTTGGTTAGTCGCAAATAATAAGGTGCCTCTTTTCATTACACTTGGGTCGGAGGTTCGATGTCAAGTATTCCACTTATTGAGGATATTTCAAGTAGGTTTGGGAAATAGGGTATAAATTCTAAGTAATTTGCTTTGTAATTCTTTAATATGAAAAGTTTAATCTATTTGCAGTAATTAGATAAATGGGTGATATCATTTAAACGCGAGTCCTTCGTGCAAAAGTTGTACTGATCTTGTCTTGGTTGAATGCTTTAGTACAATTGAACCTAAAAATATTTGATCCACAAGTTTAACCGCTCAGATCGACACATGGATCATCCCTTGTACGTTTGATCCAGAAAGCCTCATATAGGGTTCCATCACATCTCATGCACAATTTCTGCTCATCATCAACCGTCCATTGCTGATCCATCTAATCCAATGACCAAGATACCATAATAATAAACCCATGCATGTCCCTGTAAATACAGTAACTTCCGGGGGACGTTTCAGTAAACCGCCTTCTCCTTATATACAAGCACCATCTAGGGTTGTGGCTCTTGTTTTCTGAAGTTACTCCTTGCTCGAATTTTCAGTTCAGTGAGTTACTTTCGATCTGATCTCTTCATTTCAACTTCCAACCGTTATGATTTCAAAACCAAATTGTTGTAGTTCTGGACGTGGAATCCCACTTCATTTTTCATCCATTTTCGGATTTTTTTTTTTTTTTTAATTCTGATTTGTTTCTGTTATTATGTTATGCAGGAGTTTCTGTGATTTTGTACAGAAAGCGCAAAGATGAGGTATCTGGCTCTAGTTTTCGGTTAAATTAGTTCAGCTATTCGTTTATTGCTTATTATGACGCAGTTTTTTCGTGTTTATTTGTTGTTCGTTCTTTATATTTGGTTGGTATTTGTTTTTGTTGAATTGGGTTTTGTGTTTTACCTTGATTAGGGTTTTATTTGGTGTTTTTGGTTTATTGGATTTATTGTGTGTGCTAGTTGAATGTGCATATACGGAGCTTACTTGCATATGTAGGTAATGTACCTTATTGGGCTGAAAATATGTAGGAAGATTTTATTTTACTGTTCTATGGGTACTTTTATCGAGCATATGATGCTCCGAAACAATCCTCAACTGTTAATCTGCCTCGAAAACGTTTCATTAGCTTGTCTTGTTAAGCTAGAAATGGAAGTGCATAAATTGGTGGTGAATGTTGGTTTCTGTGGTATGTGACGTTTGAGTGAGTCCTAAAGATGGATGATACAATTTCTTTTTTTTCTACGAAATGTTCCATAAAACTTGCCAATTTGCAGAGCAAAAACGTCAATTAAAATGGCAGTTGTTTGCATTGAAGGTTGGTGATATCATACCTTAGCAATTCTCCGTGCCTCTCAAAGTATACCCTTTTGAAGATGGCCTCGAACAGATTGCAACATTTTTTTGTCATAATGGAGATATTCTACATTCAGTAGATTTTGAGGGTACAGTGGTAGGTAAATCTATATGAACAGATGCTAAGGAGTTATACATGAATTTAGTTGTTATTTAGCATATCTTTATCCGGAAAATAGTTGTAGATTTCTATTAACCTGTCTTGTTAAGCTGGAAATGGAAGTGCATAAAATGGTGGTGAATGTTGGTTTCTATGGTATGTGATGTTTGAGTGAGTCCTAAAGATGGATGATACAATTTCTTTTGGAACACTTTGGATTTTTTTTCTGCGAAATGTTCCATAAAACTTGCCAATTTGCAGAGCAAAAACGTCAATTAAAATGGCAGTTGTTTGCATTGAAGGTTGGCGATATCATACCTTAGCAATTCTCCGTGCCTCTCAAAGTATACCCTTTTGAAGATGGCCTCGAACAGATTGCAACATTTTTTTGTCATAATGGAGATATTCTACATTCAGTAGATTTTGAGGGTACAGTGGTAGGTAAATCTATATGAACAGATGCTAAGGAGGTATACATGAATTTAGTCGTTATTTAGCATATCTTTATCCGGAAATAGTTGTAGATTTCTATTAACCTGTCTTGTTAAGCTGGAAATGGAAGTGCATAAAATGGTGGTGAATGTTGGTTTCTGTGGTATGTGACGTTTGAGTGAGTCCTAAAGATGAATGATACAATTTCTTTTGGAACACTTTGGATTTTTTTCTACGAAATGTACCATAAAACTTGCCAATTTGCAGAGCAAAAACGTCAATTAAAATGGCAGTTGTTTGCATTGAAGGTTGGCAATATCATACCTTAGCAGTTCTCCGTGCCCCTCAAAGTATACCCTTTTGAAGATGGCCTCGAACAGATTGCAACGTTTTTTTGTCATAATGGAGATATTTTACATTCAGTAGATTTTGAGGGTACAGTGGTAGGTAAATCTATATGAACAGATGCTAAGGAGCTATACATGAATTGAGTCGTTATTTTGCATATCTTTATCCGGAAATAGTTGTAGATTTCTATTAACCTGTCTTGTTAAGCTGGAAATGGAAGTGCATAAATTGGTGGTGAATGTTGGTTTCTGTGGTATTTGACGTTTGAGTGAGTCCTAAAGATGGATGATACAATTTCTTTTGGAACACTTTGGATTTTTTTCTACGAAATGTTCCATAAAACTTGCCAATTTGCAGAGCAAAAACGTCAATTAAAATGGCAGTTGTTTGTGTTGAAGGTTGGCAATATCATACCTTAGCAGTTCTCCGTGCCTCTCAAAGTATACCCTTTTGAAGATGGCCTCGAACAGATTGCAACATTTTTTTTGTCATAATGGAGATATTCTACATTCAGTAGATTTTGAGGGTACAGTGGTAGGTAAATCTATATGAACAGATGCTAAGGAGGTATACATGAATTTAGTCGTTATTTAGCATATCTTTATCCGGAAATAGTTGTAGATTTCTATTAACTTGTCTTGTTAAGCTAGAAATGGAAGTGCATAAATTGGTGGTGAATGTTGGTTTCTGTGGTATGTGACGTTTGAGTGAGTCCTAAAGATGGATGATACAATTTCTTTTGGAACACTTTGGATTTTTTTCTACGAAATGTACCATAAAACTTGCCAATTTGCAGAGCAAAAACGTCAATTAAAATGGCAGTTGTTTGCATTGAAGGTTGGCAATATCATACCTTAGCAGTTCTCCGTGCCTCTCAAAGCATACCCTTTTGAAGATGGCCTCGAACAAATTGCAACATTGTCTTTTTTCATCATAATGGGGATATTTTACATTCAGTAGATTTTGAGTATGTGTTGAGAAAAGTCAGTTCCAAATTCCAATGAATCATCATTGTGTTATACAGTTTTAGTTTGGTATCCCTCAAAAATAGGTGTTCAATAAAATGTCGAGGCCTGATTTGTGGAGGCTTAATCCTTATCTAAATGACATACCAACCTATTTGTGCACCAACTGATGACAAGGGGTATGGGAAGAAATCAAAATACAGAGAAGAATTTAGTGTTAAGGGGATTATTGAGTGTGCTTGTGCAATAAATATTCCTGGAGTTTATTTATAAAGAACCTATTGATGAGCTTATTAGCTGGAGGAAATTTGGAAGATTTTATGTTGGTGCTATTTGGATTGCAGTTTGCTTTTGGAACTTTATTTTGGCAGTCATTGGGTATGTCTCTGTCTATAAATAATAGTTGATTGCTAATTTTCTAGAATGTATTTAAAAATATATTTTTGCAATTCAAGAAAGAGTACACAAATATCTATTACCTATTCAAATCTATTTGAACAGTTGCTAAGGAGATGTAGATGTAGATGAATTTAGTAGTTCTTGTGCATGTCTCTGTCTGAAATAGTTGTAGATAGTTATCAAGCATTGCTAATTTGCGAGGTGTTTCAAAATATCGTGGGACAAGAAAAGGTGGTAAATCAATGTGTATTTCCCACTTGAATCTTATGAAGAGATGCTAAGAAGTTGCATATAAATTCTTTGCTAAGCCTCAAAAATTCTATTACAAAATTTTCAGTAAAATCTTGCCAATTTGCAGAGCAAAAGCATCGATAAAATGTTTAATTTTTGCATTGAAGGTTGGCACTACCATACCTTAGCAATTCTCCGTGCCTCTCAAATATTCCCTTTTGAAGATGGCCTCGAACAAATTGCGACATTTTACCTTTTGAAGATGGGCTCGAACAAATTGCAACATTTTTTTTGTTTTTTTGGTCATAATGGTGGTATTTCACATTCAGCAGTTTTTAAGGATATTGCATCAATGTGTATTTCCCTCTTGAATCTTATGAAGAGATGCTAAGAAGTTGCATATAAATTCTTTGCTAAGCCTCAAAAATTCTATTACAAAATTTTCAGTAAAATCTTGCCAATTTGCAGAGCAAAAGCATTGATTAAAATGGTTGATTTTTGCATTGAAGGTTGGCAATATCATACCTTAGCAATTCTCCGTGCCTCTCAAATATTCCCTTTTGAAGATGGCCTCGAACAAATTGCAACATTTTTTATTCATCATAATGGCGGTATTTTACCTTCAGTAGTTTTTGAGGATGCATAGAAGGGGAGCCTTGGCATAACGGTAGAGTTGTTGTCGTGTGACCTTGAGGTCACGGGTTCAAGACATGAAAACAGCCTCTTGCAAAAATGCAAGGTAAGGCCACGTACTATAGACCCTTTGTGGTCCCCACCTTCCTCAAACCCAGTATACGCGGGAGCTTCATGCACCGGGCTGCCTTTTTTTTTCTTAGTTATTGAGGATAAATGTGTTAGGTAAAATCTTACAATATATATGTGGTGATGATCTAGACTGAGCTGTCCGTCTGTCTAGATGCTTTTGATTTAAAAGCATACTATATATATATATAATGATTGATATTGAGCTGTCAGTATGTCTAGATGCTTTTGTATTTTATGGCAAATCAGGATATTCTAGGTTATTGTATGCTCTATCTCTGCATTTTGTTACATGTTTTGGCAGGCTTCCAACATGCGTAAGCCACATCCAGGTAAATGTAAACATATATCAGTAGTCTGCTTTAATGTTGGGAAATGGTAGAAAAGTCCACATGCTTGATTTTTATGATGCTTTTTTGTTTAGATCATTCCTTGATGCAGGCTACTTTGCATTGCAACTTGCCCATTTTAGGATGTGTGCTGGCTATTCAGCTGCAGTCTACAAGTTCAGTTGCCCTGCCTAATCCTGAGTGTATTATTTTGTCCCTGCTTACAGTAAGCTTCAGAGTGATGTGTTGAGGGAAGCCATCACCCAGGTTATGGGTGATGCCAAGGTGAAAAACCGAAAATTCACAGAAACTATTGAGCTCCAGATTGGTCTTAAAAACTATGACCCACAAAAGGACAAGCGTTTCAGTGGTTCTGTAAAACTACCTCATATTCCTCGTCCAAAAATGAGGGTCTGTATGCTTGGAGATGCCCAGCATGTTGAAGAGGTGAGTAAATTTCTGTTCTGCATTTCACAAATCGTCATCAAATTTCTTAGGTGATAGTCCCTTATTTCGGTTATACAACTTGTTCATTTGTGTTGTCTCCTTCTGTTACAAATTTCAGGCTGAGAAAATAGGGTTGGATTACATGGATGTTGAAGGACTGAAGAAGATGAATAAGAATAAGAAGCTGGTAAAGAAACTAGCAAAGAAATATCACGCTTTTCTTGCTTCAGAGGCTGTCATCAAGCAGATTCCAAGACTCCTTGGTCCAGGCCTTAACAAGGCAGGCAAGTTCCCGACACTGGTATCTCACCAGGAGTCTTTGGAATCAAAAGTGAATGAGACTAAAGCCATGGTCAAGTTCCAGCTGAAGAAGGTTCTCTGCATGGGGGTTGCTGTCGGGAACTGTGGCATGGAAGAGAAGCAAGTCTTCCAGAATGTTCAACTCGGTGTCAATTTCCTCGTCTCATTGTTGAAAAAGAACTGGCAGAATGTAAGTTTAAGATTGCTTCCCTCTAAAGTATTAACTTGCCCAGTAACCATCTTACAGATGGTTGAATTTCCTTGGGTATTAGCATCTCTCTGCCAGTATTGTTAACAACTGATTTGTTTGTTCTCGTGGTGAACCAGGTTCGATGCTTGTATCTCAAGAGTACGATGGGAAAGCCTTACCGAGTATTCTAAGATTTTTGCAAAAAGAAACTCATGTGATGCTAGGTTCAGTAAAGTATGGCTGTTCTTTCTTGCCCCATTCAAGAATGGGATGGCTTTGCTTACAGGTTTTTTTTTTTGAGGTGGTTGTGTTAAATTTCATAGGAAGAGATGCTGTTCAGCTGAGTTTGTAAAATTCCGCAAGATGTTGTTCATGTAGAAGTAACTTCAATTTTGTTATCATTTGCTTTCATTTCCAAACGAAAATCTCCTTGTTCTCTGTGGATTACACGTGCTGTTCTCATTCCAGTAGCTTTTATTAAGGGCCCTTGTTTGCAGATGCAACTCCATGGTTCATAAAATGGTACTAAATCCCCGTGATTTTCACATGCTGTTCCCTTTTTTCCACTCTGTTGGATTGCTCAGAAAATTATGGGAGAGCAACTGGAGAATTGTGCGCTAATTGTAGAGGTTCATACTTTGTTCTTCCTGCGTCTTCTGGAGAGAGCCCAAGGGCTTAACTTGCTTTGAGCAGGTGATTTGACCAAGGGTTTGTGAACCCCGTACCTGTCATATACAGGTATTCGGCTTAAATCCTTACCATGGATGGAACAATAACTAGCTTCTGGTCTGTTGATTAAGAGGCTTGGTATTTGTGATTCTCGTTTTTGAGTCTCTCGATTTATCATGGGTGCATTGTTAGCAGATAAACACAAATTTTTCTTAGGCAGAGGGCCTTTTGATTCTGTTTTGGCTGGCCCATGGGCGTTCATCATCACAGATTCACATCCTCATCAATTCAAAAGTTCAGAATGGTTGACTTCGTTGTATTACTGTTCTAGAAATGTCTTGATAAAACAGTTTGGATCATCGAAATTGGAATTGCCTCCTGTATTTCTTTTGTCCTTCTTTGTTGTGTTGTTCAGGGAATTGCTGCAGAGATATGGCAGAGAAACCGGAGGATTTTGAATTAATTATAGAACTAGGATGCATTCCGCAAGATTTCCAAGGTGGTCCAGTCATAAGAGATTGTAGGAATTCCTAGTGTCAAATCACTGGATATGCTTGAAGGTCACTTAATTGGCAGTCCAGCCCATTCGTTGGAGCAAATTAAACAACTAACAGCCAACAAATGGAATCACATGACTGCTGCTGTTTTTTGGTTGATCTGGAAAGAAAGGAATGTGAGATGTTTTCAGGGACGTTACAGTTCTGTTTTTGCTGTGCAAGCAAGGATCTGGTATACCTCCTGCCATTGGGCTACTGCCACCAAAGAAGTTCACTGATTAGGAGTTGATGATCACAGAAGAACTGGGAACAAGATTAGATTTCCCGAATCTGCGAAGTCAAGTGCACGCCCAAGTGGTCTCTACCTCCATCTGATATGCTCAAGATCAACTGATGGGGGGCGTGTTTTAGTAGTCCTGGACCTTCTGGGGTTGGTGGCCTTGTTAGGAATCATTTGGGTCATGTTCTTCTCGATTTCGCTGGTCCTACCGAGTTTGGAGACTGCTGCTGAACTTGCGGCAGTTCTTCAAGCGATTTCTTCGTGTGTCGTTTGCATTTGATAATGTTATCATTGAAGGCGACACAAAGAATGATTTGGTGGCTCAAAAAGGGAACTGATCCTCAGTGAAGTTGATGGACCAAACTATTGACTTAGTGTTGACTCCCTGTTCAGAGAAGGCGTACATCTGCATTATTTTAGGAAGAGGTTCGCCCCGTAGCCGTCCTGGAAGGTGCAGCTGGATCATCTCTTTTTTAGGGAGAGCTAATGCATGTTGGATATTTTGGTTTGACACTGCATCATACCTAAAAAGAAACCAGCTATACTCCTACTAATAACTAATAGGGCTAAGCTTGGAGATGGAGACTGTATTTTGCAGCGATTTGCTGCTTTCAATGGATGGTTTAGTTCATTTGGTTTTGGATTGTGCTTGCAACAATTGATGCTCTCAGTCTTGGCCGATGAATTGTGGCGTTTTGTTTCTGTTGTGTCATTTGATGCAGTTTTTAGTTGGCGTTGCTGATGTTTTTTTTCTCCTGCATTTGACAGAGGGTTGTTTCTCTGCTAGGATTTTGCTAGGGTTTGAATGATATTGCTATCATTCAGAAAATAATTGTATAGTGTGGTTGATCGACAACTGGGATGGAATATGTCGTGCTGGGTCAGAGGTTTGAATGGTTGCTTTTTCGCTGGAGATTAGATTTGGGAGAGTGTATGACTTATTTGTTTGTAATTTTTTGCTTGAACCAAAAGAAAATCAACAACTATCAGAATTTTTATTTTGAAAGTCAACTAGAAGAATATTTAATTGGATATTAGGATCTTTTATTGGGGTAACTTTTGTGCAAATGAAGGTCCACTTTAAAGGTACATTTAAGTAGGTGGCTAGAGGATTATGATCAACCATAGTAGACTGCACTATGCAACAAAAGTGTGCCTTCAAAAAGCTTGTATTTTATTTTATTTAAATATATAAGTCTACTTTCTAGAATATAAAAAAGGAAGTGTGGAGGCCTACGGAGCTATCGATTTTTCTGCAATTAGTGTCTGTTCACGAGTCCACGGCTAAAAAAGTTTACCTAGACCTTCACCTTGTTTTTGACCCTTTTTACTCTGGAATGCTATCATGACCTTCGCTCCATTTTTGTCCTAAAGCGGTAGATCAACCAAAAGTGGGGTCCCTGAAGCCCTATTGTTGCATCCTCACAACAGCACCCTTCAATAACTCTAGAGACAAAAGCGTTTCTTGCCAGAAGTCCATGAAAAAAACACTTAAAAAATTTATTTGTTAGATTCCTAATACCTGGTATATAATACTTCTTGATTTCCATTTCAAATGGTTCTATCTATACAATAAAAGTCCTAAGATAATACAATGTTTGCAGTCCTAACTTAAGTTAACGTGGTAAATTAATAATCTTCGCGAATTTATAAGATAATATTTTTTTTTAAATTTCTTGAAGGCTCATAAATTACATAAATAAAATATCCTCCATTTTAAAGATCTCTCATGTGAAAAACGAGCTCAAGTTAGGACATGTGATAGAGAGATAGAGTTGGAGGCAAATTAAGGGCAAATAAGAATAAATTCATATTAAGGCTAGAAAGAAAGAAATACTTAGATAGATTAGGGAGTTTCACAGTAAAAATGGAAAAAGGTTAATATTTTTTCAATTAAATAATATAAATGACAAGGTCCGTATGTATAAATTTATGAAGAATTCTCTATAAAGTAAAATCCCACCAAGTTAATAAAAAAGCTTCGGCCCAAGGCTATTAATTTATCGAACTTTTATCGTAGCTCTTCAGGTCCCATTTTCTAAAAGAACCAAAAATCCGTTGCAAACAACTGACCATCTTTCTCTGAATACACTTGGTCATAGGTTCGAGTTGCATACTTTTACCTTTGGGCAGGACTTAATTTATGAATGCATGTGAACGAGTGTTGAGTAATTTGCTTTGTAATTCTTCACTTGTAACAAAAGAAAAAATAAATGTTCTTATATGGTAGTCTTACGAGAAGTGGTATACGTGCTTAATCGAGCAGCCAATCTTCATTGATCCAAACCATTCATCCTCCAAAGATTCACAGCATTAATTCTGTGATCCAAACGAAAATTATATGAGGATTGAGGGCACCGGCGTCCCCCGATTGCCACTGACAGGTCTGGACCGCGCGGGCCCCGCCAAACTCAACGGTGGATCCTGTAAAGTGTGGCGTCCTACTCCTGCTGGCGGGTCCAGATTCTCCAGCGTGAACTCAACGCCAAAATGCTCCATCCCTCCAGTGATGAATGGTTTCAACTACACCAAGTGGCAGGGGATAGGCTTCAGCAGGCTGGTACACGAATATTCCGGTGTATGTACTATGAGAAAACAAATGCACGATGGTGACAATAGACAATGACCACATTGCTTCTTATTGGTTATAGAAAATGGACCTAATTAAGACTTATAGACTTTGTTTTCACTTATCAAATAATCATCACTAGTGGGGCTGTTATTCAATGATGCCCATATTTTTTCCCAGGAATTCAATTCCATCCTGACTCACCCCATTGAAAATCTCTCTGGGAGTCCAACTAACAAGAATTTGGGGTTCTCGGTAAAATTCATTACATAAAAAGTAACCCTGGTGCACGAAGCTTCCGCCTATGCGTGGTCCAAGGAAGGAACCGACCACAAGGGCCTATAATAGATAGCCTTACCTTGCATTTTTGTAAGAGGCTGTTTCCACGCTTTGAACCTATGACCTCAAGGTCGCATGATGACAACTTTTACTGTTGCATCAAGGCTCTCTTTCGTAAAATTCATTATGTATGAAGCCTAATATAGTAGATTTCACCTACAAGTGAATTCAAGAGTGCACTCTGCAAAAAGGTGGAAACCATAGCAAGTAATAGCCCCTAAGATATTTTACACACGAGTTATACATAGGAAGAAATTTCCAGTGTTCTCGTGTTCTATTTAACTCAAGTAAGTGGTTAATGCATTTTACTAGTCAAAAGATAGTTAACTAGAGTCAAGGGTTAAATGAGACGTGTGGCATATGCTAAAGCCCGTTAATTAGAGTCAGGGGTTAAATCAGACACATGGCATTGCTAGGAGAGAGCCTCAGTTTATCACTCAAAGATTAACCACATAAGAAAGCAGATTATCTTGACCAACAAAACTTTTTGATTGGTCAGAGGTGGTCCAATACTTCCTCCACATAGATGTGGACCCATACTAACATCTTTGCTGGATACTTGACCATCAGCTGAATCTCCCACTCCCACTAGATCCTGCTAGATAAATGGTTTAGTCATCATGAACTCTACTTTAATTACTTTGTCTCCTTCCTAAAAGGGCAGCTCTGGTGCACTAAGCTCCCGCCTATGTGGGGTCTGGGAAAGGGACGGACTAGATGAGCCTAAAGTACACAGCCTTACCTTGTATTTTGCAAGAGGCTGTTCCCCTACCTTGAACCCATGACTTCAAGGTCACACGATGAGCTCGAAGGCTCCCCTTCACTTTGTCTCCTTCCTCCTATGTGAAAATACAAGTTGTTAGCCTTCTCCTCATGTCTTTTACTTTATCAGCATTTGCTTCCCTCAACTTTTGACTTAAAGGCACATGATAGAAAAATCAATGGCTAATTAATTAGTTTGCAGCTTCCTCATAAATAGTTTGTTGTGCTTTCATGATCTTTGAAAATGTTAGAAAGATAGTGGCCATTGTGCTCCCCTTGAAGTAGAAACCTTTTGGACCATATATGTGCATTTGGGCAGAGGGGCAGCCTGGTATATGAAGCTCCCACATATGTAGCGTCTCGAAAAGGAGCAGACCGCAAAAGGTTTATAATACGCAGTCTTACCTTGCATTTTTATGAGAGGCTATTTTCAAGCCTTGCACGGTTGCACCCGTGACCTCTTGATGTGCCAGCTAAGTATCATCAGGAATTCTTAGTGAAGTTCAGTTGGCTTCCATTTACTTGAGATTTCAATCATGTGATCATTGTCCCTTGATCAACTTAGGTTTGCTAGGAATCTTGCATGAGGAAGCATGTGATTCACTTAATATTGACACTAGCTATGCAAAGATAAGTTCATGGTCAGTCGGATAAACTCAATCATGTCTATAATAGATCTGACTTGTGCACATCAAATATGGAATACCCTTCTACATGGGTACCGGCCTTAACGTTTGGAGAAGATTATACCCCCCAACCCAAAAATAAAAATAAAAATTCTATAGTAAATATAGGAAGAAGCCATCCTACTCTTATGGGGTTTCTCTATAATAAACCTAAAATTAGGTCTACAAAAATAATAAATTTTAAATATGTTGTGGCACTCTTTATTTTTCAATAAAAGCAAAGGATTACAAAGCAGTCATACGCTTTCACTTACACTACTAAGTCTAATTCCCAGTCAAAGAAAAACATGGCACAATCCATTTCTATCCTTGTTTAATTGCATCTTTACCTTTAAGAATTTCATTACAGTAGGGAAAAATGAGTTTCGATATTCATTTTCATGATTTTTTTCCCTTTAATATATATTTGGCAGAGAATAATTTTACCCAAGGGGAACCTTGGCGCAACGGGAAAAGTTGTCGTCATGTGATGTTGAGGTCATGGATTCGAAGTGTGAAAATAGCCTATTGTAAAAATACAAGATAAGGCTGCGTACTATAAGCCCTTGTGGTCCGCCCCTTTCCCGAACCCTGCATAGGTGAGAGCTTTGTGCATCGAGGCTGCCTTTTTTAGAGTGTCTCTTTGAATAATTTGCCATGACAACTTCATTTTAAAAGCATTATCAACTTTAATAAGTTCTCTAATTCCCAAACCACCATTGTATTATGTTTACACACTTTCTCCCAAGTAACAGCTTGAAAGCCCCTATTTTCATAAAGTGATTCCATTAAGATTTCCCCTTTTTTTTGTTCAATTTTGTCAAGAATAATCTTGGAAAAAGTAGGATCCTCATAGTGTAATTAGGAACGATGAAAGTAACGGCTCTAATGAGACTGATTCTGCCAGCATTTGAGAGACACTTTAGCATTTTAATTAGCCAATCTTTTGTCAATTTTATCGAGGAAAAAAAAAAAGTTGTTTGCAATCAACTGTGCTAGATATTTGTTGGCGTTATAGCACTATTTTTCATGGGTTTAAGGCATGGAAACAGCCTCTTACAAATGCAAGGTAAGGCACTATTTTTCATGGGTTTAAGGCATGGAAACAGCCTCTTACAAATGCAAGGTAAGGCTGTGTACTTTAGGCCACTGTGGTTCGCTCCTTCCCCAGATCCTACATAGGCGACAGCTTCGTGCATTGGGGCTACCCTTTTTATAGCACTATCTTTCGCCTATATAATATTTTTCTTCTCCTCAAAGATAAAAAAAAATGTAAAAGATACTCTTCTCATTTTTCTCATACAATTATTTATGTTCTTAATATATATCATGCTATACTTGTATCCACAATATAATCCAAATCAACAATTAGATATTTATAGAGATTGCTTAAATCTGAGGCTAAAATACCTACCCAAATAATGCGAGGCTAAAAATTACTAAAAAAAAGATTTGATGAAAAGTAAATTATAAGAATTAAAAGATTAGATTTGTACAATAGCAAATAACTACAAAGCAAATTACTCACTCTCTCACTCACACCCTCCTAAATGCAGTTCTAGGCTAAAAGGAGTCAAAACTTAAACCCATGACCAAGCATATTTTAGGAGATATGTCGAGTTGTTAGCTGAAGGGGAGCCTTGGCGCAAAGGTAAAAGTTGTCGTCATGTGACCTTGAGGTCACGAGTTCAAGGTGTGAAAACAGCCTCTTGTAAAAATATAAGATAAGACTGACTAATATAAGCCCTTGTGGTCTGCCCTTTCCCCGAACCTTGCATAGGTGGGAGCTTCATATACCAAGACTGCCCTTTATGTTGAGTTGTTAGCTATAGTGGTTGGCTTTTTCAACTATTTGTAGCCTTATAACATAGATTTATATAGACCGGATATAAAATTATTGAAACTTAGTTAAAATAGCCTCAGAAGCTTAGGCTGCAAATAATAAGAAAATTTTCAATATTCTAGAATAATTTTCAATACTCATAAAATGTTAAAATGAGGGTATTTTATTCATTTTCAAACAAAAATTGACTAATGGGGGTTGCTTCCACCCTATTCAAACCATTACTTCGTTGCTAAACACTTGGCAAACCGCTACTTTAAGACATGTTAACTTAATGGTGAGCCTTCTGCTGGGTGGAAGACGAGGGGACCCACATTCTCCATGAAATGTTTCTATTGACAAGTGGGTCCCTCCAAGAGATCTGCCGATCACCGTCCATTCAAGTCATACAACTTTTCCTCTTTGGTAGTTCCAGTTAGTTCTAAATCACAAAGAACGAAACCTAACCGACCTACTTGAGTTCTATCTAACGGCTGATACGAGACGGGTTAGAAAAGGGCTTTTAAGTCCTAACCCCTTTGTGGGTCCCACAGAGCTCCTGGAAGCTTTATACGTATTAATCATCCCAAAATATACGTATTATACAGTATATACTTAATTTATACGACGGAGTCTGCATCGCAAGAGGCTCTCGTACTTTCCTTGAAGAATCCTCGTCCAATTAAGGTTCGATGTTTTCGAAAAAGATAGCCGTCGGTCAATCGGGGTTAACCTCACGTGGACCAACAGCCAATCTCCACCGTGGATTTGGCCACAAGATGATCTGGCAGTACAAATCAAAATTATTTCTCATTTAACAGGCAGATTTTTTCTGTAAGTAATAGCATTGATAATATGTCCCCTCGATGTCATTAATTCCAATATAAGACTGACCTTCATTTGAATCTACAAGCACCCTTGAGTGGTTGATGATCCATGGCTTTGCGATTAGAGTGTGATTAACGACTTGAATTTCTCCATCTGCAGTCTTCGCATCAAAGGCCAAGCCACTTTGGCCTTGTGAGGACAATTGTATCACTCTATGTGAGTGAGTGATTTGCTTTGTAATTCTTTGCATATAAATTTTAATTTAAAAAATTTAATATTTAATTCAATTAAAAGAAATTTTAATACAAGTGAATTCACCTATGATTGTCCCTCATATTTTCATCCAAAGTATAGAATGGTATTTTAAATACAATCAATGCAGGAAGAACTCTATGCTTGGTTATAAGTTTGAGTAATCAATTTACCTTTATATTGTCATGTGAGTGATTTGAAAGAGAGCCTTGGCACAATAGTAGAATTATCATTGTGTGAATCAATGACATGGGTTCAAGGTGTAAAAATAACATCTTGCAAAATACAGGATAAGGCTATACATTATAGTCTCATGGTTCATCCCTTTCCCGAACCTCGCATATGCTGGAGTTTCGTGCGTGCGAGTGATTAGCCCGCGATCAATGTTAAAATGTAAGTACGATGAAAATTATGGAGGGTCTGGATTATCTTAGTGGGCCCAATCGTATGCCTTGTGTACAAGAAACCTAATACATGTAGTAGATTCGTATACTTGCGTGTATACGCGTATACCATTTGCTTTGGTATCTCTTTTGTGGAGTTTACGATGGTAGCTTTTGTGCCCTCTCTCTCTCTAGGTATATATGTACCTTGCTTGTCCTAAAGAGAGAGAAAGAGAGACTTCTTGTGCCCCTTCTCTTTGCTTTCTTTCTGCTTTTGGGGTTTGATTTTGGATGGTCCGAACCTCGATGTGTATGCATCATCCGCTTCTTCTCTCTTCTCTCTTCTCCTTCTTCCATTTCTTCTTCTGCTTTCTCCAAAACCCTAGTTCCAAAAAATCAGGTATTTTTCCCTCTCTCTCTCTCTCTCTCTCTCTCTCTCTCTCTTATTCTTCTTGTGATTATGTGCTTCGACTGATTATGTGATTTCTTTCTTGTTTGAATCTCATCTACTTCTTCTGTTTCTTGTTCTATTCTTTTCTGGAATTTTGGGTTTTTCTTTTCTTTTTCTTTTTGCAGTCGTATGTAGCTGAGAAAGTGGTGTGAAATGGCAACCCTAAGATCGAGCTTACCGTTGCGGCTCCGGCAGCTTTTGTCCGGCGAAGGGGCCGCCGGTCCGGCACTTAAATTGGAGTCGGAACCTGTGCGTATTTTTTCCTGCGTATCCAATTTTGCTGCATCTTAGTGATTGTTAGGGTTCTTGTTATTCTGCTATCCATTACGTTGGGAATTATGACGGAAATGATGGGATAGGGTTTTGTTGATTATAGTTTTTTGGAGCTGATGAAGTCCTCTGTTTGTTTGGAGATTATCGTTTATGGGGTTTTATATTTGTTTATCTGCTTGTAGCTTTCAGATTTAAGTTCTCTCGCTCGCTCTCTCTCTTTTTCTTTTCGCTATTTTTCGCATTGAAGTTGATGAATGCCAGAGTTATCTGTTTTATGTCACTATCAGTATTTGAATTAATATATGTGCTTTAGTAGTTCTCATTCGATTTTTCATGAAGTTGGTGAATTAACGGTCGGATATCTGTTTTACTGTCATTATTAGTCGTTGACTTAACATATGTGCTTTGTGAGTCATCAGTCAATTTGTTCGCAGGTTTTATATGAACAATTGTGGTGCTGGTTCGATTTAGTCAAGGCCATTGAACATATGTTTCGCGTTCTACTTAATCGCAGTTGTTCTACTTAATGACAATTCTATTGTTCCATATGATAAGATGGAGTGTAAACTGGAGTCTACTTAATACGCTCTTGGAATTAGGGGCTAAGTTTGGTGACGTCTGTAATGGTCTGATACTTATTGTGGTGTTGGATTTGGAGAGAATGAGGTGGATTATGGGTTATCATCGATAAAGATGCTATATCAGTCATAAAGACTCTTGTTCCTTATTTGCCAGTTTGATGGAATGGAAGGTAGTTATTCTTATAGTCAGAATATAGCGCAAACAACCGCCAGGTGGTCTCCATCTATGAGCATCTGCGAATAGTTTCAAGATACATGTGAAATTTTTCGTCTTTGATAGTAACACTGATAAAATGGAATGGATTGCTCGATGAGGTCTTTTTGCTTCAGTGACCTGATCTCTTCTTGGTTGACTGAATTGATACAATTTCAACTGAAACTCGGTCTTCAATGTGGTTGGATTGGGTAATTGAGTCCTGATAAAATAATTTATACTTGTAGCCATTTCTTTGCTATCTTCTTGTGTGTAGAGTCTTTAAGTGCGTTTGTTTATAAAGAAACGTGGTCCTGCCCCATTGTACATGGAGTTTCTTTGCAGAGATCTAGAATATTGTATTGCCCTGAAATCTCATTGTAACAGTCACACGCAGTTTGGTGCCGTTTCTCATCTTGCATAATTGGAGTTACTTGTTTTATATTTAGGGACAAACGTAGCTACAGAAATGGAATTGGGAAATAGTAAATGCTATTCATGGAGGAGTCAAATCTCTAGCATCTGACTGCTCTGGTTTTGTTTGCAGCAGAGATTCCCTTATACATTGGGAAGAAAGAGAAACATCCTTGAGGCTTGTTAATGGAGCAGAAGACTTTTTAATTTTGGGAATGATAAACCTGGCCCCCTCCTTAACATTACCCCGTTACATAGCACTGCCCTCTCTCTGCACTTATGGTTGTTGGATATTTTACACATTTAGTGGTTGACTTTTACGAGAAAGGGGTGGGAGCAATGTTGAATGATATTGACATAGTTGACATGTTAACCCAAAAGAAAACTCTAAAGCCTGAAATTAAAATTGACATGTTACTGTTACAGTTTTAATAGAAAGATCTAGTCCTAATTATACTGACATAGTTGATGTTTCAGTTCTGCGGGTGAGTGAAATAACTTATACTGACTTTTCTTTGCGATAATTTAGTAATAGGGTAAACAACATAGGAATGAGACTGCTGCATAATTATCTGAAGTCAGTGCAAGCAACATGGAATAACATCATGGGCCATCCTTTGTCAGTGAAGGGGCTTGCTAACTACTCCATTCCTTTGCAACATATCCACCTCCCTGTCTGCTGAGGTCCAGGTGTGGGTGACAAGACTTGCCTTTAAATCATTTGGTCCAAAGTTCTCAATAAAGTAGTCAAATCACTAAAGAGATTCTGAATTTGCAGCTACAGATGATATGCCATGTGATCCCCTCAATAATGAGCAGATCAGGTTGTAGCTGCAACTCCAAAGATTGGCTCTAATGCAATCCTGGACTTCCATGTTGTTGGAGTCTGGAATGACAATTCTGCTGCAAAAGAACAGTAGTGCAGTGCCATCTTGATTTTGGGAGTGTCTCTAACTGCTATGGGATTGGGTTTCTCACTTGTGCCATCAAGCTTCATCCTGGTCGTGCCTTCCTTTGTAGGCACCAGGTGATGCATTGACTCCAAGTTAGCCATGAGTCTCAGTAGTCGTTGGAATCTTCTTTATCTCCTGTCCTCAGCCTTAATAATCACAGGAAAGGGGGGAAAAATAGAGGTGCCGTTGATACACCAACATACTTTGTACCGAGGGTGCAACCAGCCCAGCTCTGCCTGCAGGCTACGGATACCAATTTGAAAGCCACAAGTTTCATATTGTGGTTCAAAGTTGTCCTGTATGATGCACAGAGTGGCTTTCTTGTGTCCTGCCTTTTGAGAAAAAGATTTGTTCTTAGTTATGAACTTCAATCCTAGTTTGTGGTATAGAAGCGTCAAAGCAAAATTTCACCCTTTGCATATTATAGAATTCATTGACTTTCAAGCCAACACACAGTTTTCCTCTCTGCTCATACTGTTAAGAATATGAATATTTCCTGCAAGCTCCACCTCCAACAAGTACTGCCAATCTGAGTTTTGGAGACATTTAATCTTGGGGGCCCTACTCTATGGCTTGTCTTGCAGTTACTTGATATTCCTTTTTGTGTTGCTATCCTTACATCCCTCACCTGCTGTTCAAGAAAAAAGGGTTTGCTCTCAGTTATCAACTTTGAGCCTAAATTGGGTGCAGAAGAGTCAAAACCGGTCCTTCACGTACTATTGAACCAATTGACTATTTGACTTTCAAATAAAAAAATCGTAACTTTTCTCTCTTCTTATATTTGTAAGAATATTTTCCTGCAAGCCTAATGATACTGCCGAGCTGGAGTTATGGAGATATATGATTCTTAAACAACCATAGTGTTTGGCTTTGCTTCCAGTTTACTTGGTGTTCATTATTCATTTTATTCTTCTCCATGCATATTCTTATTTTGTCTATGATTTTCACCAAATATTTACATTGAGCAACTTGTAAAAGATCGTGGGTTTCTTCCCCTTTACAGCTCCACTTACTGAACAGGGAATGATGACTTCCCACCATGAGATCAGACCCCTTTCGATTCTGATTGGCAGGTTGAGATATCATAGCAAATAAAGATACTCCAATAACCTTATATATTCATGAATTAGTACCAAATTTTCTCCACTCTTCTAAGTCCCCATACAGTGATTGGACCTTGCGGTACTGCTGGCAAAACAAAATTTTCAACCTTGAGATATTTCATTCACATAGTTCTTTTTTGTGGAGTGAAGACTTCTCGGAAACTTTGCTTTGATTATCTGTCCACTAAGAGCATTTTGCAAATGGACATTAGCTTCCTCTTTTTCTGAAGTTGCTTAAAATGTGCCCAAAAGGAAAAATAAAATTGCATAACGATGTCAATGTTTTCTCCCGAGGAGAGTTATTCCTGATTTACCTTTTGGACCCTTGCAGTCTCCAAAAGTTAAAGCATTCATCGACAGGGTGATCAAGATTCCATTGCATGACATAGCAATTCCTCTTTCGGGGTTTCATTGGGAATACAATAAGGTGATGACATGATACTTTTATTAAATCTTCTGATTTCTTTAGTTCCTTTTCTATTCTTCAGTTTAATTTTGGCATTGGTTACAGGGAAATTTTCACCACTGGCGACCACTGTTTCTACATTTTGAGACATACTTCAAGACATATCTTTCATGTAGGAAAGATCTCACCTTATCTGATAACATTTCGGATGATGGTATGTTCCCTAAACATGCAGTCCTTCAGATACTAAGAGTGATGCAAATAATATTGGAGAATTGCCACAATAAGAGTTCGTTTGGTGCCCTGGAGGTACGCTCTTTCCTTCCTGAATCTGGTGATTGTAGTCAGTTTCCAATTTTATTCTGTCGTACAACTATCAGCAACTGCTTTTAGTCTGACATTTTTGCAATTTTTCCATTGTTCATCAGTATTTTAAGCTTCTGCTGGCATCCACAGATCCAGAGATACTTATAGCTACCTTGGAGACTCTTTCTGCGCTAGTGAAAATAAATCCTTCCAAGCTACATGTCAGTGGGAAATTGATTGGATGTGGCTCTATGAACGGCTATCTTCTGTCTCTAGCTCAGGGATGGGGAAGCAAGGAAGAAGGCCTGGGACTATATTCATGTATTGTGGCTAATGAGAGGAATCATGAAGAAGGTTTATGTTTGTTCCCATCTGATGTAGAAAATGAATGTGACAAATCACAATATCGGTTAGGTTCTACGCTGCATTTTGAATTTCATGCAGTTGGTTCTCACAGTCCTGGGCGAAAGGATGTTGGGAAACAATCTTCCAACTTGCGTGTCATACACATCCCTGATTTGCATCTCCGGAAGGAGGATGATTTTACCCTTCTGCATCAGTGCATAGACCAATACGGTGTACCCCCAGAGCACAGGTTTTCATTACTGACCCGGATCAGATATGCTCGCGCTTTTTGTTCTCCCAGGACCTGCAGATCATACAGCAGAATTAGCCTTCTTTCATTCATTGTACTGGTGCAGTCAAATGATGCTCATGATGAACTTGTATCTTTCTTTGCAAATGAACCAGAGTACACAAATGAGTTAATCAGGCTTGTCCGCTGTGAACATGCTATTACTGGAACCATCAGGACACTTGCTACGCTTGCATTGGGAGCACAGTTAGCAGCCTACTCATCTTCTCATGAGCGAACACGAATATTGAGTGGCTCAAGCATTATTTCTGCGGGGGGAAACCGTATGGTCCTTTTAAGTGTGCTTCAAAAAGCAGTTTTATCATTAAATAATTCGAGTGATCCATCCTCTCTCTCTTTTGTTGATGCTCTTCTTCAGTTCTACCTGCTTCATGTCATATCATCTTCAAGTTCTGGAAGTGCTATAAGGGGTTCAGGAATGGTTCCTACTCTTTTACCTCTTCTGCAGGATTCTGATTCTGCTCATATGTCCCTTGTATCTTCTGCTGTAAAAACTCTTCAGAAACTCATGGATTACAGTAATGCAGCCGTGTCCTTGTTCAAGGATCTTGGGGGGGTGGAACTCTTGTCTCAGAGACTACAAATTGAAGTTCATAGGGTTGTTGGTGATTGTGAAAATAGTTCAATGAAAACTGCTGACTTAGCAGAGGCTGATACTGATGTTATGTACTCCCAGAAGAGGCTAATCAAGGCTTTGCTGAAGGCACTTGGATCTGCTACTTATGCTCCGGTGAATGCTACAAGGTCTCAGAACTCCCAAGATAGTTCGTTACCTGCTTCCTTGTCACATATATTTCAGAATGCAAGTAAGTTTGGAGGGGACATTTATTTTTCTGCTGTTACTGTTATGAGTGAAATTATCCACAAGGACCCTACATGCTTCTCTGTTTTGCACGAATTGGGTCTCCCAGATGCCTTCGTGTCTTCAGTGATATCAGGGATACTTCCATCCTCGAAAGCACTTAGTTGTGTTCCTGGTGGTCTTGGTGCCATTTGTCTTAATGCTAAAGGTTTGGAGGCAGTTAAGGAGACTTCTGCATTGCGGTTCCTTGTAGATGCCTTCACAACCAGGAAATACCTGATAGCAATGAATGAAGGTGTTGCCCCTCTAGCAAATGCTGTGGAGGAGCTCTTGAGACATGTATCTTCATTGAGAAGCATTGGTGTTGATATAGTTATTGAAATTATTGACAAACTTGTTTCCCTTGGGGAAAGTACATCCTCTGGGTCCTCGGAGAAAGTAAAAGGAGATACTACAATGGAAACAGATTCTGATGACAAAGAGAATGAAATGAATGAAGTGGACTTGACATATGATGGCATCTCAAATGAGCGGTTTGTTCAACTATGCATCTTCCATGTGATGGTACTGGTTCACCGGATAATGGAGAATTCTGAGACATGTAGATTATTTGTTGAGAAGAAAGGTATAGAAGCTTTGATGAAGCTTCTATTGCGACCTAGTATTGCACAGTCATCTGAAGGAATGTCTATTGCTTTACACAGCACTGTGGTTTTTAAAGGGTTTACACAGTATCATTCAGCTCCACTGGCACGGGCTTTTTGTTCTTCTCTCAGGGACCATTTGAAGAAAGTTTTGAGTGCATTTACTTCAGTTTCGGGCTCGTTTTTGCTAGCTCCTAAGACTGTACCAGATACTGGTGTTTTTGCTTCGCTTTTTGTTGTCGAATTTCTGCTTTTCCTTGCTGCCTCAAAAGATACCCGCTGGATGACTGCATTACTTACAGAATTTGGAAATGGTAGCAGGGATGTTCTGGAAGATATTGGACAGGCCCACCAGGAAGTTCTATGGCAAATTGCTCTTCTTGATGATTCAAAGATTGAGACAGAGGAAGAAAATTCTGGTTCTACAGTTGATTCGCAGAGTATGGACACAGGTACAAGTGAAAGTGAAGAGCATAGATTCAACTCGTTCAGGCAGTTTCTTGATCCTTTGCTGAGACGGAGGGTGTCTGGGTGGAGTGTTGAATCTCAATTTTTTGACCTCATAAACCTGTATCGTGATCTGGGTCGTGCTACTGGTGCCCAACAAAGACTTGGTATAGATGGCCCATCAAGCCTGCGACTTGGATCTAGTCACCAATTGAATCTGTCTAATTCTTCTGATGCTGGTGTAGTGAACAGAAAAGAAGGTGACAAGCAGAGGTCTTATTATTCTTCCTGCTGTGACATGATGAGGTCACTTTCTTTGCATATCACTCATTTGTTTTTGGAGTTGGGAAAAGTGATGCTGCTACCGTCTCGCAGGCGCGATGATTCTCTAAATGTCTCCCCTGCTGCTAAATCTGTTGTCTCAACATTTGCTTCCATCGCATCAGAACACTTGAGTTTTGCAGGGCACATCAATCCATCTAATATAGAGGCATCCATATCAACCAAATGTCGCTACCTTGGCAAGGTTATTGATTTTATTGATGGCATTCTATTGGATAGACCAGACTCCTGCAACCCAATTTTGGTGAATTGCTTCTATGGAAATGGGGTTATTCAGGCCATCTTAACCACTTTCGAAGCCACAAGTCAACTGCTTTTTGCAGTTAACAGAGTGCCTGCTTCTCCAATGGAGACAGATGAAGGAGTCTCAAAGCAAGATGAGAAGGAAGAAACAGATAATTTGTGGATATATGGTCCCTTGGCTAGCTATGGTGTACTCATGGATCACCTGGTGACATCATCTTTTATCATCTCTCCATTCACAAAGCATCTGCTTGCACAACCTCTTACAAACAGCAATACGCCATTCCCTCGAGATGCTGAGACATTTGTAAAGGTATTACAGTCCAAGGTATTGAAAGCAGTCCTTCCTATCTGGGCTCATCCCCATTTTACTGACTGCAGTTATGAATTTATTACCACAATTATTTCCATTGTGCGCCATATTTATTCTGGAGTTGAAGTGAAGAATGTAAGTAGTAATTCAGGATCTCGTTTAACTGGTCCTCACCCGGATGAATCAGCAATTTCTGTTATTGTGGAGATGGGCTTTTCCAGGTCTAGGGCAGAAGAAGCACTTCGACAAGTGGGTACAAATAGTGTTGAGATGGCAATGGAGTGGTTGTTCTCACATCCAGAGGAAGTTCAAGAAGATGATGAACTTGCTCGTGCACTTGCCATGTCTCTTGGGGGCTCCAGTACATCCACGAAGGAAGAGGTGGTCATGGATGCTGCTAATACTGATCAGGAAGAAGAAGCAGTTCAACTTCCACCAATTGAAGAATTGTTATCAACGTGTACAAGACTTCTGCAGATGAAGGAACCTTTAGCTTTCCCTGTACGTGATCTGCTAGTGATGATATGCTCTCAAAATGAAGGTCATTATAGGTCAAAGGTCATCACCTATATCATTGATCAGGTGAAGCTTTGCAGTTCAGTTTCTGATGGGGGGAACTACATTGTGCTGTCTGCTCTTTTTCACGTAATTGCATTGATTCTTCATGAAGATGCAGTGGCTCGAGAGGTTGCTTCCAAAAATGGTCTCGTAAAGGTTGCATTGGATTTGCTGTCTCAGTGGAATCTGAGTTTGGATGAGAGGGAGAAATCTCAAGTCCCCAAGTGGGTGACAGCGTCATTCCTTGCTATTGATCAAATGTTGCAAGTGGATCCCAAATTGAGTGTAGAAATACCACCTCCTGCACAGTTAAAAAAGGATGATCCCAGTAACTGTGCTCCCATTATTGATGAGAACAGAGCAAACACTTTGCAAATGATGTTGGGATTAACTTCTCGTTATATGGATATACATGAGCAGAAGAGACTCGTTGAGATTGCTTGCCGATGCATTCAGAACCAACTACCTTCTGAAACAATGCATGTGGTCCTTCAGCTATGTGCTACACTCACCAAAGTTCATTCAATAGCTGTGACTTTTCTTGAAACAGGAGGTTTACATTCATTGCTTTCTTTGCCTACAAGTAGTCTGTTTTCTGGCTTTGACAATGTGGCTTCTACAATAGTCCGTCATATTCTTGAAGATCCTCACACTCTCCAGCAAGCTATGGAGTCTGAGATAAGACACAGTGTAGTAGCAGCCACAAGTAGACATTCTAGTGGGAGACTCACACCACGCCATTTTCTACAAAACCTGGCTTCTGTCATCTCCCGGGATCCAGCAGTTTTCATGCAAGCTGCTCAGTCAGTATGTCAAATTGAGATGGTGGGGGATAGGCCCCACATTGTTCTGTTAAAAGATCGTGACAAAGAGAAAACTAAGGAAAAAGAAAAAGAGAAAGACAGGCAACAAACTGCTGATGGGAAGAGTACTGATATAAGCTCGATGGTTCCAGGGAGTGGAGCTAGTAAACTTTCAGATTCAAATATAAAAAATGTGAAAGTTCATAGAAAATTGCCGCAGAGCTTTGTAAGTGTAATTGAGTTTCTCCTGGATTCTGTTGTAACTTTCGTGCCATCCGCGAAAGATGATGGTCAGGCAGATGATGGTGCCTGTGTTACTACTTCTGTAGCAGACATGGAGATTGATGGAACCTCAATTAAGGGGAAAGGAAAAGCTATTGCCATTCCACCTGAAGAGAGCAAAACTGATGGTCAGGAAGCTTCAGCATCTCTTGCCAAGGCGGTTTTCATTTTAAAGCTGTTGACTGAAATTCTCTTGACATATGCTTCTTCCATACATGTTTTACTCCGAAGAGATGCTGAGATAAGTAGTTGCCGTGCTCCTCCTCAACGAGGTTATGCTGGAAACAGCAACGGTGGAATATTCCATCATGTTCTTCACAAGTTTCTTCCATATTCTGGAAGCTACAAGAAAGATAAGAAAGTTGATGGTGATTGGAGGCACAAGCTAGCAACCAGGGCAAACCAATTTTTGGTGGCATCATCTATTCGTTCTGGTGAAGGACGGAAGAGGATTTTTACCGAGATCAATAATGTCTTCAACTACTTTGTTGATTCAGCTGAAGGTTTTAGGGTACCTGACAGCAATATTCATGCTTACGTTGATCTGCTTAATGACATCCTGGCAGCTCGGTCACCTACAGGATCATATATTTCAGCAGAAGCTTCTGCAACTCTTATAGATGTTGGACTAGTTACGTCGCTGACTCGAACCCTTCAAGTTCTGGATTTAGATCATGCTGACTCTCCCAAAATTGTTACTGGAATTGTCAAGGCTCTTGAATCCATAACCAAAGAGCACGTCCATTCTACTGATCCTAATTCCGGGAAGGGTGATACCTCTACGAAGCCTGCTTCAGATCAGAACCAACTAGGGGGAGTAGATAACAGTGGTGATAGATTTCAGTCCTTGGAAACAGCATCCCAGCCTGAACATAATGAACTGGTTCTTGATCGTATTGAGTCTTTTAATGCAGCCCAAACTTCAGGCAGCTCTGATTCTGTTACAGATGATATGGAGCATGACCGTGATACAGATGGTGGTTTTGCCCCTGAAGCTGAAGATGATTTTATGCATGAAACTTCTGAAGAAGCTGGTGGCCTTGAAAATGGTATTGCATCAGTTGGAATAAGGTTTGACATGCCACACAATGAGCAAGACAATGATGAAGATGATGATGAGGAGATGACCGGGGATGAAGTTGATGAAGACGATGATGAGGATGATGAGGAGAATAATGATTTGGAGGAAGATGAGGTTCATCACATTCCACATCCAGATACTGATCATGAAGATCATGAGATTGATGAAGATGAGTTTGATGAGGATGTTTTAGAGGAAGAAGATGAAGACGACGAGGATGATGAGGATGGAGTTATACTAAGGTTGGAAGAGGGTATCAATGGAATTAATGTTCTTGACCAAATTGAAGTTTTCAGCAGAGACAATAACTTTCCAAATGACACGCTCCATGTGATGCCGGTTGAAGTTTTTGGCTCTCGACGCCAAGGTCGTACTACGTCTATTTACAATCTTCTTGGAAGAACTAGTGACCATGGTGGTCCTGTTCAACATCCACTTCTGGTCCAGCCTTCTTCATTGCATCCAGGAGCCCTTAGACAGACAGGTATTGCATTTCTCTTAATGTTTGATAGCCTGTGTTTGCCTATTTTTGACTGATAAGTTAGTAGGGCAGCCCCAGTGCATGAAGCTCCTGCCTATGCGGGGTCCGGGGAAGGGGTGGACCACAAGGGCCTAAAGTACACAGCCTTACCTTGCATTTTGCAAGAGGCTGTTTCCACGCCTTGAACCTGTGACCTCAAGGTCACGCGACGATAAGTTATCCCATGCAATTTCTAACAACAAAATCTTTTCAGATAATGCAGGTGATACTGGCTTCTCTGACCGAAATTTAGAAAATAGTTCATCCCGGTTGGATGCTATTTTCCGCTCATTAAGAAGTGGACGGCATGGGCATCGTTTCAACATGTGGGTAGATGACAGCCAACAACGTGGTGGATCTAATGCATCGGCAATACCCCAGGGCATTGAGGACTTGCTCATTTCCCAGTTGAGACGGCCAGTCCCTGAGCAACCTTCTGAGCAAAATGCAGCTACAGTGGAACCTCAAGATAAAGGTGAGGACAGCCAATTGCAAGAATCAGATTCAGCAATGAGGGAAGAAGCAACCACTGGGTGCAATGTTAATGGGGGTGCAGTTGTCCCATCATCCACTTCTGCAGTGATAGATGTTACTGGCAATGCTGATATGGGAGCAGCACATGATGACTTTCTTCAAGGAAGAGATGCATCAAATAATGAAAACCAGGTCATTGACATGCAGTATGAACGCAATGATGCAGCTGTTCGAGATGTGGAAGCTGTGAGCCAAGGGAGCAGTGGGAGTGGGGCAACTTTAGGGGAAAGCCTTCGCAGTCTGGAAGTGGAAATAGGAAGTGCTGATGGGCATGATGATGGTGGAGAAAGGCAGGGACCTGCAGAGAGACTGCCTTTGGGTGATCTTCAACCAACTCGACTGAGAAGAGTGTCTGTATCGTTGGGGAATGGAACAACTATAAACAGCAGAGATGCATCTCTTCAGAGTGTGAATGAGCCGCATCCTAGTCAAGTGGCAGATCAAAGTGGTCCAGCTGATGAGCAGCAAAGCAGTAGGGCAGTGGACCCCGGTTCAAATTCAATTGATCCTGCATTCCTAGATGCTCTTCCTGAGGAGTTGCGGGCTGAAGTTCTTTCTGCTCAGCAGAATCAAGTGCCACAACCGGTAAATGACCAACCACAATCTGCAGGAGACATTGATCCTGAATTCCTTGCTGCCCTTCCCCCAGATATCCGTGCTGAAGTACTAGCACAACAACAAGCTCAGAGGCTGCACCAGTCACAGGAACTGGAAGGACAACCAGTTGAGATGGACACTGTTTCTATAATTGCAACATTTCCTTCAGATTTACGAGAAGAGGTGGGAAGTAATTGCTGATAGCATTCTTATATTTGAAATATTTTCTTGTTAGTAGGCTGTATGTATGATGGCAGTCATGTTTCTTCAACTCTGTTACCTATACAAATTTCGTTTTTCAGGTGCTATTGACTTCATCTGATGCTATTCTTGCTAATCTAACACCTGCCCTTGTTGCTGAGGCAAACATGTTGCGCGAAAGGTTTGCACATCGTTATCATAGCCGTACACTTCTTGGAATGTACCCTAGAAACCGCCGGGGTGAGTCTTCTAGACGTGGTGAAGGTGTTGGCTCAAGTCTTGACAGAGCTGTAGGGACCATTGCTTCACGGAGATCTGCAGGAGGGAAGCTAGTTGAAGCTGATGGGGCTCCTTTAGTTGATAGAGAAGCTCTAGAAGCTATGATCCGATTGCTCCGGGTTGTACAGGTAATTGCTTGCTAAATTCTATTTAACAATCTATCCCTTGTTTGAGAAATGAATATGCTGATGTGGTCTTTTGCAGCCTCCTCTGTACAAAGGCCAATTGCAGAGACTCCTCTTGAATTTGTGTGCACATTATGAAACAAGAACTGCTTTAGTACAAATTCTAATGGGTATGTTGATGCTGGATATACGGGGCCCTGTTAAGAGTGTAAATGGTGCTGGTGAGCCATCCTATCGGCTGTATGCTTGCCAGAGTAATGTTATGTATTCTCGGCCTCAGTTTTTGGATGGTAAGAATTTTTGTTTGACATTGTGTACTTTGCAGATTCTAATTTTCTTTTTCTTAAAAATGATCTCATTACTCATTCGAAGAAAAATGCTTGTCATATTAAATGTTCAATATCCTATGTACCCATGCAAATACAAAATATAAATGCATACTCTTATCCTTGATACACGTTATATGATTTTAGTCTTAATCTTGATGGGGTTTTTAATGATAAAGAATTATCATTTGTTCATTGCTTCTGCTGAGTATCATTTGTTTAGAGCAATTGATTACAGTGATTGAGTTACTAACCAGTGCTTTATATATCACCTCTTGACGTTTAGGAGTTCCACCCCTTTTATCTCGGCGTATTTTGGAAACTCTTACATACTTGGCCCGGAACCATCCATATGTGGCAAAGCTGCTACTTCATCTTCAACTGCCTGGCCCACCTGCACAGCAATTGGACAGTGTTGATCAGGGACGTGGCAAATCTGTTATTGAAGACCAGCCCGAAAAAAGGCAGCTGCTGAAAGGAGACTTATCCATAATCTTACTTCTGACTCTGTTGAATCATCCCCTGTATCTGAGGAGTGTGGCACATCTGGAACAGGTACTGTTAATATGTTTGATTAATTTTGTCAAAATTTTAGGAAGTTCCATGAAAGCAATATGTAGTAACTTCTCTTTTTGGATCTCAGCTACTAAATCTATTGGAAGTCGTCATAGATAGTGCAGAGAGCAATTCAGGCCCATCTAACAAGTCTGCAGAGCCTTCTGTTCAACCATCTGATTCTCAGAATGCTCTGCCAGATGCACATGTTAGCAATGACACTGAGGGATCTTCCTTTGGCAGTCATATTAAATCAAACGAGTCAGATGAAGTCTCAAGATCCTCGGCTTCTGCAGCAAACACTGAACGTGACTCACTTTCTGTACTGCTCAGTCTGCCACAAGCAGAACTTCGACTTTTATGCTCTTTGCTGGCACGTGATGGGTATATTACAAAATATCTACCCTTTTCTGTTTCTTAGTGTTTTGACTGTGTGACTCTTTGAACAATGCTTATGAACTAGGAAACATTTATACTGCCATGTCATCTTAATAAGAAGGCCTTGAGGGGATTATTTATTACAAATATTCAGTAATCATCCTTGCTTTTGTAGTCAGAATTTTTTACTGTATTGGACTGTGTCCTCATCTTTTTTAAGTGAAGAGAACTAGTTGTCTGTACAAAATTTGAATGATTGGAAAGCATAAAAAATTTTCCTCACTGCCGCAATGCTGCCAAGTGATAAAAACTCTTTCATTTCCTACAAACTCCTCCAACCATCAGGGGCAAAGTTCTTAAAACCTATTAAAACCACATTTCCTCCACCAGCTGGTCATTGCTGTCCTGTCCATTTTCCTTGAGATCATTGTTCCGACCAGGAGCAACTCCAATGTTTAATGCAGAAGAATATCTATATATAACGGTGAAGTTAACATTTTGCACCTGGCGGCCAGTATATCTGTTTTTATTTAATCCAAAATGAAGACAGCCGTAGTCAACATTGCATTTGAGGGAACCATCTGCACGGAACCATGCTCCACCTACAAGGAACCATGCTCAACTTAGAATAATATGTGTACCCTTTTGCTGTATCCGGTGTTTGATGTGTAACTGCTGGTTGTCCTACTTCTAATTGCATGCATTCCATTGTCAGAATCATCCAGGGGTGTATTACTTTCCTAAAAGAGGTAGCTGCTAGTTTTCTCTGAAACTGATGGGCTCTGGCAGTCACATTTTCGTTCCATCTTTGCTAGCTTAAATGAGTGATGACCTAGATTTACCTCTACAAGACTTCCCTCTATGAATTCATCATATTGTCATCCATGAAGAAGAAAGTTGTATTTTATGTTAGAATGGTGTTTGAGCTTTTGACTTTTTGTTTTGGTATGCATTTCTACATTATGATCTTCCTTCAGTAGTTTGCAATTACTTTGATACCTTTTTTTTTGCAGTTTGTCAGACAATGCATATGTTCTTGTGGCTGAGGTATTGAAGAAGTTGGTTGCTATTGCTCCAACCCATTGCCGCCTATTTATCAATGAACTGGCAGGTTCCGTGCTAAATTTGAGTAGATCTGCAATGAATGAATTGCATGGGTATGGCGAGGCAGATAAAACGCTTCTTAGCACAATGTCGACTGATGGGACTGCAATTTTGAGAGTTCTGCAAGCATTGAGCTCTCTTGTGACATCATTACTTGAGAAAGAGAAGGATCCCCAGCTTCTCCCCGAAAAAGAGTATAATGATACTCTAACGCAAGTATGGGACATAAATTCAGTTTTGGAGCCTTTGTGGTTGGAGTTGAGCTCTTGCATAAGCAAAATAGAGAGCTCTTCAGATTCTGCATCGGATTTGTCTATGGTGTCTGGGAGCTTTGCATCTGCAAGCACTGGTGTGATGCCTCCACTTCTGGCGGGTACCCAAAATATTTTGCCTTATATAGAATCATTCTTTGTATCCTGTGAAAAGTTGCATCCTGGGCAATCTAGTGTGGTTCATGACTTCGGCACTGGTACAACCTCTGATCTAGAAGATGCTACAACTTCTGGTTCGCAAAAGTCATCAGGCAACGCTAAAGTTGATGAAAAGCAGGTTGCTTTTGTAAAATTCTCTGAAAAGCACAGGAAACTGTTAAATGCTTTTATTAGGCAAAATCCTGGTTTGCTTGAGAAGTCGTTCTCTCTTATGCTGAAGGTCCCACGTTTCATTGATTTTGATAACAAGCGAGCTCATTTTCGATCAAAAATAAAACACCAGCATGATCACCATCACAGTCCTCTAAGAATATCGGTGAGAAGAGCTTACATTCTTGAAGATTCATATAATCAACTACGGATGCGTTCCACTCAAGACCTGAAGGGGCGGTTGACTGTTCATTTCCAAGGGGAAGAAGGTATTGATGCTGGTGGACTTACAAGGGAGTGGTATCAGTTGTTGTCCAGGGTCATTTTTGACAAAGGTGCCCTACTTTTTACCACGGTTGGAAATGATTCAACGTTTCAGCCAAATCCTAACTCTGTTTATCAAACAGAGCATCTATCATACTTCAAATTTGTTGGGAGAGTGGTATGTGCCTTTTCTTTTGTTCTTATTGCATCCAAATCCTTTGTTATTATCTAATATATTTCTTTCCATCTAGGTTGGGAAGGCTCTGTTTGATGGGCAGCTTCTTGATGTACATTTCACTCGATCTTTCTACAAGCACATTCTTGGGGTTAAGGTTACCTATCATGACATTGAGGCTATAGATCCTGCTTACTACAAAAACTTAAAGTGGATGCTTGAGGTATGCTCCATCCCATCCCAATAGTTTCAAGTATATAATTGTATCAGCAACTCTTCTTAACTTGTTACTGATCAACTTTGCAGAATGATATAAGTGATGTATTAGACCTTACTTTTAGTATGGATGCTGATGAGGAGAAGCTGATATTGTATGAGAGGGCAGAGGTAGTAGCATCTTCCGTTTTCTATAGAAGTTTCACTTCTCAAATATTTGCCGCGCTTATTTTGGGAATGCATCGCAGGTTACTGATTATGAGCTGGTTCCTAATGGCCGAAACATTAGAGTCACTGAAGAGAACAAACATGAATATGTAGATCTTGTTGTTGAGCATCGCCTTACAACTGCCATTCGTCCCCAAATAAATGCGTTCATGGATGGTTTCAATGAGTTGATCCCTCGGGAATTGATATCTATTTTTAACGATAAGGAACTGGAATTGTTGATCAGTGGACTACCAGACATTGATCGTGAGTTCCTACAATCATTTTAACCTACATAATTCTTTAAGCAGTACATGATGTCATCCTGTACTTGTAATTTTCCCTCTATGGAGTTGCTAGAGTCAATGATATTAATTCTTCTGCCTTTTTGTATGTTAATTTATACTGAACGTGTTGCATTGCTGAGCAGTGGATGATATGAGGGCAAACACTGAATATTCTGGCTACAGTTCTGCATCCCCTGTTGTTCAATGGTTTTGGGAGGTGGTTCAGGGTTTCAGCAAGGAGGATAAAGCTCGTCTCTTGCAATTTGTCACTGGCACCTCCAAGGTACCAGTTTCTATCCAAAGAATCCCTTTGTTCTTGTCCTTTATGCAGCTTCTCTGCTTTATTTTTTCCTTTTGTATACATGACTGCATAAAACTTGTGTGTTTATACATTTAAGCTTCAAACTTCCATGTTTCTACTCTAAATGTTCTATTGGGTAGTCATTCATTCTCTCTTGGGAACATGAGCATCCCAGTTCCACAGCCTCTAGAATTGTGAGCCAGAATGTGTGAGGTTGGATCTGGAATTATAAAGTTCTGCCTGTAACTTGCAGGAAGCCAAAGAACCCCATTCGATAGAAGAATTTTTGGACAAATGATCTGACAAATGTGAAAGACAAGTTTCAAAAATTATACCAAAATGCTCAAAACTGAAAATGGCTCAAGAAAATGAAAGAAGATAAAGAAAGCTTTAGTACATGGCATAAGATATAAGTAATGCGATATACAAATTGACACTGACTTGCTACCTAGGTTGATTCGTCAAACTTTAGGCTTCACTTTCTCTGTTCTTGGTGTAATTTGGCTGATGCTATATTTGTTGCCCACTTGATTGACTGGGTCTCTTTTGAAAGGTTCAATTTGGGAGATTTTGGGATCATGGTCCCAATTAGGTTACTTCCAACATGGTGGTTGTGTAGGTTTTTGATTTCTCATGATTGGATGTGGTCAGTCTATGTGAGCATGTGTCAGAGGCATTTCCTGAACTACTGGTGGACCTTTTTGATAGGTCTCTTTTGATAGGTTCAATTTGGGAGAACATTTTGGGATCATGGTCTCAGTTAGGTTACTTCCAACAATTAGGATAATCCCACGAGGGTGGGTGTCTAGGTTTTTGATTTCTCATGATTGCAGGTGGTCGGTTTATGAACATGTGTCAGAGGCATTTCCTGAACTAATGGTGGACCTTAACTTGAAGTCTGCATTGTCGTAGGTCAGAAATCAGGTATTCTGGTTAAATTTAAAACATGTTGATAAGAAGAGTAGCTGGAAAGAAGTGGAATGTCGTATTCTCAGAAATCAGGTATGCTGGTTAAATTGAAAACATTGGATAAGAAGAATAGGAGCAAGAAAGAAGTGGCAGGGTGAAAAATTGTGGTGGTGGGGTGGGAAGTCTCGGCAAGATGGGAGTACTTAGAATTTTACATCCACATTGAGGTATTGGAGTTAGTGGACCCCTATTCGGGATAAGGCTTTGATGACGACGACGATGATGATTGAGGTATTGGAGTTCTCCAAAAAAACATTTTAAGCTTTGAGCAATAGGCTGAGAATCGCTTTGTTGTGCATTTGGCAAATTGTTTCCTGTGCCAGGCAAGGATGGTAGTGATCTAGCATATGCATTTCTCTGCCTAATTTCTTACCTACCTGTTGTCTCATAATGCATAACATACTGAAAAGTCAACAAAGCAACCTTAGGTTGCCCTTCTGGCCCTGTTCTCTGAACATCTCTGGTACTTCTGTATGGCACATTTGCCTCCCATGTGTGAGTTCTCGCATCATATATCTGCTAACAGTTAACAATTACCTCCATGTATGGCCAACTTTAAGAACTTGTTGAGAGCAATTCCTGGACCTAAACTAAACTTCAGAATCTTGATATGTAATATGGAGTTCATCTTTGAACAGAAATTCTGCATTCTGCTACACTAACAATGTTAGACTTATTCGCTTACCTATGATTGTATTAGAAGTGGTTGGTTATGTGGTTTTCTAATTTGTTGAATTACAACTTTCACAGGTGCCTTTAGAAGGTTTTAGCGCACTTCAAGGAATCTCTGGTTCTCAAAGGTTCCAGATTCACAAGGCATATGGCAGCCCTGATCACTTACCGTCTGCACATACATGGTATGCTACTGATGCAGCATTTATCTATGCATATAGGTCCTCTTTCTTTATTTGCTTGACAAGTGGGCTACTAATGTCAAGGCGGTCACCTAGTTGAGGAAAACGGTACATGTTGCACAGGTGACCAAGCCACTGTCGTGTCCTGTACAATTGCCTTGAATCCTGGCGCAGGTGATCCTTGGCTTAGGTTAGCTTCCAACTTACAGGAAGTTAAAGTGGTCATTCTTTTATGGGTAGTAATGGCCATGGCTGATAGTTCAGTACTACTATCGATAACCGGCTCTTGTTTTTAACTCTTCGTTTGGCTCCCATAACCATGATAGTCCCGAAGTTCTTTTATAACCATACTAAGTACTTGATTGATATGAACACCGTTGGTCATTGCAGTCCACCGAGGGTTTCCTCTTTTAATCACTATCTACCTTTTAGACACCTAGGCAATCATATATCGTTTGCTTTTTGTTTCTTATAGAGGCAAATGAGAATGCTTGTATTTAAGGGTCAACGTCGCTTGATTGTTGCAGCTTTAACCAGCTAGATCTGCCGGAATATCCTTCGAAACAACAACTAAAGGAGAGATTACTTCTGGCAATTCATGAAGCGAATGAAGGGTTCGGTTTCGGCTGAGAAAGGGAGGGGTGTAACTGTATTCCCCAGTCATGTAGATATTGTTTAAAGAGAAGAAAAAGTGAAAGTGGAAAGGGAGGTAGGTGTGGGGTCAAAGTAGGTATGTTATACACTGTACAGTATTTTTGCAGGAAAAATTTGCTTTGGGCAGTTTTGTATTTGCCATTCTTGCCTCTTTGTCATCTATCTTCATCTTAATTTCCATGTATTGTTCCATGCTCTATCACTGATGAGGGTGTCTGGACAAAACTTAGTCCCATACCAAACAGCACAAGGTGTGATACGTGTATCAATTGCAGATATAAATGTTAAATAAGAAATGGAAACCCTTTGCAGAATGAAATGATGGGCTGTGAACTAATGTTGGGGGAGATACCTATTTTGAAAGGAAATTGATATTGGCACTCATTTCTTTACAGCACCCTTTTTCTCCGATGCATCATTTGCCAAGGATGATGCCGCCTCTTTCGGGGTATAGTGGTGCAGAAATGAAACTGGGTGGGAATTCAAGTTGAAACGCCCAGGTAATAAATTCTCACATTTACTTTTGCTAGTTGTAGTGAGGAATTAACTCGATCTTAGGAATTCAGCTCTTAAGTGACTGTAGAATTTATTATACCCACGACTTCCGAAGTAAGTGGACGATATCACGTTGATGGATCTTATACTTCATTTGACAGATCTGGACCCTTCATCTAGATGGGCCCTGTCTGTCCTGAAGTTGGTTTTTGATTTTTCTGAGCTTTTTATGAATATCTCAACGGTAGAGTTGTCGTGTGACTTTGAGGCCATGAGTTTGAGGTGTGGAAACAATTTCCTGCAAAATGCAAGGTAAGGCTCTGCACTTGCTTCTTGTGGTCTGCCCTTTCCTTGGACCCCGCATATGCATTGTGTGAGGAGGCAGTCTTTGTTTTTTTTTTTTGGAGGAATAGCTCAGACAAACAATAGAAGGATCACAGGTATGAGACTTTAGTGACATGCCTCATTTGTGATGACGTTTGATGCGATTGGCTTTGATAATGAGAAAGATGATGCCTACGGTGAATTACCATAAGAACTCTAGTGCTGGGGAGGCAAAGGGGATAGCAATCGTCATCTTTTCTTCTGGTGCACGAAGCTTCTCTACCATATGTGGGGTTCAGTGAAGGGGCAGACTAAAAGGGTCTATAATATGTGGCTCTATCTTGCATTTTGATAAGAAGCTGTTTTTATTCAAACCCATAATCTCAAGGTCATATGACGATAGTTCTACTATTTCTACCAATGTATGTGCGAAAAAAAAAAAAAGACTCAATATTTTCATATAAATTTTAGGAGCATAGGTTGGTGCAAAGAATGGGAGTCAGGCTTGCTTAAGTCCATTGTTCTTTAATAGGTCGCTAGCACGCCTTTTTATGTACTACTTGAGCTAATCTCTTGTTGTTTTCATGCACTAAGCTGCTAAACTGTTGCATTGGAGATCGGACTTTTTAGTCTTTCATATCAAAAGCAGATTTGGGCATCTTATTTTTTGCTCGATACTAGGAATGTTATTTTCAGTTATCACTATGTCATCAACATGAATAAGCAGAAAGGCCATACCTCAATGGCCCCTCAATTATAAGGGCAGCCCGAAGCAAGGTGATTTGTTCACTCTATCATCCGGAACGGGAACACCTTAGTATTAGGCAGGAGCTAATGAACATGCAATGGTCTCATGGATGGTGTGTTCTTTTACTTTGCACATGTTCACATTTGGCCCCCAAGATAGCTCCGGTGCACGAAGCTCCCGCCTATGTAGGGTTTGGGAAAGGGGCGGACCACAAGGGCCTACAGTAGGTATCCTTATCTTGTATTTTGCAAGAGGCTGATTCTATGCCTTGAACTCGTGACCTCAAAGTCACATGATGACAACTTTTATCGTTGCACCAAGGCTCCCCTTCTATTTGACCCTGAAGATGAATGGTGGATATCTGAAAGATAAGGGTTAGTGTGTTAATTCAAATGTGGGTGCTTTTATCTTGGCCGTTGCCCATTTCCCATTACTGTTAGTAAGAACCTGATATAAATTTTTTGAAGGGGTTAGATATCTTAGAAAAATCGTGGTTGGGATCATCGAATAGACCGTGATCGTTCCTAAGACTTTAGCTACTATTGCTCTTGATTTCGTTTTCTAGTTGCCTATCCAGATGACTCGTTTAAATCACCAAATACCTGGGGCCCACTTGAACTTGGATGTCGTCTATAAGGGTACATCAGTCAATTAGGAAAGAAAGAATTAAACGCAACGGTCCTCTCTCTTCAAACGGTCGTAAAACTTTAAAATTTGAAACCAAAGTGAAAGTGAAAGAAAGAGAGAAACCAAAGAAGAAAATTCGTTCTCCATTCCAAATTCACGTTACGGGGACTCCAAGATTCATTTACTGCTCATTTCAAGTTCTCAGGCAACCAGAAATCTGTCAATCTGATGGAAAACACAACTTCTCACAGCGACCCGGAATCTTGTTTCCCCGAGTTCTCTGAAACGGAAAAAGATTTCCAGAAAATGTCATCTTTGTTACTCCAAGAAAATAGTTCTACAGATGTTTTGGAGAATGATTTCGGTCATGGTGTTTATGATTCTGTGCTCTGTATTCCGGGTTCCAGGATTGTTCCTACTGGATTTAAGCAGAACAATTGCACAGGTAGATGTTCATTTCTTTTGTTATTATTTTTCCTGTTAATGAGAAATGGGTTTTACTTATCTTGGATTTTCTTTAGAGGTGTCATTGGTATTGGGTTTTCTTTGAGTAATCTGTATCACTTTTCTCTGTTATAATCTGGGTTTTTACCTATGTAAACGTAGGAATATTGATTCAATTGTCTTTCAGATCTTGGGTTTTTAAATCTTTATTTGAATTGAATATAATTAATTGGCTATCTTGATCGTTGCATTATTTGATCTTCATTATTTTTTACTTGAGTTATTTGGTCTCCATTTTGAATTAAGTTGAATTAATTGGCTATTTTGATGTTGGGCTTTTAGGTCCTTAAGTTTTTTGAATTAACTTCCAGGGGTTTGTGCGTCCTTCTTTTTGTTTTTTTAGTTTCAGTACAGGTTTTTGATACTGACCCTTTTTTACTATTTTGTGGAAGCAGAAGATCTTGTTATGTTTGTAAACGCTGGAGGTGAGGCTTTGAATGGGTTTGGTTGCAGTAATTTCAAGAGTGACTTTGGTTATCAAGGTGGGGATGTACTAAGAACAAATGAAGGCATAATTGACTGTGGTGACTATCCATCTCTTTATCAGTCTGCACGGTTCGGAAACTGCAGTTACAAATTTGATAACCTCGTTCCTGGAGATTATTTTGTTGATCTACACTTCGTTGAAATTGTAAATACAAATGGGCCTAAAGGAATGAGGGTCTTCAATGCCTATGTACAAGAAGAGAAGGCAAGAAATGTTTTATTGAATTTTTTCATTTTTTTAAAAATATTTCCGGCAAATGCCAAAGCGACTCCTGTTTGATCATTGCAGGTTCTGTCTGAACTTGATGTATATTCAGTTGTTGGGGCCAATAAGCCTTTGCAGCTTGTTGATATCAGGGCTAGCGTGGTGGAGAATGGTGCAATTGTGATTAAATTTGAAGGGATTCGTGGAAGTCCAGTTGTTTGTGGTATTTGCATCAGAAGAGCTTCAAAATTATCAGGTAGAAATAGTGGTTGAATTATCTGTTCATGCAGCTATTGAGTTGAGATCTAGACTTGATTTTAGGCTGCCTTGAACTTGAATTCAGCTCCTGTGAACCCCGAGTATCTTGTCTGTAACAATTGTGCCACAAAGATAGAAGTTTCTTTATCCCAGGTAAGGGAATTTCTAGATGCAGTTTAGAACTTCAAATCATTCTGAATTATATGCATTATCCTATGTTTGTTTATTTCAACTCTCCACTTGTAGGGCGGTGCGGGAAAAATGAAAGATATAGCAAAATATGAGAGGAAGATACAGGAAATGGAGAGTCAAATCCAGCTGAAAACAGATGAATGCTATGAAGCATGGATGTCGCTGACAACGGCAAATGAGCAGCTAGAAAAGCTGAGAATGGAGCTTGATAATAAGTTCTTCCAGACTGAATCTTTAGGTGAGATATGAAGTTCAATTTTTTCCTTTGTTCTTTTGTGATGGTATATGGTTCTGATTATATATTGCTATGCTATTAGATCGAACCGTGGAAAAGCAATTGGCGCAGTTGAAGAATGTCTCTGATAGGTATGAACATGATAGGAAGTTTTGGGTTGCTGCAGTTAATGATTTGGAAGGAAAAATAAAGGTAAATTTGTATTGTTTGTCACGAAAATCAGATTCTGCTCCTGTAAATTTTGTCTAATTAGCTTAGCAACGAGCTCCTAGAATGATACCAAGTTTTCATATAGGTGATGAAGCGGGAGCATTCCCAACTTTCTCAAGAAGCCCATGACTGTGCTGATTCAGTTCCTGACCTAAACAAAATGATCTTTGCAGTTCAAGCGTTGGGTAAGTTTAAATCTACTCATCCACGAGGGATAATCAAGTTTAGGCATCTCATGACTGCCCCATATCTCTTGGCAGTGGCACAGTGTGAAGACCTTAAGGTCAAGTACAGTGAGGAGTTGGCAAAGAGAAAGAAGCTGCACAACCTCGTTCAGGAAACAAAAGGTACACATTTCTTTTGATAATTCAGCCTGTCACCCCTCATGCCTGACAAATTAAGTGATCCATGCTTCTCCTTCTATTTCAGGGAATATCAGGGTGTTTTGCAGGTGTCGCCCGCTAAGTAAGGAGGAGATTTCATCTGGTTGCATGACAGTTGTAGACTTTGAGGCAGCCAAGGATGGTGACCTTGGAATAGTGACTGGTGGTGGATCTACAAAGAAAACCTTCAAATTTGACCGTGTTTTTACACCAAAGGATAACCAAGGTATGTGAGTAATGATTGGTGAATCAGTAAAAAAAATATATGACTTGCCATTTTTTTTCAAGTGAGTGTTTAATCAGAGAAGAAAAGTTGCATTGATTTTCTATTTCATTTACTTTGAACAGTCGATGTCTTTGCGGATGCTTCGCCACTGGCTGTCTCAGTCTTAGATGGCTACAATGTTTGTATTTTTGCATATGGGCAGACAGGGACAGGGAAAACTTTCACAATGGAGGGTACGGAACAGAACAGGGGAGTTAATTATAGAACTTTGGAGGAACTGTTTAAAATTGCCAAAGAAAGGAGTGACACATTTGACTACAAAATATCTGTTAGTGTACTGGAAGTATACAACGAGCAGATAAGAGACTTGCTGGCTACAGCTCCGTCGTCAAAAAAGTATGATCCCAGTTCCTACTATCTGAAGTATTTTTTGTTCATGTACCAGTTACTGGGGCTCTCTCTCTCTCTCTCTCTCTCTCTCTCTCTCTCTCTCTCCAGCAGTTTTAATATTTACAATAGAAATGTGGCTTGCACTGTATTTCAGATTGGAGGTGAGACAAGTTGGGGAAGGAGCTCACCATGTACCAGGCATTGTTGAGGCAAAAGTTGAGAACACAAAGGAAGTTTGGGATGTACTACAGGCTGGAAGCCAAGCCCGAGCTGTTGGATCTAACAATGTTAATGAGCATAGTAGCCGATCTCATTGGTTTGTTGAATCTTCTGAGCTTTCACTTTGATTGGTTTTTTATTTCTTTCCTTGCTCGTTAAGAGGTTTTCACCTTCCTGCATCAGCATGCTGTGTATCATGGTAAGGGCAAAAAATTTGATGAATGGGGAGTGCACCAAGAGCAAGCTTTGGCTTGTGGATTTGGCAGGCAGCGAGAGGCTTGCAAAGACAGATGTGCAAGGAGAACGGCTAAAAGAAGCTCAGAACATTAACAGATCACTTTCAGCTCTTGGTGATGTCATATCCGCTCTAGCAGCAAAAAACAGCCACATACCGTATAGGTTTGGCACTAGTTTAGTGGAGGAATCTTTTAATTTTTTCTTCTATCCTGATTTATTAGTTTGCTGCTAAACGGCCTTTTGCCTATTTTGATTTATTTTTGGTTCATCTGCAGGAATTCCAAGCTGACTCATTTACTTCAGGATTCACTAGGTAAACTTTCTACTCTACTTCTAGTCTTATCCATTCAATCCATCTTTGCTTTATGCTTCTGCTTGTGTCTATCTTATTTTCTCTATTTGTACTTTCTCTATGATTCAGCACATACTTGTATATATTTCATTTTCCTTCATATGATCCTTGAACTTCCTATTTTTGTTGTAGGAGGCGACTCCAAAACACTTATGTTTGTTCAGATCAGTCCATCTGAGTATGACTTGGGTGAAACGTTGAGTTCACTAAATTTTGCAACTCGAGTTAGAGGACTAGAGTTGGGTCCTGCAAAGAAGCAGATAGACACAGGAGAGCTTCAAAAGATGAAACAGATGGTAGGTTGAAAAGGTGGCGCGAAGTAATGTCAGTATTATTGGTGTTTGCAATTGATTCTCTTTATTTTATACTTCTTTCATCTTTGGGAAGCCCACTAATCTTTTGCCTATTTCTGTTTATCCTCAAGCTCGACAAAGCTAGACAGGATTGCAGATCTAAAGATGAGGCCCTACGGAAGCTGGAAGAGAGCTATGAAAGCTTAGAAAGTAAAACCAGGGGCAAAGATCAACTTACCAGAAACCAGAATGAAAGGGTATGCAACACTACACCTGCTGCTTTTGCTGCTGTTCAAGTCCTAGTCAATCTACCACTAGAATGCTGAAGTTTCTTCACATCTTTTTGGAAGGTCAAAGAACTCGAGAGCCAACTTGAGTCAAAGATGGAGTTACATAGCCAGTTGGAGAGGCAACTGTATCAACTTTCGGAGAAGTTGAAGGGAAGGGATGAAATGTGCATGACCCTGCAACAAAAGGTTGGTTTCTAATTACAAAATTTGTAGGTTACTTGCATATTTTAATTGACAGGCAGCAAGCAAGCTTTGACCGCCAGTGTTTGTTATGTTAAACAGATAAAGGAGCTTGAAAACAAGCAGAAGGAACAACAGCAGTCAGAATCTTTGAACCTACAGTTGAAGGTTGAAGCAAGAAACACTTCGCCATCTATTTGACCATTACCAATAAACTGGAAACATGCAAAAATGTTAATTTGTATATGGGACTATGTTACACAGATGAAGCAGATGGAGAGCAAGTTGAGAGAGCAGCAGCACTCAGAGTCTATGATCCTACAACAAAAGGTTGCTCCAAGAAAACAGGGCCCATTGTCCAATGTGGTATTAAATTGAAAGAGAATGAGATACTAACTCTGATCAACTTGTTATTCAGGTTAAGGAGCTGGAAGACAAGCTCAAAGAGCAACAGCACTCGGAGAGTCTGATTCTTCAAGAGAAGGTTATTTTCATTCTTCTCTCTGCCCAACAGCAGAGAAACTGCAAGTACTGATTTCTTATCTATATATTATGCAGGTTAAGGAGCTCGAAAGGAAGCTGAAAGAGAAAGAAGAAAAGTCAGACTCTGTGGCATTACTACTCTCTGCTGATAAGTCAAGAGCGACACCAAACGACAGTAAAGCTGTCCTAAATGAAGAATCTACAAGTGAAAATGATCCGCAGATTCTGAGGAGCTCAAACTCAATCAACCGTCAGGCATCTGTTTTGCTTCGAGGAGGTGATTCACTTCAAGAGATTCGTAGGAAAAGAGAACGAAGAAGTGGGCATGGTGTTGAAGCTGAGAACAATGTGAATAACATAATATCAACTTCATTGCCAGAGAGGAGGGTACTACCAACTGAGTTGCAGAGAGTAAGACAGACTGATTCAACCAAAGCACTAGGAAGGCTTACAAGGACATCAAAGCCAGTTACAACGACCCAAAGGCTCTTTCCTCATAATAGAATCAGCAGAGATCCAGTGGTTGCGATCAAGGAGAGGGATAAGACTAGAGGTTGGTCAAGATGATGAAGGAAATGATAGAAGTTTAGTCTTCTTTTTATTCTCTCGTCTTCAATATTGCATATGCACTTGGAATCAGCAGAGATCGTGATTTAAATCATATGAATTACCCAAATGTAATCTCTAAGTTGTGTAATATTAGAACACTTAAATTCATTGGTCAGGATTCATTTATCGCAATGGAAAATCTGCTTTGATTACACAATCCTCGTAGCACCAAATGCTATGTAAGAAAAAGGGCAGCCTGGTGCATGAAGCTCCAGCGTATGCTTTGATTACACAATCCTCATAGCACCAAATGCTTTGTTGGAATGCTGCATACAACAATGGGAAGATCATGAAGAAATATTCTGATCTATAACGTGGGAAGAAAAATAACACTGCAAATGCAAAAAAGGAGAGCCCAGTGTACGAAGCTCTAGCATATGCAGGGTCCATGGAAGGGGCGGACGACAAGGGCTTATAGTTTGCAGCCTTACCTTGAATTTTTGTAAGAGGTTTCCATGCCTCGAACCTGTTATCTCAAGGTCACACAATGACGACTCTACGGTTACGCCAAGGCTCCCCTTAACACTGCAAACAAAATCAATATAACAATGTCTCATTCTCCCGTTCTCTGATAACCAGAAGCCACAAAAGTGATTGGAGAATCCCTGTCTTACAGGGGTGTTAGAAATGAGAGATACAAGTAGTTGAGACCCTTTGTGTATATTGTTCCATGTATCCGGTGAGTGCCATGAATCCCTCCACCAACCCCATGGAGTATTTGGAAAGGCTGTCCTGTAGAGAAGGTGAATCTATGCAGAACCACTGACTCCAAAAAATAGACGGTGTCCTATGCTTTGGGGCAACACAGGACACCGTCAATTTCTTGGCTCTTGCGGATTCAGAAAGGAAGGACTATGGATATTTAATACATATGAGATTTGACAATAAGGGCATCTGAGATGAGGTGAATCTAATAAACGGTACAGGTGATGAATTTTTTTGAAAAAAAGAAGAAGTGAGTCCAATATCTGCTTTTAACCTCGCCAACGATGCAATCGCGATGAAACCAGCTGCATCATATAATTTCTTGCGATTGAGATCAAGAGCAAACATTCCAAAAATAAAGGCAGCCACTTGCAAGAAGATAATCTTCAGTGGTCATTCCACCTTAATAGTTTTATGCAATAAATCTAGGAACTTCCTTCCAATGTATCCCTTATCCCTTCCCAGAGGCCTTTGCTCTCTTAGGCAACTATATCAAGCCCTTTAGAGAGCCCTCTTTGGGCTCCAGTCTATCCAATGCCTGTAAGAAACATAAATTCTGCCACCCTTGCCCTACTTGGAGAAGGAGGCAAGTGGATTCCCCCCTTGAGGCGACGAAACTAGGCTATTCAAACCAATCCATCTGTCTAGCCAATCCTTTCAAACCAAAAATTGCAGTGCCAGATGCCGATTCTATAATAGCTAATTCTTGGACTGTATTTAAGTCGATTTCTAATTCAATTCCTAGTCTTCCCTATTGTAACATATGTGCTTCCACAAAATTTTTTGGTAGTTGCTTTTTCATCTCTTCTCCGTGCAAGTTCTTGCTACATTTCCATGCCTGCAACATAAACATGGGACAATACCAATCATACTATGCTACGACAAACAATGAAAAAGAAAGGGAAACAAAGAAGAAACAACACTAGACAAGGTGGCAAGGAACATACCAACATCATTTGACAATATAATCCACCATCCAAACATCTAGTAGCTAGGGAAATGATTTCCTCTCTCATCTTTGCTTGGGAAAGAAGGGGAGCCTTGGTGCAACAGCAAAAGTTGTCGTCATGTGGCTGTGGGGTCATGGGTTCAAGACGTGGATCTTATAAAAATACTAGTAAGGCTGTATACTTGTGGTCCGCCCCTTCCTTGGACCCCGTATAGGTTGGAGCTTCGTGCATCGGGCTGCCCTTTATCTTTGCTTGGGAAACAACATTCCTCACTTTCCTGGAGGAATAATGAGTCTTTCATTCTTAACTAGGAAAGGGCATGTAAACAAAGAATGGCAAGTGGAGAAAGGGATTATTTTGATCTGACAGAGGATAATTCCTGTTTTAATAAATTTAATTGGGTTTCTGAATCCATAACTTGACAGTCATTTGATCTCGACTATTCTCGAGTCCATAGTCATCTCATCAAAGATCAAATTTTCTCAAGAATCTCTAACAATCAGTTCATCCTGGATCTGGTACCATATCGTATCTAATTCACATGAATAAATTAGAAACAAGATATTTACTATCATAAAGATAATGCATGGTTCATCTAATCTCATCCTTGCTGACAGCTAATGCCCGGGAGCTGGGGCCTGGCAATCCTTCTTTTGTAGTTTGAGTTAGATTTCATACTATGGTTGGTTTCCAGGCAAATGCTTCGTCATAGACAACAAGGCATCTCTAATAAATATGCTTCCTTCTTTAGGAAAATTTATGTTATGGATCTAAACTAATAAACTTGTACACCTTCAATCGCTAACCCACGTGGCTTTGGTACCATTGCTAAGCAGATATTTCATCCACTGCAGTGCTTCGAAAATTAAAGGCTAACATTTTCTAGCAAATTCCTAAACATGATATTTTGTATGAAGTGTCTAAGGTTGTATACTATTGACCCTTGTGGTCCGCCCCTTCCTTAGACACTGTATATGCGAAAGTTTTGTACACCAGTGCTGTCCTTTTTTTTAGTCTAAGAAAGTCCAATAAAGACGATATTAGTGTTGATGAGATGGACTTGTCATTATCTACAGATTAACAAATGGACCAACTGGCAAGAAACATGTCCATATCAAACTCAACTTCCTATCATACCAACTATAACAAGTAATGCATGACTTAGTTTCAATTGGATTGGATCCTCAGTACTTATCCTACCACCCGGATTCATTGATGGTTTTACTCTTAAAGTATTGAGAAATGCTATCCTGACTCAGTTGTGAGACTGACTTCGAAATCTCGTCTAGCTAAATTTCGTGCTCGTTGGATGATTTTAGCCATGCATTTTCAATGTTTAAATCAGATTTTTCAAAAAAAAAATTAGTAGGTAGAAATATTCACTGAAAAGCGACGTCACAACAGAAACGTATGAAAATATGCTCACAAATACAGCCAAGATAAAGCCCCACCCATGTGAAATGACCAGAAAGCCCATATATGTCTTTTCCCTTTCATACGCCCGTCGTACATAAAGAAGCACGCTTAGACGTACGTTTTTGCCTCTGCAGGGTGAGTATCGCCTACCACCCATTTTGGTTGTATTCCACCCACCACAGTTTGAGGAACCAGTAGAAGGACAGTTCCGATGCACGAAGCTCCCACCTATGAGGGGTCCAGGAAGGGGCGGACCACAAGGGTCTATAGTATGCAGCCTTATCTTGTATTTTTACAAGAGGCTATTTCTATGCCTTAAACCCATAACCTCAAGGTCATGTGACGACAATTTTTACCGTTGCACAAAGGCTCAAAGAACCAATAGAGGATTTTGTTGATTGGTCCTTATGGTTACACTCCGTAGTACAAACCAATCATGAAAGGTGTATAACGAGAAATGGAGTAGAAAGTTAATAAAAAGAAAGACCACGAGGACTTCGACTTCACTATTCAGTATCACCTTGAGATGTGCAACTTTAGTTACAACTCCACATAAAATATTTAAATTCATATTCTAGTAATGATTTTCTTCCAATTTTGTTTCCAAACTATTCACAAATATTTAATGAATTTTACAAACATTTTCCTTATCATTGTAATGATGGTTTTCATTGCTGCGTCTTCTATTTATAATATCTTTCTAGAAAATAAAATTACGTATGGAGATTGCGCAGGGAAGAGTACTAGTTTCTGTTTCTTAGATGCTAAAGTCATCTAATCCGCAAGGTAGGTTCACTAGTGCTCATGCAAGTTGGATAGATTATATTTATGAATGGCTCAGATCAACCAGTTGGGGGATGGAATTGAAACCATTCGGATTGAGATTAGTAAGGGAAAGAGTTCATGTTTCAGACTTTTCTACTACTCTATTCATAACTCATCATGGTACGCGATTAGATTGAAGACTGGACAATTGACTTCAAGATCATTATCAATAGATTAAGGCGAAAAATAAAAGAAGGTCCCTAGTCCGGGTGATTTGGTCCATTGTTTTGATCCTATCTTAGACACACCATTCCCACAGGGTAGAGATGAGTTGAATGGATGGGTTGTTCCTTTTTATAATAAGTTAGAGTAGGACCCACTAAATAGACCAGACATCCTAGGTAGCGAGGAGTACACTCTTCATTTTCGTCCCGTACGTACGGTGTAAGTTGGATGGGATGATTCAAAGGTCAAATTTAAATCTCCTAGAGTGGGACTCACTTAAAAGATATCTGACGATCTTATTTTCAAACGCTGCTTGTTCATCGCTACTTTAGGCTTGATGTTGGAGAGATCTAACCCATTCATATTATTGGATATCCTTTAGATTACTCCCACACCATAAACTTCTTTTATTGAATGCTTACAAATTTATTTTTCTCTATTCTTCAAATCACAATCATTGGAATAAAAACTAAATTTAAAATGAGTGAACAAATCCCTGAAGCTTTACCACAAGTAATTCTAAGATAGACAAAGACGGCTTCTAACATCATACATTTTGAAACTTGTTGCTTACATAGTGAACAAATCCCTGAAGCTTTACCACACAGAAGTCAAAACTTTGATCCATCATTCGGTAGTATGACATGCGCCAGTTCTTTTTGACGATGAGAACACCGATGGAACCCCAAAATCCCAAAACATAGCAAATAGCCACACATGAATAAAAGAATAAATCATTCTGTAGGAGCCCAGGTTTTTCTTTTTCATTCTTATCAATTGATTTTGATGGAATATTGACTGAGCAGTTTTGGGTCAGTGGCTGTCCACAAAGACTTGGGTTGCCAATGAAGCTACTTTCAGTGAAAGTTGTAGAATGCCCCTCATATGGAATTTTGCCAGACAGATCATTAAAGGAGACATTAAGAAACTCAAGGAAATTGAGTTCAATCACTTGAAGGGGGATTCTTCCAGTCAATTTGTTGTGAGAAAGATCCAAGCTCTCCAATTTCACCATGTTTTGGAAAGATGCTGGAATAGGACCTGTTAGATGGTTGTTGGACAAATTCAGTGAGATAAGTTCTTCTAGTAATCCCAATTCTGGTGGGATGCTGCCGAATAATTTGTTGGATGACAAGTTAATTCCTTTCATCAGATCCAGAAGAAATCCCTTGTAAGGCATTGACATACCCTTTGTGGTGAAATCATATGGCCTTCCCCCAAAAATAACTTTTGAACCTAAAGTAAGATTGCCAAGACAAGTTGGAATAGTTCCAGAAAGATTATTACATGAGAGATCCAAGAGGTGGATATGCATTTGACATAACTTAATAGGAATGCGGCCTTCAAAACCATTTCTGTTGAGAAGGAGGATTTCCAACGAAGGAAGGTCATGAAAAGAATTTTCGATATTTCCTGACAAGTAATTATCCCCAACATCCAGATGAGTTAACATGGAAGAATTTGATAGGGTTGGTGATATTGTTCCAGTAAGACGGTTTCTGTAGAGCGTTAAAATTGCCAAATTAGTCGCATTGAAATTTCTAGGGAGCATCTCCCCATGCAAGTTATTCTTTGACAAGTCTAAGTGGTACAATGGGGGTAGTTCTGGTATCTCTCCGGACAAGTCATTGTTAGCCAGATATAGATGAGTCAAAGACTGAATTTTAACAAGAGACGAAGGAATGGTCCCTTGCAGAGCATTCTCGGACATATCAAAGAATTCCAAATATGGGAAAATACTACCAATGTTTTTTGGAAGTGCTCCGTGAATATGATTATTGGAAATATCAAGGTATTGAAGCATAGACGTCAAGTTATACTGAGGTTGAGGGAGTGGGCCGATTAAACTATTATGTCCCAAATCCAAGTGCAAAATATTGGTGTTATATAACAAGTGAGAAGGAATGCTACCAGTGATTAGGTTTTCAGATATATCCACTTGTTGCAAGGCATGATGTCTGACAGCGAAGTGAAGAAGACTACGACCTTGGTATTTGTCTATGCTGCAGTTAGACAATCCCAGTACCTCTAATTGAAAAGATGGGACCCAAGTTGGAGGTATGGGTTCAAGCTCCAAATGTTGATTGTTGGAGAGGTAAAGGGAGTGGAGCTTGGAGAGGTTGGAAAACATAGACAAGGAGATCCGTCCGTCTAGTTGATTATATGACAGGTCAATATCTTCAACCAGAGTTAAATTGTTGAAAATGGATGGAATGCTCCCATGTAACTGATTGGAAGACAAATCTATGTGTTGAAGGGAATGCAAGTTACCCAAGAAGGATGGAATCTTTCCATGGAGTTGATTACCATCGAGATTTAGAGTTCTGAGGAAACGCATCTCTCCCAAACACAAAGGGATTTCATGGAACTCGTTACTTGATAGATATAGTTCTCTCAAAGAAGTCATGTTCTCCAAACGCAGGTCACGACTCTCATTCATTTCATTCTCAGAGAGGTCCAGTATTTGTAGGTGCTTCATTGACCGAAATGCTGCAACAAACATAAACAAGTAATTATCCTGCGTTAATTAGAGCAATAAAATTATATGTCTTATGCTTGTGTAGTTATTTTCAAGAGGTATTAAACGCAAGACTTTCCTGGAAAAATTAACGTAGTAGTATGTACCTTCGGGCATGATCCACCCACCAATGCGATTCTCCGCTAAATGAAGTTCTTGCAATTCTTCGAGTTGAGCAAACCAGGTGGCATTTGGATACCATCTCCCACAATCATAAGGCCTTCCGTGATACATGTATATCCCGACCACACGATTTGTAGAGTCGCTGCACGTGATGCCGTCCCACTCACAGCAGTTCTCTCCCACCCAGTTCTTTCCTTCCCAGAAGCGCCACCCAGAGCAATTTGAGTAGTGGCTGATAGAGTGCTTAATTTGGAGCAGAGCCTGCCTTTCTTCGGCTAAACATGCTTGGCTGCTGGGCGAACAATAGCAGCTAAGAACACTCACTAACACTAATGAGGCCACGGTGACATCAAAATTGATACGCACACCCTTCATTACTGCTCAGCAAGCACAGAAAAGAAGACGATGAGAGTGATTATTTTAACGCAGGCTGGCTATCTTTATATATAGCTTCACTCGCAAACTCAGTTTTTGCCTTCTTCACCAATTTCTTGACTTCTTAAATGCTTCTCTCATGGTCGAGCTCTAAGCATTAAAATCTTGTCTCTGTTTTCACCTACTAGAATTCATGGCTGAAGTGGATGTTAGAGCCGCGCGTAACGTGATGGAATCATTGCCATGATCCAAGGAGTGATATACCGTCGTCGACTGGGCATGTAGTGCTTCCAATTGGCCGAGGGCCAAACTATCGATTGACTTGGAATCCCTTTAAGTCTAGCTATTTAACGTCTAATCTTTGTCATGATCTACAGCGTAAAAGTCAAGGAAGCACAGCAAAGGTGAGGTGTATACTTTGGCTAATCCACACCCTTCATTTTGAGGATTGGGCGTGCAACAAAAATCTACTCTTTTGGACGACTTTAGCCTTTATCTTTCGATCATTGCTAAAATAAAGGGCCTTCACTTGTGGACGGCTTGGATTTTCATGTGAGAGGGCTATTAAGGCACAGATGTTCAGATAAGAGGCGGGGCCCAGCCGACGTCTATGGATGGGAGAGGTACTTGCGAGACGGTTCATCCGCTTGAATATTCAAACATGGGACCACTGGACAGAGCCAGAGTATTCTCTCTCGACTCTTGTCAGCCATGCACAAAAATCCTCTTCCCTGGATGATCGTGACCGCTACTATTCTAGACTAGAGAGAAAAATGGCAGATGAATCTCAACCAACTGCAATTAAGAATTGAAAAGCCAAGAAATCTTTTCCCTCATCGATGATCCTTAACCATAATGATCTTGACTAAGGATTGGACGGTTAAGAAAGTTTGCAAAACAATGGTAGGTAGTTAAATATTTACCAATTCGATTGTTCAGATCTTCAAATGGAGACGACTTTTGGCCGATTGACCATCTAGATTACTCCCCGGAAGAATCTGGACTTGGGATGACCGATCATCCACCCACATGCTTTGGAATACTCATGCTATTTATTATTTATTCAGGAAAAATAATAGCCGGCTATTAAAGAGAATTCCCTGTCTTTCAGACTATCCAAACCGCCTCTCTTTTAAAGCATGTAACAGTTAGCTAAGCACCAAAATTGGAACCCATCGCTGCATTGTATTAGACGGATGGTTAGGAAATCAAAATGCAGGGATGTTTACTGAACAATAAACCCTGAACAAATCAAAGACTTATAGCTGTTTGAGATCAATGGTTGGGATCACTTAAATAGTAGGTCCCGGTTGTGCAACAAAAATCTTCACTGTGTAAAAGTCAAGGAAACTCAGCCTAAATTATGTGTGAAGGTCTATAACAATTCACTTTCATATGGAGGGACCTACCTTGGGATGATACTTTCTGTTCAGTTGGTTCATCACAAAATCACAACGATTGGACGATTCTAGATGCTAAAACATTGGGCCTTTAATTCACATGATGTCATTTTGATGCAAAAATGCTAGAAAAAAGGAAGCGGCGAAATAACATGTTGGTTGGTTGATTGATGGTCTTGAGTGGGTGAGTTTTTTTCTATGTTTAGTGTAGAAGGGGATTCTTGGAGCAATAGTAGAGTTGCTGCAGTGTGACCTGGCGATCATGGGTTTGAGGCCTGGAAATAGCATCTTACTGCATTAGGGCCAGCAAATTTCTTGACTCAAACAATGTTACGGTTAGAAAACTATGTCCTAAACAGCTTTTGCCTTCTTCTTGACTCAGTTTTTGCCTTCTTCTACCAATTGAAAACAGCAGCATTTACAGTCTAGTTTAGCCCATGGAGATGTAAGGAAATTTCCACTTAGCCTTCAACAAGACAATCAACACTCGTTCGCACACAGGAGAAAAGACTGCCGCCACTTTCACACAATGGCTCCACATTGTATTGATCCCCTCTGTTCATCCTTTTTTAACTCAAATTACCTATCTTGTAACTCAAACATCAAACCATATGACCAAAAATTCCTTTTCTGGCCTCACCCTTGTTATACTGACTCCCTAACTGTTCATTTTCTGTGATTGAACGTACTTTACTCAATCTAAAGTTAGAATTATCCCATCCTCTGCATTTTGTGGTTATGTGAAATCCAAATTCTGATAAAAAGGCAGGGTCCGTCATGTCCTTCAGATGTTTTAGAATTTCCTGCTATTGTTGATTAATTCACCAACAGATAAATTCACTAGTGCATTAGGAAATCGTGAAATCCGCTGTAGAATTCAATTCCATGTTCACTAACTGATCCTAGCCCTTGATTTGTCAAGGGTTTGCTGCCAAAAAACATAAGAGCTGTATTTTTATTTTTTTAACCAACAAAAATAGCCTGTATATGGATGAGTTGTGCAAGGAAGATGGCACACCATTAGATCGAAGACTGAACTATTGACTTGATGATCATTATTTTCTAATTGAGTTGTACTTTTCTCCTGCTCTATTCTTAGTCAAGTCTTTCCTTGCGTCTCTGCTAATTATGTGGAAAAATTGGAGGTGAGGTCCAATCCTCTTTCGTTTTCTTCCTTAATGAGTGCATGGAAATTAAGTATTCTTTTGCCCCGTCAATCACGCTATCTTTTATTCCTGGTGAGTCCCTATGAGAATGGGCCAAAAACTCCCTCCTTAATCCATTTTTCACACTAGAGACGGGTATGAATTATCTGATGCGAGGTTTCTGGGCATGGCCTGGCTAATATAGGATTAGATCAAGGGACCGGATCACGACACGATTGGGACGTGCCCTTATTTTCTGCCTTAAAGTAAAGATAATGTGGATGTCAATAGTCTAGTTTTCAATCTAATCGTACACCATACGTTTGTAAGAGAGTGGTGAAAGAGTCTATATCAGTCCCCACCTCACACCTACTACATAACCAGACTTTCCTTTGGTCTATATATGAATAGTAGTCACACATTGGTGGGTCCCAAAACCAATGAATGCAAGAGTGACTCCAGCGTATGCATCAGCAATAAGACCCATGAAAATATGCTTACAAATACAGGCAAGATAAAGCCCCAACCATGTGAAATGACCAGAAAGCCCATATTCGTCTTTTCCCTTTCATGCACCAGTTGTACAGAAAGAAGCACGCTCACACGTACGTTGTGGCCTCTGCAGGGTGAGTAATCCCTACAACCCATTTTGGTTGTATTCCACCCACCACAATTCGAAGAACCAATAGAAGGACAGTTCCGATGCACCAAGCTCCCACCTATAAGGGGTTCAAAGAAGGGGCGAATCACAAAGGCATATAATACGCAGCCTTATCTTACATTTTTGCAAGAGATTATTTCTACACCTTGAACTCATAATCTCAAGATCATTTGACGACAACTTTTACCATTGTGCCAAGGCTCAAAGAACTAATATATCAACTCTTAAATAGCCATCTCTATTTTTATAAAGGATTTTGTTGATTGGTCCCTGTGGTTACACTCCCTGCTACAAACCAATCAGGAAAGGTGTATAACGAGAAATGTTGTAGAAAGTTAACAAAAAGAAAGACCACAAGGGTATACACGAGGGATTTTAGCTTTTCTATGATGGCTGCGCGTGCAGACCAAGGATGTCCAAGTGATTCATCTCCCAAAAATGCTTGGGTAGGGCCCATCTGCAGATTAGATCAAATCAGATGATCTCGTTCTTGAACATGTTAGAAGTGCCGGATTGTCTAGCAGAGAAAACAATAGGACGTTAGATTTTTATATAGGCTCTTAATGGGGACAGGGGAGGACCCACACATAATTTGGGAGTTGCATGTTGCTTAATGAAGCTTAATCAAGATTAAAGGATAACAACAAGAAGTATCGATTTGAAGTAAATTGCTGTGTCGCGTTATTTTGGTCATTCTACGTGGCAAAGACAGGCACGGACAGCAAAGTGGTAACCAAAATACCGCTCACATCCGTTCACGAATCAGACTAACCGGATTCAAGCGGAGAACCGGTATACCTTTTTGCCTTAATCCGCCTTGCACGGCACAGCATCTTTCTATTTCACACTAGCAATAATAAGCTTCAAATTAATAATAAGAACAACAAGCTAAGAATAATAACAGTGGTGTTAGTAAGACCAATCACAATAAAAATGAGAGCATCATTATCAAGATCTTATCCCAATTAGGGATCAGGCACATGAATCTTGTTTATCCATTCTCATCTATTAAGTACCATAGCTTTATTTAGTTCTAAAATTTTTAGATCTTTGCTCACCACTTTTATTTAGGCCTTCTCCTCATCCTTTTAGAGCATTCTACTTACATTGCCTTACTCCTTCCAACCAGTGCCATTTTTGGTTTTCGTTGGACAATATCTAAATTGTTGTCTAATCTCTCTCATCTTACCTACTGGTGCTACTCCTATGTTTTATATAATATTTTCATTCCTAATTCTATTCTTTTTTGTCTAGCCATTTACCCTATGAGCACGATGTTCCTTAATTGCCCAACACTCAATAATAATAAAAAATTACAAATATGTAATTGGCCAGAGTGGAACCGTAATGAGATAATTGCTTGAACTTGACAAAGAACTTGTTGGGCCTAATCGTCCTCCAGTCCTCAATTACATCCCAAACAATAAACATGTAGCATCCATTATTATCCAAGAACATTAGCGAATAAATCTTGGGTAATTGAAAATATGTAAAAATCAATAAAAATATAACTTATCTCTGTTGGTTGGTGGAGTTTCTTCAAACAGCTTACATCTAATCATATCTTCATGAACAAGAGAAAACACAAGGTAATGAACTGATAAGTAATAGAGAAACCTTGCTAGGCCTTCTTCTTAATCTATCTTCAACTTGACCGAATTAGATCTACACAGATGGAAGCCAAAGTAGAGAGCGTAGATGAGAGGAAGAGATTACTTTTTTCTTTTTTCTTTTTCCTTTTCTGCTTTCCTTTTGAGTTAATTAATTACTTGGAGAGAATTAGAAAATTGTATTCTATTTTGATTCTCTCCACAAGATATAAAGAATAACCCTAAAACCCATCTCTAATATGAGCCCTTAAGTGACTTAACCCTACATCTAAAGGTTCCTAGCATTACATAGCACCAAATGCTATATAAGAAAAAGGGCAGCTTGGTGCACGAAGCTCCCGCGTATGCTTTGATTACACAATCCTCATAGCACCAAATGCTTTGTTGGAATTTTGCATACAACAATGGGAAGATCATGAAGAAATATTCTGATCTATAACGTGGGAAGAAAAATAACACTGCAAACGCAAAAAAGGACAGCCTAGTGTATGAAGCTCTAGCATATGCAGGGTCCATGGAAGGGGCAGACGACAAGGGTTTATAGTTTGTAGCCTTACCCTGAATTTTTGTAAGAGGTTTCCATGCCTTAAACCTGTGATCTCAAGGGCACACAATGACAAGTCTACAGTTACACCAAGGCTGCCCTTCAACACTGTAAACAAAATCAATATAAAAATATCTTATTCTCCCGTTCCCTGATAACCAGAAGTCACAAAAGTGATTGGAGAATCCCTGTCTTACAGGGATGTTAGAAATGAGAGATACAAGTAGTTGAGACCCTTTGTGTATATTGTTACAAGTATCCGGTGAGTGCCATGAATCCCTCCACCAACCCCATGGAGTATTTGGAAAGGTTGTCCCGTAGAGAAGGTGAATCTATGCAGAACCACTGAAGCCAAAAAATAGACGGTGTCCTTGGGGGAACACAGGACACTGTCAATTTTCTTGGCTCTTGCGGATTCAGAAACGAAGGACTGTGGATATTTAATACATATGAGATTTTACAATAAGGGCATCTAACATGAGGTGAATCTAATAAACGGTACAGGTGATGAAAATTTTTGAAAAAAAGAAAAGAAAAGAAAAAGTGAGTCCAATATCTGCTTTTAACCTCGCCAATGATGCAATCGTGATGAAACCAGCTGCATCATATAATTTCTTGTAATCAAGATCAAAAGCAAACATTCCAAAAATAAAGACAGCCGCTTGCAAGAAGATAACCTTCAGTGGTCTTTCCACCTTAATATAACCAGTTTTATGCAATAAACCTGGGAACTTCCTTCCAATGTATCCCTTATCCCTTCCTAGAGGCCTTTGCTCTCTTAGTCAACTATATCAAGCCCTTTTGAGAACCCTCTTTAGGCTCCGGTCTTCTTAGTATCCTATGCCTGTAAGAAATATAAATTCTGCCACCCTTGCCCTACTCGGAGAAGGAGGCAAGTGGATTCCCCCCTGAGGCAATGAAACTAGGCTATTCAAACCAATCCATCCGTCTAGCCAATCCTTTCAAACCAAAAATTGCAGTGCCAGATGCTGATTCTATAATAGCTAATTCTCGGACTGTATTTAAGTCAATTTCTAATTCAATTCCTAGTCTTCCCTATTGTAACATATGTGCTTCCACAAAATTTTTGGTAGTCACTTTTTCATCTCTTCTCCCTGCAAGTTCTTGCTACATTTCCATGCCTGCAACATAAACATGGGCCAATAGCAATCATAGTATGCTACAACAAACAATGAAAAAGAAAGGGAAACAAAGAAGAAGCAACACTAGACAAGGTGGCAAGGAACATACCAACATCATTTGACAATGTAATCCACCGTCCAAACATCTAGTAGCTAGGGAAATGATATCCTCTCTCATCTTTGCTTGGGAAAGAAGGGGAGCCTTGGTGCAACAGCAAAAGTTGTCGTCATGTGACTTTGGGGTCACGGGTTCAAGACTTGGATCTTGTAAAAATACAAGGTAAGGCTGTATACTTGTGGTCCGCCCCTTCCTTGGACCCCGTATAGGACGAAGCTTCCTGCATCGGGCTGCCCTTTACCTTTGCTTGGGAAATAACATTCCTCACTTTCCTGGAGGAATAATGAGTCTTTCATTCTTAAATAGGAAGGGGTATGTAAACAAAGAATGGCAAGTGGAGAAAGGGATTATTTTGATCTTACAGAGGATAATCCCTGTTTCAATAAATTTAATTGGGTTTCTGAATCCATAACTTGACAGTCATTTGATCTCGACTATTCTCGAGTCCATAGTCATCTCATCAAAGATCAAATTTTCTCAAGAATCTCTAACAATTAGTTCATCCTGGATCTGGTACCATCTCGTATCTAATTCAAATGAATAAATTAGAAACAAGATATTTACTATCATAAAGATAATGCATAGTACAAAATGTTTCTACTAGAGATCATCTAATCTCATCCTTGCTGACTTCTGATCTGAGTAGGCTTATAGTTGGTAATAGCTAATGCCCGGGAGCCGGGCCTTGGCAGTCCTTTTTTGTAGTTTGAGTTAGATTTCATACTATGAATGGTTTCCAGGCAATTGCTTAGTCTTGGCCAAGAAGGCATCTCTAATAAATATGCTTCCTTCTGTAGGAAAATTTATGTTATAGATATGTACCAATAAACTTGTACACCTTCAATAGCTAACCCACATGGCTTTGGTACCATTGCTAAACAGATATTTCATCCACTGCAGTGCTTCAAAAATTAATGGCTAACATTATCTAGCAAATTCCCAAACATGGTATTTTGGATGAGGGGTCTAAGAACGTGAAGGGGAGCCTTGGTGCAATAGTAGAGTTGTTGTCGTATGACTTTGAGGTCACGAGTTCAAGGCATAGAAACAATCTCTTGCAAAATGCAAGGTAGAGTTGCATACTATTGACCCTTGAGGTCTGCCCCTTCTTCCAACCCCGTATATGCGGGAGCTTCATACACCAGGTAGTCTAAAAATGCCCAATCAGGACGATATTAGTGTCGATGAGAGGGACTTATCATTATCTGCAGATTAACAACTAGACCAACTGGCAAGAAACATGTCCATATCAAACCCAACTTCCTATCATACCAACTATAACAAGTAATGCATGACTTAGTTTCAATTGGATTGGATCCTTAGTACTTATCCTGCCACCCGGATTCATTGATGGTTCTTCTTTTAAAGTATTGAGAAATGCTATCTAGACTGAGTTTTGAGACTGACTGCCAAATCTCGTCTAGCTAAATTTCGTGCTCGTTGGATGATTTTGGCCATGCATTTTCCATGTTTAATCAGATTTTTCAAAGGGAAAAAATTTGTAGATAGAACCATCCACTGAGTATACTTTTTGCGGATAGCATAAATAGAAGACGTTGAATAAGATAAATAGGTTAGATTATTCAAAGGCGTGGCTTTGGAATTCAGTCCGAATAGCATTTTTCTCATGCCTAGGCACTATTATCACCAACAAAATTACATAAGGGCATTTTCGGTATTACGAAAAATGAGTGCATATACCTTGAGAAGCGCATAAAAGAGGGTTCTATTCTGGCTTTGGAGCCCAAGCAGCAGCTGCCTGTTTCTAGAGAGCGACAACACAAAGGAAGCGTACGAAAATATTCTCACAAACACAGCCAAGATAAAGCCCAACCATGTGAAATGACCAGAAAGACACATATACGTCTTTTCCCTTTCATACGCCCACATAAAGAAGCACGATTAGACATGCGTTTTTGTCTATGCAGGGTAAGTATCGCCTACCTCCCATCTTGTTTGCATTGTATATTTATAAGAGGCTATTTTCACGCCTTAAACCCATGACTTCAAGGTCATGTGATAACAACTTTTACCATTGCACCAAAGCTCAAAGAACTAATAGAGCAACTCCTAAATACCTATCTTTATTTTTATAGAGGATTTTGTCGATTGGTCCTTATGGTTGCACTCCGTAGTATAAACCAATTAGAAAAAGTGTATAACGAGAAATGAAGTGGAAAGTTAACAAAAAAGAAAGGAAAAGGACTTTGACTTCATTATTTCGTATCACCTTGAGACGTGCAACTTTAGTTACAACTCCACATAAAATATTTAAATTCATATTCTAGTAATGATTTTCTTCCAATTTTCTTTCCAAACTATTCACAAATATTTTCCTTATCATTATAATGATGGCTTTTATTGCCGCGTCTTCTATTTATAATATTTTTCTAGAACATAAAATTAAGTATATAGATTGCGCAGGGAAGAGCACTAGTTTCTGTTTCTTAAATGCTAAAGTCATCCAATCCGCGAGGTAGGTTAACTACTACACATGCAAGTTGGGATTATATTTAGGAATGGCTCAGATTAACCAGTTGGGGGATGGAATTGAAACCATTCAGATTGAGATTAGTAAGGGAAAGAGTTCATGTTTCAGACTTTTCTACTACTCTATTTTGAACTCATCATGGTACACAATTAGATTGAAAACTGGACGATTGACTTCACAATCATTATCAATAGATTAAGGGAGAAAATAAAAGAAGGTCCCTAGTCCGCATGATCTGGTCTGTTGTTTTGATCCTATCTTAGACATGCCATTCCCACAGGGTAGAGACTAGAGATGAATTGAATGGATGGGTCGTTCCTTTTTATAATAAGTTAGATTAGGATCCACTAAAAAGACCAGACATGCTCGGTAGTGAGAGGTACTCTCTTCATTTTCATCCCGTATGGATGTTGTAAGTTGGATGGGATCAATTCAAAGGTCAAATTTAAATCTCTTAGAGTGGGACTCACTTAAAAGATATCTGAGGATCTTATTTTCAAAGGCTGCTTGTTCATCGCTAATTTAGGCTTCATGTTGGAGAGATCTAACCAATTCATATTATTGGAGATCCTTTAGATTAGTCCCGCACCATAAACTTCTTTTATTGAATGCTTACAAATTTATTTTTCTCTATTCTTCAAATCACAATCATTGGAATAAAAACTAAATTTAAAATGAGTGAACATCATCCCAAACAAGACGAACGCCTTCTGATTTGAGGGAAAAAAATTGATTAAAAAGCCAGCATTTGCCTTAATGTTTGAGAATACCAAGTGTAATTATACGTATTTGGTTTGTGAGATATAAGTGGATGGTTAGAAAATCAAAATGCAGTCGGTGTGTAGTTGAGGGCAAGAGAAATGGGAAGCCAATCTAAGGGCCTAAAAAGAGCTTACCGAGAAGCATCCCTCATTTGTAGTTCAATTACTTCAATTCGATCAATTGATATAACTGATGGAACAATCTTCAATTTGAGTTTCTTACCTAAAAATTCTATTGAACTGATGGAGCCAGTCGCTTTTTGTAGTTATATAAAAAAAAGCGCAACAATTAGTAACATGATGCCCCATTATCATGGCCAATGTTGAAGAGGATGTGTGTAGTGCCAGTGAAAACCATATGAAAGTTAAATGACACATTGAATGATCCAAATATTCTTCAACAAGTAATTCTAAGATAGACAAAGATTGCTTCTAATATCATACATTTTGAAACTTGTTGCTTACATAGTGAACAAATCCCTGAAGCTTTATCACACAGAAGTCAAAACTTTGATCCATCATTCAGTAGTATGACCTGCGCCAGTTCTTTTTGATGATGACAACACCGATGGAACCCCAAAATCCCTAAGCATAGTAGATAGCCACATATAAATAAAAGAATAAATCATTCTGTAGGAGCCCATATTTTTCTTTTTCATTCTTATCAATTGATTTTGATGTAATATTGACCGAGCAATTTTGGCTCAATGGCTGTCCATAAAAACTTGGGTTGCCAATGAAACTACTTTTAGTGAAGCTTGTAGAATGCCCCTCATAGGAATTTTGCCAGACAGATCATTAAAGGAGACATTAACAAACTCAAGGAAATTGAGTTCAATCATTTGAAGGGGGATTCTTCCAGTCAATTTGTTGTGAGAAAGATCCAAACTCTCCAAGTTCATCATGTTTTGGAAAGATGCTGCAATAGGACCTGTTAGATGGTTATTGGACAAATTCAGTGACTTAAGTTCTTCTAGTAATCCCAATTCTGGTGGAATGTTACCAGATAATTTGTTAAATGACAAATCAATTCCTTTCCTCAGATCCAGAAGAAATCCCTTGTAAGACATTGACATACCCTTTGTGGTGAAATCATATGGCCCTCCCCCCCAATAATTTGGGAGCTAAAGTAAGATTGCCTAGACAGGTTGGAATGGGTCCAGAAAAATGGTTACATGAGAGATCCAAGATGCGGACATTCATTTGACATAACTTAATAGGAATGCAGCCTTTAAAACCATTTCTTCTGAGAAGGAGGATTTCCAACCAAGAAAGGTCCTGAAAAGAATTTTCGATATTTCCTGACAAGTAATTATCCCCAATATCCAGATGAGATAACATGGAAGAATTTGATAGGGTTAGTGATATTGTTCCAGTAAGACGGTTTCCGTGGAGTACTAAAATAATCAATTTTGTTGCATTGAAATTTCTGGGGAGTATCTCCCCATGCAAGTTATTCTTTGACAAGTCTAAAAACAACAATGGGGGTAGTTCTGGTATCTCTCCGGACAAGTCATTGTTAGCCAGATCTAGTTGACTCAAAGACCGATTTGTAACAAGAGATGAAGGAATGGTCCCTTGCAGAGCATTCTTGGACATATCAAACAATTCCAAATATGGGAAAATACTACCAATGTTTTCTGGAAGTGCTCCATGAATATGATTATTGGAAATATCAAGGTATCGAAGCATAGACGTCAAGTTATACTGAGGTTGAGGGAGTGGGCCGATTAAACTATTATGTCCCAATTCCAAGTGCGAAATATTGGCGTTATATAACAACTGAGAAGGAATGCTACCAGTGATTAGGTTTTCAGATATATCCACTTTTTGCAAGGCATGATGTCTGACGGCAAAGTGAAGAAGACTACGACCTTCATATTTGTCTATGCTGCAGTTTGACAATCCCAGTACCTCTAATTAAATCTACTCATCCACGAGGGATACTCAAGTTTAGGCATCTCATGACTGCCCCATATCTCTTGGCAGTGGCACAGTGTGAAGACCTTAAGGTCCAGTACAGTGAGGAGTTGGCAAAGAGAGAGAAGCTGCACAACCTCGTTCAGGAAACAAAAGGTACTCATTTCTTTTGATAATTCAGCCTGTCACCCCTCATGCCTGCCAAATTAAGTGATCCATGCTTCTCCTTCTATTTCAGGGAATATCAGGGTGTTTTGCAGGTGTCGCCCGCTAAGTAAGGAGGAGATTTCATCTGGTTGCATGACAGTTGTAGACTTTGAGGCAGCCAAGGATGGTGACCTTGGAATAGTGACTGGTGGTGGATCTACAAAGAAAACCTTCAAATTTGACCGTGTTTTTACACCAAAGGATAACCAAGGTATGTGAGTACTGATTGGTGAATCAGTAAAAAAAATATATGACTTGCCATTTTTTTTCAAGTGAGTGTTTAATCAGAGAAGAAAAGTTGCATTGATTTTCTATTTCATTTACTTTGAACAGTCGATGTCTTTGCGGATGCTTCGCCACTGGCAGTCTCAGTCTTAGATGGCTACAATGTTTGTATTTTTGCATATGGGCAGACAGGGACAGGGAAAACTTTCACAATGGAGGGTACGGAACAGAACAGGGGAGTTAATTATAGAACTTTGGAGGAACTGTTTAAAATTGCCAAAGAAAGGAGTGACACATTTGACTACAAAATATCTGTTAGTGTACTGGAAGTATACAACGAGCAGATAAGAGACTTGCTGGCTACAGCTCCGTCGTCAAAAAAGTATGATCCCAGTTCCTACTATCTGAAGTATTTTTTGTTTATGTACCAGTTACTGGGCCTCTCTCTCTCTCTCTGTCCAGCAGTTTTAATATTTACAATAGAAATGTGGCTTGCACTGTATTTCAGATTGGAGGTGGGACAAGTTGGGGAAGGAGCTCACCATGTACCAGGCATTGTTGAGGCAAAAGTTGAGAACACAAAGAAAGTTTGGGATGTACTACAGGCTGGAAGCCACGCCCGAGCTGTTGGATCTAACAATGTTAATGAGCATAGTAGCCGATCTCATTGGTTTGTTGAATCTTCTGAGCTTTCACTTTGATTGGTTTTTTATTTCTTTCCTTGCTCGTTAAGAGGTTTTCACGTTCCTGCATCAGCATGCTGTGCATCATGGCAAGGGCAAAAAATTTGATGAATGGGGAGTGCACCAAGAGCAAGCTTTGGCTTGTGGATTTGGCAGGCAGCGAGAGGCTTTCAAAGACAGATGTGCAAGTAACGGCTAAAAGAAGCTCAGAATATTAACAGATCACTTTCAGCTCCGGGTGATGTCATATCCGCTCTAGCAGCAAAAAACAGCCACATACCGTATAGGTTTGGCACTAGTTTAGTGGAGGAATCTTTTAAATTTTTTCTTCTATCCTGATTTATGAGTTTGCTGCTAAACGGCCTTTCGCCTATTTTGATTTATTTTTGGTTCATCTGCAGGAATTCCAAGCTGACTCATTTACTTCCGGATTCACTAGGTAAACTTTCTACTCTACTTCTAGTCTTATCCATTCAATCCATCTTTGCTTTATGCTTCTGCTTGTGTCTATCTTATTTTCTCTATTTGTACTTTCTCTATGATTCAGCACATACTTGTATATATTTCATTTTCCTTCATATGATCCTTGAACTTCCTATTTTTGTTGTAGGAGGCGACTCCAAAACACTTATGTTTGTTCAGATCAGTCCATCTGAGTATGACTTGGGTGAAACGTTGAGTTCACTAAATTTTGCAACTCGAGTTAGAGGACTAGAGTTGGGTCCTGCAAAGAAGCAGATAGACACAGGAGAGCTTCAAAAGATGAAACAGATGGTAGTTTGAAAAGGTGGCGCGAAGTAATGTCAGTATTATTGGTGTTTGCAATTGATTCTCTTTATTTTATACTTCTTTCATCTTTGGGAAGCCCACTAATCTTTTGCCTATTTCTGTTTATCCTCAAGCTCGACAAAGCTAGACAGGATTGCAGATCTAAAGATGAGGCCCTACGGAAGCTGGAAGAGAGCTATGAAAGCTTAGAAAGTAAAACCAGGGGCAAAGATCAACTTACTAGAAACCAGAATGAAAGGGTATGCAACACTACACCTGCTGCTTTTGCTGCTGTTCAAGTCCTAGTCAATCTACCACTAGAATGCTGAAGTTTCTTCACATCTTTTTGGAAGGTCAAAGAACTCGGGAGCCAACTTGAGTCAAAGATGGAGTTACATAGCCAGTTGGAGAGGCAACTGTATCAATTTTCAGAGAAGTTGAAGGGAAGGGATGAAATGTGCATGACCCTGCAACAAAAGGTTGGTTTCTAATTACAAAATTTGTGGGTTAATTGCATATTTTAATTGACAGGCAGCAAGCAAGCTTTGACCGCCAGTGTTTGTTATGTTAAACAGATAAAGGAGCTTGAAAACAAGCTGAAGGAACAACAGCAGTCAGAATCTTTGAACCTACTGCTGAAGGTTGAAGCAAGAAACACTTCGCCATCTATTTGACATTACCAACAAACTGGAAACATGCAAAAATGTTAATTTGTATATGGGACTGTTATACAGATGAAGCAGATGGAGAGCAAGTTGAGAGAGCAGCAGCACTCAGAGTCTATGATCCTACAACAAAAGGTTGCTCCAAGAAAACAAGGCCCACTGTCCAATGTGGTATTAAATTGAAAGAGAATGAGAAACTAACTCTGATCAACTTGTTATTCGGGTTAAGGAGATGGAAGACAAGCTCAAAGAGCAACAGCACTCGGAGAGTCTGATTCTTCAAGAGAAGGTTATTTTCATTCTTCTCTCTGCCCAACAGCAGGGAAACTACAAGTACTGACTTCTTATCTATATATTATGCAGGTTAAGGAGCTCGAAAGGAAGCTGAAAGAGAAAGAAGAAAAGTCAGACTCTGTGGCATCACTACTCTCTGCTGATAAGTCAAGAGCGACACCAAACGACAGTAAAGCTGTCCTAAATGAAGAATCTACAAGTGAAAATGATCCGCAGATTCTGAGGAGCTCAAACTCAATCAACCGTCAGGCATCTGTTTTGCTTCGAGGTGATTCACTTCAAGAGATTCGTAGGAAAAGAGAACGAAGAAGTGGGCATGGTGTTGAAGCTGAGAACAATGTGAATAACATAATGTCAACTTCATTGCCAGAGAGGAGGGTACTGCCAACTGAGTTGCAGAGAGTAAGACAGACTGATTCATCCAAAGCACTAGGAAGGCTTACAAGGACATCAAAGCCAGTTACAACGACCCAAAGGCTCTTTCCTCATAATAGAATCAGCAGAGATCCAGTGGTTGCGATCAAGGAGAGGGATAAGACTAGAGGTTGGCCAAGATGATGAAGGAAATGATAGAAGTTTAGTCTTCTTTTTATTCTCTCGTCTTCAATTTTGCATATGTGGTTTCCTGCACTTGGAAAAAGTCTGAAATTTGAAGGTGAAATGCAAGTTGCTTAGTGAGGTCGTGATTTACATCATATGAATTACCCAAATATAATCTCTAAGTTGTGTAATATTAGAACACTTAAATTCATTGGTCAGGATTCATTTATCGCAATGGAAAATCTGCTTTGTTAACTAGGAAAGGGTATGTAAACAAAGAATGGCAAGTGGAGAAAGGGATTATTTTGATCTTACAGAGGATAATCCCTGTTTTAATAAATTTTATTGGGTTTCTGAATCCACAACTTGACAGTCATTTGATCTCGATTGTTCTCGAGTCCACAGTCATCTCATCAAAGATCAAATTTTCTCAAGAATCTCTAACAATCAGTTCATCCTGGATGTGGTACCATCTCGTATCTAATTCCCATGAATAAATTAAAAACAAGATATTTGCTATCATAAAGATAATGCATGGTACAAAATGTTTCTACTAGAGATCATCTAATCTCATCCTTGCTGACTTCTGATCTGAGTAGGCTTATAGTTGGTAATAGCTAATCCCCGGGAGCCGGGGCCTGGCAATCCTTCTTTTGTAGCTTGAGTTAGATTTCATACTATGAATGGTTTCCACGCAACCATCTCTAATAAGTAAAATTTATGTTATAGATCTATACCAATAAACTTGTACACCTTCAATAGCTAACCCACATGGCTTTGGTACCATCGCTAAACAGATATTTCATCCACTGCAGTGCTTTGAAAATTAATGGCTAACATTTTCTAGCAAATTCCTAAACATGGTATTTTGGATGAAGGGTCTAAGAACGTAGAAGGGGAGCCTTGGTGCAACAGTAGAGTTGTCGTTGTATGACCATGAGGTCACGGGTTCAAGACGTAGAAACAGCCTCTTGAAAAATGCAAAGATAAGGTTGCATACTATTGACCCTTGTACTCGGCTCCTTCTATGCAGGAGTTTCATACACTAGGGCTGTCCTTTTTTAAGTTTAAGAACATCCAATCAAGGCGATATTAGTGTTGATGAGATGGACTTGTCATTATCTTCAGATTAACAAATGGACCAACTGGCAAGAAATTTCATTAACTTTGTAGAACTACTCATGCCAAATGGTACTTCAGAGTTTTGGCTCTTGGCTCTTAACTCTATGCAAGACAAATATGTTTCTTAAGCTCTAGACACGTCTATATCAAACCCAACTTCCTATCATACCAACTAAAACAAGTAATGCATGACTTAGTTTCAATTGGATTGGATCCTTAGTACTTATCCTATCACCCGGATTCATTGATGGTTTTACTCTTAAAGTATTGAGAAATGCTATCCTGACTCAGTTGTGAGACTGACTTCGAAATCTCGTCTAGCTAAATTTCGTGCTCGTTGGATGATTTTAGCCATGCATTTTCAATGTTTAAATCTGATCAACTTGTTATTCAGGTAAAGGAGCTGGAAGACAAGCTCAAAGAGCAACAGCACTCGGAGAGTCTGACTTTTCAAGAGAAGGTTATTTTCATTCTTCTCTCTGCCCAACAGCAGAGAAACTGCAAGTACTGACTTCTTATCTATATATTATGGAGGTTAAGGAGCTCGAAAGGAAGCTGAAAGAGAAAGAAGAAAAGTCAGACTCTATGGAATTACTACTCTCTGCTGTCCTAAATGAGGAATCTACAATTGAAAATGATCGGCAGATTCTGAGGAGCTCAAACTCAATCAACCGTCAGGCATCTGTATTACTCCGAGGAAGTGATTCACTTCAAGAGATTCGTAGGAAACGAGAACGTAGAAGTGGGCATAGTGTTGAAGCTGAGAACAATGTGAATAACATAATATCAACTTCATTGCTAGAGAGGAAGGTACTGCCAACTGAGTTGCAGAGAGTAAGACAAACTGGTTCAACCAAAGCACTAGGAAGGTTTACAAGGACATCAAAGCCAGTTACAACGACCCAAAGGCTCTTTCCTCATAATAGAATCGGCAGAGCTCCAGTGGTTGCGATCAAGGAGAGGGATAAGACTAGAGGTTGGTCAAGATGATGAAGGAAATGATAGAAGTTTAGTCTTCTTTTTATTCTCTCGTCTTCAATATTGCATATGTGGTTTCCTGCACTTGGAAAAAGTCTGAAATTTGAAGGTGAAATGCAAGTTGCGTAGTGAGCTCGTGATTTACATCATATAAATTACCCAAATGTAATCTCTAAGTTGTGTAATATTAGAACACTTAAATTCATTGGTCAGGATTCATTTATCGCAATGGAAAATCTGCTTTGATTACCCAATCCTCATAGCACCAAATGCGCTTTGTTGGAATTCTGCATACAACAATGGGAAGATCATAAAGAAATGTTCTGATCTATAACGTGAGAAGAAAAATAACACTGCAAATGCAAAAAACGACAGCCCAGTGTACGAAGCTCTAGCATATGCAGGGTCCATGGAAGGGGTGGATGATATGGGTTTATAGTTTGCAGCCTTACCTTGAATTTTTGTAAGAGGTCCGTGAACTCAAGGTCACACAATGACAACTCTACAGTTACGCCAAAGCTCCCCTTAACACTGCAAACAAAATCAATATAACAATGTCTCATTCTCCCGTTCTCTGAAAATCAGAAGCCACAAAAGTGATTGGAGAATCCCTGTCTTACTGGGGTGTTAGAAATGGGAGATACAAGTAGTTGAGGACCTTTGTGTATATTGTTCCATGTATCCGGTCAGTGCCATGAATCCCTCCACCAACCCCATGGAGTATTTGGAAAGGCTGTCCTGTAGAGAAGGTGAATCTATGCAGAACCTTCTGAAGCCAAAAAATAGACGGTGTCCTATGTTTGGGGCAGCACAGGACACCGTCAATTTCTTGGCTCTTGCGAATTCAGAAACGAAGGACTATGGATATTTAATACCTATGAGATTTGACAATAAGGGCATCTGAGATGAGGTGAATCTAATAAACGGTACAGGTGATGAAAATTTTTGAAAAAATGAAAAAGAAAAAGTGAGTCCAATATCTGCTTTTAACCTTGCCAATGATGCAATCGTGATGAAACCAGCTGCATGATATAATTTCTTGCGATCGAGATCATGAGCAAACATTCCAAAAATAAAGGCAGCCACTTGCAAGAAGATAATCTTCAGTGTTCTTTCCACCTTAATATAACCAGTTTTATGCAATAAACCTGGGAACTTGCTTCCAATGTATCCCTTATCCCTTCCTAGAGGCCTTTGCTCTCTTAGGCAACTATATGAAGTCCTTTAGAGAGCCCTCTTTGGGCTCCAGTCTTCTTAGTATCCTATGCCTGTAAGAAACATAAATTCTGCCACCCTTGCCCTACTCAGAGAATGAGGCAAGTGGATTCCCCCCTTGAGGCGACAAAACTAGACTATTCAAACCGATCCATCAGTCTAGCCAATCCTTTCAAACCAAAAATTGCAGGGCCAAATGCCGATTCTATAATAGCTAATTCTTGGACTGTATTTAAGTCAATTTCTAATTCAATTCCTAGTCTTCCCTATTGTAACATATGTGCTTCCACAAAAAATTTTGTAGTCACTTTTTCATCTCTTCTCCGTGCAAGTTCTTGCTACATTTCCATGCCTGCGACATAAACATGGGACAATAGCAATCATACTATGCTATAACAAACAATGAAAAAGAAAGGGAAACAAAGAAGCAACACTAGACAAGGTGGCAAGGAACATACCAACATCATTTGACAATGTAATCCACCATCCAAACATCTAGTAGCTAGGGACATGATTTCCTCTCTCATCTTTGCTTGGGAAAGAAGGGGAGCCTTGGTGCAACAGAAAAAGTTGTTGTCGTGTGATTTTGGGGTCATGGGTTCAAGATGTGGATCTTGCAAAAATACAAGGTAAGGCTGTATACTTGTGGTCCGCCCTTCCTCGGATCTTGTATAGGCCGGAGCTTCGTGCATTGGGGCTGCCCTTTATCTTTGCTTGGGAAACAACATTCCTCACTTTCCTGGAGGAATAATCGGTCTTTCATTGTTAACTAGGAAAGGGTATTTAAACAAAGAATGGCATGTGGAGAAAGGGATTATTTTGATCTCACAGAGGATAATCCCTGTTTGAATAAATTTTATTGGGTTTCTGAATACATAACTTGAAGGGGAACCTTGGTGTAATGGTAAAGTTGTTGTCATGTGACCTTGAGATGATGGGTTTAAACTGTGAAAACAGCCTCTTACAAAATGCAAGATAAGGCCGTTTACTTTAGGCCCTTGTGATGCGCCCCTTCCCCGGACCCTGCATAGGCGGGAGTTTCGTGCATTGGGGCTGCTCCTTTTTTGAATCCATAACTTGACAGTCATTTGATCTCGATTATTCTTGAGTCCACAGCCATCTCATCAAAGATCAAAATTTCTCAAGAATCTCTAACAATCAGTTCATCCTAGATCTGGTACCATCTCGTATCTAATTCACATGAATAAATTAAAAACAAGATATTTACTATCATAAAGATAATGCATGGTACAAAATGTTTGTACTAGAGATCATCTAATCTCATCCTTGCTAACTTCTGATCTGAGTAGGCTTATAGTTGGTAATAGCTAATGCCCGGGAGCCGGGCCTTGGCAATCCTTTTTTTGTAGTTTGAGTTAGATTTCATACTAAGAATGGTTTCCAGGCAATTGCTTAGTCTTAGACAAGAAGGGATCTCTAATAAATATGCTTCCTTCTGTAGGAAAATTTATGTTATAGATCTATACCAATAAACTTGTACACCTTCAATAGCTAACCCACATGGCTTTGGTACCATCTCTAAACAGATATTTCATCCACTGCAGTGCTTCAAAAATTAATGGCTAACATTTTCTAGCAAATTCCTAAACATGGTATTTTGGAAGAAGGGTCTAAGAAAGTAGAAGGGGAGCCTTGGTGCAACAGAAGAGTCGTCATTGTATGACCTTGAGGTCACGGGTTTGAGGCATAAAAAATGCCTCTTGCAAAATAAAAGATAAGGTTGCATACTATTGACCCTTGTGGTCCGCCCCTTCCTCGGACCCTGGATATGCGGGAGCTTTATACACCATGGCTGTCCCTTTTTTAGTCTAAGAACGTCCAATCACGACGATATTAGTGTTGATGAGATGGACTTGTCATTATCTGCAGATTAACAAATGGACCAACTGGCAAGAAACATGTCCATATCAAACCCAACTTCCTATCATACCAACTATAACAAGTAATGCATGACTTAGTTTCAATTGGATTGGATCCTCAATACTTATCCTACCACCCGGATTCATTGATGGTTCTACTCTTAAAGTATTGAGAAATGCTATCCTGACTGAGTTTTGAGACTGACTTCAAAATCTCGTCTAGCTAAATTTTGTGCTCGCTGAATGATTTTAGCCATATATTTTCAATGTTTAAATCAGATTTTTCAAAGAAAAAAAATTAGTAGGTAGAAGCATCTATGTCAGTATACTTTTTGGAGATAGCATAAACGGGATACGTTGAATAAAATAAATGAGTTAGATTATTAAAAGGCGTGGCTTTGGAATTCGGTCCGAATAGCATTTTCTCATGCCTCGGCACTATTATCACCAACGAAATTACATAAGTGCATTTTTGGTATTACAAAAAAAGAGTACATACACCTTGAGAAGCGTGTAAAAGAGGGTTGTATTCTGGCTTTGAAGCCCAAGCAGCAGCTGCCTGCTGTTTCTAGAGAGCGACATCACAAAGGAAACGTATGAAAATATGCTCACAAATACAGCCAAGATAAAGCCCCAATCATGTGAACTGACCAGAAAGCCCATATACGTCTTTTCCTTTTCATACGCCCGTCGTACATAAAGAAGCACGCTTAGACGTACGTTTTTGCGTATGCAGGGTAAGCATCGCCGACCTCCCATTTTGTTTGTATTTCACCCACCACAACTCAGAAAAATTAATAGAAGGAAATTGTATTTTTATAAGAGATTATTTTCACGCCTTGAACCCATGACCTCAAGGTCATGTGATGACAACTTTTACCTTGGCAAGGCTCAAAGAACCAATAGAGCAACTCCTAAATACTCATCTCTATTTTTATGGTTACGTGTATAACGAGAAATGAAGTGAAAAGTTAACAAAAAAAAAGAAAAAGGACTTTGACTTCACTATTCCGTCTCACCTTGAGATGTGCAACTTTAGTTACAACTCCACATAAAATATTTAAATTCATATTCTAGTAATGATTTTCTTCCAATTTTGTTTCCAAACTATTCACAAATATTTATTGAATTTTACAAATATTTTCCTTATCATTGTAAGGATGGTTTTTTATTGCTGCCTCTTCTATTTATAATATCTTTCTAGAAAATAAAATTATGTATGCAGATTGCGCAGGGAAGAGTACTAGTTTCTGTTTCTTAGATGCTAAAGTCATCTAATTCGCAGGGTAGGTTCACTAGTGCTCATGCAAGTCTTATCGATTATATTTATGAACGGCTCAAATCAACCAGTTGGGGGATGGAATTGAAACCATTTGAATTGAGATTAGTAAGGGAAAGAGTTCATGTTTCAGACTTTTCTACTACTCTATTCCTAACTCATCATGGTACACGATTATATTGAAGATTGGACGATAGACTTCATGATCATTATCAATAGATTAAGGCAAAAAATAAAAGAAGGTCCCTAGTCCGGGTGATGTGGTCCATTGTTTTGATCCCATCTTAGACACGCCATTCCCACAGGGTAGAGATGAATTGAATGGATGGGTCGTTCCTTTTTATAATAAGTTAGAGTAGGACCCACTAAACAGACCAGACATCCTAGGTAGCAAGGAGTACACTCTTCATTTTCGTCTCGTACATACAGTGTAAGCTGGATGGGATCGATTCAAAGGTCAAATTTAAATCTCCTAGAGTGGGACTCACTTAAAAGATATCTGACGATCTTATTTTCAAACGCTGCTTGTTCATTGCTACTTTAGGCTTGATGTTGGAGAGATCTAACCCATTCATATTATTGGATATCCTTTAGATTACTCCCACACCATAAACTTCTTTTATTGAATGCTTACAAATTTATTTATCTCTATTCTTCAAATCACAATCATTGGAATAAAAACTAAATTTAAAACGAGTGAACATCATCCGATTGACATAATTTTTTATCAGCAAGCTGAACTCAACGTCCCAAACAAGACGAAGGCCTTCTGATTTGAGGGAAAAACATTGATTAAAAAGCCAGCATTTGCCTTAGTATTTGAGAATACCAAGTGTAATTATACGTATTTGGTTTGTGGGATATAAGCGGATGGTTAGAAAATCAAAATGCAATCGGTGTGTAGTTGATGGCAAGACAAATGGGAGGCCAATCTAAGGCCCTACAAAGAGCTTACTGAGAAGTGTCCCTCATTTGTAGTTCAATTAATTCAATTCGATCAATTGATACAACTGATGGAACAATCTTCAATTTGAGTTTCTTACCTAAAATTTCTATTGAACTAATGGAGCCAGTCGCATTTTGTAGTTATATAAAAAAGAAGTGCAACAATTAGTAACATGATGTCCCATTATCGTGGCCAATGTTGAAGAGGATGTGTGTAGTGCCAGTGAAAACCATATGAAAGTTAAATGACACATTGAATGATCCAAATATTCTTCAACAAGTAATTCTAAGATAGACAAAGATTGCTTCTAATATCATACATTTTGAAACTTGTTGCTTACATAGTGAACAAATCCCTGAAGCTTTATCACACAGAAGTCAAAACTTTGATCCATCATTCAGTAGTATGACCTGCGCCAGTTCTTTTTGATGATGACAACACCGATGGAACCCCAAAATCCCTAAGCATAGCAGATAGCCACATATAAATAAAAGAATAAATCATTCTGTAGGAGCCCATATTTTTCTTTTTCATTCTTATCAATTGATTTTGATGTAATATTGACCGAGCAATTTTGGCTCAATGGCTGTCCATAAAAACTTGGGTTGCCAATGAAACTACTTTTAGTGAAGCTTGTAGAATGCCCCTCATATGGAATTTTGCCAGACAGATCATTAAAGGAGACATTAAGAAACTCAAGGAAATTGAGTTCAATCATTTGAAGGGCGATTCTTCCGATCAATTTGTTGTGAGAAAGATCCAAGCTCTCCAAGTTCACCATGTTTTGGAAAGATGCTAGAATAGGACCTGCTAGATGGTTGTTGGACAAATTCAGTGACTTAAGTTCTTCTAGTAATCCCAATTCTAGTGGAATACTGCCAGATAATTTGTTGGATGACATGTCAATTCCTGTCATCAGATCCAGAAGAAATCCCTTGTAAGGCATTGACATACCCTTTGTGGTGAAATCATATGGCTCTCCCCTCCTAACAATTTTTGGAGCTAAAGTAAGATTGCCAAGACAGGTTGGAATTGTTCCAAAAAGATGGTTACATGAGAGATCCAAGATACAGATATTCATTTGACATAACTTAATAGGAATGCGGCCTTCAAAACCATTTCTTCTGAGAAGGAGGGTTTCCAACCAAGGCAGGTCATGAAAAGAATTTTCTATATTTCCTGACAAGCAATTATCCCCAATATCTAGATGAGATAACGTGGAAGAATTTGATAGGGTTGGTGATATTGTTCCAGTAAGACGGTTTCTGTTGAGCATTAAAATTTCCAAATTAGCCGTATTGAAATTTCTAGGGAGCATCTCCCCATGCAAGTTATTATTTGACAAGTCTAAGTACGCAATGGGGGTAGTTCTAGTATCTCTCCAGACAAGTCATTGTTAGCCAAATATAGTAGAATCAAAGACTGAATTTTAACAAGAGACGAAGGAATGGTCCCTTGCAGAGCATTCTCAGACATATCAAACAATTCCAAATATGGGAAAATACTACCAATGTTTTCTGGAAGTGCTCCGTGAATATGATTATTGGAAATATCAAGGTATCGAAGCATAAACATCAAGTTATACTGAGGTTGAGGGAGTGGACCGCTTAAATTGTTATGTCTCAAGTTCAAGTGCGAAATATTGGTGTTATATAACAACTGAGAAGGAATGCTACCAGTGATTAGGTTTTCAGATATATCCACTTTTTGCAAGGCATGATGTCTGACGGCAAAGTGAAGAAGACTACGACCTTCATATTTGTCTATGCTGCAGTTTGACAATCCCTGTACCTCTAATTGAAAAGATGGGGCCCAAGTTGGAGGTATGGGTTCAATCTCCAAATGTTGATTGCTGGAGAGGTAAAGGGAGTGGAGCTTGGAGAGGTTGGAAAACATAGACAAGGAGATTCGTCCGTCTAGTTGATTATATGACAGGTCAATATCTTCAACCAGAGTTAAATTGTTGAAAATGGATGGAATGCTCCCATGTAACTGATTGTCAAACAAATCTATGTTTTGAAGGGAATGCAAGTTACCCAAGAAGGATGGAATCTTTCCATGGAGTTGATTACCAGCGAGATTTAGAGTTCTGAGGAAACGCATCTCTCCCAAACACAAAGGGATTTCATGGAAACCATTCAAAGATAGATGTAGTTCTCTCAAAGAAGTCATGTTCTCCAAACGCAGGTCACGACTCTCATCCATTTCATTGTCAGAGAGGTCCAATATTTGTAGGTGCTTCATTGACCGAAATGCTGCAACAAACATAAACAAGTAATTATCCTGCGTTAATTAGAGAAATAAAATGATATGTCTTATGCTTGTGTAGTTATTTTCAAGAGGTATTAAACGCAAGACTTTGCTGGGAAAATCAACGTAGTAGTATGTACCTTCGGGCATGATCCACCCACCAATGCTATTCTCCACTAAATGAAGTTCTTGCAATTCTTCGAGTTGAGCAAACCAGGTGGCATTTGGATACCATGTCCCACAACCATTAGGCCTTCCGGAGAAAATGTTGATCTTGATCACCCGATTTGTAGAGTTGCTGCACCTGATGCCTTCCCATTTACAGCAGTTCTCTCCCACCCAGTTCTTTCCTTCCCAGCTGCGCCACCCAGAGCAATTTGGATAGTGGTTAATGGAGAGCTTAATTTGGAGGAGAGCTTCTCTTTCCTCGGCTAAACATGCTTGGCTGCTGGGCCAACAATAGCAGCTAAGCGCACTCACTGACACTAACGAGGCCACAGTGACATCAAAATTGATACGCACACCCTTCATTACTGCTCAGCAAGCACAGACGCAAACACAGTTTTTGCCTTCTACCAATTAGAAAACATAGTTTAGCCCATGGAAATTTCCACTTAGCCTTCAACAAAGACAATCAATACTCATTCGCACACAGGAGAAAAGACTGCCGCCACTTTCACACAATGGCCCCACATTATATTGATCCCCTCTGTTCATCCTTTTTTAACTGAAATTATCTATCTTGTAACTCAAACATCATGCCCAGAGAACCCCTTTTTTGGGGCCAAACTCTTGGTATACAGAGTTCCTAACCTTTGTTTAGAGGCGTCCATTGTTATGATGGGTTGAACTTTTGATCCATGGTTCATCATCCTAAGTTGACGTGGGATTAATTATTGAGTGAGGAATGTTTCCTCATTTACTCATGAAGGACCCCACCCTGGTTGATCCAGCCCGTTGTATAGTGACTGTGTGCATGTTTTTCTTGGGAATAAGAGCGATGAAGACAAGAAAACTGATGACCATGTTTCATCCGAGTCCAACCGCTTGTGTTTCTCAGAGAGAAGGTATCAATATGATCTCAACCGTTCATTTGTCAGGCACATACATAGCAAGGTACCACAATGTCCAACCAATTCCATCTTTTCTAACTCGTCACTCACCCAACTAAAAAAAGAGTGGGTTCGCTGTGGCCAAATAAGGTTGGAATAACTAGAGAGAACAGGCCTGGATGACTACGTTTCATCGGAATCCAACCTCTTGAGTTCATCGTCGAAGCGACTTTAGCCCTTCATAATTTGGGAGTTGCATGTTGCTTAATGAAGCTTAATTGAGATTAAAGGATTACAACAAGAAGTATTGATCTGAAGTAAATTCCCGTGTCGTGGACAGGCACGGACAGCGAAGTGGTAACCAAACGACCACTCACATCCGTGCATGAATCAGACTAACCAGATTCACGCGGAGAACCGGTACACCTTTTTGCCTTAATCTGCCTTGCACGGCACAGCATCTTTCTATTTCACACTAGCAATAATAAGCTTCAAATTAATAATAAGAACAACAAGCTAAGAATAATAACAGTGATGTTAGTAAGACTAATCACAATAAAAATGAGATCATCATCATCAAGATCTTATCCCAATTAGGGATCAGCCACATGAATCTTGTTTATCCATTCTCCTCTGTTAAGTACCATACCTTTATTTAGTTCTAATATTTTTAGATCTTTGCTCACTACTTTTATCTATATTCTTTTGGGCCTTTTCCTCACCTTTTCAAAACCTTCTACTTGCATTGCCTTACTCCTTCCAACCGGTGCCATTTTCGGCCTTCGTTGGACAATATCTAAATTGTTGTCTAATCTCTCTCATCTTACTTACTGGTGCTATTCGCAAGTTTCATTTAATATTTTCATTCCTTATTCTATTCTTTCTTGTCTTGTCATTCATCCATCTCAACATCATCATTTTCGCTATACTCATTCTATGAGCATGATGTTCTCTAATTGCCCAACACTCTCAATAATAAAAAAGCAAATAATAAAAAAGAATTACAAATATGTAATTGGCTAGAGTAGAATCATAATGAGATAACTGGCTGAACTAGACAAATAACTTGTCGGCCCTAATCATCCTCCAATCCTCAATTACATGCCAAACAATAAACATGTAGCATCCATTATTATCCAAGAACATTAGCAAATAAATATAGGGTAAATGAAAATATGTAAAATCAATAAAAATATAACTTATCTTCATTGGTTGATGGAGTTTCTTCAAACACCTTACATCTAATTGTATCTTCATGAACAAGAGAAAACACAAGGTAATGAACTGATAAGTAATAGAGAAACCTTGCTAGGCCTTCTTCTTAATCTATCTTCAACTTGACTGGATTAGATCTACACAGATGGAAGCCAAAGTAGAGAGCGTAGATGAGAGGAAGAGACCAATTTTTTCTTTTTTCTTTTTTCTTTTCTGCTTTCCTTTTGAGTCAATTAATTACTTGGAGAGAATTAGAAAATTGTATCCTATTTTGATTCTCTCCACAAGATATAAAGAATAACCCTAAAACCCATCTCTAATATGAGTCCTTAAGTGACTTAACCCTCGATCTAAAGGTTCCTATCATTACTTGAGTGATGTTTATGTATGACACTAGGTAAACTTAAGTGACCAAGGCCTACTAATAAGCTTCATGGTAACTTTAATCATAACCTATCAGATCATGTGATTTGGGTTGTCCAAATCAAACATCTAGGTGATTGGTCTAGAGAGGTGATATGACAACTAATAATTAACCCATGGTTTGCTCGACCACTAAGATTATCATCACCTATTTAGACCTAGGATTATAAGAAACTCGGCAGTCTCTTCTTAATCCCAGTGAGGCAAGAATAGATTTGTGGTTAAAGCCTTAGCTAACAAATCAACCAACATCTCAGAAGTACAAGCAAGGCTCACAGTCACTATCCTCTTCAATAGTATGTCAAACATATTAGATAACTAATTTCTATATATTTGTCTTTAAAACTTACTTCACAATTGCTAAGCATGTGCACTACAACTAAGTTATCACACCTTAACTCTATAGGAAGGTCAAAGTTAGCTTCAAACTTTTAGAAAAATCTTTGATCAACACAGTCTCAAATGGCTAAACTACAGCGCACAAATTCAGCTTTCAAGGTGGACTTGGTAATGAACTTTTGTCACTTGCTGCTCCATGAGACCATAACACCACCAAATATTAACATATAACTAGTTATAAATCTGCTCTCATCTAGGTAGCCCACAAAATTAGAATCAATGAACCTAAAAGGTTCAAGATCACTTGCCTAAAAGGTGAGCTTCCAGCCTTTTGTACCTACTAGATAGTGAAATACCTACTTTACAACACTCCAATCAAGAATATCAGGGTTCACTTTGACATCTACTCAGAAGGTTGATGATAAAGCCCATATTTGGTTTGGTGCAAGTCATGACAAACATAAGACTTCCAACTGCTTGATATATGGCTTAAGACTCCACTACTAGTCCATCCTCATCACTTGAGTATGTGTAACACCCTAGGTTTTTATAACGTTTATATATATATATATATATATATAATAATCATATTCGGGATCCCATGTTAAAAAGATTCTATTAATTATTTTACTAAAACATTTCTTGAAACGCCCGGGTGTTATTTTCTGTTTTCAAAACATTACAATGATAATTTAAAACATAAGTATAGTTTCGTGATAATAGATTTGAAATAATACACATGTCTACCAACGTTAAATGCTTCGGCGCCTTTATTTTTAAAACAATAAATATCTAAAACACTATCATAATATGACCTAAGGTTTATCCATCATAACATCTCATTAAACGTCCATCATATGTATAACTATCTTAATCAAATTCATAAAATAAAAGTATACAGTTCACAAAGAAAGTCAAATGATAGTCTTGTTTATTAATTCACGTCACTATCTATTAATCAAAGTAGAGGAATCTCCCACTGCTATCACAGTTTCTCAACGGTCTTGCCCTTCCTGCTGTCGCGCTCGAGATCTAAGGCATTGCAACACAAAGCAATGCCTCAGCAAGCTATTGCTTGTATAGGTACATAGACAATCAATGTAATATAGATGGACTAAACTAATAACAGTAACGTTAAAATAAAAAGATCTATCATCTATGAAAATAAATCATTATAATTCATGCCAACATAGTATTAATTTATCAAGTACGTTAAAACATGCATCTCACAGATTTAAAACATGATATGATCAATGTAAATGAATATACAATAATAACAAGACACCCTAAGGTTCATAGTCCCACGAGTGTCGCATACACTCGTATCAATAATCATGAGTACTCATATCCAACCTCTGAGTGTTGCCACACCCAGGCATACAATCCCATCTCCATGCTCATCATGCAAGCACACATAATAAGTGTATGGATCGTTATGCCACAGTGGCAACCCTGCAGGGTCTCAACCACCGCCGCTCACCATCGACACCATAACGGGAGACTTAGCATCCGTCCCTATGGAAAGGCCTAGACCGGTAGTGTGGACTATCCATGTTACCGAACCCCTACCGAATGTCATCTATGGGCAGGTGTCTATCATATCACAATCTCATCACATCACAAATCTCGGAGGGTGGGTGGCCGGCCCTCTCCCTCCTAGCATGACGTCCACTAGGTGAGAGCACCCGTCATAAAACTCAAAACACAAAAACAAGTATATCAAAAACCCAAGAGCACTCATGGCTAGCAATCTTCAAGGCATGCCCCTCATCCTGGGGTTAACATCTTAAATGACCAGCCATCAAGCCTACACTTTTCTTTCTCATAAAAACCCATCCATTTCAGTGATGCAATAAAGAAAGGAAATTTTTTAATTATGCATAAATAGATAATATTATTCTCATAAAATCATCAGATTATAAAGTCATTTAATACATAATTGAAATCAAGTAACGATCATAATATAAAGCTCTAAATATCACAAAATCCACTGCTAATAATAAGTGTAATGTAAATCACAATCAATCATGATTCTATGATAATGCAGGGTTTAAAAATAAAATTAAAACATTATTTTTCATCACCTACCTCAATGTGAGATCACTCAGCTCAAGCGTATAATTTCTTTATCTTATACGTTCAGATATACTTGTCAATACCACATTACTATTTTATAAATTTTCTAAATTAAAAGTGGTCAATTATAAGTTTTTAAGTTAAATATAGGTCGCGTCGTCAAAACGATCACAACAGCTATTTCTGATCGTGATTTGGACCTCTGTAGTTCACAAAATCAAGTTTTATGTGAAAATACCTCATAAATTAATAGTATTAATTTATAAAAAAGAACCGGTCGAGCCATTTACATCGGTTTACACCGGCGGCCCAGGTTTATACCGGCATAAACTGGAGTCACGAAGACGCTCGGCACCATGACGCATAGCGGGGACGAGCCGCGTGCGTCCGCATTACCGTGATGCATGCGGCGGTGCGTCACGGTCGCCTAGACTCCAGGCGTCCGCCTGTTTGCAATAGCGCACGTAGGGGCTCCCGCGCGCGTGTGCCGCGTTCGGCAGCGACGATGCATGCCCACCTTGCATCTCTGTTGGGGTGTCCTACTCGGCGTCCCAGCATCACCGCGAGGGCGCCAACAGGGTTCCGGTCCTCTCCAGTGAGCCCATAGGTGTCTAAATCTTGCTATTTTTGCACCATTTTGGTCGAAATTTCGGCAGTTTTCATTTCTACCATTCATTTGACTTGATTTTTTCAAAAACTAAGGTTTTTATTCTATTTTTTCCATGTTTTTAAAACTTCCCTAGCTACAATTTTTCATGATTTTCGGCTACACTAGCCATTAGATCTCTCTCAAATTTAAAGGGCTTGTTCCTGGGTTCCTTATGCCCTAAATGAAGAGTCCGATCTTTGTTTAAATAATGTTTTATACGCCTATTGATGCTCCAACAGTAGCATGTACATGTCCCAGGAAAAATAATGTTTTTCCATCGTTTTTCCAATTTTTCATGCATGCAATTAGGGAAATTACAGGGTTGGGTCTTACCTCAAACGACTGATTACTCATTGACGTTGCCGGATCCCCAGTTGCTGAAAAACTTGATTTTTGCAGAAGCTAGGGTTTAGGGAAAAAACTCAATGGAAACGAGAGAGAAGATAGTGATTAAGGCCAACTGAGGGAGATATAGATCATGCTGGAAAGGGGAGAGGGAAACTCTTCCCTTATACATCTCCCTCCGACAATTTCTCTGGCGCAATCGTTGGATCTGATAACGTAAGGTGGAAAGGGGTGCCGTTATCAAAATTGCCCTCTCTATTTCAGCTCTGCCAATTTACCAAAATGCCTTTATAAATTTAACGGCTCATAACTTCTTCATTTGAGCTCCCTTTTCCGCATTCTTTATGGTGGTGGAATTCTATTGACGTGCACTTTCTAGTTTTCAAGTTTCCAGGACCAAATTCTATACATAAATTTTTTTAATTTAATTTATTTATTTTATCACTAATTTAGGATTAAAATTGAGGATATTATAGTGTGTCATCTTAGTACTCAAATGAGTGCCCTTATAGATATGTGGATGCATGAATTTCTACCCAACAACACCAAATGTTTTCAACACATAATTAATATACAATTCTTGAGACAAGCTACGTTCCCCAGCTTTCTTGTCTCCTTCAATTTTAATTCCTTGGATGAAAAGAGGCTTCACCCAAATCCTTCATTTCAAACTAGGTCTTAGGCCACTCTTTTGTTTTGACAATTATACTCAAATTGTTATCCATTAACAACATGCATATAATCAACATACAATGACATAACACAACATGCTCCACTGATCAAAGAGTACACACAATGATCATACAGATTGGATACAAAAACTATAGTCCAAGATAACCTTACGAATATGGTTCTATTATCTTGACACCCATTTTATCCCATATAAAGCCTAAACTAACCTGCACCCCTTTGTCTTCCGGGGCCTCTTCTTAAAAGCTATTGGAAACTTTCCATGTAAATTTCTTCCTCTAAATTGTATTGTCAAGGAAGGCAATTTTTACATCCATCTAGTGTAACTCCAGACTCAAGTGCACAACTATCACCATAAGAATCCTAATCGATGTAAAACTAGATATAGCACAGATGTTTTCTTGATAACTAATCCCCTTAACCTAAGTAAACCTCTTGGCGAGCCTTGTGCTTTTCGATAAATCCATCATATATTAGGGATCAATGCATTATCATTAGCAAACAAAAACAAACCAATATCAAGTTTCTACAACTCATCAAATAAAGAAATAGAGAATAACACATACTTATGGCTACCGACTACAACCTTGTTATCTCTAAACCAAACCTCAATGGTTTTTGAGGTTAAATGGGGAACATAAATAAAAACCCTTGATATAAAAACAAACAATACATTAGTTAACACTAAGTGTCTGCCTCTTGGGAGCTCAATACGAACAACTCCAACACTAAGGGTTTTATTGAAACCGTTGTTTTTCATATACACCTTGTGCTCTCCCACGTTTTTCTCTTTAAACTCAGAAAGGACATCTTTGGATTTAGTGATGTGACACATAACACTAGAATCCAGCAACCAAAAACTCTTCATCTACTTTTGCAATTAGTGCCCTCATGATCATGCGAATGATTTCCTCACCTTTGTTCTTGCCATCACTTTTGGGACCTCTTCTTCTACCCTTTCTTTTCTTAGTGTAATTGGTCTTAAGATAGCCCATATGGCCATATACCCATCATGACTCAATCTTCTTTTTCTTATATGCCCCAACTGAAGGTTTCTTACCTTTCCTTTTAAACAACTTTTTCTTCTTGAGATATTTATTGGGCTTAGAGGATCCTCACCCTTTAGACTTCCTTTCTCTCCCTCTTTTAGGTTCCAATCCTCAACATTGACACAAGTATGTCCATAGTGACCTTAGCCCTAGAGAAATTAAGGGCTATAATAGCTAAGTCCCAAGAGGCTGGTAAACTACTAAGAACCATAGAAACTTACATTTTGTTGGGAATCAAGTTCTTAGATTGGTAATCTATTTGGAATAATAGACATTGCATTTACATGCTCTACAACATTATTGGCCTCTTTCATTCTCATGCTATTCCATTTCTCTCATGGGAAAAAGATATATACTCACCAAACTTGGTGGCCATTGCCTTACATAAGGCTAAGGTAATGGGCTGGTCATCAAACATAATTTTCACAATTGGTTCCATAAGGATTAACATAATATATCTTGCCTTTTTGTCATCCTCTAGGTACTTGTCATAAGTGCATCACTGAGCTGCAGTATCACTAGACGGCTCCTCAGTCACACCATCAAGTACATATTCTACAAAATCCTAGATAACGAAGTAGTGGATATGCCTCTTCCATGTAGAATACTTAGTACCATTAAGCTTCTCAATCTCAATGAAATTCAAGGCAATAGTCTTATAGGCCATTGTGTTATCTTAAGAAAGGAATCGAATCTAGATAACTCTATAGAGTATATAAAATTGAGATATACTATAGTAGAACTGCAATGGTAATTCATTCACAGATAACTTGAAACAGTCTCACATGAATATTTAATATGTATAAAAAAAAACATATAATACGCTAAACAATGTAGATATAAAATTAGTTAGTTTCAGGTCCAACATATAGCCCAAACTATCTATTTAATCATGCATGTTGCTGGCCACAAACATTAGAGAAGCCTCTAATACATTATTGAGAAAATCATAGGTCAAATCATGAATAAAACAAATGAAAATAACTCTCTCAACACATGCAAAAACATGTCCTCAAGTTAGATTTATATGGAACAAACATGCTTGGAAAAATCACCATATAAGCACATAGTTAGTCTAGATACATAGAATAGACATTAGAGAAATTAAGTCTTAGGAAATTAGCACTAGAATCATATCTGAATCATTGAATAACAGTGCTAAGATACAGTCATAAAATCAGCTATAAAGACCAACCCAAAAGTTCCATAAACAACTCTATAGTTAGGATAATTTTTAGATCTCAATAAATGCTCTAATTAAAAACTGATTTTTATATTTTCATGGATGCTATTGTAGCAAGATCTAACACCCTAGAATTAGTAACAAGATCAAGCGAAAAAATGATGATCTAGTACCTTCCTAAACAGTGGCAATTAGGCTCATAAAACAATGCCTAGACTTGAGCAACATATGGATAGATCTAATTTGATTTCTAGGTTAGTCCTAAAAATGCTCATAAAACAAGCCAAAAAGACATGGATCAAGGGTCATAGGAGCATGAAAATTAAGCTAAAACATGCTCTAAAAAATCAAGATTTATGGTGCACATCTACTGGGTGAAATTTTCAGATCATGTGCTCAGTCCACAACACCTAAAAATCATTAGATATAGGGTCTTAACATGATCAAAGATTGGACATCTGGGCTCTGATACCCATGTTGGCCTAGATCGTCCTCCAATCCTCATTCCCATGCAAAACGACAAACAATAGCATCCATTATTATTATCAAGAAACATTAGCAAATAAATTTAGCATAAATCAAAGTCAGCGAAATAAAATGCATCTATTCACATCTCCAAGAACAAGAGAAAACACTAGACGATAAACTTGCAAGTAATAGAGAAACATTATTGGGACTTCTTGTTAATCGATTTTCAACTTGATCAAACCAAACCTATAGATATGGAAGCGAAAGCAAGAAACACAAAGCAGAGGAAGAACTTATATTTTCTTTCTTTTCTGCTTTCTTTGAAAGTTAAAGTAATTACTCGAAGAGAATTTCTTATTCTAGTTCTCTCCATGGTATAAAAAGAGCAGCCCTAAAACCAATCTCTAGTCTAGCCCTTGCTTGACTCAACCCTAGACCTAAAGGATTTTAATTAGCAGATATTTACCTACGATGTCACGTACTTAAGTGAACAGGTCCCACTAAGAAGCTTCATGGTGGTTTTCATTGTAACCGAGTCATATCATACGATCTGAAGTGCCCAAATCAAAATGTTCAGGTAATCAGTCTAAATGATAATTAATCATGTGGTTTGGTGAACTACTAGAACTATGAGAACTCGGGTGACTGAAGCTTGAATTCCTAGCTGGTTGCATATGAGTTGTTATATATGATCCTCAATGGAGCTGTTAACATCTAACCAAAAATTGTACAACAAAATGAATATTGGCATTACAAATGAAGTGCATCTTGCAGCAACTGCACTTACAACAACAATGATAATAACAAGAGTATTAATTGTAGTTGCTAGTGCTTCGCGGCTGTAATATCATTAGTATGGTAGCATAGTACTTAGCAATAGCCGGGATAGTTTCCCTCATCTTAAACTCCATCACCTTATATACTGACAAGAGCAAGCATAGTTTACTAAAAAAAAAAAAAAAGTGTAAAAGATATCAGGCAGATCAATTTGACATGTTTGGAAATTTCTATACTTACAGACTGTTTAATTAGTGCAGGAATAACAGTCCAAGGATTAACAATAATAACAAGAATAAGAAGAACGAGGAGAAGAGAGTGGGGAGAACAATTCTCTCACGATTAATAACACACTAATAACCATAATATATAGAACTAATAGAACTCATTGTAGTACTAATGAATGAAGGGGAGCCTTGGTGCAACAGTAGAATTGTCTTCATATGACTTTGAGGTCACGGGTTTAAGGCGTGAAAATAGCCTCTTGCAAAATGCAAGGTAAGGCTGTGTACTATTAACCCTTGTGGTCCGCCCCTTCCCCGGACCTTGCATACATGAGAGCTTCGTGCTTTTTCAAACGTTTTGGTTAAGATAAGAGAGGGTGCATGCCATAAAACTGTGAACTATAGAGACTGAGAGGAGTGAGTTACTGAAACAGGAGTGAGGATCTTAAATTCTATTCTTTTTTGTCTAGTTATTCATCCATCTCAACATCCTCATTTTCGCTATGCTCATTCTATGAGCACGATGTTCCTTAATTGCTCAACACTCTCAATAATAAAAAAGCAAATAATAAAAAACAATTACAAATATGTAATTGGCTAGAGTGTAACCATAATGAGATAATTGCTTGAACTAGACAAAGAACTTGTTGGGCCTAATCGTCCTCCAATCCTCAATTACATGCCAAACAATAAACTTGTAGCATCCATTATTATCCAAGAACATTAGCGAATAAATCTAGGGTAATTGAAAATATGTAAAATCAATAAGAATATAACTTATCTTCGTTGGTTGGTGGAGTTTCTTCAAACACCTTACATCTAATCGTATCTTCATGAACAAGAGAAAACACAAAATCATGAACTGATAAGTAATAGAGAAACCTTGCTAGGCCTTCTTCTTAATCTATCTTCAACTTGACCGGATTAGATCTGCACAGATGGAAGCCAAAGTAGAGAGCATGGATGAGAGGAAGAGACTACTTTTTTCCTTTTTCTTTTTCCTTGTCTGCTTTCCTTTTGAGTTAATTAATTACTTGGAGAGAATTAGAAAGTTGTATCCTATTTTGATTCTCTCCACAAGATATAAAGAATAACCCTAAAACCCATCTCTAATATGAGCCCTTAAGTGACTTAACCCTAGATCTAAAGGTTCCTAACATTACATAGCACCAAATGCTATGTAAGAAAAAGGGCAGCCTGGTGCGCGAAGCTCCCGCGTATGCTTTGATTACACAATCCTTATAGCACCAAATGCTCTGTTGGAATTCTTCATACAACAATGGGAAGATCATGAAGAAATATTCTGATCTATAACATGGGAAGAAAAATAACACTAGAAACGCAAAAAAGGACAGCCCAGTGTATGAAGCTCTAGAATATGTAGGGTCCATGGAAGGGGTAGACGACAAGGGTCTATAGTTTGTAGCCTTACCCTGAATTTTTGTAAGAGGTTTCAATGCCTTGAATCCGTGATCTCAAGGTCACACAATGACAACTCTACGATTACGCCAAGGCTCCCCTTAACACTGCAAACAAAAACAATATAACAATGTTTCATTCTCCCGTTCTCTGATAACCAAAAGCCACAAAAGTGATTGGAGAATCCCTGTCTTACAGGGGTGTTAGAAATGAGAGATCCGAGTAGTTGAGACCCTTTGTGTATATTGTTCCATGTATCTGGTGAGTGCCATGAATCCCTCCACCAACCCCATGGAGTATTTGGAAAGGCTGTCCCGTAGAGAAGGTGAATCTATGCAGAACCTTCTGAAGCCAAAAAATAGACGGTGTCCTTGGGGCAACACAGGACACCGTCAATTTCTTGGCTCTTGCGGATTCAGAAACGAAGGACTATGGATATTTAATACATATGAGATTTAACAATAAGGGCATCTGAGATGAGGTGAATCTAATAAACGATACAGGTGATGAAAATTTTTGAAAAAAAAAGAAAAGGAAAAAAAGATAGTCCAATATCTGCTTTAAACCTCGCCAATGATGCAATTGTGATGAAACCAGCTGCATCATATAATTTCTTGTGATCGAGATCAAGAGCAAACATTCCAAAAATAAAGGCAGCCGCTTGCAAGAAGGTAATCTTCAGTGGTCTTTCTACCTTAATATAACCAGTTTTATGCAATAAAGCTGGGAACTTCCTTCCAATGTATCCCTTATCCCTTCCTAGAGGCCTTTGCTCTCTTAGGCAACTATATCAAGCCCTTTAGAGAACCCTCTTTGGGCTCCGGTCTTCTTAGTATCCTATGCCTGTAAGAAATATAAATTCTGCCACCCTTGCTATTGAGTCCTTAATTTTGTCAAAAATAACTTTAGAATACTATTTTATTGGATCATTTAATAAGGTAATTTTGTGATTTTAAATCAATTTTAGCTATAAACAATCATCCAACCGTTAATTTGAACAAAAACTTGTTGAGTGTTTTTCACAAGTGCACGGCTGTTGTAGTCTAGCTAGTGCAAGTCCGGGTTGATTTTCTCAGGGACTCTACTTAAATGTGGAGTTTACACAAATTTCAATTAATAAAAATACAAATAACAGAAATAAACTAACAATAAAAGAAAATTCAACTTTATTCAACTATTGCAATGTTCACAATTATTTATTCCAAAGATAACAAAAAATAAAACCAAAAGGTGTCCTGGATAAGCTTGTCCTTTGATTGCACTATCCTTAAGTAGTCAGAATGAAGATAAGGTAAAACCAGAATGGTACAGGGACACAGTTGGTATTAAACAGGGGACCCAAATGGAATTTTTGTCAAAGGATAGATTTGTAATTTCTGAGATCTGTCAAGGGCAGATTCATAATTTCTTCAGGGTCCTGGTTTTTCACGAAAAAACCAGGAAAACACGTTTTGGGAGAAATCTAGATGAGATGGGAAGAGGGAGAAGAGGAGGAAGAATAGAGGAAGGAGAGGAAAAAGGTGGGGAGAAAATGGGAGAAAAGATTGAGTTCCCTCACTGGGTCGTCCGATGAAGAGAAGAAGGAGGATCTGGGGAAAAACCCATTCTGGGTTTTCTTCCCCAGGACTGTCTAGTAAAGAGAAGTGAGAGGGTAGAGAAGCTGGCCGGAGAGAGAGAGAGAGAGAGAGAGAGAGAGAGAGAGAGAGAGAGAGAGAGAGAGAGAGAGAGAGAGAGAGAGAGAGAGAGAGAGAGAGAGAGAATTAGGCAGATGGAGAGATGGGCGTCGTTTGTTCTGGGTTCTTGCCTGGCCGATGACGCGGTGAATCAGATGGAGGGGTGAACGCCAGTCAACGATGAATAAGCAGAGAATAGGACTTGGAAGGAGAATGACCAAATGGCTATGCAAGGCTAGTCTGGGTTTTGGGTAATGGAGATGTTGCTCGCTCCAGTGATGGTCCTGTGATGGATAGGGTAGAGGTAGATGACGCCTGGAGGAGAAGGGAGGAGCCGGCTGGGTGTAGATCTGGTTGGTGATAGAGAGTAGATGAGAGAGATAGAGAAATCAGGAAAGGGAAGTGGAGAAGAAGGGAAAGAAGGAGGAAAATCTGGCTTTTGCTGGAAAATGGGAAAACTGGTGAGGGAGTGAACGACGGAATGAGAGAAAGAGAGACGAAGGGGTTTTGGGTGTTGGTGTGTCACGCACCAGAGAGAGAGAGAGAGAGAGGGAGAGAAGAGGGAGGTGATGGAGAGAACGAGAGAGGGAGAGAGGTGGAGAGGAACAGTCCTTCCACCTCTACTCCAAGATGGAGAAGCAATCCGGCTTCCTGGGTTGATGCGGTCAGAACTGGAGGTGGAGAGCAACTGGGAAACCGGTGGAGATGGGGATATTGGTCGGTGCTGGGCAGCGTGGGAGACAGATACAGAGGAAGGAGACTTCTACTGGGTGAGTGCATGAGAGATGGAGAGCAAGAGAGAGGTGGAGAGGAACAGTCCTTCCACCTCTTCTCTCTCCAAAGGAGAAGAACGAAAAAACAACGAAAACGAGGTGGGAAGAGGGAAAAAAGGGAAGAAGAAGAAGGGGCTCAAAAAGAAGAGGAAGAGAGAGGTGGAGAGGAAGAGTCCTTCCACCTCTCTCCTCAAGGAGAAAGAGTGAAAAAGAAGAGAGCTGCCTCCCCCTTTCATCCTCTCTTTATAAGGGGGTTCCATCCTTGGTCAACATGTCCAGATTTGCCATGATTTGTCAGATTTGCCCAGATTTGGTTAGGTTTGTCTAGATTTATCCATGCTTTTGTAGAGTGGGACCCATCAAAATAAGCTCATCTGAACCGTTCGACGTACTCTAGATTATCTACAAAACAAAATATAAAATTAGAATTATATTATGTAGGTAATTAGCTATAATGATCATCTGATCATTAACTTTTCAAATTAATGGTTGGATGATTGTTTATAAGTAAAATTGATTTAAAAAAAAAAATTACCTTATTAAATGATCCAATAAAATAGTACTCTAAGGTTATTTTTGACAAAATTAAGGACTCAACACTTGCCCTACTTGGAGAAGGAGGCAAGTGGATTCCGCCCTTGGGGCTACAAACCAATCCATCCATCAAGCCAATCCTTTCAAACTAAAAAATGCAGTGCCACATGCCGATTCTATAGCAGTTAATTCTTGAACTCTATCTAAGTCAAATTTTGATTCAATTCCTAGTCTTCCCAATTGTTACATATGTGGTTCCACAAAAAATTTTGGTAGTCACTTTTTCATCTCTTCTCCCAGCAAGTTCTTGCTACATTTCCATGCCTACAACATAAACATGGGACAATAGCAATCATACTATGCTACAACAAACAATGAAAAAGAGAGGAAAACAAAGAAGAAACATAAATTCTGCCACCCTTGCGCTACTTGGAGGAGGCAAGTGGATTCCCCCCTCGGGGCTGCGAAACCAGGCTATTCAAACCAATCCATCCATCTAGCCAATCCTTTCAAACGAAAAATTGCAGTGCCAAATGCTGATTCTATAGCAGCTAATTCTCGAACTCTAAGTCAATTTCTGATTCAATTCCTAATTTTCCCTATTGTTACATATGTGGTTCCACAAAAAATTTTGGTAGTCACTTTTTCATCGCTTCTCCGTGCAAGTTCTTGCTACATTTCCATGCCTGCAGCATAAACATGGGACAATAGCAATCATACTATGCTACAAAACAAAGAAGAAGCAACACTTGACAAGGTGGCAAGGAACATACCAACATCATTTGACAATGTAATCCACAATCCAAACATCCAGTAGCTAGGGAAATGATTTCCTCTCTCATCTTTGCTTGGGAAAGAAAGGAAGCCTTGGCACAGCAGCAAAAGTTGTCGTCATGTGACTTTGAGGTCATGGGTTCAAGATGTGGATCTTGTAAAAATACAAGGTAAGGCTGTATAGTTATGGTCCACCCCTTCCTTGGACCCCATATAGGCCGGAGCTTTGTGTATCTGAGCTGCCTTTTATCTTTGCCTGGGAAACAACATTCCTCACTTTTCTGGAGGAATAATGAGTCTTTCATTGTTAACTAGGAAAGGGTATGTAAACAAAGAATGGCAATGGAGAAAGGGATTATTTTGATCTTACAGAGGATAATCCCTGTTTTAATAAATTTTATTGGGTTTCTGAATCCATAACTTGACAGTCATTTGATCTCGATTATTCTGGAGTTCACAGCCATCTAATTCATCTGATCTAATGCTAGAATTATCCCATCATCACGATTTTATGGCAATTGATTTCCAAATTGTAAAAACGGGTCGGATCAACAAAAGTTCAGTCCCTTCGTGCCACAGTGGGGCACCACAAAATGTCAATCGCCTCTTATTTGAGAATATTATCCTTGACCAAAAGAAAAGGCACAGATGCAGGAACCACTCTTTTGGGCCCCGCTTGAATACATGCTACAATGCGAATCACAACATTGACGTAGTAGCCAGTGCTTAAGTCCAACCTTTGTTTAGAGGCGTCCATCGTTATGATGGGTTGAACTTGTGATCCATGGTTCATCGTCCTAAGTTGAGGTGGGATTAATTATTTAGTGAGGATTGCTTCCTCATTTACTCATGAAGGGCCCCACCTTGGTTGATCCAGCCCGTTGTATAGTGACTGTGTGCATGTTTTTCTTAGGAATAAGAGCGATGAAGACAAGAAAACCGATGACCATGTTTCATCCGAGTCCAACCGCTTGTGTTTCTCAGAGAGAAGGTATCAATATGATCTTAACCGTTCATTTGTCAGGCACATACATAGCAAGGTACCACAATGTCCAACCGGTTCCATCTTTTCTAACTCGTCACTTACCCAACTAAAAAATGAGTGGGTTCGCCTTGGCCAAATAAGGTTGGACTAACTAGAGAGAATAGGCCTGGATGACTTCATTTCATCGGAAGCCAACCTCTTTGAGTTCATCGTCGAAGCGACTTTAGCCCTTCGGCGTAGGGTCGAACAAGTTGATGTCAAGTTGGTAGACCCATTTGCACGGCCTAGAATGCGAATAGCTTGCTTTCGTGAAGACAAAGAAATTGACTGACTTGACATGGAGTCAACCAAACCCCAAGCATTTTCAAGCTGGAAGGTTAATCCCTAATCATCGCCTTTGTCTTTGTAAATTTTCTTTTCTTAGTCAAGAATGTAAAGGGGGTTGGTGTTGCCGTGTGGTGAGGGGCAAATGTAAGGCGGCTGCTCCGTAAAGAGGTAGAGCACGTGAATCACCCATTCATATATGCAATGGTCAGATTGAGACATCTGTTGGTAAACTTAGCATTCCCACTGTGGACGATTTTTTCGTCTCTATTCTGAAGGCGCATGACCATGATAATTGGCAAAAAAGTCTTCGTGCATCAATCAATTGAAAATTCCTTACTAATTCACATTAGTCATCTGTCTCTTTTTGGAGGAACAATCAACAGCTACTCATGAGATGAGAAATTTTTTTCTTGCGTTTGATTTCTGGTGGGCCTCATTTACAGTGTATGAAGCCTCCGTGATCCATTTTACAAGGTACAGGGGCTATGAGAAACAAAGGCTAGGATGGTGTGATATACCACAATTCTGGATAAGGCCTGTCTAAGATGAGCTCAAACCATATGACCAAAAATTCCTTTTCTGGCCTCACCCTTGTTATACTGATTCCCTAACCATTCATTTTCTGTAATTGAATGTACTTTACTCCATCTAAAGCTAGAATTATCCCATCCTCTGCATTTTGTGGTTATGTGAAATCCAAATTCTGATAAAAAGGCTGGGTTCGTCATGTACTTAAGCTGTTGTAGAATTTCCTGCTATTGTTGATTAATTCACCAATAGGTGACTTCAATAGTGCATTAGGAAATGGTGGAATCCACCGTAGAATTCAATTCAATGTTCACTAACCGATCCTAGCCCTTGATTTGTCAAGGGTTTGCTGCCAAAAAACATAAGAGCTGTATTTTTATTTTTTTAACCAACAAAAATAGCCCGTATATGGATGAGTTGTGCAAGGAAGATGGCACACAATTAGATTGAAGAACTATTGACTTGAAGATCATTATTTTCTAACTGAGTTGTACTTTTTCTACTACTCCATTCTTAGTCAAGTCTTTCCTTGCATTTCTACTAATTATGTGAAAAAATTGGAGGTAGGGTCCAATCCTCTTTCGTTTTCTTCCTTAATGAGTGCATGGAAATTAAGTATTCTTTTGTCCCGTCAATCACGCTATCTTTTATTCTTGGTGAGTCCTCATGAGAATGGGCTAAAATCTCCCTCCTTAATCCATTTTTCATACTAGAGACAGGTATGAATTATCTGATGTGAGATTTCTAGGCATGGCCTGGCTAATATAGGATTAGATCAAGGGACCGGATCATGGTGGGATTGGGACGTGCCCTTATTTTTCGCCTTAAACTAGAGAAAATGTGGAAGTCAATAGTCTAGTCTTCAAGCTAATCGTGTACCATACGCTTGTAAGAGAATGGTGAAAGAGTCCATATCAATCCCCACCTGACACCCACTACATAACCAGACTTCCCTTTGGTCATATATATGAATAATAGTCACACATTGGTAGGTCCTAAGACGAATGAATGCAAGAGTGACTTCAGTGCATACATCAGCAATAGGACCCATGAAAATATGCTCACGAATGCACGCAAGATAAAGCCCCAACCATGTGAAATGACCAGAAAGTCCATATACGTCTTTTCCCTTTCATACACCCCTTGTACATAAAGAAGCACGCTTAGACATACGTTTTTGCCTATGCAGGGTGAGTATCGCTTGCCACCCATTTTGGTTGTATTCCACCCACCACAGTTCGAAGAACAAATAGAAGGACAGTTCCGATGCACCAAGCTCCCACCTTTGAGGGGTTCGGAGAAGGGGCGGATCACAAGGGCTTATAGTAAGCAGCCTTACCTTGCATTTTTACAAGAGGCTATTTCCATGCCTTGAACCCATGACCTCAAAGACATGTGACGACAACTTTTACCGTTGCGCCAAGGGTCAAAGAACTAATAGGGCAACTCCGAAATCCTCATCTCTATTTTTATAAAGGATTTTGTTGATTGGTCCTTATGATTACACTGTGGTACAAACCAATCAGGAAAGGTGTATAAGGAGAAATGTTGTGGAAAGTTAACAAAAAGAAAGACCACAAGGGTTTACACGAGGGACTTTAGCTTTTTTATGGTGTCTGCGCGTGCAGACCAAGGATGTCCAAGTGATTCATCTCCCAAAACTGCTTGGGTAGGGCCCAGCTGCAGATCAAATCAGATCAGATGATCTCAATCTTGAACATGTTAGAAGGGCCGGATTGTCTATCAGAGAAAACAATAGGACGTTAGATTTTCATATAGGCTCTTAATGGGGACAGGGGAGGACCCACACATAATTTGGGAGTTGCATGTTGCTTAATGAAGCTTAATCAAGATTAAAGGATTACAACAAGAAGTATCGATCTGAAGTAAATAGCCGTGTAGTGTTATTTTGGTCATACTACGTGGCAAAGATGGGCACGGACAGCGAAGTGGTAACCAAACGACCGCTCACATCCGTGCACGAATCAGACTAACCAGATTCACGTGGAGAAGAGGTACACCTTTGTGCCTTAATCTGCCTTGCACGGCACAGCATCTTTCTATTTCACACTAGCAATAATAAGCTTCAAATTAATAATAAGAACAACAAGCTAAGAATAACAACAGTGATGTTACTAAGACTAATCACAATAAAAATGAGATCATCATCGTCAAGACCTTATCCCAATTAAGGATCAGCCACATGAATCTTGTTTATCCATTCTCATCTATTAAGTACTATAGTTTTTATTTAGTTCTAAAGGTTTTAGATCTTTGCTCTCTACTTTTATCTATATTCTTTTGGACCTTCTCCTCACCCTTTTAAAACCTTCTACTTGCATTGTCTTACTCATTCCAACCGGTGCCGTTTTCGGCCTTCGTTGGACAATATCTAAACTGTTGTCTAATCTCTCTCATCTTACTTACTGGTGCTACTCCCAAGTTTCATATAATATTTTCATTCCTTATTCTATTCTTTCTTGTCTTGTCAATCATTCATCTCAACATCTTCATTTTCGCTATGCTCATTATATGAGCATGATGTTTCTTAATTGCCCAACACTCTTAACAATAAAAATGCAAATAATAAAAAAGAATTACAAATATGTAATTGGCTAGAGTAGAACCATAATGAGATAACTGGCTGAACTAGACGAAGAACTTGTTGGCCCTAATTATCCTCCAATCCCCAATTACATGCCAAACAATAAACATGTAGCATCCATTATTATCCAAGAACATTTTCAAATAAATCTAGGGCAAATGAAAATTTGTAAAATCAATAAAAATATAACTTATCTTCGTTGGTTGATGGAGTTTCTTCAAACACCTTACATCTAATTGTATCTTCAGGAACAAGAGAAAACACAAGGTAATGAACTAATAAGTAATAGAGAAACCTTGCTAGGCCTTCTTCTTAATCTATCTTCAACTTGACCGGATTAGATCTACACAGATGGAAGCCAAAGTAGAGAGCGTAGATGAGAGGAAGAGACTACTTTTCTTCTTCTTCTTCTTCTTCTTCTTCTTATTATTATTATTATTATTATTTATCTTTTCCCTTTTCTGCTTTCATTTTGAGTTAATTAATTACTTGGAGAGAATTAGAAAATTGTATCCTATTTTGATTCTCTGCACAAGATATAAAGAATAGCCCTAAAACCCATCTCTAATATGAGCCCTTAAGTGACTTAACCTTAGATCTAAAGGTTCCTAGCATTACTTGAGAGATGCTTATGTATGACACTAGGTAAACTTAAGTGACCAAGGCCAACTAATAAGCTTCATGGTAACTTTAATTGTAACCTATCAAATTATGTGATTTGGGTTGTCCAAATCGAACATCTAGGTGATTGGTCAAGAGAGGTGATATGACAACTAATAATTAACCTATGTAGTTCGAAAACTAATATTATCATCACCTATTTAGACCTGGGATTATAAGAAACTCGGCAGTCTCTTGTTAATCCCAGTGAGGCAAGAATAGATTTTTCATTAAAGTCTTAGCTAACAGATCAACCAACATCTCAGAAGTACAACCAAGGCTCATAGTCACTATCCTCTTCAATAGTATGTCAAACATATTAGATAACTAATTTCTATATATTTGTCTTTAGAACTTACTTCACAATTGCTAAGCGTGTACACTACAACTAAATTATCACACCTTAACTGTATAGGAAGGTCAAAGCAAGCTTCTAGCTTCAAACTTTTAGAAAAATCTTTGATCAACACAGTCTCAAATGGCTAAACTATAGCACACAAATTCAGCTTTCAAGGTGGACTTGGTAATGAACTTTTGTCACTTACTGCTCCATGAGACCATAGCACCACCAAATATAAACTTATAACTAGTTGTTAATCTGCTCTCATCTAGGTAGCCCACAAAATTAGAATCAATGAACCTAAAAGGTTCAAGCTCACCTACCTAAAAGGTGAGCTTCAAGTCTTTTGTACCTACTAGATAGCTAAATACCTACTTTACAACACTCCAATCAAGAATATTAGGGTTCACTTCGACATCTACTTAGAAGGTCGACGACAAAGCCCATATTTGGTCTAGTGCAGGTCACGACGTACATAAGACTTCCAACTGCCTAAATATATGGCTTAAGACTCTTGTCTATCCTCATCACTTGAGTGTGTCATCTTCGTACTCAAATGAGTGCCCTTATAGATATGTGGATGCATGAATTTCCCCCCAACAACACCAAATGTTTTCAACACACAATTAATATATAATTCTTGAGACAAGCTATGTTTCCTAGCTTTCTTGTCTCTTTCAATTTTAATTCCTTGGATAAAAGAGGCTTCACCTAAATCCTTCATTTCAAACTAGGTCTTAAGCCACTCTTTTGTTTTGAAAATTATACTCAAATTGTTATCCATTAACAACATGCATGTAATCAACATACAATGACATAACACAACATACTCCCACTGATCAAAGAGTACACATAGTGATCATACTGATTGGATACAAAAACTATAGTCCAAGATAACCTTATGAATGTATGGTTCTACAATCTTGACACTCATTTTAGCCCATATAAAGCCTAAACTAACTTGCACACCTTTGTCTTCTGAGGCCTCTTCTTCAAAGCTATTGGAAACTTTCGTGTAAATTTCTTCCTCTAAATTGTACTGTCAAGGAAGGCAATTTTTACATCCATCTAGTGCAATAGACATTGCATTTACATGCTCTACAACATTATTGACCTCTTTCATTCTCATGCTATTCCATTTCTCTTGCGGGAAAAAGATATATACTCACCAGACTTGGTGGCCATTGCCTTATATAAGGTCAGGGTAATGGGCTGGTCATCAAACATAATTTTCACATCTGGTTACATAAGGATTAACATAATATATCTTGCCTTTTTGTCATCCTCTAGGCACTTGTCATAAGTTCATCACTGAGCTGCAGTATCACTAGATGGCTCCTCAATCACACCATCAAGTACATATTCTTCAGAATCCTAGATAAGGAAGTGGTGGATATGGCTCTTCCACATAGAATACTTAGTACCATTAAGCTTCTCAGTTTCAATGAAATTCAAGGCAATAGTCTTACAAGCCATTGTGTTATCTTAAGAAAGGAATCGAATCTAGATAACTCTATAGAGTATATAAAATTGAGATGTACAATAGTAGAACTGCAATGGTAATTCATTCACAAATAACTTAAAACGGTCTCACAAGTATATTTAATATGTATAAAAAAATTAACATATACTAAGCTAAACAATGTAGATATAAAATTATTTAGTTTCGGGTCCAACATATAGTCCAAACTATCTATTTAATCATGCATGTTGCTGGCCACAAACATTAGAGAAGCCTCTAATACATTATTGAGAAAATCATAGGTCAAATAATGAATAAAAACACATGAAAATAACTCTCTCAACACATGCAAAAACATGTCCTCAAGTTAGATTTATATGGAACAAACATGCTTGGAAAAATCACTATATAAGCACATAGTTAGTCTAGATACATAGAATAGACATTAGAGAAATTAAGTCTTAGGAAATTAGCACTAGAATCATATCTGAATCATTGAATAACAGTGCTAAGATACAGTCATAAAATCAGCTATAAAGACCAACCCAAAAGTTCCACAAACAACTCTGTAGTTAGGATAATTTTTAGATCTCAATAAATACTCTAATTAAAAACTGATTTTTATATTTTCATAGATGCTATTGTAGCAAGATCTAACACCTTAGAATTAGTAACAAGATCAAGTGAAAAAATGATGATATAGTACCTTCCACAACAGTTGCAATTAGGCTCGTAAAACAATGCATAGACTTGAGCAACATATGGATAGATCTAATTTGATTTCTAGGTCAGTCCTAAAAATGCTCATAAAGCAAGCCAAAAAGACATGGATCAAGGTTCATAGGCACATGAAAATTAAGCTAAAACACGCTATAAAAAATCAAGATTTATGGTGCACATCCGCTGGGTGAAATTTTCAGATCATGTGCTCAGTCCATAACACCTAAAAATCATTAGATATAGGGTCTTAACATGATCAAAGATTGGACATCTGGGCACTGATACCCATGTTGGCCTAGATCATCCTCCAACCCTCATTCTCATGCAAAACAACAAACAATAGCATCCATTATTATTATCAAGAAACATTAGCAAATAAATTTAGCATAAATCAAAGTCAGCGAAATAAAATGCATCTATTCACATCTCCAGGAACAAGAGAAAACACTAGACGATAAACTTGCAAGTAATAGAGAAACATTATTGGGACTTCTTGTTAATCGATTTTCAACTTGATCAAACCAAACCTATAGATATGGAAACCAAAGCAAGAAACACAAAGCAGAGGAAGAACTTATATTTTCTTTCTTTTCTGCTTTCCCTGAATGTTAACATAATTGCTCTGAGAGAATTTCTTATTCTAATTCTTTCCATGGTATATAAAGAGCAGCCCTAAAACCAATCTCTAGTCTAGCCCTTGCTTGACTCAACCCTAGACCTAAAGGATTTTAATTAGCAGATATTTACCTATGATACCATGTACTTAAGTGAACAGGGTCCACTAATAAGGTTCATGGTGGTTCTCATTGTAACCGAGTCATATCATACGATCTGAAGTGCTCAAATCAAAACATATAGGTAATCAGTCTAAATGAGAGATCCGATAACTGATAATTAATCATGTGGTTTGGTCAACCACTAGAACTATGAGAACTCGGGTGACTGAAGCTTGAATTCCTAACTGGTTGCATATAAGTTGTTATATATGATCCTCAATGGAGCTGTTAACATCTAGCCAAAAATTGTACAACAAAATTAATGTTGGCATTACAAATGAAGTGCATCATCTTGCAGCAACTGTACTTACAACAACAATGATAATAACATTGAGTATTAATTGTAGTTGCTAGTGCTACGCGGCTGTAATATCATTATAGGATGGTACTTAGCAGTAGCCGTGATAGTTTCCCTCATCTTAAACTCCATCACCTTATATATCAGGTAGATCAATTTGACATGTTTGGAAATTTCTATACTTACAGACTGTTTAATTAGTGCGGGAATATCAGTCCAAGGATTAACAATGATAACAAGAATAAGAAGAATGAGGAGAAGAGAGTGGGGAGAACAATTCTCTCATGATTAATAACACACTAACAATCATAATATATAGAATTAATAGAACTCATTGTAGTACTAATGAATGAAGGGGAGCCTTGGTACAACAGTAGAATTGTTTTCGTATGACTTTGAGGTCACAGGTTTAAGACGTGGAAACAGCCTCTTGCAAAATGCAAGGTAAGGCTGTGTACTATTAACCCTTATGGTTCGCCCCTTCCCCGGGCCTTGCATACACAAGAGCTTCGTGCTTTTTCAAAGGTTTTGGTTAAGAGAAGAGAGGGTGCATGCCATAAAATTGTGAACTATAGAGACTGAGAGGAGTGAGTTACTGAAACAGGAGTGAGGATGTTAAATTCTATTCTTTTTTGTCTAGTCATTCATCCATCTCAACATCCTCATTTTTACTATGCTCATCCTATGAGCATGATGTTCCTTAATTGCCCAACACTCTCAATAATAAAAAAGCAAATAATAAAAAAGAATTACAAATATGTAATTGGCTAGAGTGGAACCATAATAAGATAATTGCTTGAACTAGACAAAGAACTTGTTGGGCCTAATCGTCCTCCAATCCTCAATTACATGCCAAACAATAAACATGCAGCATCCATTATTATCCAAGAACATTAGCGAATAAATCTAGGGTAATTGAAAATATGTAAAATCAACAAGAATATAACCTATCTTCGTTGGTTGGTGGAGTTTCTTCAAACACCTTACATCTAATCGTATCTTCATGAACAAGAGAAAACACAAAATCATGAACTGATAAGTAATAGAGAAACCTTGCTAGGCCTTCTTCTTAATCTATCTTTAATTTGACTGGATTAGATCTACACAGATGGAAGCCAAAGTGGAGAGCATAGATGAGAGGAAGAGACCACTTTTTTCTTTTTTCTTTTCTGCTTTCCTTTTGAGTTAATTAATTACTTGGAGAGAATTAGAAAGTTGTATCCTATTTTGATTCTCTCCACAAGATATAAAGAATAACCCTAAAACCCATCTCTAATATGAGCCCTTAAGTGACTTAACCCTAGATCTAAAGGTTCCTAGCATTACATAGCACCAAATGCTATGTAAGAAAAAGGGCAGCCTGGTGCGAGAAGCTCCCGCGTATGTTTTGATTACACAATCCTCATAGCACCAAATGCTTTGTTGGAATTCTGCATACAACAATGGGAAGATCATGAAGAAATATTCTGATCTATAACGTGGGAAGAAAAATAACATTGCAAACGCCAAAAAGGACAGCCTAGTGTATGAAGCTCTAGCATATGCAGGTTCCACGGAAGGGGTAGACGACAAGGGTTTATAGTTTGTAGCCTTACCCTGAATTTTTGTAAGAGGTTTCCATGCCTTGAACCCGTGATCTCAAGGTCACACAATGACAACTCTACGATTACGCCAAGGCTCCCCTTAACACTGCAAACAAAATCAATATAACAATGTTTCATTCTCCCGTTCTTTGATAACCAAAAGCCACAAAAGTGATTGGAGAATCCCTGTCTTACAGGGGTGTTAGAAATGAGAGATCCGAGTAGTTGAGACCCTTTGTGTATATTGTTCCATGTATCTGGTGAGTGCCATGAATCCCTCCACCAACCCCATGGGGTATTTGGAAAGGCTGTCCTGTAGAGAAGGTGAATCTATGCAGAACCTTCTGAAGCCAAAAAATAGACGGTGTCCTTGGGGCAACACAGGACACCGTCAATTTCGTGGCTCTTGCGGATTCAGAAATGAACGACTATGGATATTTAATACATCTAATAAACGGTACATGTGATGAAAATTTTTGAAAAAAAGAAAAGAAAAGGAAAAAAAAGTGAGTCCAATATCTGCTTTAAACCTCGCCAATGATGCAATCGTGATGAAACCAGCTGCGTCATATAATTTCTTGTGATCGAGATCAAGAGCAAACATTCCAAAAATAAAGGCAGCCGCTTGCAAGAAGATAATCTTCAGTGGTCTTTCTACCTCAATATAACCAGTTTTATGCAATAAACCTGGGAACTTCCTTCCAATGTATCCCTTATCCCTTCATGGAGGCCTTTGCTCTCTTAAGCAACTATATCAAGCTCTTTAGAGAACTCTCTATGGGCTCCGGTCTTCTTAGTATCCTATGCCTGTAAGAAATATAAATTCTGCCACCCTTGCCCTACTTGGAGGAGGCAAGTGGGTTCCGCCCTTGGGGCTACAAACCAATCCATCCATCTACCCAATCCTTTCAAACTAAAAAATGCAGTGCCACATGCCGATTCTATAGCAGTTAATTCTTGAACTTTATCTAAGTCAATTTCTGATTCAATTCCTAGTCTTCCCTATTGTTACATATGTGGTTCCACAAAAAATTTTGGTAGTCACTTTTTCATCTCTTCTCCATGCAAGTTCTTGCTACATTTCCATGCCTACAACATAAACATGGGACAATAGCAATCATACTATGCTACAACAAACAATGAAAAAGAGAGGGAAACAAAGAAGAAACACAAATTCTGCCACCCTTGCCCTACTTGGAGAAGGAGGCAAGTGGATTCCCCCCTTGGGGCTACGAAACTAGGCTATTCAAACCAATTCATCCGTCTAGCCAATCCTTTCAAGCGAAAAATTGCAGTGCCAAATGCCGATTCTATAGCAGTTAATTCTCGAACTCTAAGTCAATTTCTGATTCAATTCCTAATCTTTCCTATGTAACAAAATTTTTTGGTAGTCACTTTTTCATCGTTTCTTTGTGCAAGTTCTTGCTACATTTCCATGCCTGCAGCATAAACATGGGACAATAGCAATCATACTATGCTACAAAACAAAGAAGAAGCAACACTAGACAAGGTGGCAAGGAACATACCAACATCATTTGGCAATGTAATCCACAATCGAAACATCTAGTAGCTAGGGAAATGATTTCCTCTCTCATCTTTGCTTGGGAAAGAAAGAGAGCCTTGGCACAGCAACAAAAGTTGTCATCGTGTGACTTTGAGGTCATGGGTTCAAGATGTGGATCTTGTAAAAATACAATGTAAGGCTGTATAATTGTGGTCCACCCCTTCCTTGGACCCCATATAGGCCGGAGCTTCATGCATCTGGGCTGCCTTTTATCTTTGCCTGGGAAACAACATTCCTCACGTTGCTGGAGGAATAATGAGTCTTTCATTGTTAACTAGGAAAGGGTATGTAAACAAAGAATGGCAAATGGAGAAAGGGATTATTTTGATCTTACAGAGGATAATCCCTGTTTTAATAAATTTTATTGGGTTTCTGAATCCATAGCTTGACAGTCATTTGATCTCGATTATTCGGGAGTACACAGCCATCTAATTCATTTGATGTAATGCTAGAATTATTCCATCATCACGATTTTTTGGCTATTGATTTCCAAATTGTGAAAACGGGTCGGATCAACAAAAGGTCAGGCCCTACATACCAAAGTGGGGCACCACAAAATGTCAATCGCCTCATCAATGAGAATATTATCCTTGATCAAAAGAAAAAGCGCAGATGCAGGAACCACTCTTTTGGGCCCCGCTTGGATACACGCCACAACGTGAATCACAACATTGACGTAGTAGCCAGTGCTTAAGTCCAACCTTTGTTTAGAGGCATCCATCGTTATGATGGGTTGAACTTTTGATCCATGGTTCATCATCCTAAGTTGAGGTGGGATTAATTATTGAGTGAGGAATGTTTCCTCATTTACTCATGAAGGACCCCACCTTGGTTGATCCAGCCCGTTGTATAGTGACTGTGTGCATGTTTTTCTTAGGACTAAGAGCGATGAAGACAAGAAAACTGATGACCATGTTTCATTCGAGTTCAACCGATTGTGTTTCTCAGAGAGAAGGTATCAATATGATCTTAACCGTTCATTTGTCAGGCACATACATAGAAAGGTACCACAATGTCCAATCGGTTCCATCTTTTCTAACTCGTCACTTACCCAACTAAAAAATTGAGTGGGTTCGATGTGGCCAAATAAGGTTGGACTAAGTAGAGAGAACAGGCCTGCATGACTACATTTCATCGGAATCCAACCTCTTGAGTTCATCGTCGAAGCAACTTTAGCCCTTCAGCGTAGGGTCGAACAAGTTGACGTCAAGTTGGTGGACCCACACGGCCTAGAATGCGAATAGCTTGCTTTCGTGAAGACAAAGAAATTGACTCACTTGGTCTGGAGTCAACCAAACCCCAAGCATTTTCAAACTTAATCCCTAATCATCGCCTTTGTCTTTGTAAATTTTCTTGTCTTAGTCAAGAATGTAAAGAGGGTTGGTGTTGGCGTGGGGTGGGGTGGGGTGGGGTGGGGTGGGGGGTAAATGTAAGGCTGCTTCGTAAAAAGGTAGAGTACGTGAATTACGCCTTTCATATATGCAATGGTTAGATTTATATATCTGTTGGTAAACTTAGTGTTTCCGCTGCAGACGATTTATTCATCTCCATTTTGAAGGCACATGATCATGATAATCAGCAAGAAAAAGTCTTCCTGCATCAATCAATTGAAAATTTCTTGCTAATTCACATTAGTCATCTGTCTCTCTTTAGAGGGACAATCAACAGCTACTCATGAGATGAGAAATTTTTTTCTTGCGTTTGATTTCTGGTGAGCCTCATTTATAGTGGACGAAGCCTCCGTGATCCACTTTACAAGGTACAGTGGCTATGAGAAACAAAGGCTCAAATGGTGTGATGTACCACAATTTTGGACAAGGCCTGTCTAAGATAAGCTCAAACCATATGACCAAAAATCCCTTCTCTGGCCTCACCGTTGTTATACTGACTCCCTAACTGTTCATTTTCTGTGATTGAACGTACTTTACTCGATCTAAAGCTAGAATTATCCCATCCTGCATTTTGTGGTTATGTGAAATCCAAATTCTGATAAAAAGGTAGGGTCCGTCATGTCCTTAAGATGTTGTAAAATTTCCTGCCATTGTTGATTAATTCACCAACAGGTGAATTCAATAGTGTATTAGGAAATGGTGAAATCTACCATAGAATTCAATTCCATGTTCACTAACTGATCCTAGCCCTTGATTTGTCAAGGGTGTGCTGTCAAAAAAACATAAGAGCCGCATTTTTATTTTTTTAACCAACAAAAATGGCCTATATATGGATGAGTTGTGTGAGGAAGATGGCACATGATTAGATCGAAGACTGAACGATTGACTTGAAGATCATTAACTTTTCTACTACTCCATTCATAGTCTAGTCTTTCTTTGCTTCTCTACTAATTATGGGGAAAAATTGGAGGTGGGGTCCAATCCTCTTTTATCTTCTTCTTTAACAAGTGCATGAAAATTGAATATTCTTTTGTCCCATCAATCATGCTATTTTTTATTCCTAGTGGGTTCCCATGAGAATGGGCCAAAATCTCCCTCAATCCATTTTTCACACTAGAGAGGGGTATGAATTATTTGATGTGAGGTATCTGAGCATGGCTTGGCTAATATATGATTAGATCAAGGGACTGGATCACTGCACAATTGGGACGTGCCCTTATTTTCTGCCTTAAACTAGACATAATGTGTAAGTCAATAGTCAAGTCTTCAACCTAATGGTGCACCATACGCTTGTAAGAGAGTGGTGCAAGAGTCTATATCAGTCCCCACCTAGCACCCACTACATAACCAGACTTCCCCACTAAATGAAGTTCTTGCAATTCTTCGAGTTGAGCAAACCAGGTGGCATTTCGATACCATGTCCCACAATCATATGGCCTTCCGTGCAAAATGTTGATCTTGACCACACGATTTGTAGAGTTGCTGCACCTGATGCCTTCCCATTTACAACAGTTCTCTCCCACCCAGTTCTTTCCATCACCTTATATACTGACAAGAGCAAAACATAGTTTACCAAAAACAAAAAAAATGTGTAAAAGATATCAGGCAGATCAATTTGACATGTTTGGAAATTTCTATACTTACAGACTGTTTAATTAGTGCGGGAATAACAGTCCAAGGATTAACAATAATAACAAGAATAAGAAGAATGAGGAGAAGAGAGTGGGGAGAATAATTCTCTCATGATTAATAACCCACTAATAATCATAATATATAGAATTAATAGAACTCATTGTAGTACTAATGAATGAAGGGGAGCCTTGGTGCAACAGTAGAATTGTCTTCGTATGACTTTGAGGTCATGGGTTTAAGGCGTGGAAACAGCCTCTTGCAAAATGCAAGGTAAGGCTGTGTACTATTAACCCTTGTGGTCCTCCCCTTCCTAGGACCTTGCATACACGAGAGCTCCGTGCTTTTTCAAAAGTTTTGGTTAAGATAAGAGAGGGTGCATGCCATAAAACTGTGAACTATAAAGACTGAGAGGTGTGAGGATATCAAATTTCAAATAGTTTCATACATCCATGTATGTATTCTCCTCCTTTGGGCCCATTATTGTGCGTCCATTACTTAACAACTGATGATCTTGCTTAAATGGTTATGTTGAGAGAGTAATACTTTGAAGGAATGTAGAAAATGGATGGGGTTCAGGGTTTTGTGTTCATTGATGGTTAGAACACTGGACCTACAAGTTGAATGATACATTTGATCTGGTGGCTTTACTATGAATGGACTGTGTACTTGAAGTTTCTAAATATCATGGGCATGGTGGATTGAGGGTTAGTTTCAATTCCACCGTAGAATTCAATTCCATGTTCACTAACCGATCCTAGCCCTTGATTTGTCGAGGGTTTGCTGCCAAAGACTGAAGAAAGATCATTATCTTCTGAGTTGTACTTTTTGCTACTCCATTCTTAGTCAAGTCTTTCTTTGTGTCTTTATGTGGAAAAATTAGAGGTGGGATCCAATCCTCTTTAGTCTTCTTTTTTAACAAGTGCTTAGAAATTAAATATTCTTTTGTCCCATCAATCATGCTATTTTTTATTCCTGGTGGGTCCCCATGAGAATGGGCCAAAATCTTCCTCCTTAATCCATTTTTCACACTAGAGACAAGGGTATAGATTATCTAATGTGAGGTTTCTGGGCATGGCCTGGCTAATGTAGGATTAGATTAAGGGACCGGATCACGGCGCGATTGGGACGTGCCCTTATTTTTTGCCTTAAACTAGAGATAATGTGGAAGTCAATAGTCGAGTCTTCAACCTAATCGTGCACCATATGCTTGTAAGAGAGTGGTGAAAGAGTCTATATCAGTCCCCACTTGGCACGGACTACATAACCATACTTCCCTTTGGTCGTATATATGAATAATAGTAACACAATGGAGGGTCTGAAGACGAATGAATGCGGGAGTGACTCCAGTGTATGCATCAGCAATAGGACCATCAAAATACGCTCACCAAATAAAGCCCCAACCGTGTGAAATGACCAGAAAGCTCATATACGTCTTTTCCCTTTCATACACCCGTTGTACATAAAGTAGCACGCTTAGACTTACGTTTTTGCCTATGCAGGGTGAGTATCGCCTACCACTCATTTTGGTTGTCTTCCACCCACCACAGTTTGAAGAACCAGTAGAAGGACAGTTCTGATGCACGAAGCTCCCACCTATGAGGGGTCCGGGGAAGGGGTGGAACACAAGAGCCTATAGTATGCAACCTTATCTTGTATTTTTACAAGAGACTATTTCTATGCCTTGAACCCATAACCTTAAGGTCATATGACGACAACTTTTACTGTTGTGCCAATGCTCAAAGAACCAATAGAGGATTTTGTTGATTGGTCTTTCAGGTTACACTCCGTAGCATAAACCAATCATGAAAGGTGTATAACTAGAAATGGAATAGAAAGTTAACAAAAGAAAAGACCACAAGGACTTCGACTTCACTATTTAGTATCACCTTGAGATGTGCCACTTTAGTTACAACTCCACATAAAATATTTAAATTCATATTCTAGTAATGATTTTCTTCCAATTTTGTTTCCAAACTATTCACAAATATTTATTGAATTTTACAAATATTTTCCTTATCATTGTAACGATGGGTTTTATTGCCGTGTCTTCTATTTTTAATATCTTTCTAGAAAATAAAATTAAGTATGCAGATTGCGCAGGGAAGAGTACTAGTTTCTGTTTCTTAGATGCTAAAGTCATCTAATCCACACGGTAGGGTCACTAGTGCTCATGCAAGTTGGATAGATTATATTTATGAACGGCTCAGATCAACCAGTTGGGGGATGGAATTGAAACCATTCGGATTGAGATTAGTAAGGGAAAGAGTTCATGTTTCAGACTTTTCTACTACTCTATTCCTAACTCATCATGGTACACGATTAGATTGAAGACTGGACGATTGACTTCAAGATCAGTATCAATAGATTAAGGCAAAAAATAAAAGAAGGTCCCTAGTCCGCATGATCTGGTCCATTGTTTTGATCCTATCTTAGACACACCATTCCCACAGGGTAGAGATGAATTGAATGGATGGGTCGTTCCTTTTCATAATAAGTTAGAGTATGACCCACTAAATAGACCAGACATCCTAGGTAGTGAGGAGTACACTCTTCATTTTCGTCCCGTACGCACAGTGTAAGTTGGATGGGATCGATTCAAAGGTCAAATTTAAATCTCCTAGAGTGGGACTCACTTAAAAGATATCTAACGATCTTATTTTCAAACGCTGCTTGTTCATCACTCCTTTAGGCTTGATGTTGGAGAGATCTAACCCATTCATATTATTGGAGATCCTTTAGATTACTCCCACACCATAAACTTCTTTTATTGAATGCTTACAAATTTATTTGTCTCTATTCTTCAAATCACAATCATTGGAATAAAAGCTAAATTTAAAACGAGTGAACATCATCCGATTGACATAAATTTTCATCAGCAAGCTGAACTCAACGTCCCAAACAAGACGAACGCCTTCTGATTTGAGGGAAAAAAATTGATTAAAAAGCCAGCATTTGCCTTAGTGTTGGAGAATAGCAAGTGTAATTATACGTATTTGGTTTGTGGGATATAAGCGGATGGTTAGAAAATCAAAATGCTGTCGATGTGTAGTTGAGGGCAAGAGAAATGGGAAGCCAATCTAAGGTCCTAAAAAGAGCTTACCGAGAAGTGTTCCTCATTTGTAGTTCAATTAATTCAATTCGATCAATTGATACAACTGATGGAACAATCTTCAATTTGTGTTTCTTACCTAAAAATTCTATTGAACTGATGGAGCCAATTGCATTTTGTAGTTAGATATAAAAAAAAAAGTGCAACAATTTGTAACATGATGCCCCATTATCATGGCCAATGTTGAAGAGGATGTGTGCAGTACCAGTGAAAACCATATGAAAGTTAAATGACACATTGAAGAATCCAAATATTCTTCAACAAGTAATTTTAAGATAGACAAAGACTACTTCTAACATCATACATTTTAAAACTTGTTGCTTACATAGTGAACAAATCATTGAAGCTTTACCACATAGAAGTTAAAACTTTGATCCATCATTCGGTAGTATGACCTGCGCTAGTTCTTTTTGATGATGAGAACACCGATGGAACCCCAAAATCCCAAAGCATAGCAGATAGCCACAAATGAATAAAAGAATAAACCATTCTGTAGTAGCCCAGATTTTTCTTTTTCATTCTTATCAATTGATTCTGATGGAATATTGACCGTGCAGTTTTGGCTCATTGGCTGTCCACAAAGACTTGAGTTGCCAATGAAACTACTTTTAGTGAAGGTTGTAGAATGCCCCTCATATGAAATTTTGCCAAACAGATCATTAGAGGAGACATTAAGAAACTCGAGGAAATTGAGTTCAATCATTTGAAGGGGGATTCTTTCAGTCAATTTGTTGTGAGAAAGATCCAAGTTCACCATGTTTTGGAAAGATGCTGGAATAAGACCTGTTAGATAATTGTTGGACAAATTCAGTGACTTAAGTTCTTCTAGCAATCCCAATTCTGGTGGGATGTTGTTAAATAATTTGTTGGATGACAAGTCAATTTCTTTCATCAAATTCATAAGAAATCCCTTGTAAAGCATTGACATAACCTTTGTGGTGAAATAATATGGCCCTCCCTTCCAAACAATTTTCGGAGCTAAAGTATGATTACCAAGATAGGTTGAAATGGTTCCAAAAAGATGATTACATGAGAGATCTAAGAGCCGGATATTCATTTGACATAACTTAATAGGAATGTAGCCTTTAAAACCATTTCTTTTGAGAAGGAGGATTTCCAACCAAGGAAGGTCATGAAAAGAATTTTCGATATTTCCTGACAAGTAATTATCCCCAATATCCAGATGAGATAACATGGAAGAATTTGATAGGGTTGGTGATATTGTTCCAGTAAGACGGTTTCGTGGAGCATTAAAATTGCCAAATTAGTTGCATTGAAATTTCTAGGGAGAATCTCCCCATGCAAGTTATTCTTTGACAAGTCTAACTACTCCAATGGGGGTAGTTCTGGTATCTCCTCGGAGAAGTCATTTTTAGCGAGATATAGCTGACTCAAAGACCGAATTTTAACAAGAGACGAAGGAATAGTCCCTTGCAATGCATTCTCAGACATATCAAACAATTCCAAATATGGGCAAATACTACCAATGTTTTCTGGAAGTGCTCCGTAAATATGATTATTAGAAATATCAAGGTTTCCAAGCTTAGTCGTCATATTATATTGAGGTTGAGGGAGTGGGCCGCTTAAACTGTTATGTCCCAAGTACAACTCTGAAATATTGGGGTTATATAACAACCGAGAAGGAATGCGACCAGTGATTAGGTTTTACCCTCTTCTACCAATTAGAAAACATAGTTTAGCCCATGGAGATGCAAGGAAATTTCCCCTTAGCCTTTGTTGAATGTTTTACCGCAAGTGCACGGGCTATTGTAGGGTAGCTTATGCAAGTACGGGTCGATCCCACGAGGACTTGATTTAAAATGGAGTTTTCAATAAAATCTAATTAATAAAAGAACCAAAACAAAGACTATACTAGAATTAAACTAACAGTAAAATAAAATTCAAATTTATTCAACTATTGCAATGTACACAATTATTAATTCCAAAAACACAGAAAATGCAATAAAATGATCAGTCCTGGATAAGCTTTGTCTGGATTGCCTTTGTCCCTGGATAAGAAAAACGCAGCTAAAACAAAATCGGAATAAAGAAGGACACGGATGGAATTAAACTGGGACACGGATGGAATTAACGGAAAGAACAGATTTGTAATTTCTGTTAAAGAGAAGGGGCAAAATAGGAATTAAATGGGAAATCTGGTTTTTAAGAAAAACCAGACGAAAACCCTGTGAAGAAGAAGACCGGAGGAGAGAGAAGAGGAGGAGAGGGAAAGAAGAGGAGGAAGGAGGAAAAAGAGGGAAACCCGACTTGGGTTCTGGGTTTTCTCCCCCAGGACCGTCCGGTGATGAGAAAGAAGGCTGACGATGATGATGGATCAGAGAGTGGAGATTGATGACGCTAGTGAAGGGAGTTGAGCAGACGACTGGTATGAGGCGTTGCCAAACTGCGTCGAGCCGTTGGGCTGGGCGCACGATCCAGTCGGTGAAGAGAGAAGAACCCAGGTGCTTGGTTGGTGATGAGCTGGGCGTCACACATCTGGTCTTGGGCAGATGCCGGGCCGATTGTACTCGCCGGTAAAAAAATATGACGCCCTTTTCTGGGCGTCGTCTGGTTATAGAGTCGCTTGGCCAATGGGATGCGGTGGTGCAATGGATAAAAGAGGGAGAGAGAGGGAAAGTTGAGAGTACTAAGGGTGTGTGGTGGACTGTAGAAGGAGAAACGTGGTGTTTGGTTGGGAAGGTGTGGAGAGTGGTGACGGGTCACCAATGGAGAATAGGACTGGAACGATGAACTGGGCAGGTGATAGTGATGGGTCGAAGTAGGGGCTGTGGAAAAGGATGTGCGATGTGCGGTGAGCAAGGAGAAGAAAGAGAGATGGGGCGGTGATGGGTGCGACTAGATTAGGGCTGGGCTTTGAGCGGTAGGAGGAATTGGGGTGGTGCGGTAAGGACCGAAAGCGAGATATTTGGACGGTGAAGGTGAAGTAGAGAGGGTGGCAGAAAAGATGAGAAGGGGGCTAGGAAGAGAGAAGAATGTAAGGCAAAGAGGAGAGTCCGGTGATGGGTTTGGTGCGGGGAAAGAAGAACGAGAGAGAGAAGCAGATAGGAGGGGAGAGGACTTTGAGAAGAAAAGAAGTGGGGTTGACGGGTCTGCATGGGAAAAGAAGAGTCCAGGAAGAATGGGAAGTGAGGAGAATAAGAGGGAGAGTTGGGTGCGTGAGAATGAGGAAAGGAAAAGGAAAGAAGGTAAGAAGGAAAAAGAAAGAGAAGGAAAAGGAAAAGGAAAGAAAGAAAAGAGGAAGAGGAAGAGGAAAGAAAGAAAAGAGGAAAGAAAAGAAAGAAAAGGAAAAGAGAAAAAGGAAGGGAAAGAGGAAAAGGAAAAGGAAAAAGGAAGAAAAAGAAAGAGGAAGAAAAGGAAAGAAAGAAGTGGGGGAAGGAGTTGTTCTTTCCATTTTGTCCATTTTTATTCCATCCCTCTCCATGGGTGATCTGGTCCATCCATCGCCCTTTAAGCTGATCTGCACCGTTATCTTTTACTCGTATCCATCCGTGCGTCCTTTGGTTGATCTGCAAAAGAAAAGACTAAATTAGAATCATCTGAACCGCACATTCGTCATCTAATGAACTCTAATGATCATCGGCCCGATTGATTTTGACAAATTAAGGTTTGGATGGTCAATTGGATTTATATTCAAAATCAAGCTAAGTTTTGTAAAATTGAACGGTTAGATGATCTAATTGAATGCTAAATTAGGGGAATTTTGTCCAAAATTAAACACTTAACACACCCCCCAACCAGCATTTTGCTAGTCCCGAGCAAAACATGCGAAAAACCAAATTTCAAGATTTCAAATTTTATTTTTAAGTCAACTCCTCTTTTTCCTCAGAGAATTATCTTCAATAAATCACATCAACTTTATCATAATAATAAAAATGACTGAAAAATTCAAAATCCTACCCATATGCCAAAATAATTCCAATTAAGCTCAAATCTCAGAGTGAGTGTGTGCATGTACAGTTTACATATGGAATCATCTTGATCTCTAAATAAACTTCTAACTTTTGAACTCCATCCGAAATATGTTTTGACCTCAAGCCTCACTAATGACATACACTCAGAAACAAAATCTCTCAGATAAAGGGGTTAAATCATATCTCTCTTTTAATTATGTGAGTTGAGTAAATAAAAGTAAAATTTTCTCACATGTACTCATGAAAATTGGGAGTTACTAAGGAATTTCATTGTTTTGATCCCTTTAGAATAGATGCCATTACCTTTGAATATTTAGTAATACCACTCTTTTAGATTCTATCCATTCATTTCCTCATCAGGACTATATTTCTCCTAGAATCAATAGGTCTTTAACTGGGACGAAACGTAGGCTTAGGACAGGGTACCAAAGAAAGGGTATAAGGCTATTCAAAGTTTCTTTAAAAAAAATAAGTAGAGGTCTTCTAAAGTTGATAATTCTTCCTTTCTTTGATTTTTTCTAAAGTGAATATTTTTGTTTCCATTTTTCTTTGTATTCTTCAAACCCTTTTTTTTTTTTTTTTTTCAGACTATTTCAATACTTTTGAATCACTTTGAAGAATATTTCTTTTCTCGATATCCACTTTTTCATTACAACTAAAAGATATTTCTTCATTCTTCTCTAACTTATTTTTCAAAGAAAATGGGTAATGGATAATTTATACTGGGTTAATATGGGTAAAGGATAATTTGGGTGACAAAAGAAAAGGCTTATATTAAAGGCTCAAGTTGGCTAACTAGTGGTAACAATACTTTATGGGTAGGCTTTATGTCTCTAGGTTATAACAACAATGATGGCCTAAATCATTTTCTAGGTTTCCTATAATCCATCAAATTCAATGAACTTCTAGAATTTTAAAGGTAATATTCTAACTATTCAGGTAATTAGCCAAATTAAGAGTTTGGGATCAATTTTCTTTAAGCTCGCTGAAGAAAATTAGGAACATTTATAACCTCTCAAAAAAATGAATGGCTCTAAAACTCACTTAGGTTATAGATCTCCACTGAATTTCATCAGAATCTCTAAGTTATAGCTACTTATCAATCTAGACTATCTATATGCAACTGTGTGTACAGATGTGATCTGAGACTTTGCTTTCATAGAATACTTTAGAAAATGAGTAAAAAGATGAATTAATCATATTCAATTCCATTAATAAGCTAAAGTTATTCAGATTATACTTCAGAAAATCCAATTCTCATCATAGTGTAGGAAATGACCTAAAATTTTTCAATTTTTTCAATTTTTTTTTTTTTTTTGAAAAACAAGGAAAGCACCTAAAAATCTAAAAACAACTAGAATTTGTTAGAACTCTACACCCCCCAACCTGACAGAAACAGTGTCCTCAATGTTTAAAAATTAGGACCTAAAATGAATATGAGTGATGTAGAAAACAACAAAAATACAAAATATGGTACAGAGGGATCAAATCCACTCAATCCTGATAAATAGGATCCTCCAGAGTTGTGGACTCAACTTCTGGATTCTCATAATCTAGGAAAGGCTTTAAACGTTGACCATTTACTTTAAAAGAATGACCAGTCCTAGTATTCTCAATCTCGACAGTCCCATATGGAAAAACTTCTTTTACTATATATGGACCAGTCCATCGAGATCTAAGCTTACCTGGAAATAAGTGAAGCTTAGAATTGTAAAGTAGAACCTTTTGGCTTGGAGTAAAGGATTTTCTCATTATCTTCTTATCATGAAAAACTTTCATCTTTTCTTTATATATCCTATTACTCTCATATGCTTCTTGCCTGATCTCTTCCAACTCATTAAGTTGGAGTTTGCGATGTGAGCCTGCTTTATTCATATTGAAATTGAATGTCTTTATTGCCCAATAGGCTCTATGTTCCAATTCCACAGGCAAATGACAAGCCTTACCGTATACAATACGATAAGGAGACATACCAATCGGGGTGCGATGTGCAGTCCTGTAAGCCCAAAGCGCATCGGTCAGTCGAAGAGACCAATCTTTACGATCTGGATTAACAGTCTTTTGAAGGATTTGTTTGATGGCCCGATTAGATACTTCTACTTGTCCACTTGTTTGTGGGTGATACGGTGTTGCAACTTTATGTGTAATATTATATTTTTTCATTAGTGCTTCAAATGGTTTGTTGCAAAAATGTGTACCGTTATCACTTATAATGGCTCGAGGGGTCCCGAATCTAGAAAAAATGTTTTCTTTTAAAAATTTAAGAACTATTTTGTGATCATTATTCCTACACGGGATAGCCTCAATCCATTTTGAAACATAGTCTACGACTAATAAGATATAAATGTAGCCAAAAGAAGGTGGGAATGGACCCATGAAATCGATACCCCAACAATCAAAAATTTCTATGATAAGAATAGGGTTTAGAGGCATCATATTCCGACGGGTTAGTCCTCCTAACTTTTGACATTGCTCACATAATTTACAGAACACATGTGTGTCTTTGAACAACGACGGCTAATAAAAACCGCACTGCAAAATCTTTGCCGCTGTTTTCTGGGCAGAAAAATGTCCACCACATGCTTCTGAATGACAAAAGGAGATGACACTATGTTGTTCTAAATCAGGGACACATCTCCTAATGATTTGATCTAGGCAATATTTAAACAGGTATGGATCATCCCAGAAATAGTGCTTAACATTGGAAAAGAATTTTTTCTTTTCTTGTGTAGTCCAATGTTCAGGAATTTTCCCCGTGACTAAATAATTTGCAATATCAGCAAACCAAGGAGGATGGGAAACATGAAAAAGTTGCTCATCAGGAAAAGTGTCTTTAATTGGCAACTCATCTAAAGGCTCTGTTAGCACTAAGCGAGACAAATGGTCAGCTACCACATTCTCTACTCCCTTTTTATCTTTTATTTCAATGTCAAACTCTTGGAGTAGGAGAATCCATCTAATTAGTCTAGGCTTAGCATCTTTCTTAGAAAGAAGATACTTGAGGGCCGAATGGTCAGTGAATATGACTATTTTAGATCCAACCAAGTAAGACCTGAATTTATCCAATGCGAAGACAACTGCTAAGAGTTCTTTCTCCGTAGTAGAATAGTTCATTTGGGTGCTATTTAAGGTCCTACTGGCATAGTAGATGACGTATGGCTTCTTTTCTTTTCTCTGTCCTAGTACGGCTCCTACGACATAGTCAACGGCATCACACATGATTTCAAAGGGTAGAGTTGAATTGTCTATCTGCATGATAGGTGCGGTGGTTAACTTGTCTTTCAACTTTATAAAAGCTTCTTGACAATCCTCAGTCCACTCAAAAGGAGTATCCTTTGTGAGGAGGTAACATAATGGTCTAGATATTGCACTAAAATCTTTAATGAACCTCCTATAGAATCCTGCATGACCTAGAAAAGAGCGAATGTCCCTAATAGATTTTGGAATGGGTAGATTGGAAATTAGATCAACTTTAGCTCGATCTACCTCTATACCTTTAGATGACACAATGTGACCTAAGACAATTCCCTTAGGAACCATGAAATGACATTTTTCCCAATTAAGCACTAGGTTCTTCTCTTTACAACGAGTTAAGACTTTTCTTAGATTTTCCAAACATGTTTCAAATGTATTACCGAAAACAGAAAAGTCGTCCATGAAAACCTCTAAAATTCTCTCTACCATGTCACTTAAAATGCTTAACATGCAACGTTGAAATGTGGCAGGAGCATTACATAATCCAAATGGCATTCTTTTGTAAGCAAAAGTGCCAAAAGGACATGTAAATGTGGTCTTTTGCTGATCCTCGGGTGCAATTTCTATTTGGTTATACCCTGAATAACCATCTAAGAAACAATAGTACTGCGATGTCCCGCAACCCTTTCTAACATTTGATCCACGAAGGGCAAAGGAAAATGGTCCTTCCTTGTAACAGCATTCAACTTTCGATAGTCGATACACATACGCCAACCAGTAGTAACCCTGGTAGGGATCAATTCATTGTTGGCGTTAGTTATTACTGTCACTCCAGACTTTTTTGGAACCACTTGAGTAGGACTTACCCATTTGCTATCACTTATGGGATAGATGATTCCCACGTCAAGCAACTTTAGGACTTCTGCTCTAACCACATCTTTCATATTAGGATTTAACCTTCTTTGCATTTGACGACATGGCTTAGCTTCATCCTCTAGATAGATCCTATGGGTGCAGATTAAAGGGTTAATGCCCTTTATATCAGCTATGGTCCATCCTATAGCACCTTTGTGTTCTTTTAAAGTGTCTATTAATTTTTCCTCCTGAGATGTTTCTAATTGGGAGGAAATTATTACAGGAAAAGTCTCTTTGTCTCCTAAAAAGGCATATTTTAAATCTGATGGTAGAGATTTCAATTCAAGCTTAGGAGGTTCTATAAATGATGGAAGGGGAGTGGACTCCCTCATTGGAAGGTCCTCGAAAGGAGGTTTCCATTTTTCTGTTTCCATGATAGGAACAGAATCCAGGAGGGCATTAACTTCCTCTATTAATGCATCCTCATTAAACTCATTAAAATGGGCCAAACAGGCCTCTAGTGGGTCCGACAAGGAAGATGACTGAAACTGATCTTGCACAACTGAATTGATCATGTTAACACTGTGCAAATCATCAGTAGTTTCACCAGGTTGCTTACAAATGTTAAAGATGTTTAGCTCTAATGTCATATTGCCAAAGGACAGTTTCATGACACCATTTCTACAGTTGATTAAGGCATTGGACGTAGCCAAAAATGGTCGACGCAAGATGGCCCAGTATTTCATTCTTCTCATTCACCACCGGTTGTGTATCTAGAACTAGAAAATCGACAGGGAAACAAAATTGTTCTACGGACTAACACATCCTCTATTACCCCTCTCGGTATTTTTACGGAACGGTCATTAGGCTGGAGTGTAGTTGATGTAGGTTTTAGTTCACCCGGACCCTAACTATTCATATACCGAGTATGGTAATAGATTTACACTAGATCCTAAATCAAGAAGAGCTTGGTTAATCTTGTAGCTGCCAATAATGCAAGTAAGAGTGGGGCAACCAGGATCTTTGTACTTTGGTGGTGTATGGTGTTGAAGAATAGAACTAACTTGTTCGATCAAAAATGCCTTCTTACGGACATTCAACTTTCTCTTTATGGTGCATAAGTCTTTTAAGAATTTGGCATACGATGGGATTTGTTTTATAGCATCTAAGATCGATATGTTGATCTTGACTTGCTTGAAAATCTCTAAAATCTCATCATTAGAAGCGGAACTTTGGGGCTTGACGCAACCTTTGAGGAAATGGAGCGGGTATAGGACATGGATCAACGGGTGAAACGGGGTCCTTTTGTTTAGAGTTTTCTTTAACTTTCGTGGATTTTTCTACCTTTTCGGTCTTTTGAGGCTCATCTTTCTCAATTCTTTTACCACTCCTAAGAATAGTAACTTGACCTTAGTTTGTTCCATGGTAGAGCTAGATGTTTCATCAGATGCATTAATGCTAACCGCATGCACTCCCTTAGGGTTTGCTTGTGGTTGAGCTGGGAACTTTCCTTTTTCCATACTTTGCATCATTTGACTCATCATGTTTTTTAATTCATTCATGGGCTGGTTGGTTTGTTTTATTTGACTTTCTAATTGAGAAATTTTCCTTTCCTGGTTTTGAACGTTTTAATTATCCTCAACATGCCTTTTAGGTGGGGGCAAGTAAGGTCCAGAAGGAGGTTGATGAGTTTGATAAGGTAAGGTAAGAAGTCCTTGGTTTTGTTGATGAGGTTGATATTGTCCTGATTGTGGAACATTAGCAGTAGGTCCATTTTTCCAACTAAAATTTGGATGGTTTCTCCAGTTGGGATTATAAGTGTCTGAATATGGGGAGAAAGGTCTTTTATATGTGTTAAGTGCATTAGCTTGATCATGAAGTACATCTTGAAAAGCAGGGATTGTAGGACATTCCTGAGTAAGATGTGACGTACTTTCACAAATACTACACACTTGTTCTTCTTTATTTGAGTTTTTCTTTCCCATTTCTATGGCTTCTACTTTTCTCGCTAGGGATGCTACTTTGGCATTGATATCATCTTTTTCAGACATAGCATACATGCCTCCCCTAGCATGGGTGTTATTGGGCTTAGGTCTATCTGTATGTTCTATTCTTTACGAGTCGGCCAGTGCATTGCACTTTCGGTAGCCATTCCAAATACTCCTCCGCCTCATCTGGTTGTTTGTTGAGAAAGTTGCCATTACACATCATCTCTACAAGCGGCGCATGTCAGAATTTAGTCCTTCATAAAAGAAGCTGATGATGCGCCATGGTTCATAGCCATGATGTGGGCATGTGAGTTGTAGTTCTTTGAACCTTTCCCAGCATTGATAGAATGATTCTTTATCCTTCTGAGTAAAGTTCATTATTTTGCGGCGAAGTGTATTGGTTTTATGGGTAGGGAAAAACTTCTTTAAGAATTCCCACTAGTCATTTCATTCCGAGGTTCTTATGGAACACGATGGCGATGCATTAAACCACATTTTTGCTTTTTCCTTTAAAGAGAAAGGAAAAAGTTTAAGTCTGACAGTATCTAGACCTATATTTTGAGTTCTCTGGGTACTACATACCTCATCAAATTCTTTAAGGTGCAAATAAGGACTCTCACTATCTAGACCATGGAATTTGGGAAGTAATTGGATTACTCCGTTTTTAATTCTAACGCACCCGACATTTTGAGGAAGAATTACACGGGATGGTGTCTTTGGTGCGTGTAGAATTTGAAGGTAGTCTTTTAAAGTTCTACCACGAAAGTTTTGATGACCCTCATTATTATTATCCCCATGTTCACTTTGTTGGTCCCACTCCCTATTGTTTCTTCTCCAATCTCTATTTGGTTGATGATTATTCCTCCTTGGTGGAGGTTGATATTCATCTTCTATCAAGGGTGGTGGGTCCTCATTCATGATGAATGGAGCCCCTTGACTTCCATGGGGTGAATTACCCCTTGAGCGTTGATCAGCCATAGATGTGGCCTGATCTTGCAGTATGTCTTTTTGGTCGTACTTGACTAACCTTCCGGTTTTGTCGCGTTTCCAAAAGTGCATACAAGGGAAGCTTCTTTTCGTTTTTTGTTTTTTTGTTTTTTTGTTTTGTTTTTTTGTTTTGTGTTTTTTTTTCTTTGAGAAAACTAACCTAAATGATGCAACCTAACTTCTAGAATGATGCGCAAACAAAAGAGCACACTCAAATAATCCTAAGGCTAATAAGCAGCAATATATTTGATTTTCTTGATTATCTGTGGGGACGATGCTTTTATTAGCCTAGACTAGCGCTCCTCCTCTCTTTAGGAGTTGATTACTGCTTACCAGTTGGGTTCTGTCCAAAGTGGTTAATACAACCCTCGTGTAAGGAGGCGTTTAGACCTCAACAAACGTCAATAGGAGGTGGGGGAAGAGCGAGGCTCTATTAAGTAACCCCCAATAACCACAGTGATCAAAAGCCACTGGACTGACAGTAAATCGCGTCCTATGAAGAGGGTCCTACGAGCATGTGATGGCCCTATAGGTCTCTTCTAATTGATTTTAAATTAACGTGAAAGGACGGTTTGCGCGCTTGAGATGATTATCCTAAGTGGGCCAAGAGGTGGTGATGAAATCCACCCTTGATCTTATGGGGGTAGGGTGCCCTTACTAATTAATTTCACACACCATGGCAATTCGATCAGCATATAAATCACCTTAAAACTTTAAACATGCCCTAAGAATGCAATTAAAAGCAGTAAACTAATGCAAAATCCTAAAATGCAACAATTATAAAAAAAAAAAATGATTCTATATGAGTTACACTACCAAACAATGCAAATTATTCTAAATGCAAACCCTAATCTAGGAAATAAATGAGTGAGGAAACTCACAGTGGGGTTTCTGATGAAGATCAAGTGTGAGCCACCTTATCCCACACTTGCCCTGTATTATACAACCCTTTAAATTTTAAAATGGAAATTGCAATTTACAAGGATCCTCACTACAAGATTCACTCAAAAGGAAAAAGAAAGTCCTATTCTAGGAAAGCAGGGAAGTTTCCAATTTGGTGAAGATCCACTTGCCAAATTCCTCCACTTTCCTATTTCCTGAAAAATAAAATTAGAAATTAGTACCAAATTCAGGAAACAAGGTGATTATGCCCTAAAAAAATTGAAAAATGCACCTAAAATTTTCTAAAATACTAAAAATTGCAATTCCTAATTTTATGTATTTTTCTGGATTTTTCTGATTTTTTTAAAAAAATTTTGATTTTTTTTATTTTTAATTAAATTTTATGAAAACTTTTTTGCAAGTCCCCGGCAACGGCGCCAAAAACTTGTTGAATGTTTTACCGCAAGTGCACGGGCTATTGTAGGGTAGCTTATGCAAGTACGGGTCGATCCCACGAGGACTTGATTTAAAATGGAGTTTTCAATAAAATCTAATTAATAAAAGAACCAAAACAAAGACTATACTAGAATTAAACTAACAGTAAAATAAAATTCAAATTTATTCAACTATTGCAATGTACACAATTATTAATTCCAAAAACACAGAAAATGCAATAAAATGATCAGTCCTGGATAAGCCTGTCCTGGATTGCACTGTGCCTGGATAAGAAAAACGCGGCTAAAACAAAATCGGAATAAAGAAGGACACGGATGGAATTAAAGCGGGGACACGGATGGAATTAACAGGAAAGAACAGATTTGTAATTTCTGTTAAAGAGAAGGGGCAAAATAGGAATTAAATGGGAAATCTGGTTTTTAAGAAAAACCAGACGAAAACCCTGTGAAGAAGAAGACCGGAGGAGAGAGAAGAGGAGGAGAGGGAAAGAAGAGGAGGAAGGAGGAAAAAGAGGGAAACCCGACTTGGGTTCTGGGTTTTCTCCCCCAGGACCGTCCGGTGATGAGAAAGAAGGCTGACGATGATGATGGATCAGAGAGTGGAGATTGATGACGCTAGTGAAGGGAGTTGAGCAGACGACTGGTATGAGGCGTTGCCAAACTGCGTCGAGCCGTTGGGCTGGGCGCACGATCCAGTCGGTGAAGAGAGAAGAACCCAGGTGCTTGGTTGGTGATGAGCTGGGCGTCACACATCTGGTCTTGGGCAGATGCCGGGCCGATGGTACTCGCCGGTAAAAAAATATGACGCCCTTTTCTGGGCGTCGTCTGGTTATAGAGTCGCTTGGCCAATGGGATGCGGTGGTGCAATGGATAAAAGAGGGAGAGAGAGGGAAAGTTGAGAGTACTAAGGGTGTGTGGTGGACTGTAGAAGGAGAAACGTGGTGTTTGGTTGGGAAGGTGTGGAGAGTGGTGACGGGTCACCAATGGAGAATAGGACTGGAACGATGAACTGGGCAGGTGATAGTGATGGGTCGAAGTAGGGGCTGTGGAAAAGGATGTGCGATGTGCGGTGAGCAAGGAGAAGAAGAGAGATGGGGGCTGGTGATGGGTGCGACTAGATTAGGCTGGGCTTTGAGCGGTAGGAGGAATTGGGGTGGTGCGGTAAGGACTGAAAGCAGATATTTGGACGGTGAAGGTGAAGTAGAGATGGTGTCAGAAAAGATGAGAAGGGTGCTAGGTAGAGAGAAGAATGTAAGGCAAAGAGGAGAGTCCGGTGATGGGTTTGGTGCGGGGGAAAGAAGAACGAGAGAGAGAGCAGATAGGAGGGGAGAGGACTTTGAGAAGAAAAGAAGTGGGGTTGACGGGTCTGCTTGGGAAAAGAAGAGTCCCGGAAGAATGGGAAGTGAGGAGAATAAGAGGGAGAGTTGGGTACGTGAGAATGAGGAAAGGAAAAGGAAAGAAGGAAAGAAGGAAAAAGAAAGAGAAGGAAAAGGAAAAGGAAAGAAAGAAAAGAGGAAGAGGAAGAGGAAAGAAAGAAAAGAGGAAAGAAAAGAAAGAAAAGGAAAAGAGAAAAAGGAAGGGAAAGAGGAAAAGGAAAAGGAAAAAGGAAGAAAAAGAAAGAGGAAGAAAAGGAAAGAAAGAAGTGGGGGAAGGAGTTGTTCTTTCCATTTTGTCCATTTTTATTCCATCCCTCTCCATGGGTGATCTGGTCCATCCATTAAGCCCTTTAAAGGTGATCTGCTGCACCGTTATCTTTTACTCGTATCCATCCGTGCGTCCTTTGGTTGATCTGCAAAAGAAAAGACTAAATTAGAATCATCTGAACCGCACATTCGTCATCTAATGAACTCTAATGATCATCTGACCGTTGATTTTGACAAATTAAGGTTTGGATGGTCAATCGGATTTATATTCAAAATCAAGCTAAGTTTTGTAAAATTGAACGGTTAGATGATCTAATTGAACGCTAAATTAGGGGAATTTTGTCCAAAATTAAACACTTAACAGCCTTCAACAAAGACAATCAACACTCATTCACACACAAGAGAAAAGACCGCTGCCACTTTGACACAATGGCCCCACATTATATTGATCCCCTCTGTTCATCCTTTTTTAACTGAAATTATCTATCTTGTAACTCAAACCTCATGACCAAAGAACCCTTTTTTTCAGCCAAACTCTTGTTATACAGAGTTCCTAACCGTTCATTTCCGGTGATTAGAAATAGTTTCCTCTATCTAATGCTAGAATTATCCCATCATCGTGATTTTTTGGCTATTGATTTCTAAATTGTGAAAACGGGTGGGATCAACAAAAGGTCAGTCCCTTCATGCCAAAGTGGGGCACCACAAAATGTCAATCGCCTAGTCAATGAGAAAATTATCCTTGACCAAAAGAAAAGGCGCAGATGCAGAACCACTCTTTTGGGCCCCGCTTGGATACACGCCACAACGTGAATCACAACATTGCTTTCAAGGTATAGGATAAGTCCAACCATTGTTTAGAGGCGTCCATGATTATGATGGGTCGAACTTTTGATCCATGGTTCATCATCCTAAGTTGAGGTGGGATTAGTTATTGAGTGAGGAATGTTTCCTCATTTACTCATGAAGGACCCCACCTTGGTTGATCCAGCCCGTTGTAGAGTGACTGTGTGCTTGTTTTTCTTAGGAATAAGAGCGATGAAGACAAGAAAACTGATGACCATGTTTCATCCGAGTCCAACCGCTTGTGTTTCTCAGAGAGAAGGTATCAATATGATCTTAACCGTTCATTTGTCAGGCACATACATAGCAAGGTACCACAATGTCCAACCGATTCCATCTTTTCTAACTCGTCACTTACCCAACTAAAAAATTGAGTGGTTTCGATGTGGCCAAATAAAGTTCGACTAACTCGTCACTTACCCAACAGGACTGCATGATTACATTTCATCGGAATCCAACCTCTTGAGTTCATCGTAGAAGCGACTTTAGTCCTTCAGCGTAGGGTCGAACAAGTTGACGTCAAGTTGGTGGACCCACACGGCCTAGAATGCGAATAGCTTGCTTTCGTGAAGACAGAGAAATCGACTCACTTGACCTGGAGTCAACCAAACCCCAAGCATTTTCAAACTTAATCTCTAATCATCGCCTTTGTCTTTGTAAATTTTCTTGTCTTAGTCAAGAATGTAAAGAGGGTTGGTGTTGGCGTGGGGGGCCGGGGGCGGTTTGGTGTTGGCGTGGGGTGGGGTGGGGTGGGGGGCAAATGTAAGGCTACTTTGTAAAAAGGTAGAGTACGTGAATCACGCTGTTCATATATGCAATGGTTAGATTTATATATCTGTTGGTAAACTTAGCGTTCCCACATCAGACGATTTTTTCGTCTCCATTCTGAAAGCACATGATCACGATAATCGGCAAGAAAAAGTCTTCCTGCATCAATCAATTGAAAATTCTTTGCTAATTCACATTAGTCATCCGTCTCTCTTTGGAGGGACAATCAACAGCTGCTCATGAGATGAGAATTTTTTTTCTTGCGTTTGATTTCTTGTAGGCCTTATTTACAGTGGACGAAGCCTCCCTGATCCTTTTTACAAGGTACAGGGGCTATGAGAAACAAAGGTTAGAATGGTGTGATGTACCACAATTTTGGATAAGGCCTGTCTAAGATAAGATCAAACCATATGACGAAAAATTCCTTTTCTGGACTCACCCTTGTTATACTGACTCCCTAACCGTTCATTTTCTGTGATTGAATGTACTTTGCTCAATCTAAAGCTAGAATTATCCCATCCTCTGCATTTTGTAGTTATGTGAAATCCAAATTCTGATAAAAAGGCAGGGTCCATCATGTTCTTAAGATGGTTTAGAATTTCCTGCTATTGTTGATTAATTCACCAACAGATGAATTCACTAGCGCATTAGGAAATGGTGGAATCCACCGTAGAATTCAATTCCATGTTCACTAACCGATCCTAGCCCTTGATTTGTCAAGGGTTTGCTGCCAAAAAACATAAAAGCTGTATTTTTATTTTTTTAACCAACAAAAATAGCCCGTATATGGATGAGTTGTGCAAGGAAGATGGCACATGATTAGATCGAAGACTGAACTATTGACTTAAAGATCATTATTTTCTAACTAAGTTATACTTTTCCACTACTCCATTCTTAGTCAAGTCTTTCCTTGCGTCTTTATTAATTATGTGGAAAAATTGGAGATGAGGTCCAATCCTCTTTCGTTTTCTTCCTTAAAGAATGCATGGAAATTAAGTATTCTTTTGTCCCGTCAATTATGTTATTTTTTATTCTTGGTGAGTCCCCATGAGAATGGGTCAAAATCTCCCTCAATCCATTTTTCACACTAGAGACGGGCATGAATTATCTGATGTGTGGCTTCTGGGCATGGCCTGGCTAATATAGGATTAGATAAATGGAATGGATCACAGCGCCATTGGGACGTGCCCTTAATTTTTGCCTTAAACTAGAGATAATGTGGAAGTCAATAGTCGAGTCTTCAACCTATTCGTGCACCATACGCTTGTAAGAGAGTGATGAAAGAGTCTCTATCAGTCTCCACTTGGCACCTACTACATAACCAGACTTCCCTTTGGTCGTATATATGAATAATAGTCACACATTAGTGGGTCCAAAGACGAATGAATGCAAGAGTGACTCTAGTGTATGCATCAGCAATAGGACCTACGAAAATATGCTCACAAATATAGCCAAGATAAAGCCCCAACCATGTGAAATGACCAGAAAGCCCATATACGTCTTTTCCCTTTCATACACCCCTTGTACATAAAGAAGCACGCTTAGACGTACGTTTTTGCCTATGCAGGGTGAGTTTCGCCTACCGCCCATTTTGGTTGCATTCCACCCACCACAGTTTGGAGAACCAATAGAAGGACAGTTCCGATGCACCAAGCTCCCACCTATGAGGGGTTCAGGGAAGGGACGAATCACAAGAGCCTATAGCACGCAGCCTTACCTTGTATTTTTACAAGTGGTTATTTTCGCACCTTGAACCCATGATCTTAAGGTCATTTGACGACAACTTTTACCATTGTACCAAGGCTCAAAGAACCAATCAAGCAACTCCTAAATACTCATCTCTATTTTTATGAAGGATTTTGTTGGTTGGTCCTTATGGTTACACTCCGCAGTACAAACCAATCAGGAAAGGTGTATAACGAGAAATGGAGTGGAAAGTAACAAAAAGAAAGACCACAAGGGTTTACATGAGGGATTTTAGCTTTTCTATGGTGGCTGCGCGTGCAGACCAAGGATGTCCAAGTGATGCATCTCCCAAAATTGCTTGGGTAGGGCCCATCTGCAGATCAGATGATCTCGATCATGAACAAGTTAGAAGGGCAGGATTGTCTATCAGAGAAAACAATAGTAAGTTGGATTTTTATATAGGCTCTTAATGGGTACAGGGGAGCACCCACACATAATTTGGTAGTTGCATGTTGCTGAATCGAAATTTAAGGATAACAACAAGAAGTATCGATCTGAAGTAAATTGCCGTGTCGTGTTATTTTGGTCATTCTAAGCGGCAAAGACAGGCACGAACAGCGAAGTGGTAACCAAACGACCACTCACATCCGTGCATGAATCAGACTAACCAGATTCACGCGGAGAACCGGTAGACCTTTTTGCCTTAATCCGCCTTGCATGGCACAGCATCTTTCTATTTCACACTAGCAATAAAAATGAGATCATCATCATCAAGATCTTATCCCAATTGGGGATCAGCCTCATGAATCTTGTTTATCCATTTTCATCCATTAAGTACTATAGCTTTATTTAGTTCTAAAGTTTTTAGATCTTTGCTCACTACTTTTATCCATATTCTTTTAGGCCTTCTCCTCACCCTTTTAGAACTTTCTACTTGCATTTCCTAACTCCTTCCAATGGGTGCCATTTTCAGCCTTCGTTGGACAATATCTAAACTGTTGTCTAATCTCTCTCATCGTACCTACTGGTGCTACTCCTAAGTTTCATATAATATTTTCATTCTTAATTCTATTCTTTTTTGTCTAGCCATTCATCAATCTCAACATCCTCATTTTTGCTATACTCATCCTATGAGCACGATGTTCCTTAATTGCCCAACACTCTCAATAATAAAAAAGCAAATAATAAAAAAGAATTACAAATATGTAATTGGCCAGAGTGGAACCAGAATGAGATAACTGCTTGAACTAGACAAAGAACTTGTTTGGCCTATTCGTCCTCCAATCCTCAATTACATGCCAAACAATAAACCTGTAGCATCCATTATTACCCAAGAACATTAGTGAATAAATCGAGGGTAATTGAAAATATGTAAAATCAATAAAAATATAACTTATCTTCGTTGGTTGGTGGAGTTTCTTCAAACACCTTACATCTAATCGTATCTTCATGAACAAGAGAAAACACAAAATAATGAACTGATAAGTAATAGAGAAACCTTGCTAGGCCTTCTTCTTAATCTATCTTTAACTTGACTGGATTAGATCTACACAGATGGAAGCCAAAGTGGACAGCGTAGATGAGAGGAAGAGACCACTTTTTTCTTTTTTCTTTTTTCTTTTCTGCTTTCCTTTTGAGTTAATTAATTTCTTGGAGAGAATTAGAAAATTGTATCCTATTTTGATTCTCTCCACAAGATATAAAGAATAACCCTAAAACCCATCTATAATATAAGCCCTTAAGTGACTTAACCCTAGATCTAAAGGTTCCTAGCATTACATAGCACCAAATGCTATGTAAGAAAAAGGGCAGCCTCGTGCGCGAACCTCCCGCGTATGCTTTGATTACACAATCCTCATAGCACCAAATGCTTTGTTGGAATTCTGCATACAACAATGGGAAGATCGTGAAGAAATATTCTGATCTATAACGTGGGAAGAAAAATAACATTGCAAACGCCAAAAAGGACAGCCCAGTGTATGAAGCTCTAGCATATGCAGGTTCCACGGAAGGGGTAGACGACAAGGGTTTATAGTTTGTAGCCTTACCCTGAATTTTTGTAAGAGGTTTCCATGCCTTGAACCCGTGATCTCAAGGTCACACAATAACAACTCTACGATTACGCCAAGGCTCCCCTTAACACTGCAAACAAAATCAATATAACAATGTTTCATTCTCCCGTTCTTTGATAACCAAAAGCCACAAAAGTGATTGGAGAATCCCTGTCTTACAGGGGTGTTAGAAATGAGAGATCCGAGTAGTTGAGACCCTTTGTGTATATTGTTCCATGTATCTGGTGAGTGCCATGAATCCCTCCACCAACCCCATGGAGTATTTGGAAAGGCTGTCCTGTAGAGAAGGTGAATCTATGCAGAACCTTCTGAAGCCAAAAAATAGACGGTGTTCTTGGGGCAACACAGGACACCGTCAATTTCTTGGCTCTTGCGGATTCAGAAACGAAGGACTATGGATATTTAATACATAAGAGATTTGACAATAAGGGCATCTGAGATGAGGTGAATTTAATAAACGGCACAGGTGATGAAATATTTTGAAAAAAGAAAAAAAGAAGTGAGTCCAATATCTGCATTTAACCTCGCCAATGATGCAATCGTGATGAAACCAGCTCTCTCATCTTTGCTTGGGAAAGAAGGGGAGCCTTGGCACAAAAGCAAAAGTTGTCGTAGTGTGACTTTGAGGTCATGGGTTCAAGACGTGAATCTTGTAAAAATACAAGGTAAGGTTGTATACTTGTGGTCCGCCCCTTCCTCAGACCCCGTATAGGCCGGAGCTTCGTGCATCGGGGCTGCCCTTTATCTTTGCTTGGAAAACAACATTCCTCACTTTCCTAGAGGAATAATGAGTCTTTCATTGTTAACTAGAAAAGGGTATGTAAACAAAGAATGGCAAGTGGAGAAAGGGATTGTTTTGATCTTACAGGGGATAATCCCTGTATTATGAAATTTAATTGGGTTTCTAAATCCATAACTTGACAGTCATTTGATCTCAATTATTCTCGAGTCCACAGCCATCTCATCAAATATCAAATTTTCTCAAGAATCTCTAACAATCAGTTCATTCTGGATCTGGTACCATCTCGTATCTAATTCACATGAATAAATTAAAAACAAGATATTTACTATCATAAAGATAATGCATGGTACAAAATGTTTGTACAAGAGATCATCTAATCTCATCCTTGCTGACTTCTGATCTGAGTAGGCTTATAGTTGGTAATAGCTAATGCCCGGAGCCGGGCCTTGGCAATACTTCTTTGGTTGTTTGAGTTAGATTTCATACTATGAATGGTTTCCCGGCAATTGCTTAGCCTTAGACAACAAGGCATCTCTAATAAATATGCTTCCTTATGTAGAAAATTTATTTTATAGATGTATACCAATAAACTTGTACACCCCACATGACTTTGGTACCATCGCTAAACAGATATTTCATCCACTGCAGTGCTTCAAAAATTAATGGCTAACATTTTCTAGCAAATTCCTAAATATAGTATTTTGGAAAAAGGGTCTAGGAACGTAGAAGGGAAGCCTTGGTGCAACAGTAGAGTTGTTGTCGTATGACCTTGAGGTCACGGGTTTAAGGCATAAAAAAATTCTCTTGCAAAATAAAAGGTAAGGTTGCATATTATTGACCCTTGTGGTCCGCCCCTTCCTCGGACCCTGTATATGCGGGAGCTTTATACACCAGGGCTGTCCGTTTTTTAGTCTAAGAACATCCAATCAAGACAATATTAGTGTTGATGAGATGGACTTGTCATTATCTGCAGATTAACAAATGGACCAACTGGCAAGAAACATGTCCATATCAAACCCAACTTCCTATCATACCAACTATAACAAGTAATGCATGACTTAGTTTCAACTGGATTGGATCCTTAGTACTTATCCTACCACCCGGATTCATTGATGGTTCTCCTGTTAAAGTATTAAGAAATGCTATCCTGACTGAGTTTTGAGACTGACATTGAAATCTCGTCTAGCTAAATTTCGTGCTTGTTGGATGATTTTAGCCATGCATTTTCGATGTTTAAATCAGATTTTTCAAAGGAAAAAATTAGTAGGCATCCACTGAGGAGCGTTTAAAAGACGGTTCTATTCTGGCTTTGAAGCCCAAGCAGCGCCTGCTGTTTCTAGAGAGCGACAACGCAAAGGAAATGTATGAAAATATGCTCACAAATACAGCCATGATAAAGCCCCACCGATGTGAAATGACCAGAAAGCCCATATACGTCTTTTTCCTTTCATACGCCCATCGTACATAAAGAAGCACGCTTAGACGTACGTTTTTGCCTCTGCAGGGTGAGTATCGCCTACCACCCATTTTGGTTGTATGCCACCCACCACAGTTTGAAGAACCAGTAGAAGGACAGTCCCGATGCACGAAGCTCTCACTTATGAGGGGTCCGGGGAAAGGGCGGACCACAAGGGCCTATAGTATGCAGCTTTATCTTGTATTTTTACAAGAGGCTATTTCTATGCCTTGAACCCATATCCTCAAGGTCATGTGACGACAACTTTTACCGTTACGCCAAGGCACAAAGAACCAATAGAGGATTTTGTTGATTGGTCCTTATGGTTACACTCCGTAGTACAAACCAATCATGAAAGGTGTATAACGAGAAATGGAATAGAAAGTTAATAAAAAGAAAGACCACAAGGACTTCGACTTCACTACTTAGTCTCACCTTGAGATGTGCAACTTTAGTTACAACTCCACATAAAATATTTAAATTTATATTCTAGTAATGATTTTCTTCCAATTTTGTTTCCAAACTATTTACAATTATTTATTGACGTTTACAAATATTTTCCTTGTCATTGTAAGGATGGTTTTTATTGCTGCGCCTTCTATTTATAATATCTTTCTAGAAAATAAAATTACGTATGCAGATTGCGCAGGGAAGAGTACTAGTTTCTGCTTCTTAGATGATAAAGTCATAGAATCCGCAGGGTAGGTTCACTAGTGCTCATGCAAGTTGGATAGATTATATTTATGAACGGCTCAAATCAACCAGTTGGGGGATGGAATTGAAACCATTCGGATTAAGATTAGTAAGGGAAAGAGTTCATGTTTCAGACTTTTATACTACTCTATTCCTAACTCATCATGGTACACGATTAGATTGAAGACAGGACAATTGACTTCAAGTTCATTATCAATAGATTAAGGCAAAAAATAAAAGGTCCCTAGTCTGCATGATGTGGTCCGTTGTTTTGATCCGATCTTAGACATGCCATTCCCACAGGGTAGAGATGAATTGAATGGATGGGTCACTCCTTTTTATAATAAGTTAGAGTAGGAGCCACTAAATAGACCAGACATCCTAGGTAGTGAGGAGTACACTCTTCATTTTTGCCCCATACATACGGTGTAAGTTGGATGGGATCGATTCAAAGGTCAAATTTAAATCTCCTAGAGTGGGACTCACTTAAAAGATATCTAACGATCTTCTTTTCGAACGCTACTTGTTCATCCCTACTTTAGGCTTGATGTTGGACAGATCTAACCCATTCATATTATTGGAGATCCTTTAGATTACTCCCACACCATAAACTTCTTTTATTGAATGCTTACAAATTTATTTTTCTCTATTCTTCAAATCACAATCATTGGAATAAAAGCTAAATTTAAAACGAGTGAACATCATCCGATTGACATAAATTTTCATCAGCAAGCTGAACTCAACGTCCCAAACAAGACGAACGCCTTCTGATTTGAGGGAAAAAAATTGATTAAAAAGCCAGCATTTGCCTTAGTGTTTGAGAATAGCAAGTGTAATTATACGTATTTGGTTTGTGGGATATAAGCGGATGGTTAGAAAATCAAAATGCTGTCGATGTGTAGTTGAGGGCAAGAGAAATGGGAAGCCAATCTAAGGTCCTAAAAAGAGCTTACCGAGAAGTGTTCCTCATTTGTAGTTCAATTAATTCAATTCGATCAATTGATACAACTGATGGAACAATCTTTAATTTGACTTACTTACCTAAAAATTCTATTGAACTGATGGAGCCAGTCGCATTTTGTAGTTAGATATAAAAAAAAAGTGCAACAATTAGTAACATGATGCCCCATTATCATGGCCAATGTTGAAGAGGATGTGTGTAGTGCCAGTGAAAACAATATGAAAGTTAAATGACACATTGAAGGATCCAAATATTCTTCAACAAGTAATTCTAAGGTAGACAAAGACTGCTTCTAACATCATACATTTTGAAACTTGTTGCTTACATAGTGAACAAATGCCTGAAACTTTACCACACAGAAGTCAAAACTTTGATCCATCATTCAGTAGTATGACCTGTGCTAGTTCTTTTTTATGATGAGAACACCGATGGAACCCCAAAATCCCAAAGCATAGCAGATAGCCACACATGAATAAAAGAATAAATCATTCTGTATGAGCCCAAAATTTTCTTTTTCATTTTTATCAATTGATTCTGATGGAATATTGATTGAGTAGTTTTGGCTCAGTGGCTGTCCACAAAGACTTGGGTTGCCAATGAAGCTACTTTCAGTGAAGGTTGTAGAATGCCCCTCATATGGAATTTTGCCAGACAGATCATTAAAGGAGACATTAAGAAACTCAAGGAAATTGAGTTCAATCATTTGAAGGGGGATTCTTCCGGTCAATTAGTTGTGAGAAAGATCCAAGCTCTCCAAGTTCACCATGTTTTGGAAAGATGCTGGAATAGGACCTGTTAGATAATTGTTGGACAAATTCAGTGACTTAAGTTCTTCTAGTAATCCCAATTCTGGTGGGGTGTTACCAGATAATTTGTTGAATGACAAGTCAATTCCGTTCATCAGATACAGAAGAAATCCCTCGTAAGGCATGGACATACCCTTTGTGGTGAAATTATAAGGCCCTCTCCCCAAAACAAATTTCATAGATAAAGTATGATTGCCAAGACAAATTGGAATGGTTCCAGAAAGATGGTTACATGAGAGATCTAAGAGGCAGATATTCATTTGACAGAACTTAATAGGAATGCGGCCTTCAAAACCATTTCTTCTGAGAAGGAGGATTTCCAACCAAAGAAGGTCATGAAAAGAATTTTCAATATTTCCTGACAAGTAATTATCCCCAATATCCAGATGAGATAACATGGAAGAATTTGATAGGGTTGGTGATATTGTTCCAACGAGACGGTTTCCGTGGGGTACTAAAATCATCAATTTTGTAGCATTGAAATTTCTAGGGAGCATCTCCCCATGCAAGTTATTCTTTGACAAGTCTAAGTACGACAATGGGGGTTAGTTCTGGTATCTCTCCAAACAAGTCATTGTTAGCCAGATATAGCTGACTCAAAGACCTAATTTTAACAAGAGACGAAGGAATGGTCCCTTGAAGAGCATTCTCGGATATATCAAACCCTACCAAATATGGGAAAATACTACCAATGTTTTCTAGAAGTGCTCCGTGAATATGATTATTAGAAATATCAAGGATTTCAATCAAGTCCGAAATATTGGGGTTATATAACAACTGAGAAGGAATGCTACCAGTGATTAGGTTTTTCGATATATCCACTCGTTGCAAGGCATACTGTCTGATGAGGAAGTAAAGAAGACCACGACCTTTGTATTTGTCCATGTTGTAGTTTGACAATCTCAGTTCCTCTAATTGGAGGTATGGGTTCAATCTCCAAATGTTGATTGCTGGAGAGGTAAAGGGAGTGGAGCTTGGAGAGGTTGGAAAACATAGACAAGGAGATCCGTCCGTCTAGTTGATTATATGACAGGTCAATATCTTCAACCAGAGTGAAATTGGTGAAAATGGATGGAATGCTCCCATGTAACTGATTACGTCTCAAATCTATGTGTTCAAGAAAGGGCAAGTTACCAAAAAATGATGGAAGAATCCCCTGTAACTGATTGTCAAACAAATGTTAGACGGTTTCCGTGGAGTACTAAAATCACCAATTTTGTCGCATTGAAATTTCTGGGGGGCATCTCCCTGTGCAAGTTATTCTTTGACAAGTCTAAGAAAGACAATGGGGGTAGTTCTGCTATCTCTCCGGACAAGTCATTGTTAGCCAGATTTAGATCAGTCAAAGACCGAATTTTGACAAGAGACGAAGGAATGGTCCCTTGCAGAGCATTCTCGAACATAGCAAACAATTCCAAATATGGGAAAATACTACCAATGTTTTCTAGAAGTGCTCCAGGAATATGATTATTGGAAATATCAAGGTCGCGAAGCATGGACGTCAAGTTATACTGAGGTTGAGGGAGTGGCCCACTTAAACTGTTATATCCCAAGTACAACTCCGAAATATTGGTGTTTTATAACAACTGAGAAGGAATGCTACCAGTGATTAGGTTTGTAGATATATCCACTCGTTGCAAGGCATACTGTCTGATGAGGAAGTGAAGAAGACCACAACCTTTGTATTTGTCCATGCTAAAGTTTGACAATCTCAGTTCCTCTAATTGAAAAGATGGAACCCAAGTTGGAGGTATGGGTTCAATCTCCAAATGTTGATTGTTGGATAGGTCAAGGGAGTGGAGCTTGGAGAGGTTGGAAAACATAGATAAGGAGATCCGTCCGTCTAGTTGATTATCTGACAGGTCAATATCTTCAACCAGAGTTAAATTGTTGAAAATGGATGGAATGCTCCCATGTAACTGATTGTCAAACAAATCTATGTTTTGAAGGGAATGCAAGTTACCCAAGAAGGATGGAATCTTTCCATGGAGTTGATTACCAGCGAGATTTAGAGTTCTGAGGAAACGCATCTTTCCCAAACACAAAGGGATTTCATGGAACTCGTTACTTGATAGATCTAATTCTCTCAAAGAAGTCATGTTCTCCAAACGCAGGTCACGACTCTCAAAGAAGTCATGTTCTCCATTAAATAAAGTTCTTACAATTCTTCGAGTTGCGCAAACCAGGTGGCATTTGGATACCATCTCCCACAATCATAAGGCCTTCCGTAATGCATGTTGATCTTGACCACACGATTTGTAGAGTTGCTGCACCTGATGCCTTCCCATTTACAGCAGTTCTCTCTCACCCAGTTCTTTCCTTCCCAGCTGCGCCACCCAGAGCAATTTGAGTAGTGGCTGATTGAGTGCTTAATTTGGAGCAGAACCTGCCTTTCTTCGGTTAAACATGCTTGGCTGCTGGGCTAACAATAGCAGCTAAGCGCACTCACTAACACTAACGAGGCTACAGTGACATCAAAATTGATACGCACACCCTTCATTGCTGCTCAGCAAGCAAAGAGAAGAAGACGATGAGAGTGATTATTTTGAGGCAGGCTGGCTATCTTTATATATAGCTTCACTCGCAAACTCAGTTTTTGCCTTCTTCTACCAATTAGAAATCATAGTTTAGCCCATGGAGGTGTAAGAAAATTTCCACTCAGCCTTCAACAAAGACAATCGCCTCATCAATGAGAATATTATCCTTGACCAAAAGAAAAGGCACAGATGCAGGTACCACTCTTTTGGGCCCCGCTTGGATACACGCCACAACGTGAATCACAACATTGACGTAGTAGCCAGTGCATAAGTCCAACCTTTGTTTAGAGGCGTCCATCGTTATGATGGGTTGAACTTTTGATCCATGGTTCATCGTCCTAAGTTGAGGTGGGATTAATTATTGAGTGAGGAATGTTTCCTCATTTACTCATGAAGGACCCCACCTTGGTTGATCCAGCCCGTTGTACAGTAACAGTGTGCATGTTTTTCTTAGGAATAAGAGCGATGGAGACAAGAAAACTGATGACCATGTTTCATCCGAGTCCAACCGCTTGTGTTTCTCAGAGAGAAGGTATCAATATGATCTTAGCCGTTCATTTGTCAGCACATACATAGCAAGGTACCACAATGTCCAACCGGTTCCATCTTTTCTAACTCGTCACTTACCCAACTAAAAAATTGAGTGGGTTCGATGTGCCAAATAAGGTTGGACTGACTAGAGAGAACAGGCCTGGATGACTACGTTTCATCGGAATCCAACCTCTTGAGTTCATCGTCGAAGCGACTTTAGCCCTTCAGCGTAGGGTCGAACAAGTTGGCTTCAAGTTGGTGGACCCACACGGCCTAGAATGCGAATAGCTTGCTTTGGTGAAGACAAAGAAATTGACTCACTTGACCTGGAGTCAACCAAAACCCAAGCATTTTCAAACTTAATTCCTAATCATCGCCTTTGTCTTTGTAAATGGTGTTGGCGGTTGGTGGGGGGGGGGGGGGGGGGCGGGGGTTCAATGGTCAGATTTATATATCTGTTGGTAAACTTAGTGTTCTCATTGCAGACGATTTTTTTGTCTCCATTCTGAAGGCCCATGACCACAATAATTGGCAAGAAAAGTTTTTCTGCATCAATCAATTGAAAATTCCTTGCTAATTTACATTAGTAATTCGTCTCTCTTTAGAGGGACAATCAACAGATACTCATGAGATGAGAAATTTTTTTCTTGTGTTTGATTTCTGGTGACATTTACAGTGGACGAAGCCTCCGCGATCCATTTTACAAGATACAGGGGCTATGAGAAACAAAGGCTAGGATGGTGTGATATACCATAATTTTGGACAAAGCCTGTCTAAGATAAGCTCAAACCATATGACCAAAAATCCCTTTTCTGGCCTCACCCTTGTTATACTGACTCCCTAACCGTTCATTTTCTGTGATTGAACATACTTTACTCTATCTAAAGCTAGAATTATCCCATCCTCTGCATTTTGTGATTATGTGAAATCCAAATTCTGATAAAAAGGCAGGGTCTGTCATGTCCTTAAGATGTTTTAGAATTTCCTGCTATTGTTGATTAATTCACCAACAGATGAAGTCACTAGCGCATTAGGAAATGGTGGAATCCACCGTAGAATTCATTTCCATGTTCACTAACCGATCCTAGCACTTGATTTGTCAAGGGTTTGCTGCCAAAAAACATAAGAGCTGTATTTTTATTTTTTTAACCAACAAAAATAGCCCGTATATGAATGAGTTGTGCAAGGCAGATGGCACACAATTAGATCGAAGACTGAACTATTGACTTGAAGATCATTATTTTCTAATTGAGTTGTACTTTTCTACTACTCCATTCTTAGTCAAGTCTTTCCTTGAGTTTCTACTAATTATGTGAAAAATTGGAGGTGGGTTCTAATCCTCTTTTGTTTTCTTCCTAAATGAGTGCATAAAAATTAAGTATTCTGTTGCCCCGTCAATCATGCCATCTTTTATTCCTGGTGAGTCCCCATCAGAATGGGCCAAAGTCTCCCTCCTTAATCCATTTTTCACACTAGAGACGGGTATGAATTATCTGATGTGAGGTTTTTAGGCATGGCCTGGCTAATATAGGATTAGATTAAGGGACCGGATTACGGTGCGATTGGGACGTGCCTTATTTTCCGCCTTAAACTAGAGATAATTTGGAAGTCAATAGTCGAGTCTTCAATCTAATCGTGCACCATACGCTTGTAAGAGAGTGGTGAAAGAGTCTATATCAGTCTCTACCTGACACCCACTACATAACTAGACTTCCCTTTGGTCGTATATATGAATAATAGTCTCACATTTGGTGGGTCCCAAAGACGAATGAATGCAAGAGGGACTCCAATGTATGCATCACCAACGGGACACATGAAAATATGCTAAAAAAAAACAGCCAAGATAAAGCCCCAACATGTGAAATGACCAGAAAGACCATATACGTCTTTTCCCTTTTATACACCAGTTGTACATAAAGAAGCACGCTTATACGTACGTTTTTGCCTATGCAGGGTGAGTATCCCCTACCACCCATTTTGGTTGCATTCCACCCACCACAGTTCGAAGAACCAATAGAAGGACAGTTCTGATGCACCAAGCTCCGACCTACGAGGGGTTCTGTAAAGGGGCAGATCACAAGGCCCTATAGTTCGCAGCCTTACTTTGTATTTTTACAAGAGGTTATTTTCACACCTTGAACCCATAACCTTAAGGTCACTTGACAATAACTTTCACCATTTTGCCAAGGCTCAAAGAACCAATCGAACAACTCCTAAATACTCATCTCTATTTTTATAAAGGATTTTGTTAATTGGTCCTTATGGTTACACTCCGTGGTACAAACCAATGAAGAAAGGTGTATAACGAGAAATGGAGTGGCAAGTTAACAAAAAGAAAGACCACAAGGGTTTACACGAGCGATTTTAGCTTTGCTATGGTGTCTGCGCATGCAGACCAAGGATGTCCAAGTGATTCATCTCCCAAAACTGCTTGGGTAGGGCCCATCTACAGATCAAATCAGATGATCTTGATCTTGAACATGTTAGAAGGGCCGGATTGTCCATCAGAGAAAACAATAGTGCGTTAGATTTTTATATAGGCTCTTAATGGGGACGGGGGAGGACCCACACATAATTTGGGAGTTGCATGTTGCTTAATGAAGCTTAATCGAGATTTAAGGATAACAAGAAGAAGTATCGATCTGAAGTAAATTGCCGTGTCGTGTTATTTTGGTCATTCTACGTGGCAAAGACAGGCACGGACAGCGAAGTGGTAACCAAATGGCCACTCACATCTGTGAACGAATCAGACTAACCAGATTCACACGGAGAACCGGTACACCTTTTTGCCTTAATCCGCCTTGCACGGCACAGCATCTTTCTATTTCACACTAGTAATAATAAGCTTCAAATTAATAATAAGAACAACAAGCTAAGAATAATAACAATGATGTTACTGAGACTAATCACAATAAAAATGAGATCATCATTATCAAGATCTTATCCCAATTAGGGATTAGCCACATGAATCTAGTTTATCCATTCTCATCTATTAAGTACCATAACTTTATTTAGTTCTAAAGTGTTTAGATCTTTGCTCACCACTTTTATCCATATTTTTTGGGTCTTCTCTTCATCCTTTTAGAACCTTCTACTTGCATTGCCTTACTCCTTCCAACCAGTGCTGTTTTCGGCCTTTGTTGGATAATATCTAAACTGTTGTCTAATCTCTCTCATCTTACTTAGTAGTGCTGCTCCCAAGTTTCATATAATATTTTCATTCCTTATTCAATTCTTTCTTCTCTTGCCATTCATCCATCTCAACATCCTCATTTTCAGTATGCTCATCTGATAAGCATGATGTTCCTTAATTGCCCAACACTCTCAACAATGAAAATGCAAATAATAAAAAAGAATTACAAATATAGAATTGGCCAGAGTAGAACCATAATGAGATAACTGGCTGAACTAGACGAAGAACTTGTTGGCCCTAATCATCCTCCAATCCTCAATTACATGCCAAACAATAAACAAGTAGCATCCATTATTATCCAAGAAAATTAGCAAATAAATCCAGGGTAAATGAAAATATGTAAAATCAATAAAAATATAACTTATCTTCATTGGCTGATGGAGTTTCTTCAAACACATTACATCTAATTGTATCTTCATGAACAAGAGAAAACACAAGGTAATGAACTGATAAGTTATAGAGAATCCTTGCTAGGCCTTCTTCTTAATCTATCTTCAACTTGACCGGATTAGATCTACACAGATGGAAGCCAAAGTAGAGAGCGTAGATGAGAGGAAGAGATTACTTTTTTCTTTTTTCTTTTTGGCTTTCCTTTTGAGTTAATTAATTACTTAGAGACAATTAGAAATTTGTATCCTATTTTGATTCTCTCCACAAGATATAAAGAATAACCCTAAAACCCATCTCTAATATGAGCCCTTATGTGACTTAACCCTAGATCTAAAGGTTCCTAGCATTACATAGCACCAAATGCTATGTAAGAAAAAGGGCAGCCTGGTGCACGAAGCTCCCGTGTATGCTTTGATTACACAATCCTCATAGCACTAAATGCTTTGTTGGAATTCTGCATACAAGAATGGGAAGATCATGAAGAAATATTCTGATCTATAACGTGGGAAGAAAAATAACACTGCAAATGCAAAAAAGGACAGCCCAGTGGATGAAGCTTTGGCATATGCAGGGTCCACGGATTACGTCAAGGCTCTTGCGGATTCAAAAACAACTCTACAGTTACGTCAAGGCTCTTGCGGATTCAAAAACAAAGGACTATGGATATTTAATACGTATGAGATTTGACAATAAGGGCATCTGAAATGAGATGAATCGTTTATAAACGGTATAGGTGATGGAAATTTTTGAAAAAAAGAAAAAATAAATAAAATAAAGAAGTGAGTCCAATATCTGCTTTTAACCTCGCCAATGATGCAATTGTGATGAAACCGGCTGCATCATATAATTTCTTGTGATCCAAATCAAGAGCAAACATTCCAAAAATAAAGGCAGACGCTTGCAAGAAGATAATCTTCAATGGTCTTTCCACCTTAATGTAACCAGTTTTATGCAATAAACCTGGGAACTTCCTTCCAATGTATCCCTTATCCCTTCTTAGCAGCGTTTGTTCTCTTAGGCAACTATATCAAGCCCTTTTGAGAACCCTCTTTGGGCTCCGGTCTTCTTAGTATCCTATGCCTGTAAGACATATAAATTCTGTCACCCTCGCCCTACTTGGAGAAGGAGGCATGTGGATTCCCTCCCTTGGGGCTACCAAACTAGGCCATTCAAAACCAATCCATCCTTCTAGCCAATCCTTTCAAACCAAAAATTGCAGTGGCAGATGCCGATTCTATAATAGCTAATTCTTGGACTGTATTTAAGTCAATTTCTAATTCAATTCCTAGCCTTCTGTATTGTAACATACGTGCTTCCACAAAAAAAATTTGGTAGTCACTTTTTCATCTCTTCTCCGTGCAAATTCTTGCTACATTTCCATGCCTGCAACATAAACACGGGACAATAGCAATCATACTATGCTACAACAAACAATGAAAAAGAAAGGGAAACAAAGAAGAAGCAACACTAGACAAGGTGGCAAGGAAGATACCATCATCGTTTGACAATGTAATCCACCATCCAAACATCTAGTAGCTAGGGAAATGATTTCCTCTCTCATCTTTGCTTGGGAAAGAAGGGGAGCCTTGGTGCAACAGCAAAAGTTGTCGTCGAGTGACTTTGAAGTCATGGGTTTAAGACGTGGATCTTGTAAAAATACAAGGTAAGGATATATACTTGTAGTCTGCCCCTTCCTCGGACCCCGTATAGGCCAGAGCCTTGTGCATCAGGGCTGCCCTTTATCTTTGCTTGGGAAACAACATTCCTCACTTTCCTGGTGGCAAGGCTCAAAGAACCAATAGAGCAACTCCTAAATACTCATCTCTATTTTTATAAAGGATTTTGTTGATTGGTCCTTATGGTTACGTGCATAAAGAGAAATGAAGTGGAAAGTTAACAAAAAGCAAGGAAAAGGACTTTGACTTTACTATTCCTTACTATTCCGTATCACCTTATACGCGCAACTTTAGTTACAACTCCACAAAAAATATTTAAATTCATATTCTAGTAATGATTTTCTTCCAATTTTGTTTTCAAACTATTCACAAATATTTTCCTTATCATTATAACGACGGCTTTTATTGCCGTCTTCTATTTATATTATCCTTCTAGGAACATAATCTTAAGTATGCAGATTGCGCAGGGAAGAGTACTAGTTTCTGTTTCTTAGATGCTAAAGTCATCCAATCCGTGGGGTAGGTTAACTAGTACACATGCAAGTTGGGATTATATTTATCAACGGCTCAGATCAACCAGTTGGGTGATGGAATTGAAACCATTCGGATTGAGATTAGTAACAGAAAGAGTTCATGTTTTAGACTTTTCTACTACTCTATTCTGCACTCATCATGGTACACGATTAGATTGAAGACTGGACGATTAACTTCAAGATAACTATCAATAGACTAAGGCAGAAAAGAAAAGAAGGTCCCTAGTCCGCATGATCTGGTCAGTTGTTTTGATCCTATCTTAGACACGCCATTCCCACAGGGCAGAGATGAATTGAATGGATGGGTCCTTCCTTTTTATAATAAGTTAGAGTAGGTCCCACTAAATAGACCATACATCCTAGGTAGTGAGGAGTACACTCTTCATTTACGTCCTGTAGGCACGGTGTAAATTGGATGGGATCAATTCAAAGGTCAAACTTAAATCTCCTAAAGTGGGACTCACTAAAAAGATAGCTGGCGATCTTATTTTCAAACACTGCTTGTTCATCACTACTTTAGGCTTGATGTTGGAGAGATCTAACCCATTCATATTATTGGAGATCCTTTAGATTACTCCCACACCATAAACTTCTTTTATTGAATGCTTACAAATTTATTTTTCTCTATTCTTCAAATCACAATCATTGGAATAAAAACTAAATTTAAGACAAGTGAACATCATCCGATTGACATAATTTTTCATCAGCAAGCTGAACTCAACGTCCCAAACAAGACGAATACCTTCTGATTTGAGGGGACAAAATTGATTAAAAAGCCAGCATTTGCCTTAGTGTTTGAGAATACCAAGTGTAATTATACGTATTTGGTTTGTGGGATATAAACGGATGTTTAGAAAATCAAAATGCAGTCGGTGTGTTGTTGACAGCAAGAGAAATGGGAGGCCAATCTAAGGCCCTAAAAAGAGCTTATCGAGAAGCATCCCTCATTTGTAGTTCAATTACTTCAATTCGATCAATTGATACAACTGATGGAACAATCTTCAATTTGAGTTTCTTACCTAAAAATTCTATTGAACTGATGGAGCCAGTCGCTTTTTGTAGTTATATAAAAAAAAGTGCAACAATTAGTAACATGAGGCCCCATTATCGTGGCCAATGTTGAAGAGGATGTGTGTAGTGCCAGTGAAAACCATATGAAAGTTAAATGATACATTGAAGGATCCAAATATTCCTCAACAAGTAATTCTAAGATAGACAAAGACGGCTTCTAACATCATACATTTTGAAACTTATTGCTTACATAGTGAACAAATCCCTGAAGCTTTACCACACAGAAGTCAAAACTTTGATCCATCATTCGGTAGTATGACATGCGCCAGTTCTTTTTGATGATGAGAACACCGATGAAACCCCAAAATCCCAAAACATAGCAGATAGCCACACATGAATAAAAGAATAAATCATTCTGTAGGAGCCCAGGTTTTTCTTTTTCATTCTTATCAATTGATTTTGATGGAATATTGACCGAGCAGTTTTGGCTCAGTGGCTGTCCACAAAGACTTGGGTTGCCAATGAAGCTACTTTCAGTGAAGGTCGTAGAATGCCCCTCATATGGAATTTTGCCAGACAGATCATTAAAGGAGACATTAAGAAACTCAAGGAAATCGAGTTCAATCATTTCAAGGGGGATTCTTCCAGTCAATTTGTTGTGAGAAAGATCCAAGCTCTCCAAGCTCACCATGTTTTTGAAAGATACTGGAATAGGACCTGTTAGACGGTTGTTGGACAAATTCAGTGACTGAAGTTCTTCTAGTAATCCAAATTCTGATGGGATGTTGCCAGATAATTTGTTGGATGACAAGTTAATTCCTGTCATCAGATCCAGAAGAGATCCCATGTAAGGCATTGACATACCCTTTGTAGTGAAATCATATGAACCTCTATCCTTAATAAATGTCATAGCCATATTATACTTGCCAAGACAAGTTGGAATGGTTCCAGAAAAATGATTATATGAGAGATCCAAGAGGATGACATTCATTTGACATAACATAATAGGAATGCGGCCTTCAAAACCATTTCTTCTGAGAAGGAGGATTTGCAACCAAGGAAGGTCATGAAAAGAATTTTCGATATTTCCTGACAAGTAATTATCCCCAATATCCAGACGAGATAACGTGGAAGAATTTGATAGGGTTGGTGATATTGTTCCAGTAAGACGGTTTCCGTTGAGCATTAAAACTGCCAAATTAGTCGCATTGAAATTTCTAGGGAGCATCTCCCCATGCAAGTTATTCTTTGACAAGTCTAAGTGCTCCAATGGGGGTAGTTCTCGTATCTCTCCAGACAAGTCATTGTTAGCCAGATATAGATAAGTCAAAGACCGAATTTTGACAAGAGATGAAGGAATGGTCCCTTGCAGAGCATTCTCGGACATATCAAACAATTCCAAATATGGGAAAATACTACCAATGTTTTCTGGAAGTGCTCCGTGAATATGATTATTGGAAATATCAAGGTATCGAAGCATAGACGTCAAGTTATACTGAGGTTGAGGGAGTGGGCCAATTAAACTATTATGTCCCAATTCCAAGTGCGAAATATTGGTGTTATATAACAACTGAGAAGGAATGCTACCAGAGATTAGGTTTTTAGATATATCCACTTGTTGCAAGGCATGATGTCTGATGGCGAAGTGAAGAAGACTACGACCTTCGTATTTGTCTATGCTGCAGTTAGACAATCTCAGTTCCTCTAATTGAAAAGATGGGACCCAAGTTGGAGGTATGGGTTCAATCTCCAAATGTTGATTGTTGGATAGGTTAAGGGAGTGGAGCTTGGAGAGGTTGGAAAACATAGACAAGGAGATCCGTCCGTCTAGTTGATTATCTGACAGGTCAATATCTTCAACCAGAGTGAAATTGGTGAAAATGGATGGAATGCTCCCATGTAACTGATTACGACTCAAATCTATGTGTTCAAGAAAGGGCAAGTTACCAAAAAATGATGGAAGAATCCCCTGTAACTGATTGTCAAACAAATCTATGTGTTGAAGGGAATGCAAGTTACCCAAGAAGGATGGAATCTTTCCATGGAGTTGATTACCAGCGAGATTTAGAGTTTTGAGGAAACGCATCTCTCCCAAACACAAAGGGATTTGATGGAAACCATTCCAAGATAGATCTAGTTCTCTCAAGGAAGTCATGTTCTCCAAACGCAGGTCACGACTCTCATTCATGTCATTGTAAGAGAGGTCCAATATTTGTAGGTGCTTCATTGACCGAAATGCTGCAACAAACATAAACAAGTAATTATCCTGCGTTAATTAGAGCAATAAAATGATATGTCTTATGCTTGTGTAGTTATTTTCAAGAGGTATTAAACGCAACACTTTGCTGGGAAAATTAAGGTAGTACTATGTACCTTCGGGCATGATCCACCCACCAATGCGATTCATCACTAAATGTAACTCTTGCAATTCTTCGAGTTGAGCAAACCAGGTGGCATTTGGATACCATGTCCCACAATCATCAGGCCTTCCGAGCTGCATGTATATCCCGACCACACGATTTGTAGAGTCCCTGCACGTGATGCCGTCCCACTCACAGCAGTTCTCTCCCACCCAGTTCTTTCCTTCCCAGATGTCCCACCCAGAGCAATTTGCGTAGTGGCTGATAGAGTGCTTAAATTGGAGCAGAGCCTGCCTTTCTTCGGCTAAACATGCTTGGCTGCTGGGCCAACAATAGCAGCTAAGAACACTCACTAACACTAATGAGGCCACAGTGACATCAAAATTGATACGCACACCCTTCATTACTGCTCAGCAAGCACAGAGAAGAAGAAGATGAGAGTGATTATTTTAAGGCAGGCTGGCTATCTTTATATATAGCTTCACTCGCAAACTCAGTTTTTGCCTTCTTCTACCTTCAACATAGTTTAGCCCATGGAGGTGTAAGGAAATTTCCACTTAGACTTCAACAAAGACAATCAACACTCATTCACACAGGAGAAAAGACCGCTGCCACTTTAACACAATGGCCCCACATTGTATTGATGCCCTCTGTTCAGCCTTTTTTAACTGAAATTATCTATCTTGCAACTCAAACCTCATGACCAAAGAACCCTTTTTTTCGGCCAAACTCTTGTTATACAGAGTTCCTAACCGTTCATTTGTGGTGATTAGAAATAGTTTCCTCAATCTAATGCTAGAATTATCCCATCATCACGATTTTTTGGCTATTGATTTTCAAATTACCCTTCGTGCCAAAGTGGGGCACCACAAAATGTCAATCGCCTCATCAATGAGAATATTATCCTTGACCAAAAGAAAAGGCACAGATGCAGGTACCACTCTTTTGGGCCCCGCTTGGATACACACCACAACGTGAATCACAACATTGACGTAGTAGCCAGTGCTTAAGACCAACCTTTGTTTAGAGGCGTCCATTGTTATGATGGGTTGAACTTTTGATCCGTGGCTCATCATCCTAAGTTGACGTGGGATTAATTATTGAGTGAGGAATGTTTCCTCATTTACACATGAAGGACCCCACCCTGGTTGATCCAGCCCGTTGTATAGTGACTGTGTGCATGTTTTTCTTAGGAATAAGGGCGATGAAGACAAGAAAACTGATGACCATGTTTCATCCGAGTCCAACCGCTTGTGTTTCTCAGAGAGAAGGTATCAATATGATCTTAACCGTTCATTTGTCAGGCACATACATAGCAAGGTACCACAATGTCCAACCGGTTCCATCTTTTCTAACTCGTCACTTACGCAACTAAAAAATTGAGTGGGTTCGATGTGGCCAAATAAGGTTGGACTAACTAGAGAGAACAGGCCTGCATGACTACATTTCATCGGAATCCAACCTCTTGAGTTCATCGTCGAAGTTACTTTAGCCCTTCAGCGTAGGGTCGAACAAGTTGACGTCAAGTTGGTGGACCCACACGGCCTAGAATGCGAAGAGCTTGCTTTCGTGAAGACAAAGAAATTGACTCGCTTGACCTGGAGTCAACCAAACCCCAAGCATTTTCAAACTTAATCCCTAATCATCGCCTTTGTCTTTGTAAATTTTCTTTTCTTAGTCAAGAATGTAAAGAGGGTTGGTGTTGGCGTGGGGTGGGGCGTTGGCGTTGGCGTTGGCGTTGGGTGGGGTTTTCTTTTCTTAGTCAAGAAGAAGGGGTTGGGGTTGGGGGGGGGGGGGGGTGGGCGGTTCGCGTGGGGTGGGGTTTGGGTTTGGTGTTACCGTTTCCACTGGAGACGATTTTTTCTTCTCCATTCTGAAGGCGCATGACCATAATAATCGGCACGAAAAAGTCTTCCTGCATCAATCAATTAAAAATTCTTTGCTAATTCACATTAGTCATCCGTCTCTCTTTACAGGGACAATAAACAGCTACTCATGAGATGAGAAATTTTTTTCTTAAGTTTGATTTCTGGTGGGCCTCATTTACAGTGGACGAAGCCTCCGTGATCCATTTTATAAGGTACAAGGGCTATGAGAAACAAAGGCTAGGATGGTGTGATGTACCATAATTTTGGACAAGGCCTATCTAAAATAAGCTCAAACCATATGACCAAAAATCCCTTTTCTGGCCTCACCCTTGTTATACTGACTCCCTAACCTTACATTTTCTGTGATTGAACGTACTTTACTCATTCTAAAGTTAGAATTATCCCATCCTCTGCATTTTGTGGTTATGTGAAATCCAAATTCTGATAAAAAGGCAGGGTCCGTCATGTCCTTAAGATGTTTTAGAATTTCCTGCTATTGTTGATTAATTCACCAACAGATGAATTCACTAGTGCATTAGGAAATGGTGAAATCCACCGTAGAATTCAATTCCATGTTCACTAACCGATCCTAGCCCTTAATTTGTCAAGGGTTTTCTGCCAAAAAACATAAGAGCTGCATTTTTATTTTTTAAACCAACAAAAATGGCCTGTATATGGATGAGTTGTGCAAGGAAGATGGCACACGATTAGATCCAAAACTGAACGATTGACTTGAAGATCATTATTTTCTAACTGAGTTGTATTTTTCTATTACTCCATTCCTAGTCAAGTCTTTTCTTGTGTCTCTACTAATTATGTGGAAAAATTGGAGGTAGGATCAAATCATCTTTAGTCTTCTTCCTTAACAAGTGCACAAAAATTAAGTATTCTTTTGTCCCGTCAATCACGCTATTTTTTATTCCTGGTGGGTCCCTATGAAAATGGGCCAAAATCTCCCTCCTTAATCCATTTTTCACACTAGAGACAAGGGTATAGATTATCTAATGTGAGGTTCCTGGGCATGGCCTGCCTAATGTAGGATTAGATCAAGGGACCGGATCACAGCTCGATTGGGACGTGCCCTTATTCCGCCTTAAACTAGAGATAATGTGGAAGTCAATAGTCGAGTTGTCAACCTAATTGTGCACCATATGCTTGTAAGAGAGTGGTGAAAGATTCTATATCAGTCTCCACCTGGCACCCACTACATAACTAGACTTCCCTTTGATTCCCTTTGATAGTATATATGAATAATAATCACAACAAGCAGTATCGAGCTGAAGTAAATTGCCGTGTCGTGTTATTTTGGTCATTCTATGCGGCAAAGACAGGCACGGACAGCGAAGTGGTAACCAAACGACCACTCACATCCGTGCATGAATTAGACTAAGCAGATTCCTGTGGAGAGCGGGTACACCCTTTTGCCTTAATCCGCCTTGCACGGCCCAGCATCTTTCTATTCCACACTAGCAATAATAAGCTTCAAATTAATAATAAGAACAACAAGCTAAGAATAATAACAGTGATATTACTAAGACTAATCACATTAAAATTGAGATCATCATCATCAAGATCTTATGCCAATTAGGGATCAGCCACATGAATCTTGTTTATCCATTCTCATCTATCAAGTACCATAGCTTTATTTAATTCTAAAGTGTTTAGATCTTTGCTCACCACTTTTATCCATATTCTTTTGGGCCTTCTCCTCACTCTTTTAGGACCTTCTACTTGCATTGCCTTAATCCTTTCAACCGATGCCGTTTTTGGCCTTCGTTGGACAATATCTAAACTGTTGTCTAATCTCTCTCATGTTACTTACTTGGTGCTACTCTCAAGTTTTATATAATATTTTCATTCCTTATTCTATTCTATTCTTTCTTGTCTTGTCATTCATCCATCTCAACATCCTCATTTTTGCTATGCTCGTTCTATGATCATGATGTTTCTTAATTGTCCAACACTCTCAACAATAAAAATGCAAATAATAAAAAAGAATTACAAATATGTAATTGGCCAGAGTAGAACCATAATGAGATAACTGCTTGAACTAGACAAAGAACTTGTTGGGCCTAATCGTCCTCCAATCCCCAATTACATGCCAAACAATAAACATGTAGCATCCATTATTATCCAAGAACATTTTCAAATAAATCTAGGGTAAATGAAAATTTGTAAAATCAATAAAAATATAACTTATCTTCTTTGGTTGATGGAGTTTCTTCAAACACCTTTCTAATCGTATCTTCATGAACCAGAGAAAACACAAGGTAATGAACTAATAAGTAATAGAGAAACCTTGCTAGGCCTTCTTCTTAATCTATCTTCAACTTGACCGGATTAGATCTACACAGATGGAAGCCAAAGTAGAGAGCGTAGATGAGAGGAAGAGACTACTTTTTCTTCTTCTTCTTCTTTTTTATTTATACCTTTTCCCTTTTTTGCTTTCCTTTTGAGTTAATTAATTGCTTGGAGAGAATTAGAAAATTGTATCCTATTTTGATTCTTTGCGCAAGATATAAAGAATAGCCCTAAAACCCATCTCTAATATGAGCCCTTAAGTGACTTAACCCTAGATCTAAAGGTTCCTATCATTACTTGAGACATGCTTACGTATGACACTAGGTAAACTTAAGTGACCAAGGCCTACTAATAAGCTTCATGGTAACTTTAATTGTAACCTATTAGATTATGTGATTTGGGTTGTCCAAATCAAACATCTAGGTGACTGGTGTGGAGAGGTGATATGACAACTAATAATTAACCTATGGGTTGTTCAAAAACTAACATTATCACCACCTATTTAGACCTGGGATTATAAGAAACTCGGTAGTCTCTTCTTAATCCCAGTGAGGTAAGAATAGATTTTTCATTAAAGCCTTAGCTAACAGATCAACCAACATCTCAGAAGTACAACGAAGGTTCAGAGTCAACCAACATCTCAGAAGTACAACCAAGGTTCAGAGTCACTATCCTCCTCAATAGTATGTCAAACATATTAGATAACTAATTTCTATATATTGTCTTTAGAACTTACTTCACAATTGCTAAGCATGTGAACTACAACTAAGTTATCACACCTTAACTGTATAGGAAGGTCAAAGCTAGCTTCTAGCTTCAAACTTTTAGTAAAATCTTTGATCAACACAGTCTCGAATGGCTAAACTACATCACACAAATTCAGCTTTCAAGGTGGACTTGGTAATGAACTTTTGTCGCTTACTACTCCATGAGACCATAGCACCACCAAATATAAACATATAACTAGTTGTAAATCTGCTCTCATCTAGGTAGCCCACTAAATTAGAATCAATGAACCTAAAAGGTTCATGCTCACCTACCTAAAAGGTGAGCTTCAAGTCTTTTGTACCTACTAGATAGCGAAATACCTACTTTACAACACTCCAATCAAGAATATTAGGGTTCACTTCGACATCTACTCAGAAGGTTGACGAGAAAGCCCATATTTGGTCTGGTGCAAGTCACGATATACATAAGACTTCCAACTGCCTAAATATATGGCTTAAGACTCCACTACTAGTCTATCCTTATCACTTGAATATGTCATCTTCGTACTCAAATGAGTGCCCTTATAGATATGTGGATGCATGAATTTCCACAAAACAACACCAAATGTTTTCAACACACAATTAATATATAATTCTTGAGACAAGCTATGTTTCCTAGCTTTCTTGTCTCTTTCAATTTTAATTCCTTGGATAAAAGAGGCTTCACCCAAATCCTTCATTTCAAACTAGGTCTTAAGCCACTCTTTTGTTTTGACAATTATACTCAAATTGTTATCCATTAACAACATGCATGTAATCAACATACAATGACATAACACAACATGCTCCCACTGATCAAAGAGTACACACAGTGATCATAATGATTGGATACAAAAACTATAGTCCAAGATAACCCTATGAATGTATGGTTCTATTATCTTGACACTCATTTTAGCCCATATAAAGCCTAAACTGACCTGCACACCTTTGTCTTCCGAGGCCTCTTCTTCAAAGCTATTGAAAACTTTCTTGTAAATTTCTTCCTCTAAATTGTACTATCAAGAAAGGCAATTTTTACATCCATCTAGTGTAACTCAAAACCCAAGTGCACAACTATCATCATAAGAATCCTAATCGATGTAAAACTAGATACATGATAGATGGTTTCTTGATAACTAATCCCCTAAACCTAAGTAAACCTCTTGTCAAGCCTTGTGCTTTTCGATAAATCCATCATCTTTTAGCTTCTTACTGAAGATTTATTTACAACCTATAGCAACCCTACCTTTAGTTTGCTATCATATAACATAACATGATTCTTTCTAATGGAATATTTTTCCTGTTGAATGGCACCAAGTGATTTGATTGCATCCTTAGCATTAACAACTTTTGAATAACTTTGAGGATCATCATTTTGAAGAGGTTTATCTCTACGTCATCCTCTTCTATGTGTCCTAACATCACAAAATGATCTTTAAGAAAAGTAGAAGTTTTTCTTTCTCTTAATAGTCTAGTAATAAAATTAGCATTAGGATTTGAATCTATGAAATCAATTAGAGCATTACATTTTGCCTCATGTTTCACAACCTATAATAGCTCAACCTTTTTAACCTAGAAATCTAGGGTTTAAGTCATTTTTCAAAAATAAGCATCGCTACTTTCAATGACTCCTATTGACCCATCGAAGTAGTTTACACCAAATCTATACCATTTAGAGTGATCGATGTACCTTATAAAGTTATACTTTATAATCTTAAGCTTCAACTTGGACCTATTTTAGTTAGATGCTCTTATAGTAGTACCAGCACCTCACACTCTATGATTCCCTATGTCAAGTTTCATACTAGTTCATAACTTACAAGGTATCATCTTGACAACCTTTAGGGGTATCTGATTCAGAATATGTACTATTCTAGAGAGAGCCTCTCCCTAGAGTCAAGTCCCTAACTTAGAATGGTTTAACATAATTTGAACCATATCAAATGAGGTTCGATTTTGCCTTTTGGCAACTCTATTTTGCTTAAGCATATAGGGTAGGGTAAACTAATGTGCAATACCTTGACTTTTATAGAATTGATCAAATTAAATTGCTCGTGTACTCTCCACCTCAACTGATGATAATTCTAGACAACTAATTTTTTACCTCAATTTTAAATTCTTTGAACTTATCTAGAACATCTGATTTCTTACTTAGTTAATAATCATTTAAAACCTAGAATAATTATCACTAAATGTGATGAAATACATCATTCCTTTATGGGTTTAAACATTTAGTGGCTCACATATGTCAGAATGAATAGCTCTAGGGGTTGATGGATCTTTTTCCTTTACCAAAGAGAGTCATGGACATTTTCCCAAATAAACAATGTTCATGTATCTTTTTCCTTTACCAAAGAGAGCAGTAGATATTTTTCCAGATAAACAATGTTTACCTAGTTCCAATTTATTTTGTAACCTAACCTAAGATGCCATAGTAATTGGACATCCTTAGAGAGCTAACAATCATAATATTAGGGATCAATGCATTATCATTAGCAAACAAAATCAAACCAATATCAAGTTTCTACAACTCATCAAATAAAGAAACACAGAATAACACATACTTATGGTTATTGACTACAACCTTGTTATCTCTAAACCAAACCTCAAAGGTTTTTTTGTTGGTAAACTTAGTGTTCTCATTGCAGACGATTTTTTTGTCTCCATTCTGAAGGCCCATGACCACAATAATTGGCAAGAAAAGTTTTTCTGCATCAATCAATTGAAAATTCCTTGCTAATTTACATTAGTAATTCGTCTCTCTTTAGAGGGACAATCAACAGATACTCATGAGATGAGAAATTTTTTTCTTGTGTTTGATTTCTGGTGACATTTACAGTGGACGAAGCCTCCGCGATCCATTTTACAAGATACAGGGGCTATGAGAAACAAAGGCTAGGATGGTGTGATATACCATAATTTTGGACAAAGCCTGTCTAAGATAAGCTCAAACCATATGACCAAAAATCCCTTTTCCGGCCTCACCCTTGTTATACCGACTCCCTAACCGTTCATTTTACGTGATTGAACATACTTTACTCTATCTAAAGCTAGAATTATCCCATCCTCTCGCATTTTGTGATTATGTGAAATCCAAATTCGATAAAAAGGCAGGGTCTGTCATGTCCTTAAGATGTTTTAGAATTTCCTGCTATTGTTGATTAATTCACCAACAGATGAAGTCACTAGCGCATTAGGAAATGGTGGAATCCACCGTAGAATTCATTTCCATGTTCACTAACCGATCCTAGCACTTGATTTGTCAAGGGTTTGCTGCCAAAAAACATAAGAGCTGTATTTTTATTTTTTTAACCAACAAAAATAGCCCGTATATGAATGAGTTGTGCAAGGCAGATGGCACACAATTAGATCGAAGACTGAACTATTGACTTGAAGATCATTATTTTCTAATTGAGTTGTACTTTTCTACTACTCCATTCTTAGTCAAGTCTTTCCTTGAGTTTCTACTAATTATGTGAAAAATTGGAGGTGGGTTCTAATCCTCTTTTGTTTTCTTCCTAAATGAGTGCATAAAAATTAAGTATTCTGTTGCCCCGTCAATCATGCCATCTTTTATTCCTGGTGAGTCCCCATCAGAATGGGCCAAAGTCTCCCTCCTTAATCCATTTTTCACACTAGAGACGGGTATGAATTATCTGATGTGAGGTTTTTAGGCATGGCCTGGCTAATATAGGATTAGATTAAGGGACCGGATTACGGTGCGATTGGGACGTGCCTTATTTTCCGCCTTAAACTAGAGATAATTTGGAAGTCAATAGTCGAGTCTTCAATCTAATCGTGCACCATACGCTTGTAAGAGAGTGGTGAAAGAGTCTATATCGATCTCTACCTGACACCCACTACATAACTAGACTTCCCTTTGGTCGTATATATGAATAATAGTCTCACATTTGGTGGGTCCCAAAGACGAATGAATGCAAGAGGGACTCCAATGTATGCATCACCAACGGGACACATGAAAATATGCTAAAAAAACAGCCAAGATAAAGCCCCAACATGTGAAATGACCAGAAAGACCATATACGTCTTTTCCCTTTTATACACCAGTTGTACATAAAGAAGCACGCTTATACGTACGTTTTTGCCTATGCAGGGTGAGTATCCCCTACCACCCATTTTGGTTGCATTCCACCCACCACAGTTCGAAGAACCAATAGAAGGACAGTTCTGATGCACCAAGCTCCGACCTACGAGGGGTTCTGTAAAGGGGCAGATCACAAGGCCCTATAGTTCGCAGCCTTACTTTGTATTTTTACAAGAGGTTATTTTCACACCTTGAACCCATAACCTTAAGGTCACTTGACAATAACTTTCACCATTTTGCCAAGGCTCAAAGAACCAATCGAACAACTCCTAAATACTCATCTCTATTTTTATAAAGGATTTTGTTAATTGGTCCTTATGGTTACACTCCGTGGTACAAACCAATGAGGAAAGGTGTATAACGAGAAATGGAGTGGCAAGTTAACAAAAAGAAAGACCACAAGGGTTTACACGAGCGATTTTAGCTTTGCTATGGTGTCTGCGCATGCAGACCAAGGATGTCCAAGTGATTCATCTCCCAAAACTGCTTGGGTAGGGCCCATCTACAGATCAAATCAGATGATCTTGATCTTGAACATGTTAGAAGGGCCGGATTGTCCATCAGAGAAAACAATAGTGCGTTAGATTTTTATATAGGCTCTTAATGGGGACGGGGGAGGACCCACACATAATTTGGGAGTTGCATGTTGCTTAATGAAGCTTAATCGAGATTTAAGGATAACAAGAAGAAGTATCGATCTGAAGTAAATTGCCGTGTCGTGTTATTTTGGTCATTCTACGTGGCAAAGACAGGCACGGACAGCGAAGTGGTAACCAAATGGCCACTCACATCTGTGAACGAATCAGACTAACCAGATTCACACGGAGAACCGGTACACCTTTTTGCCTTAATCCGCCTTGCACGGCACAGCATCTTTCTATTTCACACTAGTAATAATAAGCTTCAAATTAATAATAAGAACAACAAGCTAAGAATAATAACAATGATGTTACTGAGACTAATCACAATAAAAATGAGATCATCATTATCAAGATCTTATCCCAATTAGGGATTAGCCACATGAATCTAGTTTATCCATTCTCATCTATTAAGTACCATAACTTTATTTAGTTCTAAAGTGTTTAGATCTTTGCTCACCACTTTTATCCATATTTTTTGGGTCTTCTTCATCCTTTTAGAACCTTCTACTTGCATTGCCTTACTCCTTCCAACCAAGCTGTTTTCGGCCTTTGTTGGATAATATCTAAAGCATTGTCTAATCTCTCTCATCTTACTTAGTAGTGCTGCTCCCAAGTTTCATATAATATTTTCATTCCTTATTCAATTCTTTCTTCTCTTGCCATTCATCCATCTCAACATCCTCATTTTCAGTATGCTCATCTGATAAGCATGATGTTCCTTAATTGCCCAACACTCTCAACAATGAAAATGCAAATAATAAAAAAGAATTACAAATATAGAATTGGCCAGAGTAGAACCATAATGAGATAACTGGCTGAACTAGACGAAGAACTTGTTGGCCCTAATCATCCTCCAATCCTCAATTACATGCCAAACAATAAACAAGTAGCATCCATTATTATCCAAGAAAATTAGCAAATAAATCCAGGGTAAATGAAAATATGTAAAATCAATAAAAATATAACTTATCTTCATTGGCTGATGGAGTTTCTTCAAACACATTACATCTAATTGTATCTTCATGAACAAGAGAAAACACAAGGTAATGAACTGATAAGTTATAGAGAATCCTTGCTAGGCCTTCTTCTTAATCTATCTTCAACTTGACCGGATTAGATCTACACAGATGGAAGCCAAAGTAGAGAGCGTAGATGAGAGGAAGAGATTACTTTTTTCTTTTTTCTTTTTGGCTTTCCTTTTGAGTTAATTAATTACTTAGAGACAATTAGAAATTTGTATCCTATTTTGATTCTCTCCACAAGATATAAAGAATAACCCTAAAACCCATCTCTAATATGAGCCCTTATGTGACTTAACCCTAGATCTAAAGGTTCCTAGCATTACATAGCACCAAACGCTATGTAAGAAAAAGGGCAGCCTGGTGCACGAAGCTCCCGTGTATGCTTTGATTACACAATCCTCATAGCACTAAATGCTTTGTTGGAATTCTGCATACAAGAATGGGAAGATCATGAAGAAATATTCTGATCTATAACGTGGGAAGAAAAATAACACTGCAAATGCAAAAAAGGACAGCCCAGTGGATGAAGCTTTGGCATATGCAGGGTCCACGGATTACGTCAAGGCTCTTGCGGATTCAAAAACAACTCTACAGTTACGTCAAGGCTCTTGCGGATTCAAAAACAAAGGACTATGGATATTTAATACGTATGAGATTTGACAATAAGGGCATCTGAAATGAGATGAATCGTTTATAAACGGTATAGGTGATGGAAATTTTTGAAAAAAAGAAAAAATAAATAAAATAAAGAAGTGAGTCCAATATCTGCTTTTAACCTCGCCAATGATGCAATTGTGATGAAACCGGCTGCATCATATAATTTCTTGTGATCCAAATCAAGAGCAAACATTCCAAAAATAAAGGCAGACGCTTGCAAGAAGATAATCTTCAATAGTCTTTCCACCTTAATGTAACCAGTTTTATGCAATAAACCTGGGAACTTCCTTCCAATGTATCCCTTGTCCCTTCTTAGCAGCGTTTGTTCTCTTAGGCAACTATATCAAGCCCTTTTGAGAACCCTCTTTGGGCTCCGGTCTTCTTAGTATCCTATGCCTGTAAGACATATAAATTCTGTCACCCTCGCCCTACTTGGAGAAGGAGGCATGTGGATTCCCTCCCTTGGGGCTACCAAACTAGGCCATTCAAAACCAATCCATCCTTCTAGCCAATCCTTTCAAACCAAAAATTGCAGTGGCAGATGCCGATTCTATAATAGCTAATTCTTGGACTGTATTTAAGTCAATTTCTAATTCAATTCCTAGCCTTCTGTATTGTAACATACGTGATTCCACAAAAAAAATTTGGTAGTCACTTTTTCATCTCTTCTCCGTGCAAATTCTTGCTACATTTCCATGCCTGCAACATAAACACGGGACAATAGCAATCATACTATGCTACAACAAACAATGAAAAAGAAAGGGAAACAAAGAAGAAGCAACACTAGACAAGGTGGCAAGGAAGATACCATCATCGTTTGACAATGTAATCCACCATCCAAACATCTAGTAGCTAGGGAAATGATTTCCTCTCTCATCTTTGCTTGGGAAAGAAGGGGAGCCTTGGTGCAACAGCAAAAGTTGTCGTCAAGTGACTTTGAAGTCATGGGTTTAAGACGTGGATCTTGTAAAAATACAAGGTAAGGATATATACTTGTGGTCTGCCCCTTCCTCGGACCCCGTATAGGCCAGAGCCTTGTGCATCAGGGCTGCCCTTTATCTTTGCTTGGGAAACAACATTCCTCACTTTCCTGGTGGCAAGGCTCAAAGAACCAATAGAGCAACTCCTAAATACTCATCTCTATTTTTATAAAGGATTTTGTTGATTGGTCCTTATGGTTACGTGCATAAAGAGAAATGAAGTGGAAAGTTAACAAAAAGCAAGGAAAAGGACTTTGACTTTACTATTCCTTACTATTCCGTATCACCTTGATACGCGCAACTTTAGTTACAACTCCACAAAAAATATTTAAATTCATATTCTAGTAATGATTTTCTTCCAATTTTGTTTTCAAACTATTCACAAATATTTTCCTTATCATTATAACGACGGCTTTTATTGCCGTCTTCTATTTATATTATCCTTCTAGGAACATAATCTTAAGTATGCAGATTGCGCAGGGAAGAGTACTAGTTTCTGTTTCTTAGATGCTAAAGTCATCCAATCCGTGGGGTAGGTTAACTAGTACACATGCAAGTTGGGATTATATTTATCAACGGCTCAGATCAACCAGTTGGGTGATGGAATTGAAACCATTCGGATTGAGATTAGTAACAGGAAGAGTTCATGTTTTAGACTTTTCTACTACTCTATTCTGCACTCATCATGGTACACGATTAGATTGAAGACTGGACGATTAACTTCAAGATAACTATCAATAGACTAAGGCAGAAAAGAAAAGAAGGTCCCTAGTCCGCATGATCTGGTCAGTTGTTTTGATCCTATCTTAGACACGCCATTCCCACAGGGCAGAGATGAATTGAATGGATGGGTCCTTCCTTTTTATAATAAGTTAGAGTAGGTCCCACTAAATAGACCATACATCCTAGGTAGTGAGGAGTACACTCTTCATTTACGTCCTGTAGGCACGGTGTAAATTGGATGGGATCAATTCAAAGGTCAAACTTAAATCTCCTAAAGTGGGACTCACTAAAAAGATAGCTGGCGATCTTATTTTCAAACACTGCTTGTTCATCACTACTTTAGGCTTGATGTTGGAGAGATCTAACCCATTCATATTATTGGAGATCCTTTAGATTACTCCCACACCATAAACTTCTTTTATTGAATGCTTACAAATTTATTTTTCTCTATTCTTCAAATCACAATCATTGGAATAAAAACTAAATTTAAGACAAGTGAACATCATCCGATTGACATAATTTTTCATCAGCAAGCTGAACTCAACGTCCCAAACAAGACGAATACCTTCTGATTTGAGGGGACAAAATTGATTAAAAAGCCAGCATTTGCCTTAGTGTTTGAGAATACCAAGTGTAATTATACGTATTTGGTTTGTGGGATATAAACGGATGTTTAGAAAATCAAAATGCAGTCGGTGTGTTGTTGACAGCAAGAGAAATGGGAGGCCAATCTAAGGCCCTAAAAAGAGCTTATCGAGAAGCATCCCTCATTTGTAGTTCAATTACTTCAATTCGATCAATTGATACAACTGATGGAACAATCTTCAATTTGAGTTTCTTACCTAAAAATTCTATTGAACTGATGGAGCCAGTCGCTTTTTGTAGTTATATAAAAAAAAGTGCAACAATTAGTAACATGAGGCCCCATTATCGTGGCCAATGTTGAAGAGGATGTGTGTAGTGCCAGTGAAAACCATATGAAAGTTAAATGATACATTGAAGGATCCAAATATTCCTCAACAAGTAATTCTAAGATAGACAAAGACGGCTTCTAACATCATACATTTTGAAACTTATTGCTTACATAGTGAACAAATCCCTGAAGCTTTACCACACAGAAGTCAAAACTTTGATCCATCATTCGGTAGTATGACATGCGCCAGTTCTTTTTGATGATGAGAACACCGATGAAACCCCAAAATCCCAAAACATAGCAGATAGCCACACATGAATAAAAGAATAAATCATTCTCAGAGGAGCCTGTGTTTTTCTTTTTCATTCTTATCAATTGATTCTGATGGAATATTGGCCGAGCAGTTTTGGCTCAGTGGCTGTCCACAAAGACTTGGGTTGCCAATGAAGCTACTTTCAGTGAAGGTCGTAGAATGCCCCTCATATGGAATTTTGCCAGACAGATCATTAAAGGAGACATTAAGAAACTCAAGGAAATCGAGTTCAATCATTTCAAGGGGGATTCTTCCAGTCAATTTGTTGTGAGAAAGATCCAAGCTCTCCAAGCTCACCATGTTTTTGAAAGATACTGGAATAGGACCTGTTAGACGGTTGTTGGACAAATTCAGTGACTGAAGTTCTTCTAGTAATCCAAATTCTGATGGGATGTTGCCAGATAATTTGTTGGATGACAAGTTAATTCCTGTCATCAGATCCAGAAGAGATCCCATGTAAGGCATTGACATACCCTTTGTAGTGAAATCATATGAACCTCTATCCTTAATAAATGTCATAGCCATATTATACTTGCCAAGACAAGTTGGAATGGTTAAAAATGATTATATGAGAGATCCAAGAGGATGACATTCATTTGACATAACATAATAGGAATGCGGCCTTCAAAACCATTTCTTCTGAGAAGGAGGATTTGCAACCAAGGAAGGTCATGAAAAGAATTTTCGATATTTCCTGACAAGTAATTATCCCCAATATCCAGACGAGATAACGTGGAAGAATTTGATAGGGTTGGTGATATTGTTCCAGTAAGACGGTTTCCGTTGAGCATTAAAACTGCCAAATTAGTCGCATTGAAATTTCTAGGAGCATCTCCCCATGCAAGTTATTCTTTGACAAGTCTAAGTGCTCCAATGGGGGTAGTTCTCGTATCTCTCCAGACAAGTCATTGTTAGCCAGATATAGATAAGTCAAAGACCGAATTTTGACAAGAGATGAAGGAATGGTCCCTTGCAGAGCATTCTCGGACATATCAAACAATTCCAAATATGGGAAAATACTACCAATGTTTTCTGGAAGTGCTCCGTGAATATGATTATTGGAAATATCAAGGTATCGAAGCATAGACGTCAAGTTATACTGAGGTTGAGGGAGTGGGCCAATTAAACTATTATGTCCCAATTCCAAGTGCGAAATATTGGTGTTATATAACAACTGAGAAGGAATGCTACCAGAGATTAGGTTTTTAGATATATCCACTTGTTGCAAGGCATGATGTCTGATGGCGAAGTGAAGAAGACTACGACCTTCGTATTTGTCTATGCTGCAGTTAGACAATCTCAGTTCCTCTAATTGAAAAGATGGGACCCAAGTTGGAGGTATGGGTTCAATCTCCAAATGTTGATTGTTGGATAGGTTAAGGGAGTGGAGCTTGGAGAGGTTGGAAAACATAGACAAGGAGATCCGTCCGTCTAGTTGATTATCTGACAGGTCAATATCTTCAACCAGAGTGAAATTGGTGAAAATGGATGGAATGCTCCCATGTAACTGATTACGACTCAAATCTATGTGTTCAAGAAAGGGCAAGTTACCAAAAAATGATGGAAGAATCCCCTGTAACTGATTGTCAAACAAATCTATGTGTTGAAGGGAATGCAAGTTACCCAAGAAGGATGGAATCTTTCCATGGAGTTGATTACCAGCGAGATTTAGAGTTTTGAGGAAACGCATCTCTCCCAAACACAAAGGGATTTGATGGAAACCATTCCAAGATAGATCTAGTTCTCTCAAGGAAGTCATGTTCTCCAAACGCAGGTCACGACTCTCATTCATGTCATTGTAAGAGAGGTCCAATATTTGTAGGTGCTTCATTGACCGAAATGCTGCAACAAACATAAACAAGTAATTATCCTGCGTTAATTAGAGCAATAAAATGATATGTCTTATGCTTGTGTAGTTATTTTCAAGAGGTATTAAACGCAACACTTTGCTGGGAAAATTAAGGTAGTACTATGTACCTTCGGGCATGATCCACCCACCAATGCGATTCATCACTAAATGTAACTCTTGCAATTCTTCGAGTTGAGCAAACCAGGTGGCATTTGGATACCATGTCCCACAATCATCAGGCCTTCCGAGCTGCATGTATATCCCGACCACACGATTTGTAGAGTCCCTGCACGTGATGCCGTCCCACTCACAGCAGTTCTCTCCCACCCAGTTCTTTCCTTCCCAGATGTCCCACCCAGAGCAATTTGCGTAGTGGCTGATAGAGTGCTTAAATTGGAGCAGAGCCTGCCTTTCTTCGGCTAAACATGCTTGGCTGCTGGGCCAACAATAGCAGCTAAGAACACTCACTAACACTAATGAGGCCACAGTGACATCAAAATTGATACGCACACCCTTCATTACTGCTCAGCAAGCACAGAGAAGAAGAAGATGAGAGTGATTATTTTAAGGCAGGCTCGCTATCTTTATATATAGCTTCACTCACAAACTCAGTTTTTGCCTTCTTCTACCAATTAGAAAGCATAGTTTAGCCCATGGAGGTGCAAGGAAATTTCCACTTGGCCTTCAACAAAGACAATCAACACTCATTCACACAGGAGAAAAGACCGCTGCCACTTTAACACAATGGCCCCACATTGTATTGATGCCCTCTGTTCAGCCTTTTTTAACTGAAATTATCTATCTTGCAACTCAAACCTCATGACCAAAGAACCCTTTTTTTCGGCCAAACTCTTGTTATACAGAGTTCCTAACCGTTCATTTGTGGTGATTAGAAATAGTTTCCTCAATCTAATGCTAGAATTATCCCATCATCACGATTTTTTGGCTATTGATTTTCAAATTACCCTTCGTGCCAAAGTGGGGCACCACAAAATGTCAATCGCCTCATCAATGAGAATATTATCCTTGACCAAAAGAAAAGGCACAGATGCAGGTACCACTCTTTTGGGCCCCGCTTGGATACACACCACAACGTGAATCACAACATTGACGTAGTAGCCAGTGCTTAAGACCAACCTTTGTTTAGAGGCGTCCATTGTTATGATGGGTTGAACTTTTGATCCGTGGCTCATCATCCTAAGTTGACGTGGGATTAATTATTGAGTGAGGAATGTTTCCTCATTTACACATGAAGGACCCCACCCTGGTTGATCCAGCCCGTTGTATAGTGACTGTGTGCATGTTTTTCTTAGGAATAAGGGCGATGAAGACAAGAAAACTGATGACCATGTTTCATCCGAGTCCAACCGCTTGTGTTTCTCAGAGAGAAGGTATCAATATGATCTTAACCGTTCATTTGTCAGGCACATACATAGCAAGGTACCACAATGTCCAACCGGTTCCATCTTTTCTAACTCGTCACTTACGCAACTAAAAAATTGAGTGGGTTCGATGTGGCCAAATAAGGTTGGACTAACTAGAGAGAACAGGCCTGCATGACTACATTTCATCGGAATCCAACCTCTTGAGTTCATCGTCGAAGTTACTTTAGCCCTTCAGCGTAGGGTCGAACAAGTTGACGTCAAGTTGGTGGACCCACACGGCCTAGAATGCGAAGAGCTTGCTTTCGTGAAGACAAAGAAATTGACTCGCTTGACCTGGAGTCAACCAAACCCCAAGCATTTTCAAACTTAATCCCTAATCATCGCCTTTGTCTTTGTAAATTTTCTTTTCTTAGTCAAGAATGTAAAGAGGGTTGGTGTTGGCGTGGGGTGGGGCGTTGGCGTTGGCGTGGGGTTGGGTGGGGTGGGGTTTTCTTTTCTTAGTCAAGAAGGGGTTGGGGTTGGGGGGGGGGGGGGGTGGGCGGTTCGCGTGGGGTGGGGTTTGGGTTTGGTGTTACCGTTTCCACTGGAGACGATTTTTTCTTCTCCATTCTGAAGGCGCATGACCACACATTAGTCATCCGTCTCTCTTTACAGGGACAATAAACAGCTACTCATGAGATGAGAAATTTTTTTCTTGCGTTTGATTTCTGGTGGGCCTCATTTACAGTGGACGAAGCCTCCGTGATCCATTTTATAAGGTACAAGGACTATGAGAAACAAAGGCTAGGATGGTGTGATGTACCATAATTTTGGACAAGGCCTATCTAAAATAAGCTCAAACCATATGACCAAAAATCCCTTTTCTGGCCTCACCCTTGTTATACTGACTCCCTAACCTTTCATTTTCTGTGATTGAATGTACTTTACTCATTCTAAAGTTAGAATTATCCCATCCTCTGCATTTTGTGGTTATGTGAAATCCAAATTCTAATAAAAAGGCAGGGTCCGTCATGTCCTTAAGATGTTTTAGAATTTCCTGCTATTGTTGATTAATTCACCAACATATGAATTCACTAGTGCATTAGGAAATGGTGAAATCCACCGTAGAATTCAATTCCATGTTCACTAACCGATCCTAGCCCTTAATTTGTCAAGGGTTTTCTGCCAAAAAACATAAGAGCTGCATTTTTATTTTTTAAACCAACAAAAATGGCCTGTATATGGATGAGTTGTGCAAGGAAGATGGCACACGATTAGATCCAAAACTGAACGATTGACTTGAAGATCATTATTTTCTAACTGAGTTGTATTTTTCTATTACTCCATTCCTAGTCAAGTCTTTTCTTGTGTCTCTACTAATTATGTGGAAAAATTGGAGGTAGGATCAAATCATCTTTAGTCTTCTTCCTTAACAAGTGCACAAAAATTAAGTATTCTTTTGTCCCGTCAATCACGCTATTTTTTATTCCTGGTGGGTCCCTATGAAAATGGGCCAAAATCTCCCTCCTTAATCCATTTTTCACACTAGAGACAAGGGTATAGATTATCTAATGTGAGGTTCCAGGGCATGGCCTGCCTAATGTAGGATTAGATCAAGGGACCGGATCACAGCTCGATTGGGACGTGCCCTTATTCCGCCTTAAACTAGAGATAATGTGGAAGTCAATAGTCGAGTTGTCAACCTAATTGTGCACCATATGCTTGTAAGAGAGTGGTGAAAGATTCTATATCAGTCTCCACCCGGCACCCACTACATAACTAGACTTCCCTTTGATTCCCTTTGATAGTATATATGAATAATAATCACAACAAGCAGTATCGAGCTGAAGTAAATTGCCGTGTCGTGTTATTTTGGTCATTCTATGCGGCAAAGACAGGCACGGACAGCGAAGTGGTAACCAAACGACCACTCACATCCGTGCATGAATTAGACTAAGCAGATTCCTCGTGGAGAGCGGGTACACCCTTTTGCCTTAATCCGCCTTGCACGGCCCAGCATCTTTCTATTCCACACTAGCAATAATAAGCTTCAAATTAATAATAAGAACAACAAGCTAAGAATAATAACAGTGATATTACTAAGACTAATCACATTAAAATTGAGATCATCATCATCAAGATCTTATGCCAATTAGGGATCAGCCACATGAATCTTGTTTATCCATTCTCATCTATCAAGTACCATAGCTTTATTTAATTCTAAAGTGTTTAGATCTTTGCTCACCACTTTTATCCATATTCTTTTGGGCCTTCTCCTCACTCTTTTAGGACCTTCTACTTGCATTGCCTTAATCCTTTCAACCGATGCCGTTTTTGGCCTTCGTTGGACAATATCTAAACTGTTGTCTAATCTCTCTCATGTTACTTACTGGTGCTACTCTCAAGTTTTATATAATATTTTCATTCCTTATTCTATTCTATTCTTTCTTGTCTTGTCATTCATCCATCTCAACATCCTCATTTTTGCTATGCTCGTTCTATGATCATGATGTTTCTTAATTGTCCAACACTCTCAACAATAAAAATGCAAATAATAAAAAAGAATTACAAATATGTAATTGGCCAGAGTAGAACCATAATGAGATAACTGCTTGAACTAGACAAAGAACTTGTTGGGCCTAATCGTCCTCCAATCCCCAATTACATGCCAAACAATAAACATGTAGCATCCATTATTATCCAAGAACATTTTCAAATAAATCTAGGGTAAATGAAAATTTGTAAAATCAATAAAAATATAACTTATCTTCTTTGGTTGATGGAGTTTCTTCAAACACCTTTCTAATCGTATCTTCATGAACCAGAGAAAACACAAGGTAATGAACTAATAAGTAATAGAGAAACCTTGCTAGGCCTTCTTCTTAATCTATCTTCAACTTGACCGGATTAGATCTACACAGATGGAAGCCAAAGTAGAGAGCGTAGATGAGAGGAAGAGACTACTTTTTCTTCTTCTTCTTCTTTTTTATTTATACCTTTTCCCTTTTTTGCTTTCCTTTTGAGTTAATTAATTGCTTGGAGAGAATTAGAAAATTGTATCCTATTTTGATTCTTTGCGCAAGATATAAAGAATAGCCCTAAAACCCATCTCTAATATGAGCCCTTAAGTGACTTAACCCTAGATCTAAAGGTTCCTATCATTACTTGAGACATGCTTACGTATGACACTAGGTAAACTTAAGTGACCAAGGCCTACTAATAAGCTTCATGGTAACTTTAATTGTAACCTATTAGATTATGTGATTTGGGTTGTCCAAATCAAACATCTAGGTGACTGGTGTGGAGAGGTGATATGACAACTAATAATTAACCTATGGGTTGTTCAAAAACTAACATTATCACCACCTATTTAGACCTGGGATTATAAGAAACTCGGTAGTCTCTTCTTAATCCCAGTGAGGTAAGAATAGATTTTTCATTAAAGCCTTAGCTAACAGATCAACCAACATCTCAGAAGTACAACGAAGGTTCAGAGTCAACCAACATCTCGTATAGTACAACCAAGGTTCGTAGTCACTATCCTCCTCAATAGTATGTCAAACATATTAGATAACTAATTTCTATATATTGTCTTTAGAACTTACTTCACAATTGCTAAGCATGTGAACTACAACTAAGTTATCACACCTTAATCAGATAGGAAGGTCAAAGCTAGCTTCTAGCTTCAAACTTTTAGTAAAATCTTTGATCAACACAAGTCTCGAATGGCTAAACTACATCACACAAATTCAGCTTTCAAGGTGGACTTGGTAATGAACTTTTGTCGCTTACTACTCCATGAGACCATAGCACCACCAAATATAAACATATAACTAGTTGTAAATCTGCTCTCATCTAGGTAGCCCACTAAATTAGAATCAATGAACCTAAAAGGTTCATGCTCACCTACCTAAAAGGTGAGCTTCAAGTCTTTGTACCTACTAGATAGCGAAATACCTACTTTACAACACTCCAATCAAGAATATTAGGGTTCACTTCGACATCTACTCAGAAGGTTGACGAGAAAGCCCATATTTGGTCTGGTGCAAGTCACGATATACATAAGACTTCCAACTGCCTAAATATATGGCTTAAGACTCCACTACTAGTCTATCCTTATCACTTGAATATGTCATCTTCGTACTCAAATGAGTGCCCTTATAGATATGTGGATGCATGAATTTCCACAAAACAACACCAAATGTTTTCAACACACAATTAATATATAATTCTTGAGACAAGCTATGTTTCCTAGCTTTCTTGTCTCTTTCAATTTTAATTCCTTGGATAAAAGAGGCTTCACCCAAATCCTTCATTTCAAACTAGGTCTTAAGCCACTCTTTTGTTTTGACAATTATACTCAAATTGTTATCCATTAACAACATGCATGTAATCAACATACAATGACATAACACAACATGCTCCCACTGATCAAAGAGTACACACAGTGATCATAATGATTGGATACAAAAACTATAGTCCAAGATAACCCTATGAATGTATGGTTCTATTATCTTGACACTCATTTTAGCCCATATAAAGCCTAAACTGACCTGCACACCTTTGTCTTCCGAGGCCTCTTCTTCAAAGCTATTGAAAACTTTCTTGTAAATTTCTTCCTCTAAATTGTACTATCAAGAAAGGCAATTTTTACATCCATCTAGTGTAACTCAAAACCCAAGTGCACAACTATCATCATAAGAATCCTAATCGATGTAAAACTAGATACATGATAGATGGTTTCTTGATAACTAATCCCCTAAACCTAAGTAAACCTCTTGTCAAGCCTTGTGCTTTTCGATAAATCCATCATCTTTTAGCTTCTTATTGAAGATTTATTTACAACCTATAGACACCCTACCTTTAGTTTGCTATCATATAACATAACATGATTCTTTCTAATGGAATATTTTTCCTTCTGAATGGCACCAAGCCATTTGATTGCATCCTTAGCATTAACAGCTTTTGAATAACTTTGAGGATCATCATTTTAAAGAGGTTTATCTCTCACGTCATCCTCTTCTATGTGTCCTAACGTCACAAATTGATCTTTAAGAAGAGTAGAAGTTTTTCTTTCTCTTAATAGTCTAGTAATAAAATCAGCATTAGGATTTGAATCTATGAAATCAATTAGATCATTACATTTTGCCTTATGTTTCACAACCTATAATAGCTCAACCTTTTTAACCTAGAAATCTAGGGTTTAAGTCATTTTTCAAAAAATAAGCATCGCTACTTTCAATGACTCCTATTGACCCATCGAAGTAGTTTACACCAAATCTATACCATTTAGAGTGATCGATGTACCTTATAAAGTTATACTTTATAATCTTAAGCTTCAACTTGGACCTATTTTAGTTAGATGCTCTTATAGTAGTACCAGCACCTCACACTCTATGATTCCCTATGTCAAGTTTCATACTAGTTCATAACTTACAAGGTATCATCTTGACAACCTTTAGGGGTATCTGATTCAGAATATGTACTATTCTAGAGAGAGCCTCTCCCTAGAGTCAAGTCCCTAACTTAGAATGGTTTAACATAATTTGAACCATATCAAATGAGGTTCGATTTTGCCTTTTGGCAACTCTATTTTGCTTAAGCATATAGGGTAGGGTAAACTAATGTGCAATACCTTGACTTTTATAGAATTGATCAAATTAAATTGCTCGTGTACTCTCCACCTCAACCGATGATAATTCTAGACAACTAATTTTTTACCTCAATTTTAAATTCTTTGAACTTATCTAGAACATCTGATTTCTTACTTAGTTAATAATCATTTAAAACCTAGAATAATTATCACTAAATGTGATGAAATACATCATTCCTTTATGGGTTTAAACATTTAGTGGCTCACATATGTCAGAATGAATAGCTCTAGGGGTTGATGGATCTTTTTCCTTTACCAAAGAGAGTCATGGACATTTTCCCAAATAAACAATGTTCATGTATCTTTTTCCTTTACCAAAGAGAGCAGTAGATATTTTTCCAGATAAACAATGTTTACCTAGTTCCAATTTATTTTGTAACCTAACCTAAGATGCCATAGTAATTGGACATCCTTAGAGAGCTAACAATCATAATATTAGGGATCAATGCATTATCATTAGCAAACAAAATCAAACCAATATCAAGTTTCTACAACTCATCAAATAAAGAAACACAGAATAACACATACTTATGGTTATTGACTACAACCTTGTTATCTCTAAACCAAACCTCAAAGGTTTTTGAGGCTACATGGGGAACATAAACAAAAACCCTTGATATAAATGCAAAAATACATCAGTTAAAACCAAGTGTTTGCGTCTAGGGAGCTCCATACGAACAGCTCCAATACTAAGGGTTTTACTGAAACTTTTGTTTTCCATATACACCTTGTGCTCTCCCACATTTTTCTCTTTAAACTCAGAAAAGACATCTTTGGACTTAGTGATGTGACACATAGCACTAGAATCCAGCAACCAAAAACTCTTCATCTAGTCTTGCAATTAGTGCCCTCATGATCATGCAAATGATTTCCTCACCTTGCCATCACTTTTGGGATCTTTTCTTCTACCCTTTCTTTTCTTAGTGTAATTGGTCTTAACATAGCCCATATGGCCATAGACCCATCATGATTCAATCTTCTTTTTCTTATCTGCCCCAACTAAAGGTTTCTTACCTTTCCTTTTAAACAACTTTTTCTTCTTGAGATATTTGTTGGGCTTAGAGGATCCTCACCCATTAGACTTCCTTTCTCTCCCTCTTTTAGGTGTCAATCCTCAACATTGACACAAGTATGCCCATAGTGACCTTAGCCCTAGAGAAATTAAGGGCTATAATAGCTAAGAACCATAGAGACTTACATTTTGTTGGGAATCAAGTTCTTAGATTGGTAATCTATTTGGAATAATAGACATTGCATTTGCATGCTCTACAACATTATTGGCCTCTTTCATTCTCATGCTATTCCATTTCTCTCATGGGAAAAAGATATATACTCACCAGACTTGATGGCCATTGCCTTATATAAGGTCAGGGTAATGGGCTGGTCATCAAACATAATTTTCACATCTAGTTACATTAGGATTAACATAATATATCTTGCCTTTTTGTCGTACTCTGGGTACTTGCCATAAGTGCATCACTGAGCTGCAGTATCACTAGACGGCTCCTAAATCACACCATCAAGTATATATTCTTCAGAATCCTAGACAAGGAAGTGGTGGATATGCCTCTTCCATATAGAATACTTAGTACCATTAAGCTTCTCAATCTCAATGAAATTCAAGGCAATAGTCTTACAGGCCATTGTGTTATCTTAAGAAAGGAATCGAATCTAGATAACTCTATAGAGTATATAAAATTGAGATATACTATAGTAGAACTGCAATGGTAATTCATTTATAGATAACTTGAAAAGGTGTTACCGTTTCCACTGGAGACGATTTTTTCTTCTCCATTCTGAAGGCGCATGACCACACATTAGTCATCGTCTCTCTTTACAGGGACAATAAACAGCTACTCATGAGATGAGAAATTTTTTTCTTGCGTTTGATTTCTGGTGGGCCTCATTTACAGTGGACGAAGCCTCCGTGATCCATTTTATAAGGTACAAGGGCTATGAGAAACAAAGGCTAGGATGGTGTGATGTACCATAATTTTGGACAAGGCCTATCTAAAATAAGCTCAAACCATATGACCAAAAATCCCTTTTCTGGCCTCACCCTTGTTATACTGACTCCCTAACCTTTCATTTTCTGTGATTGAACGTACTTTACTCATTCTAAAGTTAGAATTATCCCATCCTCTGCATTTTGTGGTTATGTGAAATCCAAAAAACATAAGAGCTGCATTTTTATTTTTTAAACCAACAAAAGTGGCTTGTATATGGATGAGTTGTGCAAGGAAGATGGCACACGATTAGATCCAAAACTGAACGATTGACTTGAAGATCATTATTTTCTAATTGAGTTGTACTTTTCTATTACTCCATTCCTAGTCAAGTCTTTTCTTGTGTCTCTACTAATTATGTGGAAAAATTGGAGGTAGGATCAAATCATCTTTAGTCTTCTTCCTTAACAAGTGCACAAAAATTAAGTATTCTTTTGTCCCGTCAATCACGCTATTTTTTATTCCTGGTGGGTCCCTATGAAAATGGGCCAAAATCTCCCTCCTTAATCCATTTTTCACACTAGAGACAAGGGTATAGATTATCTAATGTGAGGTTCCTGGGCATGGCCTGGCTAATGTAGGATTAGATCAAGGGACCCGATCACAGCTCGATTGGGACGTGCCCTTATTCTGCCTTAAACTAGAGATAATGTGGAAGTCAATAGTCGAGTTGTCAACCTAATTGTGCACCATATGCTTGTAAGAGAGTGGTGAAAGATTCTATATCAGTCTCCACCTGGCACCCACTACATAACTAGACTTCCCTTTGATTCCCTTTGATAGTATATATGAATAATAATCACAACAAGCAGTATCGAGCTGAAGTAAATTGCCGTGTCGTGTTATTTTGGTCATTCTATGCGGCAAAGACAGGCACGGACAGCGAAGTGGTAACCAAACGACCACTCACATCCGTGCATGAATTAGACTAAGCAGATTCCTGCAGAGGGCGGGTACACCCTTTTGCCTTAATCCGCCTTGCACGGCCCAGCATCTTTCTATTCCACACTAGCAATAATAAGCTTCAAATTAATAATAAGAACAACAAGCTAAGAATAATAACAATGATATTACTAAGACTAATCATATTAAAAATGAGATCATCATCGTCAAGATCTTATGCCAATTAGGGATCAGCCACATGAATCTTGTTTATCCATTCTCATCTATTAAGTACCATAGCTTTATTTAATTCTAAAGTGTTTAGATCTTTGCTCACCACTTTTATCCATATTCTTTTGGGCCTTCTCCTCACTCTTTTAGGACCTTCTACTTGCATTGCCTTACTCCTTTCAACCGATGCCGTTTTTGGCCTTCGTTGGACAATATCTAAACTGTTGTCTAATCTCTCTCATGTTACTTACTGGTGCTACTCCCAAGTTTTATATAATATTTTCATTCCTTATTCTATTCTTTCTTGTCTTGTCATTCATCCATCTCAACATCCTCATTTTTGCTATGCTCGTTCTATGATCATGATGTTTCTTAATTGTCCAACACTCTCAACAATAAAAATGCAAATAATAAAAAAGAATTACAAATATGTAATTGGCCAGAGTAGAACCATAATGAGATAACTGCTTGAACTAGACAAAGAACTTGTTGGGCCTAATCGTCCTCCAATCCCCAATTACATGCCAAATAACAAACATGTAGCATCCATTATTATCCAAGAACATTTTCAAATAAATCTAGGGTAAATGAAAATTTGTAAAATCAATAAAAATATAACTTATCTTCTTTGGTTGATGGAGTTTCTTCAAACACCTTTCTAATCGTATCTTCATGAACCAGAGAAAACACAAGGTAATGAACTAATAAGTAATAGAGAAACCTTGCTAGGCCTTCTTCTTAATCTATCTTCAACTTGACCGGATTAGATCTACACAGATGGAAGCCAAAGTAGAGAGCGTAGATGAGAGGAAGAGACTACTTTTTTTTTCTTCTTCTTCTTTTTTATTTATATCTTTTCCCTTTTTTGCTTTCCTTTTGAGTTAATTAATTATTTGGAGAGAATTAGAAAATTGTATCCTATTTTGATTCTTTGGGCAATATATAAAGAATAGCCCTAAAACCCATCTCTAATATGAGCCCTTAAGTGACTTAACCCTAGATCTAAAGGTTCCTATCATGACTTGAGAGATGCTTACGTATGACACTAGGTAAGCTTAAGTGACCAAGGCTTACTAATAAGCTTCATGGTAACTTTAATTGTAACCTATTAGATTATGTGATTTGGGTTGTCCAAATCAAACATCTTGGTGACTGGTCTCGAGAGGTGATATGACAACTAATAATTAACCTATGGGTTGTTCGAAAACTAATATTATCATCACCTATTTAGTCCTGGGATTATAAGAAACTTGGTAGTCTCTTCTTAATCCCAGTGAGGCAAGAATAGATTTTTCATTAAAGCCTTAGCTAACAGATCAACCAACATCTCAAAAGTACAACCAAGGTTCAAAGTCACTAACCTCTTCAATAGTATGTCAAACATATTAGATAACTAATTTCTATATATTGTCTTTAGAACTTACTTCACAATTGCTAAGCATGTACACTACAACTAAGTTATCACACCTTAACTGTATAGGAAGGTCAAAGCTAGCTTCTAGCTTCAAACTTTTAGAAAAATCTTTGATCAACACAGTCTCAAATGGCTAAACTACATCACACAAATTCAGCTTTCAAGGTGGACTTGGTAATGAACTTTTGTCGCTTACTACTCCATGAGACCATAGCTGTGACACCCCGGATTTTAACAAACTTTTTCCTCATTAAAATAAAAATAACAATCTGTTTTAAGAAAATAGACGGGATCCCTAAAATTTTAAAATTTTATATCATAGAGCTTTTAACGCAGCTTTAAAAGAATTTTTCGAAAGCGTAAACTTCGGGGGTCAACCTCATTCAAAACCGTAATCATAAACAACAATAAAACATTGATACTCTGAGCATGCTCGATTAAAAACCAAAATAGACACACTGGATAATTAAAGATGATAGTAAATCAATCGTCACCAGGTTCCATCCATAATCACCACAATATCTCCATCTAACTTTAACAATCCTCCATAACATAATATGAGTCCAATCCATAATATGTATCCACATCTAAGAGAATCTCAAAAGTCTAATCCAAACGACATACTCTAATATATGTCCGAAGGAGAAAATAAAATAGAATGTCTTCAAGCCTCCTTCTTGATCCCCGCTACTCTGCCTGCTTTCCCTTGTTGTTATCGCGTCCCAAATCTGAGGCATTGCAAAACAAGGCAATGCCTCAGCAAGCTATGCTTGTGTAGGTGATTACACTCAAATAAAATTTAACAAAGTTTGCAATAGAATTCTCATAAGGGAAGCACACCCAAAACACGTCAAATAACTGAAATGCTTGCAATCACAACTTTCACAAATCAGATGCCGAGGTAAATCAATATAGCATGCAAGGCATGATCAAAATACATGGAAAGTACATCAAAACCATACGAGTATATATACCCAATGGAAAGATATGCATGTGATCATTGATACCAAAACACTGTATCAACACTATATCAAAATTTCTCAATATACTCAATGGAAAGATATGCGTGCAATCATTGATACCCAAAACACTGTATCAAAACTATATTAAAATTTCTCAATATACTCAATGGAAAGATATGCGTGCAATCATTGATACCCAAAACATCAGATCACAACTATATTCAAATTTCTCAATATACTCAATGGAAAGATATGCGTGCAATCATTGATACCCAAAACACTGTATCACAACTATATTCAAATTTCTCAATATACTCAATGGAAAGATATGCGTGCAATCATTGATACCCAAAACACTATATCACAACTATATTCAAATTTCTCAATATACTCAATCACCGGTGATGTATATCCATATTAACGTTGGTACCTCCCGTGCAACAACATCAGCCCCCGGAGTCTCTCACGGCCTAGGCTCGACTTGCCCCGGTTCACCATACATACAACATCATATAAACATGCACAACAATATGGGTTACTATGCTGCAGTGGCAACCCCATCAGGGTCTAAACCACTGCCGCTCCTCGTCGACACCAAACGAGAGACTTTCTCCGTCCCCATGGGAAGGAACGAACCCGTAGGGGGGACTACCCATGATACCACCCCTACGTACCTGGCCCTGTATCACTCTAGGGCGGTGTCTATCATCATCCTCATCACAAAATCGCAGGGCGGGTGGCCAACCCTACAACCCTCCTAAAGATAGTACCCACCGGTGACAAGACACCGTCATAAATCATCGACAAGGTATAAATCTTACAAACCTTGTAAATACATTATAAATAATCTCAATAATACAATTAAAGCCCGACAAGCATTGTCATTTCCAATAGAAAAGTCATACTGTAACATGAAAATAGGGATCTAATTATGTACATGAGAAGATGTAAAACGCATGTCTCAAAGCTTTAAAATCCATTCATGGTTATTGAAATCATGAAATAATTGAATATAATCACCTACCTCAGAAAATGAAATGCTCAAATCAAGCGCGTGGAAATATTACGTGGCGCGCTCTGACGTACCTGTTACATCATAAATCTTCCATCATTTAGTAATTCAATACTGTTTAACCCTCTAATCTCCTAAATTATCTCGCATTTGATGTATACGATCAACCTCTAAGGCCTGATCATCCATTGATCAGCCTAATTGAAACTATCTAACCACATTCTGTGGTTTAATCTAAAAACAGAATTTATATCTAACTTTTCAAGTCACATCTAGGTCCGCGCCGTCGATACGGTCACAGCGCCTCTTCCGGATCGCGATTTGGACCTCTGTAGCTCCTAAAAATCAAGTTTTTATGAATGAACGGGTCAAAGGACCCAAAAAAAAAAAAAAAAAAAAATTCAAAATCACATGTGTCGCACGCGCTCTCGCGCGTGCGGGCGCGTCCACGGACGCCTGTCCTCGTGCGGGCGCTTGCCCTGACGCGCCAGGCGTCGTTTTTTCCGGGCGGGCGCGTGCACAGACGTGCTGAACGCGTCTGCAATGCGTCTCTGTGCGGGCGCGTGCACAGACGCGCCAGCGTCGTTTTGTCTGGCGCGCATGCGCGTGCACCGGTCTCCGCGTGTTGGTTTTCGTGCGCACGCCTGTCGTTTTGTCGGTGGACTGCTTTCCACGTGGCGCGTGGTGTATGGCGCCACGTATTGCCTGTGTGGGCGCGTGCTGTGCAGGTGCTTCGCGCGTGGTGTCGCGTGTCGTGCGCGTGCCGTTTGTGTGCGTGGCGCCTACGTGGCCCGCGTCAGAGGGTGACACGTGTCGCGGTGGTTCGCCATCGCCGGAGAAGATGACCGGACTCCGGTCACCGCCAGCCACGCACAGGTGTCCAAATGGTGCGATTTTTGCACCGTTTCGTTCAGTTTTTCACGTAGATTCCATATATGAGTTCCTTTTCAACCATCTATGCCATTCTCTAGTGTTTTTACACGATTTTTGTCACGTCCCTAAAATTTTCCCTATACTGTTTTATGAGTTTTCAGGCATATCCAGCCGTCCGATCACCATGAAAATTCATGGGATTGTTGTTCATGTTACAATGCTTATGATGGACGGTTCAGATCACAATCTGATACCGTTTCATCAGTTTATTTTAACAAAAACCGTATTGCCTATTTGTTCACCGGAAAACGGCAATCCACACCGTTTTCCGGCGTTAAAAAACAGCAGAAGTAATAGGAAACACAGGGGAATGTGGAGGGTGGCCTACCGTGGTTAGATCGCCCCTGCGTGCGCCTGCTCGGAGGGTTCCGCGTTGTGCCCTGCGTCGCCAAACCGAACTCGGTTAATGGTTTGGCCGCACACTAGATGTACGGGCTTTTATACCCTCATTGTGGGTCCCACGCACTGTAGGCCCATGCATATTTACAATTTTACCCCTCTTATTATTTTAAAACTATTAATATTTTTAGGTTATTACATTCTCTCCCCCTTATAATAAAATTTCGTCCTCGAAATTTAAATAGGTGCATACCTCTAAGGAAAAAGCTCTGGATGCTTTCGCCTTATCTCATCCTCTATCTCCCATGTAGCCTCTTGAGTTGAGTGATGTTGCCAAAGAACTTTGACCAAAGGAATGGCCTTTTTCCTCAACTCGTGGATCTTACTATCCACGATTCGTATAGGGCGCTCATCAAATGTCATATCAGGTCGTATTTCTTTGGGAATTTGTTTAAGTACGTAATGGATCCTAGCACGTACTTCCTCAAAGGCATGGAAACATGGAAAACATCATGTACTACAAACAACCGTGGGGGTAAGGCTAATCGATAAGCCACTGGTCCCACTCTGCGTAGGATTTCGAAAGGACCAATATATCTAGGACTGAGTTTCCCCTTAACACCAAATCTCCTCACGCCCTTCATAGGTGAAACCCTCAAAAATACATGTTCTTCCACTTCAAACTCTAAATCCTTCCGTCTCTTATCCGCATAACTCTTCTGGCGACCGTGGGCCGCAAGTAACCGTTTCGAATTAGTCGAACTTTCTCTCGCACATTGCTCAATCAACTCGACTTCACAACCGTCTCTCTCCCACGTCACTCCAACACAACGGAGATCGACATGGTCTGCCATAAAGTGCCTCATAAGGCGCCATGCCGATACTCGTGTGGTAGCTGTTATTATACGCAAACTCCACTAGTGGCAAATGCTCATTCCAGCTGCCCCTCCAGTCCATGACACAGGCCCTCAACATGTCCTCCACACCGAATGGTCCTCTCGGGACCGGCCATCCGTCTGGGGTGGAAGGCCGTACCGAATCTCAACGTAGACCCCGTGAGCCTCCGGTACACTATGCCAGTACTTTGAGGTGAATCGTGTGTCTCGATCCGAAATAATCGTCAATGGTACTCCATGCAAGCTCACGATCTCCCTGACATACAGCTTAGCCAAGCTGTCCACAGTCTGTGTCTGTTTGATGGGGAGGAAATGGGCAGACTTCGTCAGTCGATCAACTACAACCCATATCATATCATGCCCACTAGTAGTCCGTGGTAAGCCCACTATAAAATCCATAGTGAGGTGGTCCCACTTCCACTCAAAGGTCTAATGTCCGTAATAATCCCGCCGGTCGTTGATGCTCTCGCCTTGACCCGCCGACAGTCAAACATCTGCTACGCACTCACCAATATCTTTCTTCATCCCATTCCACCGTAAGTGTCGTCTAAGGTCTTTTTACATTTTCGAACCTCCGGGATGAATAGAATATGAGGACCGGTGCGCCTCCCGGAGCAAGTCGTGCCTCAACCGATCATCCGCAGCACCACTAACCTCGCCCTATATCCGACACCCCCATCCGGCCCTCCGGAAAAATCAACCTCATCAACCATGTCTTGTATCTCCGCATCACTAATCCGTGCTCGAAGGATCTTGTCAAGGAACCTTGACCGAGTCGAGAGGTTGGCAATCATCACCCTCGACTTTCTCGCTCAAGGCATCGCCCACAACGTTGGCTTTCCCGGTGGTATTGTATGGTAAAGTCGAAGTCCTTAAGGTACTCTATCCATCTCCGTTGCCTCATGTTCACGTCGCTCTGAGTAAAGAAATACTTGAGGCTTTTATGGTCTCGTGTATACCTCAAATTTCTCTCCATATAAATAGTGTCTCCAGACTTCAATGCGAACACCACTGCTGCCAATTCTAAATCATGGGTTGGGTAGTTCACCTCATGAGTCTTCAATTGTCTCGACGCATAGGCAATAACCCTCTCATGTTGCATTAACACCGCTCCTAAACCTCTGCCTGATGCATCACAGAACACCACATAGCCACCTGACCCTGAAGGTAAGGCCAGTACTGGCGCAGTAGTCAACCTCTTCTTGAGCTCTTGAAAGCTCTTCTCACAAACATCTGTCCAAACAAACCTGGTATCCTTCCTAGTCAAGGTGGTCAACGGTAAAGCGATCTTCGAGAAACCCTCAATGAACCGTCGATAATAACCAGCCAAACCAAGAAAACTACGAATCTCTGTCACTGTCGTAGGCCTCTCCCAATGTACAACTGTGTCCACCTTGGCTGGGTCCACGGCCACACCATCCTTGGATACCACGTGTCCCAAAAACTGCACCTGTTCTAACCAAAAATCGCACTTACTGAGTTTCGCGTACAAGCGATGACAGCGAAGCGCGTCCAACACCGTGCGAAGATGCTCTCGATGGGCCTCATGGCTAGGAGAGTAGATCAGGATGTCATCCACGAAGACAATTACAAACCGATCTAAATAAGCTCGAAATACTCTGTTCATCAAATCCATGAACACTGCAGGTGCATTTGTTAAACCAAAAGGCATTACCACAAATTCATAATGGCCATACCGACTCCTGAATGCGCTTAGGAATATCCTCTTCTCTAACCCTCAATTGGTGGTAGCCTGATCTCAGGTCAATTTTAGAGAATACCTTTGCCGACTGCAACTGATCAAATAAGTCGTCAATACGAGGCAAGGGGTACTTATTCTTTATGGTAACACTGCTCGAAGAACCGATAGTCGATGCACGCCTCAAAGATCCATCCTTCTTCTTAACAAAGAGAACTGTGCTCCCCAAGGAGACCCACTCGGCCCGATAAAACCCTTATCCGTAAGCTCCCGCAACCGTACTTGGAGCTCTCTCAACTCGCAGGGCCATCCTGTAGGGTGCCTTAGAAATAGGTGCTGTGCCCGGCACTAAATCTATAGTGAAATCAATCTCCCTGCATGGGGGCAGTCCTGGTAGCTCGTCTGGAAACACATCGGCAAATTCTCGCACCACATCAATCTCCTCAATCCGTGGCTGCTCACTGTCAATCGTCGTGACGCAGGCCAAAACACTCGACAACCTCGAGCGTAACATCGAGCTGCTCTCATGGCCGAGATAACACAAGGGCCACTATCACTCCTCCCCTGGACTACAACCACTGGTCGATCAGGCACACAACATCTGATTTGCTTCTTACGGCAATCTAACGTAACCCAAAAAGTAGCTAACCAATCCATCCCCAAGATGATATCATAATCCATCATACCTAATAGGATAAGGTCAAGATCCATCTTAATGTCTGATATCTCCACTGGTACCTTCTCAATATATTTCGTAGCCTCGACTGCCTCTCCTGTCGGCATCAATACATCTAACCCAAATGCTAATTCGTGTGTGCATAATTCAAGGCATGATGCAAACACATATGAAATAAATGAATGTGTAGACCCCGAGTCAAAAGAACTCTAGCATGTCTATCAGCTACTAAGAAAGTACCTTCCACCACCTGGTTTGAGGCCTGTGCCTGCCTCGACGTAATAGCAAAGACACGTCCCTGACTACGTGGCACTGCCTCTGTAGTAGCATCTGTCCTCACTGTCTTGTCTCTTTGACCTCTTGGACAATCTCTGATCGCATGACCTGCCTCGCCACATCCGAAGCATCTGAATGGCTGTCCTGGCTGGTACGGCTGCCGCTGCTGATGATGGTAGAACTGTTGTGGGCCTTGATGCTGACGGCCCATTCCCGGACATGGTCGGCCCATATGTCGACCTTTACAACGAGAGCACACTCTCCTATTGTTGTCTCTCCTCTGTCTCGAAGGGTACTGATAATCTGGACCCCCTTGGGGCTGTGTGGACATGAAGGGTCTCTTGCCCTTAAAGGGCTGACCCATCTCTCTCCTGTTCCGTGATAAGTCTTTTTCAAGCATGGAAGCTACGTCTGCAGCATGCGTCACCGTGGTTGGACATGCAATGAGTACCTCATGCCTCAACTGTGGTAGTAGCCCATCAACGAATCTCTCTGTATCCTCCTTGTCTGAGACAAAGGATGTATACGCAAATCTTCTCAATGTAGTGAAACGGTTCAGATATTGTGGAACCGTCATACTCCCTTGAGTTAATGTAGCAAATTCCCTTCTCATGGCATGTAGGGCATGAGGAGGAAAGTATTGCTTGTCAAAGATCTCTCTGAAATCCTTCCATAGTGGTGGTGGTGAGGATAAGAAACGAGTCTGTTGCTGGGTCCTCCACCAAAACCCAGCCTCATCTATCAACAAGAAAGTCGCCAATCTCACTTGATCCTCTGGCTGGATTTTCATTCCCTCAAAGGCCTTCTCGACCTGAAATAACCATTTTTCTGCTACTGCTGGGTCTCCTTGCCCACGGAAAGAGGGTACCATCTTCTGGAACCTCTCAAGTTGTTTTGCTGATGGATCAGGTTGTTTCGAGGATCCTCCCTCTATATCTCCCGGCATAGGAGCTGTCCGTGCCTGGTGGGATGACTGTGCTGAAGTGTCTCCCTGAGTTGCTGCTGCAGTCATCGATGGACGAGCAGAGTGAATAGCCCGTACTGCCGCCCCGTACCCGCCGTGTCATCCGTTGAGCGAACCGTGGCATAAGCTCCCGAACCACACGGCTACTATATCACCTCTCGAATCCCCTTGTTCGTGTGTCGCAATAGGAGTAGCAAGCGGGTGTAATAGGGGTGGATCTTGTCTTCCGTCGAGGGGCCATCTGCCAATGTTTCAATATAATATCATGTAAGTAATTCTCCTATCTCTATCTCAATCCCAAACACTCATTTGTCAGAACTAAATTTGGACTCTTAAAGTGGTGATGATGGAATGAACCTGGGCTCTGATACCAAACTGTGACACCCCGGATTTTAACAAACTTTTTCCTCATTAAAATAAAAATAACAATCTGTTTTAAGAAAATAGACGGGATCCCTAAAATTTTAAAATTTTATATCATAGAGCTTTTAACGCAGCTTTAAAAGAATTTTTCGAAAGCGTAAACTTCGGGGGTCAACCTCATTCAAAACCGTAATCATAAACAACAATAAAACATTGATACTCTGAGCATGCTCGATTAAAAACCAAAATAGACACGCTGGATAATTAAAGATGATAGTAAATCAATCGTCACCAGGTTCCATCCATAATCACCACAATATCTCCATCTAACTTTAACAATCCTCCATAACATAATATGAGTCCAATCCATAATATGTATCCACATCTAAGAAAATCTCAAAAGTCTAATCCAAACGACATACTCTAATATATGTCCGAAGGAGAAAATAAAATAGAATGTCTTCAAGCCTCCTTCTTGATCCCCGCTACTCTGCCTGCTTTCCCTTGTTGTTATCGCGTCCCAAATCTGAGGCATTGCAAAACAAGGCAATGCCTCAGCAAGCTATGCTTGTGTAGGTGATTACACTCAAATAAAATTTAACAAAGTTTGCAATAGAATTCTCATAAGGGAAGCACACCCAAAACACGTCAAATAACTGAAATGCTTGCAATCACAACTTTCACAAATCAGATGCCGAGGTAAATCAATATAGCATGCAAGGCATGATCAAAATACATGGAAAGTACATCAAAACCATACGAGTATATATACCCAATGGAAAGATATGCATGTGATCATTGATACCAAAACACTGTATCAACACTATATCAAAATTTCTCAATATACTCAATGGAAAGATATGCGTGCAATCATTGATACCCAAAACACTGTATCAAAACTATATTAAAATTTCTCAATATACTCAATGGAAAGATATGCGTGCAATCATTGATACCCAAAACACTGTATCACAACTATATTCAAATTTCTCAATATACTCAATGGAAAGATATGCGTGCAATCATTGATACCCAAAACACTGTATCACAACTATATTCAAATTTCTCAATATACTCAATGGAAAGATATGCGTGCAATCATTGATACCCAAAACACTGTATCACAACTATATTCAAATTTCTCAATATACTCAATCACCGGTGATGTATATCCATATTAACGTTGGTACCTCCCGTGCAGTCAACATCAGCCCCCGGAGTCTCTCACGGCCTAGGCTCGACTTGCCCCGGTTCACCATACATACAACATCATATAAACATGCACAACAATATGGGTTACTATGTCAGCAGCTGGCAACCCCATCAGGGTCTAAACCACTGCCGCTCCTCGTCGACACCAAACGAGAGACTTTCTCCGTCCCCATGGGAAGGAACGAACCCGTAGGGGGGACTACCCATGATACCACCCCTACGTACCTGGCCCTGTATCACTCTAGGGCGGTGTCTATCATCATCCTCATCACAAAATCAGAGGGCGGGTGGCCAACCCTACAACCCTCCTAAAGCATAGTACCCACCGGGTGACAGCACCCGTCATAAATCATCGACAAGGTATAAATCTTACAAACCTTGTAAATACATTATAAATAATCTCAATAATACAATTAAAGCCCGACAAGCATTGTCATTTCCAATAGAAAAGTCATACTGTAACATGAAAATAGGGATCTAATTATGTACATGAGAAGATGTAAAACGCATGTCTCAAAGCTTTAAAATCCATTCATGGTTATTGAAATCATGAAATAATTGAATATAATCACCTACCTCAGAAAATGAAATGCTCAAATCAAGCGCGTGGAAATATTACGTGGCGCGCTCTGACGTACCTGTTACATCATAAATCTTCCATCATTTAGTAATTCAATACTGTTTAACCCTCTAATCTCCTAAATTATCTCGCATTTGATGTATACTATCAACCTCTAAGGCCTGATCATCCATTGATCAGCCTAATTGAAACTATCTAACCACATTATGTGGTTTAACTCTAAAAACAGAATTTATATCTAACTTTTCAAGTCACATCTAGGTCCGCGCCGTCGATACGGTCACAACGCCTCTTCCGGATCGCGATTTGGACCTCTGTAGCTCCTAAAAATCAAGTTTTTATGAATGAACGGGTCAAAGGACCCAAAAAAAAATTCAAAATCACATGCGTCGCACGGGTCTCTCGCGCGTGCGGGCGCGTCCACGGACGCGCTGGACAGGCGGACGCCTGTCCTCGTGCGGGCGCTTGCCCTGACGCGCCAGGCGTCGTTTTTTCCGGGCGGGCGCGTGCACAGACGCGCTGAACGCGTCTGCAATGCGTCTCCGTGCGGGCGCGTGCACAGACGCGCCAGCGTCGTTTTGTCTGGCGCGCACGCGCGTGTGCCTTTTTCTTGCACGCGCGTGCACCGGTCTCCGCGTGTTGGTTTTCGTGCGCACGCCTGTCGTTTTGTCTGGGACCGCTTTCCACGTGGCGCGTGGTGTATGGCGCCACGTATTGCCTGTGTGGGCGCGTGCTGTGCAGGTGCTTCGCGCGTGGTGTCGCGTGTCGTGCGCGTGCCGTTTGTGTGCGTGGCGCCTACGTGGCCCGCGTCAGAGGGTGACACGTGTCGCGGTGGTTCGCCGTCGCCGGAGAAGATGACCCACTCCGGCCACCGCCAGCCACGCACAGGTGTCCAAATGGTGCGATTTTTGCACCGTTTCGTTCAGTTTTTCACGTAGATTCCATATATGAGTTCCTTTTCAACCATCTATGCCATTCTCTAGTGTTTTTACACGATTTTTGTCACGTCCCTAAAATTTTCCCTATACTGTTTTATGAGTTTTCAGGCATATCCAGCCGTCCGATCACCATGAAAATTCATGGGATTGTTGTTCATGTTACAATGCTTATGATGGACGGTTCAGATCACAATCTGATACCGTTTCATCAGTTTATTTTAACAAAAACCGTATTGCCTATTTGTTCACCGGAAAACGGCAATCCACACCGTTTTCCGGCGTTAAAAACAGCAGAAGTAATAGGAAACACAGGGGAATGTGGAGGGTGGCCTACCGTGGTTAGATCGCCCCTGCGTGCGCCTGCTCGGAGGGTTCCGCGTTGTGCCCTGCGTCGCCAAACCGAACTCAGAAGTTAATGGTTTGGCTGCACACTAGACAGGGCTGGCTTTTATACCCTCATTGTGGGTCCCACGCACTGTAGGCCCATGCATATTTACAATTTTACCCCTCTTATTATTTTAAAACTATTAATATTTTTAGGTTATTACATTCTCTCCCCCTTATAATAAAATTTCGTCCTCGAAATTTAAATAGGTGCATACCTCTAAGGAAAAAGCTCTGGATGCTTTCGCCTTATCTCATCCTCTATCTCCCATGTAGCCTCTTGAGTTGAGTGATGTTGCCAAAGAACTTTGACCAAAGGAATGGCCTTTTTCCTCAACTCGTGGATCTTACTATCCACGATTCGTATAGGGCGCTCATCAAATGTCATATCAGGTCGTATTTCTTTGGGAATTTGTTTAAGTACGTGGGCTGGATCCGGCACGTACTTCCTCAGCATGGAAACATGGAAAACATCATGTACTACAGCCAACTGTGGGGGTAAGGCTAACTGATAAGCTACTGGTCCCACTCTGCGTAGGATTTCGAAAGGACCAATATATCTAGGACTGAGTTTCCCCTTAACACCAAATCTCCTCACGCCCTTCATAGGTGAAACCCTCAAAAATACATGTTCTCCCACTTCAAACTCTAAATCCTTCCGTCTCTTATCCGCATAACTCTTCTGGCGACTGTGGGCTGCAAGTAACCGTTTCTGAATTAGTCGAACTTTCTCTGCACATTGCTCAATCAACTCTGACTTCACAATCTGTCTCTCTCCCACGTCACTCCAACACAACGGAGATCGACATGGTCTGCCATAAAGTGCCTCATAAGGCGCCATGCCGATACTCGTGTGGTAGCTGTTATTATACGCAAACTCCACTAGTGGCAAATGCTCATTCCAGCTGCCCCTCCAGTCCATGACACAGGCCCTCAACATGTCCTCCACAGTCTGAATGGTCCTCTCAGACTGGCCATCCGTCTGGGGGTGGAAGGCCGTACTGAATCTCAATGTAGACCCTGCAGCCTCCCGTACACTATGCCGCACTTTGAGGTGAATCGTGTGTCTCGATCCGAAATAATCGTCAATGGTACTCCATGCAAGCTCACGATCTCCCTGACATACAGCTTAGCCAAGCTGTCCACAGTCTGTGTCTGTTTGATGGGGAGGAAATGGGCAGACTTCGTCAGTCGATCAACTACAACCCATATCATATCATGCCCACTAGTAGTCCGTGGTAAGCCCACTATAAAATCCATAGTGAGGTGGTCCCACTTCCACTCTGGAAGGTCTAATGTCTGTAATAATCCCGCTGGTCGTTGATGCTCTGCCTTGACCTGCTGACAGGTCAAACATCTTGCTACGCACTCACCAATATCTTTCTTCATCCCATTCCACCAGAAGTGTCGTCTAAGGTCTTGGTACATTTTCGTACCTCCGGGATGAATAGAATATGAGGACTGGTGCGCCTCCTGGAGCAAGTCGTGCCTCAACTGATCATCTGCAGGCACCACTAACCTGCCCCTATATCTGACACCCCCATCTGGCCCTCTGGAAAAATCAACCTCATCAACCATGTCTTGTATCTCTGCATCACTAATCTGTGCCTGAAGGATCTTGTCAAGGAACCTTGACCGAGTCGAGAGGTTGGCAATCATCACCCTCGACTTTCTGCTCAAGGCATCAGCTACAACGTTGGCTTTCCCCGGGTGGTATTGTATGGTAAAGTCGAAGTCCTTAAGGTACTCTATCCATCTCCGTTGCCTCATGTTCAGATCGCTCTGAGTAAAGAAATACTTGAGGCTTTTATGGTCTGTGTATACCTCAAATTTCTCTCCATATAAATAGTGTCTCCAGGACTTCAATGCGAACACCACTGCTGCCAATTCTAAATCATGGGTTGGGTAGTTCACCTCATGAGTCTTCAATTGTCTCGACGCATAGGCAATAACCCTCTCATGTTGCATTAACACCGCTCCTAAACCTCTGCCTGATGCATCACAGAACACCACATAGCCACCTGACCCTGAAGGTAAGGCCAGTACTGGCGCAGTAGTCAACCTCTTCTTGAGCTCTTGAAAGCTCTTCTCACAAACATCTGTCCAAACAAACCTGGTATCCTTCCTAGTCAAGGTGGTCAACGGTAAAGCGATCTTCGAGAAACCCTCAATGAACCGTCGATAATAACCAGCCAAACCAAGAAAACTACGAATCTCTGTCACTGTCGTAGGCCTCTCCCAATGTACAACTGTGTCCACCTTGGCTGGGTCCACGGCCACACCATCCTTGGATACCACGTGTCCTAAAAACTGCACCTGTTCTAACCAAAAATCGCACTTACTGAGTTTCGCGTACAAGCGATGACAGCGAAGCGCGTCCAACACCGTGCGAAGATGCTCTCGATGGGCCTCATGGCTAGGAGAGTAGATCAGGATGTCATCCACGAAGACAATTACAAACCGATCTAAATAAGCTCGAAATACTCTGTTCATCAAGTCCATGAACACTGCAGGTGCATTTGTTAAACCAAAAGGCATTACCACAAATTCATAATGGCCATACCGACTTCTGAATGCAGTCTTAGGAATATCCTCTTCTCTAACCCTCAATTGGTGGTAGCCTGATCTCAGGTCAATTTTAGAGAATACCTTTGCCGACTGCAACTGATCAAATAAGTCGTCAATACGAGGCAAGGGGTACTTATTCTTTATGGTAACACTGTTCAGCAACCGATAGTCGATGCACAAACCTCAAAGATCCATCCTTCTTCTTAACAAAGAGAACTGGTGCTCCCCAAGGAGACCCACTCGGTCTGATAAAACCCTTATCCAGAAGCTCCTGCAACTGTACTTGGAGCTCTCTCAACTCTGCAGGGGCCATCCTGTAGGGTGCCTTAGAAATAGGTGCTGTGCCCGGCACTAAATCTATAGTGAAATCAATCTCCCTGCATGGGGGCAGTCCTGGTAGCTCGTCTGGAAACACATCGGCAAATTCTCGCACCACATCAATCTCCTCAATCCGTGGCTGCTCACTGTCAATCGTCGTGACGCAGGCCAAAAACACTCGACAACCTCGAGCGTAACATCGAGCTGCTCTCATGGCCGAGATAACACAAGGGCCACTATCACTCCTCCCCTGGACTACAACCACTGGTCGATCAGGCACACAACATCTGATTTGCTTCTTACGGCAATCTATCGTAACCCAAAAAGTAGCTAACCAATCCATCCCCAAGATGATATCATAATCCATCATATCTAAAAGGATAAGGTCAGCATCCATCTTAATGTCGGATATCTCCACTGGTACCTTCTCAATATATTTCGTAGCCTCGACTGCCTCTCCTGTCGGCATCAATACATCTAACCCAAATGCTAATTCGTGTGTGCATAATTCAAGGCATGATGCAAACACATATGAAATAAATGAATGTGTAGACCCTGAGTCAAAAAGAACTCTAGCATGTCTATCAGCTACTAAGAAAGTACCTTCCACCACCTGGTTTGAGGCCTGTGCCTGCCTCGACGTAATAGCAAAGACACGTCCCTGACTACGTGGCACTGCCTCTGTAGTAGCATCTGTCCTCACTGTCTTGTCTCTTTGACCTCTTGGACAATCTCTGATCGCATGACCTGCCTCGCCACATCCGAAGCATCTGAATGGCTGTCCTGGCTGGTACGGCTGCCGCTGCTGATGATGGTAGAACTGTTGTGGGCCTTGATGCTGACGGCCCATTCCCGGACATGGTCGGCCCATATGTCGACCTTTACAACGAGAGCACACTCTCCTATTGTTGTCTCTCCTCTGTCTCGAAGGGTACTGATAATCTGGACCCCCTTGGGGCTGTGTGGACATGAAGGGTCTCTTGCCCTTAAAGGGCTGACCCATCTCTCTCCTGTTCCGTGATAAGTCTTTTTCAAGCATGGAAGCTACGTCTGCAGCATGCGTCACCGTGGTTGGACATGCAATGAGTACCTCATGCCTCAACTGTGGTAGTAGCCCATCAACGAATCTCTCTGTATCCTCCTTGTCTGAGACAAAGGATGTATACGCAAATCTTCTCAATGTAGTGAAACGGTTCAGATATTGTGGAACCGTCATACTCCCTTGAGTTAATGTAGCAAATTCCCTTCTCATGGCATGTAGGGCATGAGGAGGAAAGTACTGCTTGTCAAAGATCTCTCTGAAATCCTTCCATAGTGGTGGTGGTGAGGATAAGAAACGAGTTTGTTGCTGGGTCCTCCACCAAAACCCAGCCTCATCTATCAACAAGAAAGTCGCCAATCTCACTTGATCCTCTGGCTGGATTTTCATTCCCTCAAAGGCCTTCTCGACCTGAAATAACCATTTTTCTGCTACTGCTGGGTCTCCTTGCCCACGGAAAGAGGGTACCATCTTCTGGAACCTCTCAAGTTGTTTTGCTGATGGATCAGGTTGTTTCGAGGATCCTCCCTCTATATCTCCCGGCATAGGAGCTGTCCGTGCCTGGTGGGATGACTGTGCTGAAGTGTCTCCCTGAGTTGCTGCTGCAGTCATCGATGGACGAGCAGAGTGAATAGCCCGTACTGCCGCCTGTACCTGCTGTGTCATCTGTTGAGCGAACTGTGGCATAAGCTCCTGAACCACACGGGCTACTATATCAGCCTCTGAATCCCCTTGTTCAGGTGTCGCAATAGGAGTAGCGACTGGTGTAATAGGGGTGGATCTTGCCTTCCGTCGAGGAGCCATCTGCCAATGTTTCAATATAATATCATGTAAGTAATTCTCCTATCTCTATCTCAATCCAAACACTCATTTGCTGTAACTAAATTTGGACTCTTAAAGTGGTGATGATGGAATGAACCTGGGCTCTGATACCAAACTGTGACACCCCGAATTTTAACAAACTTTTTCCTCATTAAAATAAAAATAACAATCTGTTTTAAGAAAATAGACGGGATCCCTAAAATTTTAAAATTTTATATCATAGAGCTTTTAACGCAGCTTTAAAAGAATTTTTCGAAAGCGTAAACTTCGGGGGTCAACCTCATTCAAAACCGTAATCATAAACAACAATAAAACATTGATACTCTGAGCATGCTCGATTAAAAACCAAAATAGACACACTGGATAATTAAAGATGATAGTAAATCAATCGTCACCAGGTTCCATCCATAATCACCACAATATCTCCATCTAACTTTAACAATCCTCCATAACATAATATGAGTCCAATCCATAATATGTATCCACATCTAAGAAAATCTCAAAAGTCTAATCCAAACGACATACTCTAATATATGTCCGAAGGAGAAAATAAAATAGAATGTCTTCAAGCCTCCTTCTTGATCCCCGCTACTCTGCCTGCTTTCCCTTGTTGTTATCGCGTCCCAAATCTGAGGCATTGCAAAACAAGGCAATGCCTCAGCAAGCTATGCTTGTGTAGGTGATTACACTCAAATAAAATTTAACAAAGTTTGCAATAGAATTCTCATAAGGGAAGCACACCCAAAACACGTCAAATAACTGAAATGCTTGCAATCACAACTTTCACAAATCAGATGCCGAGGTAAATCAATATAGCATGCAAGGCATGATCAAAATACATGGAAAGTACATCAAAACCATACGAGTATATATACCCAATGGAAAGATATGCATGTGATCATTGATACCAAAACACTGTATCAACACTATATCAAAATTTCTCAATATACTCAATGGAAAGATATGCGTGCAATCATTGATACCCAAAACACTGTATCAAAACTATATTAAAATTTCTCAATATACTCAATGGAAAGATATGCGTGCAATCATTGATACCCAAAACACTGTATCACAACTATATTCAAATTTCTCAATATACTCAATGGAAAGATATGCGTGCAATCATTGATACCCAAAACACTGTATCACAACTATATTCAAATTTCTCAATATACTCAATGGAAAGATATGCGTGCAATCATTGATACCCAAAACACTATATCACAACTATATTCAAATTTCTCAATATACTCAATCACCGGTGATGTATATCCATATTAACGTTGGTACCTCCCGTGCAGTCAACATCAGCCCCCGGAGTCTCTCACGGCCTAGGCTCGACTTGCCCCGGTTCACCATACATACAACATCATATAAACATGCACAACAATATGGGTTACTATGCTGCAGTGGCAACCCCATCAGGGTCTAAACCACTGCCGCTCCTCGTCGACACCAAACGAGAGACTTTCTCCGTCCCCATGGGAAGGAACGAACCCGTAGGGGGGACTACCCATGATACCACCCCTACGTACCTGGCCCTGTATCACTCTAGGGCGGTGTCTATCATCATCCTCATCACAAAATCAGAGGGCGGGTGGCCAACCCTACAACCCTCCTAGCATAGTACCCACCGGGTGACAGCACCCGTCATAAATCATCGACAAGGTATAAATCTTACAAACCTTGTAAATACATTATAAATAATCTCAATAATACAATTAAAGCCCGACAAGCATTGTCATTTCCAATAGAAAAGTCATACTGTAACATGAAAATAGGGATCTAATTATGTACATGAGAAGATGTAAAACGCATGTCTCAAAGCTTTAAAATCCATTCATGGTTATTGAAATCATGAAATAATTGAATATAATCACCTACCTCAGAAAATGAAATGCTCAAATCAAGCGCGTGGAAATATTACGTGGCGCGCTCTGACGTACCTGTTACATCATAAATCTTCCATCATTTAGTAATTCAATACTGTTTAACCCTCTAATCTCCTAAATTATCTCGCATTTGATGTATACTATCAACCTCTAAGGCCTGATCATCCATTGATCAGCCTAATTGAAACTATCTAACCACATTATGTGGTTTAACTCTAAAAACAGAATTTATATCTAACTTTTCAAGTCACATCTAGGTCCGCGCCGTCGATACGGTCACAACGCCTCTTCCGGATCGCGATTTGGACCTCTGTAGCTCCTAAAAATCAAGTTTTTATGAATGAACGGGTCAAAGGACCCAAAAAAAAATTCAAAATCACATGCGTCGCACGCGTCTCTCGCGCGTGCGGGTGCGTCCATGGACGCGCTGGACAGGCGGACGCCTGTCCTCGTGCGGGCGCTTGCCCTGACGCGCCAGGCGTCGTTTTTTCCGGGCGGGCGCGTGCACAGACGCGCTGAACGCGTCTGCAATGCGTCTCCGTGCGGGCGCGTGCACAGACGCGCCAGCGTCGTTTTGTCTGGCGCGCACGCGCGTGTGCCTTTTTCTTGCACGCGCGTGCACCGGTCTCCGCGTGTTGGTTTTCGTGCGCACGCCTGTCGTTTTGTCGGTGGACTGCTTTCCACGTGGCGCGTGGTGTATGGCGCCACGTATTGCCTGTGTGGGCGCGTGCTGTGCAGGTGCTTCGCGCGTGGTGTCGCGTGTCGTGCGCGTGCCGTTTGTGTGCGTGGCGCCTACGTGGCCCGCGTCAGAGGGTGACACGTGTCGCGGTGGTTCGCCGTCGCCGGAGAAGATGACCGGACTCCGGTCACCGCCAGCCACGCACAGGTGTCCAAATGGTGCGATTTTTGCACCGTTTCGTTCAGTTTTTCACGTAGATTCCATATATGAGTTCCTTTTCAACCATCTATGCCATTCTCTAGTGTTTTTACACGATTTTTGTCACGTCCCTAAAATTTTCCCTATACTGTTTTATGAGTTTTCAGGCATATCCAGCCGTCCGATCACCATGAAAATTCATGGGATTGTTGTTCATGTTACAATGCTTATGATGGACGGTTCAGATCACAATCTGATACCGTTTCATCAGTTTATTTTAACAAAAACCGTATTGCCTATTTGTTCACCGGAAAACGGCAATCCACACCGTTTTCCGGCATTAAAAACAGCAGAAGTAATAGGAAACACAGGGGAATGTGGAGGGTGGCCTACCGTGGTTAGATCGCCCCTGCGTGCGCCTGCTCGGAGGGTTCCGCGTTGTGCCCTGCGTCGCCAAACCGAACTCAGAAGTTAATGGTTTGGCTGCACACTAGACAGGGCTGGCTTTTATACCCTCATTGTGGGTCCCACGCACTGTAGGCCCATGCATATTTACAATTTTACCCCTCTTATTATTTTAAAACTATTAATATTTTTAGGTTATTACAATAGCACCACCAAATATAAACATATAACTAGTTGTAAATCTGCTCTCATCTAGGTAGCCCACTAAATTAGAATCAATGAACCTAAAAGGTTCATGCTCACCTGCCTAAAAGGTGAGCTTCAAGTCTTTTGTACCTACTAGATAGCGAAATACCTACTTTACAACACTCCAATCAAGAATATTAGGGTTCACTTCGACATCTACTCAAAAGGTTGACGACAAAGCCCATATTTGGTTTGGTGCAAGTCACGATATACATATGACTTCCAGCTGCTTGAATATATGGCTTAAGACTCCACTACTAGTCTATCCTCATCACTTGAGTATGTCATCTTCGTACTCAAATGAGTGCCCTTATAGACATGTGGATGCATGAATTTCCACCCAACAACATCAAATATTTTCAACACACAATTAATATATAATTCTTGAGACAAGCTATGTTTCCTAGCTTTCTTGTCTCTTTCAATTTTAATTCCTTGGATAAAAGAGGCTTCATCCAAATCCTTCATTTCAAACTAGGTCTTAAGCCACTATTTTGTTTTGACAATTATACTCAAATTGTTATCCATTAACAACATGCATGTAATCAACATACAATGACATAACACAACATGCTCCCATTGATCAAAGAGTACACACAGTGGATACAAAAACTATAGTCCAAGATAACCTTATGAATGTATGGTTCTATTATCTTGACACTCATTTTAGCCCATAAAAAGCCTAAACTAACCTGCACACCTTTGTCTTCTAGGACTTCTTCCTTAAAGCTATTGGAAACTTTTGTGTAAATTTCTTCCTCTAAATTGTACTGTCAAGGAAGGCAATTTTTACATCCATCTAGTGTAACTCCAGACTCAAGTGCATGACTATCACCATAAGAATCCTAATCGATCTAAAACTAATCCCCTTAACCTAAGTAAACCTCTTGGCGAGCCTTGTGCTTTTTGATAAATCCATCATCTTTTAGCTTCTTACTAAAGATTTATTTACAACCTATAGCAATAGTACCTTTAGTATGCTATCATATAACATAACATGATTCTTTCTAATGGAATATTTTTCCTACTAAATGGCACCAAGCCATTTGATTGCATCCTTAGCATTAACAGCTTTTGAATAACTTTGAGGATCATCATTTTGAAGAGGTTTATCTCTCACTTCATCCTCTTCTATGTGTCGTATTGTCACAAAATGATCTTTAAGAAAAGTAGAAGTTTTTCTTTCTCTTAATGGTTTAGTAATAAAATCAACATTAGGATTTGAATCTATGAAATCAATTAGATCATTACATTTTTCTTTTGTTTCACAACCTATGATAGCTCAACCTTTTTAACCTAGAACTATAGGGTTAAAGTCATTTTTTAGAAAATAAGCATCGCTACTTTCAATGATTCCTATTGACCCATCGAAGTAGTTTACACCAAATCTATACCATTTAAAGTGATCGGTGTACCTTATAAAGTTATACTTTATAGTCTTAGGCTTCAACTTGGACCTATTTTAGTTAGATACTCTTATATGAGTACCAGCACCTCACACTCTAAGATTCCCTATGTCACGTTTCATACTAGTTCATAACTTACAAGGTGTCATCTTGGCAACCTTTAGGGGTATCTGATTCAGAATATTCTAGAGAGAGCCTCTCCCTAGAGTCAAGTCCCTAACTTAGAATGGTTTAACATAATTTGAACCATATCAAATGAGGTTCGATTTTGCCTTTTGGCAACTCTATTTTGCTTAAGCATATAGGGTAGGGTAAACTAATGTACAATACCTTGACTTTTATAGAATTGATCAAATTAAATTGCTCGTGTACTCTCCACCTCAACTAATGATAATTCTAGACAGCTAGTTTTCTACCTCATTTTTAAATTCTTTGAACTTATCTAGGACATCTGATTTCTTACTTAGTTAATAAACATTTAAAACCTAGAATAATCATCACCGAATGTGATGAAATACATCATTCCTTTATGGGTTTAAACATTTAGTGGCTCACATATGTCAGAATGAATAACTCTAGGGGTTGATGGATCTTTTTCCTTTACCAAAGAGAGTGGTAGATATTTTTCCAGATAAACAATGTTCACCTAGTTCCAATTTATTTTGTAACCTAACCTAAGATGCCATAGTAATTGGACATCATTAGAGAGCTAACAATCATATATTAGGGATCAATGCAATATCATTAGCAAACAAAATCAAACCAATATCAAGTTTATACAACTCATCAAATAAAGAAACACAGAATAACACATACTTATGTTTATCGACTACGACCTTGTTATCTCTAAACCAAACCTCAAAGGTTTTTGCGGCTAAATGGGGAACATAAATAAAAACCCTTGATATAAATGCAAACAATACATCAGTTAACACCAAGTGTCTGCCTCTAGGGAGCTCAATACAAACAGCTCCAATACTAAGGGTTTTACTGAAACTGTTGTTTTCCATATACACCTTTTGCTCTCCCACATTTTTCTCTTGACATCTTTGGACTTAGTGATGTGACACATAGCACTAGAAACCAACAACCAACAACTCTTCATCTACTCTTGCAATTAGTGCCCTCATGATTATGCAAATGATTTCCTCGCCTTTGTTCTTGCCATCACTTTTGGGACCTTTTCTTCTACCCTTTCTTTTCTTAGTGTAATTGGTCTTAATATAGCCCATATGGCCATAGACCCATCATGACTCAATCTTCTTTTTCTTATTTGCCCCAACTGAAGGTTTCTTACCTTTCCTTTTAAACAACCTTTTCTTCTTGAGATATTTGTTGGGCTTAGAGGATCCTCACCCTTTAGACTTCCTTTCTCTCCCTCTTTTAGGCATCAATCCTCAACATTGACACAAGTATGTCCATAGTGACCTTGGCCCCATAGAAATTAAGGGCTACAATAGCTAAGTCCCAAGAGGCTGGTAAACTACTAAGAACCATAGAAACTTACATTTTTTCAGGAATCAAGTTCTTAGATTGGTCATCTATTTGGCATTAGAGAAATTAAGTCTTAGGAAATTAGCACTAGAATCATATCTGAATCATTGAATAACAGTGCTAAGATATAGTCATAAAATCAGCTATAAAGACCAACCCAAAAGTTCCATAAACAACTCTATAGTTAGGATAATTTTTAGATCTCAATAAATGCTCTAATTAAAAACTGATTTTTATATTTTCATGGATGCTATTGTAGCAAGATCTAACACCCTAGAATTAGTAACAAGATCAAGCAAAAAAATGATGATCTATTACCTTCCTAAACAGTGGCAATTAGGCTCATAAAACAATGCCTAGACTTGAGCAACATATGGATAGATCTAATTTGATTTCTAGGTCAGTCTTAAAAGTGCTCATAAAACAAGCCAAAAAGACATGGATCAAGGGTCATAGGAGCATGAAAATTAAGCTAAAACATGCTCTAAAAAATCAAGATTTATGGTGCACATCTGCTGGGTGAAATTTTCAGATCATGTGCTCAGTCCACAACACCTAAAAATCATTAGATATAGGGTCTTAACATGATCAAAGATAGGACATCTGGGCTCTGATACCCATGTTGGCCTAGATCGTCCTCCAATCCTCATTCCCATGCAAAACGACAAACAATAGCATCCATTATTATCAAGAAACATTAGCAAATAAATTTAGCATAAATAAAAGTTAGTGAAATCAATGAAAATGTAACTTACCCTCGGTCGACGGACAAAGTTTCTCCATGCACCATGCATCTATTCACTTCTCTAGGAACAAGAGAAAACACTAGATGATAAACTTACAAGTAATAGAGAAACATTATTGGGACTTCTTGTTAATCGATTTTCAACTTGATCAAACCAAACCTATAGATATGGAAGCCAAAGCAAGAAACACAAAGCAGAGGAAGAACTTATATTTTCTTTCTTTCCTACTTTCCTTGAAAGTTAACGTAATTGCTCAGAGAGAATTTCTTATTCTAATTCTCTCCATGATATATAAAGAGCAGCCCTAAAACCAATCTCTAGTCCAGCCCTTGGTTAACTCAACCCTAGACCTAAAGGATTTTAATTAGCATATATTTACCTATGATACCATGTACGTAAGTGAACAGGGCCCAATAATAAGCTTCATGGTGGCTCTCATTGTAACCGAGTCATATCATTTGATATGAAGTGCCCAAATCAAAACATACAGGTAATCAGCCTAAATGAGAGATCCGATAACTGATAATTAATCATGTGGTTTGGTCAACCACTAGAACTATGAGAACTCGGGTGACTGAAGCTTGAATTCCTAACTGGTTGCATATGAGTTGTTATATATGATTCTCAATGGAGCTGTTAACATCTAACCAAAAATTGTACAACAAAATGAATATTGGCATTACAAATGAAGTGCATCATCTTGCAGCAACTGCACTTACAACAACAATGATAATAACACGAGTATTAATTGTAGTTGCTAGTGCTACGCGGCTGTAATATCATTAGTATGGTAGCATAGTACTTAGCAATAGCCAGGATAGTTTCCCTCATCTTAAACTCCATCACCTTATATACTGACAAGAGCAAGCATAGTTTACCAAAAAAAAAAGTGTAAAAGATATAAGGTAGATCAATTTGACATGTTTGGAAATTTCTATACTTACAAACTGTTTAATTAGTGAGGGAATATCAGTCCATGGATTAACAATAATAAGAAGAATAACAAGAACGAGGAGAAGAGAGTGGGGAGAACATTACTCTCATGATTAATAACACACTAATAATCATAATATATAGAATTAATAGAACTCATTGTAGTACTAATGAATGAAGGGGAGCCTTGGTGCAACAGTAGAATTGTCTTCATATGACTTTGAGGTCACGGGTTTAAGGCGTGAAAATGGCCTCTTGCAAAATGCAAGGTAAGACTGTGTACTATTAACCCTTGTGATCCTCCCCTTCCCCGGACCTTGCATACACAAGAGCTTCATGCTTTTTCGAAGGTTTTGGTTAAGATAAGAGAGGGTGCATGCCATAAAACTGTGAACTATAGAGACTGAGAGGTGTGAGGATATCAAATTTCAAATAATATTGGTATTGATCTGTAGAGGGTTGGGTGGAGAGGGCACGTGAGACGTGATGTTGCTGAGTCTAGAGTTTGTTTTTTCTCTCGCGGGAATCCACCCACGCTTCTCTCTCTCTCTCTCTCTCTCTCTCTCTCTCTCTCTCTCTCGTTTAAGTTTCGCTACTACACGTTTCTCCTACATATTTCCTACCAGCTGACTTTGGAGGTGCATCAGCAAGAAACTTTGGAGGTGCATCACCAAGAAACAAGCGTTCTCATGTTACTTAAATTGACCAAAATGACAATTATTATTGTTAGATTTGCCAAATAAATATAATAAACTTTTCTTAAACTTCCACTTAGAAGACGATATTGGTCAGTGTTCACTCTATGAAATGATTAGTTTGATCAATGGCGCAAGAAGGAATCCCTCACCTGGGTGATTTTCAAGCTCTCGATGATTTATGTCTCGAACTTAGAAAAAGAAAGGAAGAAAGAAAAAGATTCTACTTATGTTTGCCAACTATATAAGCATGATTCCAGATTAATCCTATATAAAGTCCCAATAATTATAGATGCTAAAAAAGCATGTTCCTGTAGATTATCTTTTTCTTTGTTTTTTTAGATCGAAGTTGTGTATGCCTCTCATATTTAACATTTTTTTTTTAGTTATAAATGACCCTGATTTAAAGCAAAAAGAACATAATCTACAAATATTAATATTAATAAGAGTGATGTTTTATATGGAGGTAATATAAGAGATTCAAACATAGATCTTTCAAAAGTATTGCCCAAATCTATATGCAAGAATATAATATACTGAGGTAAGGCTGCGTACCATAAGCTTTTGTGGTCATCCCTATCCTCGGAACCCACATAGGCGGGAGCTTCATGCATCATGGCTGAGTAAACCAAATTAAATAAGCCTTTCTAATCACACCCTTATTTATCAACTACAAAGTGAAGAGTTGATTTAGTGCATTGAATAATATAAAGAGATAATAGTTGAAGTAAATACCCAAGAAAAGGCTCCACAGCGGTAGCAGGGGCATTAAAATCAGAGCTTTTTGTAGTACTAGCAGGAATGCATGTGAATGAATTTGCAAGTGATGTGCGTAAGCCTTTAAGAGAGAATAGGGGCGAGCTTTAAGAGAGAAGGGAGTCAAATACTAAGAAGGGGGTGACCGAGGGGAGGGGGGTGCTTCACTTGATTGGGCATAAGAGGAGCCTCCTATTAGCCCTATTAGTAAATGATGCTTGTTATTTACTTTATGACCATCATTGCCCGTTCGCTTGGCACATTCCATTGGGTCCTTTCTCTCAAAGAAGATTAAACTAATGACCTCCACTGCCAAATCCTGTTGGTTGAGATTGAAAACAATGGAAAAAAACAACTCCAGCTGAAGGAAAACCATTGCATCATGATTGCTGCTCCACATTGGGGAATGAATATTCTTTCCATTGTGACAATCCACTAAACCCGTTGCTCCAAATTTCCCCTCAGAGGCTCAAAGACTCAGCCATATGCCCTTGAATCCAAAGGGTCCAGTGTGTATATCCCAAAGACATCCATCAACTTTCAAAAATTTCATCAAAAGTGAAAAACAAAATCCTGACCGTTTAATTACTGGTATGAGGACTAGAGGTAGTCTATCTCCAGCAGAACAGAATCTTTGAAGTCTTTTCAGGCGTGTGCTTTTTCTGCCTCTTCTGCCTACATATCCAGCATTGCATTAAGCATCTGAGTCTTTAAAAACCAGAAGAAAATCCAGAAAATAAATTCAGACTGTTGTACACGTGTCAGACCTTGGATTACGTGTCATTTGACTGAGTCTCTAAACATAGTTGCAAAACTAGCTTTGTTTCTGGGGCTCTTCCTGTTTGTTTGCTTGTTTTAGAAAGAGTAAAATCGGTAATGTACCTTTTTGACTAATTGTATTGGTTAAGCGTGTGTAATGAAGTACTTAGACATGCGCACGTGTAAGAGTTGTGTTATTAAAAGGGACTTAACATGGGAAGAGAGGCAAGGCTGCTGTTTTTTCTGCAGCCTCACTGGCGCCTCTCTTCACTGACCACACTACTATCCCTGTCATTGCTGCCAACTTCATACTATCAACATCATCTTCATCCATCCATCCATTCACCCATGCGTACATGTCATGCATGGTCATGGTCATGGATAGTTTCATACATCCATGTATGTATCCTTCTCCTTTGGGCCCATTATTGTACGTCCATCACTTAACAAGCGATGATCTTGCTTAAATGGTTATGTTGGGAGAGTAATACTTTGAAGGAATGTAGAAAATGGATGGGGTTCAGGGTTTTGTGTTCATTGATGGTTAGAACACTGGAACTACAAGTTGAATGATACATTTGATCTAGTGGCTTTACCATGAATGGACAGTGTACTTGAGTTTCTAAATATCTTGGGCAAGGTGGATTGAGGGTTAGTTTCAGGAGATGGATGGTTTGGATTATTGGTACAAGTTATGTCGCATGCATACAAGGATTTTATTGATTGGTCCTTATGGTTACACTCCGTAGTATAAACCAATTAGGAAAGGTGTATAACGAGAAATAAAGTGGAGAGTTAACAAAAAGAATGGAAAAGGACTTTGACTTCACTATTTAGTATCACCTTGAGACGTGCAACTTTAGTTACAACTTCACATAAAATATTTATGAATGGCTCAGATCAACCAGTTGGGGGATGGAATTGAAACCATTCGGATTGAGATTAGTAAGGGAAAGAGTTCATGTTTCAGACTTTTCTACTATTCTATTCCTAAATCATCATGATACAGGATTAGATTGAAGACTAGACGATTGACTTCAAGATCATTATCAATAGATTAAGGCAAAAAATAAAAGACGGTCCCTAGTCCGCATGATCTGGTCCGTTGTTTTGATCCTATCTTAGACACGCTATTTCCACAGGATAGAGATGAATTGAATGGATGGGTCGTTCCTTTTTATAATAAGTTAGAATAGGACCCACTAAATAGACCAGACATCCTAGATAGTGAGGAGTACACTCTTCATTTTCACCCTGTACTTATGATGCAAGTTGGATGGGATCAATTCAAAGGTCAAATTTAAATTTCCTAGAGTGGGACTCACTTAAAAGATATCTGACGATCTTATTTTGAAACGCTGCTAGTTCATCGCTACTTTAGGCTTGATGTTGGAGAGATCTAACCCATTCATATTATTGGAGATCCTTTAGATTACTCCCACACCATAAACTCCTTTTATTGAATGCTCACAAATTTGTTTGTCTCTATTCTTCAAATCACAATCATTGGAATAAAAACTAAATTTAAAACGAGTGAACATCATCCGATTAACATAATTTTTCATTAGCAAGCTGAACTCAACGTCCCAAACAAGAAGAACGCCTTCTGATTTGGTTTGTGGGATATAAGCGGATGGTTAGAAAATCAAAATGCAGTCGGTGTGTAGCTGAGGGCAAGAGAAATGGGAAGCCAATCTAAGGTCCTAAAAAGAGCTTACTGAGAAGTGTCCCTCATTTGTAGTTCAATAAATTCAATTCGATCATTTGATACAACTGATGGAACAATCTTCAATTTGACTTACTTACCTAAAAATTCTATTGAACTGATGGAGCCAGTCACATTTTGTAGTTAGATTAAAAAAAGTGCAACAATTAGTAACATGATGCCCCATTATCGTGGCCAATGTTGAAGGGGATGTGTGTAGTGCCAGTGAAAACCATATGAAAGTTAAATGACACATTGAAGGATCCAAATATTCTTCAACACGTAATTCTAAGATAGACAAAGACTGCTTCTAACATCATACATTTTGAAACTTGTTGCTTACATAGTGAACAAATCCATGAAGCTTTACCACACAGAAGTCAAAACTTTGATCCATCATTCGGTAGTATGACCTGCGCCAGTTCTTTTTGATGATGAGAACACTGATGGAACCCCAAAATCCCAAAGTATAGCAGATAGCCACACATGAATAAAAGAATAAATCATTCTATATAAGCCCAGATTTTTCTTTTTCATTCTTATCAATTGATTCTGATGGAATATTGACCGAGCAGTTTTGGCTCAGTGGCTGTCCACAAAGACTTGGGTTGCCAATGAAGCTACTTTGAGTGAAGGTTGTAGAATGCCCCTCATATGGAATTTTGCCAGACAGATCATTAAAGGAGACATTAAGAAACTCAAGGAAATTGAGTTCAATCATTTGAAGGGGGATTCTTCCAGTCAATTTGTTGTGAGAAAGATCCAAGCTCTCCAAGTTTACCATGTTTTGGAAAGATGTTGGAATAGGACCTATTAGATGATTGTTGGACAAATTCAGTGAGATAAGTTCTTCTAGTAATTCCAATTCTGGTGGGATGTTGCCAGATAATTTGTTGGATGACAAGTCAATTCCGTTTATCAGATACAGAAGAAATCCCTTGTAAGGCATGGACATACCCTTTGTGGTGAAATTATATGGCCCTCCCTCCTGATAAGTGCTTATAGCTAAAGTAAGATTACCAAGACAAGTTGGAATGGTTCTAGAAAGATGGTTACATGAGAGATCCAAGAGGTGGATATTCATTTGACATAACTTAATAGGAATGCGGCCTTCAAAACCATTTCTTTTGAGAATGAGGATTTCCAACCAAGGAAGGTCATGAAAAGAATTTTCGATATTTCCTGACAAGTAATTATCCCCAATATCCAGATGAGATACACATGGAAGAATTTGATAGGGTTGATGATATTGTTCCAGTAAGACGGTTTCGTGGAGCATTAAAATTGCCAAATTAGTTGCATTGAAATTTCTAGGGAGCATCTCCCCATGCAAGTTATTCTTTGACCAGTCTAAGTACTCCAATGGGGGTAGTTTTGGTATCTCTCCGGACAAGTCATTGTTAGCCAGATATAGATGAGTCAAAGACTGAATTTTGACAAGAGACGAAGGAATGGTCCCGTGCAGAGTATTCTCGGATATATAAAAAAATTCCAAATATGGGAAAATACTACCAATGTTTTCTAGAAGTGCTCCGTGAATATGATTATTGGAAATATCAAGGTATTCAAGCTTAGTTGTCATATTATATTGAGGTTGAGGGAGTGGGCCGCTTAAACTGTTATTTTCCAAGTGCAACTCTGAAATATTGGGGTTATATAACAACTGAGAAGGAATGCTACCAGTGATTAGGTTTGTCGACATATCCACTCGTTGCAAGGCATACTGTCTGATGAGGAAGTGAAGAAGACCACGACCATTGTATTTGTCCATGCTACAGTTTGACGATCCCAGTGCCTCTAATTGAAATGATGGGACCCAACTTTGAGGTATGGGTTCAATCTCCAAATGTTGATTGCTGGAGAGGTCAAGGGAGTGGAGCTTGGAGAGGTTGGAAAACATAGACAAAGAGATCCGTCCGTCTAGTTGATTATATGACAGGTCAATATCTTCAACCAGAGTTAAATTGGTGAAAATGGATGGAATGCTCCCATGTAACTGATTATGACTCAAATCTATGTGTTCAAGAAAGGGCAAGTTACCAAAAAATGATGGAAGAATCCCCTGTAACTGATTGTCAAACAAATCTATGTGTTGAAGGGAATGCAAGTTACCCAAGAAGGATGGAATCTTTCCATGGAGTTGATTACCACCGAGATTTAGAGTTTTGAGGAAACGCATCTCTCCCAAACACAAAGGGATTTGATGGAAACCATTCCAAGATAGATCTAATTCTCTCAAAGAAGTCATGTTCTCCAAACGCAGGTCACAACTCTCATTCATTTCATTCTGAGAGAGGTCCAATATTTGTAGTCGCTTCATTGACCGAAATGCTGCAACAAACATTGGCAAGTAATTATCCTGCTTTAATTAGAGCAATAAAATGTTATGTCTTATGCTTGTGTAGTATGCACCTTCGGGCATGACCCACCCACCAATGCGATTCCACACTAAATGAAGTTCCTGCAATTCTTCGAGTTGAGCAAACCAGGTGGCATCTGGATACCATCTCCCACAACCAAAAGGCCTTCCGTGCCAAATGTTGATGTTGACCACACGATTTGTAGAGTCGCTGCACGTGATGCCGTCCCATTCACAGCAGTTCTCTCCCACCCAGATCTTTCGCACCCAGTTCTTTCCTTCCCAGCTACGTTATTGTATTCAAATTTGAATCGCAATTTGAGTGGTGGCTGATAGAGTGCTTAATTTGGAGCAGAGCCTGCCTTTCTTCGGCTAAACATGCTTGGCTGCTGGGCCAACAATAGCAGCTAAGCGCACTCACTAACACTAACACTAACGAGGCCACAATGACATCAAAATTGATACGCACACCCTTCATTACTGCTCAGCAAGCAAAGAGAGGAAGACGATGAGAGTGATTATTTTGAGGCAGGCTGGCTTTCTTTATATATAGTGTCTCTCGCACACTCAGTTTTTGCCTTCTTCTACCAATTAGAAAGCATAGTTTAGCCCACGAAGATGTAAGGAAATTTCCACTTAGCCTTCAACAAAGACAACCAACACTCATTCGCACACAGGAAAAAAGACCGCTGCCACTTTGACACAATGGCCCCACATTGTATTGATCCTCTCTGTTCATCCTTTTTTTAACTGAAATTATCTATCTTGTAACTCAAACCTCATGACTAAAGATCCCTTTTTTTGGGCCAAACTCTTGTTATACAGAGTTCCTAACCGTTCATTTCCGGTGATTAGAAATAGTTTCCTCGATCTAATGCTAGAATTATCCCATCATCGCGATTTTTTGGCTATTGATGGTAAGGGCAAAAAAATTTGATGAATGGGGAGTGCACCAAGAGCAAGCCTTGGCTTGTGGATTTGGCAGGCAGCGAGAGGCTTTCAAAGACAGATGTGCAAGGAGAACGGCTAAAAGAAGCTCAGAACATTAACAGATCACTTTCAGCTCTTGGTGATGTCATATCTGTTGGTCCAAACCCATTTTCAGACGGCCGCCGTATTCAACGGTGGCGGGCGCAGCAGTCGGTGCCGACTGCTGACTTCAACAGCGGCGGGCGCCGCCGTCGGCCACCGCCACTGACTTTGTGTTAAATATGTTGAAAACAGGCCCTAAAATTCCCTATAAATAGGGATACCAAGAGGGCAAAGGGGGAGAACCCCATTCCTCTGTAAAAATCCCCGTGTATACCTCTCTGTAAAACCCCAGTTTCATAGTGAAATCATTCTCTCCCGTGGACGTAGGCTTATTGGCCGAACCACGTTAAACTCTGCGTTTTTTGTGTGTATGATCTTGGGCGGGGACGAAAATCCCCAACAAGTGGTATCAGAGCTCTGCCTCCGCCGTGAAACAGAGGCGTAAAACCTGATTTGCGGCTCCGCTACCGAGAGGAAGAAGAAAACTGTTCCTGCTACAGTTGCTACAGTAATCATCATTGCTGCTACAGTGAAAAGCACGTCATCATGTTGCTACAGTAAAAGCATTGTCGGCTACAGTGATGGCTACAGTACTACTACAGTACTGAGTTGGCACAAGACTAAAGTGCGGGTTCCAACAGTTCGAGTTTCAACAAATACGGAGTTACAACAGTATAGAGTTGTAACAGTACGAGTGCAAATAGTAGCGCATTTGCACAGTAGTTGAGTTGAAACAGTAGCTGAGTTGCAACAGTTCGAGTGCAACCGTAGCTGAGTTGCAATAGTAACGAGTTGCAACAGTGATTCGGCTGGAGTAGACCTATTTTTGGTAGGTTTCAAGGGGGATAGACCAATTCTTGGCAAACGCAGTGGTGTTCTCAAATTTGTAAGATTTTCTCCTGAAATTGCTGTAAGTACTCTTTCTTTACTTATGGAGGCAAACATGAGCAAAATGATTTGCTTAAATGGTACTAACTATCACAAGTGGAAGGGAAAAATGAAAGATCTTCTTTTTGTGAAGAAATTACATCTACCTGTTTTTGCTACTCAAAAACCGGAAGATAATTCCGAAGAAGAGTGGGCTTTTGAACACGAACAGGTATGTGGTTTTATTCGACAATGGGTAGAAGATAATGTTTTGAATCATATTCAAAATGAAATACATGCTAGAACTCTATGGATCAAATTAGAAACCTTGTACGCGTCAAGAACTGGGAATAATAAGTTATTCCTACTTAATCAAGCGATGCACTTGAGATACAAGGAAGGGAGTTCTATTTCCGACCACTTGAACGAGTTGACCGGATGCTTTCAGCAACTATCCGATGTTGGCGTCAAGTTTGACGATGATATCATGGGTTTATGGCTTTTAAATACTTTGCCTGACTCATGGGAAAATTTTCGTGTTTCTCTAGCTAATTCTGCTCCAGGTGGTGCTGTGACATGGGAATCTGCGAGAAGCGCAATTCTAAATGAAGAAATGAGGCGACGAGCTCAAGTTGTCACCACATCACAGTCTGAGATTTTGATCTCAGAAAATCGAGGGAGAAGAAAGATCAAAGGACAGGAGAAGAATAATAGAAGCAGGAGTAAATCTAAGTCCAGATACAAGAATCTGGAATGCAATTATTGTGGCAAGAAGGGTCACATTAAAAGGCAGTGTTACAAATGGAAAGCCGACAACAAAACAGAGAATGCCAAGGTGAGAGAAGAAATGATGAGGGGAATGATCGTGTAGCTGCCACTACTTCAGGCCTTGTTGTGGTCTGTGATGAAAATGAAATCAACCTAGCCTCCAATGAGATTGGATGGGTTGTTAACAGTGGTGCTTCTTTTCATGTTACCTCGAGGAGAGAGTTTTTCACCTTGTACACTCCTGGTGACTTTGGAGTGTTGAAGATGGGGAACGATGGGTCACAAAGGTTGTTGGTATCGGGTCCGTCTGTTTGGTCACCAACAACGGAACAAGGTTGATTCTTAAGGACGTTCGACATGTACCGTATATCCGATTGAACTTAATATCAGCCGGAAAGCTTGATGATGATGGGTACTGTAGTACCTTTTGCGATGGACAGTGGAAGCTCTCTAAGGGAGCGCTTGTGGTTGCCAGAGGGAAGAAATCATCTAGCTTGTATGTGATGCAAGCGTCAATTCCTAGTAACTCTGTGAACGCAGTTGATGTTGCTGGTTCTTCAGAGTTATGGCACAGGCGGCTCAGTCACATGAGTGAGAAAGGACTAGGTTGTCTAGTCAAGAAGAATTTGCTTTCAGGGCTCAAAGCTACAAAGGTGAGCAAATGTGCTCATTGTCTTGCCGGGAAGCAGCAACGAGTTTCCTTCAAAAGCCATCATTCTTCCAGAAAGCCAGGCGTGCTTGAATTGGTACATTCAGATGTATGCGGTCCTATGAAGGTACGCACATTTGGTGGTGCATTATATTTTGTCACATTTATTGATGATTATTCCAGGAAACTCTGGGTCTATGTTTTGAAAACTAAGGATCAAGTGCTTGACACATTTAAAGAATTTCAAGCTTCTGTTGAGCGGCAAATGGGGAAGAAGCTGAAATGCATTCGCACAGACAACGGTGGCGAGTATTGTGGACCTTTCGATGCTTATTGTAAGAAGCAAGGGATCAGACATCAAAGAACTCCTCCGAAGACTCCTCAGCTAAATGGTTTAGCAGAAAGGATGAACAGGACATTGATGGAGAGGGTCAGATGCTTGCTTTCTGAAGCAAAGCTGCCCGGTTCCTTCTGGGGTGAGGCGCTATACACTGCAGCCTATGTTATTAACCTATCTCCAATAGTTGCCTTGAATATAGATGTTCCTGACAAACTATGGTATGGAAAAGATGTCTTTTACGATCATTTGCGGGTATTTGGGTGCAAAGCGTTTGTACATATACCTAAGGATGAGAGGTCCAAGTTAGACGTCAAGACCAAACAATGCATTTTCATCGGCTATGGGCAGGATGAGTTTGGTTACAGGCTATATGATCCTGTTGCAAAGAGGCTGGTTAGAAGTCGTGATGTGGTCTTTATGGAAGACCAAACCATTGAACACATCGACAAAGCCAAAGTATCAGAAACTCAAAGTTCTAATACTCTGACAAATTTAGATCCAGTTCCTGTTTCACATACGCCAAGTGTAGATGGCACCAATGACCATGGTGGTGCTCCAGTTGATGTTCAAGATAATCAGGCTGAGGGAGAACATGAAGCTGCTGAAGACATGGATGTTTCATCAGAGGCTGATGATATTCAGCAGGAGGTTCCTACTGAGGAACCAGCAGTTTCATTGAGACGGAGTTCGAGAGATCGTCAACCCTCCACTCGATATTCATCAGATGAGTACGTACTCCTCACTGACGGGGGAGAACCTGAGAGCTACACAGAGGCAGTTGAAAGTGAAGAGAATGCAGAGTGGATTGCAGCTATGAAGGATGAGATGAAATCCTTACAAGACAACCACACTTTTGAGCTGGTAAGATTACCTAAAGGCAGACAAGCTTTGAAGAATCGGTGGATATACAGGGTGAAGTACGAAGGTGATACTTCACAACCACGATACAAAGCTAGACTTGTCGTGAAAGGCTTTGGTCAAAGAAAAGGTGTTGATTTCGAGGAGATATTTTCTCCTGTTGTAAAAACGTCTTCAATCCGAGTTGTATTGGGTTTGGCCTCAAACCTTGATCTGGAGGTTGAGCAGATGGATGTGAAGACAGCGTTCCTCCACGGTGACTTAGAGGAGGAGATATATATGGAGCAGCCAGAAGGGTTTGTTGCTAAAGGCAAAGAGAAGTATGTCTGCAAGCTGAAGAAGAGTCTGTATGGCTTAAAGCAGGCTCCCAGATAGTGGTACAGGAAGTTCGAGCAGTTTATGACCCAACAGGGTTATCGAAAGACTACTTCAGATCACTGTCTGTTTGTGCAGAGATTCTCAGAAGATGATTTCATCATCTTGCTACTCTATGTCGACGATATGCTTATTGTTGGAAGAAGCTCTTCAAGGATCGTGCGCTAAAGAAGGAGCTGAACAAAGTCTTTGCTATGAAAGACTTAGGATCCGCGAGACAGATTCTCGGGATTTCTATCATTCGTGACAGGAAGAATAAGAGGTTATGGCTGTCTCAGGAGAAGTACATAGAAAAGGTACTTCAACGATTTCACATGGATAAAGCTAAAGTGGTTAGTACACCTTTTGCTATTCATTTTAAGCTTAGTAAGAATCAAGTTCCAACTAGTGATGCTGAGAAGGAATACATGCAAGATGTTCCTTATGCTTCAGCTGTTGGTAGTCTTATGTATGCCATGGTATGCACTAGACCAGACATTAAATATGCAATTGGTATAGTGAGCCGTTTTCTATCAAATCCAGGAAAAGAACATTGGAATGCAGTGAAGTGGATATTGAGATATCTACGTGGTACTTCTAAGTTGTGTTTGGGATTTGGCACTGGCAAGCCCGTGCTTGAGGGCTACATTGATTCAGATATGGCTGGTGATATTGACACGAGGAAGTCTACTTCAGGCTACTTGATTACTTTTGCATGAGGAGCTGTGTCATGGCAATCAAAGCTACAGAAGTGTGTTGCCTTATCTACGACAGAGGCTGAGTTTATTCTTTGTGATGTAAGCATGCAAAGAGTTATTGTGGATGAAGAAGTTCGTGAACGAACTTGGCTTTATGCGTAAGAGGTATGCGTTATTTTGCACGGTCAAAGTGCTATACACCTTAGCAAGAATTCTACTTTTCATGGAAGGTCAAAGCACATTGATGTTCGGTATCATTGGATACGTGATATTTTGGACTCGAAGTCGTTAGAGCTTGAGAAGATTTATACTGACGATAATAGTTCAGATATGATGACAAAAGCATTACCTCGGAGCAAGTTTGAGATTTGCAGAGACTTGGTCGGGATGGGCTTCTGCTAAAAGTCCATACGTGAAGAAACCTCCTTCAGTTAATGGGCGTGGAGGGGGAGATTTGTTGGTCCAGACTCATTTTCAGACGGCCGCCGTATTCAATCTGGCGGGCGCAGTTAGCCGGTAAGCCGACCGGCCGATTTCAATGGCCGGGCGGGCGCTGCCGTCGGCCACCGCCACTGACTTTGTGTTAAATATGTTGAAAACAGGCCCTAAAATTCCCTATAAATAGGGATACCAAGAGGGCAAAGGGGGAGAACCCCATTCCTCTGTAAAAATTCCCGTGTATACCTCTCTGTAAAACCCCAGTTTCATAGTGAAATCATTCTCTCCCGTGGACGTAGGCTTATTGGCCGAACCACGTTAAACTCTGCGTTTTTTGTGTGTATGATCTTGGGCGGGGACGAAAATCCCCAACAATATCCGCTCTAGCAGCGAAACACAGCCACATACCGTATAGGTTTGGCACTAGTTTAGTGGAGGAATCTTTTAATTTTTTCTCCTATCCTGATTTATTAGTTAGCTGCTAAACGGCCTTTTTTGCCTATTTTGATTTCTTTTTGGTTCATTTGCAGGAATTCCAAGCTGACTCATTTACTTCAGGATTCACTAGGTAAACTTTCTACTCTATTTCTAGTCTTATCCATTCAATCCATCTTTGCTTTATGTTTCTGCTTGTGTCTATCTTATTTTCTCTATTTGTACTCTCTATGATTCAGCACATGCTTGTATATATTTCAGTTTCCTTCATATGATCCTTGAACTTCCTATTTTTGTTGTAGGAGGCGACTCCAAAACACTTATGTTTGTTCAGATCAGTCCATCTGAGTATGACTTGGGTGAAACGTTGAGTTCACTAAATTTTGCAACTCGAGTTAGAGGACTAGAGTTGGGTCCTGCAAAGAAGCAGATAGACACAGGAGAGCTTCAAAAGATGAAACAGATGGTAGTTTGAAAAGGTGGCGCGAAGTAATGTCAGTATTATTGGTGTTTGCAATTGATTCTCTTTATTTTATACTTCTTTCATCTTTGGGAAGCCCACTAATCTTTTGCCTATTTCTGTTTATCCTCAAGCTCGACAAAGCTAGACAGGATTGCAGATCTAAAGATGAGGCCCTACGGAAGGTGGAAGAGAGCTATCAAAGCTTAGAAAGTAAAACCAGGGGCAAAGATCAACTTAGCAGAAACCAGAATGAAAGGGTATGCAACACTATACCTGCTGCTTTTGCTGCTGTTCAAGTCCTAGTCAATCTACCACTAGAATGTTGAAGTTTCTTCACATCTTTTTGGAAGGTCAAAGAACTCGAGAGCCAACTTGAGTCAAAGATGGAGTTACATAGCCAGTTGGAGAGGCAACTGTATCAACTTTCGGAGAAGTTGAAGGGAAGGGATGAAATGTGCATGGCCCTGCAACAAAAGGTTGGTTTCTAATTACAAAATTTGTAGGTTACTTGCATATTTTAATTGACAGGAAGCAAGCTTTGACCGCCAGTGTTTGTTATGTTAAACAGATAAAGGAGCTTGAAAACAAGCTAAAGGAACAACAGCAGTCAGAATCTTTGAACCTACAGTTGAAGGTTGAAGCAAGAAACACTTCGCCATCTATTTGACATTACCAATAAACTGGAAACATGCTAAAATGTTAATTTGTATATGGGACTGTTATACAGATGAAGCAGATGGAGAGCAAGTTGAGAGAGCAGCAACACTCAGAGTCTATGATCCTACAACAAAAGGTTGCTCCAAGAAAACAAGGCCCACTGTCCAATGTGGTATTAAATTGAAAGAGAATGAGATACTAACTCTGATCAACTTGTTATTCAGGTCAAGGTGCTGGAAGACAAGCTCAAAGAGCAACAGCACTCGGAGAGTCTGATTCTTCAAGAGAAGGTTATTTTCATTCTTCTCTCTGCCCAACAGCAGAGAAACTGCAAGTACTGACTTCTTATCTATATATTATGCAGGTTAAGGAGCTCGAAAGGAAGCTGAAAGAGAAAGAAGAAAAGTCAGACTATGGAATTACTACTCTCTACTGATAAGTCAAGAGCGACACCATACGACAGTAAAGCTGTCCTAAATGAGGAATCTACAAGTGAAAATGATCGGCAGATTCTGAGGAGCTCAAACTAAATCAACCGTCAGGCATCTGTATTGCTCCGAGGAAGTGATTCACTTCAAGAGATTCGTAGGAAAAGAGAACGAAGAAGTGGGCATGGTGTTGAAGCTGAGAACAATGTGAATAACATAATATCAACTTCATTGCTAGAGAGGAAGGTACTGCCAACTGAGTTGCAGAGAGTAAGACAAACTGATTCAACCAAAGCACTAGGAAGGTTTACAAGGACATCAAAGCCAGTTACAACGACCCAAAGGCTCTTTCCTCATAATAGAACCAGCAGAGCTCCAGTGGTTGCGATCAAGGAGAGGGATAAGACTAGAGGTTGGTCAAGATGATGAAGGAAATCATAGAAGTTTAGTCTTCTTTTTATTCTCTCGTCTTCAATATTGCATATGTGGTTTCCTGCACTTGGAAAAAGTCTGAAATTTGAAGGTGAAATGCAAGTTGCTTAGTGAGATCGTGATTTACATCATATGAATTACCCAAATGTAATCTCTAAGTTGTGTAATATTAAAACACTTAAATTCATTGGTCAGGATTCATTTATCGCAATGGAAAATCTGCTTTGATTACCCAATCCTCATAGCACCAAATGCGCTTTGTTGGAATTCTGCATACAACAATGGGAAGATCATAAAGAAATATTCTGATCTATAACGTGGGAAGATAAATAACACTGCAAATGCAAAAAACGACAACCCAGTGTACGAAGCTCTAGCATATGCAGGGTCCACGGAAGGGGTGGACGATATGGGTTTATAGTTTGCAGCCTTACCTTGAATTTTGTAAGAGGTCCGTGAACTCAAGGTCACACAATGACACTATGGTTACGCCAAGGCTCCCCTTCAACACTGCAAACAAAATCAATATAAAAATATCTCATTCCCCCGTTCCCTGATAACAGGAAGTCACAAAAGTGATTGGAGAATCCCTGTCTTACAGGGGTGCTAGAAATGAGAGATCAAGTAGTTGACCCTTTGTGTATATTGTTACATGTATCCGGTGAGTGCCATGAATCCCTCCACCAAAGTCAAGGAGTATTTGGAAGGCTGTCCTGTAGAGAAGGTGAATCTATGCAGAACCTTCTGAAGCCAAAAAATAGACAGTGTCCTACGTTTGGGGCAACACAGGACACCGTCAATTTCTTGGCTCTTAGGGATTCAGAAATGAAGGACTATGGAGATTTAATACATATGAGATTTGACAATAAGGGCATCTGAGATGAGGTGAATCTAATAAACGGTACAGGTGATGAAAATTTTTGAAAAAAAGAAGTGAGTCCAATATCTGCTTTTAACCTCGCCAATGATGCAATCGTGATGAAACCAGCTGCATCATGTAATTTCTTGCGATCAAGATCAAGAGCAAACATTCCAAAAATAAATGCAGTCACTTGCAAGAAGACAATCTTCCCTCCACAGGGAGTTTGGAGTGGTATTTCCACCTTAATATAACCAGTTTTATGCAATAAACCAGGGAACTTCCTTTCAATGTATCCCTTATCCCTTCCTAGAGGCCTTTGCTCTCTCAGGCAACTATATCAAGCCCTTTCGAGAACCTTCTTTCGGCGCCAGTCTTCTTAGTATCCTATGGGTGTAAAGGGCAGTCCCGGGGCACGAAGCTCCCGCCTATGCGGGTCCGGGGAAGGGGCAGGCCACAATGGCCTAAAGTAAGCAGCCTTACCTTGCATTTTTGCAAGAGGCTGATTCCACGCCTTGAACCCGTATCCTATGGCTGTAAGAAACATAAATTCTGCTACCCTTGCCCTACTCGAAGGAGGCAAGTGGATTCCTCCCTTGGGGCTACGAAACTAGGCTATTCAAACCAATCCATCTGTCTAGCTAATCCTTTCAAACAAAAAATTGCAGTGGCAGATGCCGATTCTATAATAGCTAATTCTTGGACTGTATTTAAGTCAATTTCTAATTCAATTCCTATTTTTCCCAATTGTAACATACGTGCTTCCACAAAATTTTTTGGCAGTCACTTTTTCATCTCTTCACCGTGCAAGTTCTTGCTACATTTCCATGCCTGCAACATAAACATGGGACAATAGCAATCATACTATGCTGCAACAAACAATGAAAAAGAAAGGGAAACAAAAAAGAAGCAACACTAGACAAGGTGGCAAGGAACATTCCAACATTATTTGACAATGTAATCCACCATCCAGACATCTAGTAGCCAGGGAAATAATTTCCTCGCTCATCTTTGCTTGGGAAAGAAGGGGAGCCTTGGTGCAATAGCAAAAGTTGTCGTCGTGTGACTTTGGGGTCATGGGTTTAGGACGTGGATCTTGTAAAAATACAAGGTAAGTCTGTATACTTGTGGTCTGCCCCTTCCTCGGACCCTGTATAGGCCAGAGCTTCGTGCATTTGGGCCGCCCTTTATCTTTGCCAGGGAAACAACATTCCTCACTTTCCTAGAGGAATAATCAGTCTTTCATTGTTAACTAGGAAAGCGTATATAAACAAAGAATGGCAAGTGGAGAAAGGATTATTTTGATCTTACAGAGAATAATCCCTGTTTTAATAAATTTTAATTGGGTTTCTGAATCCATAACTTGACAGTCATTTGATCTCGACTATTCTCGAGTCCACAATCATCTCATCAAAGATCAAATTTTCTCAAGAATCTCTAACAATCAGTTCATCCTGGATCTGGTACCATCTCGTATCTAATTCACATGAATAAATTAAAAACAAGATATTTACTATCATAAAGTGCTTATAGTTGGTAATAGTTAATGCTCGGGAGCCGGGCCCGGCAATCCTTCTTTTGTAGTTTGAGTTAATTTGATACTGTGGTTGGTTTCCAGGCAATTGCTTAGTCTTAGACAACAAGGCATCTTTGCTTGGAAAAGAAGGGGAGCCTCGGTGCAACAGCAAAAGTTGTCGTCGTGTGACTTTGAGGTCATGGGTTAAAGACTTGGATCTTGTAAAAATGCAAGGTAAAGCTGTATACATGTAGTCTGCCCCTTCCTTATGGTTACACTCCGTAGTACAAACCAATCATGAAAGGTGTATAACGAGAAATGGAGTAGAAAGTTAATAAAAAGAAAGACCACAAGGACCTCAACTTCACTACTTAGTCTCACCTTGAGATGTGCAACTTTATTTACAACTCCACATAAAATATTTAAATTCATATTCTAGTAATGATTTTCTTCCAATTTTGTTTTTAAACTATTCACAAATATTTTCCTTATCATTATAACGATGACTTTTATTGCCGTGTCTTCTATTTATATTATCTTTCTAGAACATAAAATTAAGTATGCAGATTGCGTAGGGAAGAGTACTAGTTTCTGTTTCTTAGATTCTAAAGTCATCCAATCCGCAAGGTAGGTTAACTAGTACACATACAAGTTGGGATTATATTTATGAACAGATCAGATCAACCAATTGGGGGATGGAATTGAAACCATTCGGATTGAGATCAGTATGGGAAAGAGTTCATGTTTTAGACTTTTTTACTACTCTATTCCGAACTCATCATGGTACAAGATTAGATTGAAGACTGGACGATTGACTTCAAGATCATTATCAATAGATTAAGGCGGAAAATAAAAGAAGGTCCCTAGTCCGCATGATCTGGTCTTTTGTTTTGATCCTATCTTAGACACGCCATTCCCACAGGGTAGAGATGAATTGAATGGATGGGTCGTTCCTTTTTATAATAAGTTAGAATAGGACCTACTAAATAGACCAGACATCCTAGGAAGTGAGGAGTACACTCTTCATTTTCACCCTGTACGTATGATGCAAGTTGGATGGGATCAATTCAAAGGTCAAATTTAAATTTCCTAGAGTGGGACTCACTTAAAAGATATCTGACGATCTTATTTTGAAACGCTGCTAGTTCATCGCTACTTTAGGCTTGATGTTGGAGAGATCTAACCCATTCATATTATTGGAGATCCTTTAGATTACTCCCACACCATAAACTCCTTTTATTGAATGCTTACAAATTTGTTTGTCTCTATTCTTCAAATCACAATCATTGGAATAAAAACTAAATTTAAAACGAGTGAACATCATCCGATTGACATAATTTTTCATCAGCAAGCTGAACTCAACGTCCCAAACAAGACGAACACCTTCTGATTTCAGGGGAAAAAAGTGATTAAAAAGCCAGCATTTGCCTTAGTGTTCAAGAATACCAAGTGTAATTATACGTATTTGGTTTGTGGGATATAAGCGGATGGTTAGAAAATCAAAATGCAGTCGGCGTGTAGTTGACGGCAAGAGAAATGGGAGGCCAATCTAAGGCCCTAAAAAGAGCTTACCGAGAAGCATCCCTCATTTGTAGTTCATTTAATTCAATTCGATCAATTGATACAATTGATGGAACAATCTTCAATTTGAGTTTCTTACCTAAAAATTCTATTGAACTGATGGAGCCAGTTGCATTTTGTAGTTATATAAAAAAAAGGTTCAACAATTAGTAACATGATGCCCCATTGTCGTGGCCAATGTTGAAGAGGATGTGTGTAGTGCCAGTGAAAACCATATGAAAGTTAAATGACACATTGAAGGATCCAAATATTCTTCAACAAGTAATTCTAAGATAGGCAAAGGCTGCTTCTAACATCATACATTTTGAAACTTGTTGCTTACATAGTGAACAAATCCCTGAAACTTTACCGCACAGAAGTCAAAACTTTGATCCATCATTCGGTAGTATGACCTGCGCCAGTTCTTTTTGATGATGAGAACACCGATGGAACCCCAAAATCCCAAAGCATAGCAGATAGCCACAAATGAATAAAAGAATAAATCATTTTGTAGGAGTCCAGATTTTTCTTTTTCATTCTTATCAATTGATTCTGATGGAATATTGATCGAGCAGTTTTGGCTCAGTGGCTGTCCACAAAGACTTGGGTTGCCAAAGAAGCTACTTTCAGTAAAGGTTGTAGAATGCCCCTCATATGGAATTTTGCCAGACAAATCATTAAAGGAAACATTAAGAAACTCAAGGAAATTGAGTTCAATCATTTGAAGGGGGATTCTTCGAGTCAATTTGTTGTGAGAAAGATCCAAGCTCTCCAAGTTCACCATGTTTTGGAAAGATGCTAGAATAGAACCAGTTAGATGGTTGTTAGACAAATTCAGTGTGATAAGTTCTTCTAGCAATCCTAATTCTGGTGGGATGTTGCCAGATAATTTGTTGGATGACAAGTGAATTCCTTTAATCAGATCCAGAAGAAATCTCTTGTAAGGCATTGACATACCTTTTGTGGTGAAATTATATGGCTCTCCCCCGTGAACAATGTTTGTAGCTAAAGTAAGATTGCCAAGACAAGTTGGAATGGTTCCAGAAAGATGGTTACATGAGAGATCCAAGAGGCGGATATTCATTTGGCATAACTTAATAGGAATGCGGCCTTCAAAACCATTTCTTCTAAAAAGGAGGATTTCCAAGTGAGAAAGGCCATGAAAAGAATTTTCAATATTTCCTGACAGGTAATTATCCCCAATATCCAGATGAGATAACATGGAAGAATTTGATAGGGTTGGTGATATTGTTCCAGTAAGACGGTTTCCGTGGAGTACTAAAATCATCAAATATGTCGCATTGAAATTTCTAGGGAGCATCTCCCCATGTAAGTTATTCTTTGACAAGTCTAAGTACAACAATGGGGGTAGCTCTGGTGTCTCTCCAGACAAGTCATTGTTAGCCAGAAATAGAGAAGTCAAAGACCGAATTTTGACAAGAGACGAAGGAATGGTCCCTTGCAGAGCATTCTCGGACATATAAAAAAATTTCAAATATGGGAAAATACTACCAATGTTTTCTGGAAGTGCTCCGGGGATATGATTATTAGAAATATCAAGGGATCGAAGCATAGACGTCAAGTTATATTGAGGTTGAGGGAGTGGGCTGATTAAACTGTTATGTCCCAAGTACAAGTGCGAAATATTGGTGTTATATAACAACTGAGAAGGAATGCTACCAGTGATTAGGTTTTCAGATATATCCACATGTTGCAAGGCATGATGTCTAACGGCGAAGTGAAAAAGACTACGACCTTTGTATTTGTCTATGCTGCAGTTTGACAATTCCAGTACCTCTAATTGAAAAGATGGGACCCAAATTGGAGGTATGGGTTCAAGCTCCAAATGTTGATTGTTGGAGAGGTAAAGGGAGTGGAGCTTGGAGAGGTTGGAAAACATAGACAAGGAGACCCGTCCATCTAGTTAATTTTCTGACAGGTCAATATCTTCAACCAGAGTTAAATTGGTGAAAATGGATGGAATGCTCCCATCTAACTGATTGGAATATAAACCTATGAATCGAAGGGAGTGCAAGTTTCCCAACCGTGAGGGAATGCTCCCCTCTAACTGATTACCACCCAAATCTATGTGTTCAAGAAAGGGCAAGTTACCAAAAAATGATGGAAGAATCCCCTGTAACTGATTGTCAAATAAATCTATGTGTTGAAGGGAATGCAAGTTACCCAAGAACATGGAATCTTTCCATGGAGTTGATTATCAGCGAGATTTAGAGTTTTGAGGAAACGCATCTCTCCCAAACACAAAGGGATTTGATGGAAACCATTCCAAGATAGATCTAGTTCTCTCAAAGAAGTCATGTTCTCCAAACGGACTAGAATGCGAATAGCTTGCTTTGGTGAAGACAAAGAAATTGACTCACTTGACCTGGAGTCAACCAAACCCCAAGAATTTTCTAACTTAATCCCTAATCATCGCCTTTGTCTTTGTAAATTTTCTTTTCTTAGTCAAGAATGTAAAGACGGTTGGTGCTGGCGTGGGGGGCAAATGTAAGGCTACCTCGTAAAAAGGTAGAGTACGTGAATCACGTCGTTCATATATCCAATGGTCAGATTTATATGTCTGCTGGTGAACTTAGCTTTTCCACTGCAGCTGATTTTTTCGTCTCCATTTTGAAGGCGCATGACCACAATAATCAGCAAGAAAAAGTCTTCCTGCATCAATCAATTAAAATTTCCTTGCTAATTCACATTAGTCATCCGTCTCTTTTTGAAGGGACAATCAAGAGCTACTCGTGAGATGAGAAATTTTTTTCTTGCGATTGATTTCTGGTGGGCCTCATTTACAATGGACGAAGCCTCCGAGATGCATGTTACAAGGTACAGGAGCTATGAGAAACAAAGGCTAGGATGGTGTGATGTAGCACAATTTTGGATTAGGCCTGTCTAAGATAGCTCTAATCATATGACCGAAAACCCCTTTTCTGGCCTCACCCTTGTTATATTGACTCCCTAACCGTTCATTTTCTGTGATTGAATCGTACTTTACCCTATCTAAAGCTAGAATTATCCCATCCTCTGCAGTTTGTGGCTATGTGAAATCCAAATTCTGATAAAAAGGCGGGGTCCGTCATGGCCTTAAGATGTTGTAGAATTTCTTGCTATTGTTGATTAATTCACCAACAGATGAATTCAATAGTGCATTAGGATATGGTGGAATCCACAGTAGAATTCAACTCCATGTTCACTAACCGATCTTAGCCCTTGATTTGTCAAGGGTTTGCTGCCAAAAAACATAAGAGCAGCATTTTTATTTTTTTAACCAACAAAAATGGCCTGTATATGGATGAGTTGTGCAAGGAACATGGCATACGATTAGATCGAAGACTGAACGATTGACTTGAAGATCATTATTTTCTAACTGAGTTGTACTTTTCTATTACTCCATTCCTAGTCAAGTCTTTTCTTGCATCTCTACTAATTATGTGAAAATTTTGGAGGTGGGATCCAATCATCTTTAGTCTTCTTCCTTAACAAGTGCATAGAAATTAAGTATTATTTTGTCCCGTCAATCGCGCTATTTTTTATTCCCGGTGGGTCCCCATGAGAATGGGTCAAAATCTCCCTCCTTAATCCATTTTTCACAAGGGTATAGATTATCTAATGTGAGGTTTCTGGGCATGGCCTGGCTAATGTAGGATTAGATCAAGGGACCGGATCATGGAGCAATTGGGACGTGCCCTTATTTTCCACCTTAAACTAGAGATAATGTGGAAGTCAATAGTCGAGTCTTTAACCTAATCGTGCACCATATGCTTGTAAGAGAGTAGTGAAAGAGTCTATATCAGTCCCCGCATGGCACCCACTTCATAACTAGACTTCCCTTTGGTCGTATATATGAATAATAGTCACACATTGGTGGGTCCCAAGACGAATGAATGCAAAAGTAACTCCAGTGCATGCATCAGTAATAGGACCCACGAAAATATGCTCACAAATACAGCCAAGATAAAGCCCCAACCATGTGAAATGACCAGAAAGCCCATATACGCCTTTTCCCTTTCATACACCCGTTGTACATAAAGAAGCACGCTTAGACTTACGTTTTTGCCTATGCAGGGTGAGTATCGCCTACCACCCATTTTGGTTGCATTCCACCCACAACAGTTCGGACAACCAATAGAAGGACAGGTCCGATGCACCAGGCTCCCACCTATGAGGGGTTCAAGGAAGGGGCGAATCACAAGGGCTTATAGTACGCAGCCTTACCTTGTATTTTTACGGGAGATTATTTTCACACCTTGAACCCATGATCTCAAGGTCATTTGACGATAACTTTTACCATTGTGTCAAGGCTCATAAAACTAATAGAGCAACTCCTAAATACCATCTCTATTTTTATAAAGGATTTTGTTGATTGGTCCTTATGGTTACATTCTGTGGTACAAACAAATCAGGAAAGGTGTATAACGAGAAATGGAGTGGAAAGTTAACAAAAAGAAAGACCACAAGGGTATACACGAGGGATTTTAGCTTTTCTACGGTGTCTGCGCGTGCAAACCAAGGATGTCCAAGCGATTCATCTCCCAAAATTGCTTGGGGAGGGCCCATCTGCAGATCAGATGATCTCGATCTTGAACATGTTAGAAGGGCCGGATTGTCTATCAGAGAAAACATAGGACGTTAGATTTTTATATAGGCTCTTAATGGGGACAGGGGAGGACCCACACATAATTTGGGAGTTGCATGTTGCTTAATGAAGCTTAATCAAGATTAAAGGATAACAGCAAGAAGTATTGATCTGAAATAAATTGCCGTGTCGTGTTATTTTGGTCATTCTACGTGGCAAAGACAGGCACAGACAGTGGAGTGGTAACCAAAATACCGCAAACATCTGTGCACGAATCAGACTAACCAGATTCAAGCGGAGAACCGGTACACCTTTTTGCCTTAATCCGCCTTGCACGGCACAGCATCTTTCTATTACACACTAGCAATAATAAGCTTCAAATTAATAATAAGAACAACAAGCTAAGAATAATAACAGTAATGTTAGTAAGACTAATCACAATAAAAATGAGATCATCATCATCAAGATCTTATCCCAATTAGGGATCAGCCACATGAATCTTATTTATCCATTCTCATCTATTAAGTACCATAGCTTTATTTAGTTCTAAAATTTTTAGATCTTTGCTCATCACTTTTATCTAGGCCTTTCCTCACCCTTTTAGAATCTTCTACTTGCATTGCCTTACTCCTTTGAACCAGTGCCGTTTTCGGTCTTCGTTGGACAATATCTAAATTGTTGTCTAATCTCTCTCATCTTACCTACTAGTGCTACTTCTAAGTTTTATATAATATTTTTATTTCTAATATATTCTTTCCTGTCTTGCCATTCATCCATCTCAACATCCTCATTTTTGCTATGCTCATTATATGAGCACGCTGTTCCTTAATTACCCTATACTCTCAATAATAAAAAAGCAAATAATAAAAAAGAATTACAAATATGTAAATGGCCAGAGTGGAACCATAATGAGATAATTGCTTGAACTAGACAAAGAACTTGTTGGGCCTAATCGTCCTCCAATCCTCAATTACATGCCAAACAATAAACATGTAGCATCTATTATTATCCAAAAACATTAGCGAATAAATCTAGGGTAATTGAAAATATGTAAAATCAATAAAAATATAACTTATCTTCGTTGGTTGGTGGAGTTTCTTCAAACACCTTACATCTAATCCTATCTTCATGAACAAGAGAAAACACAAGGTAATGAACTGATAAGTAATAGAGAAACCTTGCTAGGCCTTCTTCTTAATCTATCTTCAACTTGACCAGATTAGATCTACACAGATGGAAGCCAAAGTAGAGAGCGTAGATGAGAGGAAGACACTACTTTTTTCCTTTTTCTTTTTCCTTTTCTGCTTTCCTTTTGAGTTAATTAATTACTTGCAGAGAATTAGAAAATTGTATCCTATTTTGATTCTCTCCATAAGATATAAAGAATAGCCCTAAAACCCATCTCTAATATGAGCCCTTAAGTGACTTAACCCTAGATCTAAAGGTTCCTAGCATTACATAGCACCAAATGCTATGTAAGAAGAAGGGCAGCCTGGTGTGCGAAGCTCCTGCGTATGCTTTGATTACACAATCCTTATAGCACCAAATGCTTTGTTGGAATTCTGCATACAAGAATGGGAAGATCATGAAGAAATATTCTGATCTATAACGTGGGAAGAAAAATAACACTGCAAACACAAAAGAGGACAGCCCAGTGTATGAAGCTCTAGCATATGCCGGGTCCACGGAAGGGGCAGACTACAAGGGTTTATAGTTTGCAGCTTCACCTTGAATTTTTGTAAGATGTTTCCATGCCTTCAACCCGTGATCTCAAGGTCACATAATGACAACTCTACAGTTACGCCAAAGCTCCCCTTAACACTACAAACAAAATCAATATAACAATGTCTCATTCTCCAGTTCTCTGATAATCAGAAGCCACAAAAGTGATTGGAGAATCCCTGTCTTACAGGGGTGTTAGAAATTAGAGATACAAGTTGTTGAGGACCTTTGTGTATATTGTTCCATGTATCTGGGGAGTGCCATGAATCCCTCCACCAACCCCATGGAGTATTTGGAAAGGCTGTCCATTCTGAAGCCAAATAATAGACGGTGTCCTATGTCTGGGGCAACTCAGGACACCGTCAATTTCTTGGCTCTTGGGGATTCAGAAATGAAGGACTATTGATATTTAATATATGTGAGATTTGATAATAAGGGCATCTGAGATGAGGTGAATCTAATAAGCGGTGCAGGTGATGAAATTTTTTGAAAAAAAGAAAAGAAAAGAAAAAGTGAGTCCAATATCTGCTTTTAACCTCGCCAATGAGGCAATTGTGATGAAACCAGCTGCATCATATAATTTTTGCAATCGAGATCAAAAGCAAACATTCCAAAAATAAAGGCAACCGCTTGCAAGAAGATAACTTTCAGTGGTCTTTCCACTTTAATATAACCAGTTTTATACAATAAACCTGGGAACTTCCGTCCAATGTATTCCTTATCCCTTCCTAGAGGCCTTTGCTCTCTTAGACAACTATATCAAGCCCTTTAGAGAACCCTCTTTGGGCTCCGGTCTTCTTAGTATCCTATGGTTGTAAGAAACGTAAATTCTACCACCCTTGCCCTACTTGGAGAAGGAGGCAAGTGGATTCTCCCCTTGAGGCGACAAAACTAGGCCATTCAAACTTTCCATCTGTCTAGCCAATCCTTTCAAACCAAAAATTGCAGTGGCAGATGCCGATTCTATAATAGCTAATTCTTGGACTGTATTTAAGACAATTTCTAATTCAATTCCTAGTCTTCCCTATTGTAACATATGTGCTTCAACAAAAAAATTTGTAGTCACTTTTTCATCTCTTCTCCGTGCAAGTTCTTGCTACATTTCCATGCCTGCAACATAAACACGGGACAATAGCAATCATACTATGCTACAACAAACAATGAAAAAGAAAGGGAAACAAAGAAGAAGCAACACTAGACAAGGTGGCAAGGAACATACCAACATCATTTGACAATGTAATCCACCATCCAAACATCTAGTAGCCAGGGAAATAATTTCATAGGTCATCTTTGATTAGGAAAGAAGGGGAGCCTTGGTACAACAGCAAAAGTTGTCATCGTGTGACTTTGAGGTCATGGGTTCAAGACGTGGATTTTGTAAAAATACAAGGTAAGGCTGTATACTTGTGGTCCGCCCCTTCCTCGGACCCCTTATAGGCCGGAGCTTGTGCATCAGGCTGCCCTTTATCTTTGCTTGGGAAACAACATTCCTCACTTTCCTGGAGGAATAGTGAGTCTTTCATTGTTAACTAGGAAAGGGCATGCAAACAAAGAATGACAAGTGGAGAAAGGGATTATTTTGATCTTATAGAGAATAATCCCTGTTTTAATAAATTTTGTTGGGTTTCTAAATGCATAACTTGAAGGGGAGCCTTGGCGCAACAGTAAAAGTTGTCGTCGTGTGACATTGAGATTATGGGTTCAAGGCGTGGAAACAGCCTCTTACAAAATTCAAGATAAGGCTGTGTACTCTAGCCCCCTGTGATCCGCCCCTTCCTTGGACCCTGCATAGGCGGGAGCTTCGTGTACTGGGGCTACCCCTCTTTTGAATCCATAACTTGACAGTCATTTGATGTCGATTATTCTCGACTCCACAGCCATCCCATCAAAGATCAAATTTTCTCAAGAATCTCTAACAATCAGTTCATCCTGGATCTAGTACCATCTCGTATCTAATTCACATGAATAAATTTAAAAAAAGATATTTACTATCATAAAGATAATGCATGGTACAAAATGTTTCTACTAGAAATCATCTAATCTCATCCTTGCTGACTTCTGATCAGAGTAGGCTTATAGTTGGCAATAGCTAATGCCCGGGAGCCGGGCCTTGACAATCCTTTTTATGTAGTTTGAGTTAGATTTCATACTATGAATGGTTTCCAGGCAATTGCTTAGTCTTAGCCAACAAGGCATCTCTAATAAATATGCTTCCTTCTGTAGGAAAATTTATGTTATAGATCTATACCAATAAACTTGTACACCTTCAATAGCTAACCCACATGGCTTTGGTACCATCACTAAGTAGATATTTCATCCACTGCAGTGCTTCGAAAATTAATGGCTAACATTTTCTAGCAAATTTCTAAACATGGTATTTTGGATGAAGGGTTTAAGAACGTAGAAGGGGAGCCTTGGTGCAACAGTAGAGTTGTTGTCGTATAACCTTGAGGTCACAGGTTCAAGGCATAAATAAAGCCTCTTGCAAAATAAAAGGTAAGGTTGCATACTATTGACCCTTGTGGTCCGCCCGTTCCTCAGACCCTGTATATGCGGGCGCTTTATACACCAGGGCTGTCTGTTTTTTAGTCTAAGAACATCCAATGAGGACGATATTAGTGTTGATGAGATAGACTTGTCATTATCTGCAGATTAACAAATGGACCAACTAGCAAGAAACATGTCTATATCAAACCCAACTTCCTATCATACCAACTATAACAAGTAATGCATGACTTAGTTTCAATTGGATTGGATCCTCAGTACTTATCCTACCACCCGGATTCATTGATGGTCCTACTCTTGAAGTATTGAGAAATGCTATCCTGATTGGGTTTTGAGACTGACTTCAAAATCTCGTCTAGCTAAATTTCGTGCTCGTTGGATGATTTTAGCCATGCATTTTTTATGTTTAAATCAGATTTTTGGAAGAAAAAAATTAGTAGGTAAAAGCATCCACTGAGTATAGTTTTTGCAGATAGCATAAACTGGATATGTTGAATAAAATAAATGGGTTAGATTATTCAATGGCGTGGCTTTGGAATTCGGTCTATAGCATTTTGTCATGCCTCGGCGCTATTATCACCAACAAAATTACATAAGGGCATTTTCGGTATTACGAAAAATGAGTGCATATACCTTGAGAAGCGCATAAAAGAGGGTTGTATTCTGGCTTTGAAGCCCAAGCAGCAGCTGAGTGCTGTTTCTAAAGAGCGACAACACAAAGGAAACGTATGAAAATATTCTCACAAATACAGCCAAGATAAAGCCCAACCATGTGAAATGACCAGAAGGCCCATATACGTCTTTTCCCATGCGCCTATCGTACATAAAGAAGCAAGATCAGACGTACGTTTTTGCCCATGCAGGGTAAGTATTGCCAACCTCTTATTTTGTTTGCATTGTATTTTTATAAGAGGTTATTTTCATGCCTTGAACCCATGACCTCAAGGTCATGTGACGATAACTTTTACCGTTGCGCTAAAGCTCAAAAAACCAATCGAGCAACTCCTAAATACCTATCTCTATTTTTATAAAGGATTTGGTTGATTGGCCCTTATGGTTACACTCCGTGGTATAAACCAATTAGAAAAGGTGTATAACGAGAAATAAAGTGAAAAGTTAACAAAAAAAAAAGGAAAAGGACTTTGACTTCACTATTACGTATCACCTTGAGACGTGCAACTTTAGCTACAACTCCACATAAAATATTTAAATTCATATTCTAGTAATGATTTTCTTCCTATTTTGTTTTCAAACTATTCACAAATATTTTCCTTATCACTATAACGACGGCTTTTATTGCCGCGTCTTCAATTTATAATATCTTTTAGAACATAAAATTAAGTATGCAGATTGCACAGGGAAGAGTACTAGTTTCTGTTTCTTAGATGCTAAAGTCATCCAATCCGCGGAGTTGGTTAACTAGTACACATGCAAGTTGGGATTATATTTACGAACGGCTCAGATCAACTAGTTGGGGGATGGAATTGAAACCATTCGGATTGAGATTAGTAAGGGAAAGAGTTCATGTTTTAGACTTTTCTACTACTCTATTCCGAACTCATCATGGTACACGATTAGATTGAAGACTGGGTGATTGACTTCAAGATCATTATCAATAGATTAAGGCAGAAAATAAAAGGTCCGATCTGGTCTGTTGTTTTGATCCTATCTTAGACACGCCATTCCCACAGGGTAGAGATGAATTGAATGGATGGGTCATTCCTTTTTATAATAAGTTAGAGTAGGACCCACTAAATAGACCAGACATCCTAGGTAGTGAGGAGTACACTCTTCATTTTCATCCCGTACGCACGGTGTAAATTGGATGGGATCAATTCAAAGGTCAAATTTAAATCTCCTAGAGTGGGACTCACTTAAAAGATAGCTGGCGATCTTATTTTCAAACGCTGCTTGTTCATCGCTACTTTAGGCTTGATGTTGGAGAGATCTAACCCATTCATATTATTGGAGATCCTTTAGATTACTACCACACCATAAACTTCTTTTATTGAATGCTCACAAATTTATTTTTCTCTATTCTTCAAATCACAATCATTGGAATAAAAACTAAATTTAAAACAAGTGAACATCATCCGATTGACATAATTTTTCATCAGCAAGCTGAACTCAACGTCCCAAACAAGACGAACACCTTCTGATTTGAGGGGAAAAAATTGATTAAAAAGCCAGCATTTGCCTTAGTGTTTGAGAATACCAAGTGTAATTATACGTATTTGGTTTGTGGGATATAAGCGGATGGATAGAAAATCAAAATGCAGTCAGTGTGTAGTTGACGGCAAGAGAAATGGGAGGCCAATCAAAGGCCCTAAAAAGAGCTTATCGAGAAGCATCTCTCATTTGTAGTTCAATTAATTCAATTTGATCAATTGATACAATTGATGGAACAATCTTCAATTTGAGTTTCTTACCTAAAAATTTTATTGAACTAATGGAGCCAGTCGCATTTTGTAGTTATATTAAAAAAAGTGCAACAATTAGTAACATGATGCCCCATTATCGTGGTCAATGTTGAAGAGGATGTGTGTAGTGCCACTGAAGACCATGTGAAAGTTAAATGACACATTGAAGGATCCAAATATTCTTCAACAAGTAATTCTAAGATAAACAAAGACTACTTCTAACATCATACATTTTGAAACTTGTTGCTTACATAGTGAACAAATCCCTGAAACTTTACCTCACAGAAGTCAAAAATTTGATCCATCATTCAGTAGTATGACCTGCGCCAATTCTTTTTGATGATGAGAACACCTATGGAACCCCAAAATCCCAAAGCAAGCAGATAGCCATAAATGAATAAAAGAATAAATCATTTTGTAGGAGCTCATATTTTTCTTTTTCATTCTTATCAATTGATTTTGATGGAATATTGACCGAGCAGTTTTGGCTCAGTGGCTGTCCACAAAGACTTGGGTTGCCAATGAAGCTACTTTCAGTGAAGGTTGTAGAATGCCCCTCATATGGAATTTTTGCTAGACAGATCATTAAAGGAGACATTAAGAAACTCAAGGAAATTAAGTTCAATCATTTGAAGGGGGATTCTTCCCGTCAATTTGATGTAAGAAAGATCCAAGCTCTCCAAGTTCACCATGTTTTGGAAAGATGCTGGAATAGGACCTGTTAGATGGTTGTTGGACAAATTCAGCGAGTGAAGTTCTTCTAGTAATCCCAATTCTGATGGGATGTTGCCAGATAATTTGTTGGATGACAAGTCAATTCCATTCATCAGATTCAAAAGAATTCCCATATAAGACATTGACATACCCTTTGTGGTGAAATCATATGGCCCTCTCCCCAAAACAAATTTTGTAGATAAAGTATGATTGCCAAGACAAGTTGGAATGGTTCTAGAAAGATGGTTACATGAGAGATCCAAGAGGCGGATTTTCATTTGACATAACTTAATAGGAATGTGGCCTTCAAAACCATTTCTTCTGAGAATGAGGATTTCCAACCAAGGAAGGTCATGAAAAGAATTTTTGTTATTTCCTGACAAGTAATTATCCCCAATATCTAGATGAGATAACATGGAAGAATTTGATATGGTTGGTGATATTGTTCCAGTAAGAAGACGGTTTCCGTAGAGCATTAAAACTGCCAAATTAGTAGCATTGAAATTTCTAGGGAGCATCTCCCCATGCAAGTTATTCTTTGACAAGTCTAAGTACAAGAGGGTAGTTCTGGTATCTCCCCAGACAAGTCATTGCTAGCCAGATATAGATAAGTCAAAGACCGAATTTTGACAAGAGACGAAGGAATGGTCCCTTGCAGAGCATTCTCGGACATATCAAAAAATTCCAAATATGGGAAAATACTGCCAATGTTTTCTGGAAGTGCTCCATGAATATGATTATTGGAAATATCAAGGTATCGAATCATAGACGTCAAGTTATACTGAGGTTGAGGGAGTGGGCCGATTAAGCTATTATGTCCCAATTCCAAGCGCGAAATATTGGTGTTATATAACAACTGAGAAGGAATGCTACCAGTGATTAGGTTTTCCGATATATCCACTTGTTGCAAGGCATGATGTCTGACGGCGAAGTGAAGAAGACTACGACCTTCGTATTTGTCCATGCTGCAGTTTGACAATCTCAGTTCCTCTAATTGAAAAGATGGAACCCAAGTTGGAGGTATGGGTTCAATCTCCAAATGTTGATTGCTGGAGAGGTAAAGGGAGTGGAACTTGGAGAGGTTGGAAAACATAGACAAAGAGATCCGTCCGTCCAGTTGACTATATGACAGGTCAATATCTTCAACCAGAGTTAAATTGGTGAAAATGGATGGAACGCTCCCATGTAACTGATTGGAAGATAAACCTATGAATCGAAGGGAGTACAAGTTTCCTAACCATGAGGGAATGCTCCCCTCTAACTGATTACCACTCAAATCTATGTGTTCAAGAAAGGACAAGTTACCAAAAAATAATGGAAGAATCCCCTGTAACTCATTAGAAGCCAAATCTATGTGTTGAAGGGAATGCAAGTTACCCAAGAAGGATGGAATCTTTCCATGGAGTTGATTACCACGGAGATTTAGAGTTTTGAGGAAACGCATCTCTCCCAAACACAAGGGGATTTCATGGAACTCGTTACTTGATAGATCTAATTCTCTCAAAGAAGTCATGTTCTCCAAACGCATGTCACGACTCATTCATTTCATTGTAAGAGAGGTCCAATATTTGTAGGTGCTTCATTGACCGAAATGCTGCAACAAACATAGGCAAGTAATTATCCTGCGTTAATTACAGCAATAAAATGATATGTCTTATGCTTGTGTAGTTATTTTCAAGAGGTATTAAACGCAAGACTTTGCTGGCAAAATTAAGGTAGTACTATTTACCTTCGGGCATGATCCACCCACCAATGTGATTCATCACTAAATGTAACTCTTGCAATTCTTCGAGTTGAGCAAACCAGGTGGCATTTGGATACCATCTCCCACAATCATAAGGCCTTCCGAGCTGCATGTATATCCCGACCACACGATTTGTAGAGTCGCTGCACGTGATGCCGTCCCACTCACAGCAGTTCTCTTCCACCCAGTTCTTTCCTTCCCAGATGTCCCACCCAGAGCAATTTGCGTAGTGGCTGATAGAGTGCTTAATTTGGAGCAGAGCCTGCCTTTCTTCGGCTAAACATGCTTGGCTGCTGGGCCAACAATAGCAGCTAAGAACACTCACTAACACTAATGAGGCCACAGTGACATCAAAATTGATATGCACACCCTTCATTACTGCTCAGCAAGCACAGAGAAGAAGACGATGAGAGTGATTATTTTAAGGCAGGCTGGCTATCTTTATATATAGCTTCACTCGCAAACTCAGTTTTTGCCTTCTTCTACCAATTAGAAAGCATAGTTTAGCCCATGGAGATGTAAGGAAATTTCTACTTAGCCTTCAACAAAGACAATCAACACTCATTCGCACACAGGAGAAAAGACTGCCGCCACTTTCACGCAATGGCCCCACATTGTATTGATCCCCTCTGTTCATCCTTTTTTAACTGAAATTATCTATCTTGTAACTCAAACATCATTGCCCAAAGAACCCTTTTTTGGGGGCCAAACTCTTGGTATACAGAGTTCCTAACTTTTGTTTAGAGGCGTCCATTGTTATGATGGGTTGAACTTTAGATCCATGGTTCATCATCCTAAGTTGAGGTGGGATTAATTATTGAGTGAGGAATGTTTCCTCATTTACTCATGAAGGACCCCACCTTGGTTGATCCAGCCCGTTGTATAGTGACTGTGTGCATGTTTTTCTCAGGAATAAGAGCGATGAAGACAAGAAAACTGATGACCATGTTTCAGCCGAGTCCAACCGCTTGTGTTTCTCAGAGAGAAGGTATCAATATGATCTTAACCGTTCATTTGTCAGGCACATACATAGCGAGGTACCACAATGTCCAACCGGTTCCATCTTTTCTAACTCGTCACTTACCCAACTAAAAAATTGAGTGGGTTCGATGTGCCAAATAAGGTTGGACTAACTAGAGAGAACAGGCCTGGATGACTACGTTTCATCGGAATCCAACCTCTTGAGTTCATCGTCGAAGCGACTTTCGCCCTTCAGCGTAGGGTCGAACAAGTTGGCTTCAAGTTGGTGGACCCACACGGCCTAGAATGCGAATAGCTTGCTTTGGTGAAGACAAAGAAATTGACTCACTTGACCTGGAGTCAACCAAACCCCAAGCATTTTCAAACTTAATTCCTACTCATCGCCTTTGTCTTTGTAAATTTTCTTTTCTTAGTCAAGAATGTAAAGAGGGTTGGTGGGGGCGGTTTGGTGTTGGCGTGGGGTGGGGTGGGGGGCAAATGTAAGGCTGCCTTGTAAAAAGGTAGACTACGTGAATCACGCCATTCGTATATGCAATGGTCAGATTTATATATCTGTTGGTGAACTTTGCGTTCCCACTGCAGACTATTTTTTCATCTCCATTTTGAAGGCGCATGACCACAATAATCAGCAAGAAAAAGTCTTCCTGCATCAATCAATTAAAAATTCCTTGCTAATTCACATTAGTCATCCGTCTCTTTTTGGAGGGAATCAAGAGCTACTCGTGAGATGAGAAAAAAATTTCTTGCGTTTAATTTCTGGTGGGCCTCATTTACAATGGACGAAGCCTCCGAGATCCATGTTACAAGGTACAAGGGCTATGAGAAACAAAGGCTAGGATGGTGTGATGTACTACAATTTTGGATTATGCCTGTTTAAGACAGCTCAAATCATATGACCAAAAACTCCTTTTCTGGCCTCACCCTTGTTATATGACTCCATAACCATTTATTTTCTGTGATTGAACGTACTTTACCCGATCTAAAGCTAGAATTTTCCCATCCTCTGCATTTTGTGGCTATGTGAAATCCAAATTCTGATAAAAAGGCGGGGTCCGTCATGTTTTTAAGATGTTGTAGAATTTCCTGCTATTGTTGATTAATTCACCAACAGATGAATTCAATAGTGCATTAGGAAATGGTGGAATCCACCGTAGAATTCAACTCCATGTTCGCTAACCGATCCTATCCCTTGATTTGTCAAGGGTTTGCTGCCAAAAAACATAAGAGCTGCATTTTTATTTTTTTAACCAACAAAAATGGCCTGTATATGGATGAGTTGTGCAAGGAAGATGGCACACCATTAGATCGAAAACTGAACGATTAACTTGAAGATCATTATTTTCTGAGTTGTACTTTTCTATTACTCCATTCCTAGTCAAGTCTTTCCTTGTGTCTTTACTGATTATGTAAAAATTTTGGTGGTGGGATCCAATCATCTTTAGTCTTCTTCCTTAACAAGTGTATAGAAATTAAGTATTCTTTTGTCCCGTCAATCATGCTATTTTTTATTCCTAGTGGGTCCCTATGACAATGGGCCAAAATCTCCCTCCTTGATCCATTTTTCACACTCGAGATAGGGGTATAGATTATCTAATGTGAGGTTTCTGGGCATGGGCTGGCTAATGTAGGATTAGATCAAGGGACCGGATCACAGAGCGATTGGGACGTGCCCTTATTTTTCGCCTTAAACTAGAGATAATGTGGAAGTCAATAGTCGAGTCTTCAACCTAATCGTACGCATGTAAGAGAGTAGTGAAAGAGTCTATATCAGTCCCCACCTGGCACTCACTACATAACTAGACTTCCCTTTAGTTGTATATATGAATAATAGTCATACATTGGTGGGTCTCAAGACAAATGAATGCAAGAGTGATTCCAGTGCATGCATCAGCAATAGGACCCACGAAAATACGCTCACAAATACAACCAAGATAAAGCCCCAACCGTACAAAATGACCAGAAAGCCCATATACGTCATTTGCTTTTCATATGCCCGTCGTACATAAAGAAGCACGCTTAGATGTACGTTTTTGCCTATGCAGGGTGAGTATCGCCTACCACGCATTTTAGTTGTATTCCACCCACCACAATTCGAAGAACTAATAGAAGGACAGTTCCGATGCACCAAGCTCCCACCTATGAGGGGTTCGAGGAAGGGGCAGATCACAAGGGCTTATAGTAAGCAGCCTTACCCTGCATTTTTATAAGAGGCTATTTCCACGCCTTGAACCCATGACCTCAAAGACATGTAATGACAACTTTTACCATTGGTCCTTACGGTTACACTCCGTCGTACAAACTAATCAGGAAAGGTGTATAATGAGAAATGGAGTGGAAAGTTAACAAAAAGAAAGACCACAAGGGTATACACGAGGGATTTTAGCTTTTCTATGGTGTCTACGCTTGCAGACCAAGGATGTCCAAGTGATTCATCTCCCAAAACTGCTTGGGTAGGGCCCATCTGCAGATCAGATCAGATTAGATGATCTCGATCTTGAACAAGTTAGAAGGGCCGGATTGTCTATCAGAGAAAACAATAGGACGTTAGATTTTCATATAGGCTCTTAATGGGGACAGGAGAGGACCCACACATAATTTGGGAGTTGCATGTTGCTTAATGAAGCTTAATCGAGATTAAAGGATTACAACAAGAAGTATTGATCTGAAGTAAATTGCCGTGTCGTGGACAGGCACGGACAGCGAAGTGGTAACCAAACGACCACTTACATCCGTGCATGAATCAGACTAACCAGATTCACGCGGGGAACCGGTACACCTTTTTTGCCTTAATCCGCCATGCACGGCACAGCATCTTTCTATTTCACACTAGCAATAATAAGCTTCAAATTAATAATAAGAACAACAAGCTAAGAATAATAACAGTGATGTTAGTAAGACTAATCACAATAAAAATGAGATCATCATCATCAAGATCTTATCCCAATTAGGGATCAGCCACATGAATCTTGTTTATCCATTCTCATATATTAAGTACCATACTTTTATTTAGTTCTAAAGTTTTTAGATCTTTGCTCACTACTTTTATCTATATTCTTTTTAGCATTTTTCTCACCTTTTTAGAACCTTCTACTTGCATTGCCTTACTCCTTCCAACCAGTGCCATTTTTTGCCTTCGTTAGACAATATCTAAACTGTTGTCTAATCTCTCTCGTCTTACTTACGGGTGCTATTCCTAAGTTTCATATAATATTTTCATTACTTATTCTATTCTTTCTTATCTTGTCATTCATCCATCTCAACATCCTCATTTTCGCTATGCTCATTCTATGAGCATGATGTTCTTTAATTGCCCAACACTCTCAATAATAAAAAAGAATTACAAATATGTAATTGGCTAGAGTAGAACCATAATGAGATAACTGGCTGACCTAGACAAAGAACTTGTCGGCCCTAATCATCCTCCAATCCTCAATTACATCCCAAACAATAAACATGTAGCATCCATTATTATCCAAGAACATTGGCAAATAAATCTAGGGTAAATGAAAATATGTAAAATCAATAAAAATATAACTTATCTTCATTGGTTGATGGAGTTTCTTTAAACACCTTACATCTAATCGTATCTTCATGAACAAGAGAAAACACAAGGTAATGAACTGATAAGTAATAGAGAAACCTTGCTAGGCCTTCTTCTTAATCTATCTTCAACTTGACTGGATTAGATCTACACAGATGGAAGCCAAAGTAGAGAGCGTAGATGAGAGGAAGAGACCACTTTTTTCTTTTTTCTTTTTTCTTTTCTGCTTTCCTTTTGAGTCAATTAATTACTTGGAAAGAATTAGAAAATTGTATCCTATTTTGATTCTCTCCACAAGATATAAAGAATAACCCTAAAACCCATCTCTAATATGAGTCCTTAAGTGACTTAACCCTAGATCTAAAGGTTCCTATCATTACTTGAGTGATGTTTATGTATGACAATAGGTAAACTTAAGTGACCAAGGCCTACTAATAAGCTTCACTGTAACTTTAATCGTAACCTATCAGATCATGTGATTTGGGTTGTCCAAATCAAACATCTAGGTGATTGGTCTAGAGAGGTGATATGACAACTAATAATTAACCCATGGTTTATTCGACCACTAAGATTATCATCACCTATTTAGACCTGGGATTATAAGAAACTCGGCAGTCTCTTCTTAATCCCAGCGAGGCAAGAATAGATTTGTCGTTAAAGCCTTAGCTAACAAATCAACCAACATCTCAGAAGTACAAGCAAGGCTCACAGTCACTATCCTCTTCAATAGTATGTCAAACATATTAGATAACTAATTTCTTTATATTTGTCTTTAAAACTTACTTCACAATTGCTAAGTATGTGCACTACAACTAAGTTATCACACCTTAACTCTATAGGAAGGTCAAAGCTAGCTTCTAGCTTCAAACTTTTAGAAAAATCTTTGATCAACACAGTCTCAAATGGCTAAACTACAGCGCACAAATTCAGCTTTCAAGGTGGACTTGGTAATGAACTTTTGTCACTTGCTGCTCCATGAGACCATAACACCACCAAATATTAACATATAACTAGTTATAAATCTACTCTCATCTAGGTAGCCCACAAAATTAGAATCAATGAACCTAAAAGGTTCAAGCTCACCTGCCTAAAAGGTGAGCTTCCAGCCTTTTGTACCTACTAGATAGTGAAATACCTACTATACAACACTCCAATCAAGAATATCAAGGTTCACTTTGACATCTACTCAGAAGGTTGATGTAAAGCCCATATTTGGTTTGGTGCAAGTCATGACATACATAAGACTTCCAACTGCTTGATATATGGCTTAAGACTCCACTACTAGTCTATCCTCATCACTTGAGTATGTGTAATACCCTGGGTTTTTATAACGTTTATATATATATATATATATATATATATGTATGTATGTATGTATGTATGTATGTATGTATGTATGTATGTATGTATGTATGTATGTATGTATATAATAATCATATTCGGGATCACATGTTAAAAAGATTCTATTAATTATTTTACTAAAACATTTCTTGAAACCTCCGGCTGTTATTTTTTGTTTTCAAAACATCATAATGATAATTTAAAACATAAGTATAGTTTCGTGATAATAGATTTGAAACAATACACATGTCGACCAACGTTAAATGCTTCGGCGCCTTTATTTTTAAAACAATAAATATCCAAAACACTATCATAATATGGCCCAGGGTCTATCCATCATAACATCTCATTAAATGTCCATCATATATAACTATCTTAATCAAATTTATAAAATAAAAGTATGCAGTTTGCAAAGAAAGTCAAATGGTAGTTTTGTTTATTAACTCACGTCACTGTCTATTAATCAAAGTAGAGGAATCTCCCACTGCTATCACGGTTTCTCAACGGTCTTGCCCTTCCTGCTGTCGCGCTCGAGATATAAGGCATTGCAACACAAAGCAATGCCTCAGCAAGCTATTGCTTGTATAAGTACATAGACAATCAATGTAACATAGATGGACTAAACTAATAATAGTAACATTAAAATAAAAAGATCTATCATCTATGAAAATAAATCATTATAACTCATGCCAATATAGTATTAATTTATCAAGTATGCTAAAACATGCATCTCCTAGATTCAAAACATGATATGATCAATGTAAATTAGTATACAATAATAACAGGACACCCTAAGGTTTATGGTCCCACAAGCGTCGCATACACTCGTATCAATAATCATTAGTATTCATATCCAACCTCTGAGTGTCACCACACCTAGGCATACAATCCCATCTCCATGCTCATCATGCAAGCACACATAATAAGTGTATGGATCGTCATGCCACAGTGGCAACCCTCCAGGGTCTCAACCACTGCTGGTCACCGTTGACACCATAACGGGAGACTTAACGTCCGTCCCCATGGAAAGGCCTGGACCGGTAGTGTGGACTATCCATGTTATCAAACCCCTACCGAATGTCATCTATGGGCAGGTGTCTATAATATCACAATCTCATCACATCACAAATCTCGGAGGGTGGGTGCCCGGCCCTCTCCCTCCTAGCATGACGTCCACTGGGTGAGAGCACCCGTCATAAAACTCAAAATACAGAAACAAGTATATCAAAAACCCAGGAGTACTCGTGGCTAGCAATCTTCAAGGCATGCCCCTCATCCCGGGATTAACATCTTAAAGGACCAGCCACCAAGCCTACACTTTTCTTTCTCATGAAAACCCATCCATTTCAGTGATGTAATAAAGAAAGAAAATTTTCTAATTATGCATAAATAGATAATATTATTCTCATAAAATCATCGGATTATAAAGCCATTTAATATATGATTGAAATCAAGTAACAATCATAGTATAAAGCTCTAAATCTCACAAAATCCGCGGCTAATAATAGTCTAGTAATAAAATTAGCATTAGGATTTGAATCTATGAAATCAATTAGAGCATTACATTTTGCCTCATGTTTCACAACCTATAATAGTTCAACCTTTTTAACTTTCAATGATTCCTATTGACCCATCGAAGTGGTTTACACCAAATCTATACCAGTTAGAGTGATAGGTGTACCTGATAAAGTTATACTTTATAGTCTTAGGGATCAACTTGGACCTATTTTAGTTAGATACTCTTATATGAGTACCGGCACCTCACACTCTAAGATTCCCTATGTCAAGTTTCATACTAGTTCATAACTTAAAAGGTGTCATCTTGACAACCTTTAGGGGTATCTGACTCAGAATATGTACTATTCCAGAGAGAGCCTCTCCCTAGAGACAAGTCCCTAACTTAGAATGGTTTAACATAATTTGAACCATATCAAATGAGGTTCGATTTTTCCTTTTGCAACTCTATTTTGCATAAGCATATAGGGTAGGGTAAACTAATGTACAATACCTTGACTTTTATAGAATTGATCAAATTAAATTGCTCGCGTACTCCTCTCCTCAACTAATGATAATTCTAGACAACTAATTTTTTTACCTCATTTTTAAATTCTTTGAACTTATCTAGAACCTCTGATTTCTTACTTAGTTAATAAACATTTAGAACCTAGAATAATTTGCACCGAATGTGATGAAATACATCATTCCTTTACGGGTTTAAACATTTAGTGGCTCACACATGTCAGAATGAATAACTCTAGGGGTTGATGGATCTTTTTCCTTTACCAAAGAGAGTCATGGACATTTTCGCAAATAAACAATGTTCACATATCTTTTTCCTTTACCAAAGAGAGTGGTAGATATTTTTCCAAATAAACAATGTTCACCTAGTTCCAATTTATTTTGTAACCTAACCTAAGATGCCATTGTAATTGGACATCTTTAGAGAGCTAACAATCATAATATTAGGGACCATGCATTATCATTAGCAAACAAAAACAAACCAATATCAAGTTTCTACAACTCATCAAATAAAGAAATAGGGAATAACGCATACTTATGGCTACCGACTACAACCTTGTTATCTCTAAACCAAACCTCAAAGGTTTTTGAGGTTAAATGGGGAACATAAATAAAAACCCTTGATATAAAACCAAACAATACATTAGTTAACACTAAGTGTCTACCTCTGGGGAGCTCAATACGCAGCTCCAATACTAAGGGTTTTACTGAAACTGTTGTTTTTCATATACACCTTGTGCTCTCCCACGTTTTTCTCTTTAAACTCAGAAAAGACATCTTTGGACTTAGTGATGTGACACATATCACTAGAATCCAGCAACCAAAAACTCTTCATCTACTTTTGCAATTAGTGCCCTCATGATCATGCGAATGATTTCCTCACCTTTGTTCTTGCCATCACTTTTGGGACCTCTTCTTCTAGCCGTTCTTTTCTTAGTGTAATTGGTCTTAAGATAGCCCATATGGCCATATAACCATCATGACTCAATCTTCTTTTTCTTATATGCCCCAACTGAAGGTTTCTTACCTTTCCTTTTAACAACTTTTTCTTCTTGAGATATTTGTTGGGCTTAGAGGATCCTCACCCTTTAGACTTCCTTTCTCTCCCTCTTTTAGGTGTCAATCCTCAACATTGACACAAATATGTCCATAGTGACCTTAGCCCTAGAGAAATTAAGGGCTATAATAGCTAAGTCCAAGAGGCTGGTAAACTACTAAGAACCATAGAGACTTAATTTTGTTGGGAATCAAGTTCTTAGATTGGTAATCTATTTGGAATAATAGACATTGCATTTGCATGCTCTACAACATTATTGGCCTCTTTCATTCTCATGCTATTCCATTTCTCTCATGGGAAAAAGATATATACTCACCAAACTTGGCGGCCATTGCCTTACATAAGGCTAAGGTAATGGGCTGGTCATCAAACATAATTTTCACAATTGGTTCCATAAGGATTAACACAATATATCTTGCCTTTTTGTCATCCTCTAGGTACTTGTCATAAGTGCATCACTGAGCTGCAATATCACTAAACGGCTCCTCAATCACACCATCAAGTACATATTCTACAGAATCCTAGATAACGAAGTAGTGGATATGCCTCTTCCATGTAGAATACTTAGTACCATTAAGCTTCTCAATCTCAATGAAATTCAAGGCAATAGTCTTATAGGCCATTGTGTTATCTTAAGAAAGGAATCGAATCTAGATAACTCTATAGAGTATATAAAATTGAGATATACTATAGTAGAACTGCAATGGTAATTCATTCACAGATAACTTGAAACAGTCTCACAAGTATATTTAATATGTATTAAAAAAATTAACATATAATACGCTAAATAATGTAGATATAAAATTAGTTAGTTTCAAGTCCAACATATAGCCCAAACTATCTATTTAATCATGCATGTTGCTGGCCACAAACATTAGAGAAGCCTCTAATACATTATTGAGAAAATCATAGGTCAAATCATGAATAAAACAAATGAAAATAACTCTCTCAACACATGCAAAAACATGTCCTCAAGTTAGATTTATATGGAACAAACACGCTTGGAAAAATCACCATATAAGCACATAGTTAGTCTAGATGCTTAGAATAGACATTAGAGAAATTAAGTCTTAGACTAGAATCATATTTGAATCATTGAATAACAGTGCTATGAGACAGTTATAAAATAAATTATAAAGACCAACCCAAAAGTTCCATAAACAACTCTATAGTTAGGATAATTTTTAGATCTCAATAAATGCTCTAATTAAAAACTGATTTTTATATTTTCATGGATGCTATTGTAGCAAGATCTAACACCTTAGAATTAGTAACAAGATCAAGCGAAAAAATGATGATCTAGTACCTAGCAAAACAGTGGCAATTAGGCTCATAAAACAATGCATAGACTTGAGCAACATATGGATAGATCTAATTTGATTTCTAGGTCAGTCCTAAAAATGCTCATAAAACAAGCCAAAAAGACATGGATCAAGGGTCATAGGCGCATGAAAATTAAGTGAAAACACGCTCTAAAAATCAAGATTTATGGTGCACATCCACTAGGTGAAATTTTCATATCATGTGCTCAGTCCATAACACCTAAAAATCATTATATATAGGGTCTTAACATGATTAAAGATTGGACATCTGGGCTTTGATATCCATGTTGGCCTAGATTGTCCTCCAATCCTCATTCTCATGCAAAACAACAAACAATAGCATTCATTATTATCAAGAAACATTAGCAGATAAATTTAGCGTAAATAAAAGTTAGCAAAATCAATGAAAATGTAACTTACCCTCGGTCGACGGACAAAGTTTCTCCATGCACCATGCATCTATTCACATCTCCAGGAACAAGAGAAAACACTAGACGATAAACTTACAAGTAATAGAGAAACATTATTGGGACTTCTTGTTAATCGATTTTCAACTCGATCAAACCAAACCTATAGATATGGAAGCCAAAGCAAGAAACACAAAGCAGAGGAAGAACTTATATTTTCTTTCTTTTCTGCTTTCCTTGAAAGTTAAAGTAATTGCTCGGAGAGATTTTCTTATTCTAGTTCTCTCCATGGTATAAAAAGAGCAGCCCTAAAACCAATCTCTAGTCTAGCCCTTGGTTGACTCAACCCTAGACCTAAAGGATTTTAATTAGCAGATATTTACCTATGATACCATGTACTTAAGCGAACAGGGCCCACTAATAAGGTTCATGGTGGTTCTCATTGTAACCGAGTCATATCATACGATCTGAAGTGCCCAAATCAAAATGTTCAGGTAATCAGTCTATATGAGAGATCCGATAACTGATAATTAATCATGTGGTTTGGTCAACCACTAGAACTATGAGAACTCGAGTGACTGAAGCTTGAATTCCTAACTGGTTGCATATGAGTTGTTATATATGATCCTCAATGGAGCTGTTAACATCTAACCAAAAATTGTACAACAAAATGAATATTGGCATTACAAATGAAGTGCATCATCTTGCAGCAATGTACTTACAACAACAATGACAATAACACGAGTATTAATTGTAGTTGCTAGTGCTACGTGGCTGTAATATCATTAGTATGGTAGCATAGTACTTAGCAATAGCTGGGATAGTTTCCCTCATCTTAAACTCCATCACCTTATATACTGACAAGAGCAAAACATAGTTTACCAAAACAAAAACAAAAAAAGTGTAAAAGATATCAGGTAGATCAATTTGTCATGTTTGGAAATTTCTATACTTACAGACTGTTTAATTAGTGCGGGAATATCAGTCCAAGGATTAACAATAATAAGAAGAATAAGAAGAACGAGGAGAAGAGAGTGGGGAGAACATTACTCTCATGATTAATGACACACTAATAATCATAATATATAGAATTAATAGAACTCATTGTAGTACTAATGAATGAAGGGGAGCCTTGGTGCAACAGTAGAATTGTCTTCGTATGACTTTGAGGTCACGGGTTTAAGGCGTGGAAATAGCCTCTTACAAAATGCAAAGTAAAACTGTGTACTATTAACCCTTGTGGAAACTGCCTTTTTTTAAGTACTAATAAATATTGACAGTCCTCACTATACTATGCAGCATCTTTTTAGTTGGTTTTTTAAAGGTTTTGGTTAAGATAAGAGAGGGTGCATGCCATAAAACTGTGAACTATAGAGACTGAGAGGAGTGAGTTACTGAAAAAGGAGTGAGGATATCAAATTTCAAATAATATTGGTATTGATCTGTAGAGGGTTGGGTGGAGAGGGCATGTGAGACGTGATGTTGATGAGTCTAGAGTTTGGTTTCTCTCTCTCTCTCTCTCTCTCTCTCTCTCATGTTACTTAAATTGACCAAAATGACAATTATTATTGTTAGATTTGCCAAATAAATATAATAATCTTTTCTAAACTTCCACTTAGAAGACGATATTAGTTAGTGTTCACTCTATGAAATGATTGATTTGATCAATGGCGCAAGGAGGAATCTCTCACCTGGGTGAGTTCAAGCTCTGGGTGATTTATGTCTACTTATGTTTACCAACCATATAAGCCCAGATTATTCCTATATAAAGTCCCAATAATTATAGATGCTAAAAAAGCATGTTCCGGTAGATTATCTTTTTCTTTGTTTTTTTAGATCGAAGTTGCGTGTCTTGTTTGGCCACTCATATATAACATTTTTTTTAGTTATAAATAACCCTGATTTAAAGCAAAAAGAACATAAGCTACAAATATTAATATTAATAAGAGTGATGTTTTATATGCAGGTAATATAAGAGATTCAAACATAGATCTTCCAAAAGTTTTCCCCAAATTCATGAAAATACAGGCGTCTACTGAAAGGCCCTCTTTTAGCATCTATACTTATCACGACTCTCCTATGTAAATCTATCTGCAAGAATATAACATACTACAATAAAGATTTATATAGGAAACAGCCTCTTGTAAAAATACAAGGTAAGGCTGCGTAGTATAGGCCCTTATGATCCACCCTTTCCTTTGAACCTGCATAGGCGGAAGCTCCATGCACCATGGCTGAGTCAAATAAACCAGATTAGATAAGCCTTTCTAATCACTCCCTTATTTATCAACTACAAAGTGAAGAGTTGATTTAGTGCATTGACTAATATAAAGAGATAACAGTTGAAGTAAATACCCGACAAAGGCTACCCAGCAGTAGTAGGGGCATTAAGACCGCAGCTTTTTGTAGTGCTAACAGGAATATATGTGAATGAATCTACAAGTGAAGTGCGTAAGCTTTTAAGAGAGAATAGGGGCGAGCTTTAAGAGAGAAGGGAGTCAAATACTAAGAAGGGGGTGACTGAGGGGAGGGGGTGCTTCACTTGTTCACTTACTAATAGGGCATAAGAGGAGCCTCCTATTAGCCCTATTAGTAAATGATGCTTGCCGTCTACTTTACGAGCCATCATTACCCGTTCGCTTGGCACATTCCATTGGGTCCTTTCTCTCAAAGAAGATTAAACTAATGACCTCCGCTGCCTAATCCTGTTGGTTGAGATTGAAAACAATGGGAAAAAACAACTCAAAATATAAAAGGCAGGTAACTAAAAATAAATAACTTGAAACAAAAGAAACTGTAATTGCTGAAGGAAAACCATTGCATCATCATTGCTGCTCCACATTGGGGAATGAGTATTCTTTCCATTGTGACAATCCACTAAACCCGTTGCTCCAAATTTCCCCTCAGAAGCCCCAAGATTCAGCCATATGCCCTTGAATCCAAAGGGTCCAGTGTGTATATCCCAAAGACATCCATCAACTTTCAAAAATTTCATCAAAATTGACAAGAGTGGAAAAACAAAATCCTGACCGTTTAATTACTGGTATGAGGACTAGAGGTAGTCTATCTCCAGCAGAACAGAATCTTTGAAGTCTTTTCAGGCGTGTGCTTTTTCTGCCTCTTCTGCCTACATATCCAGCATTGCATTAAGCATCTGAGTCTTTAAAAACCAGAAGAAAATCCAGAAAATAAATTCAGACTGTTGTACACGTGTCAGACCTTGGATTACGTGTCATTTGACTGAGTCTCTAAACATAGTTGCAAAACTATCTTTGTTTCAGGGGCTCTTCCTGTTTGTTTGCTTGTTTTAGAAAGAGTAAAATCGGTAATGTGCCTTTTTGACTAATTGTATTGGTTAAGCGTGTGTAATGAAGTACTTAGACATGCGCACGTGTAAGAGTTGTGTCATTAAAAGGGACTTAACATGGGAAGAGATAGGCAAGGCTGCTGTTTTTCTGCGGTTTTTCTGCAGCCTCACTTGTGTCTTTATGTGGAAAAATTGGAAGTGGGAATCCTCTTTGGTCTTCTTTCTTAACAAGTGCATAGAAATTAATTATTCTTTTGTCCCTTCAATCATGCTATTTTTTATTCTTGCTGGGTCCCCATGAGAATGGGCCAAAATCTCCCTCCTTAATCCATTTTTCACACTAGAGACAAATAGATTATCTAATGGGAGGTTTCTGGGCATGGCTTGGCTAATGTAGGATTAGATTAAGGGACCGGATCACGGAGCGATTGGGACGTGCCCTTAGTTTTTGCCTTAAAGTAGAGATAATGTGGAAGTCAATAGTCGAGTCTTCAACCTAACCGTGCACCATACGCTTGTAAGAGAGTGGTGAAAGAGTCTATATCAGTCCCCACCTGGCACCCACTACATAAATAGACTTTCCTTTGGTCTATATATGAATAATAGTCACACATTGGTGGGTCTTAAGACGAATGAAGACTCCAGTGTATGCATCAGCAACAGGACCCATGAAAATACGCTCACCAATACAGCCAAGATAAAGCCCCAACCGTGTGAAATGACCAGAAAGCCCATATACATCTTTTCCCTTTCTGACACCCATTGTACATAAAGAAGCACGCTTAGACGTACATTTTTTCCTATGCAGGGTGAGTATCGCCTACCACCCATTTTGGTTGTATTCCACCCACCACAGTTTGAAGAACTAGTAGAAGGACAGTCCTGATGCACGAAGCTCCCACCTATGAGGGGTCAGGAGAAGGGGCGGACCACAAGGGCCTATAATATGCGACCTTATCTTGTATTTTTACAAGAGGCTATTTCTATACCTCGAACCCATGACCTTGAGGTCATGTAACGACAACTTTTACTGTTGCACCAAGGCTTAAAGAACCAATAGAGGATTTTGTGTATTGGTCCTTGTGGTTACACTTTGAAGTATAAACCAATCATGAAAGGTGTATAACAAGAAATTGAATAGAAAGTTAACAAAAAGAAAGACCGCAAGGACTTTGACTTCACTATTCATTATCACCTTGAGATGTGCAACTTTAGTTACAACTCCGCATAAAATATTTAAATTCATATTCTAGTAATGATTTTCATCCAATTTTGTTTCCAAACTATTCACAAATATTTATTGAATTTTACAAATATTTTCCTTGTCATTATAACGATGGTTTTGATTGCGCAGGGAATAGTACTATTTTCTGTTTCTTAGATGCTAAAGTCATCCAATCCGCAGGGTAGGTTAACTAGTGCACATGCAAGTGGGATAGATTATATTTATGAACGGCTCAGATCAACCAGTTGGGGGATGGAATTGAAACCATTCGGATTGAAGTTAGTAAGGGAAAGATTTCATGTTTCAGACTTTTCTACTATTCCATTCCTAACTCATCGTGGTACACGATTAGATTGAAGACTGGATGATTGACTTCAAGATCATTATCAATAGATAAAAGAAGGTCCCTAGTCCGCATGATCTGGTCTGTTGTTTTGATCCTATCTTAGACACGCCATTCCCCGCAGGGTAGAGATGAATTGAATGGATGGGTCGTTCCTTTTTATAATAAGTTACAATAGGACCCACTAAATAGACCAGACATCCTAGGAAGTGAGGAGCACGCTCTTCATTTTCGCCCCATACGTATGGTGTAAGTTGGATGGGATCAATTCAAAGGTCAAATTTAAATCTCCTAGAGTGGGACTCACTTAAAAGATATCTAAGGATCTTATTTTGAAACGCTGCTAGTTCATCGCTACTTTAGGCTTGATGTTGGAGAGATCTAACCCATTCATATTATTGGAGATCCTTTAGATTACTACCACACCATAAACTCCTTTTATTGAATGCTTACAAATTTATTTGTCTCTATTCTTCAGATCACAATCATTTGAGTGGTGGCTGATAGAGTGCTTAATTTGGAGCAGAGCCTGCCTTTCTTCGGCTAAATATGCTTGGCTGGGCCAACAATAGCAGCTAAGCGCACTCACTAACACTAACGAGGCCACAGTGACATTAAAATTGATACGCACACCCTTCATTACTGCTCAACAAGCACAGAGAAGAAGACGACGAGAGTGATTAAATTGAGGCAGGCTGCCTTTCTTTATATATAGCGTCTCTCGCACGTTGTATAGTGACTGTGTGCATGTTTTTCTTAGGAATAAGAGCGATGAAGACAAGAAAACTGATGACCATGTTTCATCCGAGTCCAACCGCTTGTTTCTCAGAGAGAAGGTATCAATATGATCTTAACCGTTCATTTGTCAGCGCATGCATAGCAAGGTACCACAATGTCCAACCGGTTCCATCTTTTCTAACTCGTCACTTACCCAACTAAAAAATTGAGTGGGTTCGCTGTGGCCAAATAAGGTTGGACTAAGTAGAGAGAACAGGCCTGCATGACTACATTTCATCGGAATCCAACCTCTTTAGTCCATCGTCGAAGTTACTTTAGCCCTTCAGCGTAGGGTCGAACAAGTTGACGTCAAGTTGGTGGACCCACACGGCCTAGAATGCGAATAGCTTGCTTTGGTGAAGACAAAGAAATTGACTCACTTGACCTGGAGTCAACCAAACCCCGAGCATTTTCAAACTTAATCCCTAATCATCGGCTTTGTCTTTGTAAATTTTCTTGTCTTAGTCAAGAATGTAAAGAGGGTTGGTGTTGGCGTGGCGTGGGGGGCAAATGTAAGGCTGCTTAGTAAAAAGGTAGAGTACGTGAATCACGCCTTTCATATATCCAATGGTCTGATTTTTTCGTCTCCATTCTGAAAGCACATGATCACAATAATCGGCAAGAAAAAGTCTTCCTGCATCAATCAATTAAAAATTCCTTGCTAATTCACATTAGTCATCCGTCTTTCTTCGGAGGGACAATCAACAGCTACTCATGAGATGAGAATTTTTTTTTTTGCGTTTGATTTCTTGTAGGCCTTACTTACAGTGGACAAAGCCTCCGTGATCCTTTTTACAAGGTACAGGGGCTATGAGAAACAAAGGTTAGAATGGTGTGATGTACCACAATTTTGGATAAGGCCTGTGTAAGATAAGATCAAACCATATGACCAAAAATTCCTTTTTTGGACTCACCCTTGTTATACTGACTCCCTAACCGTTCATTTTCTGTGATTGAACGTACTTTACTCGATCTAAAGCTAGAATTATCCCATCCTCTGCATTTTGTGGTTATGTAAAATCCATATTCTGATAAAAAGGCAGGGTCCGTCATGCCCTTAAGATGTTGTAGAATTTCTTGCTATTGTTGAGTAATTCACCAACAGGTGAATTCAATAGTGCATTAGGAAATGGTGGAATCTACCATAGAATTCAATTCAATGTTCACTAACTAATCCTAGCCCTTGATTTGTCAAGGGTTTGCTGCCAAAAAACATAAGAACTGTATTTTTATTTTTTTAACCAACAAAAATAGCCTGTATATGGATGAGTTGTGCAAGGAAGATGGCACATGATTAGATCGAAGACTGAACTATTGACTTGAAGATCATTATTTTCTAACTAAGTTGTACTTTTCGACTACTCCGTTCTTAGTCAAGTCTTTCCTTGCGTCTCTACTAATTATGTGGAAAAATTAGAGATGAGGTCCAATCCTCTTTCGTTTTCTTCCTTAAGGAATGCATGGAAATTAAGTATTCCTCCATCAGTCATGTTATTTTTTATTCTTGGTGAGTCCCCTCAATCCATTTTTCACACTAGAGACGGGCATGAATTATCTCATGTGTGGCTTCTAGGCATGGCCTGGCTAATATAGAATTAGATAAAGGAAATGGATCACAGCGCAATTGGGACGTGCCCTTATTTTTTGCCTTAAACTAGAGATAATGTGAAAGTCAATAGTTGAGTCTTCAACCTATTCATGCACCATACACTTGTAAGAGAGTGATGAAAGAGTCTCTATCAGTCTCCACCTGGCACCTATTACATAACCAAACTTCCCTTTGGTCATATATATGAATAATAGTCAAACATTGGTGGGTCCAAAGACGAATGACTGCAAGAGTGACTCTAGTGTATGCATTAGCAATAGGACCCATGAAAATATGCTCACAAATACAGCCAATATAAAGCCCCAACCATGTGAAATGACCAGAAAGCCCATATACGTCTTTTCCCTTTCATACACCCGTTGTACATAAAGAAGCATGCTTAGATGTACCTTTTTGCCTATGCAGCGTGAGTTTCGCCTACCGCCCATTTTGGTTGCACTCGCTACAGTTCAAAGAACCAATAGAAGGACAGTTCCGATGCACCAAGATCCCACTTCTGAGGGGTTCAAAGAAGGGGCGAATCACAAAGGCTTATAGTACACAGCCTTACCTTGCATTTTTACAAGAGGTTATTTCTACACCTTGAACCCATGATCTCAAGGTCATTTGATGACAACTTTTAACATTGTGCCAAGGCTCAAATAACCAATCAAGCAACTCTTAAATACTCATCTCTATTTTCTGCCTTCCTTTTGAGTTAATTAATTACTTGGAGAGAATTAGAAAATTGTATCCTATTTTGATTCTCTGCACAAGATATAAAGAATAGCCCTAAAACCCATCTCTAATATGAGCCCTTAAGTGACTTAACCCTAGATCTAAAGGTTCCTAGCATTACTTGAGAGATGCTTATGTATGACACTAGGTTAACTTAAGTGACCAAGGCCTACTAATAAGCTTCATGGTAACTTTAATTGTAACCTATCAGATTATGTGATTTGGGTTGTCCAAATCAAACGTCTAGGTGATTGGTCTAGAGAGGTGATATGACAACTAATAATTAACCTATGGGTTGTTCGAAAACTAATATTATCATCACCTATTTAGACCTGGGATTATAAGAAACTTGGCAGTCTCTTCTTAATCCCAGTGAGGCAAGAATAGATTTTTCATTAAAGCCTTAGCTAACAGATCAACCAACATCTCAGAAGTACAACCAAGGTTCATAGTCACTATCCTCTTCAATAGTATGTCAAACATATTAGATAACTAATTTCTATATATTTGTCTTTAGAACTTACTTCACAATTGCTAAGCATGTGCACTACAACTAAGTTATCACACCTTAATTGTATAGGAAGGTCAAAGCTAGCTTCCAACTTCAAACTTTTAGAAAAATCTTTGATCAACACAGTCTCAAATGGCTAAACTACAACACACAAATTCAGCTTTCAAGGTGGACTCGGTAATGAACTTTTGTCTCTTATTGCTCCATGAGACCATAGCACCACCAAATATAAACATATAACTAGTTGTAAATCTACTCTCATCTAGGTAGCCCACAAAATTAGAATCAATGAACCTAAAAGGTTCAAGCTCACCTGCCTAAAAGGTGACTTTCAAGTCTTTTGTACCTACTAGATAGCGAAATACCTACTTTACAACACTCCAATCAAGAATATCAGGGTTCACTTCGACATCTACTCAGAAGGTTGACGACAATGCCCATATTTGGTCTGGTGCAAGTCACGACATACATAAGACTTCCAACTGCCTAAATATATGGCTTAAGACTCCACTACTAGTCTATCCTTATCACTTGAGTATGTCATCTTCGTACTCAAATGAGTGCCCTTATAGATATGTGGATGCATGAATTTCCACCCAACAACACCAAATGTTTTCAACACACAATTAATATCTAATTCTTGAGACAAGCTATGTTTCCTAGCTTTCTTGTCTCTTTCAATTTTAATTCCTTGGATAAAAGAGGCTTCACCCAAATCCTTCATTTCAAACTAGGTCTTAAGCCACTCTTTTGTTTTGACAATTATACTCAAATTGTTATCCATTAACAACATGCATGTAATCAACATACAATGACAGAACACTACATGCTCCCACCGATCAAAGAGTACACATAGTGATCATAATGATTGGATACAAAAACTATAGTCCAAGATAACCTTATGAATGCATGGTTCTATTATCTGGACATTCATTTTAGCCCATATAAAGCCTAAACTAACCTGCACACCTTTGTCTTTCGAGGCCTTTTCTTCAAAGCTATTAGTAACTTTCTTGTAAATTTCTTCATCTAAATTGTACTGTCAAGAAAGGCAATTTTTACATCCATCTAGTGTAACTCCAGACCCAAGTGCACAACTATCATCATAAGAATCCTAATTGATGTAAAACTAGATACATGATAGATGGTTTCTTGGTAACTAATCCCCTAAACCTAAGTAAACCTCTTATCGAGCCTTGTGCTTTTCGATAAATCCATCATCTTTTAGCTTCTTATTGAAGATTTATTTACAACCTATAGACACCCTACCTTTAGTTTGCTATCATATAACATAACATGATTCTTTCTAATGGAATATTTTTCTTACTGAATGGCACCAAGCCATTTGATTGCATCCTTAGCATTAACAGCTTTTGAATAACTTTGAGGATCATCATTTTGAAGAGGTTTATCTCTCACATCATCTTCTTCTATGTATCCTAACGTCACAAATTGATCTTTAAGAAAAGTAGAAGTTTTTCTCTCTTAATAGTCTAGTAATAAAATCAGCATTAGGATTTGAATTTATCAAATCAATTAGATCATTACATTTTGCCTTATGTTTAATAGCTCAACCTTTTTAACCTAGAACTCTAGGGTTTAAGTCATTTTTCAAAAAATAAGCATCGCTACTTTCAATGACTCCTATTGACCCATCGAAGTAGTTTACACCAAATCTATACCATTTAGAGTGATCGATATACCTTATAAAGTTATACTTTATACTCTTAAGCTTCAACTTGGACCTATTTTAGTTAGATACTCTTATATTAGTACCAGCACCTCACACTCTATGATTCCCTATGTCAAGTTTCATACTAGTTCATAACTTACAAGGTGTCATGTTGAAAACCTTTAGGGGTATTTGATTCAGAATATGTACTATTCTAGAGAGAGCCTCTCCCCAGAGTCAAGTCCTTTACTTAGAATGGTTTAACATAATTTGAACCATAGCAAATGAGGGTCGATTTTGCCTTTTGGCAACTCTATTTTGCTTAAGCATGTAGGGTAGGGTACACTAATGTGCAATACCTTGACTTTTATAGAATTGATCAAATTAAATTGCTCATGTACTCTCCACCTCAACTGATGATAATTCTAGACAACTAATTTTCTACCTCATTTTTAAATTCTTTGAACTTATCTAGAACATCTGATTTCTTACTTAGCTAATAAGCATTTAAAACCTAGAATATGATGAATTACATCATTCCTTTATGGGTTTAAACATTTAGTGGCTCATATATGTCAGAATGAATAACTCTAGGGGTTGATGGATCTTTATCCTTTACCAAAGAGAGTCATGGACATTTTCCCAAATAAATAATGTTCACATATCTTTTTCCTTTACCAAAGACAGCGGTAGATATTTTTCCAGATAAACAATGTTCACCTAGTTCCAATTTATTTTGTAACCTAACCTAAGATGCCATAGTAATTGGACATCTTTAGAGAGCTAGCAATCATAATATTAGGGATCAATGCATTATCATTAGCAAACAAAATCAAACCAATATCATGTTTCTACAACTCATCAAATAAAGAAACAAAGAATAACACATACTTATGGTTATCGACTACAACCTTGTTATCTCTAAACCAAACCTCAAAGGTTTTTGAGGCTACATGGGGAACATAAACAAAAACCCTTGATATAAATGCAAACAATAAATCAGTTAACACCAAGTGTTTGCCCCTAGGGAGCTCCATACGAACAGCTCCAATACTAAGGGTTTTATTGAAACTTTTGTTTTCCATATACACCTTGTGATCTCCCACACTTTTGTCTTTAAACTCAGAAAAAACATCTTTGGACTTAGTGATGTGACACATAGCACTAGAATCCAGCAACCAAAAACTCTTCATCTACTCTTGCAATTAGTGCTCTCATGATCATGCAAATGATTTCCTCACCTGTGTTCTTGCATCACTTTTGGGACCTTTTCTTCTACCCTTTTTTTTCTTAGTGTAATTGGTCTTAACATAGCCCATATGGCCTTAGACCCATCATGACTCAATCTTCTTTTTCTTATCTGCCCCAACTAAAGGTTTCTTAACTTTCCTTTTAAACAACTTTTTCTTCTTGAGATATTTATTGGGCTTAGAGGATCCTCGCCCATTAGACTTCCTTTCTCTCCCTCTTTTAGGCGTCAATCCTCAACATTGACACAAGTATGCCCATAGTGACCTTAGCCCTAGAGAAATTAAGGGTTACAATAGCTAAGTCCCAAGAGGCTAGTAAACTACTAAGAACCATAGAAACTTACATTTAGTGAGGAATCAAGTTCTTAGATTGGTCATCTATTTGGCATAATAGGCATTGCATTTACATGCTCTACAACATTATTGGCCTCTTTCATTCTCATGCTATTCCATTTCTCTCACAGGAAAAATATATATACTCACCAGACTTGGTGGCCATTGCCTTATATAAGGTCAGGGTAATGAGCTGGTCATCAATCATAATTTTCACATCTTGTTACACAAGGATTAACATAATATATCTTGCATTTTTGTCATCCTCTAGGTACTTGTCATAAGTGCATCACTGAGCTGCAGTATCACTAGACGGCTCCTCAATCACACCATCAAGTACATATTCTTCAGAATCCTGGATAAGGAAGTGGTGGATATGCCTATTCCACATAGAATACTTAGTACCATTAAGCTTCTCAGTCTCAATGAAATTCAAGGCAATAGTCTTACAGGCCATTGTGTTATCTTATGAAAGGAATTCAATCTAGATAACTCTATAGAGTATATAAACTTGAGATATACTATAGTAGAACTGCAATGGTAATTCATTCACAAATAACTTAAAATGGTCTCACAAGTATATTTAATATGTATAAAAAAAATTAACATATACTAAGCTAAACAATGTAGATATAAAATTAGTTAGTTTCGGGTCCAACATATAGTCCAAACTATCTATTTAATCATGCATGTTGCTGGCCACAAACATTAGAGAAGCCTCTAATACATTATTGAGAAAATTATAGGTCAAATCATGAATACAAACACATGAAAATAACTCTCTCAACACATGCAAAAACATGTCCTCAAGTTAGATTTATATGGAACAAACATGCTTGGAAAAATCACCATATAAGCACATAGTTAGTCTGGATACTTAGAATAGACATTAGAGAAATTAAGTATTAGGAAATTAGCACTAGAATCATATCTGAATCATTGAATAGCAGTGCTAAGATACAGTCATAAAATCAGCTATAAAGACCAACCGAAAAGTTCCATAAACAACTCCATAGTTAGGATAATTTTTAGATCTCAATAAATTCTCTAATTAAAAACTGATTTTTATATTTTCATGGATGCTATTGTAGCAGGATCTAACACCTTAGAATTAGTAACAAGATCAAGTGAAAAAATGATGATATAGTACTTTCCAAAACAGTGGCAATTAGGCTCGTAAAACACTGCATAGACTTGAGCAACATATGGATAGATCTAATTTGATTTCTAGGTCAGTCCTAAAAATGCTCATAAAACAAACCAAAAAGACATGGATCAAGGGTCATAGGCACATGAAAATTAAGCTAAAAGATGCTCTAAAAAATCAAGATTTATGGTGCACATCCACGGGGTGAAATTTTCAGATCATGTGCTCAGTCCATAACACCTAAAAATCATTAGATATAGGGTCTTAACATGATCAAAGATTGGACATCTGGGCTCTGATACCCATGTTGGCCTAGATCGTCCTCCAATCCTCATTCCCATGCAAAACGACAAACAATAGCATCCATTATTATCAAGAAACATTAGCAAATAAATTTAGCATAAATAAAAGTTAGTGAAATCAATGAAAATGTAACTTACCCTCGGTCGATGGACAGAGTTCTCCATGCACCATGCATCTATTCACATCTCTAGGAACAAGAGAAAACACTAGATGATAAACTTACAAGTAATAGAGAAACATTATTGGGACTTCTTGTTAATCGATTTTCAACTTGATCAAACCAAACCTATAGATATGGAAGCCAAAGCAAGAAACACAAAGCAGAGGAAGAACTTATATTTTCTTTCTTTTCTGCTTTCCTTGAAAGTTAACGTAATTGCTCGGAGAGAATTTCTTATTCTAATTCTTTCCATGGTATATAAAGAGCAGCCCTAAAACCAATCTCTAGTCTAGCCCTTGGTTGACTCAACCCTAGACCTAAAGGATTTTAATTAGCAGATATTTACCTATGATACCATGTACTTAAGTGAACAGGGCCCACTAATAAGCTTCATGGTGGCTCTCATTGTAACCGAGTCATATCATACGATCTGAAGTGCCCAAATCAAAACATAATCAGTCTAAATGAGAGATCTGATAACTGATAATTAATCATGTGGTTTGGTCAACCACTAGAACTATAAGAACTCGGGTGACTGAAGCTTGAATTCCTAACTGGTTGCATATGAGTTGTTATATATGATTCTCAATGGAGCTGTTAACATCTAACCAAAAATTGTACAACAAAATGAATATTGGCATTACAAATGAAGTGCATCATCTTGTAGCAATTGTGCTTACAACAACAATGATAATAACATGAGTATTAATTGTAGTTGCTAGTGCTACGTGGCTGTAATATCATTAGTATGGTATTAAACTCCATCACCTTATGTACTGACAAGAGCAAAACATAGTTTACCCAAAAACAAAAAGAGTGTAAAAGATATCAGATAGATCAATGTAACATGTTTGGAAATTTCTATACTTACAGACTGTTTAATTAGTGCAGGAATAACAGTCCAAGGATTAACAATAATAAGAAGCATAAGAAGAATGAGGAGAAGAGAGTGGGGAGAACATTACTCTCATGATTAATAATGCACTAATAATCATAATATATAGAATTAATAGAACTCATTGTAGTACTAATGAATGAAGGGGAGTCTTGGTGCAACAATAGAATTGTCTTCATATGACTTTGAGGTCATGGGTTTAAGGCATGAAAACGGCCTCTTGCAAAATGTAAGGTAAGGCTGTGTACTATTAACCCTTGTGATCCGCCTCTTCCCCGGACCTTGCATACATGAGAGCTTCGTGCTTTTTCAAACGTTTTGGTTAAGATAAGAGAGGGTGCACGCCATAAAACTGTGAACTATAGAGACTGAGAGGAGTGAGTTACTGAAAAAGGAGTGAGGATATCAAATTTCAAATAATATTGGTATTGATCTGTAGAGGGTTGGGTGGAGAGGGCACGTGAGACGTGACTCTCTCTCTCTCTCTCTCTCTCTCTCTCTCTCTCTCTCTCTCTCTCTCTCTCTCTCTCTCTCCAAGAAACAAGCATTCTCATGTTACTTAAATTGATGTTAGATTTGCCAAATAAATATAATAATCTTTTCTAAACTTCCACTTAGAAGACGATATTAGTTAGTGTTCGCTCTATGAAATGATTGATTTGATGAATGGCGCAAGGAGGAATCTCTCACCTGGGTGACTTCAAGCTCTGGATGATTTATATCTACTTATGTTTACCAACCATATAAGCATGATTCCAGATTAATCCTATATAAAGTCCCAATAATTATAGATGCTAAAAAAGCATGTTCCTATAGATTATCTTTTTCTTTGTTTTTTTAGATTGAAGTTGCATATCTTGTTTGGCCACTCATATTTAACATTTTTTTTTTAGTTATAAATAACCCTGATTTAAAGCAAAAAGAACATAAGCTACAAATATTAATATTAATAAGAGTGATGTTTTATATGTAGGTAATATAAGAGATTCAAACAGGCGTCTACTGGAAGGCCCTCTTTTAGCATCTATACTTATCATGACTCTCCTATATAAATCAATATGCAAGAATACAACATACTACAATAAAGATTTATATAGGAAACAGCCTCTTGTAAAAATACAAGGTAAGGCTGTATAGTATAGGCCCTTATGGTCCACCCTTTCCTTTTAACCTGCATAGGCGAAAGCTTCATGCACTATGGCTGAGTCAAATAAACCAGATTAAATAAGCCTTTCTAATCACACCCTTATTTATCAACTACAAAGTGAAGAGTTGATTTAGTGCATTGAATAACATAAAGAGATAGCAGTTGAAGAAAATACCCAAGAAAAGGCTACACAGCAGTAGTAGGGGTGTTAAGACTGGAGCTTTTTGTAGTGCTAGCAAGAATGCAAGTGAATGAATCTGCAAGTGAAGTGCGTAAGCCTTTAAGAGAGAATAGGTACGAGCTTTAAGAGAGAAGGGAGTCAAATACTAAGAAGGGGGTGATGGGGGGGGGAAGGCTGCTTCACTTGTTCACTTGCTAATAGGGCATAAGAGGAGCCTCCTATTAGCCCTATTAGTAAATGATGTTTGCTGTCTACTTTATAAGCCATCATTGCCCGTTCGCCTGGCACATTCCATTGGGTCCTTTCTCTCAAAGAAGTTTAAACTGATGACCTCAACTGCCTAATCCTGTTGGTTGAGATTGAAAACAATGGAAAAAAACAACTCCAGCTGAAGGAAAACCATTGCATCATGATTGCTGCTCCACATTGGGGAATGAATATTCTTTCCATTGTGACAATCCACTAAACCCGTTGCTCCAAATTTCCCCTCAGAGGCTCAAAGACTCAGCCATATGCCCTTGAATCCAAAGGGTCCAGTGTGTATATCCCAAAGACATCCATCAACTTTCAAAAATTTCATCAAAAGTGAAAGACAAAATCCTGACCGTTTAATTACCAGTATCAGGACTAAAGGTAGTCTATCTCTAGCAGAACAGAATCTTTGAAGTCTTTTCAGGCGTGTACTTTTTCTGCCTCTTCTGCCTACATATCCAGCATTGCATTAAGCATCTGAATCTTTAAAAACCAGAAGAAAATCCAGAAAATAAATTCAAACTGTAGTACACGTGTAGAACTTGGATTACGTGTCATTTGACTGAGTCTCTAAACATAGTTGCAAAACTAGCTTTGTTTCTGGGGCTCTTCCTCTTTGTTTGCTTGTTTTAGAAAGAGTAAAATCAGTAACGTGTCTTTTTGACTAATTGTATTGGTTAAGCGTGTGTAATGAAGTACTTAGACATGCGCACGTGTAAGAGTTGTGTTTTTAATAGGGACTTAACATGGGAAGAGACAGGCAAGGCTGCTGTTTTTTCTGCAGCCTCACTGGCGCCTCTCTTCACTGACCACACTACTATCCCTGTCATTGCTGCCAACTTCATACTATCCATATCATCTTCATCCATCCATCCATTCACCCATGCGTACATGTCATGCATGGTCATGGTCATGGTCATGGATAGTTTCAAGAGATGGATGATTTGGATTATTGGTACAAGTTATGTGGCATGCATATAAGGATTTTGTTGATTGGTCCTTGTGGTTACACTCCGTAGTATAAACCAATTAGGAAAGGTGTATAACGAGAAATAAAGTGGAAAGTTAACAAAAAGAAAGGAAAAGGACTTGACTTCACTATTTAGTATCACCTTGAGACGTGCAACTTTAGTTACAACTCCATATACAATATTTAAATTCATATTCTAGTAATGATTTTCTTCTAATTTTGTTTCCAAACTATTCACAAATATTTTCCTTATCTTTATAACAATTGCTTTTATTGCCTCGTCTTCTATTTATAATATCTTTCTAGAACATAAAATTAAGTATGGAGATTGTGCAGGGAAGAGTACTAGTTTCTATTTCTTAGATGCTAAAGTCATCCAATCCGCAGGGTAGGTTAACTAGTGCACATGCAAGTTGGATAGATTATATTTATGAATGGCTCAGATCAACCAATTGGGGATGGAATTGAAACCATTCAGATTGAGATTAGTAAGGGAAAGAGTTCATGTTTCAGACTTTTCTACTATTCTATTCCTAACTCCTCATGGTACACGATTAGATTGAAAACTGGATGATTGACTTCAAGATCATTATCAATAGATTAAGGCAAAAAATAAAAGAACGTCCCTAGTCCGCATAATCTGGTCCGTTGTATTGATCCTATCTTAGACACGCCATTCCCCGCAGGGTAGAGATGAATTGAATGAATGGGTCGTTCCTTTTTATAATAAGTTAGAGTAGGACCCACTAAATAGACTAGACATCCTAGGTAGTGAGGAGTACACTATTCATTTTCGTTCTTGTATGTACAGTGTAAGTTGGATGGGATCGACTCAAAGGTAAAATTTAAATCTCCTAGAGTGGGACTTACTTAAAAGATATCTGACGATCTTATTTTCAAACACTGCTTGTTCATCACTACTTTAGGCTTGATGTTAGAGAGATCTAACCCATTCATATTATTGGAGATCCTTTAGATTACTCCCACGCCATAAACTTCTTATATTGAATGCTTACAAAATTATTTTTCTCTATTCTTCAAATCACAGTCATTGGAATAAAAACTTAACTTGAAATGAGTGAATATCATCCGATTGACATAATTTTTCATTAGCAAGCTGAACTCAATGTCCCAAACAAGATGAACGCCTTCTAATTCGAGGAAAAAAAAAAAAAGAAGATTAAAAAGCCAGCATTTGCCTTAGTGATTGAGAATACCAAGTGTAATTATGCATATCTGGTTTGTGGGATATAAGCAGATGGTTAGAAAATCAAAAAGCAGTCGATGTGTGGTTGACAGCAAGAGGAATTGGAGGCCAATCAAAGGCCCTAAAAGGAGCTCACCAAGAAGCATCCCTCATTTGTAGTTCAATTATTTCAATTCGATCAATTGATACAACTGATGGAACAATCTTCAATTTGAGTTTCTTACCTAAAAATTCTATTGAACTAACGGAGCCAGCTGTATTTTGTAGTTATAAAAAAAAAGTGCAACAATTAGTAACATGATGCCCTATTATTGTGGCAAATGTTGAAGAGGATGTGTGTAGTGCCAGTGAAAACCATATGAAAGTTAAATGACACATTGACGGATCCAAATATTCTACAATAAGTAATTCTAAGATAGACAAAGACTGCTTCTAACATCGTACATTTTGAAACTTGTTGCTTACATAGTGAACAAATCCCTGAAGCTTTACTACACAGAAGTCAAAACTTTGATCCATCATTCGGTAGTATGACCTGCGCCAGTTCTTTTTGATGATGAGAACACTGATGGAACCCCAAAATCCCAAAGCATAGCAGATAGCCACACATGAATAAAAGAATAAATCATTCTGTAGGAGGCCAGAATTTTCTTTTTCATTCTTATCAATTGATTCTGATGTAATATTGACCGAGCAGTTTCGGCTCAGTGGCTGTCCACAAAGACTTGGGTTGCCAATGAAACTACTTTCAGTGAAGGTTGTAGAATGCCCCTCATATGGAATTTTGCCAGACAAATCATTAAAGGAGACATTAAGAAACTCAAGGAAATTGAGTTTAATCATTTGAAGGGGGATTCTTCCAGTTAATTTATTGTGAGAAAGATCCAAGCTCTCCAAGTTCACCATGTTTTGGAAAGATGTTGGAATAGGACCTGCTAGATGGTTGTTGGACAAATTCAGAGAGATAAGTTCTTCTAGTAATCCTAATTCTGGTGGAATGTTGCCAAATAATTTGTTGGACGACAAGTCAATTCCTTTCATCAAATATAGAGGAAATCCCTTGTAAGGCATTAACATACCCTTTGTGGTGAAATCATATGAGCCTACCCCCCCCAAAAGTTCTGGAGCTAAAGTAAGATTGCCAATACAGGTTGGAATGGTTCCAGAAAGATGGTTACATGAGAGATCCAAGAGATGGATATTCATTTGACATAACTTAATTGGAATGCGGCCTTCAAAACCATTTCTTCTGAGAAGGAGGATGTCCAACCTAGAAAGGTCATGAAAAGAATTTTCGATATTTCCTGACAAGTAATTATCCCCAATATCCAGATGAAATAACATGGAAGAATTTGATAGGGTTGGTGATATTGTTCCAGTAAGACGGTTTCCGTGGAGTACTAAAATCACCAATTTTGTCGCAGTGAAATTTCTAGGGAGCATCTCCCCATGCAAGTTATTCTTTGACAAGTCTAAGATCGACAATGGGGGTAGTTCTGGTATCTCTCCAGACAAGTCATTATTAGCCAGATATAGATGAGTCAAAGACCGAATTTTAACAAGAGACGAAGGAATGGTCCCTTGCAGAGCATTCTCGGACATATCAAAAATTTCCAAATATGGGAAAATACTACCAATGTTTTCTGGAAGTGCTCCGTGAATATGATTATTGGAAATATCAAGGTATCGAAGCATAGACGTCAAGTTATACTGAGGTTGAGGGAGTGGGCCAATTAAACTATTATGTCCCAATTCCAAGAGTGAAATATTGGTGTTATATAACAACTGAGAAGGAATGCTACCAGTGATTAGGTTTTTAGATATATCCACTTGTTGCAAGGCATGATGTCTGATGGCGAAGTGAAGAAGACTATGACCTTCGTATTTGTCTATGCTGCAGTTAGACAATCTCAGTTCCTCTAATTGAAAAGATGGGACCCAAGTTGGAGGTATGGGTTCAATCTCCAAATGTTGATTGTTGGATAGGTCAAGGGAGTGGAGCTTGGAGAGGTTGGAAAACATAGACAAGGAGATCCGTCCGTCTAGTTGATTATATGACAGGTCAATATCTTCAACCAGAGTGAAATTGGTGAAAATGGATGGAATGCTCCCATGTAACTGATTATGACTCAAATCTATGTGTTCAAGAAAGGGCAAGTCACCAAAAAATGATGGAATGCTCCCATGTAACTGATTGTCAGCCAAATATATGTGTTGAAGGGAATGCAAGTTACCCAAGAAGGATGGAATCTTTCCATGGAGTTGATTACCATCGAGATTTAGAGTTCTGAGGAAACGCATCTCTCCCAAACACAAAGAAGTCATGTTCTCATTCATTTCATTGACAGAGAGGTCCAATATTTGTAGGTGCTTCATTGACCGAAATGCTGCAACAAACATAAACAAGTAATTATCCTGCGTTAATTAGAGCAATAAAATGATGTCTTATGCTTGTGTAGTTATTTTCAAGAGGTATTAAACGCAAGACTTTGCTGGGAAAATTAACGTAGTAATATGTACCTTCGGGCATGATCCACCCACCAATGCCATTCTCCATTAAATAAAGTTCTTGCAATTCTTCGAGTTGAGCAAACCAGGTGGCATTTGGATACCATCTCCCACAATCATCAGGCCTTCCCTGCAAAATGTTGATCTTGACCACACGATTTGTAGAGTTGCTGCACCTGATGCCTTCCCATTTACAGCAGTTCTCTCCCACCCAGTTCTTTCCTTCCCAGCTGCTCAACCCAGAGCAATTTGGATAGTGGCTGATAGAGTGCTTAATTTGGAGCAGAGCCTGCCTTTCTTCGGCTAAACATGCTTGGCTGCTGGGCCAACAACAGCAGCTAAGCGCACTCACTAACACTAACGAGGCCACAGTGACATCAAAATTGATACGCACACCCTTCATTACTGCTCAGCAAGCAAAGAGAAGAAGACGATGAGAGTGATTATTTTGAGGCAGGCTGGCTATCTTTATATATAGCTTCACTCGCACACTCAGTTTTTGCCTTCTTCTACCAATTAGAAAACATAGTTTAGCCCATGGAGGTGTAAGAAAATTTCCACTTAGCCTTCAACAAAGACAATCAACACTCATTCGCACACAGGAGAAAAGACTGCCGCCACTTTCACACAATGGCCCCACATTGTATTGATCCCCTCTGTTCATCCTTTTTTAACTGAAATTACCTATCTTGTAACTCAAGCATCATGCCCAAAGAACCCTTTTTTGGGGCCAAACTCTTGGTATACAGAGTTCCTAACCTTTGTTTAGAGGCGTCCATTGTTATGATGGGTTGAACTTTAGATCCATGGTTCATCATCCTAAGTTGAGTGAGGAATGTTTCCTCATTTACTCATGAAGGACCCCACCTTGGTTGATCCAGCCCGTTGTATAGTGACTGTGTGCATGTTTTTCTCTGGAATAAGAGCGATGAAGACAAGAAAACTGATGACCATGTTTCATCCGAGTCCAACCGCTTGTGTTTCTCAGAGAGAAGCTATCAATATGATCTTAACCGTTCATTTGTCAGGCACATCCATTGCAAGGTACCACAATGTCCAACCGATTCCATCTTTTCTAACTCGTCACTCACCCAACTAAAAAATGAGTGGGTTCGCTGTGGTCAAATAAGGCTGGACTAAGTAGAGAGAACAGGCCTGGATGACTACATTTCATCGGAATCCAACCTCTTGAGTTCATCGTCGAAGCGACTTTAGCCCCTCAGCGTAGGGTCGAACAAGTTGACGTCAAGTTGGTGGACCCACACGGCCTAGAATGCGAAGAGCTTGCTTTCGTGAAGACAAAGAAATTGACTGACTTGACCTGGAGTCAACCAATCCCCAAGCATTTTCAAACTTAATCCCTAATCATCGCCTTTGTCTTTGTAAATTTTCTTTTCTTAGTCAAGAATGTAAAGGGGGTTGGGGTTGGGGTTGGGGTTGGGGCTGGCGTGGCGTGGGGGCGGGGTGGGGTGGGGTGGGGTTTTCTTTTCTTAGTCAAGAATATCGCCTTTGTCTTTGTAAATTTTCTTTTCTTAGTCAAGAATGTAAAGGGGGTTGGGGTTGGGGTTGGCGTGGCGTAGGGGGCGGGGTGGGGTGGGGGCGTTGGCGTGGGGTGGGGTGGGGTGGGGGCGTTGGCGTGGGGTGGGGTGGGGTTTTCTTTTCTTAGTCAAGAATGTAAAGGGGGTTGGTGCTGGCGGGGGGTTGGCGTTTGGCGGGGGGTGGGGGGGTGTCAATGGTCAGATTTATATGTCCATTCTGAAGGCGTATGACCACAATAATCGGCAAGAAAAAGTCTTCCTGCATCAATCAATTGAAAATTCTTTGCTAATTCACATTAGTCATCCATCTCTCTTTGGAGGGACAATCAACCGCTACTCATGAGATGAGAAATTTTTTTCTTGCATTTGATTTCTGGTGGGCCTCATTTACAATGGACGAAGCCTCCGTGATCCATTTTACAAGGTACAGCGGCTATGAGAAACAAAGGCTAGGATGTTGTAATGTACCACAATTTTGGACAAGGCCTGTCTAAGATAAGCTCAAACCATATGACCAAAAACCCATTTTCTGGCCTCACCCTTGTTATACTAACTCCCTAACCGTTCATTTTCTCTAATTGAACATACTTTACTCGATCTAAAGCTAGAATTATCCCATCCTCTGCATTTTGTGGTTATGTGAAATTCAAATTCTGATAAAAAGGCAGGGTCCGTCATGTCCTTAAGATGTTTTAGAATTTCCTGCTATTGTTGATTAATTCACCAACAGATGAAATCACTAGCGCATTAGGAAATGGTGGAGTCCACTGTAGAATTCAATCCCATGTTCACTAACCGATCCTAGCCCTTGATTGGCCATGTCCACCCACCAATGCGATTCCCCACTAAATGAAGTTCTTGCAATTCTTCGAGTTGAGCAAACCAGGTGGCATTTGGATACCATGTCCCACAATCATATGGCCTTCCGTGCAAAATGTTGATCTTGACCACACGATTTGTAGAGTTGCTGCACCTGATGCCTTCCCATTTACAGCAGTTCTCTCCCGCCCAGTTCTTTCCATCACCTTATATACTGACAAGAGCAAAACATAGTTTACCGAAAAAAAAAAAGTGTAAAAGATATCAGGTAGATCAATTTGACATGTTTGGAAATTTCTATACGTACAGACTGTTTAATTAGTGCGGGAATATCCGTCCAAGGATTAAGAAGAATAAGAAGAACGAGGAGAAGAGAGTGGGGAGAACATTACTCTCATGATTAATAACACACTAATAATCATAATATATAGAATTAATAGAACTCATTGTAGTACTAATGAATGAAGGGGAGCCTTGGTGCAACAGTAGAATTGTCTTCGTCTGTGAGGTCACGGGTTTAAGGCATAGAAACAGCCTCTTACAAAATGCAAGAAAAGGCTGTGTACTACTAACCCTTGTGGTCCGCCCCTTCCCTAGGCCTTGCATACACGAGAGGTTCGTGCTTTTTCAAAAGTTTTGGTTAGGATAAGAGGGTGCATGCCATTAAACTGTGAACTATAGAGACTGAGAGGTGTGAGGATATCAAATTTCAAATAATATTGGTATTGATCTGTAAAGGGTTGGGTGCAGAGGGCACGTGAGACGTGATGTTGATGAGTCTAGAGTTTGGTTTTTCTCTCACAGGAATCCACCCACCCTGCCCTCTCTCTCTCTCTCTCTGGTTATTCTCTGTTTTTTCGTAAAGTTTCGCGACTACACGTTTCTCCTACATATTTCGTACCAGCTGATCAGTCCTAACGGCTTTGGAGGTGCATCACCAAGAAACAAGCGTTCTCATGTTACTTAAATTGATCAAAATGACAATATTATTGTTAGATTTGCCAAATAAATATAATAATCTTTTCTAAACTTCTACTTAGAAGACGATATTAGTTAGTGTTCGCTCTATGAAATGATTGATTTGATCAATGGCACAAGGAGGAATTTCTCACCTGGGTGATTTTCAAGCTCTATATGATTTATGTCTCGAACTTAAAAAAAAGAAAGAAAGAAAGAAAAAGATTCTACTTATGTTTACCAACCATATAAGCCCAGATTATTCCTATATAAAAACCGAATAATTGTGGATGCTTAAAAAGCATGATCCTGAAGATTATCTTTTTCTTTGTTTTTTTAGATCGAAGTTGTTATCTTGTTTGGCCTCTCATATTTAACATTTTTTTAAAGTTATAAATGACCCTGATTTAAAGCAAAAAGAACATAAGCTACAAATATTAACATTAATAAGAGTGATGTTTTATATGCAGGTAATATAAGAGATTCAAACATAGATCTTCCAAAAGTATTGCCCAAATTCATGAAAATACAGGCATCTCCTGGAAGGTCCTCTTTTAGCATCTATACTTATCATGACTCTCCTATATAAATCTATATGCAAGAATACAACATACTGCAATAAAGATTTGTCTAGGAAACAACCTCTTGTAAAAATACAAGATAAGATTGCGTACTATAGGTCCTTATGGTCCGTCCCTTCCTTGGAACTCGCATAGGCCAGAGCTTCATGCACCATGGCTGAGTCAAATAAACCATATTAAATAAGCCTTTCTAATCACACCCTTATTTATCAACTACAAAGTGAAGAGTTGATTTAGTGCATTGACTAATATAAAGAGACAACAGTTGAAGTAAATACCCGACAAAGGGTACACAACAGTAGTAGGGGTATTAAGACTAGAGCTTTTTGTAGTGCTAGCAGGAATTCATGTGAATGAATCTGCAAGTAAAGTGCGTAAGCCTTTAAGAGAGAATACGTGCGAGCTTTAAGAGAGAAGGGAGTCAAATACTAAGAAGGGGGTGATCAGGGGGAGAGGGGTGCTTCACTTGTTCACTTACTAATAGGGCATAAGAGGAGCCTCCTATTAGCCCTATTAGTAAATGATGCTTGCCGTCTACTTTACGAGCCATCATTACCCGTTCGCTTGGCACATTCCATTGGGTCCTTTCTCTCAAAGAAGATTAAACTAATGACCTCCGCTGCCTAATCCTGTTGGTTGAGATTGAAAACAATGGGAAAAAACAACTCAAAATATAAAAGGCAGGTAACTAAAAATAAATAACTTGAAACAAAAGAAACTGTAATTGCTGAAGGAAAACCATTGCATCATGATTGCTGCTCCACATTGGGGAATGAATATTCTTTCCATTGTGACAATCCACTAAACCCGTTGCTCCAAATTTCCCCTCAGAGGCTCAAAGATTCAACCATATGCCCTTGAATCCAAAGGGTCCAGTGTGTATATCCCAAAGACATCCATCAACTTTCAAAATTTTCATCAAAATTGACAAGAGTGGAAAAACAAAATCCTGACCGTTTAATTACTGGTATGAGGACTAGAGGTAGTCTATCTCCAGCAGAACAGAGTCTTTGAAGTCTTTTCAGGCGTGTGCTTTTTCTGCCTCTTCTGCCTACATATCCAGCATTGCATTAAGCATCTGAGTCTTTAAAAACCAGAAGAAAATCCAGAAAATAAATTCAGACTGTTGTACACGTGTCAGACCTTGGATTACGTGTCATTTGACTGAGTCTCTAAGCATAGTTGCAAAACTATCTTTGTTTCAGGGGCTCTTCCTGTTTGTTTGCTTGTTTTAGAAAGAGTAAAATCGGTAATGTGCCTTTTTGACTAATTGTATTGGTTAAACGTGTGTAATGAAGTACTTAGACATGCGCACGTGTAAGATTTGTGTCATTAAAAGGGACTTAACATGGGAAGAGATAGGCAAGGCTGCTGTTTTTCTGCAGCCTCACTGGCGCCTCTCTTCACTGACCACGCTACTATCCCTGTCATTGCTGCCAACCGCATACTATCAACATCAACATCATCTTCATCCATCCATTCACCCATGCGTACATGTCATGCATGGTCATGGTCATGGATGGTTTTATACATCCATGTATGTATTCTTCTTCTTTGGCCCATTATTGTGCGTCCATCACTTAACAAGCGATGATCTTGCTTAAATGGCTATGTTGAGAAAGTAATACTTTGAAGGAATGTAGAAAATGGATGGGGTTCAGGGTTTTGTGTTCATTGATGGTTAGAACACTGGAACTACAAGTTGAATGATACATTTGATCTGATGGCCTTACTATGAATAGACTGTGTACTTGAAGTTTCTAAATATCATGGGCAAGGTGGATTGAGGGTTAGTTTCAATTCCACTGTAGAATTCAATTCCATGTTCACGAACCGATCATAGCCCTTGATTTGTCGAGGGTTTGCTGCCAAAAAACATAAGAGCTGCATTTTTATTTTTTTAACCAACAAAAATGGCCTGTATATGAATGAGTTGTGCAAGGAAGATGTCACACAATTAGATCAAAGACTGAACAAAGATAATTATTTTCTGAGTTGTACTTTCTGTTACTCTATTCCTAGTCAAGTCTTTCCTTGTGTCTTTGTGTGGAAAAATTGGAAGTGGGAATCCTCTTTGGTCTTCTTTCTTAACAAGTGCATAGAAATTAATTATTCTTTTGTCCCGTCAATCATGCTATTTTTTATTCTTGCTGGGTCTCCATGAGAATGAGCCAAATTCTCCCTCCTTAATCCATTTTCACACTAGAGACAAAGGTATAGATGATCTAATGTGAGGTTTCTGGGCATGGCCTGGCTAATGGAGGATTAGATTAAGGGACCAGATCACGGAGCGATTGGGACGTGCTCTTATTTTTTGCCTTAAAGTAGAGATAATGTAGAAGTCAATAGTCGAGTCTTCAACCTAACCGTGCACCATACGCTTGTAAGAGAGTTGTAAAAGAGTCTATATCAGTCCCCACCTGGCACCCACTACATAAATAAACTTTCCTTTGGTCTATATATGAATAATAGTCACACATTGGTGGGTCTTAAGACGTATGAATGCAAGAGTGACTCCAGTGTATGCATCAGCAACAGGACCCATGAAAATACGCTCACCAATACAGCCAAGATAAAGCCCCAACCGTGTGAAATGACCAGAAAGCCCATATACATCTTTTCCCTTTCATACACCCATTGTACATAAAGAAGCACGCTTAGACGTACATTTTTTCCTATGCAGGGTGAGTATCGCCTACCACCCATTTTGGTTGTATTCCACCCACCACAGTTTGAAGAACTAGTAGAAGGACAGTCCTGATGCACGAAGCTCCCACCTATGAGGGGTCAGGAGAATGGGCGGACCACAAGGGCCTATAGTATGCGACCTTACCTTGTATTTTTACAAGAGGCTATTTCTATACCTCGAACCTATGACCTCAAGGTCATGTAATGACAACTTTTATCGTTGCACCAAGGCTTAAAGAACCAATAGAGGATTTTGTGGATTGGTCCTTATGGTTACACTTTGTAGTATAAACCAATCATGAAAGGTGTATAACAAGAAATTGAATAAAAGGTTAACAAAAAGAAAGACCACAAGGACTTCGACTTCACTATTCAGTATCACCTTGAGATGTGCAACTTTAGTTACAACTCCGCATAAAATATTTAAATTCATATTCTAGTAATGATTTTCATCCAATTTTGTTTCCAAACTATTCACAAATATTTATTGAATTTTACAAATATTTTCCTTGTCATTATAACGATGGTTTTGATTGCGCAGGGAATAGTACTATTTTCTGTTTCTTAGATGCTAAAGTCATCCAATCCGCAGGGTAGGTTAACTAGTGCACATGCAAGTGGGATAGATTATATTTATGAACGGCTCAGATCAACCAGTTGGGGATGGAATTGAAACCATTCGGATTGAAGTAAGGGAAAGATTTCATGTTTCAGACTTTTCTACTATTCCATTCCTAACTCATCGTGGTACACGATTAGATTGAAGATTGGACGATTGACTTCAAGATCATTATCAATAGATAAAAGAAGGTCCCTAGTCCGCATGATCTGGTCTGTTGTTTTGATCCTATCTTAGACACACCATTCCCCGCAGGGTAGAGATGAATTGAATGGATGGGTCGTTCCCTTTTATAATAAGTTACAATAGGACCCACTAAATAGACCAAACATCCTAGGAAGTGAGGAGCACGCTCTTCATTTTTGCCCCGTATGTATGGTGTAAGTTGGATGGGATCAATTCAAATGTCAAATTTAAATCTCCTAGAGTGGGACTCACTTAAAAGATATCTAAGGATCTTATTTTGAAACGCTGCTAGTTCATCGCTACTTTAGGCTTGACGTTGGAGAGATCTAACCCATTCATATTATTGGAGATCCTTTAGATTACTCCCACATCATAAACTCCTTTTATTGAATGCTTACAAATTTATTTGTCTCTATTCTTCAAATCACAATCATTTGAGTGGTGGCTGATAGAGTGCTTAATTTGGAGCAGAGCCTGCCTTTCTTAGGCTAAACATGCTTGGCTGCTTGGCCAACAATAGCAGCTAAGCGCACTCACTAACACTAACGAGGCCCACCCTTCATTACTGCTCAGCAAGCACAGAGAAGAAGACGACGAGAGTGATTAAATTGAGGCAGGCTGCCTTTCTTTATATATAGCGTCTCTCGCACGTTGTATAGTGACTGTGTGCATGTTTTTCTTATGAATAAGAGCGATGAAGACAAGAAAACTGATGACCATGTTTCATCCGAGTCCAACCGCTTGTGTTTCTCAGAGAGAAGGTATCAATATGATCTTAACCGTTCATTTGTCAGGCACATCCATTGCAAGGTACCACAATGTCCAACCGGTTCCATCTTTTCTAACTCGTCACTTACCCAACTAAAAAATTGAGTGGGTTCGATGCGGCCAAATAAGGTTGGACTAACTAGAGAGAACAGGCCTGGATGACTACATTTCATCGGAATCCAACCTCTTGAGTTCATCGTCGAAGCGACTTTAGCCCTCCAGCGTAGGGTCGAACAAGTTGACGTCAAGTTGGTGGACCCACACGGACTAGAATGCGAATAGCTTGCTTTCGCGAAGACAAAGAAATTGACTCACTTGACCTGGAGTCAACCAAACCCCAAGCATTTTCAAACTTAATCCCTAATCATCGCCTTTGTCTTTGTAAATTTTCTTTTCTTAGTCAAGAATGTAAAGGGGGTTGGGGAGGGGTTGGCGTGGCGTGGGGGGCGGGGCGGGGTGGGGTGGGGGCGTTGGCGCGGGGGCGGGGGGGCGGGGGGGCGGTTTGGTGTTGCCGTGGGGTGGGGGTCAAATGTAAGGCTGCTTCGTAAAAAGGTAGTGTACGTGAATCACGCCATTCATACATGAATGATCAGATTTATATATCTGTTGGTAACCAACAAAAATAGCCCGTATATGGATGAGTTGTGCAAGAAAGATGGCACACGATTAGATCGAAGATTGAACCATTGACTTGAAGATCATTATTTTCTAACTGAGTTGTACTTTTCTACTATATTCTTAGTCAAGTCTTTCCTTGCGTCTCTACTAGTGAGTCCCCATGAAAATGGGTCAAAATCTCCCTCAATCCATTTTTCACACTAGAGACGGGTATGAATTATCTGATGTGAGGTTTCTGGGCATGGCCTGGCTAATATAGGATTAGATCAATGGAACGGATCACAGTATGATTGGGACGTGCCCTTATTTTCTCCCTTAAACTAGAGATAATGCGGAAGTTAATAGCCGAGTCTTCAACCTAATCGTGCACCATACACTTGTAAGAGAGTGATGAAAGAGTCCATATCAGTCCCCACCTGGCACCCAGTACATAATCAGACTTCCCTTTGGTCATATATATGAATAATAGTCACACATTAGTGGGTCCCAAGACAAATGAATGCAAGAGTGACTCCAGTGTATGCATCAGCAATAGGACCCATGAAAATATGCTCACAAATACAACCAAAATAAAGCCCCAACCATGTGAAATGACCAGAAAGCCCATATACGTCTTTTCCCTTTGATATGCCCGTCGTACATAAAGAAGCACGCTTAGACGTACGTTTTTGCCTATGCCGGGTGGGTATCGCCTACTGCCCATTTTGGTGGTATTCCACCTACCACAGTTCGAAGAACCAATAGAAGGACAGTCCCGATGCACGAAGTTTTCACCTACGAGGGGTTCAGGGAAGGAGGGGATCACATGGGCCTATAATACGCAGCCTCACCTTGCATTTTTATAAGAGGTTATTTCCACACCTTAAACCCATGACTTCAAAGTCATTTGACGACAACTTTTACCATTGCGCGAGGCTCAAAGAATCAATAGAGCAACTCTTAAATACCCATCTCTATTTTTATAAAGGATTTTGTTGATTGGTCCTTATGGTTACACTCCGCGGTACAAACCAATCAGGAAAGGTGTATAACGAGAAATGGAGTGGAAAGTTAACAAAAAGAAAGACCACAAGGGTATATGCATGAGGGATTTTAGCTTTTCTAAGGCGTCTGCGCTTGCAGACCAAGGATGTCCAAGTGATTCATCTCCCAATACTGCTTGGGTAGGGCCCATCTGCAGATCAGATCAGATTAGATGATCTCGATCTTGAACATGTTAGAAGGGCCGGATTGTCTATCAGAGAAAACAACAGGACGTTAGATTTTCATACAGGCTCTTAATGGGGACAGGGGAGGACCCACGCATAATTTGGGAGTTGCTTGTTGCTTAATGAAGCTTAATCGAGATTTAAGGATAACAACAAGAAGTATCGATCTGAAGTAAATTGCCGTGTCGTATTACTTTGGTCATTCTACGTGGAAAAGACAGGCACGGACAGCAAAGTGGTAACCAAATGGCCACTCACATCCGTGCATGAATCAGACTAACCAGATTCACTCGGAGAGCCGGTACACCTTTTTGCCTTAATCCGCCTTGCACGGCACAGCATCTTTCTATTTCATACTAGCAATAATAAGCTTCAAATTAATAAGAAGAACAACAAGCTAAGAATAATAACAGTGATGCTATTAAGACTAGTCACAATAAAAATGATATCATCATCATCAAGACTTTATCCCAATTAGGAATCAGCCACATGAATTTTATTTATCCATTCTCATCTATTAAGTACCATACCTTTATTTAGTTCTAAAATTTTTAGATCTTTGCTCACCACTTTTATCTAGGCCTTCTCCTCACCCTTTTAGAACCTTCTACTTGTATTGCCTTATTCCTTCCAACCAGTGTCGTTTTCGGTTGTCTAATCTCTCTCATCTTACCTACTGGTGCTACTCCTAAGTTTCATATAATATTTTCATTTCTAATTTTATTCTTTTTTGTCTAGCTATTCATTCTCTGAGCACGATGTTCCTTAATTGCCCAACACTCTCAATAATAAAAAAGCAAATAATAAAAAAGAATTACAAATATGTAATTGGCCAGAGTGGAACCATAATGAGATAACTGCTTGAACTACACAAAGAACTTGTTGGGCCTAATCGTCCTCCAATCCTCAATTACATGCCAAACAATAAACATGTAGCATCGATTATTATCCAAGAACATTAGCGAATAAATCTTGGGTAATTGAAAATGTGTAAAATCAATAAAAATATAACTTATCTTCGTTGGTTGGTGGAGTTTCTTCAAACACCTTACATCTAATCGTATCTTCATGAACGAGAGAAAACACAAGGTAATGAACTGATAAGTAATAGAGAAACCTTGCTAGGCCTTCTTCTTAATCTATCTTCAACTTGACCGGATTAGATCTACACAGATGGAAGCCAAAGTAGAGAGCGTAGATGAGAGGAAGAGACTACTTTTTTCTTTTTCCTTTTCTGCTTTCCTTTTGAGTTAATTAATTACTTGCAGAGACTTAGAAAATTGTATCCTATTTTGATTCTCTCCACAAGATATAAAGAAAAACTCTAAAACCCATCTCTAATATGAGCCCTTACGTGACTTAACCCTAGATCTAGAGGTTCCTAGCATTACATAGCACCAAATGCTATATAAGAAAAAGGGCAGCCTGGTGCACGAAACTCCCGCGTATGCTTTGATTACACAATCCTCGTAGCACCAAATGCTTTGTTGGAATTCTTCATACAACAATGGGAAGATCATGAAGAAATATTCTGATCTATAACGTGGGAAGAAAAATAACACTGTAAACGCAAAAAAGGACAGCCTAGTGTATGAAGCTCTAGCATATGCAGGGTCCACTGAAGGTGCAGACGACAAGGGTTTATAGTTTGTAGCCTTACCCTGAATTTTTGTAAGAGGTTTCCATGCCTTGAACCTGTGACCTCAAGGTCACACAATGACAACTCTACAGTTACACCAAGGCTCCCCTTCAACACTGTAAACAAAATCAATATAAAAATATCTTATTCTCCCGTTCTCTGATAACCAGAAGTCACAAAAGTGATTGGAGAATCCCTGTCTTATAGGGGTGTTAGAAATGAGAGATACAAGTAGTTGAGACCCTTTGTGTATATTGTTACATGTGTCCGGTGAGTGCCATGAATCCCTCCACCAACCCCATGGAGTATTTGGAAAGGCTGTCCTGTAGAGAAGGTGAATCTATGCAGAACCTTCTGAAGCCAAAAAATAGACGGTGTCCTTGGGGCAACACAGGACACCGTCAATTTCTTGGCTCTTGCGGATTCAGAAACAAAGGACTGTGGATATTTAATACATATGAGATTTGACAATGAGGGCATCTGACATGAGGTGAATCTAATAAACAGTACAGGTGATGAAAATTTTTGAAAAAAAAGAAAAGAAAAGAAAAGGTGAGTCCAATATCTGCTTTTAACCTCGCCAATGATGCAATCGTGATGAAGCCAGCAACATCATATAATTTCTTGTAATCAAGATCAAAAGCAAACATTCCAAAAATAAAGGCAGCCGCTTGCAAGAAGATAACCTTCAGTGGTCTTTTCACCTTAATATAACCAGTTTTATGCAATAAACCTGGAAATTTCCTTCCAATGTATCCCTTATCCCTTCCTAGAGGCCTTTGCTCTCTTAGTCAACTATATCAAGCCCTTTTGAGAACCCTCTTTAGGCTCCGTTCTTCTTAGTATCCTATGCGTGTAAGAAATATAAATTCTGCCACCCTTGCCCTACTCGGAGAAGGAGGCAAGTGGATTCCCCCCTTGAGGCGATGAAACTAGGCTATTCAAACCAATCCATCCGTCTAGCCAATCCTTTCAAACCAAAAATTGCAGTGCCAGATGCCGATTCTATAATAGCTAATTCTCAGACTGTATTTAAGTCAATTTCTAATTCAATTCCTAGTCTTCCCTATTGTGACATATGTGCTTCCACAAAATTTTTGGTAGTCACTTTTTCATCTCTTCTCCCTACAATTTTGGATTAGGCCTGTTTAAGATAGCTCAAATCATATGACCAAAAACCCCTTTTCTGGCCTCACCCTTGTTATGTGACTCCCTAACCGTTCATTTTCTGTGATTGAATGTACTTTACCCGATCTAAAGCTAGAATTATCCCATCCTCTGCATTTTGTGGCTATGTGAAATCCAAATTCTGATAAAAAGGCGGGGTCCGTCATGTCCTTAAGATGTTGTAGAATTTCCTGCTATTGTTGATTAATTCACCAACAGATGAATTCAATAGCGCATTAGGAAATGGTGGAATCCACCATAGAATTCAACTCCATGTTCGCTAACCGATCCTAGCCCTTGATTTGTCAAGGGTTTGCAGCCAAAAAACATAAGAGCTGCATTTTTAATTTTTTTAACCAACAAAAATGGCCTGTATATGGATGGGTTGTGCAAGGAAAATGGCACACGCTTAGATCGAAGACTGAACGATTGACTTGAAGATCATTATTTTTTGAGTTGTACTTTTCTATTACTCCATTCCTAGTCAAGTCTTTCCTTGTGTCTTTACTAATTATGTGAAAAAATTGGAGGTGGGATCCAATCATCTTTAGTCTTCTTCCTTAACAAGTGCATAGAAATTAAGTATTCTTTTGTCCCGTCAATCACGCTGTTTTTTTATTCCTGATGGGTCCCCATGAAAATGGGCCAAAATATCCCTCCTTAATCTATTTTTCACACTAGAGACAAGGGTATAGATTATCTAATGTGAGGTTTCTGGGCATGGCCTGGCTAATGTAGGATTAGATCAAGGGACCGGATCACAGAGCGATTGGGACGTGCCCTTATTTTTCGCCTTAAACTAGAGATAATGTGGAAGTCAATAGTCGAATCTTCAACCTAATCGTGCACCATACGCATGTAAGAGAGTGGTGAAAGAGTCTATATCAGTCCCTACCTGGCACCCACTACATAACCAGACTTCCCTTTAGTTGTATATATGAATAATAGTCACACATTGGTGGGTCTGAAGACGAATGAATGCAAGAGTGACTCCAGTGTATGCGTCAGCAATAGGACCCATGAAAATACGCTCACAAATACAGCCAAGATAAAGCCCCAACCGTGTGAAATGACCAGAAAGCCCATATACGTCTTTTGCTTTTCATACGCCCGTCGTACATAAAGAAGCACGCTTAGATGTACGTTTTTGCCTATGCAGGGTGAGTATCGCCTACCACTCATTTTGGTTGTATTCCACCCACCACAGTTCGAAGAACCAATAGAAGAACAGTTCCGATGCACCAAGCTCCCACCTATGAGGGGTTCGATGAAGGGGCGGATCACAAGGGTTTATAGTAAGTAGTCTTACCTTGCATTTTTACAAGAGGCTATTTCCACGCCTTGAACCCATGACCTCAAAGACATGTAATGACAACTTTTACCATTGCGCCAAGGCTCAAAGAACTAACAGGGCAACTCCTAAATACCCATCTCTATTTTTATAAAGGATTTTGTTGATTGGTCCTTACGGTTACACTCCGTAGTACAAACTAATCAGGAAAGGTGTATGACAAGAAATGGAGTGGAATGTTAACAAAAAGAAAGACCACAAGGGTATACACGAGGGATTTTAGCTTTTCTATGGTGTCTGCGCTTGCAGACCAAGGATGTCCAAGTGATTCATCTCCCAAAATTGCTTGGGTAGGGCCCATTTGCAGATCAGATCAGATCAGATGATCTCGATCTTGAACAAGTTAGAAGGGCCGGATTGTCTATCAGAGAAAACAATAGGACGTTAGATTTTCCTATAGGCTCTTAATGGGGACAGGGGAGGACCCACACATAATTTGGGAGTTGCATGTTGCTTAATGAAGCTTAATCGAGATTAAAGGATTACAACAAGAAGTATTGATCTGAAGTAAATTGCCGTGTCGTGGACAGGCACGGACAGCGAAGTGGTAACTAAACGACCACTCACATCCGTGCAAGAATCAGACTAACAAGATTCACGCGGAGAACCGGTACACCTTTTTGCCTTAATCCACCTTGCACGGCACAGCATCTTTCTATTTCACACTAGCAATAATAAGCTTCAAATTAATAATAAGAACAACAAGCTAAGAATAATAACAGTGATGTTAGTAAGACTAATCACAATCAAAATGAGATCATCATCATCAAGATCTTATCCCAATTAGGGATCAGCCACATGAATCTTGTTTATCCATTCTCATCTATTAAGTCCCATACCTTTATTTAGTTCTAAAGTTTTTAGATCTTTGCTCACTACTTTTATCTATATTCTTTTGGGCCTTTTCCTCACCTTTTTAGAACCTTCTACTTGCATTGCCTTACTCCTTCCAACCAGTGCCGTTTTCGGCCTTCGTTGGACAATATCTAAACTATTGTCTAATCTCTCTCGTCCTACTTACTGGTGCTATTCCCAAGTTTCATTTAATATTTTCATTCCTTATTCTATTCTTTCTTGTCTTGTCATTCATCCATCTCAACATCCTCATTTTCGCTATGCTCATTCTATGAGCATGATGCTCTTTAATTGCCCAACACTCTCAATAATAAAAAAAAGCAAATAATAAAAAAGAATTACAAATATGTAATTAGCTAGAGTAGAACCATAATGAGATAACTGGCTGAACTAAACAAAGAACTTGTCGGCCCTAATCATCCTCCAATCCTCAATTACATGCCAAACAATAAACATGTAGCATCCATTATTATCCAAGAACATTGGCAAATAAATCTAGGGTAAATGAAAATATGTAAAATCAATAAAAATATAACTTATCTTCATTGGTTGATGGAGTTTCTTCAAACACCTTACATCTAATCGTATCTTCATGAACAAGAGAAAACACAAGGTAATGAACTGATAAGTAATAGAGAAACCTTGCTAGGCCTTCTTCTTAATCTATCTTCAACTTGATTGGATTAGATCTACACAGATGGAAGCCAAAGTAGAGAGCGTAGATGAGAGGAAGAGACCACTTTTTTTCTTTTTTCTTTTTTGCTTTCCTTTTGAGTCAATTAATTACTTGGAGAGAATTAGAAAATTGTATCCTATTTTGATTCTCTCCACAAGATATAAAGAATAACCCTAAAACCCATCTCTAATATGAGTCCTTAAGTGACTTAACCCTAGATCTAAAGGTTCCTATCATTACTGGAGTGATGTTTATGTATGACACTAGGTAAACTTAAGTGACCAAGGCCTACTAATAAGCTTCATGGTAACTTTAATCGTAGCCTATCAGATCATGTGATTTGGGTTGTCCAAATCAAACATCTAGGTGATTGGTCTAGAGAGGTGATATGACAACTAATAATTAACCCATGGTTTGTTCGACCACTAAGATTATCATCACCTATTTAGACCTGGGATTATAAAAAACTCAGCAGTCTCTTCTTAATCCCAGTGAGGCAAGAATAGATTTGTCGTTAAAGCCTTAGCTAACAAATCAACCAACATCTCAGAAGTACAAGCAAGGCTCACAGTCACTATCCTCTTCAATAGTATGTCAAACATATTAGATAACTAATTTCTATATATTTGTCTTTAAAACTTACTTCACAATTGCTAAGCATGTGCACTACAACTAAGTTATCATACCTTAATTCTATAGCAAGGTCAAAGCTAGCTTCTAGCTTCAAACTTTTAGAAAAAATCTTTGATCAACACAGTCTCAAATGGCTAAACTACAGCGCACAAATTCAGCTTTCAAGGTGGACTTGGTAATGAACTTTTGTCACTTGCTGCTCCATGAGACCATAACACCACCAAATATTAACATATAACTAGTTATAAATCTGCTCTCATCTAGGTAGCCCACAAAATTATAATCAATGAACCTAAAAGGTTCAAGCTCACCTGCCTAAAAGGTGAGCTTCCAGCCTTTTGTACCTACTAGATAGTGAAATACCTACTTTACAACACTCCAATCAAGAATATTAGGGTTCACTTTGACATCTACTCAGAAGGTTGATGATAAAGCCCAAATTTGGTTTGGTGCAAGTCATGACATACATAAGACTTCCAACTGCTTGATATATGGCTTAAGACTCCACTACTAGTCTATCCTCATCACTTGAGTATGTGTAACACCCTTGGCTTTTATAATGTATATATATATATATATATAATAATCATATTGGGGATCTCATGTTAAAAAGATTCTATTAATTATTTTACTAAAACATTTCTTGAAACCTCCGGGTGTTATTTTTTGTTTTCAAAACATCACAATGATAATTTAAAACATAAGTATAGTTTCGTAATAATAGATTTGAAACAATACACATGTCTACCAACGTTAAATGCTTCGGCGCCTTTATTTTTAAAACAATAAATATCCAAAACACTATCATAATATGGCCCAGGGTCTATCCATCATAACATCTCATTAAATGTTCATCATATGTATAACCATCTTAATCAAATTCATAAAATAAAAGTATACAGTTCACAAAGAAAATCAAATGGTAGTCTTGTTTATTAACTCACGTCACTGTCTATTAATCAAAGTAGAAGAATCTCCCACTGCTATCATGGTTTCTCAACGGTCTTGCCCTTCCTGCTGTCGCGCTTGAGATCTAAGGTATTGCAACACAAAGCAATGCCTCAGCAAGCTATTGCTTGTGTAGGTACATAGACAATCAATGTAATATAGATGGACTAAACTAATAACAGTAACGTTAAAATAAAAAGATCTATCATCTATGAAAATAAATCATTATAACTCATGCCAACATAGTATTAATTTATCAAGTATGCTAAAACATGCATTTCACAGATTTAAAACATGATATGATCAATGCAAATGAGTATACAATAATAACAGGACACCTTGAGGTTCATGGTCCCACGAGCGTTGCATACTCTCGTATCAATAATCATGAGTACTCATATCCAACCTCTGAGTGTCGCTACACCCAGGCATACAATCCCATCTCCATGCTTATCATGCAAGCACACATAATAAGTGTATGGATCGTCATGCCATAGTGGCAACCCTCCAGGGTCTCAACCACCGCCGCTCACCGTTGACACCATAATGGGAGACTTAGCGTCCGTCCCCATGGAAAGGCCTGGACCGGTAGTGTGGACTATCCATGTTACCAAACCCCTACCGAATGTCATCTATGGTCAGGTGTCTATCATATCACAATCTCATCACATCACAAATCTCAGAGAGTGAGTGGCCGGCCCTCTCGCTCTTAGCATGACGTCCACTGGGTGAGAGCACCTGTCATAAAACTCAGAAACAAGTATATCAAAAACCCAGGAGCACTCGCGGCTAGCAATCTTCAAGGCATGCCGCTCATCCCGGGGTTAACATCTTAAAGGACCAGCCACCAAGCGTACACTTTTCTTTCTCATGAAAACCCATCCATTTCAGTGATGCAATAAAGAAAGGAAATTTTCTAATTATGCATAAATAGATAATATTATTCTCATAAAATTATCGGATTATAAAGTCATTTAATATATGATTGAAATCAAGTAATGATCATGGTATTAAGCACTAAATCTCACAAAATCTGTGGCTAATAATAAGTGCAATGTAAATCACAATCAATCATGATGCTATGATTATGCAGGGTTTTAAAATCAAATTAAAACATTAATTTTCATTACCTACCTCAATGTGAGATCACTCAACTCGAGCGTATAATTTCTTTATCTTATACGTTCAGATATACTTGTCAATACCACATTACTATTTTATAAAATTTCTAAATTAAAAGTGGTCAATTATAAGTTTTTAAGTTAAATATAAGTCCACGTCATCAAGACGATTGTAATGGCTATTTCTGATCGTGATTTGGACCTCTGTAGCTCACAAAATTAAGTTTTATGTGAAAATACCCCATAAATTAATAGTATTAATTTATAAAAAAGGACCGGCGGAGCCGTTTACATCAGTTTACACCGGCGGCCTAGGTTTACACCGGCATAAACTGGCGTCACGAAGATGCTCAACACCATGACCCACAGCGGGGACGTGCCGCGTGCGTCCTCATTACTGTGACGCACCGCCGCATGCGTCACGATCACCAGGATGCCGGGCGTCTGGCCTGTTCACAACAGCACACGTAGGGGCTCCCACGCGCGTGTGCCGCATTTGCACGCAACGACACACACCCACCAGGCGTCTCTGTTGGGGTGTCCTTGCTCGGCGTCCCAGCGTCACCGCGAGGGTGCCAACGGGGGTGCCGTCGCCGGAGAAGACGACCGGGTTCCGGTCCTCTCCAGTGAGCCCATAGGTGTCCAAATCTTGCTATTTTTGCATCATTTTGCTCGAAATTTCGTGCAGTTTTCATTTCTACCATTCCTTTGACTTGATTTTTTCCAAAAAATAAGATTTTTATGCTATTTATTCCATGTTCTTAAAACTTCCCTAGCTACTATTTTTCATGATTTTCAACAACACTAGCCGTTAGATCTCTTTCAAATTTAAAGGGCTTGCTCCTAGGTTCCTTATGCCCTAAATGAATGGTCTGATCTTTGTTTAAATAATGTTTTATACGCCTATTGATGCTCCAATAGTAGCATTTACATGTCCCAGGAAAAATAATGGTTTTCCATCGTTTTTCCAATTTTTCGTGCATGCTACTGATGCATATGTACACATGCAATTAGGGAAATTACAAGGTTGGGTCTTACCTCAAACGACTGATCACTCATTGACGCTGCCGGATCCCCAGTTGCCAAAAAACTTGAGTTTTGCAGAAACTAGGGTTTAGGGGAAAAACTCAATGGAAACGAGGGAGAAGATGGTGATTAAGGCCAACTGAGGGAGATATAGATCATGCTGGAAAGGGGGAAGGAAAACTCTTCCCTTATACATCTCCCTTCGACAATTTCTCTGGCGCAATCGTTGGATCTAATAAGGTAAGGTGGAAAGGGATGCCGTTATCAAAACTGCTCCCTCTATTTCAGCTCTGCCAATTTATCAAAATGCCCTTATAAATTTAACGACTCATAACTTCTTCGTTTGAGCTCCGTTTTCCGCATTCTTTATGGTGTTGGAATTCTATTGACGTGCACTTTTTGGTTTCCAGTTTCCATGACCAAATTCTATACATAAATTTTTTAATTTAATTTATTTATTTTATCACTAATTTAGGATTAAAATTCAGGATATTACAGTATGTCATCTTAGTACCCAAATGAGTGCCCTTATAGATATGTGGATGCATGAATTTCTACCCAACAACACCAAACATTTTCAACACATAATTAATATACAATTCTTGAGACAAGCTATGTTTCCTAGCTTTCTTGTCTCCTTCAATTTTAATTCCTTGGATGAAAAGAGGCTTCACCCAAATCCTTCATTTCAAACTAGGTCTTAAGCCACTCTTTTGTTTTGACAATTATACTCAAATTGTTATCCATTAACAACATGCATATAATCAACATACAATGACATAACACAACATGCTCCACTGATCAAAGAGTACACACAATGATCATACTGATTGGATACAAAAACTATAGTCCAAGATAACCTTATGAATTTATGGTTCTATTATCTTGACACCCATTTTAGCCCATATAAAGCCTAAACTAACCTGCACACCTTTGTCTTCCGGGGCCTCTTCTTAAAAGCTATTGGAAACTTTCCATGTAAATTTCTTCCTCCAAATTGTACTGTCAAGGAAGGCAATTTTTACATCCATCTAGTGTAACTCCATACTCAAGTGCACAACTATCACCATAAGAATCATAATCGATGTAAAACTAGATATAGGACAGATGTTTTCTTGATAACTAATCCCCTTAACCTAAGTAAACCTCTTGGCGAGCTTTGTGCTTTTCGATAAATCCATCATATATTAGGGATCAATGCATTATCATTAGCAAACAAAAACAAACCAATATCAAGTTTCTACAACTCATCAAATAAAGAAATAGGGAATAACACATACTTATGGCTACCTACTACAACCTTATTATCTCTAAACCAAACCTCAAAGGTTTTTGAGGTTAAATGGGGAACATAAATAAAAACCCTTGATATAAAAACAAACAATACATTAGTTAACACTAAGTGTCTGCCTCTAGGGAGCTCAATACGAACAGCTCCAATACTAAGGGTTTTACTGAAACTGTTGTTTTTCATATACACCTTGTGCTCTCCCACGTTTTTCTCTTTAAACTCAGAAAAGACATCTTTGGACTTAGTGATGTGACACATAGCACTAGAATCCAGCAACCAAAAACTCTTCATCTACTTTTGCAATTAGTGCCCTCATGATCATGCGAATGATTTCCTCACCTTTGTTCTTGCCATCACTTTTGGGACCTCTTCTTCTACCCTTTCTTTTCTTAGTGTAATTGGTCTTAAGATAGCCCATATGGCCATATACCCATCATGACTCAATCTTCTTTTTCTTATATGCCCCAACTGAAGGTTTCTTACATTTCCTTTTAAACAACTTTTTCTTCTTGAGATATTTGTTGGGCTTAGAGGATCCTCACCCTTTAGACTTCCTTTCTCTCCCTCTTTTAGGTGTCAATCCTCAACATTGACACAAGTATGTCCATAGTGACCTTAGCCCTAGAGAAATTAAGGGCTATAATAGCTAAGTCCCAAGAGGCTGGTAAACTACTAAGAACCATAGAAACTTACATTTTGTTGGGAATCAAGTTCTTAGATTGGTAATCTATTTGGAATAATAGACATTGCATTTACATGCTCTACAAAATTATTGGCCTCTTTCATTCTCATGCTATTCCATTTCTCTCATGGGAAAAAGATATATACTCACCAAACTTGGTGGCCATTGCCTTACCTAAGGCTAAGGTAATGGGCTGGTCATCAAACATAATTTTCACAATTGGTTCCATAAGGATTAACATAATATATCTTGCCTTTTTGTCATCCTCTAGGTACTTGTCATAAGTGCATCACTGAGCTGCAATATCACTAGACGGCTCCTCAATCACACCATCAAGTACATATTCTACAGAATCCTAGATAACGAAGTAGTGGATATGCCTCTTCCATGTACAATACTTAGTACCATTAAGCTTCTCAATCTCAATGAAATTCAAGGCAATAGTCTTATAGGCCATTGTGTTATCTTAAGAAAGGAATCGAATCTAGATAACTCTATAGAGTATATAAAATTGAGATATACTATAGTAGAACTGCAATGGTAATTCATTCACAGATAACTTGAAACAGTCTCACAAGTATATTTAATATGTATAAAAAAAATTAACATATAATACGCTAAACAATGTAGATATAAAATTAGTTAGTTTCAGGTCCAACATATAGCCCAAACTATCTATTTAATCATGCATGTTGCTGGCCACAAACATTAGAGAAGCCTCTAATACATTATTGAGAAAATCATAGGTCAAATCATGAATAAAACAAATGAAAATAACTCTCTCAACACATGCAAAAACATGTCCTCAAGTTAGATTTATATGGAACAAACATGCTTGGAAAAATCACCATATAAGCACATAGTTAGTCTAGATACTTAGAATAGACATTAGAGAAATTAAGTCTTAGGAAATTAGCACTAGAATCATATTTGAATCATTGAATAACAGTGCTAAGATATAGCTATAAAATCAGCTATAAAGACCAACCCAAAAGTTCCATAAACAACTCTATAGTTAGGATAATTTTTAGATCTCAATAAATTCTCTAATTAAAAACTGATTTTTATATTTTCATGGATGCTATTGTAGCAAGATCTAACTCCTTAGAATTAGTAACAAGATCAAGCCAAAAAATGATTATCCAGTACCTACCAAAACAGTGGCAATTAGGCTCATAAAACAATGCATAGACTTGAGCAACATATGGATAGATCTAATTTGATTTCTAGGTCAGTCCTAAAAATGCTCATAAAACAAGCCAAAAAGACATGGATCAAGGGTCATAGGTGCATGAAAATTAAGTGAAAACATGCTCTAAAAAATCAAGATTTATGGTGCACATCCACTGGGTGAAATTTTCAGATCATGTGCTCAGTCCATAACACCTAAAATCATTAGATATAGGGTCTTAACATGATTAAAGAGTGGACATCTGGGCTCTGATATCCATGTTGGCCTAGATCGTCCTCCAATCCTCATTCTCATGCAAAACAACAAACAATAGCATCCATTATTATCAAGAAACATTAGCAGATAAATTTAGCATAAATAAAAGTCAGCGAAATCAATGAAAATGTAACTTACCCTCAGTCGACGGACAGAGTTTCTCCAAGCACCATGCATCTATTCACATCTCCTGGAACAAGAGAAAACACTAGATGATAAACTTACAAGTAATAGAGAAACATTATTGGGACTTCTTGTTAATCGATTTTCAACTTGATCAAACCAAACCTATAGATATGGAAGCGAAAGCAAGAAACACAAAGCAGAGGAAGAACTTATATTTTCTTTCTTTTCTGCTTTCCTTGAAAGTTAAAGTAATTGCTCGGAGAGAATTTCTTATTCTAGTTCTCTCCATGGTATAAAAAGAGCAGCCCTAAAACCAATCTCTAGTCTAGCCCTTGCTTGACTCAACCCTAGACCTAAAGGATTTTAATTAGCAGATATTTACCTACAATGCCATGTACTTAAGTGAACAGGGCCCACTAATAAGCTTCATGGTGGTTCTCATTGTAACCGAGTCATATCATACGATCTGAAGTGCCCAAATCAAAACGTTCAGGTAATCAGTCTAAATGAGAGATCCGATAACTGATAATTAATCATGTGGTTTGGTCAACCACTAGAACTATGAGAACTCGGGTGACTGAAGCTTGAATTCCTAACTGGTTGCATATGAGTTGTTATATATGATCCTCAATGGAGCTGTTAACATCTAACCAAAAATTGTACAACAAAATGAATATTGGCATTGCAAATGAAGTGCATCATCTTGCAGCAACTGTACTTACAACAACAATGGCAATAACATGAGTATTAATTGTAGTTGCTAGTGCTACGTGGCTGTAATATCATTAGTATGGTAGCATAGTACTTAGCAATAGGCGGGATAGTTTCCCTCATCTTAAACTCCATCACCTTATATACTGACAAGAGCAAAACATAGTTTACCCAAAAAAAAAACAAGTGTAAAAGATATTAGGTAGATCAATTTGACATGTTTGGAAATTTCTATACTTACAGACTGTTTAATTAGTGCGGGAATATCAATCCGAGGATTAACAATAATAACAAGAATATGAAGAACGATGAGAAGAGAGTGGGGAGAACATTACTCTCATGATTAATGACACACTAATAATCATAATATATAGAATTAATAGAACTCATTGTAGTACTAATGAATGAAGGGGAGCTTTGGTGCAACAGTAGAATTGTCTTCGTATGACTTTGAGATCACGGGTTTAAGGCGTGGAAATAGCCTCTTACAAAATACAAAGTAAGGTTGTGTACTATTAACCCTTGTGGTCCGCCCCTTCCCCAGACCTTGCATACGTGAGAGCTTCGTGCACTGAAACTGCCTTTTTTTAAGTACTAATGAATATTGACAGTCCTCGCTATACTATGGAGCATCTTTTTAGTTAGTTTTTCAAAGGTTTTGGTTAAGACAAGAGAGGGTGCATGCCATAAAACTATGAACTATAGAGACTTAGAGGAGTGAGTTATTGAAAAAGGAGTGAGGATATCAAATTGCAAATAATATTGGTATTGATCTGTAGAGGGTGGGTGGAGAGGGCATGTGAGACGTGATGTTGATGAGTCTAGAGTTTGGTTTTTCTCTCACGGGAATCCACCCACCCTACCCTCTCTCTCTCTCTCTCTCTCTCTCTCTCTCTCTCTCTCTCCCTGGTTATTCTCTGTTTTTTCATAATGTTTCGCTGCTACACGTTTCTCCTACGTATTTCCTACCAGCTGATCAGTCCTAACGGCTTTGGAGGTGCATCACCAAGAAACAAGCGTTCTCATGTTACTTAATTGACCAAAATGACAATTATTATTGTTAGATTTGCCAAATAAATATAATAATCTTTTCTAAACAAGCATGATTCCAGATTATTCCTATATAAAGTCCGAATAATTGAGGACGCTTAAAAAGCATGTTCCTGAAGATTATCTTTTTCTTTGTTTTTTTAGATCGAAGTTGTGTATCTTGTTTGGCCTCTCATATTTAACATTTTTTTTAAGTTATAAATAACCCTGATTTAAAGCAAAAAGAACATAAGCTACAAATATTAATATTAATAAGAGTGATGTTTTATATGTAGGTAATATAAGAGATTCAAACATAGATCTTCCAAAAGTTTTCCCCAAATTTATGAAAATACAGGCGTCTCCTGGAAGGCCTTCTTTTAGCATCTATACTTATCATGACTCTCCTATATAAATCTATATGCAAGAATACAACATACTGCAATAAAGATTTATATAGGAAACAACCTCCTGTAAAAATACAAGATAAGGCTGCGTACTATAGGCCCTTGTGGTCCGTCCCTTCCTTGGAACTCGCATAGGCCAGAGCTTTATGCACCATGGCTGAGTCAAATAAACCAGATTAAATAAGCCTTTCTAATCACACCCTCATTTATCAACTACAAAGTGAAGAGTTAATTTAGTGCATTGAATAATATAAAGAGATAACAGTTGAAGTAAATACCCGACAAAGGCTACACAGCAGTAGTAGGGGCATTAAGACCAAAGCTTTTTATAGTGCTAGCAAGAATGCATGTGAATGAATCTGCAAGTGAAGTGCGTAAGCCTTCTCCTATTAGCCCTATTAGTAAATGATGCTTGCCGTCTACTTTACGAGCCATCATTGCCTGTCCGCTTGGCACATTCCATTGGGTCCTTTCTCTCAAAGAAGGTTAAACTAATGACCTCAGCTGCCTAATCCTGTTGGTTGAGATTGAAAACAATGGAAAAAACAACTCAAAATATAAAAGGCAGGTAACTAAAAGTAAATAACTTGAAACAAAAGAAACTGTAATTGCTGTAGGAAAACCATTGCATCATCATTGCTGCTCCACACTGGGGAATGAATATTCTTTCCATTGTGACAATCCACTAAACCCGTTGCTCCAAATTTCCCCTCAGAAGCCCCAAGATTCAGCCATATGCCCTTGAATCCAAAGGGTCCAGTGTATGCATCCCAAAGACATCCATCAACTTTCAAAAATTTCATCAAAATTGACAAAAGTGAAAAACAAAATCCTGACCGTTTAATTACCAGTATCAGGACTAAAGGTAGTCTATCTCTAGCAGAACAGAATCTTTGAAGTCTTTTCAGGCGTGTACTTTTTCTGCCTCTTCTGCCTACATATAAGCATCTGAATCTTTAAAAACCAGAAGAAAATTCAGAAAATAAATTCAGACTGTTGTACACGTGTCAGACCTTGGATTACGTGTCATTTGACTGAGTCTCTAAACATAGTTGCAAAACTAGCTTTGTTTCTGGGGCTCTTCCTCTTTGTTTGCTTGTTTTAGAAAGAGTAAAATCGGTAATGTACCTTTTTGGCTAATTGCATTGGTTAAGCGTGTGTAATGAAGTACTTAGACATGCGCACGTGTAAGAGTTGTGTTATTAAAAGGGACTTAACATGGGAAGAGATAGGCAAGGCTGCTGTTTTTTCTGCAGCCTCACTGGCGCCTCTCTTCACTGACCACACTACTGTCCCTGTCATTGCTGCCAACTTCATACTATCAACATCATCTTCATCCATCCATCCATTCACCCATGCGTACATGTCATGCATGGTCATGGTCATGGATAGTTTCATACATCCATGTATGTATTCTTCTCCTTTGGGCCCATTATTGTACGTCCATCACTTAACAAGCGATGATCTTGCTTAAATGGTTATGTTGAGAGAGAGAGTAATACTTTGACGGAACGTAGAAAATGGATGGGGTTCAGGGTTTTGTGTTCATTGATGGTTAGAACACTGGAAATACAAGTTGAATGATACATTTGATCTAGTGGCTTTACTATGAATGGACTGTGTACTTGAAGTTTCTAAATATCATGGGCAAGGTGGATTGAGGGTTAGTTTCAAGAGATGGATGATTTGGATTATTGGTACAAGTTATGTCACATGCATACAATTCCCTGGCCTCTCTAAAATTGGATCAATTACGTTACACTTCCTCTGTGAAAACTTGTCATCTTCTGCATGTAGGAATGCTAAGTCATGTCACCATTGGGTGGAGTATAGCTTGATGTATGGTTTTGGTTTTGTCTTTCAGCTTATAATATTTTCTCTTTTGTGTAACATACCCTTGGATTAGTATTTTAGTTTTATAGAAATTTCCAATTGTTTTGCTCATCAACCTTCTCACACAGACCACACCCTGTAATAACCTGAATTTTAAAGAATATTAAAAATGATATTTTTAGATATCTAATTTGGTAAAAAATAGTTCCACAGTCAGATTCTACTTGAAAAATGGAATCCAACGCTTAAAGTACGCCGAAAACAGAGTTTGTATGAAGAAGTTATGGGCGTTTAAAGATTAAGGGCATTTTTGTAATTTATATTTTAAATAGGAAAAGAAACTCAAAACGCAGGGGGCGTTTTGATAACGGCACCCCCCATCGTCCTCCCCCTTCTAGCAACTTCCAGCATTGACCTCCAGCCAGGCAGTGCACAGCACCGCCATTGGCAGCACTGCCTTGGACGGGCTATAAAAACCCTCTTCCCCCTCTTCCCCAATCATCTTCTCCTCCTCTTTTCTCCGACTGTTCGAGCTAGGGTTCCAGCAAAATCGGAAAACCCCTTCTCCAGACTTTCCCTACAATTTCTGGCATGGCCCAGGTCCTCCCTTCAGGCCGACCATCCTTTTCTCCCCTTCTTCTCCTTCTCCCTCCTCTGGTATTCTCTGGCAACAGGGGTTTTTCCCTCTTGGTGTTTCCGACAACCAGGGGTTCAGGAATCGCACCTACCAGTCGGGAGAGGCTCCATCTCCAGCTGCCCAGGCAAGCCCCCACCTCCCTCTTGTATTTTCCCCTTTTCCCAGACCAGATCCATGTTGGATCTGGTGTTTCCCTGCAGGAGATTTCGCAGGGGAAAGGTCGGGTTCCATCCGGCTCTGTGCGAACCAGGCATCCCAAGGACACAGCCCGTAACACACGCCTTGGATGCGCCCCTGGGACGGGCTTCGGGCACACACTGCATGCAGCACAGTTCCGGTTCGACCGGGACGTACGATCGCCCAAGAGCCGTGACACGTGCGCGCCTGCGCCAAAGACGCGTCCGCGCGACGCCATCTAGGATACGCGTCATTTGGGCATGCGAACGCGGTCCTTGGTGTGGCCTTCAGACGCGTACAACGTGCGGGTGCGGGTCCTGGTTCCACCAGGGCATGCAAGCATTCTGGGAACCATAACGCGCGGGCCCTATTCATAGACGAATCTGGTTTGTCCGTGACTTTGTGACGCTAAATATGCAATTATGGAGGCTGTAGGACTCCGATTGACGAATCGAAAGAACCGGTGTGTCCGTAGGAACGACACGGACCTAATGAGACAATAAAACTTAGGATCATAGGATTATTTAGTATAACTATAGCCTAAGAACTATAAAGATCTTCGAGATCTAGCCTAGAAGCACGCTAAGCAAGGGCCTATAGATCTTAAAAGGCAGATTTAACCGTTAATCTATAAGTCTAAGTAATGACCCATAAAGGCTGAAAAATAATACTTGAATCCTTGTTATCCAAGGTTTCACTAAGATGGGTCAGGGTTGAGTAATGAAGAACGCGATTCAAGGAACATCGAGGTAGGTAGTCTGATACTGCTACGTTTTTAATGCATTCTCAAATATACTTGATAAGTAGGTAGTATGATACTACTAAGTTTTTCAAATGTATTTCAAACTCCAACTACTTTACTTAACTCTATTGCCATACTTATTATGTTTTTTTGAGATATGATGTTTTTACAGAATTGTCTTCATGTTTTATGGCTTTGAATGCAATATTAGCATGAACTGATGTTATGCATTGCTCGCATGGTTGAAAAGAGATGCATAAATTGCATAATTTCGATGAGTGAAATTGAGGATTTCCATGCCATATAAATCATCTTATAATACCAGTACATGATACATAACCTTGAGGATTGCCTAAAGACGCTGGAGTGCCCAAAAGACGCTGGTGAGGCAATGTGAGGGACCCAAAGAGGACATGATTTTTATATTTTACGGGTTGATAAGCCTGGTGGGCACTATGCTGAAAGGAGGCACGGGGTTGGCCTCCTGGCCTCTACCACCAAAAGGGTGGATGGTATCACTGCCAAAAAGGCATTATCCCTTCCCTGACTACTATGGTAAACAGGGACGACCACTGGAGGTATTCACGGCACCCTTTCGGGGACATCCATAGTCACCGTGGAGGCTATGGTGGATTCCAGCTGTATGCTGAGTATGCGCATAGTGGCCCTATAATTTCAGTGTGATTGATATGCATATAGCATTGAGATGGTCATATATGAGTACTCATGACCAGTTGGCTTAACGTGTATGACAAGAGACTCATGTGCATGATACTAGCATCTGCTTGAATGATGACTACTTTAAGAGTTTCATCATTATTATATTTGACTCACTAGTTTGATGCATTTGCCGAGATCTTTGTATATGGACCTATTGATTTCTATTTTAGTCATATTTATATGACATGATTTGCATACGGATTCTATGATTAAAATTGCATCAATAAGCTTATGTTTTATGCATAACTATGCATGCTTACACAAAAGGAATCACTGATGTTTTATATTAAAAGCTCTTGGAATCATGCATGTTACCTACCGTGTTTTCAAAATAGTAGTATCAGATCACCTACTAAGTATGAGAAATATTCACCCAAATATATTATTTTTCAGGATATCTCCACTTGTGAGTAGAAGAAGCATCAGGAAATGTCAGTACTACGATCAAGTAAATGAAGAAGAGATTTGTATAAATGTAAGTAAACTCTCTCTACCCCTTTGGACATGTATCTGTACTTACTACAGTTGGGCTGTAAGCTATGACTAGATAGACCTGGGAAGACGTGTATGATTTCAGCAATTTTCAAAGCTACTTTGTTTGTTAAGAAAGCAAATGACACTCGGGGTTTTCAAGATGAGTTTAAAATAAAAGATTTTTCTGCTGCATTGCATTGTTTTTATAAATTTGTTTTCAAATAGGGATGCATCCCGCCTTAAGAATTAGATATTGCATTTAAAAATGCATGTGAAAACTCGGGTTGTCACATACCCTTACTGTATCTTACCTTCAAGCTCCACCTTCATTCATCCAACTCTAGAATCATGGACCTTTGGTCCAAGATGTCGGCAAAAGATGAATGGTTCCAACCAACAAATGCTGTCCATTAAACACTTTTCTTCATAACTTCATTTTTCATAAAAGCTGTTGTTATCATCCTGTCATATATACCCCATTTGCTCTCTCTCTCTCTCTCTCTCTCTCTCTCTCTCTCTCTCTCTCTCTCTCTCTCTCTCTCTCTCTCTCTCACACACACACCCACCATATAAACATATAATTTTGGCTATTCTCCCTCTTTCTCGAGCACATCATATCAATTCACCTACTTTATGATGGGTCCATACCTATATGGAGACATCTGCAAAGTCAAAACACAGCAACTAAAAGTCAAAAATCGGTGTAGTAAAATTGGAAATCAGCACAATCAAAATTCGACATTGAATGAACAATCAAATTAGGCAACCAAATCTGTGGATTTGTCAAGATCTGCTGCACTGCAAATTTTGACAATCAGATTATCTGCACCCTATAAATAGGGGAGATCCGATCGTTGTTAAACAATGGTGTAAAAAACAGATCAGAGACGATTTATGAGAGAAAAAGAGTGAACGTGAGTGAGTGAGTAGAGTAGAGAGAGGATCTGATCTGATCCTCCTCCTTCTTAGTGTAATCTGTCCTTAAACAGTGATAGTTTTTCTCTTTCCCCTATGGATGTAGGCCAGATCAGGCCGAACCACGTAAAATCTCTGTGTTATCTCATTTGTGTGTGTTTGTGTTTTCTCTCAGTCAACAGTAGCTTTCGCAACAGTGGTATCAGAGCTTTGGTTCACACCAAGGATTGTTAGAACAAAGCCGGTGAACACAGAATGTGTGCTAGAGTAGAACACAGATCGCATTCTAATTCAGGCCAGGTGTGGCCTAGTTCAAAGTAGAACCAGGCAGGTACAGCCCAGATCACATTCAGACCTAGGCAGGCATGTCCAGATCCAAACCAAGCAGAAGCCCATATCGCACGGCCCAGATCCTGCAATCCAGATTGAGTGACCTAGATCAGAACCTGCCCAGATCAGAGAATTCTTTCACAGGTGGGATTCTCACCAAAAAAAACAACAGAGAAGGTAGAGAGAGAGAACCGGTGTTGACAGTCGGTCCTCTTTTGAGAAGAAGACTGACGTAGCAACTGGCCCTCTCGAGAAGAAGATCACAGCCAACGATCATCTCTAAGAACAGATCAAGCTGGCGAACTCGTTGCTGGGAAGAAGAAGAAAGGAAAGAAATAAGTGTTTTGGCCAGCCGGTGGAAAAACCGATCTTAACCCCAATTCTAGCAGACTAAAAAGGAAAAAGAAAAGAGGAAAGAGGCAAATACTTATCTACAGATCTCGCTTGTCGAAGATTTCCACACCCAAGAAACTCTACTAGAGATACCGCAGCCAAGGAAGCAACACCGAAGATCGTCACACCGAAGGCAGCTTGACGACCACCTCAACCAGGGAGGTAGTAAGAAGCCGCCTCAACCTCAAGAAGCAGCCGCACCAGAGAAGCAGGGGGAAGAGAAGGAAAGAGGAGAAAACCTAAAAGAGGTTAGGGTTTCCCTTCGTATTCCTTTTATATAAAATCCAAAAATAGCAGCCTGTAAAATTAATGTTGCCACCTCTATGAACAGTAGGAGTCAACAGTTTCTACTGTAGCAACTTGAAAATAGAGACTGGGTTGACTTGTGAACAGTACCAGGTTGAACAATATCCTAAAAAGGACCAGTAAATAGCACCCCCAAATAGTACTTGAATATTTACGATTGTGCCCCCTGAATAGTACCCCCTCTAAAATGACATTTATACCCTCTGTACATAAAAATTTCTTGGGAATCCCTTAACCACTCCCAAGGTTTTTTACCGTTCTAAACTCAATCGTGCATCTCCTTTTCTCATGGTTAGACTCAGAAAAGTTAGAAATGAACTTTAAATCCATGGAGGAATCTGATTCAAGTAATATTGTGGCTGGGGCTATGATAAAACTCAATGCCACCAATTACACCTTATGGAGACCCAGAATGAAGGATCTTTTATACTATAAAGATCTTCATGACCCGTTAGATAATGAAGGAAAAAGACCTAAAGGGATTTCAGAAAAGGAGTAGACTAAAATAAACTTGAAAACTATAGGTCAAATTAAACAATGGATCGACCATAGTGTCTTTCATCATGTAGCCCAAGAAGAAAATGCCTATGTTCTTTGGAAAAAGCTAGTGAACATGTATCAGGCGAAGACTGCATGCAAACAAAGCCTTGTTGATGAAAAGGCTAGTGAATTTAAAGTTGAAAAGTAGAACGTCAATAGGCGAGCACACTAGTGAATTTCAGAACTTAGTGAACTAGCTCATATTAGCAAAGTTTTCACTAAGGGATGAAAGGTAAGCCTTGTTACTACTAAGTTCCTTACTTGAAAGTTGGGAGACCCTAGTAATCTCCCTCAGCAACTTAGCTCCAGAAGGAAAACTAACTATGACAATGGTCAAGGATGCTCTATTCAACGAGGAGGCTAGGAGAAAAGAATCTAGAACAGACCAGGCACATGCCCTATTTACAGAAAACAAAGAAAGCAACAGCAATAGAGGTCGAGGTCAAGGAAGAAGTAGAAGTAGAAGTAGAAGTAGAAGCAGGAGGAGATCTCAAGATCGTGGCAGATCCAAGAGCCAACACAGGGGGCAATACAAGTGCTTCCACCTTACATTCCAGAACATATGAAGAAGGATTGTAGAAAACAAAAGAAAGAAATGGGACAAAACAAGACAAAGGAAGGTAATGGTGAAACAAATGTCACCATTGCTTAGGACATATTAGTATTGATAGCTGAAGAAGCATCATGCTTGCACGTGACTAACAGTGAAGCTGAGTGGGTGGTAAACACAGCTGCCTCCTACCACGCCACACCACATAAAAAATTCCTCATCACTTATAGGGAAGGAGACTTTGGTACCGTGAAGATGGGAAACAATAGCTCATCTCAAATAATTGGGATTAGAGATGTGCAAATCAAGACAAACCTTGGCTACACAATGATGCTAAAGTGTAGCACATACAAGAACTCAGGTTGAACCTGATCTCAATCCTAGCACTTGACAGACGATGCTACATAAACTATTTCGGCAATAACACATAGAAACTGATGAAAGGTGCGATGATTGTGGCAAGATGGCATATCTACAGCACCTTATACAAAACTCACACAAAGATATGTGGAGATAGCCTCAACGCAGTGGAGGATGAAGCATCACCAAATCTTTAGCACAAAAGACTTGGACAGATGGGAGAGAAAAGACTATTCACACTCGCTAAGAAGCAGTTCATCAAAATAGCCAAAGGTATAACCCTCAACCCTTGCAATTATTGTTTGTTTGACAAGCAACATAGAGTTGTATTCTCTTCTCCTAGTAATAAAGGGAAAGAAGTCTTAAGTTTGGTATACTTTGATGTATGTGGTCCCATAGAAGAGGAGTCCTTAGGAGAAAATAGATATTTTGTTATATTTATAGATGATGCTTCTAGAAAGGTGTGGGTATATTTTGTAAGAACAAAGGACTAGGTATTTGAGCACTTCAAGAGATTCCATGCGATTGTGGAGAGGCAAACAGGAAAGAAATTGAAGTGTCTGCGGATAGACAATGGAGGAGAATATACTTCCAAAGAATTCGAGGCATACTATGCTGATCAAGGTATTTGACATGAGAAGACGGTCCCACACACCCCACAACACAATGACATTGCTGAATAGGACCATTGTGGAACGAGTCAGAAGCATGCTCAATATGGTTAAGCTATCTAAGACATTCTAGGGAGAAGTTGTACGAACTGCCTACTACCTCATCAATAGATCACCATTAGCACCATTGAACTTTGAAGTTTCGGAGAAGGTGTGGTTTGGTAAGAAAGATTTTTACAAACATTTAAGAGTGTTCGGATGCAAAGCATTTGTGCAAATATCTAAGGAGTTGAGACAAAAACTCAACCTCAAGTCAAATCCGTGTATCTTCATCGGCTATGGAGATGACGAATTTGGATACAGGTTATGGGATCTAGAGGCTAAGAAGGTAATCAAAAGTAGAGACGTTGTATTTCACGAAAACCAATTCTACGTGGACTTTACAAAACCCACAAAGTCCAATGAAGAAAGTACCAGTGCTCCAGATATTGTTCTAGATCCTGCATCAGTACAATCCGCCACTGACAATATGCATGATGACCTTCCAGAAGCAGAAGAAGAAGCGGATGCAGAGGGCATTGAGCCAGGGGAGCAACAACCTCCTCCACCAGAAGCTGTTGGATCATCACAACAACCAAATGATGAAGAGATCCCTCCAACAGAAGATAATAAGCCTCATCCAAAGACATCTTCGAGAGGCCGCATACTAATTTCCTCAAAAAGATATCCAGAATTAGAGTATATCACGCTTACTGAAGAGGGGGAGCCAGAAAGTTTCTAGGAAGCACAGAATCATGCAGACAAGAGTAAGTGGATGCAAGCTATACAAGAGGAAATTGACTCAGTACAAAAGAATAAGACTTAAGAGTTAGTGACGCTTCTTAAGGGCAAGAGAGCACTGAAGAACAAATGATTGTTCAAGCTTAAGAAGGATGGCAGGGAAAGCTAGTAAAGCATAAGGCTCAATTGGTCGTCAAAGGCTTCGAACAAATGAAAGAAATCGACTTTGACAAGATATTGTCACCGGTGGTGAAGATGACTTCAATCCGAACTGTACTCAAATTGGTAGCTATCTTAAATTTAGAGCTTGAATAGATGGACATGAAAACTGCATTCCTACATGGAGATTTAGAGGAAGTTATCTACATGGAGCAACCAGAAGGATTTGAAGTTTTAAGGAAGTAGCACCTAGTCTGCAAATTAAAGAAGAGCCTATATAGTCTCAAATAGGCACTGAGGCAATGATACAAGAAGTTTGACTCATTCATTACGAGTCATGGGTGCAAGAGAATAGCAGTAGACCACTATGTATATGTGCAGAGATTCCCTGATGGGAAGTTTATTATACTACTGTTGTATGTAGATGACATGCTGATTGCACTTCAAGATGCAGCTATGATTAGCAAGCTGAAGAAGGAGTTATCTGAGTCTTTTTGACATGTAGGACTTAGGCCCAGCTCAGCAGATTTTGGGCATGTAGATCGCTCGTGATAGAAAGGTAAGAAAGTTGTGGCTATCACAACATAAGTATGTTGAACGAGTAATCAAGAGGTTCAGCATGTAGAATGCCAAGCTAGTCAATAGTCAGCTTGGTAACTATTTCAAGTTGAGCAAACAGACATGTCCTTCTTTAGAATAGGAAAAAGAAAAGATGTCAGCAATACCATACTCCGCAGCAATTGAGAATCTGATGTACGCAATGGTGTATACAAGACCAGACATTGCTCACGCAGTAGGAGTAGTAAGCAGATTCATGTCCAACCCGAGAAGAGATCACTAGGAAGCAGTGAAGTGGATCTTGAGATATCTCAAGGGTACATTGAAGTTGTGCTTGTGTTTCAGAGAATTGGTACTTGTCCTGGAACGATACATGATGCTGACATCGCAGGGGATCTTGATGGTAGAAAATCAACATAAGGATTTCTAATCACTTTTGCAGGGAAAGCTGTATCTTGGTAGTCCAAGTTGCAGAAGTGCGTTGCTTTATCAACAACAGAAGTAGAGTATATTTGTAACATCTTGATTTTTTCAAACTTTTATTCATTTTAATTTTTAAAGGCTGTGGAAATTTCCTTGTTTTTGAAAATAGGATTAGAGTGATAATATATATAAGAAGGTTTAAACTCATCAACATTCATTCCGGGAGTTAATTAAGAAAACCTCCACATACAAGTAAAATAATAATCATCTAACCTAAAGATGGTTTGAGACACATGCCACGGGATCTACCACACGGTCACAATTAAAGTCACAATCCTTTTTAAGTAACTTAAGACATTTATACTACAAGTATCCAAAGTGTCAACAAAAGTCTTGATTTAGGTACAATACTCCACAAGGAAAATCCTATACATGGATTTTTAGCAAAAGTAATTACAGCAAAAAGTATGTTTTCTCACGTCTAAAGTGATCCTAACATCTTTGCCTTCTTAGAATCCTACACTCCTGAACTACCTAGGGTGTGACGACATGGGTTTTTATGATGCAATTTTATAATAACAGCGAGATCGATCTCTATTTTAAAATAATTTATGCAAAAGAATGTTAAGGAAAAAAAAAATTCTTTTAATCAAAATCTTTGTATAAAAACCTCGAGTGTCATGACCTGATCTCAAGAGCAAATGATGCATAGTGCCATGGCAAAAAATTTAAACCAAATAGAAACAAGTATTACTCCTAGGATTGCTAGTCACAGCCACAGTTATAAACAAACACTTACAACCAAGTTTATCTACAAAAAATATTTCTAATTATGTCCTTATTTAGCCTTACCTGCGCTTACTTGCTTGTGGCCTTAATGCTCTTTATTGCTCCTTCTAACTGTACTTTGTTTGATCTAGAAAATTGATGGATTTGGTTGAGTATTCATCATACTCAGTAGGTAACCTGCTATCACTAGTTTGAAAACACGACATGCACGAGGGTTTCTACTGAACACGTTTAGAAAGACATGCACTTCTATTCTTGGTTAATTAGGGATAGATATATGTGTAAACTACGTAAACTTAAAAATTAGCAAGATGAAGAATATAACATGCAAGCATAGTAAATAAATTTATGCATGCATATACGTCAGCAAACAGATCAAGCGAACCAATCAATGATAAAATACTAATCAGTCAAAAATAGATAAGGAGATTTCCATGAATATCATGCATTTGGGTCTTTCAGTAAATCACTCAACTGACTGGTCATGAGAACTTGTATGTGACCATCTCAATACTATATGCATATAGATAAAAACCAAAATCATAAGATCAACTACGCTCCTCCACAGGCTGCCTCATTCGGCGATCTGCCCACTTGGAACTCAGGGTTTTATTTCCACCATAGGCTGCCTTATTTGGCAATCTGCCCACTTGGACCTCAGGGTTTTGTTCCCACCACAGGCTGCCTTATTCGGAGATCTGCCCACTTGGAACATCAAGATTTGTTCCTATTATAGGTTGCCTCCTTCGACTATCTACCTATTTAGCATAGTGACCACCAACCTCCTTAACTCGAAAAATATAAACACATGTATCCCAAATAGCAATCGTTGGAAACATGCAGTGCTAAAATCAGTTCCATGCAAGTAATTGCATTCAAGATCATAATTAAACATCTACATACTCATCATGCAAATATGATATCTCAAAAAGGCATACTAAACACGGTCATCAGGAATAAATAAATCATTTAGATTTTTGGAAATACATTTGAAAACTTAGTAGTAGCAAACTACCTACCTCGAACGTCGTTTACTTAGGGCATGACTTTCCTCAATTCAAACCCTAGAGTGCGTTGGTGAAGTCCTGAGGCCCTGGATTTCGTTCAAACATAAGATCCCAACATTATTTCTCGATTCATAGGGCAATGGCTAGATCTATATGATTTATGGGTTTCTAGGGGTTGATCCATGACATTCTTGGTCTAAGAATGTCCTAAGTCCTTTATTAGACCAAATCATGAGGTTTGATCACAGTTGATCTCGTGGGTTCATGAGATCTCTATGGTTTTTAGGCTATACTCGTCCTAAATAACTTCTTGATCCTAAATATGATTGCATAATTAGGTCTGCATCATCAATACAGACGCAACGGTTCTTTCGGATCGTCAATCAGAGTTATATAGCCTCTAAAATTGGATTTTAAAGGTCGCGCCTCAACGGACAATCCAGGAATGTCCATGTAGGGCCCACATGTCGAGGTTCCCAGGACACGTGCTCATCTTGGCTGAGCCGGGACAAGGGTCGCATGTTGTTGCACGCTTGAGCGACGCGCCACATCTCGCATCCCGATTGATGTCCCACTGACGCGTCCCCGCTGTGGGCAGGGTGCGTTCCAGTTCCTAGGACGCCCAGCGCGTCTAGGTCAAACTAGGAACGGCCCGCACACATGCGACGCCCGTCCCAGGCAGGGCGTCACGGGTGCGTGTTATACCCGTGCGTCCTTGGGATGCGTCCTCCTCGATGGGCCTGGTTCCATGCCTGTTTTCCACTGGCATTTTCTAGCCGGGAAACGCCCAGATCTAGCCCAAAACCTGGGGGAAAAGAGTGAGGGAAGAGAGGAGAATGATGTGGGGAAGAGAGGCGTACCTGGGGAGCCCTCCACGGGACGCAATGAGGCGTTGAACTCGCCTCCAAACCCCTATTGCGAGATTTGATTTTTGGAGAAATTCGAGAGGAGAAGCGTGATTTGGGAAGAAGGGGATGAAGGGTTTTTATAGAGGGAGTAAAGCGGTGCCGTTCCATGGCAATGCCGCCATTTATTCCGGCACTGCACTACAAAAACAGTACAGTGCGACATCTGGAACGGTAAGGCGGTGGGAAGGTCGGTGGAGAAGAAGAGGGGTGTTGTTATCAAAACGAACCCCTGTGTTTTCAGCCTGTTTTCATTTTACAGGTAAATTCTAAAAATGCCCTTGATCTTTAAACGCCCATAACTTTGTCATATGATCTCCGTTTTCGGCGTTCTTTGAGGCATTGGATTCCATTTCGAGTGTAAAATCTAATGATACTTATTTTTCTCACAATTTCCTATGTTTCCTATTTTAATTAAGATTAAAAATCCAATCACCTATTAATACCCTTAAACATATATTGATTCCCAAAATAGACAAGTTACAACTCGTTGGCAAGTGGCAAACGTCATAGTTGATCTTCATAAAAAATGTCTTCAAAATTTGAGGCATTACGTGGGGTGTCACCTGAAATGTTTGGTTGTAAGGGGTGAGCAAAAACAACAGCTCATAGTATGGTGAAAAAACTAATACAAGTTGGAGCGCCTAAAATAGGTCAAGCAACAACATAAGTATAAACATATGTAAAATTATGCATACAGACATATATAACTTTTGAAAAAGGACGGTTGATGCATGTATGATGGAGATCACTAATGCCTACGAAAATCAATGTTGACTGTAAGATCAAAGTTAAACTTACTAATTTGTTAAAATATATGCATATCAAATCAATGCCGTTGAACCGAGGCGAAAAACCTCTAATCCGCAAATGCATAAAGCCATGCCCACATTGCCGTGGGAAAATTGATCACTCCAATCATAATGGCATACAGTCTTGCCACCCTAGACAAGGTATAACACTCTAGACATGACCCACATAAATATAGCATAGACTAGACACATATGCTTGTAGGGCCCTATCGTCACCCACAGGCGACTACCGTGGCCTCTACGTCTGCTCGTGGATACCTACACGAGCCATAACTCATTGGAGCTCATGGGGGCTAGCCCACTACCACTCAAAGCACTTCCCCATGAAAAGATGCTCCTATTGCCCACGGTCTCCATCGCAGGGCTGGTATCAAATTATCGTAGAGGTCAGTGGCCAACTGCACCTCCTAGCATAGGGTCTCAGGACTTACAGCACACAGCAGGCCTCTAAGACTTACTGTACTCATAAAGCACCAGCCGAGCGATCCAGGACTTAGGGCACTCCCAGAGTGCCTGCCCAAAACATCGATAAAACCTGTATTCATCAGGACTCACAGCTGCTCATAGAGCACTTGCCTAAATGCTGGCAAAAATCAAAACTGTCGACCTATAAAACAAATCCAAGGTTTATGAGGCTTTATCATAGACTAAGGCCTATGTGGTTAAGCTTAAATAGAAACATTATAAGAGGTTTCAATCTTAGGTTTGATTTAATTTTATTTTTTTTCCAAATTATCCAAGTATCCAAGGGTGATTTGGTAATTTTTCTCACTTTAACCTAAGTTATATTTTTACCCTTCATTGATTTATTACAAGACTTGTTCTTAGTTTGCTCAATGTTTGGTGAGTCATACTGTTGATAAGATTTCCTGACACTTAAAAAGAAATAAAGGTTTCTTCATCTTCTCTTTATTAAGGACTTCTAGAATTCCTCTACCCTAGGAGTTTGGTAATTTTTCACCTTCTAGACAAATTACTTCTTGCCTCTCATTTTGATTAGTTCAAAATTTTGTTTTTCATTTTATATGTCATCAGTTAGGAGGGTCATTAGTAGTGGTCGCATTCCTATGTAAAAAGATTTAAATTTTAGAGATTTCCTTTTTATTGGAATTTTGAAAGTCCCAGAGTTCCCTGTAATTCTAGTTTTAACACTTAAAATTCCATGACTGGAATTCTCTGGAACTCGAGAATTCTGGTTGTCTTCTCCACTCGACTTTTCGAATACTAGGTGAGTTTGAATCTTTCATTTCCAACTATCACCCAAAACCTGACATTCCAATTTTTTCCTACCTTGGCCATAGTTTTCCACTTAAGGAATACAATTTTATTTAAATTTTTGTTACTAGAGCTTGGATGATTCACAAGTTCCCAATTTCAGGAAACCACCTGCATAGGAACTACCAGCACCCAGGTAGTTCCCTGCTCCTATTATATGCTGCAATTCTTTAAGTGAGTTTCAGTTCACTACTCTCCCATTAACTTCCCATCATCTCCAATCATATAACTTCAGCCAAATGAATTGTGATTCCAGAAACATTATAAGTAAGGATTCCATGCACCGTTTTCTGCATAACCAACCCAAGAAACTAAATCTGCAATTTGAACTGGGATCTTGATTTCTTTCCTTAACTACTTAATAAGATATTCAGTCCAAGTTATTGATTTAGCCATAAGAAGTTTACAATCATTTAGACAAGCCCACGTGAATGCGTCAGGCAATATGTAATGACTCAAATTTTGAAGATATTTTATATTACTTTTAGATCAATCATGATGTTTACCATTTTCCAATCAGTTATAAATTGGTTATTTTGAAAATTAATCTATATTTAATTATATTAATAGATAGTTAGATGTTTAATTTTAATTAAAATATGAAACAAAGGAATTTGTGAGAAAAAATAGTCTCATTCGATTCTACACTCGAAATGAAATCCAACGCCTTGAAAAACACTGAAAACGAAGCTCATATGACCAAGTTATGGGCTCTGGAACATTGAGGGTATTTTTGTAAATTATGTTTAAAATCCAAATAGCTCGAAAACACAAGGGGTCGTTTTGATAACGACACCTCCCCACCATGCGTCATCTTCTTCCTCAGGCCAAGCGATGCACAACACAGCCATACCTGTACGGAGCAGGAAAAATGGTGGCACCGCCATGGGACAACACCGCCTTCTCCACTCTATAAATTCCCTATACCCCTTCTTCCAAAACCAAGCTTTCTCCTCTCCATTCGCTCCCAAAAGCAGATTGGGCAACAAGAGTTTGTAGCCACGATCAAGACCTTAATAGGGCAGCATTAAGGACTCCCCAGGTATGAGTCTCCTCCCCACTCTACTCCTCTCTCTTCCCTCTCCCTTTTCCCCCAGATCCTGACCGGATCTAGTAGGCTTTTTGGCCGAAAATTGCTGGATTTCCGAGAAGTAAAACCAGACGGGTTGAAAACCCATCTAAGACGACATGTCCTGGGGGCACACGGGCATGACACGCGCCCGTGATGAGCTCCCTGGGGCGACAGTCGCTCTCGTGCCGCATGCGGGCGGATGCCCGACTCAACCGGAACGCACGGGGCATCTTGGGAGCAGACACTCGGTGCCCACGCTAAAGATGTGTCTACATGACGCAATCTAAGACGCGCTACAGCGCGTTGCTCGGGCGTGCGCACACCTGCGAATGTGGTCGCGGTTTGACAGGGACGCGCACACTTCCTGGGAATTGGGACGTGCACGCGTCCTCGGAACCGTGATATGTGGGCCCTACACAAACAATTTTGGTTCGTCCGTTGAGGTGTGACACTAAAAATGCAATTAAGGAGGCTATATAACTTCGATCGACGATCCGAAAGAATCGTTGTGTTCGTAATTTTGACATGGACCTAATTATAGACTAACATTTAGGATCAAGAGATTATTTAAGGCAACTATAGCCTAAAAACCATAAAGATCTCATAAACCCACGAGATCAACTATGATCAAACCTCATGAATTGATCTAATAGAGGCCTTAGGACATTCTTAGTCCAAGATCAACCCAAGAATTACATAAATCAACCCCTCAAAAACCCCAAATCATATAGATCTAGCCGTTGACCTGTGAATCTAGAAATAATAAGTGGATTTGATAGTATCCAGGACCTCACCAAAGTACTCTAGGACTCGAATTGAAGAGGGAAGCGAGTTAAGTGGCAACGGTCGAGGTAGGTAGTCTGATACTACTACATTTTTTTTTAAATGCATCCCAAACTCTAAGTAATTTACTTGCTGTTATTACAGTATTTCGTATGCTTTTGTGATATGATGTTCTTATACAAGTATGCATATTTGTCTTCATGATTTTATGGCCTTGAAGCACTTGAATATATCACCGTATTTAGTATGCTTTTAGGATATGATGTTCTTATATAAGCATGCGTAATTGTCTTCCTGAATTATGGACTTGAATGAGATTACTGGCATGAACGGATTTATATGCATTATTTGCATGTTCTGAAAATCCTTGCACAAATTGCATGATTTACGATGACTGAGATTTGGATTTATATATATATATATATATGTTTTGGGCTATTGAACCTGGTGGGCACTATGCTGAGAGGTTGTACGGGATTGGCCTCTTAGCCTATACCATAAAAAGTGGATGGTATTGCTGCCAAATGGCATTGTCCCTTCCCTGACTGCTATGGTAAACAGGGACGACCACTAGAGGTGTTCACGGCACCCTTTTAGGGACATATCCATGTTGCCGTGAAGGGCTATGGTGGGTGGTCTCTAAATAATGGAGACACACGATTCCAACTGTGTACTAATCGTGAGCATAGTTGGCCCTATGATTTCAGTTTTATCGATATACATATAGCATTGAAATTGTCGTATACGAGTACTCGTGACCAGTCGGCTTGGTTGCTTTATTGAAAGGCCCATATGCATGATATTCATGGCAATGTCCTTCTCTGCTTTGTCTGATTAGTATTTTAAGATTTTTTCATATTTATATTTATCATTGATTAGTCCGCTTGATGTGTTGCCCAGATTTATGCATACAGGAGTGATTTACTATACTTGCCTTCATATTCTTCATCATGCTAATTTATGAATCTCATAGTTTATGCATACACCCTCATGTTTATCCAAAAACAGAACTGCATGTCCACATGACTAAACTTAGCATAATTCCCCTCGCATATCGAGTTTTTAAAATAGTAGTATCAGGTTACCTACTGAGTATGATGAATACTCAACCCAATCCATAATTTTTCTAGATCAAACAAAGTACACTTAGAAGGAACATCAAAGAGCGTTAAGGCTACGCTCAAGTGAGCACAAGTAAGGTTGAGTAAGAACTTATCTAGTAACCCTTTTCGTATTTGATGTAAACTTAGTTGTAAGTGCTTATTTATCTAAAATGAGTCATGGCCTTATGCATTATCTATTCACCAAGATTTGTTAATGACGCGGGGGGTTTTTTGTGACGACCCGGGTTTCATATGATGCAAATTTCATAAAAAGGCGAGATCTCTTGCTTTAGAAATATGAAATGCATGAAAATCTTTTGTTTTGGAAAGCAATCTTTCGTATAAAACCTCGAGTGTCAAAACACATTTTCAAATCATATAGCCATGGCATAGTTTTAAATCAACTCTATTCCCAAGAAAGTGTTAGTCACAAATTTCAGCCTACAGAGAGTGACTACAATTAAGTAACATTCACTAAAAGATAAGGTAGGGGTTTACTTACTTGTACTTAATTTGGATGGTCTCTCTCATGGGTGTATCCTATCCTTAAGTGTTTACTTGTATCTGAAAAATGTTAAGAATGGGGTGAGTATACACTATACTTAGTAAGAGTCTATCACTACTAGTTTTACAATGCATGCTATGTTTTAAACCATGTGCATGTTTGGACACTCATGTTCAATATCGATATTCAAAGCCATTGTCAAAATAGAATACTGACAACTTAAAGAATTGCATAATCCAAGTCAAAAGTAACATAGATATCATAAACATATACTATGATATGATATGCATAAGACAACTGAATCTAACTCATGGAGCTATGGTCGACCATACTCATGTCATGCCATATGCATGCAAGTAAATCCTCAAAAACATAGGGCACACTATGCCCACGACCTCAGCGCCGTGTGGTCCCCGGGTACCTAGGGACTCTTAGTCATAGCCTCCATGGGGCATATGACACTTTGACGGGTGCCGTGACACCTCCAGTGGTAGGCCTCATTTACCACAGCAATTGAAGTGAGGACAAGCCTTTTTGGCGTGGTACCCTTTCCACCTATAGTGGTAGAGGCCTGAGGCCACCACAAGCTCTCTTCCCCACGAGCTTACTAGCCCAAATCATATACTATCAAGCAAGTAAGAACCTTTTTTTTCAAAACATGTCTATGCATGTATCATGCAGACAAGAATCCTTTTTCAAAACATGTCTATGCATGTAACACATGTCTTGGCAATATATGCGCAATGTATTTTTCATATGCATGCTAAGTTCATTTATGAAATCAATTCATGCTAAACAGGTCATGTGCATAAGGATGTAACATAAGTTTATATGATATACGCATAAAGACAAGACATGTAACTTAAAAACTTAAAACATGCATTAGAAAAGCAACCATGACTCAAAACATGCATTCTCAAAGCATCATGGGTTCTTTTTAAAAGTCTAGTAGCGATAGGACACCTACCTGGTTTGATCGCGCTAGTCCCCTTGTCCTCGTACGTTCCTGGACATGGTTTAGGAGAAAAAGGTTAGCTTGGCCTATTTCTATAGGTTCTAGAACAGTTTATCTCACTACTTAGGTATTAAGGGTTCATTCTTATGCCTAAGGGCCTCCTAAGGTCCCTAACTGGGCCTTGGTATAGTCAGGTTTGCAAAGGTTTAATGGCCTCGCGCCACTATCATAGTTTAAGAGTCATGCCAGCCTTAGATAGGGGCTTGATCAGGCAGTGCTTCAATCGGAGTCCTAGAACTCAAGTTATGGGTATTTGAGTGTTAATAATACATAGAAGGCCCAAAACGGGCCCTGCGTCACCACTCCCGGGACGCACCTGCGTCCCAATCGAGCGGCGACCGGCCCGCACGTGAGGTCGCACGCTCCCGGGCGTCATCAGGCTGCGCGTTCCACTTACGGCATTAACGTGTCCCGCGTCGAGAGGCGCGTGCTCCACAGGGCTTGTCTGCCGATGCACCGGGCCTCCGCCTCTTTTCTCGTTTGCGGGCACGTCCACGGACGCGCCCGTCGGTTTCCCTTTAACGCACTGGGTGCGTTTTGGTTCTGTGGTGACCGAGGCGTCCTCGGGACACCCTGGTTCGACCCTGTCGAACTAGAACACCCCAGGCACCTGCCCTAGGTCTGTTGTGGCTCCCTAGAGCCCCGTTTTGCATGGTTTCTCATGCAAAAACTTAGGGACATTCAACCTAAGACTAAGGGGGAGATGGGTTTGGAGTTGTTTAAGGTGTACCTGGCTCGTGGCTGGGTATTTTTCACAATTTCTCCTCTTGTTTGCAACTCCAAGACTGGTTTTTCCCAGAATTTTGAGCTGCCATTGGAGGCGCCCTTTATAGAGCTTAAGGAGGGTTCTGGAGGGGGGTTTCATGGCGGTGGTTTCCCCCCCGCACACCGACATTCTAGAATGTCGGTGCAGTATGTTTGGAAAGAAGGGGGTGCCCGTATCAAAACGGGTCCCTATTTTCTCAGGCCAATTCTTTTTAAATTTAATTACAATTTTGCCCTTGAACTTTAAAGGGACATAACTTGCTCATTTTAACTCCGTTTTAGGTAATTCTTATTTTGTTGGATTCCTTTTTCTGAGACACACCTAAGGGTATCATTCTAAGGACCAAATTTCTGGGTCTAGTCAGGGTGAACAGTGAAATGACCAAAATACCCTTATATCAAAAAGTGAACTTTTCATTACCAACATGGGATTTCAAGGTTACAAAAATGGAGTCATTACATTTTTATACAAAAATTTTTATTAAAAGAAAACTTTCACGGCATCCTTTTAGCAAAAATTGTTTTAAAAATAGAGATCGATCTCGCTGTTATTATAAAATTGCATCATAAAAACCCGGGTCATCACACAATAGTAGTTAAGCATTGTTTCTTGCACACGCTATGTAAGTGATGATGCCATTTTCCCCCAGCCATTGCCCTTCAACCTGTAACTTTGAAGCAAAATTTTGTGGAACAAAATTTACTTACAATGAAATATGATTACATGCTCTTGAAGACCCAGGTGTTACTTTGTCTTGATTTGAGTTAAACTAAACAAATTGTTGGTTGGGAATTTGGGCGTCACCTGCCTACCCGTGAGCAAGAAGCCAGTGTGCCTGATCCCTGTTTCACTTTGCATCCCCAAGAAGTCAATGAAAACACCACAAAATCTCCTCCTGGGTGCATTGATACAAAGATTATCCACCTAGAAAGAGAACTCAAAAGGGAACCTTAGAAAGAAATAGATCACAGGGGGTGCTTAGCATGAGAACCAAAACTCTGTTCGTTAACATTGCACGCAGTCAGGGAGAACAGAGTACGATCAAACAATCTAAATGCTGAATTTGAGCAACTAAAAACAAGTTCAAATCAGGAATGCATGTTAATGGAACATATATTTATCTCATGCAAATAAAAATCAAGGATTAAGGCAACATTCATTCACATATGCAAGAGATTTTTCAAAATCATGTAACAATTCGTTCAACTACAAAAACCAAAAAATTTGAGGTTTTGAAATGTTGTATTGTTATGATTTTGGCTTGGCTAATCCAAGCTTCCATTAGTAATATCATCCTACTAGTCTCCCCTACCTAATAGAGTTTGAATGGCTAGAACTTTTAGCTGATTTCTCCTCTCCCACGTAGCCATTTCCCAATCCTCTCTTCCTTGTCCTTCCCCTCCCCTCTCTACGCATGGCTGGCATTCTAGCCTCTTTCCTTTTCTTCTTCATTATATACCTAGAGTGGGGTAAGACAAATGGCACATAGGACCAGCCAACTGCCAAGGGAGAGTTTACCCACGTGGTTGGCTGGTTCTGCCCCCATCCAGCCTCAAATTTGGAAACCCTCCCATTCTTAGTTTTTAATAACAACCCCTACAATCCAGACATTTTGCAATTATACCCTGTCAAGGAGAAATTTCTCAATTGTAACCCAACCAACTATTCCTTTATTTCTAAAATTTCAAGTTAATTAGTTGAGATTTTATCCTAAGATTTTAATGAAGCTTAGCTTAGTGTCTTTTCTAACTAATGGTCTAACTATTTCTCTAATTTAACATCAATTTATCTTTTATTATTATTTTCTTTTATTAACTCACTCAAGGTCAACTTTTAAGAAATCATTAAATCTCCTACTATTTCTTAAAATCTTTATTTCTAATTGCTTGTATTAACCTAACAATTTCTTCCAATACTTCAGCTTAACCAAATTTCTCAACACTCTTGTTCTAATATTCATTTTCACCTCTAAAACTTACTCTAAAATCAACAAAATAAATTTTTGTCATTTTTTGTAAAAATATAACTTTATTTATCATATTTGTGTAATTTACATGCATTACAATATTACTATAGCTGAAGATGCCAAGGAGATGTTGTGGATAAAGTAGTTTCTCCAGGAACTTAGTATTATACATAAGGAATACAACGTACATTATGATAGTCAGAGTGCTATGGACTTGAGCAAGAATTCAATGTACCACTCACGAATAAAGCACATCGATATTCACTATCATTGCATATGCAAGGTAATAGAACAGGAACTGCTAAAGATAGAAAAGATTCACACAGATGAGAATCTAGTGGACATGCTAACAAAAGTGGTAACATATGAGAAGTTGATGTTATGTAGAGACATAGTAGGGAAAAACTCAAACTGAAAAGATAAAGAATATTCTCCTCCTATGGGTATGGAGGGGGAGAATTAATGGGTCCATACCCATGTGGAGGCATCTGCAAAGTCAAAACACAACAACTGAAAGTCAAGAATCAGTGTATTAAAATTAAAAATCAGCATAGTCAAAATTCGGCACCAAATGAACAGTCAAATTAGGCAACCGAATCTGTTGATTTGTCAAGATCTGCTATCCTGTGGATCTTGACAATTGGATCATCTACACCCTATAAATAGGGGAGATCCAATGGCTGCTAAACAATGGTGTAAGAAACAGATTAGAGTCAATCTGTGAGAAAAAAAGAGTGAACATAAGTGAGTAAAGTAGAGAGAGGATCTAATCTGATCCTCCTTCTCCTCAGTGTAATCTATTCCTAAACAATGATAGTTTTTCTCTTTCCCCCTTGGACGTAAGTCAGATCAGGCCAAACAACGTAAAATTTCTGCGTTATTTCTTTGATATGTGTTTGTGTTTCTCTCAATCAACACTAGCTTTTGCAACAGTGGTATCAGAGCTGCGCATTCCCAACACTTTATTTGTCTCTTCTAATTCTACTGACGTTATTTTATCTACGATCCTCCTCTCTCCACGCATAAAGACATAAATGAGTCATCTCTCTCTCTCTCTCTCTCTCTCTCTCTCTCTCTCTCTCTCTCTCTCTCTCACCTGTATGACCAAACCTAAACAGTTTCAAACGACATTTATTTCCCATTTTCAGGACAACCTCTTGATGGCAATCACAAGCACCCATCAACATCCCTTTATCTCTACAACCCATGCATGAAACCATTCAATTCCTCCCTTTTCCTTCCACAGCAAACTAGAAACACAAAAACCAAGACAATACTGCCATCTTATTTTCACTCCAAATCACCTCCATACCTTCCAATCGTCCCTCTCAATGATGTCGCCGGAAAACATCCCGACAAACCCCACTTCCGACGACAATACCACCTCCGACAACCTCAAACTACCGTCGACAACCCTCCGGCCACCAGAACCAGCCATAAAATGTCCAAGGTGCGACTCATCAAACACCAAATTCTGCTACTACAATAATTACAGCCTCACACAACCACGCCACTTCTGCAAGACATGTAGAAGGTATTGGACAAAAGGTGGCACACTTAGGAACGTTCCAATCGGTGGCGGCTGTCGGAAAAACAAAAGGTCAAAATCAGGACCAAGACTGTCCGACAATCAGAAGGAGGGTTCATCCACATCTTCCGACAAGTTCTACCATGGGCTCTCTCCGGCCATGGACTTCCAACATGGTGGACTTCCTTTCACAAGATTGCAAACTTCATCAAGTGAAGCTTTTAATCAGTTTTTCTCATTTGGGGATCTTTCTTCAAGTGTTTCGGTTTGTTCTGCTCTTGATTCTACTTCAAGTTCTGCTTCTCTCGTGGGCTTCAACTATCCTGTCCAAGATGTGGGTGCAGTGAATTTACACAGTAATTTTGCTTCTTCAATTGAAAATTTGAGTTCTATCAATCAAGATCTTCATTGGAAACTTCAGCAGCAGAGATTAGCTATGCTTTTTGGTGGAGATCAGAAAGACAGTAGTGTTTCTGCACTTCCCACTCCTATGATTGACAATTTACAAAACCGACAACAACCCATCTCATTTCAGGCATCAGAAAGATCAAAAAAGGATATTTTGATGGCTAATACCAGAAAAAGTTGCATTGCTGATAACACAGCAGAGTGGCCCTTTGAGAATTCTTACAATGAAAACAGCAATGGCAACGGAATACTATAGGCAACTGGAGTGAAATTCAGACGTGGAATGACTTGAATCAATACAGTGCATTACCTTAACAGACGAGGATAACAAGGGACAGGAAAAAAATCCAAGTCAGATACTGTTCTTATTTCTGTATCTTTTCTGTTTCAAATTCCCCCTTTTGTTCAATTTGGGTCTTTGGATGGAGGTAAATCAGGTGGCTTCTTATGGGTGTCATTACCATTTCTTCCTGTTTGCTTTTGTGTTCCTACAACGACACAGGACCATTGCTGTTTATAGTAGCAATAAAAGAAGAGCTACGGCGTGAACGCGGTGGTTGTGTTCTTTCACAGTATATCCATGCTTTTAGATCTCTCTAGGTATGGGTTTAATCTTCATCTTATGCTGTTTTTGGATTTAAGTTTTGAATTTTATTATTTTTTGGGAATTTTCTCAAAGATCTGATATGGTGGTTTAGATTGTTATTGAATAGACTTGATACCCATGTCTCTGATTTGTTTTATGTTCAGTCAGTATTCAGAACTCTCACATCTCCTTCAGTACGTGATTCTCGGAAGTTCTGATACTGAATAGAAAGCAGAACGGAAGGGAGAAATGACAAAGGTCCCTAGCACTGCACAAAACCTACTCTTTTCTCTCTATGGCTAGGGCTTTTCACAATAATTAGTTGCAGTGTATATGATTCGGTGGTGTCTGAGAAGTGCTGGTATGAAGGTGTATTGAATGCGCTGTCTAATGTTTGAATAAGAGAGAGAAGAGAGAGAGAGAGGGAGAGAGAGCATCTTTTGTCTCCTTTATGTGTCATTGCTTTTTGGCCTTGAAGAGAGAGCCATGCACGCTGCAAAGAGGAACTGGTGATATCAAAACCGGGGGGGGTTTTCCTTGTTCACTTTACTTCTTTGCAGCAAATAGTTCTCGGATATGACTGATATTTCTGGCTGTTCATGTTTCCCTTTATGGTTCTTTCTTTCACAAACTTAGCTTTTGTTTTCTTGTTGAACTGGTATGAACTCTTCAGATTCAGCACCTGTATTATTACTTGTTCACCTAGACTACTGGAGTTCAGCTTTAAATGATGATAACTTCAGTACAGATTTTTCCATTATCGTTTGCATGGAATTCTCTCTCCTTCTCACTCTCCCTGAGTGAATTGGTTTTCCATCATATTACCACGACACTGAGATTACAGGCAGTACTAAGCAGCCTCGACCCCAGGCCTTTATATTTTCCTACATATTTGCAAAAGATAATATTCTAATAGCATTCCTGCTTATCTTATAATCTTTGTCACTCTTTGTTTCCCTACTTCAAATATTCCATTGGTCTTTGTTTTAGGAGACCAAAGGACTGCGGGGATTTATTAGATTGAGATAAATTGAGATTTGGGTGAATAAAATGGATATTGAAATATCTTAATTAGTGTATTAAGGTATTGAGAAAACCCATAAAATTTCAATTTTAGTGCATTGAGATATTAGTCAAAAGTTAGATTTTACAAAATCTAAAATTATTAATAGTAAAAACTCTAATTTTTTAGATATTTAAATATTTAGATGTTAGATTAATTGAAATGGGGTAAAATTAAATATATAGTCCACCAAAGAAAAGAATTGAAAGTGTTAAGGTTTTTACAATATCCTATTTTTATGTGGGCTTGAACTAAATACCTATTAGGAAGAGAAAATATTCACTTAGTATGCCAACAAATAAATTAGGTTGTAACATGAAACCCTATAAGACTCATTTATTTTACATTTTAGCCCTCTCCTCTCCCACTAATTAAAGCATTCTCCTTTTACACTTCTCTACTAGAAAAGAATATGTGGAGCTACCTTTTGATTCATTCAACCCATTCATCTTCTTTGCATTTTAGAAGATCTAAACCATACACATTATAGGCTATGATAGGCCTAAATTTTAGAAGATTTAAACTATTCAAATCATTAGCCATGTGAGACTTGGACCCACAAATGAATCATTCAAATCACATGTAGAATGGAGGACCTATATATATATATATATATATATATATATATATATATATATATAGACACACACACACAAAATATAAACCATTCACATCATTAGACATTTCAGGCTTGGACCCACATTTTATAAACATGTAAGAGTGGGCCTACATTTTAAAAGATCTAACCATTCAAATAATACACTATGTAAGACATGGTCATACATTTTAGAACATCTAAACCATTCAAATAATAGACCATATATGAGACCCACATCTTATAACATCTAAACCATTCATACCATAGGCTTATAAGTGTTAAGTGTACATTTTAAAAGATCTAAACCATTCAAATCATAGCCAGTATAAGACTTGTAGCCATATTTTTTAATAATTTAAATATTCTAGAGTGTGAGCCTAAAAATTTACATAGCCTATTATTTAATAGTTTAAATTTTCTAAAATATGACTTAAATCTTACATGACTTATTATTTAAAGGGTGGTAATACATGCCCCTTTTGCTTTTCCTCTTGGGCTCCTCAATAACTAGTATAAATAGCTATAATTTCATGCAAGGCAAGATATGTAGAGATCTAAACCATTGGCAATGCTTTCCTTGGCTAAGATAGGTCATGCTCTAAAAATCTCTTTCATTGGATGATCCTAGCCTCTATTTTCCTAAGTTGAAATATCAACAGTAAACTGTTTCATCGTCTAATATTTTTCAACTACAAGTAGCAATTCATAAGATCACCAATGGATTAGAATTTTGGAAAATAGCCTACTAAAGCCAAGAGCAACATTGTGAATGGTTTGGAACATTCAAATCTGATCCCATGTAAAGTTATAACTATTCATGTCATTTTATCAAGAGGCACATGAAGAAAAAACAAGGTGCATGTATCACTACCCTATTTGAATGGTTTAGGTCTTCTACAATGTGGCCAACTTTAGGACATCAGTAACATGTGCTCGTTGACATGTTTATTGGGCAGCCTAGGCTTTTAATTTTAATATGGGTCCTCATACTAGATGTCTTATTGTAAAGTGAGTTGAATCACTTAACAATATTTTACACCAAAAAATGAGTCATCAAGATATTGCAATCTTCAAAAATGCTCCAAAAATAGATTTTGTAAAATATTATATATTCAAATACCTTAACAAATTTAGGACAAATATTCAAAAATTTCAGTAGATAAAAATCTTGACTTTTGGAAAATCCTGATTTCTCTCAATCCACTAATCCCAACTAAACTCATTTTAATATATATGAGGTACTTTACCAATGTCTCTCTCTTTATACATAGATGAAAGAATAAATTACTATATATGCATATCCATTGTAGTGTTTATACCAGCCATATTATTTGCACTAAAACGATCGACTATTTTCTCCTTCCTTTTCCTATTAATAACTACGTTTCCGCCCCTTAGCCTTCTGCTTAGTGTCTATTAATTCAAACGAGAAGTTTCTTTTTAAAGGGAAATCAAGACAAAAAGGTGTAAACTGAAAAAGGGGTGAAATACCATTTTCTGTGTGAATGTATTATATACACAATATTCAGTCCATCTATAAATAATCATTAAGAAGGTGATGAACCTCAAGTCTGCCTAAGATCGACTGCAAGATACACCATTGATATGTTGAGAGAACCTTCCCCACTTCCTCTCTCTCACACAGATAAACCATTTGATTGAATTATCTTGACCAAAAAAAATATGCAAACGCACTATATAAACCATTTGATATTGTCTAGTGAGTTTAAATGTTCCTCGAGATAACCTACCCACGACCAATCTTCACCACAAAAAGAATACCTACAGCTGAAACATTGCGCCATTTGATGGCCCAAACATTCCAATCAACAAAGCACTTCTCTCTCTCTCTCTCTCTCTCTCTCTCTCTATATATATATATATATATATATATGTGTGTGTGTGTGTGTGTGTGTGTGTGTGTGTGTGTGTATTCTGCAAAGCTACATGTACTGGATGCACCAGAAAAATCCAATGGTTGGACAGTTAGGATAATTTGGTCCAAACATCTCTTGCATCTGTGGTAACTTTGTCTGCTTCTTTACATTTGATATATAAAGTTTCTGTGTATAGTCTCCTGACTTTAAATACAGAACCATCCTTACAGTTATTCATCTCTATGTCAACGCGATATAACGGTGACAACTTCACATTGCAGGGATCATAATTTCCTGAACTCTTCTTCTGTTCATGAGAGAGAGAGAGAGAGAGAGAGAGAGAGAGAGAGAGAGAGAGAGAGAGAGAGAGAGAGAGAGAGAGAGAGAGAGAGAGAGAGAGTAAAAGCAACAGGAAGGTCTATATAGCTGGGCACCGCGTGAATTTTGTGAAAACTCCGACAAATAAAGCCTTTGCCTGAGTAAGAGTTCAAATGATCAAGTGCAAGAAACCCATGACTGAAACAAGTTAGTCTTTTCGCAAAAAATATTATGAGACAATACACCCCTTTTAATTGTTACGGGCACCCCCACCCCACCGATCTCCATCTTTACCATATAAACACCATTGTTGTTCAAAGCCTGTAAAAATAAGATCCGTCCCCTACCACCAGTACAAAAATAGTAAAAGAGTGTCCATTGCAATCTAGAATAGAAAGAGAAATGGGCAAAAGTTCTTGGGGAACCTACTTACGAAATGATCCCAACCATTGATCTTGTTGCTTGTACCAAATACAAGTTTCGATCATGGATGAGGTTTACGTGGGATCCCACGTGTATACTGTTTCCTGTAATTGTATATCATTTTCTTCTTTCCTTTTTGTCCGTAGATTGAGAAACAGAAAAGCACATTTCAATGGCTGACCGCTGTGTAAAATGGATGACGAATCTATCTTTCTCTCACTCTTCGGTTTGTATGGATGGATGTTCACATATGTACGGCTTGCAATCAAAACTCCATCATCATATCTTATCATGACGTTGGTTTCCAACTTGAATCTATCCAGAAGGAGAAGAAAGCATGGATTTTGGTTGGTTTTGGTTTTAATGACAGAACTAACGGCAAACCTCACAACGAGAAGAATGCCTTCCTGTCTCGCTTCTTTCTCGTCACCATTTTTGGCCTGTGGTCAACAACAGTGCACCTTCCAACACTCTACTATCATTACCGACCGTTTCCTCTCTCTCTCTCTCTCTGCAATCATTTTGACAAGTTCTAGTCTTAATGGGAATTGAACTGACATCACTTTTAAGAACATATGACCTAGGAATGACATGCATTGATTTAATAATCCAAGATGTGAAAAGCATCCATTAAGTCTTCCCTATTGGTTTTGTCCAATCACAGCTCAAAGTTACATGCACCTCTAGTTCTACTCCACTATTGAAAAAGGGCAGAACTTTTGATTTGCTTGCAATTAATGGAGATTAACTCTGGGTAAGAAGTCTTTTATTCAAAAGCTGCCATGTCAGTACTTCGATTCGAGGTTGAGGTCAACACTTTCTTGCATGGTACCATAGCCATTTGGAAGGAGCCTTAGTAAGAACGAACAACGCAGTTTATAAGCATATTTATAGAGGGGCAAATAATCTTATGAGGGGATACAAAGAGTAAGATTAGCCAAATGTCATATATACTATATATAAAGCAAGTCAAAGAATTTACCAAGTGGAAGGATGTGTCTAAAATGAAAAAGGAAGAAGAGTTACGTTGAAAATAAAAGGGGAATGGTGTATTTCATAAAAATAAATAAAAAGAAGCATAAGTCTTAGCGGAAATTCAAAGGGGTAAGTAAAATGGCATATGAGCAAATATCAATAAAAGAAAGGGTTAGTTTTAGTGAAAATTTAAAGATGTTTGTTGAAGGGAAAGTAGAGTGACCCATCCATAATTATTAATAAAAGGCTAAGTTATGGTCGAAAAGTGAAGACTATTACTATTAAAGTTCCTTATACTACCTACATATTTTCCATGTCAATTGTTGGTTACTGGTGCATCCCATTTATCTACTGTATACAGTTTTAAGAGTGGAGTTAGTTAGAAAGTACCTTCTAGAGTTTGTTAGGAAGTATCTTCTGTTTTGTTTCCATCACATATAAATAATGGTGGTATGTAATGTAATAGAACAAGCAAAACAAATAGAAGATACTTCCTAACAAACTCCACTGTTAAAACTGTATATAGTAGATAAATGGGATATGCCAGCAACCAACATTTGACATGGAATATGTATAGGTAGTATAAGGAACTTTAACAATCCCCCTCAAGATGGTGTGTATATATTTTGAACACCCATCTTGCTCATCAAATAGCTCGTTGTGACTGTGACAAAGGTTTAGTCAATATGTATGCAAGCTAATTGCGTGAACTCACAGACAAAGTTTTCATCAGCACATCTTACATCTTCTCTCGAACTATGTGGCAATCAATCTCTATGTGTTTAGTGCACTCATGAAACATAGGATTGGCTGCAATGTGCAACGCAGACTGATTATCACAAAATAGCAATGTTGGTGATGAATGAACAACTTTCAAATCTTTCAACAAGGCTAATAATCAAACCAATTCACAAGTGGCATTAGCCATAGCTCTGTACTCAGCCTCAGCTGAAGAATGAGATATTGTTTGTTGTTTCTTGGATTTCCATGAAATTAAAGAATGGCCTAGGAACACACATAACCCAATCACCAAACGTCTTGTATCTGGGCATGCAGCCCAATTTGAATCTACAAAGCCTTTCAATTGAATGTCAGAATCAGCTAAAAGGAAGATCCCTTGTCCTGGGTTAAGATATCCTAGCTAGCACATTAATTTAAAAATATGTGTTGATTGTATACCCTATTGTTGTGTAGGAAGTTATTTTCCTCTAATCCTGCTCTAAAAAAAAAAGAAGAGGTTTGAGCCTAAAAACGACCAAGATGATGAAACGAAGTATTTCCTCTAATCATGATTTGAAAAATAGAGGTTTGGGCCCAAAAAGCCCAAAATGCTGAACTAGATATCATATATGTGATTTGGGTGTTGCTTTAAGGAGATTTGGAGTACATCCTCAGATCGTTAAAAGGAGCTACAGATAACATCTTTTTTCAAAGTAATTGGGTCCTCACCTGCTAAATTAAGCAAACCATGCCTATCAGCAAATGCTTTTTTGACTACCTCAAATTAGAGAAAACCACTCCTACTATTCAACTACTTTCAAAGAATGGCTCTAGCCACAATTTTCCTATCATAATCAAGTGCCTAAATAGCTTCATTATATGGTGGGTGGAAGTGCATATTTTCACTTGAAAAATATCAGTGAGCTAAATTAGGAGTGCACCCTCTATTTTAATTATTACAACTGCTCATCTTTTTTAATGTGGTATAAATGAGACATATATAAAATTTATCAAAAAGTTTGATGATACCAATCTTTCATATGTGATGCTTTTAGTGATGAACATAGACCATTGATTTTTTTTGTATCTAACTATTATTTTTTAAGGCCAAGAATAAGAGGCTTAGGATTCCATATGGATTGTGAAACTTTGGTTTACAGCTATATTTTAGTAGTACATGAATGGAGTGAGCTGACTTGGGATGAGATAGACCATATCACTATTAGTCATGCTTGAGCTTGGTTGGAATGGAGTGATATCTCCTCTTTTCAATGTTAGTGGTGCTTGAGATCAGTTAAGATAAAAAAAAATAATCTCATTTTAATCACTGTTAGTTGTGCTCAAGATGAGTTGAGATGAAAATCAGATCATCCCAACTTAATATTAGTGCTGCTTGAGGCAAAGTGAGAAATTGCAAGCTCAACCCAACCCATTGCTTGTAGTTTGATTACTACTTCATCCCAAGTCATATCATCTCAAGCTTTATTATTGAACGTGGAAACCGTTCGTAGTGTACAAGATAGTAATATCTTCCCATCCTAAATTTCAGCCCCACCCCTTTTTTCTTGATATATGAAAATTAAGTCATAACATGTCATCCAAAGCCATCTCTTCCAGCTAATCTCAAACCAACTTAAGTTATTTCCAATCATCTCCTGCCAAATTCGATCATCTTAACCCAAGTCAAGCCATCTCGCCCAGATCTTATCTCAGTTCGCTCGATTTGAAGCGCCACTAATACCAGGACATGCGCCTGAACCACTCTCTCTCTCTCTCTCTCTCTCTCTCTCTCTCTCTCTCTCTCTCTCTCTCTCTCTCTCTCTCTCTCTCTCTCTCTCTCTCTCTCTCTCTCTCTCTCTCTCTTGTTGTTTTGTACTTACCCCTGGATTCCTCCCCCAAGCCCGCTAAACAAACAACATCAGAAACATAATCAGCTTCCCTACATATTATCGTCTCAGGGACGAACTTTTCTACAAGATACGCTAGACCATTTCTCATCAGAATTTAACTTTCTCTAACTTCAATCAATGTGACCTGCTCAGGGCTAGCAACAGTCCCACACACAAAACATGCGCAGTAACTCCACTGATAGCCAATCAATGAAACTCCCAACATCACATGCACACCTGCAAGCACACTTGTTTAGAGCTACAAATTATTTTGGTTAACAACTTTCCAATGTCTTGTTTAGAATCTAGTTGATCTCAAATATCCTGGAACAGTTCAAGCACTTATGACTTGATCCTTAAATTTTCTAACATAGGTTTTCATAAGTCTTAATTGAATCTCTGAGGTAATTATTCTATTCTGTATCTATCGAAGGGACTGATGGAACTTACACGATAGACATTAGTGGCCCGGTTCGACCTTATGTCGATTCCGTAATTGCTACTAATGAATCGTGCAAACTATAATCTCTACAGGTTCAATTATATTGAAATAATCCAAGGAAAATCAATCAACCAAGTTGATTAATTGGAGCTTTGAAGATCAGAGGTCCAATTTTCATGTTGATATCCTATTACTACCGCTAATGAGTCGTGCCAAAAATGAACTCCTGCAAGGCTAATACTCGACCAACCATACATAAAATAATGCATGTGCCTAAGAAGAGGACCACAAAATGAGGAGAAGCAGAGAACCATCAAATTCACTAAAGAGAGAGTTAACTTTTCTCTTTACAGAGAGATTAAATGATTCGTTCTGAACCAAAAATACAAGGGAGAAGAAGATTTTCTCCATCTGAATTTATGAAAGAAAAGAAAATAATAATATGCTTATTTTAACATGTCAACATAAAGTGGGCACTATACCAGTTAAACTGTTAAACAGAGGTGGATACTGTGGCAGGTTCGGTCTCTTCCTTCATAAACCTCGTCCAGGCTTTGGCCCCTACACATCTCTCTCTCCCTCGACAATCTCTCTGGTCCGTGATCACAAACTTAAGTTAGTTCAATCATGGCTGGTTTAGGATCTCTTGTAGGAGGACTATCAACTGTTTTCGCCATTGTTCATATCTCCTTGCCCAAAGACTAGTCACAGAAGACAGGTTTGTTTGAATTCTCTGTTTGATCCTTATCTTCTTTTTTCCCTTCCGGGTTTTCTTGTTTTTGTTTTAGGATGAAGGTGGTATTTTTTAAGTTCTCCATCGTAAATGCATGGTTTTGGAAAGTGGTTTTATGTTTCCGATGAGAGTATTTTATCTGAAGTCATATGTGAGAGCTAGTAACTCAGATGATGGTCGGAAGCTGAGAGAAAATTGGTTGGAAGATTCACTTCTCAGGAGAGAAACCTGCTACTCCGTTGCTGGACACAATCAATAACCAGTTCATATGAAGAATCTTTCGACCCGGGTAACCAAGCATGAATTATCATTTTCATGGTGGCTTTGGTGTTGTTGAGAAAATCACCTTGTGATGTGGGCTTTGTTTTGTCAGCATCAATTGGAGATATTAATGTACATTGCTCTGGCTTATATGTTGTTTTAATCTGTTGCAGGATCTGGAGCTAAGAATAGAAATTACCTATTCAGTTTCAAAGACCGGTGGGAATTTGAGTTCCAGTCTCGGAGTTGTTGAGCTGTCCCTTGGTCTTCATCATGTGTTTAATACCCCTGAGGATAAGATCTTTTGGGATGCTGGTCATCAGGTAAGGCTACTAATGCTTCAAAGACGAATCCTTTCTTTTCTTTCTTTCGTCTATCAAACTGAGTTTTTTTCCTCAAATATTTTTTAATATGAATTGACAGTATATTTGATCAATTTGCAGGCATAAGCACATAAGATATTGACTGGTAGAAGATCTAGAATGTATACTATTAGGAAGACGTTCGGCTTGCAGGGTTCCCGAAAAGGGATGAGAGTCCTCATGATGCCTTTGGTGTAGGACGCAGCTCTACGAGTATCTCTGCTGGTCCAGGTGATTTGTGAACACCCACTATCTGTTTAGTTTCTTCCTCGTGTTTTGATGGGGAATAGAGTTTGATAGGAGATCCCAATCAAGTGGTCTCTGCTTTGAATGAGAATATGATAGTTCATTGCAGGGTCTCTCTTTGATTCCTTTTGTCTCTTGGATTTGGTAGGAATGGCATTAAGTAGACATCTTTTAGGTAAGAAGAACCATGTCATCTCTGTTATTGAAGATGGAGCCATGACTGCAGACCAGGCCTATCAAGCCATGAACAATGCAGGGTACCTTGATTCCAATCTGATTGTCATTTTAAATGACAACAGGCAAGTATCTTTACGAACAGCAACCCTCTATGGGAGCATTGCAAAGAAAATTGGAGAGCAGACTGATGAGGTTGCAGCTAAGCTAGATGACTATGCAAGGGGAATGATCAGTCCTGCGTCATGCTTATTTGAGGAGCTTGGGCTGTAGTACATTAGTCCTGTATATGGGCACAATATCAATGACCTAGTTATGATTCTTCGGAAAGTGAAGGACATGCCCGCCTCATGGCCTGTCTTGGTCCACAGTCACCGAGAAAGAGAAAGGATATCCTCCAGCAGAGGCCACAGCAGACAAAATGCATGTTAAGAGTCATTATACTTTTACTGATATGACTACAGTCCATTTATTTCAGAATAGTTCTTCTGATGTTTCAGTTTATTTTCATTTGTTAGGAGTTGTTAACTTCGACGTAAAAAGAGGGAAGCAAATCAAATCCATGACCCCTACTCTTTCATGCACTCAATACTTTGCAGAATCACTCATAAAAGAAACAGAGTTGGATAACTTGCAGCCATACTTGCAGCTATGAGTGGCGGAACTGGCCTTGATTACTTTCAGAAGAAATTCCCTCATCGTTGTTTTGATGTTGGGATTGCTGAGCAACACGTGGTTACATTTGCAATCGGTCTAGCTGCAGAGGGCCTCAAGCCTTTTTGTGCCATCTATTCATCATTTCTGCAGCGAGGCTGTGATGGGGTAATCCCCAATAGATGGAAACAGAATTTTTTCTTCTCCAATTCATTCCAAATCTCGGTAGTTATTTCGTAAACTGAGGAATTCTGTTTGAAGCCAATGAAAGTGAAATGAGAAAGATCATATCCATCAGAACGAAAATTGTGAATAAGGGCCAATCATTGAAGGTTCAGAACAACCGAAAAATACGTTACTGTTTCCTTCACTTGTGATGAAAGACTGATGATCCAATTGAATCATGAAGGTGGTACATGATATGGATCTACAAAAAGCTACCACTTCAATTCGCAATAACCGTGCTGATCTAGTTGGTACAGATGGGCCAACTCACTGTGGAGCCTTTGACGTGGCATATATGGCCTGCTTGCCCAACATGGTAGTAATGGCACCATCTGATGAGTCTGAGCTGATGCACATGGTTGCCACAGCTGCAGCAATTGATGACAGAAGAAGCTGTTTCAGGTTCCCAAGAGGTAATGTAGTTGGTATCACTCTCCCACCGGATAACAAAGGCACTCCTCTTGAGGTAAGCAATCTTCCTCTCAGACTATTTCAGATTATGAAGAAACAAAAACTGAACAAAAGCGAGACTAATCTTTCTCTTCGATCCTTTTACAGATTGGAAAGGGTAGAATTCTGATGGAAGGCACCAGAGTCGCTATTCTCGGATGCGGTTCCATAGTTCAGAACTGAATTGGAGCTGCCAACGGCGCTTAAATCCCGTGAAATCGCTGTAACAGTGGCAGACGCTTGATTCTGCAAGCCTCTAGATACAGAGCTCATCAGAAGATTAGCAAGTGAGCATGAGATCTCATTACGTTAGAGGAAGGCTCGATTGGAGGTTTTGGGTCTCGCGTGGTTCATTTCTTAACTTTGAGTGGCCTTCTTGATGGACATCTCATGGTATTTTTGCAGTTCCTGTGAAGAAATCTTTGAACTACTATATACATTAGTACTTCCATTTCTTGATTCTCATACAAGTTTGTTATCTGCAGTTGATATCAGTGGTCCTTCCAGACTGATACATTGACCATGGATTACACCAAGATCAATTTGAAGCAGCGGAGCTGTCTTCAAACCACATAGCTGCAGCAGTTCTCTCTCTCTTGGGCAGGCCATATGAAGCTCTACAGTTCAACCGAAACAAACAAGTCAGTCGGAAAGACAGGAAACAGAATCATAATACTCTGAATTGTAAATCTAACATACATCCGTTTTCTTAATATTACAAATGTTTTCAACATGCATGATGGGTTGAATGGAATGCTTCTTTCACAATCTCTATATTCCCTTCCCAGATGATGATTAGAAGACAGAAAGATTTCTTTTGTTGAGTTTAAGGGATCATAGGAAGGCTTTTCTTTGTTGCCTTTGTATATTCTATATTTGTTCCAAGGCAATAACAAACTCTTACGAAAAAGATATTAGAAACAGAGTCTTGTTGGAGAAGGCCCAGCATTTTCTCTTTTCCTCTGTATTTGTTGTATCCATTTTAATAAAAACACCTCCATCTCATTCATTCATCTGTTTTTCCTTTTTTCCATGCATGATCTATGTGAAGGGGAGCTTTGGCGCCATCGTAGAGTTGTCGTCATGTGACCTTGAGGTCACGGGTTTAACCACCTTGATAGGGAGGACTTTAGCCTTGTATGATATATAACCGTTGCAATGGACGTGGGCAGCCCTGTACATGAAGCTCCTGCATATGCGGGAACTGGGGAAGGGCTAGACCAAGAGGATTTATAGTATGTAGCTTTATTTTGCATTTTTGTAAGAGGCTGTTTTCATACCTCGAACCCATGACTTCAAGGTCATACAACAACGACAAGGAAACCATGAGATGGGGCAGCCCCGGTGCATGAAGCTCCCACCTATGCAGGGTCCGGGGAAGGGGCGGACCACAAGGGCTCCTATAGTAGGCAGCCTTACCTTGCATTTTGCAAGAAGCTGATTCCACGCCTTGAACCCATGATCTCAAGGTCACATGATGACAACTTTTACTGTTGTGCCAAGGCTCCCCTTTTAGAAAACCATGAGATATAAGATAAAAATTGAAAAGTGGAGAGAAATTGACGTAGGATAGTAACATGAAGTACGGCTGCATCCCTTTTCTTTACTCAATAGCTTTAGTTTCCTATATGTTCTTATTCCCAATTTCTGGGCAACATTTTCTCCCATTCTATGCACATATCCAAGAGATACAAAACATTTGATTCCCAGGTTGGTATTTCAAACTTCAAAGGAATTCACGTAATAGGAAATTTTTTTCAACCTAATTCTTCCTAAATATTCTATTTTAACGAATCGGCTCTTTACCAAATTATGGATATTACAATGAGGAGCAACCAGCCGGTTGAAAAACAACATCCCTCTACTACTAACTCATTTACTTTCCCATCAGCATTCATCCCAATAGCTACAAGGTGAACTGCCTTGTTATCCACATGGTTCCTGACTTCATTGCAGGGCTTTACACAATCGACTTGTTTCTGAAATCTCCCTTTTTCAAGGCTTTACACTAAAAAGGGCAGTCAGGGTGCACAAAGCTCCCGCCTATGTGAGGTCCGGGGAAAGGGCGGACCACAAGGGCCTATAGTAGGCAGCTTTACCTTGCATTTTGCAAGAGGTTGATTCCAAGCCTTGAACCCATGACCTCAAGGTCATATGACGACAACTTTTACCGTTGCGCCAAGGCTTCCCTTCTTTCAAGGCTTTACACTGTCACCTTTTAAAACTACACCTACATCTTGAATACTTATATCCTATTTTCTTGTTCTCTTTTTATTTTTATAATTTCTACACTCACCCACCCACTTACCCACATGTGTCACACCCACTGTTGGGATGGATGTCACACCCTCTAATGGGATGGCTACCTACCTCGAATTCGCGGCCTAATGTACAAACGAGAGAGGTTCCTCTTGTCTACAACCTACTCTATTAGATGGCTTTTGGCAACTCTTGCTTTTCTTTGATAATGGGTAATCCAAAACCTTCCATCATCCTATTCATTACCCAATCTAAGTCTACAAAAGCTAAAAGGGAAATGCACACATCTAACCCCAACTTAAGTAGGGTTTCTACCTCTCCTTTATCGGGACTCTTGGCAGAACGGTAGATTTGTTGTTGTGTGACCTTAAGGTTACGGGTTTAAGGCATAGAAACAACATCTTGCAAAATTCAAGGTAAGGCTGTATAGTATTGATCTTGGTGGTCCGCCCCTTCTCTAGGACCCTGCAGACGTGGGAGATTTGTGCTTTACCTCTACCTTATCCTAGAGAATGGTCATGAAGATGATTAAAACCATCCCATCTTCTATTCATTCATTCTAACTCCATCTTCTAGAACTCAATGGCCTTTTAGTCCAGTTCCCTCTTCTTCATCCTTTAGTTTCAAAAGGACACAAATAAGTAAAATGTACTTTAACCTTTTAACAAGGCATGGCGCAAAGATAAAAGTTTTTGTCATGTGACCTTGAGGTCACGAGTTCAAGGTGTGAAAACAGCCTCTTGCAAAATGCAAGGTATAGCTGTGTACTTTAGGCCCTTCTGGTCCGCCCCTTCCCCAGACCCCTCATAGGCAAGAGCTTCGTGCACCAGGACTGCCCTTTTTTTTACTTTAACCTTTTAACAAGGGAAATCACTTTTTTTCCTCTAATGCTTCTCCTTAATTGGGCAGAAGTTCATCTGAAATAGGGATGGCAAGAATATCATTTCCCAAAGTAAATGATTCTTTTAATTTCCTAAAACATGTTCTTTTTTTTCTTTAGACAAGGGACTTCTTTCTTAAACACTTCTTGGTATCTTTTCTTCAAAAGAAAATAAAATACTTCTTCATCTCTCAATTCATAATTGTAGGGCTACCAAGCAAGACAATTTCTTACTTGAGCAAAAAATACAAATTAATGAGTGCCACATAATACTTCTTTTAGAATTTGTGTTCTCTTCAACCAGTTTCAAGAAAAATGCAATAAAAAACACAAATTCTAATAAAAAAGTGTCATGTATTACTCATTGGCTCATACTTCTTGTTCAAGCAAGCATGTGCACTTCTCCTTATCATTTCTCTTGCAAGGGAATTATAATAGTTTTTCCTTTATTGCAAAGAGTATTATTACAAGCGAATAGGCCACTATTGATAGTAAGTGAACAAGTCAAGTGCCCTAATATGCTCAGCATCGATGGATGTTGCTGTTGACGTCAATTGATTGTGCCTCTCTTGGAGTCTCTCTGAGCAGGTTTTGCATGGTATATTGCGTTGCCTGAGCATATTAACCCTAAATTTAATAGGAAGTGACTTTGCCACGTGATTGTTGCTTAGGATCGAATTGACAAGGCTTGTATAATTTGGTTTATTGAATTGTGTATAACTATTTGGTGTGAATTTATAAAAAATAATTCGATATAAACCAATAAAACATATTATATAAGCCTTGCCAATCAAGACCCTTAGTCTTCGGGCAGGATACTACCCCTTCCTTTTATTTTATGGCTAACTTTTTCCGAAGGTACTTTGGTTGCCTGTTAACGTACGGGTATAGCGAGGGATATGTTGTCCAAGTCGTGTGAACCCGACTTGCATCATGAAAGAACAAATAACAACATCCGAGTCACTATCTCGAATTACCTAAAAAAGAAAAAATAGATATAATAGAGCTCGTTGAACACAACAAAAAACAACAACTCCCACTTATTCCATGCATTCAATACCAAAAAAAGCATATCTCGGAAGCTGCAGCTAGTGATTGAAAAAAGAGGGCTACCTCTTCTTTCTTTCTTTATCCCATTTTCTCTAACTTTCTTTTGTTTTCTTCTTTTTTCCAGCCACTTAAATGTTACCTACCTGAAATATATATATATATATATTGAAGGGGTGTTAGCTACAGCAATTTATTACAGGTGTAAGGAGTAACTAATACTTAATTGGCTAAGAAAAAGTAAAAGACAGAAATGATAATTTTTTACTTTTTTTCAGCCAATCAGGTGTTAGCTGTTCCTTATAACAAGCCACAAGTCAAGATATTCATATACATCCTTTGTCCTGTCTCTTGTAGACTTAAAACACATATAATAATATTCTTACGTAGGCTAAATAAAGCGAAAAACCTTGGGTTGTTTGTTCTTGAATAAATTTATGTGTTTTAAGGCTGCAAATAGCAGAAGGGTTTGAGCATTTAGCCGAGTTGTTCAAGTTATGTGTCTAACAAAAGTTGTTGGTTCAAGTCCAGTCATCATTCAATGACGTCCATAACTTGTGTCCGAGGAAAGAATAAATGGCTACAAATAGCAGAGAAAGATTTACCATGAAACAATAACTTAGTTTACTTGATAGTACCTTCACTAATCAATTATTAACAAGACGAATGATGCTACTCTGCACAGCAGGACGAAAGTTGTTGTACAGCCAGGGATGGCCTTGGGGAGTTTTGGGGGGCACGTTTTTTGGGCTCCCACACCACCACTGGTTTTCCCCCCAAAACTCAGATGGCTTGCTTTGCCTTGTCTCATCCACCCGCCTTGTCTAAACAATATACGCTATTTTCCCCCAAAAACTCAGATGGCTTGCTTTGCCGGGTCCCATCCACCCGCCTTGTCTAAACAATATATGCTATTACAATATTATCACGCAAGCATATTATAATTTTGACACGGGATATACAACGGCTTTCTAGACCTACAAGTAACCCATGTATGAGCCTTGAATAAGTGGTTCAGTGACCAACCAGAGTCACTCCGCAGAAAACAATTGAACACTTCAGCCAATATGAGCCTAGGAGAAAAAACATGATAAGCATTTACTGATGGAAAACACGGGAAAAACATGACTGCTGTCAATGGCCGATAACTCAACCCAGGGAGCTCACTGATTCACATCCCTTCATCTATATGATGAAACATGCAGCATGGATACCCGCCAGACCATTTTGAGGAGCTCCTTATTGCTATCATCCACTACTTAAGAGATTATCAAGTGGCATCCGAGGATTTACTTGCAAGTCAGATACTCATTTCACATATGGAACCATATCCAATCCACATCATTCATTATCAGATAATACAAGTTATAATAAGACTACTTGTCAGAACATGGTTATGTACTCCGAGTCCTCTAATCCAACCCTTGATCAAAATGATAAGGCATATAAAATAGACAACAAACCCTGGCCCTAATAGAATCATATCTTAACCAAGGCTCTAAAATGATCTTTACAAACTAGTAAAACCCCCATCAAGATTTCTAACCTAAAGTTATAGACAAAAACCCTCTTAGATGACGATTAATGTTGGCTGTGCTACATGGCTGGTAGCAAACGTGCACTTACACAGCTGCCACAGCTGATTTATCCTGGTTCGCAGTAACATGAGCTGCCTGACTGTTGCTCCCAGTTTCAGCACCATTGGCTCCAGCCTGCAACAATAAAACAGACGGGAACTACTAAAACTGACGGCAAGTTCTGTAAAGGAATTTCGTTTGTTTCTGCTTCATGGTTTTGTGGCCCTCTTGTAGAGAAACCAGTTCAACTCGTATTTAGCCATCATTGCATCAACAGACAGCTTCTTGTAAAATGTAAGGTAAGGCCGTGTACTTTAGGCCCTTGCGGTCCACCCCTTCCCCGGACCCCGCATAGGCGGGAGCTTCGTGCACCCGGGCTGCCCTTTTGCATCAACTGACAGGCTCGGCTGGTTCCACTTACTCTTTTTTGTTAAAGTTTAATGCCTAAGATGAACCCAGACATTAAAGAAACCTTCTACTTTGAATAAGCCAAACCCAAAGAAAACGGATGAAAGTAGTATTTTCCAGTTTTTTATTCCTTTTCAGCTTTGGATGACAGAGCTGTTCTTGAATTCTATTCGATGAATATCATGATTCCTTATTTCCAGATGGGCGATGATATATACAGCCCTTTTCTACTTCGGCCTCTCTCTCTCTCTCTCTCTCTCTCTCTCTCTCCGATAAGGAATGTCCCGCACAAGAAAAAGGAATGCATATATCATCACCCTTTCCAAATCTCAGATGAAATTGCATTGGCATCCTATTTGACAATTACCAATAACATGCTTTAACCTTTTTCCCTTCTTCTGGTGAAATAAGCTTTTAACTTGTATTAATGGATTTATGCGGATACCATTCACAACATATTCCAAGATAAATTCTCAAACTACATAATTTTAGTTACAAGTAATAGGTGATGTCATATTCTTGATTGATTTAAGAAATAAGCATAGTTTATCATCTAAGTAGATGAGATAAATTTTATACATTATATCTATATATGCATCAACTACGATTTCACAACCTCATTTCTATCTCTTGTTAAATCTACTTCAATTTTTTTGTCCTCTTTATAATAACAGAAGCTTGAGATTATCACAGTTGAATACTCAAGCATCTGAATTAGGAGAATTTATAACAGTATAGAATTCATTTATAATTCCATTCATAATTTTGATAGTCACTTCAAATTTTCCACTGGGTATCCTATTTTTCTCTCTCTTGAAATCAGGTTCAGGCCATCCTGGGAACCAGCCATCTCATTTATATCTCCTATTCTAGAAAGCAGAAGGGTACCTGCTCATGTGGAGTCATGGAAGAATTCTGGACTGCAGAAGCTGTGGAAACGTCAGCTGAGGTTCCCTGCACATCCCACAAACAAGGTGAAAACCTGATAAGGTTTCCTACCCGATCTAGAGCTCCAAGTATGAAGAGAGATGGGTGTCATATCTCAATTTGCCTCAGAGATACAGAAAAAATATAGGTGACTGTTCTTAGTTCAAGTTAGTGGGTTCTCAAAATAAGTAACAATGAAAAACTATACTTGTTCATTTGGATTGGACCATTCAATTGGTAGAGGAGACGAATTCGGGGCACCCAAGACCTTCGTAAGATCCCTCAAAACTCCCTGAAAAGACAAAAATAAATTATAAGCAGGATACTGCAAGCTTGAAAAGGTTCCCCTAGTACATTTTCCAACACCAAGAACACAAACTTAATTCTTTCAAAATTTGTTAACTGACCAGGCCATCATTCTTTGGGAAAAGCAGTTAAGATATTGGCAATTAAGATCGCAAATCAGACAGAACGATGTTAACCATAATAATCCAAAAGAGCAGAGATCAAAGAATGGTGATGATCATCATGAAGTTAGCTACTATATAATCCAGTTAGAAGCCAAATCCTGCTTTAGAGCAGCCAGCCAAACATAAGAACAAACTGAAAATTTGCACTGCATTAGACTCCAGTAACTAATAGATCCGCAGTTCATACATCAAGGATGATGGACAGATGAATATTATTCTTGCAAGCTTTTAGTGTCCAATCCCAATAAATTGCTTTAGCCATGAAAACCAACGAGCAGTCTCCAGATGTCATGAAAAGCTAAAGCACTTAAAGGAAACACTTTCTGTCTAGTGACCTGACACTTGACTGATAAATCAAGAGGGTAGAGGAAATCAATGCTGCACTTACAAATAAAGGAGGCAGAGGAAATCAATGCCTGGATGTGATGGCTCCAGAAAATTGGAAAGAGAAAACCGCAAGAAATAAAATACAACAAAGCTCTCCTGAAACCTCTTATTGATATAGAGTGGTTTCTTGGTGACTTTTTATTGGTAAAAAGCTTAGCAATCTCTTGCCAAGAGGGGAGCCACCACTGACATACTGATTGAAAGGCAACCTGCAGAAATTTCTGTTGATCAATATATCCTCTACCCTTTCAAAAGAGAAACTGGTAAGTTATGACTGGAGGTTGGTGCATCTATAGTTACTGCTTTTCTGAAATGATCACGGTGGTGGTCTCAGCCTATTACGTCGGTGATAAACTTAAGTAAAATGTCAGATAAGGTGCTTGTTAACTGAATTAAAAATCATTTTGGTAAACCAAGCAGTTATGCAGGGGATAAGATCTCTTGTGGGGCTTTGATCGCACCAAATTTCCATTTGTGGGGGAGAAGCAGGTTGCTCTTTCAAATCATCTTGGCGAAGGCCCATGACCCAAGTGATTGGGTACTATTCAATAGTGAACCCCTAAACATCATTCAAAGGGCACGAAGCCTGAAGACAGCAACAGCAACGCTCTCCAGTTATTCACGGTAGTGAATCTTTAAAAAGTCATATGCAACTTGTCCGAAGCTTCTTCCGGGGAGGTATCAACTTCTCCTCCTATGAAGGTTATACGTTAGGATGGATGAGATGGAAAGGGTTACTCATTTTATTCAATGCTCTGTGGCAGCAGTTTATACTTCAAATTTTGGGCTGTCTTGTCATGGGAAGGTCTAGGAAAGCATTATATGACTTGGTTATTGAAAAATGAGCAAGAGCCCAAGCAAATATACTTTTGCAAATCCAGTGGCCAACTTACTTTGACCAAAGGCTGTCCCTCCGACATGTTAGCGTCGTTCACATCTTTTTACATCTTGTAGTCATGGTTATTAATCACTCGAAAATTAAAAATAAAAAAAGTAGGTCCAGTGAAATCTTTGGAACACAAGGAATACCATTCAGTGAGCTGGGACACTGCACGCTAGCTGTGGAAAATAAGAACAAACAAAAGGATGCCACTGAACTCCTAAAAAACAAAGGACACCTCAAGAGAAGCCAAAATGAGGTAGTGCCAAATGGCATTGAACTCAGGCAAAATGAATGCTTGAACACCTTGTTAGTCATGTCCTACGAGAATACAGAAATGAGAGCAAAAATCCCTGGCACATAACCACATAACAGATAATTACACAGAGATGCAGACATAGACACTAGCTTAATTCTTCTTCGTCAAGAGTCGATAGTACAGTTCAATAGTTGACCAACAAAATCTTTACATTTTGGGAAAGGAAACAAGTTGAAACTCGTACTACAAAAAATGATGGAACCTTCATGAGGCAACAAGGCTAAATGATGTCAGACAGCACCTCTAGTATGCAAGGATCGGAATTATCAACAAAAGACAAATGAACTTCAAAAAACATAGGAACTCTCAATAAGGAACCAGATCGTTCTTAAAGTAGCAACACAGGCCCATCCTCCCTCCTCTATAAAGACCATCCACAATTCATTCTCTTCCATGTAGCCTTGGCCTTTCGTAGACAGAGAGCAATAGAAGATAGTAGTTTTGCTGTCAAGATTTTGCAACTTGGTCTAAGAGCTAAATGCTTAAGCATTCAGAGAATACAGCAACAGAAGATAATAGTAGCAGCATTATATACAGATGCACATACTTCTAGTATTTAAGTATGTGGTTATGTTTCTGTTTCAAAATAATGACATAAAACTGTGATTCACCTATATTTTTCTAATGAAACGCACATGTTGCTTCTGAGTTCTCTGTTTCTGTTCCAGTTTCCCGTTGTTGTTCCCACTTCACATTTTTGGTTAGGAGACAGACATGGTACAAGACAAGCACTAGAACTATTTGGACGACAACTAGCCTTGGAATTAATTGATTCAATTCAGCAAGTAATCAAGGAGAACTTTGTTAACACAACAGTAACAAACTGATTGATCTTGGAAGGTCCATGTTTCTAGGCAATGATTCGAAGAAAGTAATTTATAGTCTCAAGGCATTTCTGATTTCTTCAAAGAGATCCAGATCTCATAAGAAACCTAAATCCTCTCACCCAAAAATTATCCAATCATATGGTGGACATGTGCTCCAAATTCAAACTCAATAAGTAACCACAAAAATGCCCATCAACAACAGAAATCTATGTCATAATGAATCCAGAGTAACCAAGAAGTAATTATGCATTCAACTTCAGTAGTACTGGATGACTCAGTATTGCAGATCTACTACAGTAAGATTCTTTCAACTACTTATTCCATCCATTTCACAAATGTAATCCTAGGGAATCAAAATTATAGTTTAGATAAGTACTCCCGATTCAATATGTACAGCCTCTGTGACTGAAAACACCTACAAGAAGTCTAACATCCAAAGATCTGAAATGACAAAAGTTCTATGACCTAAAAAAGGGCAACCAGGTGCATGAAGCTCCTGCATATGCAGAGTGCGGCAGAGGGGTGGACCACAAAGGGTCTATGGTAGCCTCACCTTGTATTTTTTGCGAGAGGCTGCTTTCACGCAACAGTAAAAAATTTCATCATGTGACCTTGAGGTCATGGGTTCAAGGCGTGAAAACAGCCTCTTGCAAAATGCAAGGTAAGGCAGTGTACTTCGGGCCCTTGTGGTCCGCCCCTTCCCTGGAACCCGCATAGGCGGGAGCGTCGTGCACTGGGGCTGCCCCTTTTTTACTGTTTTCAAAATCTAACGGTTGTTCTATCTCCATGAACTTCATACAAGCATCAGCTTCCTATTTATCAGCTCCTTCATCTGCACATACCCTAGAATATTAGACTCCATCATTTCTCCCTTGACATTATCAATTGCTCTTTGGAATTCTTTCAGGACACATAATTGACCTATGTCTATGTCAAATCTATCTATTGCAGACAAGCATTGCCTACTTGATATTTCTTTGTTGGTGTATTCCTTTCCACGTGTGAAGTAGCTTATGAGCTCTTCCTCCTCATAAGGCCAACTAACAGTCCTCGCTTGCTTAATTCTTCAAATGTAATGCTACAAATGATTATGCATACATTAGCTACTGAAATATTTCACAGAGTCAATGTCCAATCATTTCCTCAACTAAGACAACCCAGACATCCAGGGCATACAGTAAAACCCCCTTAAATTGATAAAAAATAAATTAATTATCCCACTAAGCTAATACAAAGTGTCAAGTCCCAATCAGTCAATGTCTAAAAAAATAGGCCGATAAATTTTCAAAATTTTCTTACTGGTCTACTGATCACATACATTATTGTTCTCAAGTTTGTTGACATCTTTCTGAGAGAGAGATTACATGAAGAATAGGAATAGAGAGAGGCAATGCAAATTGGAGACAAATTAAAGAGGGTGCGATAATTTTTTCTATATAAGAGAAAATTGGAAAGGTTGGATGGAAATTGGGAAGAGATAAAGGCATGAGAGAATTTCCCCAAGATAGAAATTTTATAATTGTTAAAGAAAAAACATTTAGAGAAAGTAGAAAAGACATCATCATTATCATCAAAGCCTTATCCCGGCTAAATTAATAAAAATGATACACATCCATTCATATTAATTTAAGGGGGTTATTTGATAAAATAAAACCTTGCTAAATCAATAAGATCCTCCAGTCCCAAGCTATTAACTACAGGGTGTTTTATTGTAGTTCAAACGTGGTATTGTCAACAAGTACAGCATTAAACACAGTGCACGGAGGAAAGACAGGGCCATCCATTAGAATTGTGGAAACATATTTAAGAGCGTAACTATACCCAATCCTAATAACAGTGCCACTCTGTTCAAACTTGGCAATAAGATTATGACAAGTTGAGTTCAGACTGCATTACATTATACTTAAGATGTCATTAGCTCATATCCAAATCTGCTTCATAGATAGAAAACCAACCATAACATACATCCAGAACCACCCTCCAGTGAATACTGTATGTCAGAATTTCATATTGAAAATACATTTACCAAGAGATGGGCCACAATATTTGATCTTTGGGGTTTACACTAACCTTGTTAGCCCACTTCAAACCACATGCATTGCACAGGGTCTTTGGCCCAGCTGGCCCTCGACGCATCATTGGTGTTGATCTTTCACTGGTGCCACAATGCTGACATCTGCATATATAATAAAGGCATCAAACTCAAAGCAAGACAAAGAATCAAGTCAACGCCCCTTAGAGAAACGTAAAATATCTTAAGAAAGTTAAATTTTGCAGTAGTCCATTATAAACAGTTTTCCACCAAAACCATGAACATTCACATGGCAAAAGTTCACAACAAACTTACGAAGTTGGTAGACGTGCTTCCTCAGGAGTCTCTGGAGGAGATGTTGGTTCCTCTGAACCTGCCTTGGATGATGCAAACTGACCTTTTTTACGGTGCATCCTGAAAAAGATATATCTCAATTTAGATGACAGGAAATTGGAGCAAAAAATTAGTAGCGGATGGATAGATTTTTCACAATTCATTTCATGGATGCAGAAGAGATTTGTACTTTAGAGAATAAAAAAAGCAAGCACCATTGTAGAAGGAACATCCTGCAAGAATGAGCGTTGTAGCACTTGCTGCTAATGGACTCAGATTGGTACTAATAGACTAGGTTAGCATTTACAGCATAGTTGGACATAACTTTCATCTCATGCTCCCTCCCTTCGACTAATCATCACCTTTCCTTTTCAAGCACACACGTGTGTGCTTTTACTAGTGTGTGCATGTGTGTACTGTTAATCATGATCACAAATGTGGATTACATTAGCATGCATACATCATATACCAAAAGATATATGGTTTCAGTTGATTCTTCATTGAAAATCAACATGTGAATAAATCCTCCATTTAGATTTTCAAAGAGCAGCTTTCTCTTAAAAACCCCAGCTACTCTGGTAGCTAAGACTAACAGCAATAGGATTACAGCCCTCACAAAATACAGAGACCAACACTTGTGACTTGAATCTAGTTATGGATCCAATAGTTACTATTACTTGATGCATAAACCGGGACGACTAGACCAAGTGTCACACCATTCAACAGAAAGAACACATCTAAAACATTTGACAGTTCAATGCACAAGCCACATCACATAATGCACAAAAAATCTTAACATACGTATAAATTACAAAAAATCACAAGCTTCACTTTACTTGCTTTAGTTTCCTGTCTTCCATGTTTTGTTCTGTTATTAAATTCTCGGATCTATAAAAGACCATATTCTCATTAATCCTTATTCTTACAATTATTTTTCAAGTTTCTCTAACAAGAGAATTTAAAGAAAAAAAGATAAATTACATATTGCGAAATGCTTTTTTGGGTCCCAGTGAGATTACAATGTCAAAAGAAGATGTAGGACTACACCCACCCTTTTCATGCATGGTCAAACTTTCTTGTAGATCTAAGCCATTCATCACATTCAGAATACCAAAAATAGGTAAACAATAAGAAGTCAATGCATTTGGACAATCCTAACCGCTTGTTTTGGGTCTTTGAAAAAATTAACAAAAATGAATGGTCATAATTTTTACCTAAAGAAACATAGGCTAAAAACATCCAATGGGCTTGAAACTTCATGTCTAGCCCATCTCAACCATTCCTAACAAGATGAATGGATCAGATCACCATTAACAGGGAAAAAAAAAAGGTTTTATCGTGCATCTTTCGAGGGGCAGGTACAATAAAAAGCTAAAAGTTCAATAATATTAACAGGAACACATACCCCTTCCTTTCCTCTAGGGTGTGTGTAAGAGAGAGAGTGGAAGCAGTCATCGTATTAACAGTTTCAAGAAAGATATGTAAGTAACAGATACAAGAGTGAGGCAAAAGTGTGAGTGTCATCTTTTATAATAGTACAAGGACTTGGTGCATTCCAACTTCTGCTCTACCAAAAATTCATTCTGATTCAAATGAACTGGCCAAATCTCCCCTAGTAAGTCCAGATCAACTATGGCAGTTTTTGGCAAGACCATGAGGAAAGAACTGAAGTAAATTATTCAGAAGCTTCTCTCAACAGAATAATAACTTTGTAAATACCACCAGAAGAAGGCAATATTTGCATTAATTGAGTTGGCATTTTCATAGTAGCTGAATATAACTCAGCAAACAAAAAAATCATCATCAAGACAAAATATTTCAGATACATGTTATCCAGCTATTTACCTTAGAGCAACCTCTTTGCGAACCTTGTATCGGATTTTCTTATCATAGCATCGGTCTTTTCGCTTTTCACGGAACCTAATCAGAGAAGCCAGTCTCTGTGGAACATTGGAGCGTCTTGGAGTTTCATTACCCTGCTAAAAACACAGATAAAAGAGTCATCAAACACAATGAACCAGAAAAATAGTAATGGCCACAAAATAAGAAAAAATGAAAAGAATTGCACAGATACCCTATTATTCTCATGACTAGGTCCTTCCACAGTTGTCACACCAGAATGCATTTCACGTCCTCCCAAAAGTAGCAGCACTGCTTGCACCTGTGTAGTACACACATCCCTAAAAGGTTAGCTAGCCTTTCAAATTCTCAACCAGCAAAATTACAACTGGTGAGCAGCAGATGACATATAATGGATGGAATAAGAATTAGGGGCTAAATTTAAGAAACTCGCAAACATTACCAGTTAAAAGTGCAAGCCAACAAGGCTTCTGCGGCAATCAATTTAAAAATAAAGAGATATGCTAATTACTTAAAAGAATTCCAACAATTCAAGAAGTAGAAGGAAAAAAAACAAATTCTGTGAATGTGCCATCAAATAGAAACTACAGTTGCAGAAAGTAGGTTGCTAGAAGAATCTTTTCACCAAAAGATCCCCTCTTTTATCCGTCTTCTGGACAAATCAATTACAATATTTAACAAGCAAGTGACAGCTTATATGCAAAGAAATGAATATTTATTTATCCTTTCAAGTTCAGGGAATAATGCAACGCTGAGAAAGTCTATACAGCCAGTCAATTTTGACCAACTAAAAAACATCAAGGACCATTTGATAACTTGGTAGGGATTTGCAGAAAAAAATTTTGAGTTCCACAAGGTAAATCCCAGTTGATTTTGACAAGTCTTGATTGAGCCACATAATTTTAGAACAGAAAATATGTGATAGAAGCTAAGCTTTGAACAACTAGAACATAATTTTAATACTTCCTAATATATACTATATATAAAAGTCATCTAAACTTCACAATATTGACTTGCACAGTTGACCTGGCCTTATTCTCAGTAACTTTTCTCTGTTCCAGCTTTGGCCATATCAAATCAATTAAAAATTACCTTAAGTCAGAAAAGGATAGACCACCACCAGACATTGCCCAAGCCAAGTCAATCAGTCCAAATCAATTAAAAAAATACATCAAGGCAGAAAAAATTTGACCACCATCAATCATTGTCCAGCCCGAGCCAATCAATTTTACTTTGGACTAGTTATTTTGCAAGTTCAAGTTGTTAAACATTGATGGACAAAAAGTCATCAAATGTATGCAGCACGAGCCCAAACTTCAAAAAGATAGACATGCAATAAGTTAGCTAACCACGCTCATCTATTTCAATCAAGTGGTAAAAATTTGACTCCAAACACAAAGTCAGTTTATGAATATTAGAGAAATCAAACCATAAAATTCAATAGAGTATGCCACTCAGATAAACAATTAACTATGTACTGATTTTGTAATTTTACCCACTGTATAAAAATTCTTCAATTGATCCACCAATGCCATTTCACCAACAAATTGTTTCTCAATTCCTTGTTCCCGAACTAAAGGTTTAGGGTTCAAGTACTGGATCACTTTGATCCAGATTCCAGGTTATTACTCCAACTAACAGATTTAACTTAGGTTGAAAACTTTGGTTTTAACAAAAGCATTTAGCAAACCTCCAAATATAATTTATTAATGACAATGATACCTGGCAAAAGTAGTTAAAGGTTTCAATATTAAGATGTGATCCATGTTGTTGGAGGCATGGCCCTTGGAGAATGTAAGGTGAAATCAGTGAGGAACATGCCTGGATACATAAGAGTTATCTCCAAAGCTAGTACAAAACAGCAGATTCCGATATGCACTTATATTGCAATACAAGTTCTAAGACAGTATGCTGAATATTATCTAGCTTAACAAGTACTTATGAGTACTTGAGGAATGCTAAAAGGACACGCTGAATATAGCTTACGTTCATTGACCACAGACCTTTGGATGACCAGAATGTTTCATCTGATTGGTCTAGCTCTGAATATCTCATAAACAGAGAACAGAACTATAGCATTCTAAAAACAATGTATCTGGAAGTTGAATTAGACTGCTGTTAAACAAAGTTTCTAACACATCCATTTCCAGAAACAAAAGTACAAGTTTTTAAGACACTAGGACCATGCCTCTGACTTGGCTTTTGAACTAATAGACATCCAAACCCGAAGAAATCAGATGAATGGGTTAGATCAGCCAAAAATGGTGTCCCACAATATAAAAGTGGGTCTCAGTCAATGGCCACGACTCATAGGGATAGGGCATATCCAGTTGGCATTCCTCCCAATATTTATACACTGAATGAGTGTTTGATATCACAGTCAGTATCTATATGTACTCACAAGCACTTCATATAGAAAACAACTGCTCATACAGCCAAGTAAGTATGTGTAAGCACTAACAGTACTCGTAGGATGCCTATGCTCATAAAACCAAAGGAACATCAGGAGCAGGAAAAGTAAAAGTGGGGGCCCAGTTGTCAGGAAACCAAAACCCCTCATATTCTGGCACAATCTTACTAGGTAATATCCCAAAATTCTTCTTCATTGGATTATCTCCATTCTTCTTTTATCAGATTATTCTGGCGGACAATTTACTATTAGAAGTAGCATTGTCTGGATTATGAGAATTTTCAAGCATGTCCTACCAGAATTTGATTGATCCACGTAAAAAAATAACGTGAACTACTAACTCACAACTCACATACAGTAATAAGAATGGATTACTCAGACTTAGACCAAAAATTAAGGCTGAAAGCAATCTCATTCATTGTATTGCACTGCATTGTAAAAGTAAAATTTGAAGAAATCAAAGATATTGACCTATACAATACAGTTTAGAGAGGATGTATATTTTTGTCTGAAAGATGGGAATATGTTGTGTGAGAAGAATATCATCATCATCATCAAAGCCTTATCCCAATTAGGGGTCAGATATACGAATCTTGTTCCTCCATTCACCTCTATCAAATATCGTTGTTTCACTAAGTCCAAGAGTTTTTAAGTCTTTTCTCACCACTTCTAACCACATCCTTTACGGCCATCCTCTTACCCTTTTAGATCATTTCACTTGGATAGACTTACTCCTAACTGGTGCCTTTTTTGGGTTCAAGGTTGGCAATTAAAAAGTAGTCGAAAGATGGGCCTTATCAAGGCGAGAAGCATGCTACAAAGCATAATACTATCTCTGATAGTGCAGTGCAAATGGACAGCTTAAAAACGACAACACATACATTCAGATGAAAAATCTCCCAGAAACAAATATTTAGATCATCAGCTGGGATCAATTTTTTCCCCATGTCCCAACCCACATCCTTATGGAAGCTCATAAGATGAAAGGTTAAGAATCTGAGTCATCAAACAAGCAACAGCCACACACTTTCCCACTCATCTCCTTCATAGGAAAGCAAAACAAATAAGTAAATTAGGCAAGCAAATCACATTCCCAATCTATTGCATTAATTTGATCTCCAGGAAGTGACTAAACTCAAGTCAAAATTCATATCAATTTCTCCTCCCAAGATTACTTATAAGACGAGATATTCCAGTCAGAGAACTCAAGAGCTCATGCCACTAAAGGGACACGCGAGGTTAACAAAATTATGATACAGATACTCAGATGGTAACACTTCTTATATAGGCATAAATGTTAACATACAGAGAACACAGTGATCACTCTAGGAATTAGGGTCTGCCAAAGTGATCCTACTATTCTTTTTTTCTTTGGGAGACAAAAAAAGCAATCCTACCAAATCCTTGTAATCAAATCCCATCTAGAAAGGCCCGCTGAAGAACACTGTAAAAGTTATAAATCAAGATGCAGAGAACTATCTGCAATTACTTAGATGTGATAGAGTAGAATTTACAATAATATATCGAGATGGAAATCCCTCGACATTCAGCCACATCTGACTACTGACTCAATTCGAAATTAAATCAATAAGAAAAAAAATGAGAGAGAGAAAAAAATGAGTTAGACCTCCTCTTTGATTTTATTCGATTACCTAGACACCCGAAACAGTATAATTATTCCACTCGATGCTTTCCTCCCGGTCTTAAACTAAGAAAAAGATCAAAAAGCACAAGCTTCTCGTATCAACAATATTGGAATACTCAAGTACATAGAACATAGGAATCAAGAACACAGAACCATTTGCGATTACTTAGAAAATTCAAACCATCCAACCAAACAATTACCTCGAACCCAACGGGAAATGCCAAATATTAGTGAAAAAAATAAGAACCTTACAAAACAAAATCAGCAGCATAAAAATTCTTTCTTTTCACTACCACAAGTTCAAACTTCATGGATTTAAGAAAACCAAGACAGAAAGCTTTCAAACCTAAATCTATCAATTTTCACCAAAATCAATTCAAATAAGAACAGAAATCAAACCTTTTCGGGCGAAACCGAGTGGAACACATAAACCTCACCCTGGAAAGAAAGCATAAGCTGATTCATAGTCGTAACACGAAGCGGCACAGAGTAATTCGGATCTCCTTCCTCCATATCCATATGTTCTTCACCTCCTCCTTCAACTCCCACCATTGCCTGACCGCTTCCAGCTGCGGCACTCGAATCTCCAAGATTCTGACCTTCATAAGCAACTTCCACCGGAACTTCAACGTTTCCGGTAGCTCCACCAGCGGCTCCATTATCTCCCATCTGGATATTCTGCTTCGGATCTTGAGATGGTGGCTGTTGCGGATTCAACGGCTGCGGATTCGCCTCCGACATCTTCCGAGCATTAAAGAGAAAATAACCAGAAAACCCTAACCCTAACCCTAACCCTAGTTTTTGTGCATGGATGATGTTTCTCCTTGATACAGGTAGATCATGTACTTAAAACGCTTCCAAGAAAATTTCCCCCAAATTGAATGAAATTTGGAGGCTCGGGTAACCTAAGTAGAAGATGACACCAGGACTAGAATTACCCCGTAATTTGACTAAATTACGGGATATGCCCCTGGTTGCCAACGGAAAACTTCCGAAAAGAAGAAAAGTGGGAAAGCTACTTGCGGGTGCGATGTTTTACGCAAAGGGAGGGGTAACGGGGTGGGAAATGCCCTCTAGTTTAGTATTAATCACGGTAATGCCCTCACCGAAGCTGTTTTTATTGAGACGTAACGGAGTGGGAATTGCCGTATTGTTTTGTGTTAATTACGGTAATACCCTTCTGGTTTCTTAATGGAATAAGAATGCCGTTTTAGCGCGCTGGAGTGTTCGAAGCCAAGTCTGGATTTGCATGAGATATGTTTCCATACTTGGCATCTTCTAAATTAGGGGACTGAGGACCCACGTCTACGCCATCAGAGCCGTTAAACTTAGGTCATATGTGGATAGGCGGTGTGGAAGAATCTTCTCTGTAGGATGAACAGTGCTTGGTCAAGATTTGATTGATTTTGTCTTAGAATTTTCTCAGCCATCCATTCTCCAGTGCTAATTCTCAGTTGCTAGGATGATTAAAGGGAGAAGATGAGCGGTCTAGATCAGCCGACTTATGTGGCATTCAGCCCTTTTAATTTCTGGTAGATGTGTATTTGGAGGGCCAACGCGAAAAATCCCAACCATAACCACACCAATATTTGGACATTTCATGGAATGGGTTTAATAATCCCCATAAATGAATAATTCCATTAAATTAGTACCAACATTCGGTCCCAATTTGGACCAACTTGATCAATTAATGTATTTTCAAAATTTTCATAAAGGGCTACTAATTATGTAAGTCAATTTTCCACGCAACAATAAAAATTAAAAAAAATTGAAAATGCCTTCTGCCAGACCCCATTACAGTAAAACAAATTACAGATGCTTAAAGTTGAAACTCATTAAGTTTAAAACAACATAAACTATATACGTGTATGACATATTGATTTCTGAAGGGTTTTTTATGAAATAGCAACTCGTTGAATCAATACTAAATTATTGGTTCTAATACCATTAATTTACCAAAGTTCAAGCTTTTGGAAGACAAAAATCATTTAAGTTAGAGATAGCCTTTTCAAAGTTAGGAGTGGCAGGATGCTAAAGAAAAGAGTAAGGCTAAAAGAGCGCTTATTCCGACAACACGAAAGGCAGAACATAATAAAGGCAATCAAGTATGTGGCCTTAAAAAAAGAAAAAATTAATTATCCTCAAGACAAAGTTGATTACAGTAATCAATAGGTTTCTTTTGTACCCACACATACACACACAGCTAATAATAATAATACTATTATTATTCTTAAAATGATAAAAATAATTTAGAGAGAAAGAAGGTCACCTCGTTGATTTTGGATGTTGGTAACATGGTATGAATTTGATAAATGCAAGGAAAAAGCAATACCTCCTGCAGCATCCACCACACTAAACTATTGCCTGTAATAAAAATTTTCTTGACTTTTTATTTTCACCCTCCTTAACCGTTGAAGAAAAATATATTAATAAGAGGTAGAAAAAAAGAAAGAAAAAGTTTACAGTACCTTAGGTTGAGGGGATCTGAAGAGAGATTTATCTGTAAATTTGAGCTACTCTTTTATGGAGCAACTCCATTGAAGATGTTCCTTAGAACAAAGCTGGGCCCTTCAGTCCACCAATCTCCTTACCACATCTTCAAGTTGTCTCATAATCTCAAGCTTCTGTTCCCATTAACTTGTTGCTAGACCAAACAAAAAAGAAGGAACTACTGATATATCTTACCCTAGAGATTTATTAGTCAAACAAAAATTTGTTTTTCTATAGGAAGAGATTGACAACATTGACAAAAAGATCAATTTTTTGCTATGAAACTAGACTTGAGAGTGGCTCTAAGAAATCAAGTTAGACGTTGATTCAACACCTTCTATTAAAATGGCAATGAGTAGTCCATGCATAGTTATACTTCTTTTGTGAAACATATCAACTACTTGTTATAGTGCAAGAACTTTTTTATTTTATTCCACCTTTTCATTGTTTGTCCTCTACCAAAATGATGTTTTTCTTGTGGATTTTAATACTGGTTCTTGGATTGCTAAGTTGATTTTGATTTTCTTTTAGGGTGAGGCACAAGAAGGCAAATTTAAAGGTTTAGGAAGGTCAAAGGAGCATTGATAGAATCAGGCTAACTATGAAGATTAGAATGTGGTTGACAATTGATGAGGATTTGGTCCTAGTGAGATAAAAGCCTACACAAAGAAGCAGTGACTATGGTGATAAAAGAGGAATGTAATATTATTCAAGTTAAAAATTAAAATTCATATGGCAATATTTTTGCTACTCTAAATAATATTTACTTAGAAATTATATTATTAACAAAAGGCGAGAAATGGTAATGAAGGGATAAGAAAATCATTTTCTATTTGAATCACAACGTAACTCTACATGCTGGTATAGATGGCTATACTATTTGGTTCTCACACTATCATGTTATTCCTTCAAGATTAATAATAATTAAGAAATTTTATGGAGAAAACCCTGGACATTTTTCTCTTCCTATCCCGAACTTTTAATTCATTCAACACCCTATATCTAGTGTTGCATTTCAATTATACCCTAAGATGAAACATAAATGTTAATGTCATTAAAGTGGTTCCACAATGGAGAGTCTATGTGTTGTTTGACTTTTCACGTGAAAGCCAAGTTTCCTAAGTTGCCACATCAGCCCTACTTAACATTGAGATAACGGGTGTCACTTGTCGAAAAGGAACCAAAAACCCTCCTTTTGTAGTTCATTAAGACCATTAGCCTACAAATCCCTTCCAATCTTTAGTGTTAAAACCTCAAAAAAAAAAACAAGGGATAACCTACTTTGGAAGCATGTATTCATCGATTTGAGTACGTATTGATCAATTTTAGAAATTACAATATTTAGGGAAGAACAAAGGCATTTCTCATCATTCAATAAGGGCTTTGATGTATACCCAAGTTGTATTAGTCTCTAATAGAGCAAGATCATGAGAGAGAGAGAGAGAGAGAGAGAGAGAGAGAGAGAGAGAGAGAGAGAGAGAGAGAGAGAGAGAGAGAGAGAGAGAGAGAGCATTGATGCTGGCCAAGGAAGTTGGGGAGAAAGAAGAGAGATTCAACTTTTCTTTGTGCATGGTAACTATAATTCAAAGGAAAATTATATCATCAATATCTAACAATATGGTCAATACCATGTAGTTGATTCAAGATCTAGACAACATCCACATCTCCAATCCACCCTAACACATTAACATCCAATTTAATGTGGGGTACAATTGAAATGTAATGTTAAATTTGTCGTGCAATTGAATAAAATAAAATATGGCATAGAAATGAAAAAAAGAAAGAAAGAAGTCCAAGCTTTTTCCATGATTTTTCCTAATAAACATAAATAGTAATTTGGTAGTCCTCATACGTGCTATCTATGATAGTCGTGTCCTAATTTTTAGGCCATAAGCATTAATAGAACATTTGAATCATCAATTATCTTCTATCAAGATCGCATTAAAGTCTAAATAACTTCTTTCTTTTTCTTTTTTTTAATGTTGAATACACGCCCATCTACACCTTGAACCAGTGACCAACAGGTACCACATGAGAAAGCCCTTCTTGGACCACAGTGCTGCAAGGCATTTGCTCAAGTCTTAACAAACAATTTTTTTTTAACAAAATGATAACATACACAACCCATATATATTTATAAAACATAAACACACCCTTTCCAAACATATCATTGAAACACCCCCAATGTTTAAACACCCATTCCTATGTCTCCTAAAGAAATGTCATGTATTAAGTGGTGATCTATTTACAGGAGGTGTCTCAACCTAAACACTAGGCTGCATTTGATTTTATGCAAATCTTTTGTTTTTTGAAAAACCATAAACTTTTATTGATGAGGGGGAACACAACCCTCCCCATAGCTTTACAAAAGATTGAACTGATCATAAGCAACCTATAATTACAACCCGTACAACCTATAATTAAAACGAACTAAAAAATACATTACCTTGAGTTTTGGGGATTACCATTGATCCATTGAATCTTTATAGTTCCAAGTCCTCTCCTTTCCATGTAAGAGAGTATGCTAGATTGTTGGCAAATCTTACTGTGTGAGAGAAAGAACTTTAGCTTCTCCTATTGTAAGCTTGACTTTATCAATAATGTGCCAAAATCTGAAAGTAGGCACTCCATCTTTTTTCATCCGTGTGATCATCTTGAATGAGTCTCCTTCAATGACAATGGTTGTGAGCTTATGAGATTTCCAAATCGACACACCTGTCAAGATATCATGTATCTCTACTTCATTTGAATATGTTTGTTTGATGAGGCTGGTAAAATAAAAAATAATATCACCATTACAATTTCTAAGCACACCTCTGATCCCCTAATATCCCAACTTTTTTAAATAAGCACCATCAAAATTTAACTTGTAAGAGTTCGAAATAGGGAACTTTAGGTTCGTTTCGGCCTTATTCTTCTTTTTACTACAAAACACAAGTTCATTTCATTCATAGAGGTCTTAAATTTAGGCATAATAGATGCCATGTAATTACTACTATAAAATCGATTTACCTTCAAGCAAACATTTTTGCACTCTGGCCAAACTCCTCATATGGTTTCCATGATTGTTTGCTTGTATAAGATGGAGGATCTTTTGTTAAACCTTGGGCCTGCCCATTGGATCAAATGCTCTAGGAAAGACTAAGGAAGAGACCATTTTAATTGAAACTTGTCAAAGATCTTACTACAAATGTGCTAAAACTATATGACATCTTAAGAATATATAGATGATCATGATCTTCAATTTCCTGGTTATAGAAGCCACAAATTGACTGGCAAAACCTTCCTCTAGTCATTAGATTTTCAAACATGAAGGTCTTATTTAGAGCTAATAACCAAGCAAAAAAGAGGACTCCAAGAGGGACTTTAGTATTCCAAATGAAGGTTGCTAGTAACCATTGATTGGTTTCAAGTAATAGAATTCCATAGCACGATTTCACCATGAACAAACAATCTTTGCTAGCATCCTAGCTGCTTTATCTTTTATTGAGATTGATAACCACTTTGTTAAGTTTTTACATTAGATGGTCTAGCTGCTCACCTTCCTGTCTCTTAACTAGGGAAGAATCTTTAGGTAGCTTTTCCTTGCCTCCGTCAAAGTTAAATGGTACTTTGCAATCACTGTGTCATGTAGCTCTTGAGCCTCGAATAAGTTTCCTTCAAGCATTGATTTTCAATCCAAATATTGAACCAAAAATTAAATTTTCTCCCATTTCCCACATAGAACAAGATATTTTTATTGGAACACTAAAGAATTTAAAGATGTCTTTCCACATTCTTGAGCCGAGCTTTCTTTGGCAGATATCCATCGCTCATTCTTTGGCTTATATCTTTCTCTTACAAGTTCACACGAAAGGCTTCCTTTGAATATAGCCACAACCACTTGCAAAGTAATGCTCCATTCTTTTCTTTTCTTTTTCCTAACACTACGATCACATTCCTTAGACTCATAAATGTTTTCCCATGCTATTAAGTGATAATTTTTTTATCCTCATCATGCCTCCAAAGAAAATCTCTTTGGGTTTGCTGCATCTTGTTTACCACTTCCATTGAACATTTGAATAATCACATGAAGTATATGACAATTTTATCATCGAGGACTTAATTAAAGTGAGTCATCCTTCTTTGAATAGAATCGCTCTCCTTTGATCAACCCATGAAGTGTATAATTGAAATAATATATACTCACGTATGACTGGAAAAAGCATATAGATGAGATCACTAGGATTGTTTGATTATTGAGTATTTTGAATGGGATCTAATTGATAAACCAAGTTCAAGGTTCAAAACAATCATATCAAACTAATATCCGATCATTGGCTTCTAAATGTAAAAGAAGATGTGAAGTAACCATCTGCGAGTATAAACTAATGTCATCTTGCACTAAGTTACTTACAAATGTATCCATGTGGTCTAGAAACACTATGGGTGAACAGCCATCCAAACAACTAGGATGAATGAAGTTATATGAAAGAAGAAAGAACAATAGAAAAGCAAGGTGGAGAGAAAACAATAATGGAAGAACAAAGAACCACTTATGCAACACAACAAATTATTCAAGCTATGTATGCAATTCTATCAAAAAATAATTAAATTATCATAAAGACTCTCTTTAAATACAATTATAACATGAAATCTATTAAACTAATTTAAACATGTCTAACAAAGTCATTCACGTAGTGGTAAATTCTTAAGAGGCTTTCTTAGCTATACTTTGTCCTAGATATGACATATGAGGTCCCCATAATTATGAATCATTTGTCTCAAAATAAGAGATTGTCCTTCAAAGAATTCAATGCTCTTCCTTCATCTATAAAGTGAGTGTCCTCTTTTCTTGTCCACAATCCCTATCCTCTCTCTCTTTGGTTTCTCAAGCAAGCAAGAAATATATTCAAAGATAACAATTTTGTCCACTAATCAAGCGAGGCAATTAGGTTGAAAAATGATAAAAACATAAGAAACAATATTAAAATACTCAAAATAATAGGTATTTCAAAATTAGTTGTTGCTTGGTTCTCTAGCCCAATGAACTAGTGCAATAAATGAACACTAATAGGGAAGTATTTGGCTTACCTGTAATCTCGACAAAATAGGTTTTTTTTGGGTGCAATATAAAAGAATAATGGCTAGAACAAATAGCAAGCACCTTCACATGTAAGATTGGCGTTATTGAAGTTGTTACATTGTTGGGGAAGGTGTCAATAAATCATTTCTTAGTAGAAATTGGCTACACTTATTCTCATTTGATAAGCATTTATTTGATTATGCATATGAAAACTGACAATGATGTCTAGTAAATATTATTTATGATAATTGCTTATCTATTGTTGAAAACAAAATTGTTATACTTGTTTGTGTAATAGAAAATTTTGTTTAGTTTTTTGTTTATGTGTTATACAAACTTGTTTACCTGGTCTCTCTCTCGACTTTATAAGTAATATTTGAAAGCAAAAGGTTAACCATGATATCCCCAAGTTAAATGAAAAAGTCTTAAACCCAATGGACCAGTAGCATATACTCTAAACTTCCAATTTTAAAAGTAGTTATGAGGGCAATATTGCCAATAGAATCTAGTAGTCATGCAAAGTCCCTTGCTATATGTACTTTTAAAATTACTACCCATAATCTTCATTAGCTCATTCGGCCGTGGTAGCTCCCTCTATTAAGTTCATATAAAAGCACGTCCTCTGAATGATCACATCCTTCATGCCTAATTTGCCTAGCCCTTGGATTCACCTGAAATAGTTTTTAAATGTAAGTAAAGTGAGACAAGAGGAACCAAACTCAATTTCAATTAAATAGTAGTTACTTACCTGAAATAATGGTCTCACACTTTATCTGGGTGCAAAAGTCAACGTCAACATATTACATTAACTTACTACATATATTAGTCACCAAGTAATAATTTATCCAGATTTAACTATACCTACTTCTATTTTCTTGTGTTGATATAATAATCTTTTAGGCAGCATAGTTGATCATATTTTTTTGAATGTTGACATTGTTAGATAAACACTCACACCTAGAGACACCCACCATTGAGCAACCTCAAACTCATAACCTATAGAATTGAGGATCATATTCTTGGAGCATTGCACAACACTCACACACCTAGCAAAATTGACTATTGAAGTGTTGTAAAATAAAATTCTAGTAGCTTTCTTTTTTGTCATTTTTTATTTCTTCTCTTTGATGGTATGGTCTTCCTAATTTGGTGAGCAAATGCTATCTAACATAGTACTACAAAGAAGGGCCTCTCCCACGACATCTAGTAGGTTAGAGGTTCAAGATGCTCATGGGTGTGCGTTCAACACTAGAAGAAGAAAAAAACAATTTGCTTTGGCACTATTTTTTTTTGTCTCGATGAACTCAAATGAAAGAATAAAAATAAAAATAGATAAAATTATATGTTAAAAAATGAAGACAACTCCAATGTTTGTTCAAAATCTATAGAAAAAACAGATATATAGAACTTCAAGAATTTGAAGAGAAGACAAAATATGTAGTGTTCACCATTTTTGGAGACCTCATATGGCCGCAATATGGGTGAATATGGCTAGTTAAAAATGCAAGTTCTTGATAATGGTAAACATGTTGCATTTATTTTTAAAGTTAAGGAACATTAGTCCTACATCAATTTTCTTAAGAGAAGAAGAGGCACTGTGCTTATGTAGAGGCTGCCTCTCCTCACTTTGAAATAAGAAAAGCGAGGGTTTTTCCTTTGTAGTGGGCTTATGCACAAAATGTGCTTTTTTAGGCCTGTTTAGGTGCTTACTCTTGTGTGTGCAAAGTAATGCACATGTGTAGACACCCAAATTTTCTCATGAACAATGATACAAGGCCAAATCCTATTACAACTTGTTGCCCAATGATGATCAAAGTTTGGAATAATATATGCCAATAAAGGGAATTTGAAGGAACTAAAACACTTATTTTATCCAAAAATGTCAACTACAACACATTCATTTAATATGAATGGCTTTGGTAGCATTATGCTAACATAAAACCTTACCTTAGTGCTACTTAATTTGTCATTATGATGACATTAGTTAACATAAAACCAATTCTAACATTTGTACCCTTTCATATTTGGAAAATTTAGTCTCACATTGACCTAACAAGATGAACACACTTTGATTCCTAAAACCACACAAGGAAAGTACTTGACACCAACAAAAAAAAAGTACACAATTAAAAAAGGAGATACAAGTACAACTCCCAACATGAGTACTTGTTAAACTACTTGTGAAGTGGGTTAATTTCTATTTAAGTTCCTAATAGGTTGGTTACGTGCTTCAAGTTTTTTAAGAGACTTTTGGGAGGTTGGAAAATTTAGAAGTGGATCTCATATGAGGGTAATGGTTCATTAGCAATCTCTGAAGTAATTACTTTCTTTCCAGTTTAGTTTAATTTTAGTTTATATTAATTAATTTCTATCTAGTTCAACTTTAGTTTACTTTAGTTTATCTTGATCTAGTTTAGTTTAAACAAGTTTAATTTTAGTTTGATCTTATTTAGTTTTATTTTCATTTACCTCTATTTAGTTTATTTTTATTCTACTACTTTACTCTTACCTATCCTTTTAGACTTCGACACATTTGTTTTTGGGAAACCCAACTAGTATTTGCACTGACAATTCTCTAGAGAGAGAAATAGCACTATGCATACACATAATATTTTAGAAGTGATTTGATTCTAAATTTTCTCATACTTTTATTTTTTATCATCATAGTTGTACAATGACCTCCATGAGATACCTAATACATTCCCTAGAGAGAATAGAAACTAGAATTCTAGTTTTAAAAGTTTAAGATTAGCTAAGGGCTCATGGCCTTTCTTCATAAGTGGCGACTCTAGTCTCTAGTTAGGTGCACTAATCGATGGCTAAGGTTTATTACCTATCAAGGTACTTTGATTGTAAAGCATTCGCTCACATCTTTACTTTAAAACTTAATTCCTAGATTCACATGAAAGCCATCAACTTTCAAGGTTTTTCTAAGTCTCTAAGGTTTAAAGATTGCTTTGCTAGGGGTTTTTGATGTAACAACCCCAATTTTTGTAAATTAATTTGAGAAAATCAATGAAAGTTTGAAATTTCAGAAGACTCGGGTTAGAATATTAGGTTAAAAGCAAATATCTTTTCATAGAGATTAAATCATGAATGAAATCTTAAAAATTAAGAATGTACATGAAAAATTGAATCAAATGACACTAATTTCGTTAATTTCTGAGTTAGAATGAAAAATCTCAATTTTCTACATAAAAGGGTAAAACGGTCATTTCACCCATAACCAAGATTTAAATTTTGAATATTTGGAATGTACTAAAAAAACTGAAAGGTACTCTAAAAACCGACTCTGACGCCAATGACTACACTAAAATCCCAGTTTGGATAAATAATATCCATTTTTCTCCATTTTTATGAATAAAAGGGCAAAACGGTCTTTTCACATGAAAAGTGGGGCCCACAAAGTAGGCCAATGTTCTGGAAGCAACAATAATTGATCAATGCACTACCATATTATAGTGGAGGAAAAGGTGGACGTGGAAACTCCACCTATAAATAAAATAATAAAAAGAAAGAAGGAGAATTTTATATAAAAATTTAATTTAAAATTCAAAAACTTGCTTATAAATAATTCTAAAAATTCCACAAAAATTTTCAAAAATTCAGAACAAAATCCTCTAGACTCCCCTAGAAAATCAGAGCAATACTCCTATCCTATCTCCCCCAATCTATCTCTTTCTCCCTATTTCTCTCTCCTCTCTCTAGAATAGTACCAAGAGCCCTAAGTTCAATTAGCCACTTCGTTTCAGATCAAATTTCATGAATCTCACCATCCATATTTTTGTAAATTTCTTGATCTACAAAACCCCATAGTAATTTCAAAATCCAATAGTTCAATCAACGAAAAAATACAAATCAAGATTTATTTGGTGTGTTATGGCATATGGCGAGGATTTATTTATTTTGGCATTAATTCATAATTATGAGCAAATCAAGTAAGAGGATATCATCCAATATTCAGTTTATGTAATTTTTGATATTTTTAATTTCAATGGATTTGATTCTTTGTTAATGTTTCAAAAAATCATGTTCCGATGAAAAACCCTCCAGATCAGTATCATGGAGGACTCAGATGAAAATTTTAAGTCATCCAATAGATTTAAAAGGGTTCAAAACCCTAAGGTATGAAATAACATCTAATTACGTGGAGATATGATGGCTCAATTTGAAGGAGAAAAGGGAGATGGTGATTTGATGGTTCGATCTGGATCGTCTCACCATTTACAAGTCACCACCCTGTTTCCACCGGTGGTCACTGGTAAAATAGGGCAGGGCGATCAGTTCCACTAGTTTTGTCATATTCTAACGACCAGATTAAATCTGGATCGTTAAAACAACTATGAACTTCAAACTTGAATTCTTGAGTCATTTGAGCTCCAAATCATGAGCAGAAAGAAGCTATGAAAAGCTTACGATATATAATTTCATATGAAATAATAAATTTTAGAAAATATTGCAAAATTATTTTTTTTTAAAGAAAATAACATTTTTACTTCCATGATCTTGAAGATCTAAGATAATCAGACCTTAAGGATCTGATCTATTTATGTTATAATGATAAGGATATATGAAATTTAGAGTTTAATATGATGGATCTATGATACATTAAGAAATATAACCTTTATGGTAGAAGTAATCTAAAATTTGTAAAGGAACTTTCTTGATCAGTAAGATCAAGCATGATCAAACCCTATGGATGGGTTGGATGAAGTTAATAATGATAAGATCTAGTAAGATCATTGATCAGTTATGACAAAAACATGTAAAGATGATCTTTGGACCTACAATGAAGTAAAAACCCTAGATCTAAGGAAAGGACTTAAGATCTAATGGTTAGATCATATTAAAAGCCTCTAATGATGTAAATTGATTAGTATGATTTTATTTAATTATTAGATTCATTTTAACTTTAATTTATGGCATGATTATAGAATTCATGCTAAGTTATTTCTTCAATTTGATGTAAATGATCTACATGTTATTAGATGGTTAGATTTAATCATCCTAAGGCCATGTTAGTACATATGATTTTCTTTAAATATCCTTAAGACAAGTAATATATGAATTAGGGTCATGCTAGTTTAATTTGAGTATGGACTATGGTATGATTTCCATTTAAGATGGTAATGAAATTGTGATTTAAGATCATGTTAGCTTAATTTGATTTCATTAATTAGGGATCATGATAGTAGTTACATAGTATTGATATCCTTAAATTATTGAATTTATATTAGTTTTATGCTTTGAAGTTTATGATTCATTATTGTAATATTTGTTAGTAGATTTAATTGATAATTAGTTATGATAAAAAGCATAAAACACCAAAAATGTAACCTAATGAGAAATTATAGTTTCATGACATAAATAAGAAGGAATAACTTGACTTGGACTTAATTAGTAATGGTTATAGTTAGTAGGACAATATAAGGAATGATTTATAATTTTCTTGGCCTAAATTAGGAGAATAATACACATTCATAAATGACATTTTATGCTTTGAAGTTAAAGGGATTATCTAATAGAGCCTCGCTCTTCCCTCACCCTTTGGTAATATTTGTTGAGGTCTAAATGCCTCCTTATATGAGGTTGAAGTAACCACTTTTTGAGCAATTTATAGTTGGTAAGCCTTAGTCAATTAGAAATAAGAGGAGTTGTCTAGAATTAGGAGTGAATAAATTATCCTCAAACCAGTAACACTAACTGGTTGAGAAATAATAATAAAAACATAAAAGGTTAGCAAATTAATTAGTCCTAATAAAAATTGTAAATAAGATGAGGATAATTAAACAAGAATCCAAGAAGAGATATTCAATGATCAAAAACAATAAAAGAAAAGAAATACAAATGTAGAGTAAATTATTATTATGTGAATATACTTGTAATATAGATTTATTAGGTTAGAAGATCTGAACCCTTGATGATATGTGATTTAAGGAAGAAGGATTTAGATCATCCTACTTAAGGATGATCAAAAGACCATTTAGTATGCACCTTTAGATAGAAAGATGGCATTATATGTATGATTTGACAATATACATTGATCAATACTATGACAGACCTCAAAGAGTAAGAATACCCTATTGAGGTAGGGGATTTTATGAGTACATCTATATGAAAGATACATGTTGAATATATAATCTTATGTATAGAAATGTTGACATGTATAATGCAAATACCTTGTGATAAATCCTTATGATCTAACCAAATAATGAAAAATAAATATGAAATGGTTAAGTGTAGAGTTGAAGAAAACCCTAAGTGAATAGGGAAGTAGAAGATATTCCAACCCTAGATAAACAGACATAGTGTTTGATACGTATAAGAAATATTTTACATACGAGCATGGAGACTTGTGGTTTTGTTTTAAACAACCGTAGGCCTGGGAATGCTATGCTATGGGAGTTATGAGGGTTTGTCCACTTGCTCTTCAAAATTTGTTGATGATGAATTCCATGCCTAAGAAAGGCAGAAAGTTGGGTGGGGCAATTATGGGAAGGCCGCCATTGTGACAGCCATGGTCTCTCATACGGACATGAATTTTACATTTCCACTGAATATGGTATGAGTGGATTATTGAGCAGTTATCCGGGAGCGCTGTACGGATTAGACTACAAGTATGGTAGTCCTTTGATTTATTTTGCACTATGATGCATATGAGATAGGTATAGTGAGATGCCTTATATATGGCATAACAAAATGCCAGGTAATTGTATATTACCAATATTCCTAGGAAAAAGGAAATTTTCAGTATAGTAATTAGATGATATACTGATGACTTACAATTGAAAGAGTTGATCAACTTAGTTGGGAATGAGAATTGAATATTTTCACTATTTTGATGAATTTGTTCATATACATTATGTATAAGAATGTACATAAATGATAAAAGAAAGGTTATAGAAATGAGATTGATCCATGATCATGTTTATGACAAAAATGAATAATGGGATTAATGAGTATTAGGATTATATTGTCAAATTATGTTATTTCTTTAATCGCCTAATAAGCATAGTTTGCTGAGATATTGTAAATGTTTGAATGTTTACAATATCTCAGATACAAAGAAGGAGAGTTAGGAGCTCAAGATCTAAGAAGACTTGAAAGAATAATCAATCAGGATATATCCATTGAAGACATGTATTTTATTTGAGAGCATTATATGTATTGAAAGTTTTTATTGTATGTGAGCTTTGAAATTTGGATTATGTAATTTGGACAAGTATCGTAATGATACCGGGCTGTACTGTGAACCACTAGATGGATCCTGAAGTTTAATAAAAGTTTATTCCTACGATGAAATTTTATCTTGTACAAAACTATACTTATGTTATAAAGTGATGACTTGGGTTTTACAAAACAAGATCTGAAGAAAAGAATTTTTGTTGCTTTGTTTTGCAAAATTTTTTTACTACTAAAAGCCTTGTCTTTGCAAAATGTATTACATAATATGTTATAAAAACCCGGGTTGTCACACTTGAGATCAAGACTCATTCTCATTGGTTTTTTAAAGTAGAGACTCTTTAATATCTCTCTATTTTTTCTTCTTCTTCTTCATTTTTATTTTTTTTAATGTTCATTCTAAGCTCTTGAAGACCTTGATCCTCAGCTCTTTGAAATTTAATACTTGATAAGTTCCTTAAGCTCTTGAGACCTAATACTTGTGCTATCTAAATTATCACAACTTTTGGGACTTGAAATCTAAGGACAACTTTATGTACTCTTTAAGACTTAGAACTAATAATTTCTTTTCAGATTCTCATACTATTTGGGATTTGAGATATGTGGTACTAATTTCTCTAAGAGATTGTTGCACTGGTTGGATAAATAAAGAATTGAGAGGTTTGCATTCAATTACAAATTTGTTTTTCTGATTTAGGATTTATTCATTTCATTACTCCAATTATGAGATAGGATTGAGGGCTGAATGTATTATGAGACAAACAAATTTGACATTTTACAAGGACAATAGATCAGATTTATCATTTCAAAACATTCTTTTATTGAAGACAATCTTAAGAGTGCAAGTTAGTTTAGGAATGAATTCAGTTTAGCTTGGTTAAACCCCATAGATAGAGTAGCCATCAAATCTCTTGTACTTTGACTCTTGGATGATCTTCAAGAAGCTACTTTAAGCATGTCTATAAGCTAAGATTTGATGAATTCATTATATTGCAAGTTCTATATTATGGTATATATTCCAAAGAAAACATAGGTAAATCTCTTACATTGGTTGAAAATCTTTGAAAAGAAGATAGATTCTTTTATTTGTAAATAAAGTGTTAGATGCTTGAAAACCTAGGCAGAACTGGTGTAAAAGTTTAGTGCCATTGCATGGCTGATATAATTAGCAGTAATAGTGAGAAAGAGGAGAAGAGAGGGAAAGATAAGAGAGAATACATGCACACGCACACGCACACGCACACACATATATTATATAAGTTTTTTTGCAAAAATGCCATTATATTTTGTAATTTTTGCAAAAAAGTCCAACACTTTTAGAGTTTTGCAAAGTTGTCATTAAGGTTTCCTAAGCTTTACAAAATTGCTACTATCTTAGTTTGCTTCCTCTTTTCAAGTTATTATTATTATTATTATTTCAAAATTCTAATATTACTCTTTCTAACTTTCCCCAACCCCATCCGTGTTTTTGGCTATATCACCAAACCCAACCTGTTTCTAGTCATCTCCCCTTCACTCACCCCCCTCTACTGCTCCCTGCATCTCCCCCTCCCTGTCCCCCTATTACTGGTGCAGATATATCCTCCACCCCAAGATTTGCCTCATGCTGCTTTCGGTGAAATCCACCCATCCCCTACCCCCTACCCCCTACTTTTGCATAACATCCACACACACCCCTCCACATTCTTGATCATATCTCCAACCGATGATCTTCAAGAAGCTACTTTAAGCATGTCTATAAGCTAAGATTTGATGAATTCATTATATTGCAAGCACTATATTATGGTATATATTTTCAAAGAAAACATAGGTAAGTCTTCTACATTGGTTGAAAGTCTTTGAAAAGAAGATAAATTCTTTTATTTGTAAATACAGTGTTAGATACTTGAAAACCTAGGTAGAACTTGTGTACACTTTGAGTCCTATTTGCATGGCTACTACAATTAGCAGCAATGGTGAGAAAGAGGAGAAGAGAGTGAAAGATAAGAGAGAATGTATGTCCAATGTTTTTGGAGTTTTGCAAATTTGTCATTAAGTTTTCTTGAGCTTTGCAAAATTGTAATTCCATTAGTTTCCATACTCTTTTTAAGTTAGTTTTTTTTTGTTTTTTTTTCAAAATTCCAATATTCCCTTTCTACTATCCCCAATTCCATCCCTGTGGTATTGCCAAACCCAACCCATTTTCGACTGTCTCCCCCTCCCTCATCCCCCCATTTTTGGTGTAGATCGATCCACACCCCAACAAGGAACCCCCCCTTGCATTTTTAGTGAGATCCACACCTCCCCCTCCATGGAGTGGCAGGTTGCCGTCGTCTGTCTTTTTTTCTGCGTCTGTGCTATAGCAGGTGTTGTCGGTAGTTTTCTTTTGGCGTCTTGAAATTTTGAAAAAATTACTGGAGAAGGAGGATGGAAAAGTAAGGGAATGTCATTTTGAAAAGCTAAGAACAATTTAATGGCAAATTTGCAAATTGTAAAAATTGTTGGATTTTAATGTCAATTATTTTTTCCCAGAAAACCCATATATATGTATATATTCACTTTGTTGAACACACACTTAGGTCAAAAATTCATCTTGTGCATATTTTTATCGCCAGAGATAAAATGGCTTGCAATTTGTAGTAACAAAGTGACATATAGGTTCTCTTTATTTTTCTATTAATATGCCTGTAAAATGAACTGAATATTTATATTACACTACAAAGACATTTGAGCTTAGACCTTTTCAATTTTAGTAAACCTTGAGTTAATAAAATTGATGGCATGGTCTGTATTATCCATGTGCATGTTTGCTATGACGAAAATGGTCACGTGATAAATTCTTTTTTTGACAGGACATTAACTAGTTTCTTCTAAAACTGTGGCTACGTTGAAGAATAATGCACACTCATCTATGTTTCCTAAAGAGTGATTACATGATTGGATGAATTTAATCCTTTCATTAGTGGTTGGAGAGATTGCAACTGCCTTAGCAATCAACCATCTGTTTATAAGGTCAAAGTTTTGATGTAGGCTACTAAATCTGCTTAGGCTCAATCGGCGAGCTTGTTATAGAAGCCTTGCAAAGAGGCCCTTAAATGTCAAAGTATGCCAGCATATAGAGAACATTGAGATGTAGATTGAAGAATTTCATGAAAAATTAGCCGTTCAACAACCTTTTCTAACCTTTGACTTTCTTGCTTCGATATTTCTTATATAATCTCCTTTGTCATTTCTTCCACTCCTATTTTTGGGATTTTGGATTTTATGTTGTTTCAACCATCTTTGATGCATAAAAAATGGTGATATAGCAAATGTGTCCGGTAAGAGTAGGTGCTTAGGAGACAAGGAAGGAGTACATGTCCCATTTTTTTTATGTTGGAGATGGTTTAGATAAGTTAGACAGCAAATTCTGTATCCAGTGTATGTTTTTAGTCTATGTTTCTTTTGGTAGAAGTGACGATCCATTTCATTAATTTTTTAAAGACCCAAAACAAATGGTTAGGATCATCCAAATGCATTGATTTTTGATGGGTTACCTATTTGCTGCATTCTAAATATCATGAATGCCTTATATCTACAAAACAAGTTTTACAAAGTAAGAAAAAAGAGGTGCGTAGTCATTCCACTAAATAAACAAACCAATCCCATATTTGATGACTAACAAATATCTAGCACAATTGGTTGTAGACAGGCAACTTAACATTGAAATACACTTGATCACATGTTTCAGTTCATGCTTTTCCCTTTGTTTGGGATTGGATTAGATATGTGTGTGAGTGATTTGCTTATCAATTCTTCTTGCATACAAAAAAAATAAAAATAAAAAAATCCATATTTGATGAAAAGTTTGTTAGAAAATGTGACTCGATAAGAGTTCACGCTTGATGTCGTGGAAGGAGTCTAAGCCTACCTTTACATGCAAGGTGGAACAATTTTTATTTTTATTTTGTAAGATTTAAGAATATAAAAAAACGTAACCCACAAAGAAATTGATGCATCCGGATGATCCTAACCACTTGTTTTGATTCTAAAAAAATAATGATAATTTTTAACCACTAGAAAAATAGGTTAAAAACATTCAATGGGCATAAACTTTGATCTCTAGCCTATCCAAGCCATTCCAAACATAATGAATAGCTTACATCTACTAAAAATAGTTTCCAGTGAGAACTCTTTTCAAGCTTCTTGGAAGTGGGACTCCATTAAAATAGCTGGAAAACCAAGCAGCCAAATAAGTGAAATTATGAGAAACTTATTTACCAACAAAAGTACAAGTGAAGGGAGACTGAGAACAACTGAAACCATTAGTTGGAGACTGGAAAGAAATTCTCATATCCATTAGTTGGAGATGGGTCCTGTGTTGATGACCGGCTTCCACACTTTAATTGCATGCTTAGTGGTTTGCTTCTTCAACACTGATTTGCCTTGTTGGCCATGTTATGCATCATTTCAAAATAAAGCTGTTATATGGTGGACGCATATATTGCCAATCGGAAAATATTAGCGGACCAACATATACTGCAAACAATAACAATGATCGAAGCCATTCATCTCGTCCAAATGAGTGACATACAAAAGTTGTTCACCGTTGGATGATTTTAAGCCTTCAATATGATGGTTTTGTTGATAAATGCGATCATTAATTCCCCTTCTCAATCATTAGTTTGAAGATCACAAATCAGGGGTCGAGCATCATCTGATGGGCTGTAATTTCGGTGCATGGCTCATCCGTAGCATGGCATAGCGTTTAGATGGTCTTGATCATTTGAAAAGTGGGTCCTACTGTTACCTTTGCCTGCTCATAGTTTCTTCACCCAAAATCCATCACAGAGAGAGAGTCAGAGTTTCCTGAGCTGAAAATCTTGTAAGGTAGAAATGACGATGAATGTTGAAGAAGAAGTTGCGCGGCTGAAAGAAGAAATCAAACGATTGGGACAGCCCCAACAAGACGGTTCTTACAAGGTAAATCCATTTCCAAAATCCTTTCCTTTTCTTCTTTTTTCTGAATCTCTGAGCTCTCTGGTAAGCAAATATCTGAGTCTTTCACTTGTAACTACTAGCAGTCCCTTAAGAAATCTGGTTGTTTAATTGAGGTTCCGATTTCCCTTTCTGTTTACTCTGATCTAAGAATTTTGGATCCTTGTGATCACTAAAATTATCAAAAAAAAAAATTTCAATCTCTTTTGCTCTTGAAGATTACAGAAGTAAATATATATATTTTCGTTGCACATTGATCATTCGAAATCAGTATCTTCAAAAATTCAGTCATTGCTTGATCAAACACAGTGCTAAGTCTGTAATCTGATTTGGGTCAACTTCAAAATAGCCAGTTTTGGTGATTGGCACCCTGTACTGCTTGTTAATCATGAAAATCATATAAAGGACTATTCAGATCTCGATTCCTTGGGTATTGGCGAAATGTCGATCTGATAAGTGGGAATCAATCTTAAATAATTTCTAGACTAGTGCCACTGGTTAATCATCAAATTGCATGTGAATAATGCTGATGGAAGATATGAGTTTTGAAATTACCTATGATTTTCCATTATTCATTGTCAGCCCTTTTGCGTCATTGGTTATCACTAAAACTCATGCTATGCATAACTGAAGTGTCGGTTCATCAAATGAAGGTGAATCTTATCTGAGCATTAATTGTTTTCAACCTTTGTTGCATTTTTAATTCTTGATGATGGTGATATTGATTTGTTAATTGTCTAATTATGAGTTGTTTATCTCACATAAGCAAATTGATTTGTTCAGAGTCTAAATCATAGTTTAGTCTCCACATATCCTAAGACTTGGAACATGATGATCTTGATTCCTGAACAATCTCCATTTGTTGATTTGGACAGAACACTGAAAAGATCTTGATTTCTCATGTCCTCTTCCGTTGTAAGTCTTTATTGCCAAGTGTTACTGCTACGAGTCCTAAACATCCAGATTGGAGTTCTTTAACCTCTTCTCTGACTTCAAGTTCTGTAGCTCCTGCCATGTTCCTTGAGCTCTGAGAGTGTGGACCTTGTAATTATTATCACTTAGACTCAGCTCAGATATTTGCCTTACCAATGCCAACAAAAAGCTATTCGAGTAATAGTGTTTCGTTAGGTAGAAAATGTCTGATAAACACTGCAACTCTTAGACAGAATTCAATATGTTCCCCTGGTGTTCCCTCTTCAATTTTGTAGTGCTTAGAGCTTAAATTATCAGTGTCTCTGACCATTCAAAAATGAAATAAGAAAGAAGGTTAGTTGTGTCCCCATCTTACCTCAACTGTATGCTGTTGGTATGCCTGCTGTTCACTGGATCCTTTAAGTTTCTGTGGAAGTCCCAGTCCATGTACCTCCCTGACCCTACTGTTTGGTGTGTGGCTTATTCTCTATGCTGAGAAGCCTTCAGTCTGTTCACCTTGGTTCATAATAGCATTCTTTCTATTACCTTCTGAATTATTTCTCAAAACCAGGATATGCCTGAAAGGACTTGATCCAAGTGGCAAAGGCCCAGTTGTATCCATGTCTTTTCTTCTATTTTCAATTTTCTCCCTAAGTCTTGATGCTATTCACATAAGCATTGTCTGCAGGTAATCACAGTTTCTTCATAGGTAAGACATACCTAGACAAGCATTGACAGGTTAACAATACCTTGACCCCTAAAACTATGATTTATGAAACTTAAGCTTTCTTCCAGAAAATATATTCTTGTTTCTATCCTTGTGTAGTTTTTTCTCTGTTCATAGCCGATTCAGATATGGTATATTTCTCATATTCTAACATAGTGTGTAGTTTGATCAACTTCAAAACTTGGGCTCCACTTATAACAGTCCATATGCATAAAAATAGTTTTGGTGTACAAAAATTGCTTCATATTATGGTTGTTCCGCATATGTGCGACAATACATGTTATATATAATAATGTGTTAATTACTTGGGATAATTAATTCAGGAGATAGTCATCTTGTCTTGCCTCTGCATCTGAATGTATGATGCAGTGCAACAAACTGAACATGGGTAACATATCGGCAATATTTTGTGATGGTTCTATACAACCAGGGTTGCATGCATCTTGCTATGAAATTGACCTACAAAATTTTGACAATTGACTGTAGGATCTTCTGGGAGTTACATGATCTATAAACCTGTCAATTTATTAGCATATTGATTTTTCCTTTAGTTAGCTACTTCTCCCACTTCAAAATTTCAAGTAAATATGAATTAACTACAGAAACATATTCTATGAAGAGAGGAAGATGGAAAGATTTTGCGAATATGAATTACGAGTAGGCAACGGGTTGCAGTTCAATTTGTTTAATTAGAAACTGAACTTTTTCATTCATTCGGATGCCTAAAGAATGAAGCTTCATCTTATGCAGTTGTTCACCAGAAGCATCAGGATACATCTATCTACTAAATGTTTCCAAGTCTGTTTTAAGTTATATGAGAACTCACCTTGTTTGCACTTATTCACTGAGATCATAGTAGGCTCTTCATATTCTTCCTTGTTGAAAGTCCAACTTCACATCAAGCTAACATGTGGAAGACTGAGCTTATAGTCCAATCCAGGTTCCTTAAAATCATTAAGGCTGATGATAAATTTTGGGAGTTTGCTTCCACATGAAAACAAGGACATTGTCAGTGTTGGTATTGAATGAGGCTAAGAACCATGTGGCGAGGGGCTTCGTGCATTCTTCTGATAAACCCCTATTATGATGATGGGGAAGCCATTTATCTGCACCATTGGATCTTCTAGGGAGTAGATATGCAGCTCTAACTTCACAGGCTGAACAGGCTTTATTTTTTCGACCAAATACTTCAAACCAAAGTAGTAAGCCATCAGGCATAAAATCAGTATGCCTCATTCACCCAATTTTATTTTATTTTTGAAAGGTAGTGACATTCTATAGGATGGCTGTAAGGCCGGCCATGCTCTCTAGATTAGAGTATTGGGCAGTTAAGGAACAACATATATCATAGGATGAGTGTTGCCGAAATGTGGATGTTGAGATGGATGAGTGACAAGACAAGAAAGGATAGAGTTAGAAATGAAAACATTAGAGGAAACTTAGTAGTAGCACCAATAAATAACAAGATGAGGGAGATTAGACTTAGATGGTTTGGACATGTCCAACAGAGACTGAAAATGGCACTGGTTAGGAGTGAGAGATCCAAGTCTAAGGTTCTAAAAGGGCAAGGGGAAGGCCCAAAAGAACATGTATAGAAGTGATGAGAAAAGATTTAAAAACTGTAGAACTAAATGAAGCCATGACACTTAATAGAGGGGAATAGAGGAACGGGATTCATGTGATAAGGTCTTGATGATGATGATTGCGAGAAAATACAGTCTAACGTCAGCAAAACACAAGGAGTCCTCAAATGGAAAGAGATCAGAGCATGAAAGAGGTCCAATTGATGTATTGTGCAGCTAGAACTCTTCGCACAGGAGAATCCATGTCATAGAGGCGCCTCATCTACCAGTTAGTCTAACTCTTTAACTAGTTTCTGATTTCCAATATCAGGTGGTATGCATTATCGCCATTACGGGGGACACCATCTCACAGGAGAATGCCCATTTTCTCCTATGTGTATTGTTTCTCCATGATATTCTTCTGCTCATATTTTGCACCTGTTCTACTAACTAGAGCATCTGAAGGTGGACTAGCTGTCAATACATATTTCAGCGGTAATTTCAATTTACAAGCTCATCACTCTTCTGCTTCTACAGCTAGAAGCTAGAAACCAAATATTTTTCAGAATATTCTGTTCTGATCTTACTTCATAGAACTCATTGATCAGATGATTCTCTAGCTGCTTGACGCAGCCGCATGCCGTAGTAATGAAACTGTTTTGTCATATCTCAAGTAGTGTACATCATCTCCTTTCACACAGTGGCGCTAGAAATCACAGGAAGTAGTTGATTCAAGATTTTTGTATGAGATCACATGCATAGCCAACTACCATAAGAGATGTTCAGTACTTGAATGCGATTGTGTATCTAGCATTCCACAGTCTTTGTGAGATGGTACTCTCTTATATGTCGATCATGGGATTATGTTATTTCAACCTCAGGTGATAGTCATGCTTGAAGGGGAGCCTTGGCGCAACGGTAAAAGTTGTTGTCATGTGACCTTGAGGTCATGGGTTCAAGGCGTGGAATCAGCCTCTTGCAAAAATGCAAGGCAAGGCTGCTTACTTTAGGCCATTGTGGCCCGCCCCTTCCCCGGACCCCGCATAGGCGGGAGCTTCGTGCACCGGGGCTGCCCCTTTAGGTGACAGTCACGCTTATTTTTCTGGCATAAAAAGTTCAACTCATTAAGTTGATGATGCATCTCTTTATCTTCCTACCCATAATAGTGAACTTGCAAAAATGGATCCGTTTATCATAAGGAGATTGGTTGTTCCTGACTCTACTTTATCTTAATTCTTATTTGAGCAAAAAGATTACAATAAACTTTTGGTAAAAGTTATGTTTTGGTGCAAGTTGGGATAGCTTTTGTCTCCTACATGTCCATGGAGTTTTGGAAAATCCAAACATCTAAGAGATAGATATAGAGGTAGGAATTTGTTGGGCGAAACACATTCCTTTGCGTATGTCAGGAGTCCATGTATGGAGAGGGACTGGGGAATGCTTGAACCCAATTCCTACTCTGATGAATATAAGCAAAACTGAAATTCCTGGGGAGTTATACATTTGTCTATTGATAAGACTATTCACTATTTCTGGAACTATAATCTAATGTAAAATATAATTCACAAAATTCACTTAATACACGAAAAAGTGATGCCTGCTTACTTTCCTACATTTGCTGTCCTCCAACTGACTTTATTTGTTGATTTTGAAGGTTAAGTTTGGGGTGCTCTTCAATGATGATAGGTGTGCCAATATATTTGAGGCACTCGTTGGGACCTTGAGGGCTGCCAAGAAGAGGAAGATTGTAGCTTATGATGGCGAACTACTGCTCCAAGGGGTTCATGACAACGTGGAGATAATCCTGAAGGCTCCTCCAGCAACAACAGCCTAACAACCTATTTCTTTTGCTGGATTGTTATTGCTTGTATGAAGATAATTGCATGCCATCATAAGAAAAGATGTATGGATATGTGAACCTGTTAAACTTGCCACAAGGAAAATTGTAAGACGCTATTGCCTTAGCTAAAATTCCAATGTGTAATACACTTTGGTCTAAATTCTACCACGCTCAAAAACTTTTGGGTCAATTTGCATTCTAATCTACATCAAGTGGTGAGGAAACCCACCAAGCATCTACCCTTCAAAATCACTAGCAACTAAAACTGTTAATTACAGTCTGAGTGACAAAGCAGCATGATAATTTAAAAACCAGGGAATTCTAGTCAACAGTATATCAAATGATTCATATGAACTCAGTAGTACTTGTCAAGCAAAGAATGAAAAAATGTTGGTCTGGCAGCTTTTATAAATGCTACTTTAAGTTTCGTTAATGAAGTGCTACAGGGAAACCCAGGTTGGAACTAACATTATACATTGGTGAAAACTAAGCTTGAAGCAAACCCAGACGCGAACTTGTTTGATTTGGCTCAAATTACTGCCATTCTCACCATAGACAGAACCAAGAACATTCTCATGAGCGGCAATCTCCCGGGTTGTGTCATTACTACAGTGGATTTGCTTCCACTGTTGACACAATAAGAAATCAACATGAAAGAAAAACAGCCGAGCAATCAATGCAGAAAGGAAGAATTCAAGTTTGTAAATCTAAGGTTGTCAAAAAATACCAAATTTCCAAGAAAACCAATGCATCTTTTAACAATGAATATGACGCTACTTCAAGTCATGGCGTTAATTAACATCAATACTAAAATTCCATTTGCTGTGTGACACAAAACACTCATTCAGGATGAAACTTGCATGTTCTTGAACAGCTTCTATGCTCTGGGAGGCTTTATACTCACCTCCCAAGTTCTATTCCACCACTTGGGGTTGACAAGCCTCTTCCAGTGTCCGTGATGCTCCTGAGGTTCCCACCGATTGTCTGAAACTAAATCCATCATTAAACAAAATTGAACTTGAAAATGATAGTTTTGCTGAATGCTTACATTGAGGGCATGAAAATGTTGAAGTCATCTGTTCCTCCAAAAAATTTCACAATACTAAATGAGATACTGCATATTCGAATTAACCTCAAATGAACTTACAACATTTCTCGAAAAGCCAACTCAAATTGAGACAGGAAACAGACATTGAAATTAATCAAGTCCCCTCAAAAAGTATCCTTAGCCATGAGCACCAAAACTCTTTGCCCAAGATGGAATCAGCAGATAAGTGAATATCAAAATGGAAATAGATAGAAGGATCAGTAGTATGAAAATAGAAGAACATAAATTGCTGAAGCTTTGTATCCGGAGTTCTTGGTTACAACATTTAGCTGGTTCCTACAAGAGACGCGTTAACCTCTTAAAGGCCTGTTTTTGTCACCATTAACATGGTTCCCCCATTAGATAATGACAATAAAGATGACAAAGAATGAAAATAAGCACAGAAACAGCTACCCGTGATCCCCTTAACCTTGGGGACAAGGGACGGTCGATGTTATGAAGAAGCCCAAGATGATCCATGCTGTGGGCTAGAGTAGTTTGATGATCAAGATTATGGGAGAGACTCAATGATGGGTAGTTCAGGAGACGTAGGCTCCCTAGCCCTTGCATATGAAGCTGTCCCTGAAATGGTTGACATTGGCTAATTCCCACACCAACACCATTCGGCATTTTAACAGGCATAACATTCTCTCGCAGCCTGCCGGCAATATGAAATGAGGCATCCTGAACTTTACTAAATTCTCCATTGAACTGTAAAATCAATCAGTTCTTATCAGTTATATTCCACTGTGATGCGGGCAGTCCCGGTGCACAAAGCTCCGGCCTATGTAGGGTCCGGGAAAGGGGCGGACCACAAGAGCCTATAGTAGGCAGTCTTACCTTGCATTTTGCAAGAGGCTGATTCCATGCTTTGAACCTGTGACCTCAAGGTCACATGACAACAACTTTTACTGTTGCACCAAGGCTCCTCTTCTTATATTCCACTGCAATGATGCTTCCATAAACCACTCCCAATGAAAATAAAGTAATCAGCTGCGCATGAAACCAAAAAGTGCTAAAGTGGCAATTAAACAAACAAAAATCCCAATTGTTCTGAAAATGCTCATAATTTGCCAACTAACACAAGAACATCATGGCTGATCATTCAAAACATGCATTTATATCACATAATACAAGAGTTAATGTCTGAAAATCAATACTTTCATTATTCTGGGAACTACCCATGAAAGTATTTCAAAATCATCGTCATCCTTAGGCTTTATCCCAATTAGAGGTGGTTCATTTGAATGTTGTTCCTTCATTCTCCTCTATTAAGTATCATGATTTCATTTAATCTTAAAAGTTTTAAATCTTTTCTTACAACTTTTATCCAGTTTTTTGGGGCCTTCCCCTTGCCGTTTTAGAGCCTTCAACTTAAATCGATAACATCCAGCTTCTTATATGATGGTGAGAAAATCTTGAAGACAGAGAGAAACAAAAATAAGCGCTTTCTTTACAGCCAAAAGATCACCTGTTATCTGTCAAAGTATACAAATATCGGTCATACACCTATATGAATCATTCATCTTCAGGTCACTTTACAAACAAATGAAAAGATGCTATAACACCAGAGGTGAAGCACTGAAACATGATATGTGACAGGTTTGAACACATGATGTGGAAAGCTACGAGATACTGGCATCGTGGGCATGCTTCATTTTACTGGGGCTCTTGCTCTTTCTCTGTGCAGGATCAATTGTTCTAACATATGGCATGATTTCTAATCATCATAGAAGAAAGCTTGTCCTGGAGAAAAGAAATAAAGATATATATGAGTTTTCATAACAAGGACACGTGATCGAAGAAGAATCATATAAATGTTTTTAGATCGATTAAAAATTACAAAAAAGTGGGCTCAAACCTCATTTTTCTTCGACACATAGGCATGCACAGAAGAAATAAGAGAGAAAGATAGGAGAATTTCTTCCATAATGTACGTACGTATTGAAGAAAAATGGTGGGCTAAGTTTTGTATTTTTTCTCATTGATCTAAGACATTTATCTTATTTTTCTTCAATTAGATGATCTTGGTACCACAACTCTGTTTTGGGCCAAAAAATTAAAGACCTTAGAGTGCTTGTGGAGAAAGGGTTGGGACTGAAGTAGATAGGAATGAAGATGGATCTTTTATGATGGAGGAAATTGCTAGGTGTCTTAGAGTGACAATGGTTGAATAAGTAGAGAGATTAAGGGGAAGAGCGAGAAAAAATGGAAGGTGTATTTTGAAGCTCTAGAAGACTATGCCTTGAAATTCGTTGAATTCATCACGAGTTATGAAAGGAAGGTGTGGTAAACTTCATTTCTTCTGGGGAGTAACTAGTTTTACTTCCAGTTAACATTAACGCTACTTCTCCTTAGATATCTCTGATCCGTGGCTGTAGAACTCCGCCGAGTCGAGGCCGGTAAAGGCAACTTGGACTTACTGATAGTTAACCTACATGTGAGTAGGCAAGGCCTGGTGATTCGTGATCCAAGCCTATCTTGGGATTTCTGGATAAATCAACGATCCATAAGAGCACGAGTCAGACATGCCCCGGGAATGATATCTAGCTTAAAATCCTACGCTTGATTTTAAGTAATTCATACAAGAATAGACTCGGCAAATTCTTGCAGAAGTAACTATTTTGTCGGCAAAGTGGCATAGATAGCCGTTCGGTATACGTGGCCATCAAACTTTTCGCTGCCTGCACGTGCGTACAATGATAGTGAAGAAGACTCAATGAAACGCCCAGGTTGATAAGAGCAATCGTCGGCACTGACTTTATGTGCCCTTTTTGATCACATATCTCAGAGAGAGAGAGAGAGAGAGATGTCTGAGAGTATGCACGCAGTCATGCTTCCATGGCTAGCTTTTGGTCACATGATCCCGTTCCTCCAACTCTCCACAGTTTTAGCCAAAGCCGGAATCAGAGTCTCCTTCCTCAGCACTCCAAGAAACATCCAGCGGCTCCCAAAACTGCCTCCAAGTCTGACGGCCATGATCAACTTTATTGAGCTTCCGTTACCTGCAGTCGACGGTCTGCCTGCCGGAGCCGAGGCCACCGTCGACATCCCCTTGGAAGACGTTCAATACCTGAAGAAAGCGTACGATTTGTTGCGAGGCTCCATCAAGCAATTCATCATCAGTTCATCACCTGACTGGATAATTCACGACATGATCCAATATTGGTTAGCTGAGATCACCTTGGAGACAGGGATCCCATGCATATTTTTCTCCATTGTCAGTGCGGTTCCGTTGGCCTTTGTCGGTCCATTGGACCCCATAACAGTAGATCGAAGACGAAATCCCTCGCTGGAGATTTTTACTTCACCACCTGAATGGTTTCCGATGGAATCATCGGTGGCTCTCCGACGCTTCGAGGCGATGGGGTATCTGGATGCATCCTATGTCATCAATGCATCAGGTGTGTCCGATTACGATCGGATAGCTTCAATTGTGAATGCATGTAAAGCCATAGTAATTCGAAGTTGTAAAGAATACGATGGAGTGTATTTAGATTTGTTGGAAAAATTGTGGCAAAAACCAGTTACTCCAGTTGGGTTGCTTCCGTCCGCATCAACGGAGAGGCGGTGCGAATATGGAGAGTGGTCGGAGATATTCGATTGGCTTGATTTGCAGAAGCCCACATCAGTTGTGTTTGTTGGGTTTGGAACTGAATGCAAGCTAAGCAAAGATCAAGTATTTGAGATTGCTCATGGCCTAGATCTATCAAATTTACCATTTTTATGGGCCCTTCAGAAGCCCATGTGGTGCCCGGATGATGCCAATAGTCTACCATCGTCTTTCAAGAGCCGAACAGCAGGACGGGGGATTGTCATCTTCGGTTGGGTTCCCCAGTCGGAGATCTTATCACACCCATCAATTGGGGGGTCATTTTTTCACTCTGGTTGGGGTTCTACTATAGAGAGTCTCCAACATGGGCTTGCTCTTGTTGTGTTGCCTTTCACGAATGTTCAGCCACTCGATGCCAGACTGCTTGTGGAGAAAGGTGTAGCGATTGAAGTAGACAGGAATGAAGATGGATCTTTTACTAGGGAAGAAATTGCTAGGTGTCTGAGGCTGGCGATGGTTGATCACGGAGGAGAACAATTGAGGGCGAAAGCTAGAGAAATGAAGTGTCTATTTTGTGATTTGAAGCTCCATCAAGATTATGAGAGAGAGTTCATTAAATTCATCAAGGGTTACAAAGAGAAGGTATGATCTCAAAGTAGATTATAGTTGTCATTTGTATTAGATATTTTGCTCAAATAGAAGTTTTAAGGTAAGATAACAGAGATGCTATTGGCGCTGAGTTCCTAGATTGACTCTGAAACCGCACCAAGCTAAGCCCCGCCTCTCGATGACATGACTCATCCATATTATATGGCCTCCATAGATTAGCTAGACACTGACATTCATGACTCATGAACGATTTTATCTTTGTTGTTTTGTGTGCATTAGATATTTCAACTGAAAACAATCTAGGGGACATAATTTTTGCAAATGGCCTAAATTGAGGAGGCTAAGCAAGAAGTTTTGGTTAGATCATCCAAAGGAAAAGCTTAGCCTGGAAGGTTCCAAAGTTTGCCTCGAAACTTAGTATTGATATCATTATTTTAATTTTGATATATAAATTTATGAACCATATTTGAGAATTCGTATTCAACGTGAAAAATGTAAGAACTTTTGAATTATTTGAGATTTGGATAGGGCATCAAAATCCAACCTTCAGGGAAAATTTTAAAATATTCAGGAACTAGCACATGTATGGTTCTAAACACTGCAAAGCTTCCAGTCAATGATATAAATAGTAATAAGATAAAAGTCAAATGACTACCCTATAGGAAGTCCAGCTAAGAAAGTTGGTGTCTAGTATCTAGTGATGGATGCATTTTGCACTGCATATTTTGGTAAAGTACCTTCGATAATTGAAACTTCCACCAAATTCCACCTAGAATGGATGTAGTACCACATCTTAGACTGAAAAACAAAACAGAATTGATCCTAAAATATTTCGGTCCATTCAGATTTTTCGAAGCCCATTTCAATCATACTAATCTTAAAATTTGATAAATTCAATAGTTTTATATAATACTTATGACTACGTAAAACATGAAAGTTACAAAAAAAAGAGAGGGTATTTTTTATTTTTCTTTATTTTTTGCCTTAGCTTCTTTAAGGTTCAACATGTTAATCCACTCCAATTTCTAGTAAAATGTAGTTAGGAGAACATTAACTTCCTATTTGAGTGGAGAAAATTAACTAAAAACTTTACCTAGAACAAGTGTGTAAGAGGTTGGAAAGCAAGGTGTAAGGAGATAGCGATATTATAAAACAAACCATAGGTAAATAAGATGTGGGAGTGATTGATAAAAGAGTGAGTAGAAGAGGAAAATCACAGGGCTGGATTGTACGCAAGACCAGCCCCAATTCATGTGGAACAAAAGGAAGGGGGTTGGTTTAGCATGCTTGACTTCCCATATACCCTAAATTATAAATAAGGATGTTAAAACAAAATATAAAGCTCCTTCCATCTCCTCCATATGTATAAACTCATCTTGGTTGAAAGGAAAGTTGATGCTCGAAACTTTGGAGCTTGGGGACAATGGAGATTTTTAGCCATGGAAGATGAGGGTAAGCTGAAGATAAAAACCAGAAAATCCTTGATTTTGAAGACTCTTGCTTGATAGTAATAGGTGCTGGGATAAATTAGCAACAATGAAAGGGAAAAGTAGGGCTTTTAACAATGGAAGAATGGCTAATCATAGTGTTCATGGACAGCAAGCAACATGCAATTCTAGACATTGAAAACCTGATGCCTCCTCCCTAAAAAACTGAGCTATTTTGGAAGCTAAACAGTAGGGCAAGTGATGAAGCGTTGAGGGCAAGTTTTGGCTACAATAAGAAGGGTTCGAAATTTGACATTCAAAAATTGCTTGAGAAGGCTGTCTTCCCTTTCCTTTTTATTATCAAATCATTAAGGACATTATGGTGGATGTATGTTTGCTCCTCAAAACTAAGGGTAGCTGAATTTCTAAGAGAGAGGGGAATAAATCAACATAATTTTTTGCTAGTTTCTACAAAAAATTAACAGCCCATAAAAGCGTGGAATGGCTATGGTTAATAATGTTGTTTATAGTTAGGTATGTTGCCTTAAATGCAAGGATGATTCAGGCATGAGGTAAGAACATGATAAGCCACTTCCCATGACAAAACTCTTGATAAGGACATTGATATTAGGAATGTAATAGTGCATAATTTCTTGCAATTAGAGCAAGAAATTGACAATCAAAACTCATCTATGCTTGAGTGTTGAAGTGCAATGAGAAAAACTTGGAAATTAATGACTAATACATAGACTTCTAAGTAACATGAATCATAAGTATGAATAACATAGAGATAAGTTTGTAAAAGGTCTTATTTATGACCACAAGTAGGAAGGACATGTGGAATATGGTAAAAAGTCTACTACTTGTAGGACTTTATTTATGGAACTGTGATGATGCATGAATCATGACACTTGTATGGAAAGCCCCGCACTTTAAAATCATTTGAGATTTCTTACTTATGCATGAGATGGTGTAAAACCTAAGCCTTTCTATGTTTGAAGTTATTTACCAATTTATTCGGATGTTTTAAGGCAAGCACTCTTGGAATATTTGTAAGGTCTGAGAGGTTTTTATTTGATTTTAGGAAAAAACAACTTGACAATGGCTCGATGCAAAAACCCTAACTTTTTAAATTTCATTTCAAAGGATTATGAATCACTTTTGATAAGTGAAAATTGGAAGATGTTCATGGTTAAGTTCCACAAAATTGGCCTTTTGAAAGACATTAAATTAGATCTCAAATCTTTATATTTGGATTGTACTCGAAAAAATAAATCTAATGACATAAAGAACCCTGAAATCGGAGTTCAAATGAAGAAGTTATGACATTTTAAGTATGAAGGGTATTTTTGTAAAAATAAGATAAAAAACGAAATGCTTAAAATAGAGGGGGCTGTATTTGATATGGGCATCCCTCCCCACTTAAGAGAACTTTTGTTTGGTCTATTCTGTGTGTGTGTGTGTGTGTGTGTGAGAGAGAGAGAGAGAGAGAGAGAGAGAGAGGATGTGATTCATCCTCCACCGTCCGTTTGCCTCATCAACGATGAAAAATTGAGATTGACAGTAAAAAACGAAATGCTTAAAATAGAGGGGGCTGTATTTGATATGGGCATCCCTCCCCACTTAAGAGAACTTTGAACAGACTGTTTGGTCTATTCTGAGAGAGAGAGAGAGAGAGAGAGAGAGAGAGAGAGAGAGAGAGAGAGAGAGAGAGAGATATGATTCATCCTCCACCGTCCGTTTGCCTCATCAACGATGAAAAATTGAGATTGACAGTAGGGAATGTGAGTTGGTCGTCGGGAAAGACAGAGTGAATGGTGGTACTGATAGATGATCGAAACTATTCACCGTCATCTCCTAGCTACCACATTTGGAGAGAGAGAGAGAGAGAGAGAGAGAGAGAGAGAGAGAGAGAGAGAGGAAGGATGTGATTCATCCTCCACCGTCCGTTTGCCTCATCAACGACGAAAAATTGAGATTGACAGTAGGGAATGTGAGTTGGTTGTCGGGAAAGACAAAGTGAATGGTGGCACTGATAGATGATTGGAACTGTTCATCATCATCTCCTAGCCACCACAAGCAAAACCCTTGTGGTTGCTCGTTAATTGGTCAAGATTTGGCGAGGAAAAAGGGAGAGAACAATAGCAAGCGACCATGACTCGTTGGCAACAAAAAAATCGACAACAAGTCTTCTTCTCCGGCAGTGATTAGAAGTTGGGAAAACACCTTTGAGGTAAGATCTACCACCCCTATTCTTGATTTAGGATTTTGAGTTCAATTTGTATGGTCCATGCTAGATTTAGGTTTTTAGGACGATCTAACCATTGATTTTCTAATTAGTGAGTAGAGATGGTAAAATACATACCTGATGCAGCTCAAACCTAACTGAGATTGTCAATTTAGGCTGAGAACTGATCAAACAATCTCAACCGTTCAATCTGTTCCTGTGTAAACATTGTCTGGGAACATCTAATCAATGATCAAATGCTACCAGTAATCTTCCCATCCATGAATTGATAGGATGAGTCAAATTTTTATGATTTGAAGGAAAAACAAATCAAATGATCTAGGTTGTCCGATCTATTACTATTCAAACAATGAACCTGTGACGTCTGATCGATGATCAGACAGCACATATGAATTCTAAAACCCTAAATTAAGTAGGATGTGACTAGAATTGTGAAATTTGGATAAAAACCTATGAAGAAACCTTAGGCATTCGATTAGATAGTGATGGAGGAGGAACTTGGAGACATCTGATCGACGATCAGATACCACCATCGTGTTCCCTAACCCTCAATCAATAAATATACTTTGAAAACATATGGTTAGACTATAAGCCATGGGAATGGATTGATAAACCGATGGTTTTGATTAAGAATAAGTAGATTTCCTTGTAATTGTGACCATATGAATTGACATTGACAATGAGTTTTAAAATTTGTCTTGGTTAGGTGATCAATAAGTGATCGAAGGAGGGATATAACAAAATTGTGAAGCACAATAAGGAAGCTCGGTAGTATGAACATCAATATGCTTTCTTGAAACATGAAAATCATTGATAACTATTCTATCATGTTTGAAATTGCTTGAAACTGGGAATTTTGATTTTTTGATTTATGCAATTAGCATACCTGTATTTCATGCAACGTACTTATTTAGAATGCCATGTTGTTTTATTATCAAATTGGAAACTTGTATATGAAACATATTTGAAAACTATATGGATTTCATGAGTCAGGGAATAACGAGGAATGTGGAAACCTCAACACAACCTTGGTAAGGGTTACTTTTACATGGTAATATTATACTATGAGATTGAAATGAATGATTTCACTAGTGTATGGAATTTTATGGTTTTATATATTATGATGGCATGTAATGATGCCTAGTATTATCATGTTTTGGAGGCCATATGGTGGCCCATTGGACTCTGTGCTAAGAGGGCAAGGACTAATCATCCTCCATTCGAAACTTTATATATATGATACCTAGTTGCAAAAGGCCAAATTCAAGTCGATGACATCATGGGTGGGTCATGGCTTTACTTACCATGTTCTCCATGTGCATGGTGCTGGGAGTCTATCCATCTTGGTATCAGCATGATAGCTACGAACTTAATTGAGTCTTATCTACTGCACAGAGGCTCCATTATTTTGATGTTCATATATATATATATATATATATATATATAGTGCGATAGAGTAGGTGCGTGGCACCTTAGAATTTCGTGTTTATAATGAGTACTTATGACCAATGATAGAGGACCGGTTTATGAATGTTCCTAACTCATGGGACCTAGAACATGTTTAGAGGATAATATCTATATATTGCACTTATTGAGATATATTACATGCTTTTCATCTATTGATTTCTAACAATGATTTCTTATTCAATATGGATAAGTATACTTATGAGATGATGTATGACAGGAGTTGTAGTGATTTTTCATATCTTATAAAATGCTTAGTAAGGATTATTATTAATATCTTTGAAACAATATGCATAGATATTGACTGATAATTTGAACTAGTTTGGCATGACGTTGATTGTAAGGTATGGCTGAGATTTCAGAGTTCATTATACATCATATTCTACTAAATTACATAACATGTAATTACGTGTCCCTTTTTGGATTTTGAAACTACATAAACTCATATTTTGATGATGAAATTACCTATACAAGTAAAAATTTGTTGAGATATTGTACTTGTTTACAATATCTTAGATTCAAAGAACTCAAGCAAAGGGAAACAAGTAGAGGGTAGACTTGGGAGCTACAGGGAGGTCATTTTGAGGTAAGATTAAGTATATGAAAAGGCTTCCGAAGAATTCTTACAAATTTTGAGTAGTGACATGTTATTTATGACTCTACTGAATGGACATGTAGCTGTGTATTAGTAAATTTCGAGTGGATGGCTGTGACTAGAGTGATCTTGGGCATACAGGTTTAGTTTTCCTAGCCTTTTGGCATTGCAAAAGAAATGTTTATTCTTAGTTATATCTAAATAGACATGTGTATGTAAATGTGATGGGAAGGAGACAAAGTCTTCCTTATTATTTAGTTTTATTATATTGTGTTTATCAAGAACCCACGTTGCATGCAAAAAATGTGCGAGGTCTAAAATACAGAGGAAACTCTATCAAATTTTTGATAGAAATGTAGAACTCATTTCTCTGAAAATCCCTGTTTTTATAAAAGGAAAAATGACACTCGAAAATTTTAAAACTATGCTCTTGAAAAATGTTTTTGCTATTTGTTTTCTAAATAGTTTTCCAAACTTGGGGCCCCACAAATGTAAAAGGTTTTGTGAAAAAGTATTAGAAAGACCCGGGATGTCACGCTCGAGTAGGTAGACCCTAAGGCATGGGCTCACTAAGTAACTATAAGGCCTGATGATGTTCCATCAGTGTTGGACCATGGTCTAGAAGTGTTGGACATTGTGTGATGTATTGTTGATATCTAGGAGTGTTGGATCTTTCCAAGAGCATTGGACAATGTGTGATGTATTGTTGATGCCTAGGAGTGTTGGATATATCTAAGAGTGTTGGATAGTATGTGATGTAATAGCAAAGAGGTCTCTACTGGTAGGACATGTGTGCCAATGTCCTCGCGACAGGACTAAAAGGGTTGCCTCATGTGTGTGTATGGGTATTGCATGATTTGATGAGAATATTGACAAAACCTTGATCATTTTCCTCATCAGATCATCTATTATTGTGTTTTTTTCATTATTGAGGATTTACTAGTCGACGTTTTACTTGAGAGCTTGTATCTTTAATGGTTTTTCTGGATGTTTCTAAATATCATGTTAATTATGATAGGCTTGAAGGTAATGCTTAATTGTATTATATCAATTAGTATACCTACTCTAACTAAATTTGAACTTGATACACTAACTAAGCATTGCATCTATTACAAATTGTTTAGAGCATGACAAAGAACTGCTATTTTACTTATTTACTTAAGCATTCTTTACTGTTAGCTATCTTGTAATTGCAAAGACTAGTAGTATATCTTTATTCTAAGATGAGTGTTTTATGCTCACCCCCATACAACACATTCCAGGTGGGACGTTGACAAGGTACAGAGCAAGAGAGGAGGTGCCTCGGTCACTAAGTGTAGCTAGTGACATTTTTATGTATGTGGGCAATGAAGCATCTACTTTAAAAGTGAATTTTGTATTAGGCTGAAATTAGTAGCTCATTTTGATAAGTGTAAGGTTGATACTTAATATAGTGTAAATATTATGGACAACCAATGGGAGTGCATTTTAATAGAAATTTATGTTATGACTAGTAGAATCTTGTGGCAAAGTAAATTGATTTATTACTTTTTTCCTATTTTAATCTATGTGGGATATTTCATTATGAAATTCCAGTTCAAAGAGAGGTGTTTTCAAATACATATGTTATTGTGCCTCTTCTAACTTGTTTTCAAAATTAAAGGAAATTTTCAAATATTGAATTTAGAAAAGTAGGATGTGGCATTTTATTTTACCAACCAATTTGATCTTTTCAATCAATAATATATATATATATATATATATATATTTCAAACCCACAAGATCATGACACATACCTACATAAAAATAAAATAAATGCACTTTAAACTAATATAATTTTAGTAATAGAGCCACTTCAAGAGGGCTAAGCCTCCATTGATGCCAGATCCAAGGGTTGCATCCGCCTTAAAAGACTCAACTTTTCTATATGCTTCTAATAAAAATCCTAAGATCATGTTTATGATATACAAACATCTCTCTTCCAAGCAATTTCTTAAACCAATATATCTATTCAAAGTAACTTTCTAATAGAAAACATATATTCTCCACCAAGTAACCTATCTAAGCTAATAAAACACCCCATTAAAATCAACTTTATCTCAAGTTTGCAATAAGCATTTTTTATCAAGTAAGATTATCTTTAATTCTGCCCATAAGATTGGTCAACGAAAGATGTAATAATGACAAAGGTAATCACCTTAAGGGGCTTGTTCTCTTAATGACCACTTGGAAAGGGCCATCCTCCTAACGTTTGTTGCTACATTCTTGTCTTTCATCTCCAGAAAACCTTTAACTAAGGAAGTTTTCCAATAGTAATGGAAACAAACTTGCATAAAAATTAAAAGAATTATACTCTTAACTAACATAATTTCATTCATATAACCATTGGATTCTTGTAGCTAGTAGTTATTTTCATCTGAAAAAATCCAATGTCCATAAAATCAAAATAGCATAGCTAATCCATGATACTAAATTTTGGTGCCTGGCTTAGGAGAGTTTGAACAAGATGAATGGGTCAAATGATCCAAACATGGCTCCTAAGCTAGGTGGGATCCCCAAATCAGCCTAAAGCAATAGTGCACATTGAATTTCCCTTTTTCCTAAACTATCCTCCAATTGAAGTGAAGGTAGAAAATGGCTTATGCTTTGCCATGAAATGTAAAACTAGACCCGGGTGATTAAAACAACTACCATCAATAGCTTCCTATGATCAAAATACAAACAACAATTTGTCAAGACTTCAATTTTTGTTACATGTAGGATTTCCAACAACATACAAGGAGTTCTAATAATTTTATTTCTAACCTCCTGTATTGAAGATTTACCATCACCTTTTAGCTGTTGATTTTAGCCTACAAAACATAGTCTACAAAACATTTTTCTATGCCACCTTATGCTCCAAGTGTCATTTTTCTATGCCACCTTGAGCTCTATGGAGTGTCTAAGTGTCACTTTTCTATGCCACCTTATGCTTTATGGAGTGTCTAAGTGTGAATTCATTTGGTCGACATTTTGTTTCTGAAGTCAACCCAACGCCTTATTGACAATGAATATCTACATGTGCTTCTGCGTGTAAAATCACCACACATGAGACCTAACTGGTTAGTAACCTATGCCATTCAAGGTTACTTAATTTGGTCACAATTCGTAAGGAGTACTTAAAACTAAAAAAAAAAAAAGGACTATAAATGAAACAAAAAAGATAGATTATAACTGATTCTTGGTATTATGTTTTCTATGTATTTGACCCATCTTATAGTTAGCTCCATGTTTTTTGTTTATTTTTAATTTTTACAATTTACGCTATTGTAGTTATATTAACATTTAGCTTTCATTTCTTACAGGTATGGGAAGAGAACATAGTATATTTGGGGTGAACCTGCATGATCAATAGATTATAAGAAACTATTTGGCTCTGTCAATGACATCTACAAAATTGTTACATACCAGGTTATGCTACTCATACATCTTCTATGTTTTGAGCAATTATAGTATGCCTCTATTAGTATTCTTGCATCCTTGTGATACCCATTTTAGAAATTATACATGGTCAAGGCGTGGAATCAGCCTCTTGCAAAATGCAAGGTAAGGCTGCCTACTATAGGCCCTTGTGGTCTACCCCTTCCCTGGACCCCGCATAGGCGGGAGCTTCGTGCATTGGGCTGCCTCTTTTTTCTAAATGAAAAATCGTTGATTTTGTCAACAAAGACTACCCGATTAAGAAGCCAATAAATTATAGCTAGAAAATTAGGTAGCAATGTAAATGATGGCAAGTCAAAAGATGGAGTTCAAGTGCAACTTAACTTTCAACTATCCTCATATTATAATATTAAGTTATCTCAACTTAAATCCCTCAAACCTCTCTTTCTTTCTAACCTATGCTATTTATCTTCTTCTAATCCAAAAATCTTTCTCTCTTTAACTTATCCTATTATATTGTATCATTTTAAAATTAACAATCTAACCTCATCTTAATGATCAAAGCTTTCTATCTAATAGTACGTGTTAATGTAAACAAATAATCTCTCGCTCTCTACTAAAACATTTTTCTATGAGCACTTGTAACCATTTTTTGGGTGGGTGCCATGTTAGCATATCTAAGGGCAGCCCCACTACATGAAGCTCCCGCCTACGCGGGGTCAGGGGAAGGGCAGACCACAAGGGCCTAAAGTACACGGCCTTACATTGTATATATGAATTTATAAATTATTTTATTGTACTTTACCTTCTTAGTTAGATAAATGGGCTCATGGAGGATTTGCCTATCCTTTTTAGCCAAATGTTTATTCCTTACATCTCTCTCATATCTAACTTTTTCTAAAATCTCTTTGTAGACTCTATTTCTTTTTATTTCCTAGAATTTTTTTTTTAAAAAATGCTTTGCATTATATCATTTTCAAATTGGAAATCAAGCTTTATCTTAGTGGTCAAAGTCTTGCATCTTATAGTCCTTATCAATGTAAACAAATAAATCAATAATGTCAACAAGAAATCCCAACCTCATCTTTGTGATTAAAGCCTTCCATCTAATAGTCTATATTAACATAAACAAAGAAATACTATGATGAAACAGATATAAGACTTATGCCACTATTGTTGTATGCATGATCTAATAAACAACCCTTTTTACATAAGATATAATTGTTAAGTATTACTAGATTATTCTATCAAGAGATACAAATCTTTGTATCTTTCTATTAAACAAAATACCCTTTAATATGACTCTTTATTGCTACTTCGTAGGAATCCTATTTTAGAAAACAAACTTCTAAAATAACTACTACATGCAGGCTCAGACCTATAGAGATCAAAACTATTCATCTTCTTAACACCTTATTATGCATACCTCATATTAAAATATTGGACCGAAACACTCGACTGTGGCACAATTAGTTAAAATTCTTTCAGAAGTGAATGCTTTGGAATAGTCCATTTTTGCTGTTGGAGAGATACTTAAAAAAATATGAGCACTCTGGCTTTTTCTTTTCCTTTTGAAATTTCCATAGCCACTTCATAGGAAGGGCTAGCTTGGTTGAAAATAAAAGTTTTGAATGAGTCTTAGCTCTATTATTTAATGCAGTCTATTCACCTTGGGCATTGCCTGAGCCCCTTATTAGTTAATAAATATACCAATATCTCTTTCTCAAGCAATTTTCTAAACCAATATCTCTACCCTAATTATCTTTTCAATAAAGTAACTTATTTAATCTACTAAATCCTTATCAGATCATTTCACTCCAATAGCCAAAATGAAATGACCGCCAAAACAAAAATATGTTAGTGGGTGCCTTGAATGGGGTCTTAGAGTATAGAAATTATTGTAAGAAAAAGAAAAATGGACCGTGGAAATTTCGTTGGAATTTTTTCTTAAATCTTCTATTATATAAAGTGTGTGCCAAAAAGTTCCCTAACTTTTGCTATTGTCCACCTGGCCTAGCTTTAAAAAATTATTTTCCACCAAGCCCCTAAAATTTATCACTATAAATTCAAACCACATTAATTACTTACATTGAAGTATTAATCCTTAGTCCTAATAGTCATACATGCTTGGAGAAAATCTGTCCTAAGAGAGACAAAAATAAGACAATTGGAGACAATCATCTTGAGAAAAGGAAAAAATAAGGTTAGAAAAAACCACCTTAAAAATAGAAAAAGTAAGATTACTAGTAAAAACTGCCTTAAGAAAAGGCCCAATAAGATAAGATGGTTATGATAAAAACCATCTTAGAAAATAAATGTTGTTAAGAAGCCAAACGAACCTGCATCTGGCACTCTCGTCTTCTCTGCTCTAGCCCATCGTTTTTCGCCATTGACCAAGAATATGACACTCTCTCTTGTGCCAGCGCGGGTGATTGATGCTTTCTTCAGTTTATACACGAGGATTGGCAGTTAAAAAAATGGAGATTGCTGAGTTTCTGACATCAACTCTATCTGTTCATCGATTGGTGATAAAAAGAAGTAGGCAAATGAACCTGCAACCAGCACTTCTTTACTAGGAAGGATCAAACTATGGCAACGAATCTACAGGGCTATCACCTACTTTGGCCAAATCTTCCAACCTTTTCATAATTACATTTGAAGCCGTTGCTTGCTTCAAAAGAAGGCATATAAGCCTTACTAACTAATAGGGCGCGCAAAGGCTTGACTTAACTAATAGGACCTTGCTTGCTGAAAAACTCCATAAACTAATAGGACCTTGCTTGCTGAAAAACTCCATAATAGCGCTAACGCACTACGGCTTTGAAGCTGTAGTGCATTGCTTGCTGCTTTTTCCATCATCCAATCCATAACAAATCGAATGAAACTTGGCCAAAAAGAAGTGAACACTTGGAACGAAGCTTCATACTTGTTTTTCTTCAAACCCCCAATCCGCTCTTGCTCGCCGCTACTAACGTGTAGTTGGAAAAAGGAGGTTAGTAGATTTTTTACCTCAACTCTCCATTTGTTAATTGACTGGTGGTCAAAAGAACAAATTAGTGATTTTCGACCTTTTTTCTTTTGCCGATCTACATTCTAAAGAAAGAATCTGATTTTTTTACCATATTTCCTTATTATATATGTTGATCTATAGTCAGAAAATAGATCGATTATTTTCAATTCCCTGCGCAGGATCTATTATCGATAAACAAATTGGTGAATTTTTTATTTTTTGACCATTTTCTCTTTATGAAATGGTTTTCTTATCCTTGTTCCACTTAGACAAGGTTCACAATGGGTCTATAATACGCAGCCTTACAGTGCATTTTGCAAGAGGCTGTTTTCCACACCTCAAACTCGTGACCTGGAGGGCACACAACGACAACTCTCCGTTGCGCCAAGGCTCCCTTTCTTCATTTTTAGAATGCAATTGAGAGGAACACAATATGCCAAATTATGGGGAATTTTGAAAAATATGGGTACATCAGCTATTTTGATACAATCATATCACAGAGGCAAAAGGGCAGCCCAGTGCATGAAGCGCCCACATATGCTGGATCCAAGGAGGGAGCGGACAATGGGTCTATACTACGCAGCCTTACAGTGCATTTTGCAAGAGGCTGTTTCCACACCTCAAACTCGCGACCTCTAGGTCACACAACGACAACTCTTTTGTTGCACCAAGGCTCCCCTTCTTAATTTTCTGAATGCAATTGAGAGGAACACCACAATATGCCAAATTATGTGGAATTTTGAAAAATATGGGTACAATAGCTATTTTGTACAATCATATCACAGAGGCAAAAGGGCAGCCCAGTGCACAAAGCTCCCACATATGCTGGATCCGGGGAAAGGCAAACCACAAAGGGTCTATAATACACAGCCGTACCTTGCATATTTGTAAGAAGCTATTTCCATGCCTCGAACCCGTGACCTCCAGATCACATAGTGACAACTTTGTTGTTACACCGAGGCTCCCCTTCTAATGATATCATAGAGGTAAATGGAGGAAAAAAGGAAATACTAGAGGTAAAAGGTGAAAAAAGGCAAAAACTATTTAAGTAACAAATTCACCTAGTGCGTTACTCTATATATCTGAAGAGTAGGAATGATATATTCTAAGTTCCACAGGAAAATTCCCATCGAAGAGAACTGAGTATTTACTTACTTGATGTGTTTGTAGGAGAGAACTCTGATGCTGTGACAGTAGCCCCCGAACTTGTTGGGCTTGGTGAGGAAGAACCTTGGTACCATCTTTTATATGTTCTGCTAGGACCCCAAGATTGCTGGTGAAAGTAAAATGGAGAATACTTTAGATGGTAAGTTAAACAACATGGCCTTCAAGTGCTTGACATCTAATAAATATATTAAGGAAACCAGTCACTAATGGAATAGTGTAGTATCTAGACATGCATAAGCAGATAAAACTGTGTAAAACAAATTGACAAGATGATATGAATAGAGATATCATAGCATCGAAAACATGTGAATCTAGGTGCACATGGACTCCTGAATTTAAGGGCCTTGCCTGGCTCATTGTAAATGGGGAGTGGACTTGAACTCATAAAAAATTGACCATGACACAAGGCACTTAATCAATTTGGGGAAAGTGCTCAAGTCATTCGTTGGAAGCTTCTTCCGCAGCTAAATTTTTGTTGCTTCCAATTTAACAGGGTCACTTGTAACATGCTTCACTTAACTAAGAACAAGTGCACTGAAAACTTAGAAATCTCATTTTTTAAAATTTAATCAAACTTTATTGAAATTTCTTCAAAAATTTATTGTGACTAACAAGTGTACCAAGTCTAATGCTTAAGAGTTAAGATAACATGAGTAGCTACATACTTAATCCTACACTTGTAACCTTCTATCTCTAATTTACTACAAACATGTTTCTATATAACAGTTCTAGTTCATTCGTACTCTGCTTCTTTCTTGTATCAACTTCAATGTTTCATAATACTCTTTACATGTGTCCCCTTTGCTTTCACATCCTTCACAGTGCTTGGCTTCTTGCATTTTCTCTTCCTCAGAGCTCCTCTTCTCTGCAATTGCTTCTCAACACTAGGTTTCGGCTCTAGCAACTCATTGCATCCATGTTTACCACACTCTAATGGATTATAATAGCAAGATATTCTACGTCTTTATTGGCGCAAGACTTATTGTGCCTTTTGCAGATTCAAGAAAGAAACATTTATTTATTAACACATGCTACCTGGTGACTGGTCTTCTAGTATTTGAATGTGCAGTCAAGTCAGCATTCAAGATGATTCCTTCGCTTTGTAAGGTCAATAGAAGAAGCCGTGATCTTGGTTTAAGTTACAACTGGTAGCTTAACATTATTGTTGATTTGACAAAAGATTCACTTGAATCAGCTATTTCAACTATATTAGGTTGTGAGCAGTAGGTTTATTTATATGAAATTACTTTAATTAAGCATCATAAAGAATGTAGCTTAGATATCACCTTCTAAAGTTTATCTATAATATACAGCTTTAAGGCCAGTGGGACATGACATATATGCATTGTTCAAGCAAGGGCATCAAGCTTCAATATTTGAACCATGATTTCATCAGTTTGCTTTGTGGACCTTCACAAAACACTTATAGAGAAGTTTCTGAGCTGCTTCAAGAACTACAATGTAAATCACTTCATTGTGTTTCACTAGCTTGTCTAGTTTCTTGTATAAAGTAACATGATGTTTGAACCCTTGCCCTATGTTACGCTATTGAGGCCACTGCTTAAGGAAGGGCTCGACCCCAAACTATTTTTAGGTGTGGGATGAATTAGTTCAAACACAAAAAATTAGTTAATGCACCTCGAAAAGGAAAATGCCTAAATAACATTAACATTTTGTACTCACCCACATCCAACAGTTTGCAGAAACATTTTCAGGAGTTCTATAGCTGAGCACTGCTTTCTGTAATTATCACTGAGGACTTTCAATGTACCCCCTAATTTACTTATATGGCAGTTGAAATTTTGTGAAAGAACTTCCATTGAAGCTTCAGCTGCACCTTCAAGCCCAACATTTGTTAGAACATGGGCTATGACCTTTTGAGTCATTTTAGATGCTTGCTCTTGGCTAAGAGATTTTGTGTTTCCTTCAACCTCAATTCTTCCCCCTACATTTGCTTTTACTCTCTTCCATCCTAAGGTATTCTGGCTTTATACTGAATCTTTCCATCATTGCAGCGCTCTGGCTTGTAACAGGAGGCAAATTGTCAATAACTGCATAAATTTCCACCTTATGAGAGTCTTCTGGCGCATTTGGTGAAGGAAGTGCACTATCAGGTACACAGTTGGAAGGGAACATCACTTCTGGGAAGAGGCAAGTCTCATCCTCAACTGAATTATTCACATGTGAAACAGCATTAGGATGCATATGAGATCCATTCTCCCAAGTGGAATGGCTTAAGCCCATGTACTGATCTTTATTAATTGGTTGCCTCCTCTTATGTTTCTCAATAAGACTAAGGTAATTAGACATTCCTTCAGGTGTTCGCTTGTGACTGTCACCAACTGGGGCTTTGTTACTAATTCTGTACTTCTTAATATATTGGTTATACCCTGTCTTTGGCAATTCATCATGCCTATGTCTCTGAGATAGAGTTTCAGCCTCCATCTCGGAGAACCTTGATCCAAAATTGGAACCTCAATCAAATGAATGCTCATTTAGTTTTGGAGGACTTAAGGCCATTCTGGACTGAGTCTGCGTCACCTGTAAATAAAGTGAGCCAAACAAAAGTAAGAAACAACAAAGCATTACTCTTACAATAATCTTTTATGCATGAAAATCTGTTCAAACATATGGTCGCAAATTTAGTATTGACTGGACAAAAGGGTGCAAGAGAAGGTCCGGAGTCAGAAACATTATGCTAACGTCAGTATAGGAACAGCAGGTTCACGGAGATACTTGGTATTTCTCTTTATTTTTTGGTAAAGTTCAAAGCAGATTTGATTGCCCCCATGAATAGTGTGTCTTAGACAATAAAATGAATAGACTTTCTTCTTTTATCTGTATTAACCTATAACCGAACTAGGTCTATTTACATGCCTGAAATGATACCAATGGAAGGGAATAAACTGGACTTTAGAGAGCTTTAGGCCTAAATTCTCCAAACCTTTTCTGCTTGGCATCAAGTCTTTGACAAAATTTTGTATCTATGGTTTCATATTGTTCCTAGATATTGAGATAAAGAGCTGCTAAGTCATATGCGCTTCTTTAGGTTTATGATAAAGACTAAATATTCAGCTCAACTTTGAGAGATGGACGACTGCAACAAGGGCCACTAAGAACAGGAAAATTCAAAACCTCAAAGAAGTCAAGTGATCCTTATTGGAAAGGAAACAGAAAGGAATGAAGCTGATACTTGAGCACTTATGGAGAAAGTTAATGTTGAGTTGCAGAACTTTAGATCGTAAGCTACTATCTGATTTTGAAGTCCTTGCATGACTTTTGACTACAAATTTATGGACAAGGACGTTAACTTGCATAACTGATGAAATCCTGAACTTGTCTAGTAGCACAAAAATGCCATAACAAGATAGCACATATACTTCCCAAAGGAGTGGATCGTGTACTGGGAGGCTGTCCTCTCCCCACAAATTTTTACCTTCTTTACCAATAAAATTGTCATATAATTAGAAAATAAAACCAAAAAGAACAGGCCAGAATATCTGAGACTGAAATGTAATCAACTTCAAAAGCATGGTCAAACATCAAGGAAACGTATCAGGATCTTTATCCAACCTTGGGCTGCGTTGAATTTAGTGGAACAGAACCTTCTTGATGCTCAGTCCCATGTTGTGGATCCTCTAAAGGAAAATAGGGGTCATCCCCATGTAACTGCAAATCTGGAAGGAAGAGGGTATAACAATAAGAGGCAAACTATCCCTACTTAGAAAAAATAAGGCAAAGTATTAGTGCAAACTCAATCAGCAAATAGCGGGGAATCATTAACCAAATGAATAAAGCACTGAAAACTATTACAACGATAAAGCAAGCATACAAAACACCAGACAGATTCGTGGTGTAAACAAAAATACAGTAAGATTCAACCACCCACAAAACGGTGTAAGATCCAAGTTGGACAACTCTTTGCGATCCTGCTTTTTAGCATAGAGGCGTATTCATCTGAAACAAGAGAACTGGAACACAAGCAGGCAGAACACAGAATAGTTTCCATCAGGATTGCAATCATCAGACTAGGAAAGGCAAGTTAGTTGCAAGTCCCAGCTTCTAAGTTTTCCACAGTGGCCCAGCTTGAAAGTGATCAACCAGTTCCGTTTTCATAAACATGGATGTAGTCACACTGAAAGCCAATTTCTCTCTAACGTCAACGCCCACAAAAACGAACTTAATCAAGACTAACGTATGTTACAACTTCGCAGATGCAAGAGAAAAATGGAAACCGATGCATTCTATTCGAGGACAACATGCTCAAATTGGTAAATGCACGTAATTATGAGAACCTTTTCGACATTTTCATTGGGACCTACCCTTTAATTTAAAGCAAAAAATCCGCAAATATGGAATTCAATAATTGCCCGATACACATCCTACCAGAAAGCTCTATAACCTCACAAGATCTTATCAATATATGCACGTTGGTTAAAATTTAACCAAGAAAATAACAAATGAAATAAGTCACAACAAAGATCCGACCTTTTCTTCCAGAAACACTAAAACAAGAGGAAACACTTACTCGATTTTGATTGCAGTAATTGGACGGAAAATCCGAAAGAACCAACAACTCTCCATTCCAAAATGAAAATTTTCAGAACCCTTCTTCGGACCCAGTTGGAAATTTACATCAAACTGACAATTGCCAATACTTACAGCAGTGAAAATTACGAAGAAGACTTGCATGCGGTATTGAGCTTCGAAGGAACAGCAGAAGAAGAAGGAAAGTTCGTCCTAAGAAACAGAGAAATTGTGGCTTTATCATACAAAAGAGCTCTAGCTCGGAGTTGCAACTGGATCTGTGCCCTAGTTTTAGAATCGTCAGGAGAAGAGAGAAAATGTACGAAAGAAGAGTAGTTGGATTCTCCCAGCCATGATCTCCATACCCCGCAGTATTCGAGCTTTCTGGCTAGCTCGTACCCGCGCCCATCGTCGCCCAACAACGCCATTGACTGGATTTTTTGGTCCAGTTTGGAGTCGAGATTCGGGTGGTGAAAATCCAGGTCGATTTCGTGCCCGTTCGTGTGAATGTTGATATTTGGATCCCTTCTTTTTGATAGGTACACCCCTCCATGTCCTCGCGGTTGGTAGTCTTTTGGTGGGCCACTCCTTTCAAAATGAAGCTTTTTGGGCCTACATAATAACTGCAGTTTCATTGACGCTGATTTTACCTTTGATCAGGCTGGTCTTAGACCCTTGACAAGTGAAGGGTTCGGCCAGCAAAATGTGATCTTTTGACTTTGTTGGAGCAGAGCCATAGGATGGTTTACAAGTTGAGAAATACTGTAGCGGACACTACCACAGGGCAAGTTGCTGGGTGGCTTATGGACAAAGCTCACGCATATGTAGGATCAGAGGAAGGGGCGGACCACAAAGGGCCTATAGTAGGCAACCTACCTTGCATTTTGTAAGAGGCTGTTTCCACATCCTTGAACCCATAACCTCCAAGTCACATACCGTCAACTTAACCGTTGCAGCAAGCTCCCCATCATGCCCCACCTTTACATAAAGGGCCTTAATTATGGCTGATCAATATTGTTAATTTCAGTTCTTCCATTTAACATGTCTAGAACCCCATAAATGATGCTTTTAGTGTTGAAGACAACTCCAAAATCTTCAAATGTTTGTACTACAATGTACCAACCTCATTCTAGCTTAGTGGCTAGTTTGGAATCCTTAAACCATAAGGTCTAGACTTCCAATATTGGTACCTAGTGCACCCACAATATAGATGTGCACCATTGCTTAGATAAATTTTCTAACAATCAATTAAAAGAGCAGCCTGGTGCATGAAGCTCCCGTCTATGCAAGTTTCGGGGAAGGGGCGGGCCACAAGGGCCTATTGTAGGCAGCCTTACCTTGCATTTTGTAAGAGTTTGATTTCACGCCTTGAACCCGTAACCTCAAGGTCACATGATGACAAGTTTTACCATGAAAGAAAATCTATTGATGATTAGAAAATTAAGGCACCCTTACTTACATAAATTCTCTGAGACCTCCGGCTGCAAATGGTAACTTGGTATATGATTTACAGTGGGCTATTTTGGGTTTTTGATCTTTTGTAGGAACTATAAATTAAGACTCATTTAGTTGTGCATGTCTACCATTAAAAGAAAAAAAAATTCTTGTTTATGAGTCACAATAGGTATTCCAATTGAGGCGTGTTTACTAGATGAACTGAGTCATTTGTCTTGTTTGAAAATCCTTAGATCAAAAAGGGTAGCCCAGTGCACAAAGCTCCTACCTATGAAGAGTCCAGGAAAGGGGCGAGCCACAATAGCCTAAAGTAGGCAGCCTTACCTTGCATTTTTTACAAGAGGCTAATTCCACGCCTTAAACCCGCGACCTTAAGGTCACATGATGACAACTTTTACCATTGCGCCAAGGCTACCCTTCTCAAATCCTTAGATAAGTTACCTACAAACAAGAAAAGGACAACAACATAAAAGACATAGATCTTCTAAAAACATGGGTAGATTGACGAGACTGACCAAAAAATTGGAGTATGGTTTTGTATTAGAATGCGAGAATACTTGAATTCTAGAGTGTAAATGCTATAGTCAAAATGGGAGAACCGATCTAGACCGAAAGATTAGGGGATGGTTTTTCAATTAGAAGCAATTATATGATATTGATTTTTATTTCAAAGAATTGAATCTTAGTAGTAAACTTCTAGTGTCATACCCAATTACCTGCAATCTAGAACTGAAAAAAGATAAATTATTAGATTGGACTGCCTTTATAATATTATATTAAACCTATGTGTTTATAATATTAGATTGTATGGTACCTTTGTTTGCATGTGTGTATATTTATCCAGAAGGGGAGCCTTAACACAGCGGTAGAGTTGTCATCATGCGACCTTGGGGTCACGCATAGAAACAACCTCTTACAAAATGTACAGAGCAAGAGAGAGGATGCCTTGGTCACTAAGTGTAGCTAGTGACATTTTGATGTATGTGGGCAAGGAAGCATCCACTTTAAAAGTGAATTTTGTAATAGGCTGAAATTAGTAGCTCATTTTCGTAAGTGTAAGTTCAATACTTAATACACTGTAAATATTATGAACTACTAATGGGAGTGCATTTTAATAGAAATTTATGTTATGACTAATAGAATCTTGTGGCAAAGTAAATTGATTTATTGCTTTTTTTCTATTTTAATCTATGTGGGATATTTCATTATGACATTCTAGTTCAAGGAGAGGTTTTTTCAAATACATATGTTATTGTGCCTCTTATAACTTGTTTTCAAAATTAAAGGAAATTTTCAAATATTGAATTTAGAAAAGTAGGATGTGGCATTTTATTTTACCAACCAATTTGATCTTTTCAATCAATAATCTATATATATATATATATATATATATATATATTCAAACCCACAAGATCATGACACATATCTACATAAAAATAAAATAAATACACTTTAAACTAATATAATTTTAGTAATAGAGCCACTTCAAGAGGGATAAATCTCCATTGATGCCAGATCCAAGGGTTGCATCAGCCTTAAAAGACTCAACTTTTCTATATACTTCTAATAAAAATCCTAAGATCATGTTTATAATATACAAACATCTCTCTTCCAAGTAATTTCTTAAACCAATATATCTATTCAAAGTAACTTTCTAAGAGAAAACATATATTCTCCGCCAAGTAACCTATCTAAGCTAATAAAACACCCCATTAAAATCAACTTTGTCTCAAGTTTGCAATAAGCATTTTTATCAAGTAATATTATCTTTAATTCTACCCATAAGATTGGTCAAAGAAAGATGTAATGATGACAAAGATAATCACCTTAAGGGGCTTGATCTCTTAATGACCACTTGGAAAGGACCGTCGTCCTAACGTTTGTTGCTACATTGTTGTCTTTCATCTCTAGAAAACCTTTAACTAAGAAAATTTTCCAATAGTAATGGAAATAGACTTGCATAAAAAATAAAAGAATTATACTCTTAACTAACATAATTTCATTCATATAACCATTGGATTCTTGTAGCTAGTAGTTATTTTCATCTGAAAAAATCCAATGACCATAAAATCAAAATAGCATAACTAATCCACGATACTAAATTTTGGTGCCTAGCTTAGGAGAGTCCGAACAAGATGAATGGGTCAGATGATCCAAACATGGCTCCTAAGCTAGGTGGGATCCCCAAATAAGCCAAAAGCAATAGTGCATATTGAATCTCCCTTTTTCCTTAACTATCCTCCAATTGAAGTGAAGGGAGAAAATGGCTTATGCTCTGCCATGAATGTAAAACTAGAACCCAAGCGGGGTTAAAACAACTACCATCAATAGCTTCCTATGATCAAAATACAAACAACAATTTGTTAAGACTTCAATTTTTGTTATATGTACGATTTCCAACAACATACAAGGAGTCCTAATAATTTTATTTATAACCTCCTGTATTGAAGATTTACCATCAGCTTTTAGCTGTTGATTTTAGCCTACAAAACACAGTCTAGAAAGAAGATTTCACATCCAGACTTCTAGTCTTAAGTTATAAACTATTTTGTAAGAAGAGGGCCAATAATGGATTTAGTATGTGCAAAAAAGAGCTTGCATTTGCACTTGATTCATAAATGATTGCATTTACCATGAATGTGGGTTTAGGCCCTTTAATGTTTAAGTCCAAAGGGAAGAAGAGATAGATCAACAGTTTAATCTCTTTCTTTTATTACGAAGGCACTTTTGTCATCAAAATGGTGGGCATTTCTGAAAACAAAATCATGATGATTTAGAATGATTAAAAACCCATCCTTCATATTATACTTTTACCGTTAGGCAAGTTACATACATACACACATATACACACACCATGAAAATTCACTCTATAAATAACTTAATCAATGAATTTTTATCTCCCTCCAATCAGCCCTAATATTCTATGGTAAGGACTCGGCCTCCTTCACCTTAAATTTAGTCTCCTAATTAATAAAACATAGGAAAACTTTATCCATAATTAAGTAAAATAATAAGCGTTCATATCAAAATCAAAGGGCTATGATTATTAACTTATCTAAGTTCCTTCATTAGTTTTTAAAAAAAATTGTACAAAAAAATTGTATTAATCAAGTTTTTTCATTCATGCCATGAACTTTGAGTTTGATCAATTATATCCTAATCAAACAAGTCATCTCAATTTCACCTGAAATTTAGACGGAACAAGTTTTTCCAGATGTAGCTCGTCTATATGGCATTTGAATAGCTTACAAGGCATTGACCTGCTGCAATGTGATCTTATCATTACAAAGATTTATTAATAAATGGTGACCTTAGATAGGTTAGATTGTCATTTGCGATCTAAAGATAATTTTATCCACATCTTTCAATACTCAACCCTCTGTCTTCATCTCCATCGCAGCATCACATTCACTAGATTTCATTTTTCCATTGATTGTGATTGAGGGCTTCTTTTATTTTTTACTTTTTTATTCATAATCCTAAAACTTTTGGTGCACTAGCTGATCCGACATCCATTTGCAATCTCTCTCATTGTAGATATGGTTTAAAGCACTGTTAAAGACCAAACTGCCCTAAAAACACATAAAGGCTAAGCATCTTACCACTCTTCAATAGAATGGCTCTTCCTCCCATCTTCTTCCCCTTTTTTGGCTTTTTTGAGTTAATCCTGCTTGGCCACCTTCCTAAAAATAAAATCCCAATAAGGAAAATTTGAGAGAAAGGGAAAGTAGACCTCTACTCCGTAATGATGATTGCAAGTTGAGTACCTAAAATGATGAGAGAAGGAAAAAATAGATGCATTTTAATAACACTTTTCATGATTTTGGTTTATGAGATATAATGAAACTCTAGTAAATAGAATTGGTTGGTGTTGATGCAGTGTTCATGGAGGTAATGTTATCAAATTTAGAGAAAAAGAAGCCCAACTTGTGAAAAAGAGAGGGTGTGAAACTTGTCACAGTGAACAAAGAGCTCTATTTATTTTGGGCGCAAGTCTATGCTCTTTGCTACAGAAAATAAGTTTGACGCATGACATTAAATACGTCAAAACCATAGATCATCCCCCTAGAATCAAACCAAAAAACTAAAAGGATGGAATAGAACCAAGTTGTTATTTGTCATTTTTTTCAATCTTACGTGATCTGATCATCAATCTAACGGATGTTGCATTGATGGAAATCTTTAGTAGGATGGAACCAGAGCCCACATATATCTTCCCTTCCAATTCGAGTACTTCCATTCCCGTAAGCATTAGTCTGAATATGCTATTCCTTTCCTCCAATATTCTAAATAGTAAGACCAAGTGAAACTAATCATAGCAATGTTAAAGGTCCATCTAAAAGTAGGGTGCAATTGAAATGAAAAACTAAATTGATGGCTTAATTCCAATGAATTGAAATTGAGGGTATAAAAGCAAAAACTTGAAATGTAATTTTTCCTTATTGTTTTCATTTCTTAATGCTACCATTTTTATGCTCTTTGGTCAACATTTTGTTTCTAATCAAAGACGACCCAATGTCTAATTGACAATGAACACGTGTTTCTACATGTAAAATGCATCACCTGTAGGTTCACCTTAACCACAGATGATATAACTAGTTAGTAATCCATGCTATTTAAGGTTACTTAATTTGGTCTCAATTTGTAAGGGTGAGCACTTAAGAAAAAAAAGAGACTCCTAGATTATAACAAATTCTCTATATTATGTTTTCTATGTATTTGACCCATCTTTTTTTTATTTTCTTAGGCAACTTTTATAAAATTTCTTTACATTTTATTTCTTTAAAATTGGCAATGAATCACTTCATGATCAAAGTCATCCATCTAATTTTCCACATTAATGTAAATAAATAAATAAAATATAGAGAAGAAATCTCAACCTTGTTTTTGTAACCAAAGCCTTCCATCTAATAGTATATATTAATGTAAACAAAGAAATCCTTAAAGAAAATAAATTGCAACTTATGCCACTAATGTTGCATGTATGATCTAGCCAAAACTTTTTTTAGATTGGACATAATTGTTAAGTATTACTCATTTATTCTATCGCGAAGTATACTTTTTCCCCTTTGTACTAAACAAATAACCTCTAATACAACTTCGTTTCTTTCTATTTTCATTGACATCTTGTCTTAATAAATAATCCTCCAAAATAAATACTATTCTGAGCTCAGATTTTAGAAAATTTTTTGGGACACTCGTATCATTCCTTTACCTCAAGGCAATGGCCTCAGCAAAGGTATCAAGGCAACTGTTGGTATGCCTTCTATGGATATCCAATGCTTGAAGTTAGACGATCTTTTGTGAATTCCAATCCACCAATTGCATCACCTTGGAATCTCCCAACTCAATAATTCATGACTCCCTGTGTTATTAATGGCTTAGGTTGGTTGAGGTATTGGTGCATCAATTATGGCGTTCTTTGCCTTTTTTGCTTCAGTTTCAATAGAAGACTTGAACTATGTCCTTCCCTAGAAAATCTATCATTGCCCCCACAATGGTTTGCTTTCCCATCATATGTGGCCTTTAAGTGTCATGATGTTTATGTCTTCTTCCATGGACTCTTAACGCCCAATGAATCAAATTTCTCCGATGCTAATAGGGTGGCTCAATCGATCGAAGCACACGAATTTACTATCGTAAGAAGCTACAATGAGTATGAGGGAGAGTTCTTGGAGTTGCTCAAAAAATTACATAGAAAAACAACTTTTCCTACTTGGTTACTCCTACTGAAACTGCAGGAGAAAAGAGGGTTGGATAATAGCAAGTGGCTGCTGGTATTCAAATGGATTGATGCACAGAAGCCCAATTCTATTGTTTTTTGGGTTTGAAAGTGAGTGTAAATTATCTAGACATGAGCTAGAATCATTTTTTATCTACCCTTTTTATAGGGCCTTAGGAAGCTCATATGGGCCAGTGATGATGTTGATGTTCTACCATTGGATTTTAAAAGGTGAGTTGATGCGCGAGGGAGTTGAGCACAGGTTGGATCCAACAGGTAGGGGTCTTAGCACATCCATCAATTAGGGGGTCCTTGTTTCACTCTAGCAAGAAGTCTACTATAGAGAAGTAGGGAGAAATGAAGATGGGCTTTTACTAGGGAGGAAATTGCTTGGTCTTTGAAACTAGCAATGGCGGAAGTAGAAGGAGAGAAGTGAGGCTCAAAGTTAGAGAGAGGAAGAATGTATGTGTTTTGGCAATCAGGATCTCCAAAGAAGAATAGGAGAGGAAGTTAGTCTAGTTCCTAAGAGGTCATAGGGGGAATAGTCAGGAAGGTAAGGTGTGAAGTCTATGTAACACTTGTGTTATATATTGTTAGAAATGAAACAAAGAAATATTTCTTGCCTTCTGTTTCCTCTTTTTTCTTCTGTGTTTTGAAATGGTTCTTAGCTTCAAATATTTGGATGTTTAACAAATAATATATCTTTGGAAGATGAAATGAGATCATACAATGCTAGCTACACATCTAGGGAAAGAGAGAGAGGAGAATTTATCTCATACATATGTATGTGTTGATATGTATAGATGAAAAATGGGGTGGACTTATGTTTTTATATTTTTCATCAATCTACAATGTACATCTAATTTTGCCTCAACAAGATGTTCTTGTTACAAGAACTCATTTTCTAGTGGGAATAGAAGTCCCCCATTTGTGGCCTTCTTACAATCATATAATGGATAGTGTAAAATGCAAAGACCCTCTTATTATCCCTTTTATGTCCACAAAAGCCAAGAAATGAAGACCTTATAAATTCTAGGTGGATGTAGGGTTTGGTACCAAGGATATCTGATTGAAGCATAATCATATGAATGCTTTAGATTGATGAAAAATACAAAAAAGTAGGCCCAAAGCCTATTTTTCTTTAACACATATCAATGCATACATGTGTATGGAAAATGTGTGTGTGTGTGTGTGTGTGCGCGCGCGCGCGCGAGAGAGAGAGAGAGAGAGAGAGAGAGAGAGAGAGAGAGAGAGAGAGAGAGAGAGAATTTCTTCCATTCATATGTATGTATATTTTTTCATCAATCTAAGGCATTCATCTGATTGACCTCAATCAGATGTTCTTAGTATCCATCTCATTTCTAAGGTGAATATCTAAGGACTTCATTTGTAGGCTTCTTATGGTCATATAATGGACCACGTAAAACAAAAACACACTCTTACCATCCATTTTACAACCATAAAATGCTAAGAAATGAAAACCTTAGAAGTTTCATATAGATATGAGTTTTCTTACCAAGGACATGTGATTGAAGAAGAATCATATAATTGATTTTAGATCAATAAAGAATACAAAAAAGTGGGCCTCCTCTTTTTTTTTAATACTTGTGCAAGTATAGAAAGAATAAGAGAGAAAGAGAGAAGAATCTCTTCCATACTATACGTATGTATTGAAGAAAAATTGTGGTCCTAAGTTTTGTAATTTTTTAATGATCCAAGGCATTCATCTGATTTTTCCTAAATGATCTTGGTACCAGAACTCCATTTTAGGCTAAGAAATTTAGGCCTTAGAAAATTTAGATGTGACTTTTTGTACCAAGGATGTCTAATTGAAGGAAAATCATATGAATGTTATAGATCGATGAAAAGGACAAAAGTGGGCCCAAATTGCTTCCTTCTATCATTAAAGCAAGCACCTCCTCAAACCACTTACTTGGTTTACCAAATTACTTCACAACCCATCTGTTTCTATTTTTGGCTCCCCCTATCACCTTAGGCTTTTTATTATGGTCTTAGAGACCATGAAAGAGTGTGTTAGGACTTCTATGTTTCCTCTATTATTTTCTTGGTAGCAACATAAATTTTCTCTAAACTACTAGCATGTTTTACCTTGAGCCCAAACTTCTAATTGAATCAATCCAACCCTAAATATTCCCTTCTAGATCTATGTGATACTCTATTTATTCTTTGTTAGACAAAATGGTAAGGGGCCCACCTAGTCCATGAATGTTCCATTTTGACTAATATGATAATTAAAATAGTTTGGGGGCTTGCCATGTCAAACAAAATGGGCTCCATGTATTAGCTATGTAGGGCCCTTCTTTTGCCCTGACCTTGTCGACGGTTTTTCTACCAACCACACGACCACCACTACTATCTCCTGCACCACCACCACCACTAGGAATTAAACACCCTTATTACTCACTAACGATAAACAAAATGATATAAAGGGCAGCCCAGTGCACAAAGCTCTTACTTATGAGGGATCCAGGGGAGCAGCTGTGACAACTCGGGCTTTCCTAGGCATTTTTAAATGCAATATCTAATTCCTAAGGCGGGATGCATCCCTATTTGAAAACATTTTAGAAAACGATGCAATGTAGGGGAAAATCTTTTATCAAAAATTCATTTTGAAAACCCAAGTGTCATTTGCTTTTGAGATGAGTAAAGTAGTTTTTGAAAATTTCGAAAATCATAAAGGGTACATAGTATGCAGCCTTTCCTTGCATTGCAAGTGACTGTTTCCATGCCTAGGAATTAAACACACTTATTAATCACTAAAGATAAAACAAAATGATATATATATATATATAATTAAACAAAATTAGATGTAAAAATGTCATATTAAATAAAGAGTCCTACTAGGTTTCCTTTTCTTTCTTTCTTTTTAATGATATATATGTCACACACCCTATATGTAAAATATATACTCACCCTTCCCAACCCCTCAATGTACAAACTTCATTTCCTACATCCACCAAAAGCATGTGATGCACCACCTCAAACACACAATCTACTTATGGGAGAGGTGCCTCAACCTAACCATTGTGCTATATTAGCTTTGTGGAGGGATACATGCTTTTAGCCTGAGAAAAAGTCCACACCCTTATTTTTTCTTATATGATGATTTATTTTGGTAGATCTAAGCCATTCATCATGTTCTGTATATAAAATAGGCCCATAAGAAACCAATACACTTTAATGATCCCAAATACTTATTTTAGGCATTTGAAAATTTTAATAAAAATGGATAGTCATTATTTTCTATTCATGAAAATATAGGTAAAAAGCATCCAATGAAATATGAAATTTCATCTAAAACCTATCTAACCCATTTTAAACATAATGACAGCTTAGATGAATAGAGCAAAGTTCTACCAAAGACAAAAAAATTAGATAATGGATTTCTTCTTACGCTCAAGACTGTGTATGCCTACCGAGACTCTTAAACAAAGTATTTCAACATTACATATACAAGAAAAGCAACATGCTTATGTATGTAATAGTTGAAATCTAAAATAGAACTAGAAAAAGGTTTAAACAACAAGAAAAAACAATAGAGAGGAGATTCTAAAATGAGACTCAAACAGATTTTTGAATCTCAAATTGGGATTGAAGCTTAGAGGTTTACAAATCGGATAGAAATCGCCACCGAATGGTCCCATTGCTTCTATAGCAGGTTCCTTCTCTTTCTACTCTGCTTTCTTCTTCTCCTCTAATTCCTTCTGATTTTGCTCCTCTCTCCTTATCCTCAATGCTTTATAGAATGAGATCATGGAACCTATCTTCAGCAACTTCTTCTTCTTCCTCATGGCCTCCTTCGCGTAATAGGTAGCCCTCTTTGGTCTAGTTCCTAGTCAATTTGACAATTCCAACCCAATCTAGCCATTCTTCCATATCCAAGCAACTCTAAAAAACCTTTTTCCATTACAACTAAACCTCTTTCAACCCAAAGTTTTGTTTAGTTGCAGGTCTCTAAAAGAATGATGCTCCTTAGCAGCCTGAAAATGGGTTAGTGGTCACAATTCCTACATTTAAAAGTCATTAATGATTGTCTCTTCAATCACAATGTCTATACTAGATTGGCGGGTTTACGATTGCTCAGTTGTACAGGAAAGAAATGATTGAAAATTTTATACATGGAATTCCATGTCTTTTAACATGGCATTCTATGTCAGATTAATAACCTGTCACATGAACCAAGCAACTAAGGTAAGCTACTCTTAACAACGAGTTACTCGTGACCAAATTGATCTTCTCTCGTCATTTAGGGTGTATATTAGTATGCTTAAAACATAAAAGGGATAATTGCAACATTGTGACTTCTTCATGGGATATTTTGGTTGTGAGGCCACTTTTACTTTTTAACTCCAACCGTCGCTTATAGTTTTAAAATAGGAGAGAGAGAGAGAGAGATGATCTTATTCAAGGGGTATTCTTGTCGCTTTGCCTTGGTTGAACGTTCAGCCGTTGGATGGAGAGTGCTTGTGGAGAAAGGGTTGGGACTGAAGTAGATAGGAATGAAGATGGATCTTTTACGATGGAGGAAATTGCTAGGTGTCTTAGAGTGACAATGGTTGAATAAGTAAAGAGATTGAGGGTAAGAGCGACAAAAATGAAAGGTGCATTTTGAAGCTCTAGAAGAATATGCCATCTAACTCGTTGCGGATAAGACTTCATTTCTTCTGTGGAATAACTAGTTTTACTTCCAGTAACATTAACGCTACCTCTCCATAGACATTTCCCCAGTCTGACCCATGGTTGTAGAACTCGGCTGCTCATGAACCCAGCCGATCGGTATACTGTTATCCAGTCAGCAACGACTGTATCGGATGGCCAACCTCAAACGGGTTAGTTTGTCATTATTCAATTTTCATAAGGAAGCCAGTCCAACTGAGAAGACTTGCACAAAGATGGGGCCATTAAACTTTTACCTGCCTCCACATGCGTACAATGATAGTGAAGAAGATTCCTCAATGAAACGCCCATGTTGATAAGATCAATCGTCGGCACTCACTTTATGTTCCCGTTTTGACCACATATCTCAGAGAGAGAGAGAGAGATGTCTGAGAGTATGCACGCAGTCGTGCTTCCATGGCTAGCTTTTGGTCACATGATCCCGTTCCTCCAACTCTCCACAGTTTTAGCCAAAGCCGGAATCAGAGTCTCCTTCCTCAGCACTCCAAGAAACATCCAGCGGCTCCCAAAACTGCCTCCAAGTCTGACGGCCATGATCAACTTTATTGAGCTTCCGTTACCTGCAGTCGACGGTCTGCCTGCCGGAGCCGAGGCCACCGTCGAAATCCCCTTGGAAGACGTTCAATACCTGAAGAAAGCGTACGATTTATTGCGAGGCTCCATCAAACAATTCATCATCAGTTCATCACCTGACTGGATAATTCACGACATGATCCAATATTGGTTAGCTGAGATCACCTTGGAGACAGGGATCCCGTGCATATGGTTCTCTGTGTATAGTGCGGGTCCGTTGTCCTTTGTCGGTCCATTGGATACCATAACAGTAGATCGAAGACGGAATGCCTCGCCGGAAATTTTTACGTCACCACCTGAATGGTTTCCGTTTGAATCATCTATTGCTCTTCGACGATATGAGGCAATACAGTTCATTGCTGGATTCTGTGGCATCAATGCATCAGGTGTGTCCGATTACGATCGGGTAGCGTCAATTGTGAATGCATGTAAAGCTGTAGTAATTAGAAGTTGTAAAGAATTTGAAGGAGAGTATTTAGAATTGTTGGGAAAACTGTGGCAAAAACCAGTTACTCCAGTTGGGTTACTTCCGTCCGCGTCAACGGAGAGGCGGCGTGAATATGGAGAGTGGTCGGAGGTATTCGATTGGCTTGATTTGCAGAAGCCCACATCAGTTGTGTTTGTTGGGTTTGGAAGTGAATGCAAGCTAAGCAAAGATCAAGTATTTGAGATTGCTCATGGCCTAGATCTATCAAATTTACCATTTTTATGGGCCCTTCAGAAGCCGATAGGGTGTCGAGGTGATGCTGATACTCTACCATCGTCTTTCAAGAGCCGAACTGCAGGACGGGGGATTGTCATCTTCGGTTGGGCTCCCCAGTCGGAGATCTTATCACACCCATCAATTGGGGGGTCACTTTTTCACTCTGGTTGGGGTTCTACTATAGAGAGTCTCCAGTATGGGATTGCTCTTATTGTGTTGCCTTTGGTGAATGATCAGCCGTTTGATGCCCGACTGCTTGTGGGAAAAGGTGTTGCGATTGAAGTAGATAGGAATGAAGATGGATCTTTTACTAGGGAAGAAATTGCTAGGTGTCTGAGGCTGGCGATGGTTGATCAAGGGGGAGAACAATTGAGGACGAGAGCTAGAGAAATGAAGGGCCTATTTTGTGATTTGAAGCTCCATCAAGATTATGAGAGAAAGTTCATTGAATTCATCAAAGGTTACAAAAAGAAGGTATGATATCCAACTAGATTATACTTATCACTTGTATAAGGTATTTTGCTCAAATAGAAGTTTTGTTTATTAAGGTACCATAGAACCTTTGTAGTTTGTCCCTTTCCTAGACCTCGCATAAGGGGCAGCTTTGTGCACCAAGCTAAGCCTAAGTTCTGAGATTGACTTCGGAACTACACCAAGCTATGCCTACCTCTAGATGACCTGACTAGCATAGATTAGCTAGATACTGAAATTTCACGACTCATGGACAATTTTATCTTTGCTGTTTCGATTTTCAAATCATGAGCATTAGATATTTCAACTAAAAATAATCCAATGGGCATAATTTTTGTAGATCGCCTATATCGAGGAGGCTGAGCAAGATGATTAGTTTTGATCATCCAAAGGAAAGGATTAGCTTGGCAGAGTTCCAAAGTTAGTCTTGAAACTCAGTTTCGATCCCAGTTCTTTAATTTGAGAATTTGTGTTTAACTTAAAAAATGTAGTAACTTTTGAATTATTTGTATGTAGTAACTTTTGAATTATTTGTGATTTGGTCGGGGCATCAAAAGTCCTACTTTTAGAGAAAATTTTAAAATATTCAAGGACTTTTGTAATATGGTACTGTGTCAAGATATAGACTCGAATATGCATGGTTTTGATCACGAAAAGGGCAGCCCAGGTGCACGAAGCTCCCGCCTATGCAAGGCCTGGGGAAGGGGCGGGCCACAATGGCCTAAAGTAGATAGCCTTACCTTGTATTTCTGCAAAAGGATAATTCCACACCTTAAACCCGTGTCCTCAAGATCACATGACGACAACTTTTACCATTGGCCAAGGCTCATGGTTTTGATCACTACAAAGCTTCAAATAACTTGTATGAACATTAACAAGATAATAGTCAAAACAACTATACTAAAGGAATTCCAGCCAAGAAAGCTAGTATCTACTATCTGGAGATGAATGTATTTGGCACTATTTTGGTAGATAAAGGTACCTCCCATAGTTGAAACTTACACCCAATTCGGACCAGAATGGCTGGAATGCCACATTTTAGAACGGAAAACAAGATGAAATTAACCTTAAAAGTTTTGGTTGATTTGGTTGTTTGGAAGCCCATTTCAAACATTCAAATCCTAAATTTTGATACTTTTCAATTAATGATGAACCTTTTTTTTCAAAACCATAAAAATAAAAGAAATACACTTTGACTGACGAAAAAGTAGTTCAAGGACTGACCTTAGTTCCTTATCTTCAACTTGAGCTTAAGAGATGGAAGAAGCTGTGATTGAAACTTGTTTCGCTTGTTCACGACTCTTCGATGAAGGCTTTTTGGCCTAACTGCAGCTATTTATTCATGGAGCACTTCAAGAGGGCTAAACCTGCATTGATTCCATTTTTATGGGGCAAATCTTCCTTGCATGATTCAACTTTTCTATCCTAACATCATATTAATAATATGTTAGTATCTCTTTTTTAAGTAAATTTTTAAACCAAAATATCTATCCTAGGTAACTTTCTAAGAGTAAACATATATTCTTCTCCAACTTATCTAATCTAATAAAACCATATAAAAGGGCAGCTCCAGTGCACGAAGCTCCCACTTATGCAGGGTCCAGGGAAGGGGTAGACCACAAGGGCCTAAAGTACACAGCCTTACATTGCATTTTGCAAGAGGTTATTTCCATGCCTTGAACCTGTGTCTTTAAGGTCACATGACCACAACTTTTACCTGTTGCGCCAAGGCTCCCCTTCTAATCTAATTAAACCATATAATTCCACAAAATTTGCCCTCAATAGGTTAAACAATGCCATCAAGCATTGACTAACTCCATATCCATTTGTAAGACTAGTAAAATAAAGATGTAATGATGACAAAGGTGAGGAGGTTGTTCTCCCAATGACTGCTTGGAGAGGGCCGTCCTCCCAATGTCTGCTTTGAATGAAAATTTGAATTTAAGACTCGGGTCAATGTCTTCTATCTAGTATGATCAATTTCAGATATTTTTGTTGGCTAACAAAGCAAAAAATTATGCTCTGAGTCTTCTTGTTCACCATTGTCCATCAAGAGAAATGGGAGCGGATGCACCTAATTTTTGCAAAGGAAGAGATCCAAAGAACTTTGAATAAGGCTGCCATTTGCTGTAGCCACCATTGTCCATCTTCCATTGTCTGCATCTTGAGGTAGCATGCCTTTTAGAACGTCTCAATAGATAGAAATAAAAAAAGGGTAATATTAGAATTTTAAAAATACTAACAAGAAAAGAGGACGGAAAACTAACACAATGGCAATTTTGCAAAGCTCTAAAAAACTTAGTGGCAAATTTGTGAAACTCAATAAATATTGGATTTTTTTTACAAAGAAGCCAAACTGTAATAACATAAAACCCATAATTTTATCTCAACCCTCTCTTACTACATCATAGTTATCGGCATTGACATTTCCACTGAATGTGATTTACAGCTTCTTTTATTTTAGTACACCAGCTGATCTGACATCCATCTGCAATCTCCACATCATTGTAGATCTGGTTTGAAGCATTGTGAAAGACCCAACTGCCCTGAAAACACGTAAGAGATCAGCATCTGACACATGACATCAAATACCCCATAAACCGGAAATCATCCACTTGAATCAAAGAGAAAAACTAAAGAGAGAAAATTTAATATAACCAAGTTGGTATTTGTCATTGTTTTCATATCTTACATGATCTGATCATCAGTCCAAAGGATGGTGCATTGATCGAAATCTACTGTAGGATGGAACTAGAGCCCACATTTCTCTTTCCTTCCAATGTGAGTACTTCCATTCCCATAAATATTAGTTTGAATCCACCATTGCTTTCCTCAAATATTCCACATGATAAGGCCGTGTGTGACTAACCATAATGGTGTCAAAAGTTTGTCTAACAGTTTTTTTATATCTTAATGGCTGTCATTTTTCTATGCCACCTTATGCTCTATGGAGTGTCCAAGTGTCATTCTTCTATGCCACCTTATGCCTTATGGAGTGTCCAAGTGTCATTTTTCTATGCCACCTTATGCTCTATGGAGTGTCCAAGTGTCATTTTTCTATGCCACCTTGTGCTCTATGGAGTGTCTAAGTGTCACTTTTCTATGCCACCTTATGCTTTACAGAGTGTCTAAGTGTGAATTCATTTGTTCAACATTTTGTTTCTGATCAAAGTCAACCCAACGCCTTATTGACAATGAATATCTACATGCGCTTCTGCGTGTCTAATCACCACACATGAGACCTAACTGGTTAGTAATCTATGCCATTCATGGTTACTTAATTTGGTCACAATTTGTAAGAAGTACTTAAAACAAAAAAAGGACTATAAATGAAACAAAAAAGATAGATTATAACTGATTCTTGGTATTATGTTTTCTATGTATTTGACCCATCTTATAGTTAGCTCCATGTTTCCTGTTTCCTGATTATTTTTAATTTTTCAATTTACTTTGATTATTCATTACAATTTACGCTATTGTAGTTATATTAACATTTAGCTTCATTTCTTACAGGTATAGGAAGAGAACATAGTATATTTGGTGTGAACCTACATGATCAATGGATTATAAGAAACTATCAAAATTGTTACATACCAGCTTATGCTACTCATACACCTTCTATGTTTTGAGCAATTATAGTATGTCTCTATTAGTATTCTTGCATCCTCGTGATACACATTTTAGAAATTATACATGGTTAAGATTATACACTAATTCTTGGTGCTATTGATTTAATAGTATTTCATTTATATTTTAAGCAGCTATTATTGTTATTTTTCTAAATGAAGGGGAGCCTTGGCGCAACTGTAAAAGTTGTCATCATGTGAGCTAAAGGTCACAGGTTCAAGGCGTGGAATCAGCCTCTTCCAAAATGTAAGGTAAGGCTGCCTACTATAGGCCCTTGTGGTCTGCCCCTTCTTCGGACGCTACATAGGTGGGAGCTTCGTGCATCGGGGCTGCCTCTTTTTTCTAAATGAATCGTCGTTGATTTTGCCAACAAAGACTACCCGATTAAGAAGCCGATAAATTATAGCTAGAAAATTAGGTAGCGATGTAAATGATGGCAAGTCAAAAGATGAAGGAGTTCTAGTGTAACTCAACTTTAAACTATCCTCATATTATAATATTAAGTTATCTCAACTTAAATCCCTTAAATCTCTCTTTCTTTCTTTCTAACCTATGCTATTTATGTTCTTCTAATCCAAAAATCTCTCTTTCTCTTTAACTTATTCTATTCTATTGTATTATTTTTAAATTAACAATCTAACCCCATCTTAATGATCAAAGCTTTCTATCTAATAGTATGTGTTAATGTAAACAAATAATCTCTCGCTCTCTACTAAAACATTTTTCTACGAGCACTTGTAACCATTTTTTGTGTGGGTGCCATGTTAGTATATTTGAATTTATAAATTATTTTATTGTACTTTACCTTATTAGTTGGATAAATAGGCTCCTAGAGGATTTGCCTATCCTTTTTAGCCAGTTGTTTATTCCTTATATTTCTCTCATGTCTAACTTTTTCTAAAATATCTTTGTAGACTCTGTGTCTTTTTATTTCCTAAGAATTTTTTTTTTAAATGCTTTGCATTATATCATTTTCAAATTGGAAATCAAGCTTTATCTTAGTGGTCAAAACCTTGCATCTTATAGTACTTATTAATATAAACAAATAAATCAATAATGTAAAGAAGAAATTCCAACCTCATCTTCGTGATTAAAGACTTCCATCTAATAGTCTATATTAATGTAAACAAAGAAATCCTATGATGAAACAAATCTAAGGCTTATGCCACTATTGTTGTATGCATGATCTACATAAACCCTTTTTACATAAGATATAATTGTTAAGTATTACTAGATTATTCTATCAAGAGATACAAATCTTTGTATCTTTCTATTAAACAAAATACCCTTTAATATGACTCTTTATTACTACTTGGTAGGAATCCTATTTTAGAAAACAAACTTCTAAAATAATTACTACATGCAGGCTTAGACCTATAGAGATCAAAACTATTCATCTTCTTGACACCTTATTAGTTCAAATTCTTTCATAAGCAAATGCTTTGGAATAGTCCATTTTTTCTTTTCCTTTTGAAATTTCCATAGCCACTTCGTAAGAAGGGCTAGCTTGGTTGAAAAAAAGAAGAAGTTTTGAATGAGTCTTAGCTCTATTGTTTAATGCAGTCTATTCGCCTTGGGCATTGCCTGGGCCCCTTATTAGTTAATAAATATACCAATATCTCTTTCTCAAGCAATTTTCTAAACCAATATCTCTGCCCTAATTATCTTTTCCATCAAGTAACGTATTTAATCTAATAAATCCTTATCAGATTATTTCACTCCAATAGCCAAAATTAAAATGACCGCCAAAACAAAAAATGTTAGTGGGCGCCTTGAATGGGGTCCAGTCCAAATGAAATGTGTCATGAATACTTGTGTTTAGAGTATAGAAAATATTGTAAGAACAAGAAAAATGAACCGTGGAAATTTCGTTGGAATTTTTTCTTAAATCTTATATTATATAAAGTGTGTGCCAAAAAGTTCCCTAACTTTTGCTATTGTCCACCTGGCCTAGCTTCAAAAAATTATTTGCCACCAAGCCCCTAAAATTTATCACTATAAATTCAAACCACATTTATTAATTACATTGAAGTATTAATCCTTAGTCCTAATAGTCATACATGCTTGGAGGAAATCTGTCCTAAGAGAGACAAAAATAAGACAATTGGAGACAATCATCTTGAAAAAAAGGAAAAAATAAGGTTAGAAAAAATCATCTTAAAAATGGAAAAAGTAAGATTACTAGTAAAAACTGCCTTAAGAAAAGGCCCAATAAGATGGTTATGAAAAAACCATCTTAGAAAATAAATGTGGTTAAGAAGCCAAACGAACCTGCAGCTGGCACTCTCTTGTCTTCTCTGCTCTAGCCCATCTGGCACTTCAAAATCGTTTTTCGCCATCGACCAAGAATATGACACACTCTCTCTTGTGCCAGCGTGGGTGATTGATGCTTTCTTCAGTTTACACAAGAGGATTGACAGTCAAAAAATGGAGATTGCTAAGTTTCTGACGTCAACTCTATCTGTTCATCGATTGGTGATCAAAAGAACTAGGCAAATGAACCTGCAACCAGCACCTCTCTCTCTCTCTCTCTCTCTCTCTCTCTCTCTCTCTCTCTCTCTCTCTCTCTCTCTCTCGCCTGCCTTGCACTCCAGAATCATTTTCGTCGGTGATGGAGAACACCACACACGCACACTCTCTTACTAGTTTGCACGATCGACACTTCCTACAGTTTATACATGATATACTTAGGCTTAGAAGTGGTCCCCCTTTCGTGCGTAAAAGCGATTAGAATTTGAACATACCGCATTTCACTAGGAAGGATCGAACTATGGGAACGAATCTACAGGGCTATCACCTTCTTTGGCCAGATCTTCCAACCTTTTCACAATTACAGTTGAAGCCATTGCTTGCTTCAAAAGAAGGCATATAAGCCTTACTAACAACTAGGGTGTCAAAGGCTTGACTTAACTAATAGGACCTTGCTTGCTGAAAAACTCCATAATAGCGCTACGGCTTTGAAGTCGTAGCTTGTTGCTTGCTGCTTTTTCCATCATCCAATCCACAACAAATCTAATGAAACCTGGCAAAAAAGAAGTGAATACTTGGAACGAAGCTTCATGTTTGTTTTTCTTCAAACCCCCGATCCACTCTCGCTGGCCGCTACTAACATGTAGTTGGAAAAAGGAGGTTGGTAGATTTTTGACCTGAACTCTCCATTTGTTAATTTACCGGTGGTCGAAAGAACAAATTAGTGATTTTCGACCTTTTTCCTTTTGCCGATCTACATTCTAAAGAAAGAATCTGATTTTTTACCTTCTTTCCTTATTATATACGTTTATCATTGTCAGAAAATAGATCAATTATTTTCAATTCTCTGCGCATGATCTATTGTCCATAAACAGATTAATGAATTTTTTATTTTTTTGACCATTTTTTCTTTATGAAATGTTTTCTTGTCCTTGTTCCACTTAGACAAGGTTCACAAGTGGAGAACTCAACTTGCAAGTTAGGCAAAAGACCATTTTCAAACATTTTTTTCATTTTTTCTTGTTCATGTAGCCTAACCTCATACACCATATGTATGAATCAACTCTATAAAAGGACTCGTTAAGATGCTCAAAAGAAGAACTTTATTTATTGATATTTTTTACATTCATTTTATATAGTTATTTGCTTTCTTCTACCAAAACATAATCCTCCCATGTTTGGCTGTGGAAACTTTCCCAAATTATAATCAAACTCGAAAACCATGTTTACATAGTTGTGACACTAAAAAGAGATTTTGTCATATTGATGGAGTATATCCTCCGAGCATTTCTATTCAAAGTGCCTAACTCCAGCAACATTACAATAACTATTGTTACCCATAAAAACTCGATGTTTATAGGTTTTAACTTCTTTCATTTGATGAAATTTTCTCTTGATCTTGTCACATGTCTAGAGGAACAAAAGTCAACCCACCAAGTACAACTATCTCCATCTGCCAAGGGGAACTCAGAATTTACACAGAATATGCCCCCTTTTCCTTTATTTTGGTTATATCCTTTACTTTTCATTTCAAGACAATAAATTTTTAACCTCCAAGTTTTCCACACTAATAGCATTTTCCTTAAATTTATTTATAATTTTCTGTTTTTAGGTTTGAAATGCCCTTTTCCTTCACCTTTTGAAAAGTTTCTATGCTTATGGTTGCCCTTTTTTCTTTTTTTCTGTTTATATATATAGAAAATGGTGCTACAGACAATTTTCTCTTTCTTTCATACTCTACAATTAACATTGAGGTAGATTTCTCATATAAACTTTTCGAGTACGGAAGTGAACTGCAACTACTACAAAATTCAAAGATGATAAGAGCTATGTAATACAATGGACAATTGCATCTTTTCTTATATTCACTGCTAAAATTGGAGCTTTCAAAGACAATCAAAAGAAGATGATTTTTATGCAAATGACTTTGTAAAAACAAATCAAAGATGGTTTTGGGAAACCGTATTTAAAAGTAATTCGAGGGATTTAAAATTTCTGTAGATTTTGGTGAGAAGAACTTAAGAAGACGGTTTTTGAGAACCATCTTTAAAAGCCATCATTTCTAAAGACAGTTTTTGAAAACCATCTTTAAAAATCAAAATCATGGTTCTTTTATACACAAAAATTATTTTAAAAACCATTTTAAAAAATCATTTTCAAAGATGATTTTTGAAAACCATCCTTAAAAACCATGATAAGAGGCAAATGAAACTACACAGATGGATACATGTTTTTTATTATTGTTCATCATCTATCCTTTGTCTTATGAGAGTTACTCAAGTTGGGATGTTCTTAATGTTCCATTATTTTACTTGCATAAGTATATGAAGATGGTAGTAATTGCTAAGGAATTAGTTATAGTAAGCAACTCAATTACTACTAAAATAGAGAGTTTTCAAGACAGTTAAAAACATGTATATTCGACGGTTTCAAAACTATCTTTTTGTCTAGCTGTGTTCAAAAATCAATTGAGAAGAAGATAGTTTTGGATACTGCCTTTAAAAATCTAGAACCTATAAAGACGGTTTTTAGAATCCATCTTTAAATGTGTACACATTTGAAGATGGTTTTCCAGAACTGTCTTTAAAACCTTCTTAAAAGATTTTTTTGTACATTACTCTTACAATTTTCCTACACATTCAATGAGAATAGGCAACTATATAAGTTTAATTTGCTGCACTGTAAGAAACATGATGCCTATTATTGTTGATAATTGGAGTCACGTGTTACCATCTATCAATGATTTAATATGGAAAACAATGCAGGTAAGTAAATACTTTTTATACAGTAGCTTATGCTGTTATTTTCTAATGGAGTAACTTGTTTGTTTCCATTTTATAGTTTGCCTTTATAATCTCTAATGACAAGAAGAATTTCAAATAACTGGTGAAAGCTGACAAAAATGAAAGACAAATGTTTCCTCTCAAAATTAGTAATTGTCAACTTATGAGACATGGATTAAATGGTTTAAAAGTTAATTACATGAAATTATAGTAATCAACGGGGAGCTTTGGCACAACGGTAAAAGTTGTCGTCGTGTGACCATGAGGTCAAGGGTTCAAGGCATGAAAATAGCCTCTTGCCAAATGTGTCCCAGGACCACAAGTCCATCGCTATGCATGATTTTATAATCCATGAAGTCTCATTCACTCAGACTTGCTATAGAGAGGCTTGAGACGCTGGAGTCAGCCACCTGTTTTGAAATCTTCACCCTACAAAATTTGAGGCACAAGGTCCAGTTTTGATTCTTAGGTCTTTTATATAAAATGGCGTAGCTAATAAATGCATTTGATGACTAAACAATTCAGATGCAAGAATCATGTTCTGATACTTTACCACCATCGGCTAACTTATCAAATGCTTTCATCTACATTCTACGTCCACTTCTACACTCTCATCATCATCATCATCATCATCAAGACCTTATCCCAATCAAGGGTCGGCCACATGAATCTTATTCCTTCATTTCACTCTATTAAATATCATGTCTTCATTTAGTCCCAAAGTTTTTAAATCTTTCCTCACCACTTCTATCCACGTTCATTTGAGCCTTTCCTTTGCCCTTTTAGAACCTTCTACTTCTGCCCTCTCCCAAAGAAAATCCTGCTCAATCTCTCAATTTGAACTGCAATAGAATCTTGAGGAGAGACACACTTGGTATGTTGGCATATTATAGAGGCTACCTTGATGAGGACAATTCTACCCCTCAGATGGTAGATAATGTTTCTTCCAATTAGCCAGCTCCCTAAAATACGTTTTAGTACACGATCCCACAATGCTTTCTTAAGGATCCCAAAGGTAATAGGTACCAACCACTCGCTTGCATATATTACTTCTAGCAAGATTTCCGTTGCTCTCAAGGTTCAAAATGAAAATATTATATAAACTACAGCAAGTGGTTATTCTGTTATTTTGTATATTAATCAAACCCATGAAATGTTTTTACCATTTTTATAGATAGTTCATCAGAACAAATATATTAAAGAAGAGAGACTAGTGCAGACCTATAAGGCCGGCCATGCTCTATGGTTCAGAGTGTTAGGCAGTTAAGTAACATCATACTCATGGGATGAGCGTCGCAGAAATGAGGATGTTAAGATGGATGAGTGGTAAGACAAGAAAGGATAGAATTAAAAATAAAAATATTCGAGAAAATTTAGGGATAGCACCAATAGTTAACAAGATGAGGGAGATTAGACTTGGATGGTTTAAACATGTTCAAAGGTGACCAACAACGGTACCGGTTAGAAGAAGTGAGGCAATACAAGTAGAAGGTTCTAAAAGAGCAAGGGGAAGACCCAAAAGAACGTGGATCGAAGTGATGAGAAAAGATTTAAAAATATTAGAACTAAATGAAGCCATGGTATTTAATAGAGTAGAATGGAGGAATAAGATTCATGTGGCCGACCCCTAATTAGGATAAGATCTTGATGATGATGATGATGATGATGATGATGATGAGACTAGTGCAGACCTGTCTATTTTGATGGTGAAGTCAATCTATGCTCTTCAGATTCAAGCTTTAATGATGCATCACCACCCATTAGTTCTTGAAAACCCTCTACATTCACAGGTGGTGTCCGCACGCCGAACATGCCCCTACAAGCATATCACAAATTAATCGGAAAAGCAAGCAATTTTAGTACACAACATTTATGAGCTATGAGTGAGAATTTCCCAAGAACTTACTGCTGCTGAAGCTGAGGAACTTGAAGGGATGAGAATTGTTTAAACTGACGGCCAGACTGAGCATGGTGGTTTGCCATAGCCATCTGTTTCTGTCTAAACTGCAGTTGGTGCTTATTGACAGTGCTAACGTCAGCTGGAAATTCTGAGAAGTTTTCAGTTTTAACTTGTACCAAGGGTCTGTCTTATCTGAAGTCATATTAGTGCTTCCAGGAGTAGATGGTTGACATTTTCGCATTTTATCCCACTGCTGGTGCTGCATTACCAAGCTCTGTTGATGAATCATATGCATCTGAGGATGCACCTGTCTTTGAACCTGCACATCCAGCAGAAGAAAAATGCTAACGATGATGACTACAACGGCTTGCAATGCATATGCATCCCAAAACTGATGCAAAGAATAATAGGAAGAAAGATCGGATCTTTCAAGTCCATCAGCCAAAGATAACAAAGAAATAAGGACAATAAAGAGGAAAACAAGCACCAGGTCTTCCACATAGTTTACTTTGTGTAGCAGGTTTCTTCCTTTAACTTAATAGAGTAAAACATCCTCTGTTGTTATATCACCATCCAAGTTTTCAGAAAAATGAATCAGAAACCTATTAGAAGCCTATTTTTAGAGTTTATTTAGATTGGGTTTAGAAAGTCCGAAAGAGAGTCCATATATATCAAGAAATGTGATGAGTTTTACATTCATTTAGGAGAATTAATACAAAGTTTTTGTTTGTCTTCCTTTCTGTTTCTGTTCACTTTCTTTTGATTCTGATTCAAATTTTTTATATTCTTCGATAAAAATTCTCAGACGAGAAAGTTAGAAAAGAAATTGTTTCTGGTTCCCAGAATCTCTTCAAAATCTCAGTTTTTCTCCCCTGCAAAAACCGTGACCTTTTCTTTCACGCTGCTTATTTTTACTTCCAGCAGCATTAGATAGCAATATTAACTTTATTTCAACATATAAATGTGCAAACGCTTGAGTGCCACAGAAACAGAACCATTTCACAGCTTTTGGCAACTCTTCAATTTTCTGAATGCAAAAGGGCAGGAAGCTCCTACGTATGCGGCATCCAGGGAGCGAGCGGACAATGGGTCTATAGTACGCAGCCTTATATTGCATTTTGCAAGAGGCTGTTTCCATACCTCAAACTTGTGACCTCTAGGTCACACAACGACAACTCTCCTGTTGCGCCAAGGCTCCTAATTTTCTGAATGCAATTGAGAGGAACACCACAATATGCCAAATTATGTGGAATTTTGAAAAATATGGGTACAACAGCTATTTTGATACAATCATATCACAGAGGCAAAAGGGCAGCCCAGTGCATGAAGCTCTCACATATGCTGGATTCGGGGAAGGACAAACCACAAAGGGTCTACAGTACACAGTCTTACCTTGCATATTTGTAAGAAGTTATTTCCATGCCTTGAACCCCTAACCTCTAGGTCACAAGATGATAACTTTAGATTCGTCAATGCTCATGAATGATCCACATGAAGAAGGAGAAGAGAGAAAATGTACGAAACAAGAGTAGTTGGATTCTCCCAGCCATGATCTCCATACCCCGCACGATTCGAGCTTTTTGGCTAGCTCGCACCCGCGCCCATCGTCGCCCAACAATGCCATTGACTGGATTTTTTGGTCCAGTTTGGAGTCGAGATTCGGGTGGTGAAAATGCAGGTCGATTTCGTGCCCGTTCGTGTCAATGATGATATTGGGATCCTGTATTTTTTATAGGTGCACCCCTCCAAGTCCCCGCCGTTGGTAGTCTTTTGGTGGGCCACTCCTTTCAAAATGAAGCCTATTGGGCCCACATAATAACTGCAGCTTCATTGACGCTGATTTTACCTTGCTCAGGCTGGTCTTAGACTCTTGACCAGTGAAGGGTTCGGCCAGCAAAATGTGATCTTTTGACTTTGTTGGAGCAGAGCCATTAGGATGGTTTACGAGTTGAGAAATACTGTAGCGGCACTACCACATGGCAAGTTGCTGGGTGGCTTATGGACAAAGCTCACGCAAATGCAGGATCCGAGGAAGGGGCGGGCCACAAAGGGCCTATAGTAGGCAATCTACCTTGCATTTTGTAAGAGGCTGTTTCCACATCCTTGAACCCATAACCTCCAAGTCACATACCGTCAACTTAACCGTTGCAGCAACCTCCCCGTCATGCTCCACCTTTACATAAAGGGCCTTAATTATAGCTGATCAATATTGTTAATTTCATTTCTTCCATTTAACATGTCTAGAACCCCATAAATGATGCTTTTAGTGTTGAAGACAACTCCAAAATCTTCAAATGTTTGTACTACAATGTACCAACCTCATTCTAGCTTAGTGGCTAGTTTGGAATCCTTAAACCATAAGGTCTAGACTTCCAATATTGGTACCTAGTGCACCCACAATATAGATGTGCACCATTGCTTACATAAATTTTCTAACAATCAATTAAAAGAGCAGCCTGCTGCACGAAGCTCCCGCCTATGCAAGTTCCGAGGAAGGGGCGGGCCACAAGAGCCTATAGTAGGCAGCCTTACCTTGCATTTTGTAAGAGTTTGATTTCACTCCTTGAACCCGTGACCTCAAGGTCACATGATGACAAGTTTTACCATGAAAGAAAATCTATTGATGATTAGAAAATTAAGGCACCCTTACTTACATAAATTCTCTGAGACCTCCAGCTGCAAATGGTAACTTGGTATATGATTTACAGGCTACGTAAGATAGGGGCAAGGACCCCAAACCTATGGGCTATTTTGGGTTTTTGATCTTTTGTAGGAACGATAAATTGAGACTCCTTGAGTTGTGCATGTCTACGGTTAAAAGGAAAATATTCTGTTTTTATGAGTCACAAGAGGTATCCCAACTGAGGCGCGTTTACTAGATGAACTGAGTCATTTGTCTTGTTTGCAAATCCTTGGATAAAAAAGGGCAGCCTCGGTGCACAATGCTCCCGCCTATGTGGGGTCCGGGGAAGGGGCGGGTCACAATAGCCTAAAGCAGGCAGCCTTACCTTGCATTTTTTTGCAAGAAGCTAATTCCACTCCTTGAACCTGTGACCTTAAGGTCACATGACGACAACTTTTACCGTTGTGCCAAGGCTCCCCTTCTCAAATCCTTAGATAAGTTACCTCCAAAAAAGAATAGTCAGATTAGTTCGATTGGCCATTTTATATGTAGCCCAGACAAGAAAAGGACAACAACATAAATGACATAGATCTTCCAAAAACATGTGTAGATTGACGAGACTAACCAAAAAATTAGAGTATGGTTTTGTATTGGAATGCGAGAATACTTGAATTCTTGAGTGTAAATGCTATAGTCAAAATGGGAGAACCGATCTAAACCGAAAGATTAGGGTATGGGTTTTCAATTAGAACCAATTATATGATATTGATTTTTATTTCAAAGAATTGAATCTTATTAGTAAACTTCTAGTTTCATACCCAATTACCCGGAATCTAGAACTGAAAAAAGATAAATTATTAGATTAGACTGCCTTTATAATATTTATATTAAACCTATGTGTTTATAATATTAGATTGTGGTAGTTTGTTTGCATGTGGGTATATTTATTTAGAAGGGGAGCCTTGATGCAATGGTAAAGTTGTCGTCGTGTGACCTTGAGGTCATGCATAGAAACAACCTCTTAAAAAATGCAAGATAAGATTGTGTACTATTGACCCTTATGGTCTGCTCCTTCCCCGGAACTTGCATATGCGATGACTTTTTGCACTGGGGCTGCCCTGTTTATGTGTGTATATCTATCTATCTACCCATGTATAAGTGAAGAACTACTAAGACAATCACTCATACACAGTACTAAATCTAATCCCCGACAAAAGGAGGAAGTGGCAATTCGAACCTACGACTAAGTGTACTTTAGGGGAGACATCTAATTATTTGTGACCATCTATGCTAGACATTTCTTGGCCTATATATCTTTTAATATAATTTATTGTGATCTTAGTACCTTTTAAGATTATTTACGGAATAAATGAATCAACATTTCAATGATAAAATAATCAATAGGAACTAGAGAAATGAAATGTCTCTCTCATGATTTCTAGACAATGACGCGACCATATGATAGGGAGAATATTTTCTCCTAGTAGGCCCGTATGTTGGATAATCAAGACCATTCATAATGTTATTTATCACTTGGATGGTTCACGGTCCTAATATCTCATCCTTAGGTCATCCTAGGCACTTTTCTCTTGAGTTTTAAAGGAATGGTAACAAGTTTAACTGTCCATTTACAATTAAAAGCAAGATATTCTAGGATGATTCAATGGATGGGATTATTTCGACCATCCAAGTCATGACTAACATTATGAATGATCTTGATCTTCCAAAAATCTAAGTCTAGATGGAGAAGAAGATGTCCATACTCTTGAGACCATCGTTACCAAACTCTCAAGTTATTTTTGCTTCATTATACAACTATAAGATATTTCTCTAATTCTTTTCTTATAAACAACATAATTGATGCTTTTTAGCAAGAAGATTAGAATATCGAACAAACATGCTGACCTTGTGAACATTTTTTATGTTGACCCTCTTTGTGTATTTAGAAGGGGAGCCTTGGCGCAATGGTAAAAGTTGTCGTGTGACCTTGAAGTCACAAGTTCATGGCATGGAAACAGCCTCTTGCAAAATGCAAGGTAAGGCTGTGTATTTTAGGCCCTTGTGATCTGCTCTTCCCTAAACCCCGCATAGGCGGGAGCTTCTGTAATGACCCAAAATTTTTAATATTATTATATCATTTTTACAACCATGATCAATTATGATGTTTACCATTTACCAATCAGTTATAAATTGTTTATTTTGAAAATTAATATATGTTTAATTATATTAATAGATGGTTAGATGTTTAATCTCAATTAAAATATAAAACAAAAGAAATTCGAGAAAAATCAGCATCATTAGATTCTATGCTCGAAATGGAATCAAACTCCTTAAAGAACACTAAAAATGGAGTCTGTCTGACCAAGTTATGGGCATTTGAAGATGAGGGGCATTTGTGTAATTTGAACTTAAAATGAAAAAGCGCCAAAAACACTAGGGATTGTTTTGATAACAACACCCCCCCTACCTGTGTCGTCTTCTTCCTCAGGCCAAGCGGTGCACAACACCACCATACCTGTATGGAGCAGCAAAAAATGGCAGCACCGCTATGGGGCGGCCCCGCCTTCACCCTCTATAAAAAGCCCTCTCCCCCTTTCCTCCAATCATCCCTCCTTCTCTTCCGGTTGCTTCAAGCTAGGGTAGGCGTGGAGAAATCGCATGCTTGCGAAAAGGGGGGAGCCATCTCAGGCTGCCCAGGTAAGAACCCCATCCCCTCTTTGGTTTTTCTCTCTTTTCCGACCCAGATCCATGTCGAATCTAGTGGTTCCCAGCCGGAGAACGCGTCGAGGAAGACGAGTTCATTCCAGAACCCTCAAACCAGGGAGTCCTAGGGACGCAACGCGTAACGCGCGCCTGGTACACGCCCCTTAGGAAGGACTTCTGGCATGCGCACACCCATGCCGAAGACGCGTCCACCCGAAGCCGTTCAGGATGCGTGCCCTGGTGCGCTGTTCGGGCATGCGCACGCACGAGAACGCAGTCTTGGTTTGACTGGGACACGCACACGTCTTGGGAACCAAGACGCGCAGGCCCTACGTGGACAATTCATGGTTTGTCTAATTAATTCATAACACTAAAAACCCAATTAAGGAGGCTATATAATTCCAATTGACGATCCGAAAGAACTATTCTTTTGTATCGACGACCTAGACCTAATGAGGCTATGAAAATTAGGATCAAAGAATTAGTTTATATGATTAGCACCAAAATTATAGAAATCTCATAGATCTACCATGTCAAAGATGATCAGACATCATAAATTGATCCATTAGATGTGTTATGGAGATTTATAGTTCAGGATCAACCTTAAAATACATGTATCCTCCCTTGACTTGTAGATCTAATCATTCAATCAAGTACAAACTCGTTCTAAGCGTCAGGATAGGCAAATCTAGCTGTTAATCTACAAGTCTAAGTAATGATCTATAAAGTATGGAAAATGATACTTGAATCATTGCTATCAATTAATATCCAGGGTTTTACAAAATGACTCAGGGTCGAGTAATGAAGAGTGTGATTCAAGGAACATCGAGGTAGGTAGTCTGATACTATTAAGTTTTCAAATGCATTACAAAACCTATGCGATTTACTTGACTTTATTACAGTATTTGTATATGCTTTTTGAGATATGATGTTCTTATACGAGCATGCAAAATTATCTTTATAAATTATGGCCTTGAGTACGATTACTGACATGAATGGATTTTATGCATTGCTCGCATGTTTGAAAATAAATGCATAAATTGCATGATTTCGATGATTTGGATTTATCTACGCTTTTTGGGTTATTGAGCCTGGTGGGCACTATGCTGAGAGGTTATTATGTACGGGATTGGCCTCCTAGTCTCTACCACCAAAAAGTGGATGGTATCGCTGCCAAAATGGCATTGTCCCTTCCCTGACTGCTATAGTAAATAGGGACGACCACTGGAAGTGTTCACGGCACCCTTTAGGGGACATATCCATAGTCGTTGTGGAGGCTATGGTAGACTAGTCTCTAGGTACCGGAGACACAGGATTCCAGATGTGTTCTAGTCATGAGCATATTGACCCTATGATTTTGGTTATATCGCTATGCATATAGCATTGAGATGGTCGTAAACGAATACTCGAGACCAGTCGGCTTGATGTGTTCGTCGAGAGATCGTTTGCATGATACTTATAGTGATGCTAGCATCTGCTTTGAATAATGACTATTTTAAGAGTTTCATGATTATTATACTTTACTCGTTGGTTTGATGTGTTGTCGAGATCTTATTACTTGGATCTATTGATTTCTATTTTATGATTTTAGTCATATTTAGAAGACTAGATTTGCATACAGATTCCATGGTTGAAAGTGCATCAATTAGCTTACATTTTATGCACAAATATGAATGATTACACAAAAATGAATCACTAATGTTTTACATAAAAAGCTCCTTGAATTATGCATGTTGCATGATGAGTTTTCAAATAGTAATATCAGATCACCTATTGGGTATGAGGAATACTCACCCAAATATATTATATTTTTACAGATTAGCTCTACACAGGATTAGAAGAAGTATCAGAAAATGTTAGTATTACACTCAAGAGAAAGAAGGGAAGACAAATGTAACCGTTGATTTTCTAATTAGTGAGTAGAAATGGTAAAATACATACCAGCTGCAACTCAAATGTAACTAAAATTGTCGATCCAGGTTGGGACTAATCAGACAATCTCAACCGTTCAATATGTTCCTATGTAAACATTGTCTGGGAAGATCTGATCAATGATCAAATGCTACCAGCAAGCGTCCCATCCCTAAATTGATAGGATGAGTTAAAATTTTATGATTTGAAGGTGAAACAAATCAGACGATCTAGGCTGTTCGATCTATCATTGTTCAAACAATGAACCTATGACATATGATCGATGATCAGATGCCATAGATGAATTCGAAAACCCTAAATTAAGCAGGATGTGACTAGAATTGTGAAATTTGAATAAAAATCTATCAGAACTTAGCCATTCTATTAGATAGTGATGGAAGAGGAACTTAGAGACATCTAATCGACGATCAGATACCACCATTGTGCTCCCTAACCCTCAATTAGTAAATATACTTTGAAAACATATGGTTAGAATACAAACCATGGGAATGGATTGATAAACCGACGGTTCTGATTAAGAATAAGTAGATTTCCTTGTAATTGCGAGCATATGAATCGACATTGATAATGAGTTTAAAATTTGTCTTGGTTAGGTGATTAAAAGGAGGGATATAATAAAATTGTGAAGCACGATAAGGGAGGTACGTAGTTTGCACATCAATATGTTTTCTTGAAACATGAAAATCATTGATAACTACTCTATCATGTTTGAAATTGTCTCAAACTTGGGATTTTGATTTTTTGATTTATGCAGTTAGCATACCTGTATTTCATGCAACGTACTTATTTAGAATGCATGTTGTTTTATTATCAAATTGGAAACTTATATATGAAAACATATTTGAAAACTATATGGATTTCATGAGTTAGGGAATAACGAGGAATGCAGAAACCTCAACACAACCTTGGTAAGGGCTGCTTTTACATGGTTATATTACACCATGAGATTGAATTACATGATTTCACTAGTGCATGGAATTTTATGGTTTGAGATATTATGACAGCATGTAATGATGCCTAGTATCATTATGTTTTGGAGGGCATATGGTGGCCCATTGGACACTATGCTAAGAGGGTGAGGACTAATCATCCTCCATTCGAAAATTTATATATATGATACCTGGTCGCAAAAGGCCAAATTCAAGTCGATGACATCATGGTGGGCATGGCCTTACCTACCATGTTCCCTATGTGCACGGTGCAGGGAGTCTATTCATCTTAGTATCGGCATGATAGCTACGGACTTAATTCGGTCTTGTTTGCTACACAAAGGGTCCATTATTTTTATGTTCGTATATATGTAGCGAGACAGAGTAGGTGCGTGGCACCTTGAAATTTCAGGTCTATGAGTACTCATGACCAATGATAGAGGACCGGTTTATGAGTGTTTCTAACGCGTGGGACCTCGAACAGGTTTAGAGGATAATATCTATATATTGCACTTATTGAGATACATTAATTGTATTTGAGCATTTCATGGTTTACGTGCTTTTCATCTAGGAGTGTAGGATCTTTCCAAGAGCATTGGACAATGTGTGATCTATTGTTGATACCCAGGAGTGTTGGACCTATCCCAGAGCGTTGGATAGTTTGTGATGTAATAGCAAAGAGGTCTCTACTGGTAGGACATGTGCGCCAATGTCCTCTTGATAGGACTAAAATGGATGCCTTATGTGTATGTATGAGTATTGCATGATTTGATGAGTATATTGACAAAACCTTGATCATTTTCCTCATTAGATCATCTATTATTGTGTTTTTTCATTATCAAGGATTTACCAGTCGATGTTTTACTTGAGAGCTTGTATCTTTAATTGTATTATATCAATGACTATACCTACTCTAACTAAATTTGAACTTTATACACAAACTAAGCATTGCATCTTTTACAAATTGTTTAGAGCATGACATAGTATTGCTAATTTACTTATTTACTTGAGCATTCTTTCGTGTTAGCTATCTTGTAATTGCGAAGACTAGTAGTATATCTTTATTCTAAGATGCGTGTTTTATGCTCACCCCATACAACACCTTCCAGGTGAGATGTTGACAAGGTACAGAGCAAGAGAGGAGGTGCCTCGGTCGCTGAGTGTAGCTAGTGACATTTTGATGTATGTGGGCAAGGAAGCATCTACTTTAAAAGTGAATTTTGTAATAGGCTGAAATTAGTAGCTCATTTTGGTAAGTGTAAGGTTGATACTTAATACAGTGTAAATATTATGGACTACCAATGGGAGTGCATTTTAATAGAAATTTATGTTATGACTATTAGAATCTTGTGGCAAAGTAAATTGATTTTTTACTTTTTTCCTATTTTAATCTATGTGGGATATTTCATTATGACATTCCAGTTCAAAGAGAGGTGTTTTCAAATACATATGTTATTGTGCCTCTTCTAACTTGTTTTCAAAATTAAAGGAAATTTTCAAATATTGAATTTAGAAAACTAGGATGTGACATTTTATTTTACCAACCAATTTGATCTTTTCAATCAATAATATATATATATATATATATTCAAACCCACAAGATCATGACACATACCTACATAAAAATAAAATAAATACACTTTAAACTAATATAATTTTATTAATTGAGCCACTTCAAGACGGCTGAACCTCCATTGATGCTAGATCCAAGGGTTGCATCCACCTTAAAGGACTCAACTTTTCTATATGCTTCTAATAAAAATCCTAAGATCATATTTATAATATACAATCATCTCTCTTCCAAGTAATTTCTTAAACCAATATATCTATTCAAAGTAACTTTCTGAGAGAAAACATATATTCTCCACCAATAACTTATCTAAGCTAATAAAATACCCCATTTGTCTCAAGTTTACAATACGCATTTTTATCAAGTAAGATTATCTTTAATTCCGCCCATAAGATTGGTCAAAGAAAGATGTAATGATGACAAAGGTAATCACTTTAAGGGGCTTGTTCTCTTAATGACCACTTGGAAAGGGCCATCCTCCTAACGTTTATTGCTACATTCTTGTCTTTCATCTCTAGAAAACCTTTAACTAAGAAAGTTTTCCAATACTAATGGAAACAGACTTGCATAAAAAATAAAAGAATTATACTCTTAACTAACATAATTTCATTTATATAACCATTGGATTCTTGAAGCTAGTAGTTATTTTCATCTGAAAAAGTCTAGTGACCATAAAATCAAAATAGCATTGCTAATCCATGACACTAAATTTTGGTGCCTAGCTTAGGAGAGTCTAAACAAGATGAATGGGTCAGATGATCCACACATGGCTCCTAAGCTAGGTGGGACCCCCAAATCAGCCTAAAGCAATAGTGCATATTGAATTTCCCCTTTTCCTTAACCATCCTCAAATTGAAGTGAAGGTACAAAATGGCTTATTCTCTACCATGAAATGTAAAACAGAACTGAAGGGTGATTACAACAACTACAATCAATAGCTTCCTATGATCAAAATACAAACAACAATCTGTCAGGACTTCAATTTTTGTTACATGTAGGATTTCCAACAACATACAAGGAGTTCTAATAATTTTATTTCTAACCTCCTGTATTGAAGATTTGCCATCACCTTTGAGCTGTCAATTTTAGCCTACAAAACACAGTCTAGAAAGAAGATTTCACATCCAGACTTCTAGTCTGAAGTTATAAACTATTTTGTAAAAGAGAGCCAATAATAGATTTAGTATGTGCAAGAAAGAGCCTGCATTTGCACCTTATTCATAAATGATTGCATTTACCATGAATGTGGGTTTAGGTCCTTTAGGGTTTAAGTCCAAAGGGGAAGAAGAGATAGATCAACAGCGTAATATCTTTCTTTTATTATGAAGGCACTTTTGTCATCAAAATGGTGGGCATTTCTGGAAACAAAATCATGATGATTCAAAATGATTAAAAACCCATCCTTCATGTTATACTTTTACCGTTAGGAAAGTTACATACATACACACATATAAACACACCATGAAAATCCACTATCTATAAATAACTTAATTAATGAATTTTTTCTTCCTCCAATCAGCCCCAATATTCTACGGTAAGAACTTGGCCTCCTTCACCTTAAATTTAGTCTCCTAATTAATAGCCCATAGGAAAACTTTTTCCATAATTAAGTAAAAGAATAAGCGTTCATATCAAAATCAAAGGGCTATGATTATTAACTTATCTAAGTTCCTTCAATAGTTTTAAAAAAATTTATATTAATCAAGTTTTTTCATTCATGTCATGAACTTTGAGTTTGATCAATCATATCCTAATCAAACAAGTCATCTCAATTTTGCTGAAATTTAGATGGAACAAGCCATTACTTTTTCCAGATGTAGCTCGCCTATATGGCATTTGAATAGCTTACAGGGCATTGACCTACTGCAATGCGATCTTATCATTACAAAGATCTATTAATAAATGGTGACCTTAGATAGGTTAGATTGTCATTTGCTATCTAAAGATTATTTTATCCACATCTTTCAATACTCAACCCTCTCTCTTCATCTCCACCGCAGCATAACATTCGTTGGCATTCACTTTTCCATTGATTGTGATTGAGGGCTTCTTTTATTTTTTACTTTTTTATTCATAATCCTAAAACTTTTGGTACACTAGCTGATCCAACATCCATTCGCAATCTCACCATTATAGATATGGTTTAAAGCACTATTAAAGACCCTATTACCCTAAAAACATATAAAGGCTCCACATCTTACCACTCTTCAATAGAATGGCTCTTCCTCCCATCTTCTTCCTTTTTTTTGGCTTTTTCTAGTTAATCTTGTTTGGCCACCTTCCTAAAAATAAAATCCCAATAAGGAAAATTTGAGAGAAAGAGAAAGTAGACCTCTATCGTGTAATGATGATTGCAAGTTGAGTACTTAAAATGATGAGAGAAGGAAAAAATACATGCATTTTAATAACACTTTTCATGATTTTGGTTTATGAGATATAATGAAACTCTAGTAAATAGAATTGGTTGGTGTTGATATAGTGGTCATGGAGGTAATGTTATCAAATTTAGAGAAAAAGAAGCCCAATTCGTGAAAAAGAGAGGGCGTGAAACTTGTCACAGTAAACAAAGAGCTCTATTTATTTTGGGCGCAAGTCTATGCTCTTTGCTACAGAAAATAAGTCTGATGCATGACATTAAATACCTCAAAAACCATAGATCATCCCCCTAGAATCAGACAAAAATACTAAAGAGATAGAATAGAACCAAGTTGTTATTTGTCATTTTTTTCAATCTTACATGATCTGGTCATCAATCCAAAGGATGCTGCACTGATGGAAATCTTTGGTAGGATGGAACCAGAGCCCACATCTATCTTCCCTTCCAATTCGAGTACTTCCAATCCCATAAACATTAGTCTGAATATGCTATTCCTTTCCTCGAATATTCTAAATAGTAACGCCAAGTGAAACTAATCATAGCAATGTTAAAGGTTTGTCTAAAAGTATGAAAAACTAAATTGATGGCTTAATTCCTATGAATTGAAATTGAGGGTATAAATGCAAAAACTTGAAATGTAATTTTTCCTTATTGTTTTCATTTCTTAATACAACCATTTTTATGCTTTTTGGTCAACATTTTGTTTCTCATCAAAGACGACCCAATGTCTTATTGACAATGAACACATGTGCTTCTACATATTTGGTATGAACTTGCATGATCAATAGATTGTATGAAACTATTTGGCTCTACATATATCTTCAAAATTGTTACATACCATCTTTTGGTACTCATCCACCTTTTAAGTTTTGAGCAACTATAGTACTACTCTATTAGTATTGTTGTGTCCTTGTGATTAGAAATTATACATTAAGATTATTCATTAATTTTTAGTGCTATTGAATTATTAGTTTTTCATTTATATTGCAAGTAGCTATTATTGTTATTTTTTGAAATGAATGGTCGTTGGTTTTGTCATTAAAAGAGTATACACTTAAGAAGACAACAAATTATAGCTAGAAAATTAGGTAGAGTTGTAAATGACAGCAATTCAGAGGATAAAGAAGTTAGTTTTATTTACAACACAACTTTGTGCCATGTCAGCATATTTGAATATTTAAATTATTTTTTAAAGCTCTCTCATCTCTAATATTTCATAAAACTTCTTTTAGACTCTATCTTTTTTTATTTTCTTAGGCAACTTTTCTAAAATTTCTTTACATTTTATTTCTTTAAAATTGGCGATCAATCCTTATCTTCATGATCAAAGTCATCCATCTAATGTTCCACATTAATGTAAATAAATAAATCTAATATAGAGAAGAAATCTCAGCCTTGTTTTTGTAACCAAAGCCTTCCATCTAATAGTATATATTAATGTAAACAGAGAAATCCTAAAAGAAAATAAATTGCAACTTATGCCACTAATGTTGCGTGTATGATCTAGCAAAAACTTTTTTAAGATTAGACATAATTGTTAAGTATTACTCATTTATTCTATCACAAAGTATACTTTTTTCCCTTTGTACTAACCAAATAACCTCTAATACAACTTTGTTTCTTTCTATTTTCATTGACATCTTGTCTTAATAAATAATCCTCCAAAATAACTACTATTCTGAGCTTAGATTTTAGAAATTTTTTTGGGACATTCGTGTCATTCATTTACCTCAAGTCGATGGCCTTAGCAAAGGTACTGAGGCAACTGTTGGTATGCCTTCTATGGATATCCAATGCTTGAAGTTAGATGATCTTTTGTGAATTCCAATCGACCAATTGCATCACCTTGGAATCTCCCAACTCAATAATTCATGACTCTTGTGTTATTAATGGCTAAGGTTGCTTGAGGCATTGGTGCATCAATTATGGGGTTCTTCGCCTTTTTTACTTCAGTTTTGGCAATAGAAGACTCGAACTATGTCCTTCCCCAGAAAGCCTATCATTGCCCCCACAATGGTTTGCTTTCCCATCATATGTGGCCTTTAAGCATCACGATGTTTATGGCTTCTTCCATGGACTCTTAATGCACAATGAGTCAAATTTCTCCGATGCTGATAGGGTGGCTCAATCAATTGAAGCACGTGAATTTACTATCGTAAGAGAGCTGCAATTAGTATGAGGGAGAGTTCTTGGAGTTGCTCAAAAAATTATATAAAAAACAGCTTTTCTTAATGGGTTACTACTATCAAAACTACAGGAGAAAAGAAGGTTGGATAACAGCAAGTGGCTACTGGTATTCAAATGGATTGATGCACAGTAACCCAATTCTGTTGTTTTTTGGGTTCGAAAGTGAGTGTAAATTATCTAGACATGAGCTAGAATCATTTAATCTACCCTTTTTATGGGGCCTTAGGAAGCTCATATGGCCAGTAATGATGTTGATATTCTACCATTGGATTTTCAAAGCTGAGTTGATGGGTGAGGGAGTTGAGCACAAATTGGACCCAACAATTGGGGGTCTTAGCGCATCCATAGATTAGGGGGTCCTTGTTTCACTCTGGCTGGAAGTCTATTATAGAGACTCTTCAAAATTAACATATTCTTAAAGTACCGTCATTCATCATAGACCAAGGACTAAATGCAAGGCTACTATTAGAGAAAGGTCCTAAGAAGTAGGGAGAAATGAAGATGGGTCTTTTACTAGGGAGGAAATTGCTTGGTCTTTGAAACTGGCAATTGTGGAAGTAGAAGGAGAGAAGTGAGGCTCAAAGTTAGAGAGAGGAAGAATGTACTTATTTTGGCAATTAGGGTCTCCAAAGAAGAATAGGAGAGGAAGTTAGTCTAGTTCCTAACAGGTTACAGGGGGAATAGTCAGGAAGGTAAGGTGTGAAGTCTATGTAACACTTGTGTTATATAGTGTTAGAAATGAAACAAAGAAATATTTCTTGCCTTTTGTTTCCTCTGTTTTCTTCTATTTTTGAAATGGTTCTTAGCTTCAAATATTTGGATATTTAACAAATAACATATTTGTGGAAGTTTAAATGAGACCATACAGTGCTGGCTACACATTTGGGGAAAGAGAGAGAGGAGAATTTCTCTCATACATATGTATTGATATGTATAGATGAAAAATGGGGTAGACTTACATTTTTATACTTTTCATCAATCTACAACGTACATCTAATTTGGTCTCAACAAGATGTTCTTGTTACAAGAACTCATTTTCTAGTGGGAATATAAATCCCTCATGTATGGCCTTCTTACAATCATATAATGGATACTGCAAAATGCAAAGACCCTCTTATTATCCCTTTTATGTCCACAAAAGCCAAGAAATGAAGACCTTAGAAATTCTAGGTGGATGTTTGGTTTGGTACCAAGGATATTTGATTGAAGCATAATCATATGAATGCTTTAGATTAATGAAAAATATAAAAAAGTAAGCCCAAAGCCTATTTTTCTTTAACACATATTTGAAGTTGAAGATGATTTTAATGATTTTAATGAAAATCATCTTCAGCTTTTAAAACTATGGCAACCCCAACATGACATGAATCGAAATCTGAAATTCTCTCAAGCTAGGGCGTTCCCCATAAGCGACGCGCTGCATCGGATCCCGGATGCGATGAAAAATAGGCAAGGGTTGCTAGGGCGTTCTCCCAGGAGCGACACGCTACATCAGATCCCGGGTGTAGTGAAAAATGGGCAAGGGCTGCTAGAGCGTCCCCTCGGAAGCGACGCGCTGCATCAGAACCCAGGTGTAGTGAAAAGTGGACATGGGTTCATACCATGGAGGTCGAGAAAGGCGATAGTAAATAGGGAATCTCCAAATCATAAGATTCGCATTGCTACATGGAATATAGGGACATTGACAGGTAAGAGTTTGGAGTTAGTAGACATGATAAAACGTAGGAGAGTCAACATCGCTTATATCCAAGAAACCAAGTGGAAAGGGGCTAAAGCTAGAGAAATAGATGGGTATAAATTATGGTACGTAGGAAAGGAAAATAATAGAAATGGCGTAGGAATAATAGTGGATAAGGAATTAAAGGATAAAGTTGTGGACGTTAAAAGAATCAGTGATAGAATTATAATAATAAAAATGATTCTAGGAGAGCAGATTATAAATATTATAAGTGCATATGCACCACAAGTAGGGCTACAAGATATAATTAAGAGACAGTTTTGGGAAGATATGGAGGGAGTCATGCAAGAAATTCCCAATACTGATGGAATATTTATAAGAGCAGACTTAAATGGCCATGTAGGAAAAGATAAGGAAGGATATGATAGAATACACGGAGGGTATGGTATAGGTGAACGAAATGAGATGGGGGAGAATATCCTAAATTTTGCTTTGTCATATAACCTATCCATTGCAAATACACTCTTTAAGAAGAGGGATGAACACTTAATAACCTTTAAAAGTGGACTTCATAAAAGCCAAATAGACTTTTTTCTACTTAGGAATAATAAACGATCTATATGCAAGGATTGTAAGGTGATACCTGGTGAGAGTTTAACCTCAAAACATAGGTTAATGGTTATGGATATTCATATCAAAAGATGGAGTAAAAGAACTGAACTTAATACACATCCAAAAACTAAGTGGTGGAACTTAAAAGGAGAGAAAATAACCTCATTCAAAAATAAGTTGATGGTAGAAGGAAATTGGAATTATGAAACAGAAGTAAATACCATGTGGACTAATATGGCTGAGTCCATTAAGAAAGTGGCAAAAGATGTCTTAGGAGTATCTAAACGTAAAAGGCTATTAGCAAAGGAAACATGGTGGTGGAATGAAACAGTGCAAAAAGCTGTTAAAGAAAAACGAATGCATTTTAAAGCATGGCAGAAGATTAGAAATAATGAAAACTATGAACAATATAAGAATGCTAAAAACGTTGCTAAGAGAATAGTAAGTGAGGCCAAACTTAAATCATATGATGAGCTCTATAATAGACTAGGAACAAGAGAAGGTGAGAAAGATGTGTTTAAACTTGCAAAGGTAAGAGAACAGAAGAGTAAGGACTTAGAGCATGTTAGGTGCATTAGAAGCGATGATCAAAGGGTATTAGTCAAAGACGCTGAGATCAAACAAAGGTGGGAAATATACTTCCAAAAATTGTTAAATGACAATGGTCCTAAGAATATAAGGATTGAAAATACTATAAATCTAAATAACACTAGATATTATAGATATGAACGTAGGATTAGAATGCTTGAAGTAAAAGAGGCCTTGAAAAAGATGAAATCAGGAAAGGCCATGGGGCCTGATGGTATACCAATAGAGGTTTGAAAGCATATGGGAGATATTGGGGTAGTTTCGTTGACCAAGTTGTTTAACAAGATTATAAAATCAAAGAAAATGCCTGATGAGTGGAGGAAAAGCTCTATTGTACCAATCTATAAGAATAAAGGAGACATTCAGAGCTGCACTAATTATCAAGGGATCAAACTTATGAGCCACACCATGAAACTTTTTGAAAGAGTCATTAAGAAGAGGCTACGACATGAAACAAGTGTATCGGAGAATCAGTTTGGTTTCATGCCTGGGAGGTCTACCATGGAAGCTATTTTCTTACTAAGACAATTAGTAGAGAAATATAGGGAGAGGAGAAAATACCTACACATGGTCTGTATTGACTTAGAGAAGGCTTATGATAGAGTCCCTAGAGAGTTAATATGGAGGGTGTTAGGTGTTAAAGGGGTTTCTCAGGGGTATATAGACATAATTAAAGATATGTATGAGGGAGCAGTAACAAATGTTAAGACCACTAGTGGCGTGACTGGTGATTTTCCTGTCACTATTGGATTGCACCAAGGATCGGCATTGAGTCCATACCTTTTCACATTAGTTATGGATGAGTTAACAAAACATCTACATGAGGAGATTCCCTGGTGCATGCTATTTGCAGACGATATAGTCCTACTTGATGAGACAAGGGAGGGTGTCAACATAAAGCTAGAGCTATGGAGAGAAGCATTAGAATCGAAAGGATTTAAAATTAGTCGAACTAAGACAGAATATATGGAATGTAATTTTAGCAAGGAGAGTAGGAGTAGAGCACCAGTCAAGATTGATAACCAAGAGGTCCCCATGAGAGACCACTTCCGATACTTAGGATCATTGATCCATGAGAGTGGACAGATTGAGAGGGAGGTTACCCAGAGAATCCAAGCGGGTTGGAACAAATGGAGATGTGCATCGAGGGTTTTATGTGATTTGCGGGTGCCACTCAAACTAAAGGGAAAATTCTATAGGATGGCTATAAGGCCAGCCATGCTCTATGGATCAGAGTGTTGGACAGTTAAGGAACATCATGCTCATAGGCTGAGTGTTGCAGAAAGGAGGATGTTGAGATGGATGAGTGGTAAGACAAGAAAGGATAGAATTAGAAATGAAAATATTAGAAGAAATTTAGGGATAGCACCAATAGGTAACAAGATGAGGGAGATTAGACTTAGATGGTTTGGACATGTTCAAAGGAGGCCAACAACGGCACCAGTTAGAAGGAGTGAGGCAATACAAGTTGAAGGTTCTAAAAGGGCAAGGGGAAGGCCCAAAAGAACGTGGATAGAAGTGGTGAGGAAAGATTTAAAAACTTTGGGACTAAATGAAGCCATGGTATTTAATAGAGTGAAATGGAGGAATAAGATTCATGTGGCCGACCCCTAATTGGGATAAGGTCTTGATGATGATGATGATGATGATGATGACATATCAATACATATATGTCTATGGAAAATGTGTGTGTGTGTGTGTGTGTGTGTGTGTGTGTGTGTGTGTGTGTGTGTGTGTGTGAGAGAGAGAGAGAGAGAGAGAGAGAGAGAGAGAGAGAGAGAGAGAGAGAGAGAGAGAGAGAGAATTTCTTCCATACATGTGTATGTATATTTTTTCATCGATCTAAGGCTTTCATCTGATTGACCTCAATTAGATGTTCTTGGTATCCATCTCATTTCTAATGTGAATATCTAAGGACTTCATTTGTAGGCTTCTTATGGTCATATAATGGACCATGTAAAACAAAAACACACTCTTACCATCCATTTTACAACCATAAAATGCCAAGAAATGAAAACCTTAAAAGTTTCATATAGATATGAGTTTTCTTACCAAGGACATGTGATTGAAGAAGAATCATATAATTGTTTTTAGATCGATAAAGAATACAAAAAAAGTGGGCCTAAATCCCCTTTTTTTTCAATACTTGTGCAAGTATAGAAAGAATAAGAGAGAAGAATCTCTTCCATACTGTACGTATGTATTGAAGAAAAATTGTGGTCCCCAAGTTTTGTAATTTTTTAATGATCCAAGGTGTTCATTTGATTTTGCCTCAATTAAATGATCTTGGTACCAGAACTCCATTTTAGGCTAAGAAATTAAGACCTTAGAAAATTTAGATGTGAGTTTTTGTACCAAGGACATCTAATTGAAGGAAAATCATATGAATGTTATAGATCGATGAAAAGGACAAAAAGTGGGTGCAAATGCCTTTTTTCTTCGATACATGTGTATATATGGAAGAAATTCTCAATCAAGAAGGGGAGGGCATGGATTTTCCAATCTATTATCTATAAATAAAGGTGAAAAGCAGCCTAATTGAGTAGTTATTTAGGAAAAAGCCGACAACTCTTTGACCTACCTGCTTGCTTCCTTACATTGTTAAAGCAAGCACCTCCTCAAACCACTTACTTGGTTTACCAGATTACTTCACAACCTATCTATTTCTATTTTTGGCTCCCCCTATCACCTTATGCTTTTTATTATAGTTTTAGAGACCATGAAAGAGTGTGTTAGAACTTCTATGTTTCATCTATTATTTTCTTGGTAGCAGCATAAATTTTCTCTAAACTACTAGCATGTTTCACCTTGAGCCCAAACTTCTAATTGAATCAATCCAACCCTAAATATTACCTTCTAGATCTACGTGATACTCTATTTATTCTTTGTTAGACAAAATGGTAAGGGGCCCACCTAGTCCATGAATGTTTCATTTTGACTAATGTGATAATTAAAATAGTTTGGGGGTTTGCCATGTCAGACAAAATGGGCTCCATGTATCAGCAATGTAGGGCCCTTTTTTTGCCTTGACCTTGGTGACTTTTTTTCTACCAACCCCACGACCATAAAGGGTATATAGTATGCAACCATTCCTTGCATTGCAAGTGGCTGTTTCCATGCCTAGAAATTAAACACACTTATTAATCACTAAAGATAAAATAAAATGATATATATATATATAATTAAACAAAATCATATGTAAAAATGTCATATTAAATAAAGACTCCTAGTAGGTTTTTTTTTTTTTAAACGATATACATGTCACACACCCTATATGTAAAATATATATACACCCTTCCCAACATATTCTTTAGACATCCCCCTCAATGTACAAACTTCATTTCCTACATCCCTTAAAAGCATGCGATGCACTGCCTCAAACACATGATCTACTTATGGGAGAGGCGCCTCAACCTAGCCATTGTCCTATATTGGCTTTGTGCATGGATACATGCTTTTAGAATGAGAAAAAGTCAACACCCTTATTTTTCCTTATATGATGATTTATTTTGGTAGATATAAGCCATTCATCATGTTCTATATATAAAATAGGCCCATAAGAAACCAATGCACTTTAATAATCCCAACCACTTATTTTAGGCATTTGGAAAATTTAATAAAAATGGATAGTCATTATTTTCTATTCATGAAAATATAGGTAAAAAGCATCCAATGAAATATGAAATTTCATCTAAAACCTATCTAACCCATTTTAAACATAATGACGGTTTAGATGTATAGAACAAAGTTCAACCAAAGACAAAAAATTAGATAATGGATTTCTTCTTACACACAAGAGTGTGTATGCCTGCCAAGGCTCTTCAACAAAGTATTTCAACATTACACATACAAGAAAAGCAACATGCTTATGTATGTAATAGTTGAAATCTAAAATAGAACTAGAAAAAGGTTTAAACAACAATAAAAAACAATAGAGAGGAGATTCTAAAATGAGACTCAAACAGATTTTTGAATCTCAAAATGGGATTGAAGCTTAGAGGTTTACGAATCGGATAGAAAGCACCACCGAATGGTCCCATTGCTTCTATAGTAGGTTCCTTCTCTTTCTACTCTGCTTCCTTCTTCTCCTCTAATTCATTATGATTTTGCTCCTCTCTCCTTACCCTCATTACTTTATAGAATGAGATCGTGGAACCTATCTTCAGCAACTTCTTCTTCCTCATGGCCTCCTTCTAGGAATAGGTAGCCGTTTTTGGTCTAGTTCCTAATCTATTTGACAATTCCAAACCAATCTAGCCATTCTTCCATATCCAAGCAACTCTGAAAATCCTTTTTCCTTTACAACTAAACCTCTTTCAACCCAAAATTTTGTTTAGTTGCAGGACTCTAAAAGAATGATGCTCCTTAGCAACCTAAAAATGGGTTAGTGGTCACAATTCCTACATTTAAAAGTTATTAATGATTGTCTCTTCAATCACAATGTCTATACTGGATTGGCACGTTTACGATTGCTCAGTTGTACGGGAAAGAAATGATTGAAAATTTTATACATGGAATTCCATGTCTTTTAACATGGCATTCTATGTCAGATTAATAATCTTGTCACATGAACCAAGCAACTCAGGTAAGCTACTCTTAACAACGAGTGACTCATGACCAAATTGATCTTCTCTCGTCATTTAGGGTGTATATTAGTATGCTTAAAACTTAAAAAGGGATAACTGCAACACTGTGACTTCTTCATGGGATATTTTGGTTGTGAGGCATTTTTACTTTTTAACTCCAACCGTCGCTTATAGTTTTAAAATAGGAGAGAGAGAGAGAGGGTTGGGACTGAAGTAGATAGGAATGAAGATGGATCTTTTACGATGGAGGAAATTGCTAGGTGTCTTAGAGTGACAATGGTTGAATAAGTAAAGAGATTGAGGGTAAGAGCGACAAAAATGAAAGGTGCATTTTGAAGCTCTAGAAGAATATGCCATCTAACTCGTTGCAGATAGACTTCAGTTCTTCTGTGGAATAACTAGTTTACTTCCAGTAACATTAACTCTACTTCTCCTTGGATATTTCCCCAATCTATCATACGTTGTCTGACCCGTGGTTGGAGAACTCGGCCGCACATGAACCCAGCCGATCGGTATACTGTTATCCAGTCAGCAACGACTGTATCGGATGGCCAACCTCAAACGGGTTAGTTTGTCATTATTCAATTATCTTTAGGAAGCCAGTCCAACTGAGAAGACTTTTGCACTCAGGTGTCGCCATTAAACTTTTAGCTGCCTCCACATGCGTACAATGATAGTGAAGAAGATTCCTCAATGAAACGCCCATGTCGATAAGATCAATCCTCAGCACTCACTTTACTCTATGTTCCCGTTGTGACTACATATCAGAGAGAGAGAGAGAGAGAGATGTCTGAGACTATGCACGCTGTCATGCTTCCATGGCTAGCTTTAGGTCACATGATCCCGTTCCTCCACCTCTCCACAGTTTTAGCCAAAGCCGGAATCAGAGTCTCCTTCCTCAGCACTCCGAGAAACATCCAGCGGCTCCCAAAACTGCCTCCAAGTCTGACGGCCATGATCAACTTTATTGAGCTTCCGTTACCTGCAGTCGACGGTCTGCCTGCCGGAGCCGAGGCCACAGTCGACATCCCCTTGGAAGACGTTCAATACCTGAAGAAAGCGTACGATTTATTGCGAGGCTCCATCAAGCAATTCATCATCAGTTCATCACCTGACTGGATAATTCACGACATGATCCAATATTGGTTAACTGAGATCACCTTGGAGACAGGGATCCCGTGCATATGGTTCTCTGTGTATAGTGCGGGTCCGTTGACCTTTGTCGGTCCATTGGACACCGTAACAGTAGATGGAAGCCGGAATGCGTCGCCGGAAATTTTTACGTCACCACCTGAATGGTTTCCGTTTGAATCATCTATTGCTCTTCGACGCTATGAGGCAATACAGTTCATGGCTGCATTCCGTAGCATCAATGCATCAGGTGTGTCCGATTACGATCGGGTAGCGTCAATTGTGAATGCATGTAAAGCTGTAGTAATTAGAAGTTGTAAAGAATTTGAAGGAGAGTATTTAGAATTGTTGGAAAAACTGTGGCAAAAACCAGTTACTCCAGTTGGGTTACTTCCGTCCGCATCAACGGAGAGGCGGTGCGAATATGGAGAGTGGTCGAAGGTATTCAATTGGCTTGATTTGCAGAAGCCCACATCAGTTGTGTTTGTTGGGTTTGGAACTGAATGCAAGCTAAGCAAAGATCAAGTATTTGAGATTGCTCATGGCCTAGATCTATCAGATTTACCATTTTTATGGGCCCTACAGAAGCCGATAGGATGCCGGGGTGATGCTGATACTCTACCATCGTCTTTCAAGAGCCGAACTGCAGGACGGGGGATTGTCATCTTCGGTTGGGCTCCCCAGTCGGAGATCTTATCACACCCATCAATTGGGGGGTCACTTTTTCACTCTGGTTGGGGTTCTACTATAGAGAGTCTCCAGTATGGGATTGCTCTTATTGTGTTACCTTTGGTGAATGATCAGCCGTTTGATGCCAGACTGCTTGTGGGAAAAGGTGTTGCGATTGAAGTAGATAGGAACGAAGATGGATCTTTTACTAGGGAAGAAATTGCTAGGTGTCTGAGGCTGGCGATGGTTGATCAAGGGGGAGAACAATTGAGGACGAGAGCTAGAGAAATGAAGGGTCTATTTTGTGATTTGAAGCTCCATCAAGATTATGAGAGAAAGTTCATTGAATTCATCAAAGGTTACAAAAAGAAGGTATGATATCCAACTAGATTATACTTATCATTTGTATCAGGTATTTTGCTCAAATAGAAGTTTTGTTTATTAAGGTACTACAGACCCTTCGTAGTTTGTCCCTTCCCTAGACCTCACATAAAGGGCAGCTTTGTGCACCAAGCTAAGCCTAAGTTCTGAGATTGACTTCAGAACTGCACCAAGCTACGCCTACCTCTAGATGAGCTGACTAGCATAGATTAGCTAGATACTGAAATTTCACGACTCATGGACAATTTTATCTTTGCTGTTTTGATTTTCAAATCATGAGCATTAGATATTTCAACTAAAAATAATCCAATGGGCATAATTTTTGTAGATCGCCTATATTGAGGAGGCTGAGCAAGATGATTAGTTTTGATCATCCAAAGGAAAGGATTAGCTTGGCAGAGTTCCAAAGTTAGTCTTGAAACTCAGTTTCGATCCCAGTTCTTTAATTTGAGAATTTGTGTTTAACTTAAAAAATGTAGTAACTTTTGAATTATTTGTATGTAGTAACTTTTGAATTATTTGTGATTTGGTCGGGGCATCAAAAGTCCTAACATTAGAGAAAATTTTAAAATATTCAAGGACTTTTGTAATATGGTATTGTATCAAGATATAGACTCGAATATGCATGATTTTGATCACGAAACACGAAGCTCCCACCTATGCAGGGCCTAGGGAAGGGGTGGGCCACAATGGCCTAAAGTAGATAGCCTTACCTTGTATTTTTGCAAAAGGATAATTCCACACCTTAAACCCGTGACCTCAAGATCACATGACGACAACTTTTACCATTGGCCAAGGCTCATGGTTTTGATCACTGCAAAGCTTCAAATAACTTGTATGAACATTAACAAGATAATAGTCAAAACAACCATACTAAAGGAATTCCAGCCAAGAAAGCTAGTATCTACTAGCTAGAGATGAATGTATTTCGCACTATTTTGGTAGATAAAGGTACCTCCCATAGTTGAAACTTACACCCAATTCGGACCAGAATGGCTGGAATGCCACATTTTAGAACGAAAAACAAGACGAAATTAACCTTAAAAGTTTTGGTTGATTTGGTTGTTTGGAAGCCCATTTTAGACATTCAAATCCTAAATTTTGATTCTTTTCAATCAATGATGAACTTTTTTTTCAAAACCCGCAAGAACATGATACACAAATGCATAAAAATAAAAGAAATACACTCTGACTGACGAAAAATTAGTTCAAGGACTGACCTTAGTTCCTTATCTTCAACTTGAGCTTAAGAGATCGAAGAAGCTGTGATTGAAACTTGTTTTGCTTGTTCACGACTCTTCGATGAAGGCTTTTAGGCCTAACTGCAGCTATTTTTTCATGGAGCACTTCAAGAGGGCTAAACCTGCATTGATTCCATTTTTATGGGGCAAATCTTCCTTGCATGATTCAAGTTTTCTATCCTAACATCATATTAATAATATGTTAGTATCTCTTTTTTAAGTAATTTTTTAAACCAAAATATCTATCCTAGGTAACTTTCTAAGAGTAAACATATATTCTTCTCCAACTTATCTAATCTAATAAAACCATATAAAAGGGCAACTCCAGTGCACAAAGCTCCCACTTATGCGGGGTCCGGGGAAGGGGTAGACCACAAGGGCCTAAAGTACACAACCTTACCTTGCATTTTGCAAGAGGCTATTTCCACACCTTGCACCTGTGTCCTCAAAGTCACATGACCATAACTTTTACCTGTTGCGCCAAGGCTCCCCTTCTAATCTAATTAAACCATATAATTCCACAAAATTTGCCCTCAATAAGTTAAACAATGCCATCAAGCATTGACTAACTCCATATCCACTTGTAAGACTAGTAAAATAAAGATGTAATGATGACAAAGGTGACTATTTTGAGGAGGTTGTTCTCCCAATGACTGCTTGGAGAGGGCTGTCCTCTCGATGACTGCTTTGAATGAAAATTTGAATTTAAGACTCGGGTCAATGTCTTCTATCTAGTATGATCAATTTCAGATATTTTCGTTGGCTAACAAAGCAAAAAATTATGTGCAGAGTCTTCTTGTTCACCATTGTCCATCAAGAGAAATGGGAGCAGATGCACCTACTTTTTGCAAAGGAAGAGATCCAAAGAACTTTGAATAAGGCTGCCATTTGCTGTAGCCACCATTGTCTGCATCTTGAGGTAGCATGCCTTTTAGAACGTCTCAATAGATAGAAATAAAAAAAGGGTAATATTAGAATTTTAAAAATACTAACAAGAAAAGAAGACGGAAAACTAACACAATGGCAATTTTGCAAAGCTCTCAAAAACTTAGTGGCAAATTTGTGAAACTCAATAAATATTGGATTTTTTTTTTTTACAAAGAAGCCAAACTGTAATAACATAAAACCCATAATTTTATCTCAACCCTCTCTTACTACATCATAGTTATCGGCATTGACATTTCCACTGAATGTGATTTAGAGCTTCTTTTATTTTTTCTCTTTTTATTCAAAATCCCAAAACTGTTGGTACACCAGCTGATCTGACATCCATCTGCAATCTCCACCTCATTGTAGATCTGGTTTGAAGCATTGTGAAAGACCCAACTGCCCTGAAAACACGTAAGAGATCAGCATCTGACACATGACATCAAATACCCTATAAACCGGAAATCATCCACTTGAATCCAAGAGAAAAACTAAAGAGAGAAAATTTAATATAACCAAGTTGGTATTTGTCATTATTTTCATTTCTTACATGATCTGATCATCAGTCCAAAGGATGGTGCATTGATCGAAATCTACTGTAGGATGGAACTAGAGCCCACATTTCTCTTTCCTTCCAATGTGAGTACTTCCATTCCCATAAATATTAGTTTGTATCCACCATTGCTTTCCTCAAATATTCCACATGATAAGGCCGTGTGTGACTAACCATAATGGTGCCAAAAGTTTGTCTAACAGTTTTTTATGTAACTTTTCTTTCATTTTTTCATATCTTAATGGCTGTCATTTTTCTATGCCACCTTGTGCTATATGGAGTGTCCAAGTGTCATTTTTCTATGCCACCTTATGCTCTATGGAGTGTCCGAGTGTCATTTTTCTATGCCACCTTTTGCTCTATGGAATGTCCCAGTGTCATTCTTCTATACCTCCTTATGCTCTATGGAGTGTCCGAGTGTCATTTTTCTATGCCACCTTATGCTCTCGTGTCATTTTTCTATGCCGCCCTGTGCTGTATGGAGTGTCTAAGTGTCACTTTTCTATGCTACCTTATGCTTTATGGAGTGTCTAAGTGTGAATTCATTTGGTCAACATTTTGTTTCCGATCAAAGTCAACCCAACGCCTTATTGACAATGAATATCTACATGTGCTTCTGCGTGTAAAATCACCACACATGAGACCTAACTGGTTAGTAATCTATGCCATTCAAGGTTACTTAATTTGGCCACAATTTCTGAGGGGTACTTAAAACAAAAAAAGGACTATAAAAGAAACAAAAAAGATAGATTATAACTGATTCTTTGTATTATGTTTTCTATGTATTTGACCCATCTTATAGTTAGCTCCATGTCTTTTTTTTTCAATTTACTTTGACTTTTCATTACAATTTACGCTATTGTAGTTATATTAACATTTAGCATCATTTCTTACAGGTATAGGAGGAGAACATAGCATATTTGGTGTGAACCTGCATGATCAATAGATTATAAGAAACTATTTGGCTCTGTCAATGACATCTGTAAAATTGTTACATACCAGCTTATGCTACTCATACACCTTCTATGTTTTGAGCAATTATAGTATGCCTCTATTAGTATTCTTGCATCCTCGTGATATACAATTTAGAAATTATACATGGTTAAGATTATACACTAATTCTAGGTTCTATTGATTTAATAGTATTTCATTTATATTTTAAGCAGCTATTATTGTTATTTTTCTAAATGAAGGGGAGCATTGGCACAACGGTAAAAGTTGTCGTCATGTGACCTAGAGGCCATGGGTTCAAGGTGTGGAATTAGCCTGGTGCAAAATTCAAGATAAGGCTGCCTACTATAGGCTCTTGTAGTCCGCCCCTTCCCCAAACCCTGCATAGGCAGAACCTTCGTGCATCGGGGCTGCCTCTTTTTTCTAAATGACTCGTCGTTGATTTTGTCAACAAAGACTACCCGATTAAGAAGCCGATAAATTATAGCTAGAAAATTAGGTAGTGATGTAAATGATGGCAAGTCAAAAGATGAAGGAGTTCAAGTGTAACTTAACTTTCAACTATCCTCATATTATAATATTAAGTTATCTCAACTTGAATCCCTCCAATCTCTCCTTCTTTCTAACCTATGCTATTTATCTTCTTCTAATCCAAATCTCTCTCTCTCTCTCTCTCTCTCTCTCTCACACACACACACACACTTATCCTATTAAATTGTATCATTTTTAAATTAACAATCTAACCTCATCTTAATGATCAAAGCTTTCTATCTAATAGTATGTGTTAATGTAACCAAATAATCTCTCACTCTCCACTAAAACATTTTTCTACGAGCACTTGTGACCATTTTTTGTGTGGGTGCCGCGTTAGTATATTTGAATTTATAAATTATTTTATTGTACTTTACCTTATTAGTTGGATAAATGGGCTCCTAAAGGATTTGCCTATCCTTTTTAGCCAGATGTTTATTCCTTATATTTCTCTCATGTCTAACTTTTTCTAAAATCTCTTTGTAGACTCCGTGTCTTTTTATTTCCTAGGAATGTTTTTTAAAATGCTTTGCATTATATCATTTTCAAGTTGGAAATCAAGCTTTATCTTAGTGGTCAAAACCTTGCATATTATAGTACTTATTAATATAAACAAATAAATCAATAATGTAAAGAGGAAATTCCAACCTCATCTTCGTGATTAAAGACTTCCATCTAATAGTCTATATTAATGTAAACAAAGAAATCCTATGATGAAACAAGTCTAAGGCTTATGCCACTATTGTTGTATGCATGATCTACATAAACCCTTTTTACATAAGATATAATTGTTAAGTATTACTAGATTATTCTATCAAGAGATACAAATCTTTGTATCTTTCTATTAAACAAAATTACCTTTAATATGACTCTTTATTTTACTACTTTGTAGGAATCCTATCTTCAAAAACAAACTTCTAAAAGAACTAATGCATACAAGCTTAGGCCTATAGAGATCAAAACTAATCTTCTTCTTGACACCTTATTATGCATATCTTATATTAAAATATTGGACTGAAACACTAGATTGTGGCACAATTAGTTCAAATTCTTTCATAAGCAAATGCTTTGGAATAGTCCATTTTTTATTTTCCTTTTGAAATTTCCATAGCCACTTCATAAGAAGGGCTAGCTTGGTTGAAAAAAAAAGAAGGTTTTGAATGAGTCTTAGCTCTATTGTTTAATGCAGTCTATTCACCTTGGGCATTGCCTGGACCCCTTATTACTTAATAAATATACCAATATCTCTTTCTCAAGCAATTTTCTAAACCAATATCTCTACCTTAATTATCTTTTCCATCAAGTAACTTATTTAATCTAATAAATCCTTATCAGATCATTTCACTCCAATAGCCAAAATGAAATGACCGCCAAAACAAAAATATGTTAGTGAGTGCCTTGAAGGGGGTCCAGTCCAAATGAAATGTGTCATGAATACTTGTGTTTAGAGTATAGAAATTATTGTAAGAAAAAGAAAAATGAACCGTGGAAATTTCGTTGGAATTTTTTCTTAAATCTTATATTATATAAAATGTGTGCCAAAAAGTTCCCTAACTTTTGCTATTGTCCACCTGGCCTAGCTTCAAAAAATTATTTGCCACCAAGCCCCTAAAATTTATCACTATAAATTCAAACCACATTTATTAATTACATTGAAGTATTAATCCTTAGTCCTAATAGTCATACATGCTTGGAGGAAATCTGTCCTAAGAGAGACAAAAATAAGACAATTGGAGACAATCATCTTGAAAAAAAGGAAAAAATAAGGTTAGAAAAAATCATCTTAAAAATAGAAAAAGTAAGATTACTAGTAAAAACTGCCTAAAGAAAAGGCCCAATAAGATGGTTATGAAAAAAACATCTTAGAAAATAAATGTGGTTAAGAAGCCAAACGAACCTGCAGCTGGCACTCTCTTGTCTTCTCTGCTCTAGCCCATCTGGCACTTCAAAATCGTTTTTCGCCATTGACCAAGAATATGACACACTCTCTCTTGTGCCAGCGTGGGTGATTGATGCTTTCTTCAGTTTATACAAGAGGATTGACAGTCAAAAAATGGAGATTGCTAAGTTTCTGACGTCAACTCTATCTGTTCATCGATTGGTGATCAAAAGAACTAGACAAATGAACCTGCAACCAGCACCTCTCTCTCTCTCTCTCTCTCTCTCTCTCTTGCCTGTCTTGCACTCGAGAATCATTTTCGTCGGTGATAGAGACCACCACACACACACACACACTCTCTCTCTCTTACTAGTTTGCACGATCGACACTTCCTACAGTTTATACATTATATACTTAGGCTTAGAGGTGGTCCCCCTTTCTAGCGTAAGAGCGATCAGAATTTGAACATGCTGCATTTTACTAGGAAGGATCAATCTGCGGGGCTATCACCTTCTTTGGCCAGATCTTCCAACCTTTTCACAGTTACAGTTGAAGCCATTGCTTGCATCAAAAGAAGGCATATAAGCCTTACTAACTAATAGGGCGTGCAAAGGCTTGACTTAACTAATAGGACCTTGCTTGCGGAAAAACTCCATAATAGCACTAACACGCTACAGCTTTGAAGCCATAGCTTGTTGCTTGTTGCTTGCTGCTTGCTGCTTGCTACTTGCTGCTTACTGCTTTTTCCATCATCCAATTCACAACAAATTGAATGAAACCTTGCAAAAAAGAAGTGAACACTTGAAACGAAGCTTCATGTTTGTTTTTCTTCAAACCCCCAATCCACTCTCACTCGCCACTACTAGCATGTAGTTGGAAAAAGGAGGTTAGTAGATTTTTGACCTCAACTGTCCATTTGTTAATTTTCCGGTGGTCGAAAGAACAAAATAGTGATTTTCGACTTTTTTTCTTCTGCCGATCTACATTCTAAAGAAAGAATCTGATTTTTTACCATCTTTCCTTATTATATACGTTTATCATTGTCAGAAAATAGATCAATTATTTTCAATTCTCTATGCATGATCTATTATCGATAAACAGATTGGTGAATTTTTTTTATTTTTTTTGCCATTTTTTCTTTAGGAAATGGTTTTCTTGTCCTTGTTCCACTTAAACAAGGTTCACAAGTGGAGAACTCAACTTGCAAGTTAGGCAAAAGACCATTTTCGAACATTTTTTTTCATTTTTTCTTGTTCATGTAGCCTGACCTCATACACCATATGTATGGATCAACTCTATAAAAGGACTCATTAAGATGCTCAAAAGAAGAACTTAATTTATTGATATTTTTTACATTCATTTTATATGGTTTATCTGCTTTCTTCTACCAAAACATAATCCTCCCATGTTTGGCTGTGGAAACTTTCCCAAATTATAATCAAACTCGAAAACCATGTTTACGTAGTTATGACACTGAAAGGAGATTTTGTTATATTGATGGAGCATGCAAGAGATTAGAGATCAAAAGATTACATCCTCCAAGCATTTCTATTCAAAGTGCCCTAACTCCAGCAACATTACAATAACTATTGTCACCCATAAAAACTTGATGTTTATAGGTTTTAACTTCTTTCATTCGATGAAATCTTCTCTTGATCTTGTCACATGTCTAGAGGAACCAAAGTCAACCCACCAAGTACAACCATCTCCATCTACCAAGGGGAACTCAGAATTTACACAGACTATGTCCCTTTTTCCTTTATTTTGGTTATATCCTTCGCTTTTCATTTCAAGACAATAAATTTTTAATGTCCAAGTTTTCCACACTAATAGCATTTTCCTTAAATTTATGTTTTTAGGTTTGAAATGTCCTTTTCCTTCACCTTTTGAAAAGTTTCTATGCTTATGGTTGCTTCTTCTTTTTTTCCTTTTTTTATAGAAAATGACGCTACAGTCCCAGACAATTTTCTCTTTCTTTCATACTCTACACTTAACTTCAGGTAGATTTCTCATATAAACTTCTCAATTAGAGAAGTGAACTGCAACTACTACAAAATTCAAAGATGATAAGAGCTATGTAATACAATGGACAATTGCATCTTTTCTTGTATTCACTGCTAAAATTGGAGTTTTCAAAGACGATGAAAAGAAGATTATTTTTATGCAACTGACTTTGTAAAAATAAATCAAAGATGGTTCTGGGAAACCATATCTAAAATTCATTTGAGGGATTTAAAAATTTTGTAGATTTTAGTGAGAAGAACTTAAGAAGACAGCTTTTGAGAACCATCTTTAAAAGCCATCATTTCTAAAGACAGTTTTTGAAAACCATCTTTAAAAATCAAAATCATGGTTCTTTTATACACAAAATTTATTTTTAAAACCATTTTTAAAAATCATTTTCAAAGATGATTTTTGAAAACCATCCTTAAAAACCATGATAAGAGGCAAATGAAACTACATAGTTGGATACATGTTTTTCATTGTTGTTCATCATCTATACTTTGTCTTATGAGAGTCACTCAAGGGTGGATGTTCTTAATGTTCCATTATTTTACTTGAATCAAGTATATGAAGATGGTAGTAATTGCTAAGGAATTAGTTATAGTAGGCAACTCAATCACTACTAAAATAGAGAGTTTTAAAGACAGTTAAAAACATGTATATTCGACGGTTTCAAAACTATCTTTCTATCTAGCTGTGTTCAAAAATCAACTAAGAAGAAGATAGTTTTGGATACTTTCTTTAAAAATCTAGAACCTATATAGACAGTTTTTAGAATCCATCTTTAAATGCGTGCACATTTGAAGATGGTTTTCCAAAACTGTCTTTAAAACCTTCTTAAAAGATTTTTTGTACATTACTCTTACAATTTTCCTGCACATTCAATGAGAATAGGCAACTAAGTTTAATTTGCTGCCTATTATTGTTGATAATTGGAGTCATGTGTTACCATCTATCAATGATTTAATGTGGAAAACAATGCAGGTGAGGAAATACTTTTTATGCAGTACCTTATGTTGTTATTTTCTAATAGAGTCACTTGTTTGTTTCTATTTTATAGTCTGCCTTTAAAATCTCTGATGACAAGAAGAATTTCGAATAGCTAGTGAAAGCTGACAAAAATGGAAGACAAATGTTTCCTCTCAAAATTAGTAATTGTCAACTTATGAGACATGGATTAAATGGTTTAAAAGTTAATTACATGAAATTATAACAATCAACGGGAGAGAAGGGGAGCCTTGGCGCAACAGTAAAAGTTGTCGTGATGTGACCTTGAGGTCACGGGTTCAAGGTGTGGAAACAGCCTCTTGCAAATGCAAGGTAAGGCCGTGTACTTTAGGCCCTTGTGGTCCGCCCCTTCCTAGACCCTGCATATGCGAGACCTTCGTGTACTGGGGCCACCCTTTTTTATAGTAATCAATGGGAGGCCACCTTTCTCCTCTTACAAATATAGATATACAAAATGGCAAGTACATCTCATAAGTGATGCCTATGATTTAAAGTACAACAGTACATGTCAATCAAATTTTTGCCATTTTCTTTCTTAGTATGCAATAATATCGTGAAAAATAAGAAAAAGAGCAGAAAAACGCAAGATGTAGGGAACCACATTCTCCCAAAATATAAGGACTGCTGATTAGGCTCTTCATTAACAGTCACTTTTGTGCCAAATGTGTCCCACGACCACAAGTCCATCGCTATGCGTGATTTTATAATCCATGAAGTCTCATTCACTCAGACTTGCTATAGACAGGCTTGAGACGCTGGAGTCAGGCACCTGTTTTGAAATCTTCACCCTACAAAATTTGAGGTACAAGGTCCAGTTTTGATTATTAGGTCTTTTATATAAAATGGCTTAGCTAATAAATGCATTTGATCACTAGACAATTCAGATGCTAGAATCATGTTCTGATACTTTACCACCATCGGCTAACTTATCAAATGCTTTCATCTACATTCTACGTCCACTTCCGCCCTCTCCCAAAGGAAATCCTGTTCAATCTCTCAATTTGAACTGCACTTGAATCTTGAGGAGAGACACTTGGTATGTTGGCATATTATAGAGGCTACCTTGATGAGGACAATTCTACCCTCAGATGGTAGATAATGTTTCTTCCAATTAGCCAGCTCCCTACAATACGTTTTCGTACCAGATCCCGCAATCCTTTCTTAAGGATAAAAGGGCAGCCCCGGTGCAGGAAGCTCTCACCTATGCGGGATCCAGGTACACAGTCTTACCTTGCATTTTGCAAGAGACTGTTTCCACACCTTGAACCCATGACCTCAAGGTCACACGACGACAACTTTTACCTCTAGGTCACACTACGCAATGCTTTCTTAAGGATCCCAAAGGTAATAGGTACCAAACACTCGCTTGCATATATTACTTCTAGCAAGATTTTCGTTGTTCTCAAGGTTCAAAAAGAAAATATTATATAAACTACAGCAAGTGGTTATTCTGTTATTTTTGTATATTAATCAAACCCATGAAATGTTTTTACCATTTTGATGGATAGTTCATCAGAACAAATACATTAAAGAAGAGAGACTAGTGCAGACCTGTCTATTTTGATGGTGAGGTCAATCTATGCTCTTCAGATTCAAGTTTTAATGATGCATCACCACCCATTAGTTCTTGAAAACCCTCTACATTCACAGGTGGTGTCCGCACGCCGAACATGCCCCTACAAGCACATCACAAATTAATCAGAAAAGCAAGCAATTTTAGTACACAACATTTATGAGCCATCAGTGAGAATTTCCCAAGAACTTACCGCTGCTGAAGCTGAGGAACTTGAAGGGATGAGAATTGTTTAAACTGACGGCCAGACTGAGCATGGTGGTTTGCCATAGCCATCTGTTGCTGTCTAAACTGCAGTTGGTGCTTATTGACAGTGCTAACATCAGCTGGAAATTCTGAGAAGTTTTCAGTTTTAACTTGTGCCAAGGGACGATCTTTATCTGAAGTCATATTAGTGCTTCCAGGAGTAGATGGTTGACATTTTCGCATTTTATCCCACTGCTCGTGCTGCATTACCAGGCTCTGTTGATGAATCATATGCATCTGAGGATGCACCCGTCTTTGAACCTGCACATCCAGCAGAAGAAAAATGCTAAAGATGATGACTACAACGGCTTGCAATGCACATGCCTCCCAAAACTGATGCAAAGAATAATAGGAAGAAAGATCGGATCTTTCAAGTCCATGAGCCAAAGACAACAAAGAAATAAGGACAATAAAGAGGAAAACAAGCGCCAGGTCTTCCACATAGTTTACTTTGTGTAGTAGGTTAGAGTAAAACATCCTCTGTTGTAATATCACCATCCAAGTTTTCAGAAAAATGAATCAGAAACCTATTAGAAGCCTATTTTTAGAGTTTATTTAGATTGGGTTTGGAAAGTCCGAAAGAGAGTCCATATCTACAAAGATATGTGATGAGTTTTACGTCCATTGGGCAGAATTAATACAAAGTTTTTGTTTGTCTTCTTTTCTGTTTCTGTTCACTTTCTTTTAATTCTGATTCAAAATTTTTATACTTTTCGATAAAAATTCTCAGACGAGAAAGTTAGAAAAGAAATTGTTTCTGGTTCCCAGAATCTCTTCAAAATCTCAGTTTTTCTCCCCTGCAAAAACCGTGATTTTTTCTTTCACGGTGCTTATTTTTACTTCCAGTAGCATTAGATAGCAATATTAACTTCATTTCAACATATAAAGTTGAGTGCCACAGAAACAGAACCATTTCACTGCTTTTGGCAACTCTTTAATTTTCTGAATGCAAAAGGGCAGCCCAGTGCACAAAGCTCCCAAGTATGCGGCATCCAGGGAGGGAGCGGACAATGGGTCTATAATAAGCAGTCTTACATTGCATCAAATCATGACCTCCAAGTCACACAACGATAACTCTCCTGTTGCGCCACGGCTCCCCTTCTTAATTTTCTGAATGCAATTCAGAAGAACACCACAATATGCCAAATTATGTGGAATTTTGAAAAATATGGGTACAACAGCTATTTTGATACAATCATATCACAGAGGCAAAAGGGCATCCCAGTGCACGAAGCTCTCACATATGCTGGATTCGGGGAAGGGCAGACCTGATGAGTCCATACCCATGAGATCTGCAAAATGGAAAGAACACAAAAGTCAGAATTCGGTGCAGCCAAATCAGAATTCTGCACCGAAATAATAGTCAAAAATCAACATCGACTGTAAATTCAAAATTGGCTAGCAAGAAAGCATGATTGGTCAAGATCTGTTGCACTGTAGATCTTGACAAATCTGATCATCTCACCCTATAAATAGGGGAGATCTGATCTCTGCAAAATAGAGAGAAAGGGGTGTAGAGCTGTGAGCTAGAGTGAAGGGGGTAAGTATCAGATCTGTTGATCTGAAGGTAGAAGGGTGTAGAGTCGAGTGAGGATCTGATCCTCCTCCTCCTCCTTTGTATTCCTATTCTTGCTAGTGATTGATTTTCCCTTGTCCCATGGATGTAGGCCAGATCAGGCTGAACCACGTAAATCCATCTGTGTTTATGTATGTGTGTGATCTTAGTTTACAGATCTGATGGCTAGATCTCTACAAATCTTCAGATCTGAATCCCAATAGTGGGATTAGAGCACTGTAGGTTCTAACAGTGGTAAACGTTGCAGTTTCTAACAGTGGTATCAGAGCCAGGCCAGATCCATACTGGCCCAACTCAAATCCAGATCTAGCTCAGGCCGAGGAGATTGGCCCAACCCATTCTAGATCTAGCCCAGGCTGAGGAGATTGGAACAGTCCAGTCTAGTCCAGATCCAGATTAGGCCGAGGAGTGGCCCAGTCCAGATCCAAAGCAGACCGAGGAGCGGCCCAGTCCAGTCCAGCCCAAACCAGATCTAAGACCACCAAATCCCATATCTAAGAACCACTTATCTGAGATAGTCTTGATCCGACAACTCAGATCAGAGATCACCTCAGATCAGTAAGAATTCTCAAATCTAAGATGCATAGCATTTTGGAGATCTGAGAGGGAAGGGAGAAGAAACGGATCTGGATTAGAGGCAGTGAAAGTGCTAGCCTTCATGAAAACATATTAGCAACGAAACTGAAGTTGGTACTACTGGAAGCGAATAGTAGAAATAGCCATCTGGTGAAATTGATCGCTGCTACAGGCAAGAAGCCATTGCCGCGATCTGAAGAAGCCTTGCGGCTACTGCTCTGGAGAAGCCATTGCTGGTTTTGCCGCCGTGAACTAATTCGGTGAAGCCACATCAGGAGAAGAAGCATACACGACGCAGTTCGGAGAAGATAAGCTGCAGCCACAAAAGAAAAAAATCGTAGCTGCAGTTGTAAGAAAAAGAAAAACAAGTTAGGGTTTTCGACTTATCCTTTTATAGGAAATCCAAAATTAGCAACCCATCAAACTGATAATGCCACCATATGAACAGTACCATGTTTCTATAGTGAGATACTATTTCTACTGTAGCGACTCAAAACAAAGATCGAGTTGTGAACAGTTGACTCGTGAATAGTTATACTTGTGAACAATACCCCGGGCTGAACAGTGCCTGAACAGTACACAGTGAAAGTATCCTCCCAAACAGTACTACATATTTACAATTTTGTCCATGAATACCCCCCTCTAAAATGACAATTATACCCTCATGTACATAAAAATTCTTGGGCATCTCTAATCCACTCCCAAGGTTTTTTTATTGTTCCTGCCTCAACAGTGCACTTCATTTCTCACAGTTAAACGTAGAAAAGAATAGACTCCATGGAAGAGTCTAGTTCAGCAAATGTTGTAACTGGGGCTATGATAAAACTCAATGCCACCAATTACACCTTATAGAGACCCAGAATGAAGGATTTTTTACACTGCAAAGATCTTCATGACCCTCTAGATGATGAAGGAAAAAGACCTGAGGGTATTTCAGAAAAGGAGTGGACAAAAATGAACCTAAAAACTATAGGTCAGATCAGACAATGGATCGACCATAATGTCTTCCATCATGTAGCCCAGGAAGAAAATGCTCATGTTCTTTGGAAAAAGCTGGAGAATATGTATCAAGCAAAGACTATATGCAACAAAGCCCTGTTAATGAAAAGGCTAGTGAATTTGAAGTTGAAAAGTGGTACATCAATAGCTGAGCACACTAGTGAATTTCAAAACTTAGTGAACCAGCTCGTCTCAGCAGAGTTTCCACTCGAGGATGAAGGTCAAGCATTGCTACTGCTAAGTTCCTTACCTGAAAGTTGGGAGACTGGTAATCTCCCTTAGTAACTCAGCTCCAGAAGGCAAACTGACCATGGCAATGGTTAAGGACGCCCTATTCAATGAAGAGGCTAGGAGAAAAGAATCCAGAATAGACCAGGCACATGCCCTGGTTACAGAAAACAAAGAAAACAGCAGCAGTAGAGGTCGAGGTCGAGGAAGACGCAAAAGCAAAAGTAGGGGAAGATCACAAGATCCTGGCAAATCCAAAAGTTGACATAAGGGGCAATACAAGTGCTTCCACTGCGGCATTCCAGGACACAAAGAAAGATTGCCGAAAGCTAAAGAAAGAAATGGGACAAAACAAGACAAATGAAGGTAATGGTGAAACAAATGTTACCATTACACAGGACATCTCAATACTGACAACTGAAGAGGAAGCATGCTTGCACGTGGGAAACAATGAAGCTGAGTGGGTGGTAGACACAGCTGCTTCCTACCACGCCACGCCACATAAAGAATTCTTTATCATCTACAGGGAAGGAGACTTCGGCATGGTAAAGATGGGAAACAACAGCTCGTCTCAAATTCTTAGGAAAGGAGATGTGCAAGTCAAGACAAACCTTGGCTATACAGTGATACTAACGGAAGTACGACATATACAGGAACTTAGGCTGAACCTGATTTCAGTCCCAGCACTTGACAGACAAGGCTACACAAACTATTTCGGCAACAGCACATGGAAACTGACGAAAGGAGCAATGATCATGGCAAGAGGGCATATCTGCAACACCCTGTACAAGACTCACATGAAGATATGCGGAGATAGTCTTAATGAAGTGGAAGATGAAGCATCGGCAAATCTGGGGCACAAAATGCTTGGACACATGGGAGAGAAAGGGCTATTCACACTCGCTAAGAAGCAGTTCATCAAAATAGCCAAAGGTATAACTCTAAACCCTTACAATTACTGTTTGTTTGGTAAATAACATAGAGTTGTATTCTCTTCTCCTAATAATAAAAGGAAGGAAATATTGAGTTTAGTGTACTCTGATGTATGTGGTCCTATAGAAGAGGAGTCCTTAGGAGGAAATAGATATTTTGTAACATTTATAGATGATGCATCTAAAAAGGTGTTGGTATATTTTGTAAGAACTAAGGACCAGGTATTTATGAACTTCAAGAAATTCCATGTGATGGTGGAGAGGCAAACAGGAAAGAAATTGAAGTGTCTTTGAACAGACAATTGAGGAGAATACACTTCCAGAGAATTCAAGGCATACTGCGCTGATCGTGGTATTCGACATGAGAAGACGATCTCATATACCCCACAACACAATGGCATTGCTGAAAGGATGAATCGGACCATTGTGGAACGAGTCAGAAGCATGCTCAATATGGCTAAACTGCCTAAGCCATTCTGGGGAGAAGCTGTACGAACTGCCTGCTACCTCATCAACAAATCACCATCAGCACCATTGAATTTTGAAGTCCCAGAGAAGGTCTAGTCAGGTAAGAAAGTTTCTTACAAGCACTTGAGGGTGTTTGGGTGTAAAGCTTTTGTACACATATCCAAGGAGTTAAGACAAAAGCTAGACCTCAAGTCAACTCAATGTATCTTTATCGGCTATGGAGACAATGAATTTGGATACAGACTATGGGATCTAGTGGCTAAAAAGGTCATCAGAAGTATAGACGTTGTATTCCAAGAGAACCAGTTCTCTATGAACTTTGAAAAACCCACAAAGTCCAATGAAGGAAGTACAAGTGCTCTAGATATTATTCCAGATCCTACGCCAGTACAGTCTACCACTAACAACATATAAGATGACCTTCCAAAAGCAGAAGAAAATGAGGATGCAGAGGGTGCTGAGCAGGGGGAGCAACAACCTCCTCTACCAGAAGCTGCAGGATCATCACAACAATCAAAAAATGAAGAAATTCTTCCACCAGAAGATCATGAGTTTCATTCAAAGACATCTTCAAGAGGCCGTGTACTGATTCCCTCAAAAAGATATCCGGAATCAGAGTATATCACGCTTACTGAAAAGGGGGAGCTAGAAAATTTCCAAGAAGCACAAAATCATGCAGACAAGAATAAGTGAATGCAAGCTATGCAAGAGGAAATTGACTCATTGCAAAAGAACAAGACTTACGAGTTAGTGAAGCTTCCTAAGGGCAAGAGAGCATTGAAGAATAAATTGGTGTTCAAGCTCAAGAAGGATGGCAGTGGAAAGCTAGTAAAACACAAAGCTCAACTGATCGTCAAAGGCTTCGAACAAAAGAAAGGAATTGACTTTGACGAGATATTCTCACCAGTGGTGAAGATGACTTCAATTCAAACTATACTCAAATTGGTAGCCAGGTTAAATTTGGAGCTTGAACAGATTGATGTAAAAACTGCATTTCTTCATGGAGATTTAGAGGAAGATATCTACATGGAGCAACCTGAAGGTTTTGAAGTACCAAGGAAGAAGCACCTAGTCTACAAACTAAAGAAGAGCCTCTATGGTCTCAAATAGGCACCGAGGCAATGATACAAGAAGTTTGACTCGTTCATGATGAGTCACGAATACCAAAGAACAGCAGCAGACCACTGCGTATATGTGTAAAGATTCCCTGATGGGAAGTTTATAGTCCTTCTCTATGTAGATGATATGCTGATTGCAAGACAAGATGCGACTATAATTAGCAAGCTAAAGGAGTTATCTAAGTCTTTTGACATGAAAGACTTAGGACAAGCTCAGCAGATTTTGGGCATGCAGATTACTCGCGACAAAAGGGGAAGAAAGTTGTGATTGTCACAGGAGAAGTATGTTGAACGGGTAATCAAGAGATTCAACATGGAGAATGCCAAGCCAGTCAACACTTCGCTTGGTAACCATTTCAAGCTGAGCAAGCAGACCTGTCCTTCCTCAAATTAAGAAAAAGAAAAGATGTCAGCGATACCATATTCGTCAGCAGTCAGAAGTCTGATGTACACAATAGTGTGTACAAGACCAGATATTGCTCATGCAATAGGAATAGTAAGCAGATTCCTATCCAACCGAGGAAGAGATCACTGGGAAGCAGTGAAGTGGATCTTGAGATATCTCAATGGTACATCCAACTTGTGCTTGTGTTATGGAGAAACGGAACCTGTCCTAGAAGGATATACAGATGCAGACATGGCAGGAGATCTTGATGGCAGAAAATCAAAATCAGGATTTTTATTCACTTTTGCAGGGGGAGATGTATCTTGGCAGTCCAAGTTGCAGAAGTGTATTGCTTTATCGACAACAGAAGCAGAATATATTGCCGCAGCTGAAGCTGGCAAGTAGATGTTGTGGATAAAGCGGTTTCTCTAGGAACTTGGTATTACATAGAAAGAATACAAGGTACATTGTGATAGTCAGAGTGCTATTGACTTGAGCAAAACTTCAATGTACCACTCCAAGCACATCGACATACACTATCATTGGATACGTGAGGTGATAGAACAAGAACTGCTGAAGATAGAGAAGATTCACACAGATGAGAATCCGGCTGACATGCGGACAAAAGTAGTGTCATTAGAGCAGCTGATGCTATGTAGAGACATAGCAGGGATGGACTCAAATTGAAGAACTGAAGGATGTTCTCCCCTTATGGATATGGAGGGGGAGAATTGATGGGTCCATACCCATGAGATCTACAAAATGGAAAGAACACAAAAGTCAGAATTCGGTGCAGCCAAATCAGAATTCTGCACCGAAATAACAGTCAAAAATCAACATCGACTGTAAATTCAAAATTGGCTAGCAAGAAAGCATGATTGGTCAAGATCTGCTGCGCTGCAGATCTTGACAAATCTGATCATCTCACCCTATAAATAGGGGAGATCCGATCTCGGCAAAATAGAGAGAAAGGGATGTAGAGCTGTGAGCTAGAGTGAAGGGGGTAAGTATCACATCTGTTGATCTGAAGGTAGAAGGGTGTAGAGTCGAGTGAGGATCTGATCCTCCTCCTCCTCCTTTGTATTCCTATTCTTGTTAGTGATTGATTTTCCCTTGTCCCGTGGATGTAGGCTAGATCAGGCTGAACCACGTAAATCCATCTGTGTTTATGTATGTGTGTAATCTTAGTTTACAGATCTGATGACTAGATCTCTACAAATCTTCAGATATGGATCCCAATAGTGGGATTAGAGCACTGTAGTTTCTAATAGTGGTAAACGTTGCAGTTCCTAACAAGACCACAAAGGGTCTACAATACACAACCTTACCTTGCATATTTGTAAGAAGCTATTTCCATGCCTTGAACCCCTAACCTCTAGGTCAGATGGTGACAACTTTGGATTCGTCAGTGCTCATGAACGATCCCTGTGAAGAAGGAGAAGAGGGAAAATGTACGAAAGAAGAGTAGTTGGATTCTCCCAGCCATGATCTCCATACCCAGCAGGATTCGAGCTTTCTGGCTAGCTCATACCCGCGCCCATTGTCGCCCAACAACGCCATTGACTAGATTTTCTGGTCCAGTTTGGAGTTGAGATTCGGGTGGTGAAAATGCAGGTTGATTTCGTGCCCGTTCGTGTCAATGATGATATTGGGATCCTGTCTTTTTTATAGGTGCACCCCTCCAAGTCCCCGCCTTTGGTAGTCTTTTGGTGGGCCACTCCTTTCAAAATGAAGCCTTTTGGGCCCACATAATAACTGCAGTTTCATTGACGCTGATTTTACCTTTGATTAGGCTGGTCTTAAACTCTTGACTAGTGAAGGTTTCGGCCAGCAAAATGTGATCTTTTGACTTTGTTGGAGCAGAGCCATTAGGATGGTTTACAAGTTGAGAAATACTGTAGCGGGCACTACCACATGGCAAGTTGCTGGGTGGCCCATCAACAAAGCTCACGCGTATGCAGGATCAGAGGAAGGGGCAGGCTACAAAGAGTCTATAGTAGACAACCTTACTTTGCATTTTGTAAGAAGCTGTTTCCACCTCCTTGAACCATAACCTCCAAGTCACGTACCGTCAACTTAACCATTGCAGCAAGCTCCCCATCGTGCCCCACCTTTACATAAAGGGCCTTAATTATGGCTGATCAATATTGTTAATTTCATTTCTTCTATTTAACATGTCTAGAACCCCATAAATGATGCTTTTAGTGTTGAAGACAACTCTAAAATCTTCAAATGTTTGTACTACAATGTACCAACCTCATTCTAGCTTAGTGGCTAGTTTGGAATCCTTAAACCATAAGGTCTAGACTTCCAATATTGGTACCTAGTGCACCCACAATATAGATGTGCACCATTGCTTATATAAATTTTCTAACAATCAATAAAAAGGACAGCCCCGGTGCACGAAGCTCCTACCTATGAGGGGTCCAAGGAAGGGGTGGACCACAAGGGCTTATAGTAGGTAGCCTTACCTTGCATTTTGCAAGAAGCTGATTCCATGCCTTAAACCCGTGACCACAAGGTCACATGACGGCAACTTTTACCGTGAAAGAAAATCTATTGATGATTAGAAAATTTAGGCACCATTACTTAGATAACTTTTCTAAGACCTCCGGCTGCAAATGGTAACTTGGTATATGATTTACAAGCTATCAAAGATAGGGGCAAGGGCCCCAAACATGTGGGCTATTTTGGGTTTTTGATCTTTTGTAGGAACGATAAATTAAGACTCATTGAGTTGTACATGTCTACCATTAAAAGGAAAAAAATCCTTTTTATGAGTCACAAGAGGTATTCCAACTGAGGCGTGTTTACTAGATGAACTGAGTCATTTGTCTTGTTTGCAAATCCTTAGATAAAAAAGGGCAGCCCCGGTGCAAAACGTTCCCGCCTATGAGGGGTCCAGGGAACGGACGGGCCACAATAGCCTAAAGTAGGCAGCCTTACCTTGCATTTTTTGCAGGAAGCTGATTCCACGCCTTTAACCCATGACCTCAAGGTCACATGACAACAACTTTTACCGTTGTGCCAAGGCTCCCCTTCTCAAATCCTTAGATAAGTTACCTCTAGAAAAGAATAGTTAGATTAGTTCGATTGGCCATTTTATATGTAGCCCAGACAAGAAAAGGACAACAACATAAATGACATAGATCTTCTAAAACCATGTGTAGATTGACGAGACTGACCAAAAAATTAGAGTATGGTTTTGTATTAGAATGCGAGAATACTTGAATTCTCGAGTGTAAATGCTATAGTCAAAATGGGAGAACCGATCTAGACCGAAAGATTAGGGTATGGTTTTTCAATTAGAACAAATTATATGATATTGATTTTATTTCAAAGAATTGAATTTTATTAGTAAACTTCTAGTTACGTACCCAATTACCCGCAATCTAGAACTGGAAAAAGATAAATTATTAGATTAGACTGCCTTTATAATATTATATTAAACTTATGTGTTTATAATATTAGATTGTATGGTACCTTTGTTTGCATGTGTGTATATTTATCTAAAAGGGGAGCCTTGACACAATGGTAGAGTTGTCGTCGTGTGACCTTGAGGTCACGCATAGAAACAACCTCTTACAAAATGCAAGATAAGACTGTGTACTATTGACCCTTACGATCCACCCCTTCCATGAAACCCGCATACGCGAGAGCTTTTGCACTAGAGCTGCCCTTTTTATGTGTGTATATCTATCTATCTATCCATGTATAAGTGAAGAACTACTAAGAAAATCACTCGTACACAGTACTAAAATCTAATCCCTAGAAAAAGGAGGAAGTGGCAATTCGAACCTACGATTAAGCGCACTTTAGGGGAGACATCTAATTATTTGTGACCACCTATGCTAGACATTTCTTGGCCTATATATCTTTTAATAAAATTTATTGTGATCTTAGTACCTTCTCTCTCTCTCTCTCTCTCTCTCATGATTTCTAGACCATGATGGGACCATATGATAGGAAGAATATTTTCTCCTAGTGGGCCCGTATGTTGGATATCCTAATATCTCATCCTTCTCTCTCTCATGATTTCTAGACCATGATGGGACCATATGATAGGAAGAATATTTTCTCCTAGTAGGCCTGTATGTTGGATATCCTAATATCTCATCCTTAGGTCATCCCAGGCACTTTTCTCTTGAGTTTTAAAGGAATGGTAACAAGTTTAACCGTCCATTTACAATTAAAAGCAAGATATTCTGGGATGATTCAATGGATGGGATTATTTTGACCATCCAAGTCATGACTAACATTATGAATGATCTTGATCTTCCAAAAATCTGAGTCTACATGGAGAAGAAGATGTCCATACTCTCGAGACCATCGCTACCAAACTCCCAAGTTATTTTTGTTTCATTATACAACTATAAGATATTTCTCTAATTCTTTTCTTATAAACAACATAGTTGATGATTTTTAGCAAGAAGATTAGAATCTCGAATAAACATGCTGACCTTGTGAACATTTTTTATGTTAACCCTCTTTGTGTATTTAGAAGGGGAGCCTTGGCGCAATGGTAAAAGTTGTCGTGCGACCTTGAGGTCACAGGCTTAAGGCGTGAAAACAGCCTCTTGCAAAATGCAAGGTAATGCTGTGTACTTTAGGCCCTTGTGATCTGCCCCTTCCCTGGGCCCTGCATAGGTGGGAGCTTCGTGCACCAAGGCTGCCCATTTTACCCTCTTTGTGTATTTGTTGTCAATGCATTTACCACCATGTTATGTGCTTTGAACTGTTGCATTGTGGCTTTTACTTGCCTATATCAAATTCATGCTATCTTTAACTTCTTGATGTTATAGCTACTAACATAATATACACTTTTAGCTTAATTGTTGTTTCTTATACAAAACTAATGCATAAACTGAATTTTCAGCTTCAAAATTTGTTTGTCTTTTGCATTAATTTTTTTCCCCTTGGTATTAAAATCGAGAAATGCCCAAGAACAGGACCATAACTGAAAATTAAGAAATGGCTTTTAGGCTAGAATTAAACTCTGGAAAAGGTACTTAGTTAAAATTTCAATAGTCCAATTGTAATTTTCATGGAACCAAATGGAATCGAAACCAGGCCATTTACATCCTTAGATACACCTCTGCTCGTTCCATTTTATTGAAGTTCTTACCGGATTTAATCTTTGGTATACCAACCGTTCACAATTTTTCGCATGTAAAAATTCTCAGACAAACATTGGTAAGAGAGGAGTGGTAAAACCCATTTCATCTGCTTTCCCCAGATTTGGATGCCTTCTCTCGCCTCATAACAATCTTACAATGACCATTCTTATACAAAAGTACAATTTTTCAGAAGCTAAAGGCAATCGAATCAGCACTAACTTTGAAACGCTAGGTATCCAAAGCCAGAGCAATCAGATGTACGGGTCGGATCATCCACAGATGGGGTCTGAGTCATCCGAGATACACTACCATCCTGTGGCCTTGGATCCTTTTGTCGCTCAGCAGTTGTCCTGCATCCCCTTTTTAGCATCATGCTGGTAGGAACCCCACGCCACTCCCGTAGACAGATTGTGACAATTGAGTGTTGAAGTAGCTCTGATGATCCAGTAATAAAAACTTAAATTCAAAGTTCTTATTTACTTTAACCAAATGGATCTTAGTGAGAAAGTCATAATTCATTATTTGTATCCTTAAACATTTCTTAAATTGGGGCGAGGAACTTATCAAGACTTGAAAATTTGGGGGTATTCACATAGAAAGTAACAAGTTACAGTGCTACCAATAAACTCGAATGTATACCATAAGTACATTACAAAGGACTAAGACCTTTATACTTGCATTACAAGGGCCAAAGACCTTTAGACCTATAAGAAAGTTTATGTATTTGGCATAAACATTTCAAAAATGATAAAGGCAGTGTGCCAATCCTGTTTATATTTTATTACTCTAGACAAAATACAATGTTAGTACAATGCCTCTTCAATATACTCTAAAAACCATATCACCTAGAGAAACCAATGTTTGTATGAGAGGAACCCATTGTAATGTGTCTGGGTAGCCATGAATATGTCTACCTATCCTAAAACAGGTTAAATGAACTCAGCTTTGCTATTGCCCTGACAAGATACATGCATTCGCCCACCTTGTTCTTTGATACAACTGAGTGATTTGAAAAGGTGTAAAAAATGGATGCCAATTCATATTGTACATAATATACAGGTGCCTGAAAAGAATAAAGGGGGTACAAGGTTGGCCATAGATGGTCAGCTCTGTTGATGGGGCCTTGCCCCCAAGTGTTGAAGATTGTGCCGCCTAGGAAGCAGTTCAGTCTGTATATATAAAAGCAGATATCTTCTCCAAGTCCATGTAAACAAGTGTAACAGTGCCGACATATACATACTGCTGCAGTAGAAGCAATAGCCGTGTCAGGATATAACCAAATGAAATCATTTCAGCAGGATATGAAAATCTCACAAAATCACTACCCTGTTTGGGCCTGTAACCCAATTGCCATTGAGAACTTAGCTCTATTTTAACATTATGTATCTACTTACACAGAGCATTATGCACCAAAATGCTTAGAAACGACAGCTTCTGATTATAATCCAAAGAAGACTCAAAATACAACCAGGAACAGTGATAGGAGCCAAAAAGCTTCAATCATTGCTGCTTGCAGTCCCTACCTGAAGCAACTCTTATATACTATGGCTACCTAGCCGCAGCTAAAGATAAAAAAGAACATGATGCTTATGGAAGTTGGTTATAGAGTGATTGTAGTTCACAGATATAGCAGATTCTGCATCGGATCAACCTTAAATATTTCAGATGGAACAGTTTCACTCTTGAACTCTTAAGAGAAGATGTTAAGCTCTATACATGTTGCGCAAAAGAGTCTAATGCTCTCTACAAGTAAATCCCAGGAATAAGATAAATTCAGACAGACCTCAAGTTTTAATACCGTCTGGAACAGACCTCAAGTTTTAATACCATCTGGAACTATGAACAACATAGGCCAATCCTTAGCCTCAGAGTGACAACAAGAACTTAATTCAGCCACAGAGTGAAACTCTGCTACATCAAAAACTGAGAAACTCTACCAAGTGATTGATTCTTTCAGAAAAACTTGTATATTTGATAAAAATATTTTCACTATCAGTAGAAATAGAAACATCAAACGCACGATATTGCAAAGGAAATAATCTAGAATTGGAAGTCTATGTCGGAATACGTTTTTGAGTTGTCTTTTACAGGGACTTCTTGGTTATCAATCTTGACTGGTGTTCCACTCCTACTCCTCTCCTTGCTAAAATTGCATTCCACATATTCTGTCTTAGTTCGGCTAATTTTAAATCCTTTAGATTCTAATGCTTCTCTCCATAACCCTAGCTTTATGTTTACACTCTCCCTTGTCTCATCAAGTAAGACTATATTATCTGCAAACAGCATGCACCAGGGGATCTCCTCATGCGTATGTTTTGTTAACTCGTCCATAACCAATGTGAAAAGGTATGGGCTCAATGCCGATCCTTGGTGCAATTCTACAGTAACAGGAAAATCACCAGTCTCACCACTAGTGGTCCTAACATTTATTACCACTCCCTCATACATATCTTTAATTATGTCTATATACCCCTGTAAAACCCTTTTATCGCCCAACACCCTCCATATTAACTCTCTAGGGACTCTATCATAAGCTTTCTCTAGTACATATTGAATAATAATATATTATAAAGTTGCATTATTTCTATATACAACAGCTATTTAAATCCAATATTTCATCAGATTTTAAATCTTTGTTAAAGTGAAGAATGGCATCATCAATTGCACTAGTAGTCACAAGTAGAGCAATAACAGACAATGAAGGTGTTTCAAGAAATAAAGGGGTGCCTCTATAACACTTAGACAATATAAAGTAGATGAAAGACAACCATTTGCTGAGAAGTTGAAAACAAAAAGGCAAGACAACTTTACCAGATTATTCATGTCAAATATTTTACCAGCCATGGTGATCATGGGCATTTATTGTGAATATTGGCTAATAAACACCTATACCGCCAGCCGATGATGAGGAAAAAAATCAACCAGTATTGCTGGGATATTTTTCACAGTATTGCTGGGATATTTTTCACACTTAACATGCCAGCTGATTATGGTATTGACCTCAGATGATATAGCCGATATATGACTAACATTTTGTTCATGCCAGGAACTCAATTGCATGGATGGTTTCAATGTGAGCCAGAAGCAGAAACATAACAAGAAAAAGACCATCAGTAAAGGTTAACAAACACAAGATACCTGGGGAAACATTTATTGGCAACAATGACAATACTGTTTATGGCTGAAGCCGTAAATATATGTATTTATCCTGTAGAAGAAGCTTTAGATTTCAAGTTCCGAGGAAGGCTAGCCCTGCGCAACTGCGGATTTTCTATAGAATATACAAGGAGACTCCCATCCTTGGTCCCAGCTATGAAGCAGTCTTCTGGGGTCACAGTTAGAGATGTAATAATCTTACCAACTCCATCATATCTTCTCAAAACCTCAAGTGAATGCATAGACCGAAGAACTATTTGGCCTTGATCACCTGCACAAACAAGGAACTCACCACAGTTGCTGAGTTCAATGCAGTTGAGACGGCCATTGGATTCAGAAGAAGCAATATGCTTTCCATTAATGGAATACAAATGGAGACTGAGATCGTTGTCAGCATAAAACACTAGCCATCCATGCTGAGAAGCTACTAGTCTTGATAAGGCACAACCAGATGGGTGCTGAATGGATCTTACGTATCTTCCTTCTCGCAGAGTATGGAAAATACAAGTCCCATCTTTAGACCCACTGATAACTATATCAAGCTCTACGCTAACAAACAAGCATGTGATGACATCATCATGACCACAGAGTATGTGGGAGGGATTTTCAACTATGACATATTCTTTCCTTGGCAGTTCTGTTTGTGCATTACGAACTTTTTTATCTGCTGATTTTCCTTGGCAAACATCCCATACCATGACAGTTGTGTCATAACTACCAGTAGCAAGAATACTTCCATCAGATGACACTGCAGCACAAATGAACGACAATCAGATGAAAATGTTTGATAACAATTAACAGAATGTTCCTGCAAAGGTTAAATTTCAAGGTAAACAGTATCTCAAGGGAACTTGTTCCAGCTTTGCTGTAGGACTTAGAGATAAAATAATCAGTATATTTAATGGTCCGTATAAAGTTCAATAACAAGAGATGTAGAAGAATAAAACAGCAGATGATATGTTTCATAGCAACAACCTACAAGTGATGATATGTCCCATAGGTGAAAAAACCAAAACAATCAGACATTTAAATTATGATACTGACAAACTATGATTCTTTGATAATTTCTCAGTAAAATGGCCAAGCAAGTACATGAATTTTTTCTCTAATTGGATTATAAAATAAGTTTGAAAGACAGAGGGTAAGCATGTTGGACATTCATACTGAACCGGAAAACATTAAAAAATGAAAACATCCTGTAAAGAAGCTGAGAGCAACTGACACCATAATCCAGATCTGCTACATAGAAACGACCAATAGAATAAATGGGGAATTTAAAGTTTGCTAGCTTGGTCCTTAACTGAAACCAATAAAGTTGAGACAAATATAAGAAGCTAGCAGATTCAGGAACTAAACCATGTAACAGCAATGATGATAAAGGTCAACCGGTTCTTATTGATAACTGCTTCACATGCTCCATGCTAATGCTTTTGTATAAAGCTTAACAGTAGCAGGAAGATGCTTAATCTATTCAGAAAAAAAAAAGGCACAAGAGAGCTTGAAACAATGGCAATGATAACAAGATACGAAGAAAGGATACCAGCAATACAGCTGACCAGATCTTTGTGCTGCCGAATGCTCTGCACCATCTTTCCATCACTAAGGGATGTAACATGGAAGCTGTTTTCCCAATTGCTGCATGAGATTAAAAATATTTCTGATGGCGTTTGCATAGTAGCCAAGCATTGTGCTCCAAGATCAATATTCTTAGCCAGAGGAGTGCCAATTTTACGAGGCGAAAGAATATCAGAACCAATTCCAAAGAAGGGATCCTAGAAGCAGTCAGCAATCTACATCAGGAAATGGCTAACACCAAGAACTACACATATTTCCTTATGCAAAAGCTCAAGGCAATGTGCTTAGGGGGAAAAAGAAGAACAGAAAGAAAGGAAGCTCAAGACATGCATCTCACCTGTGAGCCAGAGAATGTGAAGTTTCCACCTGACTGCAGTTGGGTGGTCAACCACATCTTAACAGACAAGGTGAGACCCTGATTTACAAGGACGACAGTTGAGTCCAGAACACCAATAAATAATACAGCAGATGGTGGATGTGCTGTATTCGAAATGATAGAGGTCAAAGTGATTGATGCAGGAGCAAAATATAAAGGATGGGCGATGGGGATCGGAGGCCCTCGTCTAGGATGTTTTTTTCGAAATATTTGAATTGGTGTCTGACCAAAATTTGCTATTTGATCTTCTATGGCAGATCGCTGTAACTCGTCTTCCATCATCTCCAGGTCCACGGCACCTTCATATGTTAAGTAATAAAATATATTTGCCGCCTGTCATCCAACATCATTAAAAAGAAGTAAGTGGACCCTGAATCAAACCAGGTGCTTAATACTTAAGCCACATTATCAAACTATACCTCTATTGCAGGCTTGCCTCGCTGCTTATAGCCAAATACCAAATCAATCCAGTGATGGAGGTTCGAGCTTACAAACTCGCTTTCAAGAGCTTCTCTATTTCTGTATATAAATTCTTCAGGCGAACCCTGTATCATTGATTTAGAATAGAGCAAGTTTAAAGAAGGTCACCATGAAAATCAATGTCAACTAAATAAGAAACAAATCAAATAAATGGTTTCACTTAGGCTCTACAGAGAAATAGGAAACAGAACAATGACATGGGAAATTTCTGCAGAGAACTTGACTTGGTTGCCTAAGTCGCTTTTCCTTGGAGTAATGACTTAACTGAATTCTTTTCAAGTCATAAATTCATCTGCTGTAGCAAATGCATTTGCATATCTAGCAATACCCCCTTTTTTTAGTCTGAAGACTTCAGCTTGTTAACCATTTAAAGAATTCTAAATATTCATGCCATTTTCAGGACAGAAAATTTTGAGTCTTTGTAACTGCCAGTATGTCTAGGATTGCACCATTGCATCCTAGATAAATATCTTTGTGTCTTGTAAATGCATCTTGAAATCTTGGGAAGAGTAGAAGATTAGGAAGAGAAAAATGGTTCAAATTGTTTGCTTGATACCAAAGGCACTCCTTTTGATCAGCATCATCATCATCATCAAGACCTTATCCCAATTAGGGGTCAGCCCCTTTAGATCAGCATAGGAGATGTAAAAGATAGAGAAATTATTGTTCGAAGAGAAGGAATAAAGCAAATCAGTTTCCCCCCTCCCTTCTCCTGAAAACAATATTTGGTCATTATAACCAAAAATGCCCCTGTTCTATACATAATATGCTAACAATCCCTCAATTGGATGTTTGCTTCCGCAGAAAAAAGAGTAGGGAAAGGAAAACAGAGATTTCACATTCTTGGCAGCGAGGAGATCAGGATGATTCCACCTCACTGCTAATCAGCAATAGGCCATATAGCTCAAATGGCCAATCAGATAAATACTACTAGTAGAATGATCCTACTGCTGCTGCTGCTACTATTATTACTATTACTTTTGTTGTTTTATTGTTACATAATACTTTTGTTGTTGCTAATTACAACAATATCAATAAACAATAGAGTCCATGTATTCCCAAACACTTAAATCAGCGTCTAATATCAATTGCCACCACTTTTATTTATTTTCTTTTCATTAGATCTAAGCCATTCCTCTTGTTCAGTACCTATATTTAGACTACTTATGAAAAAACACACCAGTAACACCAGCCACTGGTTTTCTCCATTTTTAATTATCATAGCTAGTGATTTAAAGCACAAAGAAACATAGGATATGAGAATTCAGTTGAAGTGAGTTTTGATTAAGGTGATATAGGTAGTCCAAACAAGATGAATGGGTTAGATCTTCCAAAAACTATGCCTAACAGGGAAGTGATATACTGAGGCTCTTTAAACAGACCTCAAAGTGAGTCTCACTCTCAAAATGACATAGGTCCCACTTAACCCAAGTGAGTGGTTAGTGCATTTTACAGGTCAAAAAGAGTTAATTGGAGGCTGGTGTTAAATGAGACAGGTAGCAGGTTGAGAGAGAAACTCACTTTGAGGCCTGGTTAACGAGCCTCAGTTTATCATTTTTCTGCCCACAATTATTAAAAGGTGGTGCTGATTTTAGCATCTGAGAATACCAAGACTCTAAACAACAACCATGATGATGATAGTGATGACCATGACCATGACCACAACGATGCAGCTGATGATGAGGATGAAAATGGCAAAAGTAATAACAACAACAACAATAATGGTATCATGACATAAGTATCAAGAGATTTGGAAAGTTGTCTTAGTATGTTTGCCAAAGCACTAGCAGGAGACATAGGAAGAAGAACAAGAATCCTAATGCCTCAAAAGGCTTCTTTTTTTTACATAATTAGGGCATTTAACTAATCTTGCACTGCTTTCATATTTTTGTTATAGCAAGCAAAAGTCAAGTCCCACAGACAGTACATTCCATTGCATTTTGTTCTAAAATTAATTACAAGGCACATCTTTTTTACCATAGAAGTACTTAATAAATCCGAAGCATGAAAGCTTGATTACCTTTGCCCAAAGTGGGAGGGAAACATCACCTAAAGGTTCACCATCCTGCTTGACACCCAGATGATAAGAGTTGGAATTAGTAAGAAACTCTGGCATGTAAAAGAATTCCGGTATCAACTCCTTCACATCACTTGTATTAGAAAGGCAATTCCGATACGTGCCCTCAATACTTTGGAATAGGCGATCTGCATGGTCAAACTTACCACCCTGTCCACAATAAGTTTATGTAAATATAGTAAATTGGAATTTTGAAGAGTTAATATAAATACCTAAAAGGAGAAACCATAAAGAAATTTTAAAAAGTATGATGCAGTATTTCATTTCATTTCATAACATGTTGAGGCCGACATAGAAGATAGCTGCCTAGAATTAGGAGACATATTTAATGAAGTTGATGTAAATAATTCTAAACAAGTTCAGCAACAACAATAACAACAGAAGTAATGAACTAAATTGATATTACCTGCAAATTACGGTGTAATGCTGTAAAAGGCTCCAACCTAAGTAAGTAATAGAGCACGATACCCATACTCGAATAATGAGATCCATAGTAAAAGCTGCAAAATTATATGGGAGGATATTACAACAAAGCATGACATATGACTTATAACCATCAGTATGGAACTAGATGTCTCATGGAAGAAACCTAGTACACAGGGAACATGGTTCAAAACCTAAATTGATACCTTGGGATGTCTGGATCACAGAAGTTGCAATATCTATCTTCAAAAACCTGCATAAAAAATTGAAGCATAAGAACAAGTTGATCACAATGTGATAAAGTGATTTTAGTAAAAGTGATCTCTCATTCAGTTAGCAGAAAGACATCAGCCACATAAAACAAGAGCTGAAATGATATGCACCTCAAAGCGCTTGGCATCCAGGGCACCAACAGGTTTCGAAAGGTCCCTAAATGTTGACGATTTGTTAAAATCAAGTTTCTCTGATGAATAATCAGCCAATACCCAGGGGAATACAGGATACTGAGTCAAATCATTATAGGATCTTCCGGCAAGTGTGTTAAGCATCATTAGATATTCAAAGTTACTTATTTCTCTTCTACGCCAGCTCTCTCTTGCAGTTTCTGCCATCTCCACTGCTACACGTCTATCAACGAAGGAAATAAGTCCACTCCTTTCCCTTGCACTTCCTTTCCGGAATAGTAAATCATTTCGTAAGGAAACAATCAGTGTCCCCATCTCTTTGGCATCTTTTTGAGATTCAAAATTTAAGAAAACAGGAGCAACAGAATCGCTGAAGAATATCTCTATTGCAGTGTATCGTAATAAATACCGAGTCCAATGGACAGCCCTTATCTGCCAATAAAATGAGATAGAAAAAATAAGGTTCAAAAATGGCAGAGACACAAGTAACTTAGGTCAGTGGATTTTTACAGTTTGTACCTTGCAAAGATCCCACCTCCTATAGCGTTTGATTTTGTTAGGTTGGTTGTGGAGCATATTTTCCAAGATAGTGTCCACGTTATCAGCAGCATTGCCTTTGTCATAGTCCCCATCATTAATCGTGGGCCCTTTCTGTAACTTAGGTTTATGCACTACTCCCATCAGATCCGGCTTGGTGTGATCACAGTTGGTTAATGCATGAAACACTGAAGACCCACCAGTTCCTTCTACCAAAAACTCGCCAAAGAAATTCAAAACATTGTGTGTGACTGCTAAATGCCCCGCTAATTTTCTTTTTGGTGCTACGAGCACACAAGGAACTGACAAAAGAACCTGGAACGTAAAGAAATGAATACTAACAATATTGCAAGCTTATGTTATCAGAGATGGTGATTGTGCATGGTGTTTCATACCTCACTAATTTCTGCATCTGCTGCTGGGGAGGATGAATCCTTCCGGTCCTGGACAGTGTCCTCTTGATCTGTAGTGCCTTTCACAAGCTCTGAACCTTTGTTCTCTAAAGAATCATCATGGATGGACTCCTTTTGACCCCTTACTGGAGAGTCAATTTCATAGGACTCTGAGGTTCCTTCTTCTGTAATCCCACGAATACCCTTCAAAAGGAACCGCTTCATTTTCTCAGGAATGTGCATTCCCATACCAGTTTGGCTTTCATTAACAACATGGCTGGTCTCATTACTGGTTGTAGCGGTAGCAGGACGACAGAGCTGTTCATCGAAATGATAATTCCTTTTCAATTTTGGTCTTCGCCTCCACATATCTTCGGTCTTATCAAGTTTCCAGCGTGTTATGATATCATTTGGGAAAGGATTAGCTGACCATGGACCTCTCTCATCAATCAAAGTACGAAACATATGGATCCATTTCTCCTGTTGAGTTATATTGTTTATTAGTAGCTGAAGAAAATATTCACTCAATGATAGGCAACAAAACCATGTGCTTCCACAAACAACTTGAAAGATAAATATGGTTATGAAAACCATACAGCAACTGTTTGCTGTTCCTCCTCATAAGCAAGTTGTGAGGTAGACCTCCTGGAGTCATCTGAAGAAAGGATGGCACTTAAGCTAGTGTGGATCTCATCTTCAAAGGCTTTCTTCTGGTTAAGCTCTGCAGATGAATTTTCATCTAGTCTAACTTGGAGCTCTTGCAACTGCTTTGAACGATCAGATTTCGAAGTTTTCAAGTATTTTAATTCATCAACCACCTGAGGGAAAACAAGACAATAAAGTATGTGGTTGCAACAAAGGATGAGAAGAAATATAAAAGACACGCAATCAGCATCACAACTAACAGAAATGTCTTTTTCCACTCATGGCAGGAACAGGTAATACCTAGTTCTAACAACGTGTCTTGCTTTCTACTAGAATTTGTTCTTACCAACAAGAGTAAATCAGCCAGACAGTCAAGTCATCCATATTTGGATAACAATAAGACTGCAATTTTCAGAGTTTGAAGGCTTTCTTTCTTGGTAAATTATTTTTATTCCATATCTTACTTCTGCTAAACATATTCTATCCAACATTGCTAAATCAGCCACCTGAGTGGTGAGGCCTTACACCAAACCCAAAATTTTCTTTTGAGGGACAAGAGGCCTCGAACACACAACCTAGTGGTCGCACAACAAAGCATCTTCCAATCACACTAGGTCCTCAAGCCAATTTGAAAAGCAAAACATTTTAACGCATAGACACACTTGAGATAAGAGGAGATAAAAGGTTACTACTTATAACACACCGCAACAAGAACTCGATCCTTTTGGATTAGATTCTGAATAGAGCCACCATCCTTCAGATTGGTGCCTGAATCTGATGAATCATCTCTGCCCAAGATGCTCACAAGCATGGGCTTCCCACAGTTAACAGTTTCCCGAATCACGTGTGATATAACATGAAATCGGGCCCCATCATCCAGCATACCATATTGTGATCTCACAGTGAGTAATGTCCTGCAAGCATTTTCATATGGAGGTCACATCCTAACAAGACAAAAACTGTAAGGAATAAGCTTTAATCACCAAATGCAGTTGTCTACTATCCTGTGAAAGATCGATAAAGCATTAGCTGGAAACTTACCAGATAAAAAGCTGTAGTCTGCTCTTACTTTGATCATCATCAACGGTAAGAAAACAAGGGAGAAGTGAAATAAATTGCTGAACACATCTTGATGCCCGTTCCAACCCAGATTCACAGAGATAAAGGATTAGAAGCCGAAAAACAATTCTTGGGCATTTCTCTCCTCTTAGAAGCATGGCCTTATCAACATTTTTGTTGGTTTTTCCACCCAAAGCATTGCCAATTCCACCGGATACAACCACTGCAGCCATTTCAGCAGCAGGGATATTCAATGACTCAACCAAACCACGTGCTCTCTGGCCAAAAGATGGGCCTCCAGGGTTCAAAGATTTGGAAAACGCCTTGCTTTGCCCTTTGTCATTCATCTCACTTATAAGAAACCACAACTTATCATAAAAACTCCACCACCAATCTTCCACTACATCAATTTCCTTTGGAACACAAGCTTCCCAACCCAATGAATTTCTGGATAGAAAGCATTCCAGGTAATAAACAGAAACACCAAACACAAAATTAGTACGAAGATAAGTAAGAATGATCAATGAAAAACATGAGCATGAGCGGCAAGAGTACCTACATAATGCATTCAGAAATCATGATTGACACATTGTGAAAGATTAAGAAGACTGAATTAGGAATGAATCTTCTCAGACATTAGTTAACTAACCATGACGCTAATAACCATCATAAGGAAAGGAATGAATGAATCATCATCACTGGATAACTGCACATCCTCTTTTGGGGCCACATGGATATAATTTGCAAATCCAACAATGGGAATACAGGTATTCTCTCAACAAAGGCAATCAGATCCAAACATGCCTGTTATAAACTTATAGTAGAAAACATTATTAAAAGATAATGTTAAGATGCCAATCTGATACACTCCTATTGTTATAAAAGATAAATAGTGCGAGAGTTGAGTAGCTGGAAACTCAGTTAGCAATCGATACGAGATGCACTTCCAGAACTGCAAGTTGTGAGTTAAGCAGCTGGAAATCTATGTTAGCAAACAATAGGAGTACCATTCTCCTTATTACAATGAAGTGATCTGCTAGCAGGATTAACTAGAGTCAATTAAGTTTCCAGTTCAAGCATAACCCAATTTCTGATGCTATAGCCATGTTTCTATTTAACATGGGTCTAAATGCCTGGTAGAAACTTATAGATATCAGAATTGATGTTGTATCCATTAAGGATATGCAGAGGAATGTTATCATAGCCCAGCCAAAGATCATATATGATTGAGACCGATAGCAAATACTTGCTCGAACTTACATATATAATACATAAAGATGAAGACAGCTGACAACATGCATGTGATGAAGGTAAATGATATGTAGATATGACCATGCACAGTACCTAGGAAGTTGGTCCTCAGCTTCTTCATATGTAGCCTCAATTACATCAGAACTTGAAGTTTTATGGCTTTCCACTTCCACATGAGTGGGGTTAAGATCAGAAGTATTACCTCCAGGAAACTACAAATTTTGAAAATAAAATAAAAGAGAATGTAAGGGAATCTATGAAAATGATAGAATCAATTAATCATGTATGAATGAGGATCTCATTTTATACTTCATGCACCAGTAACTAGAATGGAAAACAGATTTAACCTTATCATAATAAAAAGAACCTGTATATATGAAAGAATTGAAGGGGAGCCTTGGCGCAATGCCGTCATATGACCTTGAGGTCACAGGTTCAAGGCGTGGAATCAGCCTCTTGCAAAAATGCAAGGTAAGGCTGCCTACTTTAGGCCATTGTGGCCCGCCCTTTCCCCGGACCCCGCATAGGCGGGAGCTTCGTGCACCGGGGCTGCCCTTTTTATATATGAAAGAATTATTAAAATCAAACCATCGATGACCAAGCACAATACCGGAAGCCTATGACCTCTCTCACTGATAAGCATCTCATCAAGCAGTTTTAAAAGGTATAATGTATTATCCCGGCATGGCTGCGAGAAAAAGATTTTTTCTTCAGATGGTAACCCCACCAGCCGATCCATTAAATCCTCAAAGATGTCCCTAAGCAAGCGATGTGAACGATTCCCCTGCAGAGGTAAAGGTGCATAAGTTGAAACAGAATTGTTCCCTTGACTTCAATGTTAGAAAGGACAGAAGAGATGAAGCTACTAATAAGACAATGTTTAGCTTCCAAAATCATGACCAGAAGAAACTTTGCATACTTGTTCACAGTGTAAAAGCAGGAAATTCACTGTCTCTTCTAATTGCTGCCAGCCACCTTTTACGTTGCAGATATAGTGGAAAAGAACAAATGAGAATAAATTTTTCATAAAATTCTCCTCAGCCATCCTTAAACTATCAGGCTCAATTTGTGATGCAACCTTGTAGTTCTTAAATACATCCAGCTTGATAGATGCCTCTAGCCAGGAATTCCATCCATTTTCCTGCACAAAATATTCAAAAAATAAGATGATACTCATAGAAATCAGTGTGCACTTCTAGATAAACAGACATTATACCATCAGAGCTTCGGTGTTTGAAGGATTAGATTCAAGCAGATCAAGTAAATCTCTTAAAATTTTCCCTCGGGTATAAGAGTCACCAGAACTTGTCAAAAACTTGAAAATGAGGGCCAAAATCTGAGGAAGAAAGAAGCCACTCGAACTGTTTCTCTTACTCCTTTGCTTTTCAGGTTGAATTGGTTTTTGTAAAACCTGCAGCAATCAGTGTCATCCAATCAGCACTAGAATAATGTCCATTTCAGATCCCTAATATATAACAACTATAACTGCTGCAGGAAAAAAGAGCTACCATGACAATAAACTCAAAACCAGAAGATTGAGATTCACTCCACCACATACCTGTTTAGGACTGGCACCCCCAAGAAGAACATCAAACAACGTGGCACATAAATTATCTGTCTGTGGAAACATAAAAAGTCTATCAGATATTGCATTAAAAATTGATTGACATCTTGCATGCATTTTTCTGTTGTCCTCTGAAAGAGATTTTGATCTTCCTACTGCAAGATTGAAAAATCTCGGACCCTTCTTTTCAGAAGGAAGACCAACCAAAAGTTTTCCCAAGAACTGTAGACCGAGCAATCTGATTGGCTCCAGTTCCCTGTCATGAATAAATAAAAAGATGCTTTAAATACATAGGAATGGACCACAATAGAAATCATCACTAACATGCTGTGATAAATGAACTACATAAATTGTGTCAAGATTGCAGTAAAGAACAAGCAAAAATTGTGTTAAATACATTGTCACAAGATTGCATAGAAAAACACCGTAGACAAACTTCCTTTGGTTGGAAATAGTAAAGCAACAGTGAAGTTTTCATCATTGACGCCAAGGCATAATGATTTTGAAGCATAAACTAAGTTATGATTGATACTTACGAACTGTGGATATACCACAGACCAGTTGAGATGCTTCATATGAGCATCATCTCATTCAATATAAGCAACAAGACCATTATATCATGTCTTTGTGCTAAACATTATTCATAACAGCATATTACCTCAAAAGTTACATAAGAAACACAAGATTTATGCTAAAACTACTTATCTGAACCAAATTGAGAAACAAAAACTGTGAATTTCTATATTATCTGCCTCGTAGAATTGATTGGAGTCTCTTTTTTCATGGAAGCTTAACATATTTCTCAATGAATTTCTTGATAAGAAGGAAATTTACCTTTAACTTAAAAACTACCACAATTTTCAAAATAAACAATAAGAGTTATAATCACAATAAGTATTATATAACTGCTTTGCTCATCGAAGGAAACGACACTATCCTGGTTACCAATTGATTGTGGTCCTTGAGACCTGCCAATACATGCTACTAGTGATTAAAGATTATCAAAAAGAAAACCAGCAAAACTGTACTAACTGCTTTATCCTTTCCTTTTTCATGATTTTTATATGATGTTCATCGATACATACAGAAGCCGTGTCTATGCTGTATCACATTTTTCACTCGTAAAAGTCAAAAGGTTTTCACGTTTATTGTGGTTCAGATCATCTAAAACTGGTTTCCTATCTAATCTTCCTAAATAATCCTTGTCTAAATGATAGCAGAGCAACAAGGTAGATTTTTTGACTGATAAAGTATGGGCACCTGAAAAGTAAACATTATGTTTATCATTAATTATTGTTTGTAGTGCAGTGCATAGAAATATTGAGGTACTATTTTTCCTTTTCTTTTATTTTTTTTGCAATTTCTTGGACTACAGCTAGATGGCCGGAATCTGTTGCATTATGGAGCAAATATAGATGAATTAAGTTACATCAAGAAGTTTCATCCATATTCGTCAGCTCAGCTTTTATGGTAACTGACTTCATGGAGTGTGAATGATGCTTCTCTGTATTGGATCATTGGGAAAATTCTCTTGCTCTCCATAGTTTGATATTTTACTTCTATGCTTCCTTATTCTTTTATTGAAGTTGAAACCAAGGGCTGAAATTAGAGCAGGTATTCTGCAGGTTGCTGGACCACAAACCAATTGAAACCAAGGGCTAAAATTAGAGGAGGTACTGTGTAGGTAATCTATATCATATAAAAGATGGATCTCAATGATGGTTACTCTCTGAGCAAATTATTTAAGGAGAACTCTAAATGAATTAACAGACCTCTTCAAGAATAATTGCAAAACATTGTCATAAACAAGAAGATACAACTCTGACTTCTTAAGAATGACATAATATGCAAAGTAACACTTCTGCAAAAAGAATTTATTATTTAATAAACCCAGTTGGCTACCAGTATAGGATAAAATATCATTAAATCTGAGCATGGAAATTGTGTACCTCTTGAGAAGATTGATAAAGATGTAACAGCCACCAAGTAAATTGACTTGCTCTAGAAAAGATACTAATAGTGACTTTTGAGATACAGCACGAATAACCATATGCAGTACATCCTCAATGCATGCCATATCCTGACTTCTCTCAAAAAAGGCCACAAGGGCTTTAATATCAGATGCTGAAACACTCATCCTGCAGTTTCAAAATTCTTTTCATAAAACAGTGGACACAGACCATCACAAAATTATGCCCAAGTGCATGACAAAATTCAGAAAAGAAAAATGCAAGGGTAAGTAAAACCAAATATGTTTCGACTTCAATTTTAGGACTGCATGCCAAAAACATTTATGCAAACATGTGGACAGTTTTCTACCTTAAGCTCATTTCGGCAAGACTTAATAGAAGAAGACGAATTTTACGAGTTTCTTCTTGACCTGGTCTTTCGGCAATTATTTGTCTCGTTCTGGGATGGAAAAGGGGCTTGCCTGCAAAGCTAGAGCGACCAGTCTTATCCCAGTAAAACTGGCGTATTATGTCAATGATATGTGGAAGCCGACACAGAGTCGCCAAGAGTCTAGAATCATTTTCAAAGTGCTGGATGACAAACATATACAGCTCACGTTGCACTTCGTAATCGGCATATACCCAAATGTGAGGATTCAGATATATCCTTGAAATAGCATCTTTCATGAGCAGCTCTGACATACCTGAGCAGCAGCCAAAGATTAGGCAATTTACTGGCACCTAGGAAAAGGATGCACAAACAAAAGTACATGCTTTCTGCAATCACATTAAGAAAGTAGCCAATTTATATTACCACAGTTTCCCACAACACGAAGCAGATGTTTCAAAGCTGAAAGAGTCTCCAAGTTAAGTTGCTGTGGGGATACTGATTGAAGTAGAAAACCAAGGATCGCAAATCCAGAAAAAAGATGCATTTGCTGCTGGTTTGCTGGATTCTCATCTAAAACAGAACTTATGAAGTCAATGACTTCGGCTGCAAGTCTATCCCTCGTAATTGATCTAACTAATCTCTGTTCAAGTTCTCCATCTTCTGGTTTTTCAGTCTGATCAAACTGAGTCAATAGTGGAAAAAACACAGAAACACCACCAACACAGTAAATGATATTTTGAAGCAAGCGGCGGGAACATATTTGTGTTCCAGCCATAACTGTGGCTTCAAACACATTTTTATCCGACATATAATCAATCATTGGAGAAACATTAAACAAAGTTTTACCATCACTGGCCTGCAAAGAAGTAAAGTTAAATGTTAACTCTCAATCCAACAGTTGCCTGATAACAAATCAGCTTCTATAATACATGTCATCTTTAGATAAGAAACATAACCTGCGCATTGAGACCAAAAACCATTTTAGGTCCAAGACCATCTTTGGGATCAAGAACTCCATGGAGAAGTGAGCTATCTGCAGTGGCTGTAATTTCATTACCAAAGAATGAATACATGTAACTTGGTCCCAGGGAGTATATTCCCTTGATCTGCTCAGGAGAAATGGCATCACCAAACATATAAATTGGACCAATTTGACCAATAAAAGGAGATGAATCCCTGATGAAGAGTGGATAGCTATCTTCCTCATTTGAACCTGGAATTACTTTTGCCCCAATAAAGGAGCGTGTCACAACATCATTGATTTTTGCATACCTGAAATAAATCAGAAGATTGAAATTGTCATGCTGTAAAACAATTACTCTAACAAAAAGGTTCTAGCAATAACAGTAACAAATGGAGATTGTTGATGCTAAAAATGCAAAGGATAAAATTTGACCTGCATTTTTCAGTGGATACAAGATTGCCATCTACATAGCACCTCAATTGACTTCCACCAGAAAATGCTCTTCCAATGCTATGAGTTATGCAAAGAAAATGCCACTTCTTTGGAACAAGGTTGAGAGACAAGGAGACGCTCATCCTTTTCTGGTTGATAGTCTGTGCATTGAGAACATTCACTTTGTGAGATACTCTGGCTGCAAGATTTAACCATTTGACCAAATACAGAGACAAACAGCTATACACAAGCCAAGAGTGACAGAGAAACACATATGAATACATATACATAATTATACATATAGTACATATAAATATGATGAAGCTTGGAGAAATTTGATTATTTAAAACTAAGATAGCAAAAGTTACAAATGGATAGTGCAAACAGAGTTACAGCAAACATATGTTTAATACCTCAAAGTCAATGCTTTGTCTTTCCTATCCAGAAATAGCCACCAATCTATCTGCAATTAGCAGTAAGTGGGCAACCCTGGTGCACGAAGCTCCCGCCTATGTGGGGTCCGGGGAAGGGGCGGACCACAAGGGCCTATAGTACGCAGCCTTACCTTGTATTTTTGCAAGAGGCTGTTTCCACGCCTTGAACCCATGACCTCAAGGTGGCACGATGACAACTTTTACCATTGGGCCAAGGCTCCCCTTCTGCAATTAGCAGTAACTTATTCTAAATCAACAAAAGAAAAGCATAGCATACCTAAACTTTCTTTCAAGTTAAGGCTACAAAACCAGTACAACATGTGAATCTTTGGAAAGCTTCAAACACTCATAGCAAATGCCAACTGGTAAAAATTCCTCTCTAATGCAACTAAATAATGCACACTCAGAATACTGAATATGAGGTAACTAAATGTTACCATGAACCCTTCTCAAGAACTCATTGAGTCGAAATTGGCTCATGCCTCACCCATGTTGACACTGAGGCACTCCTTTGACTCTCCTGAGCTTAGACAAAAAGAAAGAATGAAAATTTTTCATCATTTACATGTTCAAATATTTTAACTTTAAATTATGTGGGTTTTAAATACTGATTATGCATGCCAACAACTATTACTTACTCTCCTGATTTTGACATTCAACAAGATCCTTGAGCTGAAGTTCAATGCACAACAAAGAAAATAAAAGGTTTGCATGAAATTTTGGAAAAGTATGGCTCAACCAAGCATTCTAACAAAAATAAGCAAAAAACAGAACCAATGGAAAATCTAATAAGCTAGAACAATAATGACAGTTATTCTCTCCAAAATACTAAGAACAGCATGAGCATTTACACAGGATCAAGACAAATACAGATGCACAAACACAAGCACAAATGTCTCTGTGTGTGTGGTGTAATCTGTAACCCTAACCACCATATAGAAATGAAAAGCACTCAGCATTTTAGTTCTCACCACGAGTTGACATACTAAAAGTAAAAAACTCAGTCGTGTATATAACAGCTGAAGCTGCCATTCCACATGCAAAGGATTCATACCTCAACTACAAGCTTGTCTCTTCCAAGCATGGCAGAGCACCCTCTTCCATTTTCGGTAAGAAAACTAAATAGACACATTGTTCCATTCTCAGAAAAATTCTCTACCCTGAGCCAACATGAAAAAGAAAAGCCCTTACTGTAAGGCCATTGAACCGGTGTTTTGATGCTGATACCCTACAAAAAAGGAAATGTGCAATACGCAAAAGAACAGTTAGCAGCAACCCAGAAAGGTTAATACAACCACTTTTGATAAGCACTAAATTTTGGTATGATACTAGACATTCATATAAGAAGCCCATAGCTTCATAGCAGTATTTAGAAAAGTAGGCATAACCAATTCATTAGATCCCAAAAATATATATATTTTTGTGTACTGGAACAGATAAACAAACAGAGACATGCCCAGGCACACGCCCATGCTCACAACCACCACATGCACGCGTGTACACAGACAGACATGTGCCATTGCCAACTTCTCACAGGTGTGCACATAAACACACACCCTATTAGACTTTTGAGTTTTCAAATTCTAATTGGTAAGCCTTGATTTGCAACTTAGACACCTGAAAGCGTATGTAGCTAATATTTTAAATCTTGTCAAGGTTTAACCAAAGAGGGCTTGAAAAAGTAGAAACTTGCTTTTTATGTACTAAGTTTGAACTTTGAATCTGGAAAGTAAAACGTAAAATTTCTATTAGTGGAAAAGTATATCACTTCATCATCTAACACCCTCAAGTCCTTTACCCCTAGGGTGCCCTGTGTATGAATTGATATTATTCCATTCCAATTCCTTCCAGATACCTCCCAAGGAAAATCCCAAATTGACGGTTTGGTGTGAGCTTTGGCACTTGAATCAATTTATAAATGGGAATCACGCTGACAATTATACACAGTTTGAACCATCATGAGACCATTTTGAATTGAACCTAGTCTATTCTTGGTCCAATTAGCAATCAACTTTTAGACCATAGCATACATTTATTTTTACATCATAGATCACCACATGCCATTGTTTATATGCTCTGTTCTCTAGCTTCAGTGTCTTATGGTTAGCACTTGTGATCTCACACTTGTGAATCCAGCACATCTGTAGTGCCTAGTACTGGCACTTAGGTCTAGAGATGATCTTCATATTTGGTTCCAACTACGAAATTGAAGCCTGAGATGAACAAGGACAAGGCAGCAGTGCACAGGCATGATCACAAATGCAAGATTGTGGTAAATTAATGTTCTAAGTGTGACCTCAGTTCAGGTTCGTCCCATAAAACCCACATGATATTTTCTCCTCTTTACAATCACACGAAGTCAAATCAGGCATTCTACTTTATGGATTGAAGAAGTCAAGAGGATCAACTTAGTTAAACACCTTTGTCTAATGATACTACTATCATATCCGAGGATCATAGATCACGCTCAAACTAACCCCTGTACCAAGGAATGTAATACTAAAGATATAGAATGATCTTTCTATTGCACAGGACTCTTGTTGCTCACCTGTGGACGCTGACATAACAATGTATAGCACATCAGAAATCAGCACTCATATTATTTTTATATTTTGTTGGAATCTTTTTGAAGGGGAGCCTTGGCGCAACGGTAAAAGTTGTCGTCATGTGACCTTGAGGTCACGGGTTCAAGGCGTGGAATCAGCCTCTTGCAAAAATGCAAGGTAAGGCTGCCTACTTTAGGCTATTATAGCCCGCCCCTTCCCCGGACCCCGCATAGACGGGAGCTTTGTGCACCGAGGCTGCCCTTTTTGTTGGAATCTTTTTGCTAACCAAAGGAGTTTTTGCACCGGAGCTCAGAAATCCACAGATACGTGTCCAGTACACTCAACTTTTATAATGCTCGAACCACCATTGGGATAGGAGCAAGAAAGTCAACAAGCTGTCAACACAATGAAAACAAAGCTTCACTGCAGAATTTTCTCTGTCCTTAACGAACTCAAAGGCTGCTTGGGACTAAATCAAGCTAAGTGATGGCAGCATGGAATAAAATAAAAAAATTCCCATCCATTTTAGAACAAAATCTCCAACCCCCTCAAAAAGTTTTCTACTATCAGTAACCCTTCAGAGTACATAGTCCCAATGGTGAATCTTTACCAGAATCCACAGAACTGATTCTTCTTTTGGAGGATTTTCAACTGAACTGCATAAAGATATTCCATCATCTAGAAGATCCAAATAGTTAGTCATAAACAATGTACTGAGGTTGTATGTTATCCTGACAGGTTGCCTGGCTGTATCTTGTTAGCCATAAAGGCTATCACTTAGCATTGCATCTGCTTTTACTAAGTTTGCACTTGCTCAGAAATTTGTATGTTTGCATGATATTTTTTCTAATTATCTTCATTGTAAACTCTTAAGTCTTCGTCCATGATTTGTACTTTACAGTTATAATGACATTTTACAACATTTTAGAGTAAAATCTTATCAGAAACTTGGAAAGAAATATAGCTTAGCGAAGTTGAAGATAAAAAATGAATTGATGGAGAGACGATCACTAGACTGATCAAAAGACCTACAGAGATATTTCTACCGGCAACAAGAGCAAAATGCACACACAAATCATCTACAACTCTCCCATAGATAAGATTTTGGGCTACTAACCATCCAAGATTAGGCTAGGACATCAAATCATTAGATAAGACTGGTCCATGCCCCTGCCAAAGAATAGCCTCCCATTAGATGATCAACATGAAAGGTAATTCCAACTCGCCCAAGGAAGCTACTACAAAAGCTCAAGATGCCATTGAGAGTCACAGCAGCCTATTTGATTTGCTTAGATTTTCCTTTTTCTATTGATTTCTGTAGCTCCAGTACAACCAAACTGGCATCAGAACCAATTGTATGATTGTCAAACAACCTGAATGTGGAAAGAGTGTCTTGGGCAAGTGCAAATCAAATGCCAAAGAAACAATAAAATTAGCCTGACCAACTCAAGTACGCAGAATTCCAGACTCTAAATTTCTCAATATCATCATCATCATCAAAACCTTATCCCCATTAGGGCCAGCCACATGAATCTTGTTCCTCCATTCCCCTCTATTAAGTAACATGGCTTCATTTAGTCCCAAAGTTTTTAAATCTTTTCTCACCACTTCTATCCATCTTCTTTTGGGCCTTCCCGATGCCCTTTTAAAACCTTCTACTTGCATTGCCTCACTCCTTCTAACCAGTGCCGTTTTGGGTCTCCTTTGAATATATCCAAAACATCTAAGTCTAATCTCCCTCATCTTGTTACCTATTTGTGCTACCCCTAAGTTTCCTGTAGTGTTTTCATTTCTAATTCTATCCTTTGTTGTCTTGCTACTCATCCACCTCAACATCCTCATTTCCACGATGGTCATTCTACGAACATGATGTTCCTTAACTGCCCAACACTGTGATCCATAGAGCACGGCCGGCCTCATGGCCATCCTATAAAAATTTTATTTTAGTTTGAGTGGCACCCGCCGATCACACAAAACTCCATATGAACATCTCCATTGGTTCCAACTCACTTGGATTCTCTGGGTAACCTCCCTCTCAATCTCTCCACTCTCATGAATCATTGATCCTAAGCATCGAAAGTGGAATTTTACGATGACTTCTTGGTTATCAATCTTAACTGGTGTTCCACTCCTACTCCTCTCATTGTTAAAATTGCATTCCATATATTCATCTAAATTCGATTGATTTTAAATCTTTTAGATTCTAATGCTTCTCTCCATAACTCTAGCTTTGTGTTTACGCCCTCCCTTGTCTCATCAATTAAGACTATATCATTTGCAAATAGCATGCACCATGGAATCTCCTCGTGCAGATGTTTTGATAACTCATCCATAACCAACGTGAAAAGGTATGGGCTCAATGCCAATCCTTAGTGCAATCCTACAGTGACAAGAAAATCACTGGTCTCACCATTAGTAGTCTTAACATTTGTTACCGCTCCCTCATACATACCTTCAATTATGTCTATATACCCCTGTGTAACCCCTTTCTCACCCAACACCCTCCAAATTTCTCAATATAAAGGCAGCACCGTTGCACGAAGCTCCCACCTGTGCTGGGTCTAGGGAAGGAGCAGACCACAACGATCTTAGTACGCAGCCTTACCTTGCATTTTTGCAAGGGGCTATTTCCATGCCTTGAACCCGTGACCTCCAAATTTCTCAATATGCCAACAATAAATAAGTCAACAACTGCACCATAATCCAGAACAGTCCAATTGGCTAACACTATGAAGCTTATAATCAAATTTATACCCTGACACTACATGCTCCCTCATGAGTCATGACCTTCCAAACATTTGTTGTCTAATTTAACTGCAGCAACAAGATTTGCACTTTGTAGTACCTGATCTATCCTAAATAGTATGACTACTGCTGCATCTTTGCTTACAACATGGACCTTTATTGCCTTGTTTGATTGCAAAGGATTTCCACATTGTAGTGCCTGATCTTATCTTAAATAGTACGACTTACCCTACACACCTTTTCTTACATTATAGTTCAACAAGCAAAGCATACTAGAGAATACGGATGCAAATAGACCAAGCAATCCATCCCATTTAGGGCCTAAGCCAATCTAAATGGTTTATTGGCATGTAACCACATTCTAGGTCAAATTGAGACCCAATAAGTAAATAGATGGGGGTAAACGAAACCAGCTAGGTATAAACCCAGTATTTGCATTCTTGCACTTAAATCTTAATCCAAATTAAAGCTCCTCAGATGCAGCCCAAATATTGGACAGAATCCTGAAACTAGCCAGTTTATAGCATTTATTAGCCACCAGTTCACTACAAACAAAAAGAGTTACAAACCACTTATTCTAGGAGTAAAAGCAACGCAAAGATAAATTTACAGAGAGAAATCAGCTTTTGCTCCTTATTTTCTGCAAACTACTTTTTCCTTTTTCTTCCGTTTTGGTTGGGGGGGGGGGGGGGGGGGTGTTTGGGGGTTTGTTATGGAGCAATTTCAATCAAATGGAGATTTAAAAGTTTGAAATCTCAAAAGAACAAAGCAAACCCTAGGAAATCTAGAAAATCCAAGACAAGTCTTTTCATCTTTCATTAAGGTGTAAAACGGTTTGTACATCTAGTGCCCAGATTTAAAAACCAAAATATAATGACAAGAAATAAATAAACTCACTTAAAGTAATTTATATGGGGTATAATGGTCCTAACAACCTAAAATATAAACTACACAGCTTAATAGACTTAAGTGACCCCTAAATTATGCCAAAAGATGCTAGTTGCTCCTAAGTGCTTCTAGGCTTGGAAATATGCTCCTTTGCCTTCGCTTTGCCACGATCAACATCCCCAAGGTAAGTATATGCGTGTTCCTCTACATCAGGTGAGGAGATGGTTTTTTAGGATGAGCAGCCTTAAACCTGTAACATTTCACTGGCAATAGAGCACCTTAGCTACTTTCTTCTTTTTTGTTCCTTCAGGGAAGTTCCCAAACTTAAATTCATCAATGCACTATACTAATATCAGTGCTCATTCAAATAGCCAAAAAAAAAGTCAGACATAATAGAGGAAAAGAAGAAACAGGTAAAAGTGATGGGACCTACAGAATCATTCCCGTTGAACACAAAAAAGGCAGTTGGCCCTTTTTCTTTAAGCATACTTTGAATGCTGGTCAAGAGCAATGAACAGTACTTTGGCCTCGATCCAATTTTCTCACTACGAAGAAGAGCAAATATTTTCCTTATGTCCTTTCCCGACATACTATGCCCACCAATGACCTGAATAAGTGAAACAATTTTTGAAACCATATCCTCATTGTCTTCCAGGGAAAACCAATCAAGAAGAAAACTTAGCATTCCTGCTCTGAAGCATGAAGCTCGATTGGTTATGGAATCTTTTAACAATTGCTGGAAGATATCAAGCCCATAATGCCGCAACATATCACTGCTCTGCCCAATCATAATTAACCAATAAAAGATTAACAATTCAGGCTCATATAAGACCAAATGACAGCAAAAAATATCATATAGACAGTTTGATCCAAACCTTCTCGACGACACTAAGGAAAAGGATAATCACATCTTCATTCTGTACAAAGCAAAAAAGGGTAATGTGAGGACTGAACTATTGCAAGAGCTATGATCCAACAGGCAATATGCAGAAAACAATAATCAACATCTCTAAAGTGGATAACTCATCATCATCAAGACCGTATCCCAATTAGAGGTCAGCTCTAAAGTGGATAACTATCAAGAATTTAATGGCATTTGCTGCTCAAGGATATAGTGCAGAAGTTCCTGAACAGAATCTGTTAGAACGAATTACCTTTATTACAGGGGTCCCCTTGACATCAAATCCTCCATCCAAGAGCATGTCAAGGAGAGCATCTAAAAGCCCCATACTCGGTCTCCACTGGCAAAAGTCCAATAGCAAACTTTGTAACGTTTGATAGCCCACACCAACAAGTGCTCTAAATGCAACCTGCACAAAGTAAACATGAAATTGTAACTTGTTAATGTGACGGTAAAGGCTCTGGTGTGAGGCTTCAAGATTTCTCTTTAACAGTTCCAACCTACACTTATGTGTAACACACATACCATCCATAATCCCTAAAAGTACTCAAACAATAAAATATGAACCTACTATTTTATAAATAAAACTTTTGAATTTTTTTTGTTACAGGAGAAGAATTACAAATCAATGCGCTCACACACACTCTGCTAACTCCAACCCCAAGTCAAAGAGGAAAATGGTGACTTGAACCCGTGACCAAGCATACTTCAGGGAAGATGCAGAGTTGTCTACAATCAAATGCATTAGACATTTCTTGGCTTAAAATTTTGGAAGATAACTAAATCATATTGCAACATCCGAATGTTATAATACTAACTTTCACACTCTGATGTAGATTTCAATTATAGTTATATCTGCAAACAGTCATGTATATCTTTTTCCATTTCAAAGGATAGGATTCTCATCAATATCCAATGCCAAAAGGGCTATTCTGCACTCAACTACTGAAACCAGATGAAAATCAAACGAACAAAGAAGACAAGAATAAAAAGAATAACAGGACAAAAGTAGCCTACTGAAACGTGACATTATTTGGTGCAACTGAGCCAATGGTAGACTAGAAGCTTATCTGGAACTGGGAAAAGAAAGTAACAAAAGTAACAAATTGCAAGGTCTACCACCTCAGATATCAATTACAACTCAGGTTCCATATGAATATGACAAAATAGAATCACAACCTAACCTGCTACGCATGGATAATCTTATCTAAGTTCAGCACCAGCAGAAGAGAAGTGGGCAACAGAGGACCGGAATAAAACAAGCTCTCTACTCTTTGTAACATGTGTAAATGCTATCATGCATCTTCATTCGTTCAGCTGCAATAGTATTGGCTTTGGACTACAATTTCTCCATGCCTTTTCTTTTCTTTTTTCCTTTCCTTTTCTTCTTCTTCTTGCTTTTTTTTTTTTTTTGGGTGAATGTTGAATGCAGACAACCACAAGCACCTTGGACCTGTGACCTACTAGGTACCACCCCTCTGCACCACCATGCTAGAAGGCATTTGCTTAGCTTTCATCATGTTTATAATCAACATATTGGCTAGTTAAACAAGAGACCAACTTTCAAAGAAAATAGACACATCACATTCACTTTTTTAGTCCTATGTTGCAGAATATTTTCTCAAACCAAATCAGTCAATGGCAATTACAAGTTTTTAACCAGTTTCAAAATGCCTCTACTTAATCGCCATACTAAATGCATGCGTGTGTGCATGCAAATATACATATTTCACTTTGGGGGGTCAACTACTTAGTATAGCTCAAGGCCCAATTGACAAGAATTATATAATCCAGTTTACGCAGCTAACTCAGATTATTCGTTAATATATAGAATAATCCAGTATAATCCCATAAATCAGATTGCATAATCCTTGCCAGTCGGGCCTTTAATCAATGAGATTTTGTATTGTTTGACTTTCATGTAATACAAGTAAAAGCATGACTTAAACAAGATGCTAGCCACAACCCCAAGGAGGCCAGTGCTACACTTTCCTCAACACAAATTGCACTTGCTGCATTGACTAGCCCAATACAAACTGTTCCAATCCTTTCCCAGTTACCTCAATGAAAACATCAACTAAATAAATACCCCATTATACCTACAAAGTTAAACTGAATGACAAACCATTTTGTATGGGCTTGGTATCTGGAGGCAGGAAATTTGCTAAATGAGATAAAACTCGGAGAGAATGCCACAGGGAGACAATTCAGCAATCATGAAACAAAACAAAGGTGTTGTAACATCCATAATGCCCTTGTTGACAAGGAAAGTGAGGATAGCATTAAAATATCTTTGAGCGCTATAAAGAAGAATATTGGTTGATATGTGCATCATGGGTGTTGTGAGTGATGAAGCATGCCGTTATAGAGGTTTTGGCTCCAACCATTACAAAAGACCAATACCATTATTTTGCTGTGTAACAATCTGATGAAATAAGAGGATGAGAGCTCCTAGGTTTCTCAAAGACTCTTATCCATCCATTAACCAGCTCAAAGGAATATTACAGCAACAAAAATATTACTTAGAACCTCAAAAGTCTCTTCTTCTTCTTTTTTCTTTTCTTTTCTTTACCATTTTTGTAGAACTGGAAACTCTATTCCTGGGATTGATGCAGGAATAATCAGCCCCTAAATCAACCAAATCCTGTTTTCCACCCTAAAGATGTCCATAGAAGTAGAAAGTGTATTAAAGGTTGCCACTGTAAAGCATAATCCCTACCATCTCTCTGAAATAAAGCATACAAAACTACAATGTACCTCTGAATTAATTTTCCATATTCAGAACCATCTTAAGTTTAAAACTCAATGAAACCTATTTTGACTCTGAAAGAACGTCAAAGTAGGAAAGTTCCTATAACCTGTGTTCATGTGTACTTTATCTACTTAAGTGTAACCAGATTAAACCTAAGAGCAAACCAAAAGCACTAAGCATCATGACTAACCATAATAAACCAGGCCATCAAATTGCTTCATTGATGGAGCCTTTACTATCAAAATTAAAGATACCATCATGACGGGAGCATCCTCTTCATATTCCTGTTTGTTGAATCACTGACCTCTTAATTGGAACCGACCCTCTTGATGATAAATAACCTATTAATTTGGTTATTATTTAGATCTTCTACCCCGCTTGTAATAGTACACAGTCAATAGCTCCAATATTAACTCCTTTCCACACATATAAAGGCTAACTCCTTTTCACACATATAAAGGCAGTACTGATTCACTTTCAGATTTCTTCTTTGAAAAGTAGTGGCACTGAAGCAAGTCAGGAGCAGTAGTTCAAATGCTAAACTCCAGTCATCTGGTTCATTCATTCCAGATATTTGCTTATTTGGAAAGTATCTTTTTGTTCTCCACTTCTTTCCCTTTGATCTCTTGATCATTTAGGTTCCTCCATTCCTCTTCTTAATATAATGCATGTTTAACCCCATGTGTTCATAATTCTACAGCATTGCAAATCTAGTGGGGCTGCAACCTTGCTCTCTTATTTCTTCTTCCCATAACTCACTTTATTTCTACTTCTATTTCAACCATCACCTGATATCACATCCACTTATCCAAGTCATCCCTCTCTAATTTTCCTCCTTTTTACATTTTAATACCAACCTCAGCCTCCTACACTACGCAGACACCTTAATATCCTTTCTTACAGTATCTTTTTCCTTTCTGTTCCTCCTTTGCTGCTCTTTTCTCATCAAATTTCACCCACTAGATCTAATGTTATTGAAAGAGAAAGATATTATGAGTATTAGTTTACACGAACAAATAGTTTATCTATCTTGACAAGCTTCAAGAGAGTAAACTAGAGAATATCTTTTACAAGGTCCAGATCTTGGAATAATTTTCTTCAACTGATGTGAAACTTAGCACCTAAAAGAAGGGGACAAAGTCGAATTCCATCAAAATTAAAAACACAACACAATGACAAAAGCAACACTGGATATTTGGTTCCTTTAACAGCTCTTCTTTCCTTCTTTTGAATGGCTTGGTTCCTTCACAATGTTGCTGCTCAAACACCACCATTGAGGTCTCATGATCTTAAGCATAAAAATGTGAAGTAGTAAGTGCTTTTGATTATCAAATTCCACCTCAATATGACAAGGAACACCAAACTCATGGTGATCTAGTTTAATGGAACATCAACCATTTGCAGAATTATTTACTGGAAGTGACAAATGGAATCTTTCATAGCTTAACATACTAGAAACAACTGGAAAATCCATATGATGAGGTGAAATTTCGTTTGACGTGACAAATAACCGAATAAATTAATCTAAGATCAACTGACAAGGTGGAAGAGAAAGCAATGGATTTAGATCAGATTTCCAGCAGAAAAAAAGCTTTGATCAGCAGGACAGTAAGCAACAAAGCATGAAGATCATAGTTTTCAAGAGGAAGAAAACCAAGATTCTGAAGAGATCCCAAAAACCAGTAAATTCTCTTCACTTAATCCTAGCTTCTGATTGTATCTCTAAGAAACCAAAGCATGGATCAAGAAGTAAAGCATAAATAGTAGCCAAAAAGAAAAAATTATAAACCAAAACCATCAATCAGTTCAACTAAAAATCTGAATTTCCTTTATAACCTTTATACAGAGTTCTAAAACTTCTTCTCCAAGCAACTCAAACGAGGAAATCTAGTAGCTAAGAAACTTTCCTAAAATAACTTCTCAAACTTTTCTACAGTAACTCCTCAAATTTAATTCCGAAACTATAAAGAAAGACCACTAAACTTCCTAAACATAAGTCTAAGACACTGTTTATGTAAACAGTAGTGCATCATTGTTCACACAATCACGGTTCATGTTAATAGTACCACATGAAAATTTCTCAAACTGCACTACATCATTTTCATATCTTCCTACGCTCATCATCATCGTCATCAAAGCCTTATCCCGATTAGGGGTTAGTTATATGAATCTTGTTCCTCCATTCTCCTCTATCAAGGGTCGTGGCCTCATTTAGTCCAAAAGTTTTTAAATCTTTCTCACCACTTCTATCCATGTCCTTTTGGGCCTTCCCCTGGCCCATTTAGAGCCTTCAAGTTGGATGGACTCACTTCTTCTAACAAGTGTCGTTTTCAGTCTCCATTGGACATGTCCAAACAATCTATGTCTACCCTCCCTTATCTAGTTACATATTTATGCTACTCCTAGGTCTCCTCTAATGTTTTCATTTATAATTCTATCCTTTCTTGTCTTGCCACTCATCCATCTCAACATCTTCATTTCGGCTACGCTCATCCTACATACATGTTATTTCTTAACCACCCAACACTCTCATCGATAGAGCATGGACAGCCATACAGTCATCCTATAGAATTCTCCTTTCACTTTAAGTCCCACCCGCCGATCACACAAATCTCCAGAGGCACATCTCCATTTGTTCCAACCTGATGAAAATTCCAAGATTCAATTCTCTTTGAAAATGATCGGTTACAAAGACTTTGTACAGCAAGATATTGCTATTCTAGGAAAGTTTGACATTCTACTAATCTCTAGAAATCAGGAAACTATTATTTACTAAATTACAGCCAATCTCCTATAATTGGAAATATAAATATGTCCCTACAATTACTGCTATTCATAGAAATCTTGGGATTTCAATCAATCTCGAATTTCTAACACTCCCCCTCAAGCTGGGGAGTAGATATTTTCCATCCAACCTTGCACACAATCCTCTGAAATGCTGAGCTTGTCAATCCTTTAGTCAAGATGTCTGCTAATTAGCCCTCTGTAGAAATGTAGGGAGTGCAAATCAATCTGCTTTCAAGTTTCTCCTTTATGAAATGTCTGTCAACTTCCACAAGTTTAGTTCTGTCATGTTGAACAGGATTATGAGCTATGTTGATTGCAGACTTATTGTCATGATAAAGCTTCATTGGGGTCTCTCATTTAATCTTCAAGTCTTCTAGTATAATTTTGAGCCATAACAATTCACAAATACCTTGTACCAATGAATGAAACTCTGCCTCTGTACTAGATCTTGCAACAACCAGTTGTTCCTTACTCCTCCAGGTTATCAAATTTCCCCCAAGAAAGATACAATACCCAAACATTGATCTTTTGTCAGTAACTGAGCCAGCGTAATCAGCATCTGTGTATGCTTCTAGTTCCAAATTTGTGCCCCTTCTGAAGAGAATCCCTTTTCCTGGACTGCCTTTCAAATATTCTAAGATCCGATATACTACACAGAGATGGACATAGGGTTTTGCATAAACTGACTCACCACACTCACTACATATGCAATGTTAGGCCACGTGTGTGATAGATAGATTAGCCTCCCAACCAATCGTTGGTACATGCCTTTGTCAACTGCTTCCCCTTCCATAGACTCTCCTAGTCTATGATTAGGCTCAATAGGCATGTGTGATGATCTACACCCGAGTTTGCATGTTTCTTCTAGCAGATCAAGAACATATTTTTTCTATGAAACAAAGATTCCTTCCTTGGATCGGGCTACTTCTATTCCTAAGAAGTACTTTAATTTCCCAAGATCCTTTATTTTGAATTCTTTTGCTAAATACTTCCGAAGAGCTTCCTTTTCATCTGGATCATTCCCAATTACCATAATATCATCCACATAAACTATCAACGCCATGATTCCTCCTGAAGCAGTTCAACATTGCTTTAGTAAATCTTCCAAACCATGCTCGAGGAGATTGTTTGAGCCCATACAATGCCTTTTTCAGTCTGCAAACTTTGTTTCTACGTAGATTTATGCCAAAGCCAGGTGGAACTTCCATATAGATTTCCTCCTATAGATCCCCATGTAAAAAAGCATTCTTCACATTGAACTGCTATAAAGTCCAATCATAGTTTGCTGCTAGAGATAACAACACCCTTACTATATTCATCTTCGCCACTGATGCAAATGTCTCATGATAATCACCAGTCTTGCTTTATACCTCTCAATAGATCCATCCGACTTATACTTCAATGTGAAGACCCATTTGCACCCTACCGGTCTTTTTCCTGTCAGTAATTCTACTAGTTCCCATGAAGGGGAGCCTTGGCGCAACGGTAAAAGTTGTCGTCATGTGACCTTGAGGTCATGGGTTCAAGGCGTGGAATCAGCCTCTTGCAAAATGCAAGGTAAGGCTGCCTACAATAGGCCCTTATGGTCCGCCCCTTCCCCGGACCCCGCATAGGCGGGAGCTTCGTGCACCAGGGCTGCCCTTTAATTCTACTAGTTCCCATGTTTTATTCTTCTCCAAGGCCTCCATTTCTACTCTCATTGCGTGCTTCCATTCCTCTTTGCCAAATGCCTCAAGTAAGGTTTGTGGGATGGCTATAGTGTTCAGATTAGTAAGGAAGCTTTTGTGTGAGGTTGATAATTTTTCAAAGGACACAAAATGGGACAAAGGATGTTGTGTGCACTTCCTAACACCCTTTCTTGTGGCTATGGGCAGATGCAAATCAAAAACAGTAGGTTCATTCCCAAGTGAAGATTCAGTTTCTTGAACTTGCATCGGACTGATCACAGGCTTTATTCTACTTGAGTAGAACTGTAGTGGCTTTGTGAGTGTAGAATTTATTAGCCTTGATGGTTCTTTAGAAAGGTTAGGAGATGACTCAATAAGCTCAGATTTAGAAGTGGGTTCAGAAATGAGTTCAATTTGAGGACTGGGTTCAATTTGCACAAGGGATGCTTTGGCTAACATGGATAGTTCTCTCAAGAACAAGTCCTTATCTTCCATGGATGATGTCTCCACTTGAAGATAAGGACAAGAAAAATAGCTTTCTTTTTCAGCAAATGTAACATCGGCAGAAACATAAGTCTTACAAGTGGTGAGATTGCAGCACTTGTACCCTTTCTGAGTAGGTGAATATCCTATGAAGATGCACATAACAGCTCTAAGATCTAACTTGCTTCCACCATGGGAGTGAACAAGAACAAATGAGACACATCCGAAAACTTTAGGAGCTAACTTAGTTGACATATTGACTCTTAAAATCAAGGACTCAAGATACGATACGATTTATTAGATGAGCTACAGCGAGGACAGCTTCCTGCCAAAAGGTTTTTGGAACATTCTTTTGAAACAAAAGAGCATGAACAGAGGCTAAAAGATGACCATTTTTTCTTTTGGCAACCCCATTTTGATGGGGTGTGTCAACACATGAAGATTCATGAATAATTCCCTCTTTTTGAAAGTATGGTGACAAAATTTGATTAGTCTCTAGCACTATCTGTTCTCAACCTCTTGATTCCAATATTGAATTGAGTTTTGACCATTGTATGAAAAATAGGAAAAATGTTGCTAACATCAGATTTTTGTTTTAGCAAATAAATCCATGAAACTCAAGTGCAATCATCAATGAAAGACATAAACCACCAAGCCCCTGAAATGTTGGGAACTCGAGATGGACCCCAAATATCATTGTGAATCAAAGAAAAAGGAACTACAGCTCTTTTATTACTCAAAGGAAAGGAAACACGTCGATGTTTAGCAAATTCACAAACATTACAGTGAAAATTGTTTACATTAACATTTTTAAACAAAGATGGAAACAGGACACTAAGAATATTAAAGGAGGGATGTCCAAGTCGAAGATGATAAAGCCAAATTTGATCTTTATTGGAACAAGAGTTGCTGGAAAGAAACAAGAGAGATGATTTGTTTCCATTGTTCACTTGACCACTAGGTAACTCAAGATAATAAAGACCATGTCTCACCCTAGCATGTCCAATCGTCCTCCTCCTAACTTGGTCCTGAAATACACAAGAAATATGAGAAAACACCACACTGCAGTTTAAATCTGTAGTAAGTTGATGAATAAACACAAGGTTTGTAGATAATTTAGGTACATGTAGTACGTTTTTAAGGATTATGGAAGGACTTAGAACAATGTCTCTCTGGCCAGCCACAGTGGCTAGGGATCCATCAGCAATGGCTATTTTTCTGTTGCTAGGGCAGGGATGATATGTGAGGAATTTGAGTGAAGAATGGGTCATATGATTGGTTGCCCCAGAGTCAATAACCCAGGAATTTGAAAAATCTAAACCAGAGCACTTAGAGCATATAAGGAATTTGCCAAGGAACAGGTACCTGTAGACTTCTCTAATGAATCAAGGAGTGATTTCAGCCTACCAATGTCTTCTTTGTTAAATTCATTCTGCTCTCCACCACTCGAATTTACAACATCATGTGACCTGTCTTCTCTATTTTGAGTCACATGCACCTTGCTTCGTTGTGTTCCACTTCTAGGTCCTCTATTCCATTGAGAACTTTGTGGTTTTCCTTGAAGCTTCCAACACTACTCCTTGGTATGACGAGGCTTTTTGCAATAAGTACACCAAAGGTTATCCTTGTTTGTGGACCGAGACTCCATTTTCCAAACTTCTGAATTTGCAGTATTGGAGGCTGATGTCTTTTCAGTATTAAGCTTCGGTTTCTCATCATTGATTTTTCCCAGCATTGCTGATGCTTCAACCGGTTGAGAGTAAAGTATAACTCCCCTTCGACTTTCTTCAGCATTGATGATGAAGATGGTCTCATTTAGTGAAGGTAAATCCTTTTTCCCCAATATTTGAATCCTCAACTGATCAAATTCAATATTTAAACCAGCGAGAAGATCATAAATTAGATCCTTTTCAATGAAATTCTTTAATGCAACTGCATCGTCGCTGCACTTCATCTCAATGCACCGATAATGATCCATCTCTTGCCATAGATTCTTCAAGAGATTGGCATACTCCGTGACTGAATGGTCTCCTTGTATGGTGGCAGAGATTTTAGTTTTAATCTCAAAGACTCAAGCAGCATCCTTTACGTTAGAATAAGTCTGTTGTGCAACTTCCCATATATCTTTAGATGTTGGTAGAAACATAAACGTATCACCGATATCTGGCAGAATAGAATTCCATAGTCAAGACATGATCATGGGGTCCTCTTCATCCCAAGCATCAAATCTGGGATCTCCTTTCTTGGGCGCGCTACCAAGGAGATGACCCAATTTTCCCTTCCCTTTCAGAAAGGTCAGAACAACTTGGGACCACTTCATATAATTTTTGCCATTCAATCTGTGGCAGATTGAATAATCTGTAGTTCTCCTGTTGTTTGATTGAGTGTCACCTCTTCAGCTTTCTCGGCTGTGGAAGACATGTTGGACTAAAAAAAAAGAGTATAAACAGGGATAAAGAATCAGCAATATGGTCTTGGCAATGAAGGCCTGTAACGAGGTTTCTGATCCCAGAAAAGAGCCTAAGGCTCTGATACCATGAAGAAAATTCTAAGATTCAATTCTATTTGAAAATGATCGGTTACAAAGACTTTGTACAGCAAGATATTGCTATTCTAAGAAAGTTTGACATTCTACTAATCTCTAGAAATCGGGAAACTATTATTTACTAATTTACAGCCAATCTCGTATAATTGGAAATATAAGTATGTCCCTACAATTACTGCTATTCATAGAAATCTTGGGATTTCAATCAATCTCAAATTTCCAACACAACCCACTAGGAATATCTTAGTAACATCCCTCTCAATCTCTCCGCTCTCATGAATTATCGATCCCAAATATCAGAAGTGGTCTTTTTGGAGAACTTCTGGGTTATCAGTCTTTACTTGTGCTTCAATACAAGTAAGTGGCACCAGTTAGAAGGAGTGAGGCAATACAAGTTGAAGGTTCTAAAAGGGCAAGGGGAAGGCCCAAAAGAACGTGGATAGAAGTGGTGAGGAAAGATTTAAAAACTTTGGGACTAAATGAAGCCATGGTATTTAATAGAGTGGAATGGAGGAATAAGATTCATGTGGCCGACCCCTAATTGGGATAAGGTCTTGATGATGATGATGATGACTTGTGCTTCACTCCCACTCCTCTCCTTGCTAAAATTGCATTCTATATATTCTATCTTAGTTTGGTTATTTTTAAATTCTTTAGACTCTATAGCATATCTCCACAACTCTAGCTTTTTGTTCATGCTCTCCCTTGTATTATCAATCAAAACTATGTCATCTGCAAATAACACGTACAATAGAATCTCCTCGTGCAAAGGTTTTGTTGACTCATCCAAATGTAAAAAGGTATGGGCTTAATGCCAATCACTGGTGCAATCCTATAGTGATATGGAAATCACTAGTCTCTCCACCAATGGTCCTAAAATTTGTAACCACTCCCTCATATATATCCATAATTATGTCTATATAACCCGTGAACCCCTTTCACACCAAACACCCACCATACTAACTCTCTAGGAACCCTATCATAAGCTTTTTCTAAGTTAATAAAGGCCATGTAGAGGTCTTTCCTCTTCTCCTTATACTTATCTATCAATTGTCTAAGTAGCAAAATAGCTTTCATAGTTGACCTCCCAGTCATGAAATCAAACAGGTTTTCCAATACACTTGTCTCACATCATAGCCTCTTCTTAATCACTCTTTCCCAAAGTTTCATTTTGATCCCACGATAATTGGTGCAACTCTATATGTCTCTTTTATTCTTATACATTAGTACGGTAGAGCTTTTCTGCCATTCATCTAGCATTTCCTTCGATTCTACAATCTTGTTAAACAACTTTGTCAACCAAACTACTCTAATATCTCACATAAACTTCCAAACCTCTATCAGTATACCATCATGCCACAAAACCTTTCCTGATTTCATTTTTTGCAATGCCTCTTTTACTTCAGGTATCCTAATCCTATGGTCATATCTATATAGTCCAACGTTATATGGGTTTACAGTTCTTTCAATGTCTATGTTCACAGGACTTTGTGATTTAATAATTTTTGCAAGTAACTTTCCCACCTTTGATTGATCTCACCATCTTTGACTATAAGTCATCACTTTTAATGCATTTAGCGTGGTCTAAATCCTTACTCTTCTGTTCTCCTATTTTTGCAAGTTTGAACACATTTTTCTCGCCTTCTCTTGATCCTAGTCTATTGTAAAGATCATCGTAAGCCTTGAGTTTAGCCACACTCATTATTCTTTTAGCAACCATTTTAGCACTCTTATATTGCTTAAAGTTTTTTATATTTCTAGTCCCCTGCCATGTTTTAAAACACACGTTTCTCTTTAATAACTTTTTACAAATTTTCACTCCACCACCAAGTTCCCTTTGCTAGTTGCCTTTTACCTTAAGATACTCATAGAACATATTTTGCCACTTTCTTAATGGACTCAGCCATATCAGTCCACATGGTGTTTACTTCTATTTTATTATTCCACTTTCCTTCTACCATCAACTTTTTTGCAAATGATGTTATCTTCTCTTCTTTTAAGTTCCACTGCTTAGTTTTTAGACACCTATTAAGTTCATTTCCTTTCTTCCATCTCTTAATGTAAATATTCATAACCATTTATCCATGTTGTGTGGTTAAACTCTGACCGAGTATCACCCTCCTAAGTAAAAAGAAGTCTATTTGGCTTTTATATGATCCACTTTTAAAGGTTAGTAAGTGTTCATCCCGCTTCTTAAAGTGTGTGTAGAGCCAGGTTATACACCAAAGAAAAATCAAGGATAGCTTCCCCCATCTCACTTCTTTCTCTAATACCATACCCTCCATGAACCCTATCATATCCTTCCTTCTTTTTTTTCCTACATGACCATTTAAGTTGTTGTTATAAATATCGCCTTTGTGTTGGAAATTTCTTGCATTACTCCCTTCATGACTTCCCAAAACTGTCTCTTGATTCTATCTTCTAACGCTACCTATGAGGCATGTGCACTTATAAAATTTATGATCTTCTCTCCTAAGACAAGTTGTATTGGTAAAATTATATCACTAGTTCTTCTAATGTATATAACTTTATCATTTAATTCTTTATCCACCATTATCCCTACACTATTCTATTAGTGTCCTTTCATACGTACCTATTCATATACCTATCAATTTCTCTAGTTGTAGCCCCTTTCTACTTGGTTTCATGGACACAAGCTATGTTGACTCTACTACATTTCATTGTAACTACTAACTCCACTCTTACTTGTCAATATGCCTATATTCCATGTGGCGATACAAATCTTATTTTCCTAAGCTAGTCTCTTCACCCACACACATTTGAAATGGTGCAAGAACCCCTGCCTACTTTCCACTGCATTAGGGATCTAATGCAGAGCGTCACTTATGGGGGAATGCCTTGCCCATTTCCCACTACATTCAAGCTCCGATGTAGTGCATTGCTTATTGTGATACAATCTTAAATAGTGTTTGAATGTTCAGTCCTCATCTAGAATTCCTCTTCTATCTCTTCTACACTCTCAAATGCTCCTACATCAACTCCCCAAGTTAAAAAAGAACTAGACACCGAATTCCCAATATCATGCTCTCCATTGTATGGGTAAAAATGTTGAAGATGTTGCTGATGTTGAATTCTAAGGAAAGATCCACTTGAGTAACTTTCTTTGGATAAATCAATCCAGAATTCATCTCATTCTTCAAATGCTTGTTGACAACGATGTCTATCAGCTTGAACTTTGTGTCATGTGTAACGATTCTTAATGCTGAGACATGCTTGCTCATAAATAGATTTCAAGTGTTGTATCGAATCATTAGCATTCTTTAGTGTGCGAGTAGTTATAGGAAGTGGAACAATGTCTAACAGTTCTTGAGGATTCTTCCCAAACAACTGGGAATAGAGAAAATCTAGTAGTTCCATTGGTTGAAGAGTTACACTTGAACTCTTTTCTTAGGGATAATTAGATCTCAGTTACCCTAGAAATTGACTTATGGCTGTAACATATTGCAAAGAGAATGATTAGCCACCTCAATCTAACCATCTATCTAAGGATGAGTTGTTGAGCTAAACTTTAGAGGTACTCCCAAATTCTTCCACAAACAAGTCCAAAAATTGTACAAAAACTTGGTATCACAATCAGGAAATATGGTTTTTGATAGACCATGAAAGCGAACAATTTTTTTTGGAGAATAGATCAGCATTTTTTGTTACTTCATGATTAATTTTGCGGGAATTAAAGTGTGTCCCTTTGGAAAAACGATTCACCAAGACCAAAATACTATCTCCTCTCATATGGTCCTTGGTACACCAAGAACAAAATATAGAGACATCTTCCCACAAGATAGCCATGGCGCAATGGTAGAGTTGTCGTCATGTTCGTCATGTAACCTTGAGGTTGCAGGTTCAAGGCGTAGAAACAGCCTCTTGCAAAATGCAAGATAAGGCTGTGTATTATTGACCCTTGTGGTCCGCCCCTTCTCCAGACCCTGTGTACGCGGGAGCTTCGTGCACCGGGACTGCCCTTTTTATCTTCCCACAAGAATGATGGAATTGGCAGGAGAGTATAAATTATAAATTGCAATGCCCGGCATTTGAAGAGGAGTGCTTTGAGGTTCAGAATGTATAACACATTTTAATATTAATATATATGCATATATATATACACACACATTTATATATATATATATATATATATATATATACATGGAAATGTCACAATCAACAGTAGGCTCAAAAAAAAAGGATCACCAACCAGTTCGATTGTTTTATTGGGAAGAAAATGCACAGCTTTATGGGTTTCTTGACCATTAGTTTCCAAAACAGCGCGTCTAGAGTACATAGACAATTCACTTTGAAAAGATAACCCTCAACCATATTTACATCAGAAAATTCAGAATAAGGTAAATTAGCATTAATTGGCCAAAAATAGTTATCATGAGAACTTACTCCTGAAGTAAACCAAACCCAAGCACAACAAATTGTAATGAAGTTAACAAACAAATGCCTCCTGCTTAAAGCATCAGCAACACTAAGGTCATCAGCCTTGAGAGTTCCTACTAGTATGCCACCCATTTGGCAATGCTTAAGATTTAAACTATGCTGCCCATTAATATACTTCAAAGCTCCATGATCAAACTAGAGCATAAAAACAAAAAATCTTAAAGCTTTAATAGTGGCGGAAAAAACTTTTTTAGCAACAATGGCAAAAATACAATATCATAAGAGGACTAGTTAAGAATGGCACCTCTTAAATTTTCACGGAAAAACCCATTTGGTTGTTTGCTTTGACTAAGGATAGCTCCAATTCCCACTTTTAAAGCATCACAATCCAAGTCAAACAATTGAGTGAAGTCAGGCAATGCTAGTCATGGGGCTCTAGTAAGAAATGCCTTAATAGATTCAAAGGTTTGTTAAGCTTGAGAAATCTATTCAGCATGTTGGATTTCAATATATCGATGATTGGTGCCATGATAAAGCTGAAATTCTTAACAAATCTATGATAAAACCTGCGAATCTATGAAAAATTACTAATATCAGTAACCGTTGGCCAGTATTGAATACATTCAACTTCTGCGGTTTCAGAATGAAGACCTCTTGCAAAAACCTTGTCTCCAAGAAACACCAACTAGGAACACTTATGAAAATTAGCATATAGCTGTTCAGGGAGTAGCAACTATCCACACACATGCACCGTGACCCATCTTTCTTTAGGAATTAATAAAGCCAGGACAGCACTTAGGCTAGTGCTTTCTCTAATAAATCCACAGCTTAAAAGTTCCTCATGTTCCTCTAGAGACATCCTATAATGGAGGCGGTTAGTAAGAATAGCATCTAGTGCTAAATCAATGCAATGTTGTACTTTGCATAATGGTGGAAGTATAGCAGGTAACACATCAAGGAACAGGTCTTGGGTACAAAAGCTTGGACCGTAGGATCAGAAGATGTATATGCACTAGAAGCACCCATAAAGCCTTCTGAAGCTAAGCCAAAACAAATACGATTTTCAGCAAGTACTCTTCCAAAGCAGTCCACGAGAGATAAACAATGGCAGTATCTTTAGTTTGTGAAGGAGGCAAGAATTTATAAGGCATAAACACAAATTCCCTCCCATCTTTGACAAATGTATAGCTATTTGCATGTCCATCGTGAATGGTATGGTGGTCAAAGTCCCAAGACTGTCCTAGGAGTATATGGCATACGTCCATAGGGACAATATCATAGGACAAGCTATCTTTGTAATTTTTCCAAATATAAAATGAAACAAAACGCCATTCAATGATTCATACTGCATGATTTTAGGAAGCTAGGCAAGTGTATAAGGATGCAGATGAGGTTTTGTTTGCAGCTTAAGTTTGGAAGCAGTATCTTATAAGATAACATTCTTGCAAGTGCCAGAATTAAATATCAAATTAGCACAATGACCAGAAATCATGCATCCTGTGAAAAAAAAATTATTTCATTGCCAATGCTCTTCTGATGTTCATGGCAAAGATAATAAGAAGCAACTCATTAGAAGAGGTGTCAGCACATCTTCATATAGAATACATAGACCACAATCCTCTTCTATAGGTGAAGTATTAGCATCATCTACAAAGTTTTAGCAATCAACAAGGTCTTTCTCCTCACCGCAAGAAAGTAATTGTTGCCTTGTCGAGGGCACACAAATAACAACATGAAACAACTTCTCCACATCAAAAACATCGTGATCCATGACAGGTCTGTGCAAGAATGGCTCCAACCTCTGCTGATTCATGGTTGGCAGATTAGATTTTTTGTCGCATATTGGTGTCAGGTCTAGTACTAATACACTGAACAATGGAATAAACAAAACTTATTCTTTGTATACCAAAGCCTTCGCATGAGTCGTAGAGACATCTGGAATGGTTTGAATGCATAAAGCATTAGGAATGGAAGGCTTTAAGCGAGTAAGATATCAAGAGAGAGTCATGTCTTGGCTCTTAACCTACCAATTCCACACCAAAGACCAGTAGGACTATGCAGTTTATGGATTAACTGACCTAGATCCTTGAGTTAATAGTCATAAGCTCTTGATGCATCATTTTCTTGAATTCATCCCAATTAGTCAAAGTGGTTCAGTTCAAAATTGTCATCTCGTTTGTCTTAGATGATTCCAATCAAAATTTATACATCATCGAAATCAAATTACACCTAAATCAACTTTCTTAAGCACAGTTACCACTTTGCACATAAAGATACCTTCAACAATTTCAATTCAATCTAACAAATCTTCATGTTCTAGTTCTCCTAAGAATTCAGGAATCTCTACAGTTAAACCTCCATTCCAATGGGGATCTGATTGCATTTGATACACTTGATTTTGAAATTGGGGTCCACATCTCTTGTTATTTTCACGAGCCTATAGTTCCACATCCTTTTCCTTGATTGTGAACAACACGTCCTTCAGGATCAGGTTGTTCACACCATTCTTCTCAACCTTCAAGCTGTTTTGGGTGATTCGGATCATGATAGTGCTGAAGATTACGTGCCCAAAACAGGGTAGCAATAGCAGTTTGAATCTGATCTGTAATTTGCTTTTTGGTTTGGGTATAAATCTGTTGCTTGATTTAGGCAAAAATCTTTTGTTAAAGCATATTAAAGCGCTCCTCTTCTTGAGCTTTATTACCATTTCTTTTGAAATTCAAAAAAACCCAAGTGATTTCTTTTTCCGCAAGGATTTTCTGATGTTTAGGAGACATTTTCAGGAAAAGGACAGTGTTACTACTCACGTGAATATTGGCTTCTGTTCATGAGTGAAGAGTGTTTATTGTTTACATGAACAGTAACATAACCAGTATTTGGCCCTGGGTAAATGGTGCTGGAAATATGGGTAACTAAGGATGTTGGGTTTTTATGGATGTTGGAAATTTCTTGGTAACTTTAGGCTTTAGTTACCCACAAGTATGCTGCAAAATATGAAGATCACAGTTTCCACAAGAAGAAAACCTAGATTTTGAAGAGTTACCGGAAACCAGCAAACTCTCTTCACTTAATCCTAGCTTCTGATTGTCTTTATCCAAGAAATCAAAGCCACAGACCAAGAAGTAAAACATAAAAAACCACAGCAAAGAAGAAAAAAAAAAATCTTCAATCAATTTCACTAAAAATCTGAATTCCATTTACAACTTCTACATGGCATTCTCAGACTTCTTGTCCAAGTAACTCAAACTAGCAAATTTAGCACCTAGGAAACTTTTCCTAAAATAACTCCTACTCGAGCTGATTTACGAACGCAAACATTCCTAATATAACTCCCACTCAAATTGAATCAGGAAACTATAAAGAAAGACCATTAAACTTCTTAAATAGTTCAAACTTCCTAAACATAAGTCTAAGGTACTGTCACGTAAACAGTAACTGCATTGCGATACACATTGTTACTATTCATGTGAACAATACTGGGCAAATAATGCTCAAACTGCACTGCATCATGGTGATTTCTTCCTCCGCTCACAAACTTCAACTGTCTTTGGATGTTCAGTCCTTCCATAATTTTTCTTCTATCGCTTCTATACTCATAGATGTCATTGTGTAACCTTGAGGTCATGGGTTCAAGGCATGGAAACAACCTCTTGCAAAATGCAAGGTAAGGCTGCGTGCGTACTATCGACCCTTGTGGTCCACCCCTTCCCTGAACCCCGCACATGTGGGAGCTTCGTGCACCAAGGCTGCCCCTTTTATCTCTTCTATACTCATAGATGCTCCTACAGCATCAACCAAGACGAAAGGTATACCTTTTGAGTAAAGAGAACTCCCAAAAGGAATAATGACAAGGGTTTCCTTTATGACATTTAAATCCTATAGAATCAAACTGACCCTAATCTTTTGAGTATTTTTGCTGGGCAATCAATTAAGTAGCATATAGCCAGATTTCACTTAATCTTTTTGGTATTAGCTGAAGGAGCAAAATTTGAAGGGTGATTGTCTACTCATCATATTGGACAATTGCATACCAGGCTAGTTTTACCCATCTTACTTCATCTGATTTTATCATAGATCAAATATAAAAGAAACAAAGACATGGATTTTTTAGTACAATTTCTTCCAACAATCATACATAATAGGTCCATATTTATTCTCTGTCATTCCAAGAACAGTGACAAGGATAACAATCCTGAGAATGAATCCAACACAAACCAGCCTCAAAATAAACTGGAATAATTTAACTTGTGAAAGATCACTACATTCTACATTTGAAGGTTAAAAATGGAGTGAAAACAACTGTGAATGACATAGAAAGAAGAAAAGAAATCCTTGAATTTTTACTATAAATAAATCTCAACAGACTGATAAGC